>JAWIIS010000004.1:1792-1429292 GCA_033682625.1 Helicoverpa zea x Helicoverpa armigera
ATTTCTGGGGTCACTGCAGGTTTTTTTTTCAACGTGATTATATTCTGTCGTTTTTTTTTGGGGAGGTACCACCCGATGCTACGCCGCCAATGGTTACCATTAAAGTTGAATGATGCAACTGGTCTGGACTTAAGTACAATCTTACTTACTTGAGAATTTTATTAGTTATGTTGGCACCAATTCCGTCTTTCGCAAAAGATAGGATGCCCGAAGCGACGTCATCTAGATTTTCTTTAGCCACAAAATTCTTCGGCAAATGCTCTAAAGATCTCGTCACAATCATATCTGTGTCCAGATACATGCCACCCCATTTATTAAGGGTCAATATTCTCAGTATGTCGGCTGCATGCTGTATCGGGTACTGACTAAGTTTTATATCGTTGAGTACTATAGACTGCACGGCTGTTCCTTTGGAAAATTCAGTAATGTCGACTGTCAGGAACTTCACATTGGGGAATTCGAGGAGCGTCGCGAGGCAGGTCGTCTTCTGCGCGCAGTTGGTGACTGGACAGCTGAACAGCACGTAGATAATGTGCTCAGGGTGTGCTCTGGCGGCTGCTTCTACCGAACACGCTTGACGTATAGTCAGGCCGCCTCGGCAAGATGTGTCGTGGAAGAATATTGACTTTGCACCCGGAACAAAGCTCGGGTCTTCTGCGGACGGCAACGAGTCTTCAATGATAGAATAGATGATACCTTTGATGATTATTAGTATTAGTATGAATACTGCTGCAGCAGCCAAATAGACATGTAACCTGGATATAAAAGTTCTGGCCATTTTATTTTCAACTACAGTTAATACAAGCTGTTATTTTAAAATTGGGTGTGATGTACAGTTACAAAACAAATACTGCACTCAAGTGTTTTTTTTAAGATTGACGTGTTATTAATATATCTTGTTGCATAAACAAAAACATTGTTCAGATCCGTAATTCAATTCGTTGTGTTTATTGAATATCCGGAGTACAACAACAACAATTAGCGGTCCGGAGTTGGATTTAACAAAAACACAGCGAGAACAATGTATAATTTTATTTTTTATCACTCAATAACTTATTTAATTAATTTTACAGGATAATTGAATTATAACTTAACATCCTAAAAATAGCTTAATGTACCTATCTTTTATTGATTTTCTTTGGACATCTCAGAAAACATAAATTAAAAGCAATAACTACTTTGTATCTGCATACATCTGTTGGTCAAAAGATAGAAATAGCACAAAAAGAAGAGGATGTAAAATCAACGACTGCCAAGGATGTTCAATGACAGCCGGGACCTACAGTTTGACGTGCCATCGGAAACACAGTCATTGGTGTTAAAAAATGACTGTAAAAAATTTTGTTTTCTTAAAATCTTCCTCGTTTAGGATATGTTTAGTTTGTAAATCAACATTATAATTATTAAAAAAAAACACATAAAACATAAATGCACAATCTATTCACCGAGTGATGCATGTTGTTTGTACGATTTTAATTAAACACTGCTATTAGGTAATGTAATTAGATACCTTCATTAATATTATGCTCAAATGTTGTATGTTTGTTTGTCAAATGTTATGTGTTGTGTCAAATGTTATGTTATGATGTTGTGAATATTTTGCGTCATTAAAACTTTAAGTTAGTTTAAAGAAACAGCAAAATAACAATATATCACTGAAGATACAAATCACGCTTCAAAAATAATTTCTACAAAAAAATAGTTGTGCACCTAAGTGAAACAAAGTTCTGGCAAAAAAATATGTATATTCCAAACCACTACATCTACTGCCAGGGTCATTCAAATTTATTTTCAACACAAAATTCATCTCTGTACGTGTCATGGATCGTAGGGCAGAAGGCGCCAGCAACAATTTCGTATACCGTGTCCTTGTGAATAGATATGTTATGCGACAAGAAGTCCCACATATGGTAAGCGTAAGGTCTTCCCAAGTCGAAATCTTCTGTTGGAGCACTAAATATATCTTCGATCTCCGTGTAGTAATATGGATAGAACAAATCGGAGTTGAATACTGTTATGCCTGGAAAACAAAAATAGGTAAGTAGGTATGTGATTTCTATGCTTTGTTTTAAGGAGTTTATGTATGTTTCAAAAGGTTTAATAATGATTGAAATACGTTGCTAGCAACAAAAGGGCTAGCCAAGCATTCGTAAGAGTGTATTCTATATTTGCATTTTGAAGAATTGCTAAGTAAGGGTAAACCTTGTTGCAAATTGTCGGACAAAGCATTTTATCTGCTTATATCTCGCGTTCATAGTGCATACCATGACAGTTACTCATGGGGGCTGTCTGGTAGTTGGCCGAGTGAATCAGCTGAGGGCAGTACATTTTCAGCACCTTGTCTATGGCTGCTGGACCAACAACTGACCAACCCGTTGGGTTATAGTCTTGGCCCATGATTCTGTAAACAAAATATGACTATTTAGCTCAGCTAGCTATTCTTACCTCAGACAATATGCTTACGGTGAGTTGCACCATTTAACTAAAACGATGACTGAAGTATTTTCAGTTGTTAAATCGCCGATATGACCAATGGGCTGAAAGTATACGGCTGGATATGGTTTTGTTACCGTTAAAGTTGAATGATGCAAATGGTCTAGTGGGCCCTAGACATAATGTACAATCTTACTTACTTAAGAAGTTCATTAGTTATGTTGGCACCAATTCCGTCTTTCGCAAAAGACAGGATGCCCGAAGCGACGTCATCTAGATTTTCTTTAGCCACAAAATTCTTCGGCAAATGCTCTAAAGATCTCGTCACAATCATGTCTGTGTCCAGATACATGCCACCCCATTTATTAAGGGTCAATATTCTCAGTATGTCGGCTGCATGCTGTATTGGGTACTGACTAAGTTTTATATCGTTGAGTACTATAGACTGCACGGCTGTTCCTTTGGAAAATTCAGTAATGTCGACTCTCAGGAACTTCACATTGGGGAATTCGAGGAGCGTCGCAAGGCAGGTCGTCTTCTGCGCGTAGTTGGTGACTGGACAGCTGAACAGCACGTAGATAATGTGCTCAGGGTGTGCTCTGGCCGCTGCTTCTACCGAACACGCTTGACGTATAGTCAGGCCGCCTCGGCAAGATGTGTCGTGGAAGAATATTGACTTTGCACCCGGAACAAAGCTCGGGTCTTCTGCGGACGGCAACGAGTCTTCAATGACAGAATAGATGATACCTTTGATGATAATTAGTATGAATACTGCTGCAGCAGTTAAATAGACATGTAGCCTGGATATAAGAGTTCTGGCCATTTTATTTTCAACTACAGTTAATACAAGCTGTTATTTTAAAATTGGGTGTGATGTATAGTTACAAAACAAATACTGCACTCAAGTGTTTTTTTTAAGATTGACGTGTTATTACAATTCTTGTTGCATAAACAAAAACATTGTTCAGATCCGTAATTCAATTCGTTGTGTTTATTGAATATCCGGGGTACAACAACAACAATTAGCGGTCCGGAGTTGGATTTTAACAAAAACACAGCGAGAACAATGTATAATTTTATTTTTTATCACTCAATAACTTATTTATTTATTTTACGGGATAATTGAAACATAACTTCACATCTTAATAATAGCTTAATGTATCTTTTATTGATCTTATTTGGACATCTCAGAATACATAAATTAAAACTTTAATACATAAATTACTTACCTGTCAACCTACGTAGGTGGTCCTGGTCATATTAGACTAAAATAAAAACGTGGGGCTCATTAACTATTGCTGTAGCACTTTCTTCTAGAGGTGTAATAGGTGTGGATTGCATCCACTTACTATAATAATCGTAACTAGAGATTTTGACAATCAATAATCAGCCGTAGTGGCTTCACCAGCGAACGCAGAGCTCATGATCTACCAAAGTAGTATTCAGAGGGGACCCACGTTTTTATTTTAATCTAATATGACCGGGACCACCTACGTAGGTTGACAGGTAAGTAACTATTTTTTTATTTTCTAGTTTTCAGTGCACATAAAATAAAACCATTTAACTTAAAGTTTTTTTACGGATTTTTTATTTTCTAGTTTTTAGTAATGACCCCTCCCTGGGTCAGCAGCGGTAAGGGAGTGCCAGACTCTTACTGACTAAAAACAGTTATGTTTCGTCGTAGGCCTTGTATGTAGATAACAGGGCCACGGTAACTCTTTCGAACAATCCCGCAGCCCAGGCAGGCCTTGGCCCTGTTGGGCTCCGCTGGGGTTGCTGACAGTATTCTACTTGTGTTTCTTTCATTTGATACCCATATTGGATTTACAATGTTATTGATTACTATATTGTATTGTCATCGGAATTAAAGGTGTATACAAAATTTCAGATTAATCGGTTGACAGGAAAAGGGTGAAATTTGAATTACTAAATTTGACCCAAGAATAAATAATAAAACAAACGGGGTGAGCTAAATAAAACCGTTTAATAATAAATAAAAAATCGGTAAAAAAACTTTTAAGTTAAACGGTTTTATCTTATGTGCACTGAAAACTAGAAAATAAAAAAAAACTGTTACTTACCTATAAACCTACATAGGTGGTCCCGGTCATATTAGACTAAAATAAAAACGTGGGGCCCATTACCTAACTATTGCTGTAATACTTTCTTCTAGAGGTAAAATAGGTGTGGATTTCTACTTACTATAATCGTAACTGGAGATTTTGACAATCAATAATCAGCCGTAGCGGCTTCACCAGCGAACGCCGAGCTCACGATCTACCAAAGTATAAAGATATGCTTTGCCATAGGTAGGATTTCAGAGGGCCCCCACGTTTTTATTTTAGTCTAATATGACCGGGACCACCTATGTAGGTTTATAGGTAAGTAACAGTTTTTTTTTATTTTCTAGTTTTCAGTGCACATAAGATAAAACCGTTTAACTTAAAAGTTTTTTTACCGATTTTTTATTTTCTAGTTTTTAGTATTTAATGAAAATGCCTACCGAATATTCCTCATTCTATTTATGGGTCAGCAGCGGTGAGGGAGTGCCAAACTCTTACTGACTAAAAACCGTTGTATTTCGTCGTAGGCCTTTTATGTACCAGGACAATCCCGCAGCCCAGGCAGGCCTTGGCCCTGTTGGGCCCCGCTGGGGTTGCTGACAGTATTCTACTTGAGTAGCCCTTTCATTTGATACCCATATTGAGGGGGTTGTGGAAAAAATATGTAATCCGCCATTTTGTACCGGCGGCCATCTTGGATTTACAATGTTATTGATATTAGTATATTGTATTGTCATCGGAATTAAAGGTGTGTACCAAATTTCAGATCAATCTGACAACAGCAAGGTACTTAAATTTGAATTACTAAATTTGACCCAAGAAAGAATAAATAATAAAACAAACAGGGTAAGCTAAATAAAACCGTTTAAAAACACATAAAACGTAAATACACAATATTTATTATTTTCCCACTGCATAGGTACCTAGTTGTAACTACTTAGGTAATGTAATTAGATACCTTCATTAATATTAAGCTCAAATGTTATATGTTTGTTTGTCAAATGTTATGTGTTGTGTCAAATGTTATGTTATGATGTTGTGAATATTTTGCGTCATTTAAACTTTAAGTTAGTTTAAAGAAACAGCAAAATAAAAATATATCACTGAAGATACAAATCACGCTTCAAAAATAATTTCTACAGAAAAATGGTTGCGCACCAAAGTGAAACAAAGCTCTGGCAAACAGAAAATAATATGTATATTCCAAACCACTAAATCTACTGCTCAAACTACTACACAAAATTCATCTCTGTACGTGTCATGGATCGTAGGGCAGAAGGCGCCGGCGACAATTTCGTACACCGTGTCCTTGTGGATAGATATGTTATGCGTCACGAAGTCCCACATATGGTAAGCGTAAGGTCCTTCCAAGTGGAAATCTTCTGTTGGAGCACTAAATATATCTTCGATCTCCGTGTAGTAATATGGATAGAACAACTCGGAGGTGAATACTGTAATGCCTGGAAAAGAAAATAGGAATGTGATTTCTAAGTTTTGTTTTCTTAACTACAATACATAAGTAGTAATAAACTCTTTAGCAAAAAAAAGCGGGCACCTATGTGAAATAAAGTTAAAGGTTTTAATGATTGAAATATGTTGTAAATTTAGAATACACCCTTACGCATGCTTTGCTAGCCCTTTTGTTGCTGGCAACATATTTCAAGCATTAAAAACATTTGAAACATACATAAACATACTTTTTTCGCAAAAAAATGTGTAGTTAGGTATACACGCAGTAATAAACGTCCATGAAATCAGAAAAAATACTTAAATATTAAAATCTCAATCTCTTTGGTAAGCTACTATTGTAGGTAATGTAAAGTTCTATAAATGTATACAGTAACTGTTGTATATCTACAGTTTTGTTGGTCATTTTGTACTTTAAAAAAAATATTATGTACCTTCTAATAAACAATAAAAAGAATAAAAAATGTAACACGTTGTTAACTGTATAAACTGAAAATGTTTTGACTACACAGAGCAAATTGTCGGACAAAGCAAATCATATATGTATAATGTATATGTAATTGCAATTTAAATTATCTATATAGTATTTAGTTATAAGTAAAAATTGTTATTAAGAATACTCACTGACCTCACAGTCAAACCATTACAACGGTTTTGTGGGGCTTAGCACACAAGATAAGGCTACATTTGTGATATAAAATAAATAAATAAAATAAAAAAAATCTGCTTATATCTCGCGTTCATAGTGCATACCATGACAGTTACTCATGGGGGCTGTCTGGTAGTTGGCCGAGTGAATCAGCTGAGGGCAGGACATTTTCAGCACCTTGTCTATGGCTGCTGGACCAAAAGTTGACCAACCCGTTGGGTTATAGTCTTGGCCCATGATTCTGTAAACAAAACATGACTATTTAGCTCAGCTAGCTATTCTTACCTCAGACAATATGCTTCCGGTGAATTGCACCATTTAACTAAAACGATGACTGAATTATGTTCAGTCGTAAAATCGCCGATTTGACCAATGGGCTGAAAGTATACGGTTGGGTATGGTTTGGTTACCATTAAAGTTGAATGATGCAACTGGTCTGGACTTAAGTACAATCTTACTTACTCGAGAATTTTATTAGTTATGTTGGCACCAATTCCGTCTTTTGCAAAAGACAGGATGCCCGAAGCGACGTCATTTAGATTTTCTTTAGCCACAAAATTCTTCGGAAAATGCTCTAAAGATCTCGTCAAAATCATATCTGTGTCCAGATATATGCCACCCCATTTGTTGAGAGTCAACATTCTCAGTATGTCGGCTGCATGCTGTTTTGGGTATAGACCAAGTTTTATATCGTTGAGTACTAAAGACTGCACGGCTGTTCCTTTGGAAAATTCAGTAATGTCGACTCTCAGAAACTTCACATTGGGGAATTCGAGGAGCTTCGCGAGGCAGGTCGTCTTCTGCGCGTAGTTGGTGACTGGACAGCTGAACAGCACGTAGATAATGTGCTCAGGGTGTGCTCTGGCCGCTGCTTCTACCGAACACGCTTGACGTATAGTCAGGCCGCCTCGGCAAGATGTGTCGTGGAAGAATATTGACTTTGCACCCGGAACAAAGCTCGGGTCTTCTGCGGACGGCAACGAGTCTTCAATGATAGAATAGATGATACCTTTAATGATTATTAGTATTAGTAGGAATACTGCTGCAGCAGTCAAATAAAGCCAAAGCCTGGACATAAAAGTTCTGGCCATTTTATTTTCAACTACAGTTAATACGAGCGGTTATTTTAAAATTGGGTGTGATGTACAGTTACAAAACAAATACTGCACTCAAGTGTTTTTTTTTTTTTAAATTGACTTGTTATTAATATATCTTGTTGCATAAACATAAATATTGTTCAGATGATCCGTAATTCAATTCGTTGTGTTTATTGAATATCCGGGGTACAACAACAACAATTAGCGGTCCGGAGTTGGATTAAAAAAAACACAGTGAGAACAATGTATAATTTTATTATTTGTCATTCAATATCTTATTTAATTAATTTTACAGGATAATTGAATCGTAACTTCACATCTTAATAATACCTTAATGTATCTTTTATTGATTTTATTTGGACATCTCAGAATACATGGAATCATCAATGGAAAAATCTAAAACCAAAACCAAAATATTGTGGCAAATAATAAAACGTATAACAAAAAAATCTAAAAATATTTACAATGAAAACCTAAAACTAAAAATAAATAACAACAATAACAACAAAAATTAAAAGCAACAAGTACTTTGTATCTTCGTACATATGTTGGTCAAAAGATAGAAATAGCACAAAACGAAGAGGATGTTAAATATGTTCTATCTAGATTCAACTATATCAATAGAAATAGTATAAAATAAAGTCGCTTTTTCTGTTCCTATGTCTCTGTACGATTAAATCTTCAAAACTACGCAATCGATTTTCATGCGTTTTTTTAATAGTTAGAGTGATTAAAGAGGAAGGTTTATATGTATAATAACATGCATTAAATAGTGGGCAAATACTGTTATCCCGTGCGAAGCCGGGGCTGGTCGTTAGTAGCTGATAATTCTCAATTTGTATTTAAGTGTCCCAATAAAAACAATTTACTTTGCAAGATATTTACACATTAAAACTAAGTCAATAATATACATAATAAACATAATATTTGTACCAAAATAATCATTATTATCACCGTAATACGTATTGTTTTTGTATGAACTGTGCTGACGTTTTATGCTTTTCGGATTGATACTTTTTTGTAGCAAGATATTTGATTGTCCACTCTCGGCCAGTAAATAAATGTTGTTTTCTTAGAATCTTTCTCGTTCAGGATGATGTTTAGTTTGTAAATCAACATTACAATTATGAAAAAACACATAAAACATAAATGCACAATCTATTCACCGAGTGATGCATGTTGTTTGTAAGGTTTTTAATTAAACGCAGTATTATTTTCGTACTGCATACCTAGTGGTACAGTAGACTGCATATCAGTGGTAACTGTCATGCACCTTAACTAAATAGTAATAAGTACGATTTTCCTATAAAACTGTTACCACTGACCTGAAGTTGACTGTACCTACTTGGGTCATGTAGATACCGACATTAAAATTATGCTCAAATGTTATTGTTTGTTTGTCAAATGTTATGTGTTCTGTCAAATGTTATGTTATGATGTTGTGAACATTTTGCGTCATTTAAACTTTAAGTTAGTTTAAAGAAACAGCAAAATAAAAATATATCACCGAAGATACAAATCACGCTTCAAAAATAATTTCTACAGAAAAATGTTTTAGCACCAAAGTGAAACAAAGCTCTGGCAAACAGAAAATAATATGTATATTCCAAACCACTAAATCTACTGCTCAAACTACTACACAAAATTCATCTCTGTACGTGTCATGGATCGTAGGGCAGAAGGCGCCAGCAACAATTTCGTACACCGTGTCCTTGTGAATAGATATGTTATGCGTCACGAAGTCCCACATATGGTAAGCGTAAGGTCCTTCCAAGTGGAAATCTTCTGTTGGAGCACTAAATATATCTTCGATCTCCGTGTAGTAATATGGATAGAACAACTCGGAGGTGAATACCAGGGTCTGTCAAGTTTGTTCTACGAATTGCATTAAGGTGGGCTTGAAAACAAGAGAGAGTCAACGACATCAGAGTAAAAGAGATAAATATATAATGTTGCCACCAAAAATACAATTTCGTATTCTCCCTAATAATGAGCGTATAAATTGATTTTTAAAGTAAATTACCCTTGAAGATACTTTTAGCTATTATTCTAATGCCAAAAAATATACTTAGTTGAGAAATATTAGATATAAAATTTAATATTACTTATTAGAAAATATATATGGGGGATTATGTGTGGCAACACTAATGTCCGGACGCCATATTGGTTTTGACATTGTTGACGTCACAAGAAAAATGTCTGCGGCCGGTTGCGCACCATTTTATCTTGTACTAATGTTTATTTGTAATAAATAAACTACTTCCATTTAATTCTACATACATTGATAACGTTGAGTCGAGCTTGCTCCTCCGTTGCTGTGTTTTGGTGAAATTAAGTGTGTATTTGTGAGATATAGACTCGGTGTTGAGACAGTGACTTGTTTGATTTTGTTTTGTGTTTAATTCGCGATGAGTTCACAAAAAGAAAACACAAGAATCTGCTGCTTGTGTGGATCTTCACCTTCTAAAGATCCCAGCATCACTTTGCATCGGTTTCCAAAGCCTGGCACTAAAAATGCTCTGCGGTATGTACACTCCATGCTATTCGTCTTAGACGACATAGAATACCACATTTATTGTTAATTCCGCTTCTAACTACCACAAACTCACGTAACATATATACCTATATACTTAAGTCCCAACTTTCCTTGCCAAAAATCATTAGGTACTTACTATAAAAAGTTTTCTTGCTTACACCATTCCCGTATCTAATATAACATCTCTTTCAATCAAAGCGAAGACTACCCACTGACATGATATAATAATATCTTAACTCGGAAAATGATTAAAATAGTGTGTAATTTGAGAGCAGTGGTGGCCGAGTGGTAACTGCCCCAACTTACGAGTGGTAGGTCGCGGGTTCAAACCCGATCTGGCGCATAACTTTGTGTAATTTATTTCGTCACTACTGCTCTCAAAACGGTGAAGGAAAACATCGTGAGGAAACCAGCATGTCCTAGAACCAAAAAAAAATTCGAAGACGTGTGACATCCACCAATCCGCACTGGGCCCGCGGGGTGGATTATGGCCCAAGCCCTCTCCTAGAGAGGAGGCTGTGTCCCAGCAGTGGGAACATTAGAAGGCTGATGATGAGTGTGTAATTTTGATATTTTTAATTTTCAGTTGTGAATTATGGGCAAAGTATTGCTTCCCAAACGAAGCCTGGTCTTCACCAAAATTCCAGGACGCACTCCATAAACAACATAAGATGCTATGCAGCAAACATTTCAAAAGCACATGCTTTAATGAGAAGAAGTTGTTCAGAACAGCTGTACCTGATGTTCAATGCCAAATGAACACCTTTATGAACACCTGTGATTTATGAACACCTTTTGTACCCTATTTCTGGAAATAAATTATAATTATTAACATGCTAAATAAAAAACTCTTGTACTGTAATCTTCCTTTTATTACACTGCTGCACTGCTCTATAAAGATAAATATTAGCAATTTATGCACAAGTACACTGTGTTTCATGTCGATTATTGCTGAGCAAAATGTGATAATCTTGCTCAGCCATAATCGACGAACGCACTGGGGCCCGATTCTCCTAATTTTACGATTCAGTCGAGTCGATTCACATTCGACTGAGATTCAATCCCGACTCAATTACGATTGAAGCATATGTGGCATTCCGCTATTTTTTCTTTGAAATAAACGTTTTTATCCTTTTCTGTCATTCAATAATGAATCATTTTGTCTGCAAATGATTTACGATTGCAATATGATTGTAGAGCAAACTACCGTATAGACCAAAATCACCAAAATAGCAGACCAATCGCAAACCAATCGAATGTCGTTGGAATACGATTGGTCTTATATTAGTAGCAGAATGCCCGATATGGTTAAAACTGCTACTGCGATCATATTGCGATTCAATTTCTATTCGATTTTAACATTATTAACTTAGGAGAATCGGGCCCCTGTACTTGTGCATAAAATGCAATAAAAATGACCTATAGAATATACTGTAGTTTGAAACTCCCGCCCTAGCTTCTACTCTCTAGTTTTCGTGGGCGGAATATAGATGGCGCCGGCCGGTAAGGAAAAATTTCCTCATAAAATTTGTACGGAGTCGTTATTCTTCCCTTTAGGGTATATATGTTCTGTGGTGAATACTGTAATGCCTGGAAAACAAAATAGGAATGTGATTTCTAAGCTTTGTTTTCTTAACTACAATACATAAGTAGTAATAAACTCTTTAGCAAAAAAAAAGCGGGCACCTATGTGAAATAAAGTTAAAGGTTTTAATGATTGAAATATGTTGTAAATTTAGAATACACCCTTACGCATGCTTTGCTAGCCCTTTTGTAGCTGGCAACATATTTCAAGCATTAAAAACATTTCAAACATACATGTCAGATTTCACATAGGTGCCCGCTTTTTTCGCAAAAGAGTGTAGTTAGTTATACACGCAGTAATAAACGGCCATGAAATCAGCCAAAATACTTAAATATTAAAATCTCAATCTCTTTGGTAAGCTACTATTGTAGGTAATGTAAAGTTCTATAAATGTATACAGCAACTGTTGTATACAGTTTTGTTGGTCATTTTGTACTTTAAAAAAAATATTATGTACCTTCTAATAAACAATAAAAAAATTAAAAAATGTAACACGTTGTTAACTCTATAAACTGAAAATGTTTTGACTACACGGGGCAAATTGTCGGACAAAGCAAATCATATATGTATATGTAATTGCAAGTTCAATTATCTATATGTATAGTATTTAGTTATAAGTAAAAATTGTTATTAAGGATACTCACTGACCTCACAGTCAAACCATTACAACGGTTTTGTGGGGCTTAGCACATAAGATAAGGCTACATTTGTGATATAAAATAAATAAATAAAATAAAAAAAAATCTGCTTATATCTCGCGTTCATAGTGCATACCATGACAGTTACTCATGGGGGCTGTCTGGTAGTTGGCCGAGTGAATCAGCTGAGGGCAGGACATTTTCAGCACCTTGTCTATGGCTGCTGGACCAAAAGTTGACCAACCCGTTGGGTTATAGTCTTGGCCCATGATTCTGTAAACAAAACATGACTATTTAGCTCAGCTAGCTATTCTTACCTCAGACAATATGCTTACGGTGAGTTGCACCATTTAACTAAAACGATGACTGAAGTATTGTAAAATCGCCGATTTGACCAATGTGCTGAAAGTATACGGCTGGGTATGGTTTGGTTACCATTAAAGTTGAATGATGCAACTGGTCTGGACTGAAGTACAATCTTACTTACTTGAGAATTTTATTAGTTATGTTGGCACCAATTCCGTCTTTCGCAAAAGACAGGATGCCCGAAGCAACGTCATTTAGATTTTCTTTAGCCACAAAATTTTTTGGAAAATGCTCTAAAGATCTCGTCACAATCATGTCTGTGTCCAGATATATGCCACCCCATTTGTTGAGAGTCAGCATTCTCAGTATGTCGGCTGCATGCTGTTTTGGGTATAGACCAAGTTTTATATCGTTGAGTACTAAAGACTGCACGGCTGTTCCTTTGGAAAATTCAGTAATGTCGACTCTCAGAAACTTCACATTGGGGAATTCGAGGAGCTTCGCGAGGCAGGTCGTCTTCTGCGCGTAGTTGGTGACTGGACAGCTGAACAGCACGTAGATAATGTGCTCAGGGTGTGCTCTGGCCGCTGCTTCTACCGAACACGCTTGACGTATAGTCAGGCCGCCTCGGCAAGATGTGTCGTGGAAGAATATTGACTTTGCACCCGGAACAAAGCTCGGGTCTTCTGCGGACGGCAACGAGTCTTCAATGATAGAATAGATGATACCTTTAATGATTATTAGTATTAGTAGGAATACTGCTGCAGCAGTCAAATAAAGCCAAAGCCTGGACATAAAAGTTCTGGCCATTTTATTTTCAACTACAGTTAATACGAGCGGTTATTTTAAAATTGGGTGTGATGTACAGTTACAAAACAAATACTGCACTCAAGTGTTTTTTTTAAAATTGACGTGTTATTAATATATCTTGTTGCATAAACACAAATATTGTTCAGATGATCCGTAATTCAATTCGTTGTGTGTATTGAATATCCGGGGTACAACAACAACAATTAGCGGTCCGGAGTTGGATTAAAAAAAACACAGTGAGAACAATGTATAATTTTATTTTTTATCACTCAATATCTTATTTAATTAATTTTACAGGATAATTGAATCGTAACTTCACATCTTAATAATACCTTAATGTATCTTTTATTGATTTTATTTGGACATCTCAGAATACAAGGAATCATCAATGGAAAAATCTAAAACCAAAACCAAAATATTGTGGCAAATAATAAAACGTATAACAAAAAAATCTAAAAATATTTACAATGAAAACCTAAAACTAAAAATAAATAACAACAATAACAACAAAAATTAAAAGCAACAAGTACTTTGTATCTTCATACATATGTTGGTCAAAAGATGGAAATAGCACAAAACGAAGAGGATGTAAAATATGTTCTATCTAGATTTAACTATATCAATAGAAATAGTATAAAATAAAGTCGCTTTTTCTGTCCCTATGTCTCTTTGTACGATTAAATCTTCAAAACTACGCAACCGATTTTCATGCGTTTTTTTTTAATAGATAGACGGATTAAAGAGGAAGGTTTATATGTATAATAACATACCTACATTAAATAGTGGGGAAATACTGTTATCCCGTGCGAAGCCGGAGCTGGTCGTTAGTAGCTGATAATTCTCAATTTGTATTTAAGTGTCCCAATAAAAACAATTTACTTTGCAAGATATTTACACATTAAAACTAAGTCAATAATATACATAATAAACATAATATTTGTACCAAAATAATAATTATTATCACCGTAATACGTATTGTTTTTGTATGAACTGTGCTGATGTTTTATGCTTTTCGGATTGATACTTTTTTGTAGCAAGATATTTGATTGTCCACTCTCGGCCAGTAAATAAATGTTGTTGTCTTAGAATCTTCCTCGTTCAGGATGATGTTTAGTTTGTAAATCAACATTACAATTATTAAAAAACACATAAAATATAAGTGCACAATCTATTCACCGAGTGATGCATGTTGTTTGTAAGGTTTTTAATTAAACGCAGTATTATTTTCGTACTGCATACCTAGTGGTACAGTAGACTGCACATCAGTGGTAACTGTCATGCACCTTAACTCAATAGTAATAAGCACGATTTTCCTATAAAACTGTTACCACTGACCTGAAGTTGACTGTACCTACTTGGGTCATGTAGATACCTTCATTAATATTATGCTCAAATGTTATATGTTTGTTTGTCAAATGTTATGTGTTGTGTCAAATGTTATGTTATGATGTTGTGAATATTTTGCGTCATTAAAACTTTAAGTTAGTTTAAAGAAACACCAAAATAAAAATATATCACTGAAGATACAAATCACGCTTCAAAAATAATTTCTACAGAAAAATGGTTGCGCACCAAAGTGAAACAAAGCTCTGGCAAACAGAAAATAATATGTATATTCCAAACCACTAAATCTACTGCTCAAACTACTACACAAAATTCATCTCTGTACGTGTCATGGATCGTAGGGCAGAAGGCGCCAGCAACAATTTCGTACACCGTGTCCTTGTGAATAGATATGTTATGCGTCACGAAGTCCCACATATGGTAAGCGTAAGGTCCTTCCAAGTGGAAATCTTCTGTTGGAGCACTAAATATATCTTCGATCTCCGTGTAGTAATATGGATAGAACAACTCGGAGGTGAATACTGTAATGCCTGGAAAAAAAATAGGAATGTGATTTCTAAGCTTTGTTTTCTTAACTACAATACATAAGTAGTAATAAACTCTTTAGCAAAAAAAAGCGGGCACCTATGTGAAATAAAGTTAAAGGTTTTAATGATTGAAATATGTTGTAAATTTAGAATACACTCTTGCGCATGCTTTGCTAGCCCTTTTGTTGCTAGCAACATATTTCAAGCATTAAAAACATTTGAAACATACATAAACATACTTTTTTCGCAAAAAAATGTGTAGTTAGGTATACACGCAGTAATAAACGGCCATGAAATCAGCCAAAATACTTAAATATTAAAATCTCAATCTCTTTGGTAAGCTACTATTGTAGGTAATGTAAAGTTCTATAATTGTATACAGCAACTGTTGTATACAGTTTTGTTGGTCATTTTGTACTTTAAAAAAAATATTATGTACCTTCTAATAAATAATAAAAAAATTAAAAAATGTAACACGTTGTTAACTCTATAAACTGAAAATGTTTTGACTACACGGGGCAAATTGTCGGACAAAGCAAATCATATATGGATATGTAATTGCAAGTTCAATTATCTATATAGTATTTAGTTATAAGTAAAAATTGTTATTAAGGATACTCACTGACCTCACAGTCAAACCATTACAACGGTTTTGTGGGGCTTAGCACATAAGATAAGGCTACATTTGTGATATAAAATAAATAAATAAAATAAAAAAAAAATCTGCTTATATCTCGCGTTCATAGTGCATACCATGACAGTTACTCATGGGGGCTGTCTGGTAGTTGGCCGAGTGAATCAGCTGAGGGCAGGACATTTTCAGCACCTTGTCTATGGCTGCTGGACCAAAAGTTGACCAACCCGTTGGGTTATAGTCTTGGCCCATGATTCTGTAAACAAAACATGACTATTTAGCTCAGCTAGCTATTCTTACCTCAGACAATATGCTTACGGTGAGTTGCACCATTTGACTAAAACGATGACTGAAGTATTGTAAAATCGCCGATTTGACCAATGGGCTGAAAGTATACGGCTGGGTATGGTTTGGTTACCATTAAAGTTGAATGATGCAACTGGTCTGGACTGAAGTACAATCTTACTTACTTGAGAATTTTATTAGTTATGTTGGCACCAATTCCGTCTTTCGCAAAAGACAGGATGCCCGAAGCGACGTCATTTAGATTTTCTTTAGCCACAAAATTTTTCGGAAAATGCTCTAAAGATCTCGTCACAATCATGTCTGTGTCCAGATATATGCCACCCCATTTGTTGAGAGTCAGCATTCTCAGTATGTCGGCTGCATGCTGTTTTGGGTATAGACCAAGTTTTATATCGTTGAGTACTAAAGACTGCACGGCTGTTCCTTTGGAAAATTCAGTAATGTCGACTCTCAGAAACTTCACATTGGGGAATTCGAGGAGCTTCGCGAGGCAGGTCGTCTTCTGCGCGTAGTTGGTGACTGGACAGCTGAACAGCACGTAGATAATGTGCTCAGGGTGTGCTCTGGCCGCTGCTTCTACCGAACACGCTTGACGTATAGTCAGGCCGCCTCGGCAAGATGTGTCGTGGAAGAATATTGACTTTGCACCCGGAACAAAGCTCGGGTCTTCTGCGGACGGCAACGAGTCTTCAATGATAGAATAGATGATACCTTTAATGATTATTAGTATTAGTAGGAATACTGCTGCAGCAGTCAAATAAAGCCAAAGCCTGGACATAAAAGTTCTGGCCATTTTATTTTCAACTACAGTTAATACGAGCGGTTATTTTAAAATTGGGTGTGATGTACAGTTACAAAACAAATACTGCACTCAAGTGTTTTTTTTAAAATTGACGTGTTATTAATATATCTTGTTGCATAAACACAAATATTGTTCAGATGATCCGTAATTCGTTGTGTGTATTGAATATCCGGGGTACAACAACAACAATTAGCGGTCCGGAGTTGGATTAAAAAAAACACAGTGAGAACAATGTATAATTTTATTTTTTATCACTCAATATCTTATTTAATTAATTTTACAGGATAATTGAATCGTAACTTCACATCTTAATAATACCTTAATGTATCTTTTATTGATTTTATTTGGACATCTCAGAATACATGGAATCATCAATGGAAAAATCTAAAACCAAAACCAAAATATTGTGGCAAATAATAAAACGTATAACAAAAAAATCTAAAAATATTTACAATGAAAACCTAAAACTAAAAATAAATAACAACAATAACAACAAAAATTAAAAGCAACAAGTACTTTGTATCTTCATACATATGTTGGTCAAAAGATGGAAATAGCACAAAACGAAGAGGATGTAAAATATGTTCTATCTAGATTCAACTATATCAATAGAAATAGTATAAAATGAAGTCGCTTTTTCTGTCCCTATGTCTCTTTGTACGATTAAATCTTCAAAACTACGCAACCGATTTTCATGCGTTTTTTTTAATAGATAGACGGATTAAAGAGGAAGGTTTATATGTATAATAACATACCTACATTAAATAGTGGGGAAATACTGTTATCCCGTGCGAAGCCGGAGCTGGTCGTTAGTAGCTGATAATTCTCAATTTGTATTTAAGTGTCCCAATAAAAACAATTTACTTTGCAAGATTTACACATTAAAACTAAGTCAATAATATACATAATAAACATAATATTTGTACCAAAATAATCATTATTATCACCGTAATACGTATTGTTTTTGTATGAACTGTGCTGATGTTTTATGCTTTTCGGATTGATACTTTTTTGTAGCAAGATATTTGATTGTCCACTCTCGGCCAGTAAATAAATGTTGTTGTCTTAGAATCTTCCTCGTTCAGGATGATGTTTAGTTTGTAAATCAACATTACAATTATTAAAAAACACATAAAACATAAGTGCACAATCTATTCACCGAGTGATGCATGTTGTTTGTAAGGTTTTTAATTAAACGCAGTATTATTTTCGTACTGCATACCTAGTGGTACAGTAGACTGCACATCAGTGGTAACTGTCATGCACCTTAACTCAATAGTAATAAGCACGATTTTCCTATAAAACTGTTACCACTGACCTGAAGTTGACTGTACCTACTTGGGTCATGTTTGTTTGTCAAATGTTATGTGTTGTGTCAAATGTTATGTTATGATGTTGTGAATATTTTGCGTCATTTAAACTTTAAGTTAGTTTAAAGAAACAGCGAAATAACAATATTTCACTGAAGATACAAATCACGCTTCAAAAATAATTTCTACAAAAAAATAGTTGTGCACCTAAGTGAAACAAAGTTCTGGCAAAAAAATATGTATATTCCAAACCACTACATCTACTGCCAGGGTCATTCAAATTTATTTTCAACACAAAATTCATCTCTGTACGTGTCATGGATCGTAGGGCAGAAGGCCCCAGCAACAATTTCGTATACCGTGTCCTTGTGGATAGATATGTTATGCGACAAGAAGTCCCACATATGGTAAGCGTAAGGTCTTCCCAAGTCGAAATCTTCTGTTGGAGCACTAAATATATCTTCGATCTCCGTGTAGTAATATGGATAGAACAAATCGGAGTTGAATACTGTTATACCTGGAAAACAAAAATAGGTAAGTATGTGATTTCTAAGCTTTGTTTTAAGGAGTTTATGTATGTTTCAAAAGGTTTAATAATGATTGAAATACGTTGCTAGCAACAAAAGAGCTAGCCAAGCATTCGTAAGAGTGTATTCTATATTTGCATTTTGAAGAATTGCTAAGTAAGGGTAAACCTTGTTGCAAATTGTCGGACAAAGCATTTTATCTGCTTATATCTCGCGTTCATAGTGCATACCATGACAGTTACTGATGGGCTCTGTCTGGTAGTTGGGCGAGTGAATCAGCTGAGGGCAGTACATTTTCAGCACCTTGTCTATGGCTGCTGGACCAACAACTGACCAACCCGTTGGGTTATAGTCTTGGCCCATGATTCTGTAAACAAAATATGACTATTTAGCTCAGCTAGCTATTCTTACCTCAGACAATATGCTTACGGTGAGTTGCACCATTTAACTAAAACGATGACTGAAGTATTTTCAGTTGTTAAATCGCCGATATGACCAATGGGCTGAAAGTATACGGCTGGATATGGTTTTGTTACCGTTAAAGTTGAATGATGCAAATGGTCTAGTGGGCCCTAGACATAATGTACAATCTTACTTACTTAAGAAGTTCATTAGTTATGTTGGCACCAATTCCGTCTTTCGCAAAAGATAGGATGCCCGAAGCGACGTCATCTAGATTTTCTTTAGCCACAAAATTTTTCGGCAAATGCTCTAAAGATCTCGTCACAATCATGTCTGTGTCCAGATACATGCCACCCCATTTATTAAGGGTCAATATTCTCAGTATGTCGGCTGCATGCTGTATTGGGTACTGACTAAGTTTTATATCGTTGAGTACTATAGACTGCACGGCTGTTCCTTTGGAAAATTCAGTAATGTCGACTCTCAGGAACTTCACATTGGGGAATTCGAGGAGCGTCGCAAGGCAGGTCGTCTTCTGCGCGTAGTTGGTGACTGGACAGCTGAACAGCACGTAGATAATGTGCTCAGGGTGTGCTCTGGCCGCTGCTTCTACCGAACACGCTTGACGTATAGTCAGGCCGCCTCGGCAAGATGTGTCGTGGAAGAATATTGACTTTGCACCCGGAACAAAGCTCGGGTCTTCTGCGGACGGCAACGAGTCTTCAATGATAGAATAGATGATACCTTTGATGATAATTAGTATGAATACTGCTGCAGCAGTCAAATAGACATGTAGCCTGGATATAAGAGCTCTGGCCATTTTATTTTCAACTACAGTTTATACAAGCTGTTATTTTAAAATTGGGTGTGATGTACAGTTACAAAACAAATACTGCACTCAAGTGTTTTTTTTTCAGATTGACGTGTTATTAACATATCTTGTTGCATAAACAAAAGTATTGTTCAGATCCGTAATTCAATTCGTTGTGTTCATTGAATATCCGGGGTAGGTACAACAACAACAATAAGCGGTCCGGAGTTGGATTTTAACAAAAACACAGCGAGAACAATGTATACTTTTATTTTTTATTACTCAATAACTTATTTATTTATTTTACAGGATAATTGAATCATAACTTCACATCTTAATAATAGCTTAATGTATCTTTTATTGATCTTATTTGGACATCTCAGAATACATAAATTAAAACTTTAATACATAAATTACTTACCTGTCAACCTACGTAGGTGGTCCTGGTCATATTAGACTAAAATAAAAACGTGAGGCTCATTAACTATTGCTGTAGTACTTTCTTCTAGAGGTGTAATAGGTGTGGATTGCATCCACTTACTATAATAATCGTAACTAGAGATTTTGACAATCAATAATCAGCCGTAGTGGCTTCACCAGCGAACGCAGAGCTCATGATCTACCAAAGTGTATTCAGAGGGGACCCACGTTTTTATTTTAATCTAATATGACCGGGACCACCTACGTAGTTTGACAGGTAAGTAACTATTTTTTTATTTTCTAGTTTTCAGTGCACATAAAATAAAACCGTTTAAGTTAGTTTTTTTATGGATTTTTTATTTTCTAGTTTTTAGTAGTGACCCCTCCCTGGGTCAGCAGCGGTAAGGGAGTGCCAGACTCTTACTGACTAAAAACAGTTATGTTTCGTCGTAGGCCTTGAATGTAGATACCTGGGCCACGGTAACTCTTTCGAACAATTTCGAACAGGCAGGCCTTAGCCTTGTTGGACTCCGCTGGGGTTGCTGACAGTATTCTACTTGTGTAGCCCTTTCACTTGATACCCATATTGAGGGGGTTGTGGAAAAATATGTAATCCGCCATTTTGTGCCGGCGGCCATATTGGATTTACAATGTTATTGATATTACTATATTGTATTGTCATCAGTATTAAAGGTGTATACAAAATTTCAGATTAATCGGTTGACAGAAAGAAGGTGAAATTTGAATTACTAAATTTGACCCAAGAATAAAATAATAAAACAAACGGGATGAGCTAAATAAAACCGTTTAATAATAATAATAAAAACACATAAAACGTAAATGCACAATATTTATTATTTTCCCACTGCATACCTAGTAGTAACTACTTAGGTAATGTAATTAGATACCTTCATTAATATTATGCTCAAATGTTATATGTTTGTTTGTCAAATGTTATGTGTTGTGTCAAATGTTATGTTATGATGTTGTGAATATTTTGCGTCATTTAAACTTTAAGTTAGTTTAAAGAAACAGCAAAATAAAAATATATCACTGAAGATACAAATCACGCTTCAAAAATAATTTCTACAGAAAAATAGTTGTGCACCAAAGTGAAACAAAGTTCTGGCAAACAGAAAATAATATGTATATTCCAAACCACTAAATCTACTGCTCAAACTACTGCACAAAATTCATCTCTGTACGTGTCATGGATCGTAGGGCAGAAGGCGCCAGCAACAATTTCGTACACCGTGTCCTTGTGAATAGATATGTTATGCGTCACGAAGTCCCACATATGGTAAGCGTAAGGTCCTTCCAAGTGGAAATCTTCTGTTGGAGCACTAAATATATCTTCGATCTCCGTGTAGTAATATGGATAGAACAACTCGGAGGTGAATACAGTAATGCCTGGAAAAAAAAATAGGAATGTGATTTCTAAGCTTTGTTTTCTTAACTACAATACATAAGTAGTAATAAACTCTTTAGCAAAAAAAAGCCACCTATGTGAAATAAAGTTAAAGGTTTTAATGATTGAAATATGTTGTAAATTTAGAATACACCCTTACGCATGCTTTGCTAGCCCTTTTGTTGCTGGCAATATATTTCAAGCATTAAAAACATTTGAAACATACATAAACATACTTTTTTTCGCAAAAAAATGTGTAGTTAGGTATACACGCAGTAATAAACGTCCATGAAATCAGAAAAAATACTTAAATATTAAAATCTCAATCTTTTTGGTAAGCTACCATTGTAGGTAATGTAAAGTTCTATAAATGTATACAGTAACTGTTGTATATCTACAGTTTTGTTGGTCATTTTGTACTTAAAAAAAAATATTATGTACCTTCTAATAAACAATAAAAAGAATAAAAAATGTAACACGTTGTTAACTGTATAAACTGAAAATGTTTTGACTACACAGGGCAAATTGTCGGACAAAGCAAATCATATATGTATATGTAATTGCAAGTTAAATTATCTATATAGTATTTAGTTATAAGTAAAAATTGTTATTAAGGATACTCACTGACCCCACAGTCAAACCATTACAACGGTTTTGTGGGGCTTAGCACATAAGATAAGGCTACATTTGTGATATAAAATAAGTAAATAAAATTGAAAAAAAAAACTGCTTATATCTCGCGTTCATAGTGCATACCATGACAGTTACTCATGGGGGCTGTCTGGTTGTTGGCCGAGTGAATCAGCTGAGGGCAGGACATTTTCAGCACCTTGTCTATGGCTGCTGGACCAAAAGTTGACCAACCCGTTGGGTTATAGTCTTGGCCCATGGTTCTGTAAACAAAACATGACTATTTAGCTCAGCTAGCTATTCTTACCTCAGACAATATGCTTACGGTGAGTTGCACCATTTAACTAAAACGATGACTGAAGTATTTTCAGTCGTAAAATCGCCGATTTGACCAATGGGCTGAAAGTATACGGCTGGGTATGGTTTGGTTACCATTAAAGTTGAATGATGCAACTGGTCTGGACTTAAGTACAATCTTACTTACTCGAGAATTTTATTAGTTATGTTGGCACCAATTCCGTCTTTCGCAAAAGACAGGATGCCCGAAGCGACGTCATTTAGATTTTCTTTAGCGACAAAATTCTTCGGAAAATGCTCTAAAGATCTCGTCACAATCATGTCTGTGTCCAGATATATGCCACCCCATTTGTTGAGAGTCAACATTCTCAGTATGTCGGCTGCATGCTGTTTTGGGTATAGACCAAGTTTTATATCGTTGAGTACTAAAGACTGCACGGCTGTTCCTTTGGAAAATTCAGTAATGTCGACTCTCAGGAACTTCACATTGGGGAATTCGAGGAGCTTCGCGAGGCAGGTCGTCTTCTGCGCGTAGTTGGTGACTGGACAGCTGAACAGCACGTAGATAATGTGCTCAGGGTGTGCTCTGGCGGCTGCTTCTACCGAACACGCTTGACGTATAGTCAGGCCGCCTCGGCAAGATGTGTCGTGGAAGAATATTGACTTTGCACCCGGAACAAAGCTCGGGTCTTCTGCGGACGGCAACGAGTCTTCAATGATAGAATAGATGATACCTTTGATGATTATTAGTATTAGTATGAATACGGCTGCAGCAGTCAAATAAAGCCAAAGCCTGGACATAAAAGTTCTGGCCATTTTATTTTCAACTACAGTTAATACGAGCGGTTATTTTAAAATTGGGTGTGTTGTACAGTTACAAAACAAATACTGCAGTCAAGTGTTTTTTTTTTAAATTGACGTGTTATTAATATATCTTGTTGCATAAACACAAATATTGTTCAGATGATCCGTAATTCAATTCGTTGTGTTTATTGAATATCCGGGGTACAACAACAACAATTAGCGGTCCGGAGTTGGATTAAAAAAACACATTGAGAACAATGTATAATTTTATTATTTGTCATTCAATATCTTATTAAATTAATTTTACAGAATAATTGAATCGTAACTTCACATCTTAATAATACCTTAATGTATCTTTTATTGATTTTATTTGGACATCTCAGAATACATGGAATCATCAATGGAAAAATCTAAAACCAAAACCAAAACAAATAATAAAACGTATAACAAAAAAATCTAAAAATATTTACAATGAAAACCTAAAACTAAAAATAAATAACAACAATAACAACAAAAATTAAAAGCAACAAGTACTTTGTATCTTCGTACATATGTTGGTCAAAAGATAGAAATAGCACAAAACGAAGAGGATGTAAAATATGTTCTATCTAGATTCAACTATATCAATAGAAATAGTATAAAATAAAGTCGCTTTTTCTGTTCCTATGTCTCTGTACGATTAAATCTTCAAAACTACGCAATCGATTTTCATGCGTTTTTTTAATAGATAGAGTGATTAAAGAGGAAGGTTTATATGTATAATAACATGCATTAAATAGTGGGCAAATACTGTTATCCCGTGCGAAGCCGGAGCTGGTCGTTAGTAGATGATAATTCTCAATTTGTATTTAAGTGTCCCAATAAAAACAATTTACTTTGCAAGATATTCACACATTAAAACTAAGTCAATAATATACATATTAAACATAATATACATACGTACCAAAATAATCATTATTATCACCGTAATATGCTTTTCGGATTGATACTTTTTTGTAACAAGATATTTGATTGTCCACTCTCGGGCAGTAAATAAATATTGTTTTCTTAGAATCTTCCTCGTTCAGGATGATGTTTAGTTTGTAAATCAACATTACAATTATTAAAAAACACATAAAACATAAATGCACAATCTATTCACCGAGTGATGCATGTTGTTTGTAAGGTTTTTAATTAAACGCAGTATTATTTTCGTACTGCATACCTAGTGGTACAGTAGACTGCACATCAGTGGTAACTGTCATGCACCTTAACTCAATAGTAATAAGTACGATTTTCCTATAAAACTGTTACCACTGACCTGAAGTTTACTGTACCTACTTGGGTCATGTAGATACAGTTACAGTTACAGCCTTTTTATCGTCCCACTGCTGGGCACAGGCCTCCTCTCACGCGGAGAAGGATTGAGCATTAATCACCACGCTTGCTCAATGCGGGTTGGTGATTTCAGACTATATAGTCCAGGTTTCCTCAAGATGTTTTCCTTCACCTTTTTAATCAGCCTTTGGTGTCTAAGATATACTTAGAAAGTACATACAAATTTAGAAAAGTTGCACTGGTACTTGCCTGACCTGGATTCGAACCTGCACCCTCATACTCGAGAGGTTGGTTCTTTGCCCACTAGGCCACCATGACTGATGATGACTGATGACCGACATTAAAATTATGCTCAAATGTTATTGTTTGTTTGTCAAATGTTATGTGTTGTGTCAAATGTTATGTTATGATGTTGTGAATATTTTGCGTCATTTAAACTTTAAGTTAGTTTAAAGAAACAGAAAAATAAAAATACATCACTGAAGATACAAATCACGCTTCAAAAATAATTTCTACAAAATCGTTGTCCACCGAAGTGAAACAAAGCTCTGGCAAACAGAAAATAATATGTATGTCGGAGACTGTCAATAGTACGGACACTAAACGTCACGCAAGCGCGCCCTCTGGTGGCGTTTCCGGTGAAACAACATTTTGGCGCGCTTGGCAGAGTAGTGGTGGTCGGCGTGGCGTCCGCGGAGCTCAGTCTTCTCTCATCTCGAAACTGCCCTACGTCACGTCTAGTGTTATTGCCTAGTGTTGTAGTACCGTTGTAGATCCATATTGTAAAGTGTGTAGTGTCTTTTGAAATTAAAGTGTAAAGGTTCTTCTAACCTAACAGACAGACATGTGTTGCTGGGGAGTTTGTTCCGCCACTTCTTCTCCCCAAGCCAAAACACATAGGAAGTGGCGAAGGGCGGGCGTTTTGGGGGCTGTCTTTTGTTCTGATTAATTTGAATAAACGTTTGAGTTTTTAGTTTGTTTGAGTTTTGAGTTTCTTTGAGTTATCTCTTTGCTTCATTACCCTAACTGATGTCGGACGATAGTGCCATTCCTGATGACCCCTCCGACATCAGAAGTGGGATGCAATCCGAATGCCCACATGCGTTTCGAATTCGCCATGCGAAGAAAAATTTCTACCCACTAACAAAAAAAAAATGTAACGTCGATAATTTGAAATGGAGTTTGTAGTAGAAGATTTATTAAGAATTTCAGCGAAGGTACAAGTATGGTAACCACGGTTATGGTAATGGTATCGTTTTCCATTGTTACATGTCAAGCTACTTATTGAGGGTATGCTAGAAAATTAACCGAATTTGTCTTTTTTCATGTTTCAACAATGACGGTCGTTATTGTGCAATATGGCGACAAAATTACTGCGGAGCATCCCAGCTGCCAGGAGCCTGACGTGTCATCGTGAGGTCGGAGTGTTGGTGCTAGTGCATCTACGTGGCTTCACGTCCGCGTGTTGAGTGGAAACCCGGTGAGACCGATCCATTTTTGCTTTATTTTGAGGTTATTTGTCTTACGACATTTATAAACTTGAGAGACAGTTTCAGTCTCGTTGATTGCGCTACCACTGCGCTTATTAATTGGTGGAATCGTAGATAATCAGAAACCTAGGTTCACAGGTTTGATCCCAGAGTTTAAAATTATTAGTTACCTGATCTCATCAATATCCTAAAGTTAGAATATTTCAGTTTCTGCGTCATTTGATTGAATTGTGCATCAGACGATAGATTTTTGGTAAAGTGTTACGTTCACCAACTCTGTAATTTCGTTGCGCTAAGTTGTACCAATGATGGAGACCGGGGTGACTTGGAAAAGACCCGTTGGCCTGTGTGATGGCATCGGGGTGACCAAGAAGAGACCTATGTAAAGTCTGCGGTACTGTTGTTTTTATTGTGTTAAGCTGTACCTAAGATGGGTATCGGGGTGACCTGGAAGAGACTCGTTGGCCTGTGTGACGGCATCGGGGTGACCAGGAAGAGACCCGTATACGTCTGTGGTACAGTTGGTGTCATGTCACTATAGTTGTGGTTGTGGTCCCTAGGAGGCCAGGATGGGCTGAGAGCTCGGCTAAGGGACACGACGGTTTTGTGAAGCCTATCGAGTAGAAGGCGTTGATGTGAATGACAACCGTAGCTGTAATGATTTTGTAATTTACAAGTTCAGTCTGACTAGCAATTCGATCTTTCTTTGATTTCGTGCTTAGAATTTAATGTAACCAGTTTCTTCATTTAAATGGTGATTGCTATTCTTAAAACCCATAACATGTGTTTAGGTCTTACCATCGAGAAGGTTTGTTGCTGACCCATATGTTGTCAATATTTGATGCCTAAGCACTTTCCATTTCTGACTTAACAGATAACATCTAAGGTGAACCGAGCCTGGAGAACAGGACGAGGTCCACTAGTCAAGCGGCGCGCGAGTCGCGCTGCAGTTGCTGTTTGGAGCGTCATCCTCCCCCGGATTTGTCGTGGAGGCCGTATGAGTTGCGGCAGGCCAGGACATCGCATGTCATCGCACAAGGTGAAAGCATTCTATTGCATTGAAAATGTTTAGATTGATCAGACAAACTTGACAATAACTGGCCTGTGTGGCAGCTAGGAGCCTGTGTGGCAGCTAGGAGCCGGTGTGGCAGCTAGGAGCCTGTGTGGCAGCTAGGAGCCTGTGTGGCAGCTAGGAGCCTGTGTGGCAGTTAGGAGCCTGTGTGGCAGCTAGGAGCCTGTGTGGCAGTTGGTAGCCTGTGTGGCAGTTGGTAGCCTGTGTGGCAGTTGGTAGCCTGTGTGGCAGTTGGTAGCCTGTGTGGCAGTTGGTAGCCTGTGTGGCAGTTGGTAGCCTGTGTGGCAGTTGGTAGCCTGTGTGGCAGTTGGTAGCCTGTGTGGCAGTTGGTAGCCTGTGTGGCAGTTGGTAGCCTGTGTGGCATTCAAGTGTGAGCGATATTAATAAGCCTGTGTGGCGTAATTATGACCCTATGTGGTTCTGTGGTTCAGATGGATCTGTGTGACTTTTGTTCAGTGTGCTACATAGTGGTCAGGAGTGGCCGAGGTTGTACTGTGCATACTGTGCTGTGTTTGTGTTGTTGCAGATTAACCCACGAGGACGTGGGTCTACGCAGGATGGCCGTGTCGGAGACTGTCAATAGTACGGACACTAAACGTCACGCAAGCGCGCCCTCTGGTGGCGTTTCCGGTGAAACAACATTTTGGCGCGCTTGGCAGAGTAGTGGTGGTCGGCGTGGCGTCCGCGGAGCTCAGTCTTGGTCGAGTCGTCGTGCTGCGCACATCTCGAAACTGCCCTACGTCACGTCTAGTGTTATTGCCTAGTGTTGTAGTACCGTTGTAGATCCATATTGTAAAGTGTGTAGTGTCTTTTGAAATTAAAGTGTAAAGGTTCTTCTAACCTAACAGACAGACATGTGTTGCTGGGGAGTTTGTTCCGCCACTTCTTCTCCCCAAGCCAAAACACATAGGAAGTGGCGAAGGGCGGGCGTTTTGGGGGCTGTCTTTTGTTCTGACTAATTTGAATAAACGTTTGAGTTTTTAGTTTGTTTGAGTTTTGAGTTTCTTTGAGTTATCTCTTTGCTTCATTACCCTAACTGATGTCGGACGATAGTGCCATTCCTGATGACCCCTCCGACATGTATATTCCAAAACACTAAATCTACTGCTCAAACTACTGCACAAAATTCATCTCTGTACGTGTCATGGATCGTAGGGCAGAAGGCGCCAGCAACAATTTCGTACACCGTGTCCTTGTGAATAGCAATTTTATGCGACAAGAAGTCCCACATATGGTAAGCGTAAGGTCCTTCCAAGTGGAAATCTTCTGTTGGAGCACTAAATATATCTACGATCTCCGTGTAGTAATATGGATAGAACAACTCGAAGGTGAATACTGTAATGCCTGGAAAACAAAAATAAGTACTACAATACATAAGTAGTAATAAACTCTTTTACAAAAAAAAGCTGGCACCTATGTGAAATAAAGTTTATTTTTTTTATTTTATTTTATTAGGGAAAACAAACAGTACCTAGTATATTATTGGTACACAAAATGTTCTTAAAACTAAACTTAAAAAAAATATACTACCCACTACATTTTCCACAAATTACAAAAAAAAGTGATACTAAATCTGTACGCAGACATTTGCTGTCAAATCGTTATAATCCTACTTATATCCTACTTCCTACTTATATTATAAATGTGAAAGTTTGTGAGAATGTATGGATGTATGTTTGTTATTCAATCACGCAAAAACGGCTGGACCGATTTGATTGAAATTTGGTATGTAGATTGGTGATACCCTGGATTAACACATAGGCTACTTTTTATCAACACACCACGCGGGCGAAGCCGCTGGCGGAAGCTAGTATAAAATATAATCGTTATAATATATAATGTAAATTATACAATTAGGTATTAACTGTAGCTGAGTAAATATTAATGAAACGAAAGTAACAAATATCTGAATAGTGAAAAGTAGATCCTCCGAACCTTTTTCCCAATCATGTTGGGGTCGGCTTCCAGTCTAACCGGATTCAGCTGAGTACCAGTCCTTTACAAGAAGCGACTGCCTATCTGACCTCCTCAACCCAGTTACCCGGGCAACGCGATACCCCTTGGTTAGACTGGTGTCAGACTTACTGGCTTCTGACTACCCGTAACTACTGCCAAGGATGTTCAATGACAGCCGGGACCTACAGTTTAACGTGCCATCCGAAACACAGTCAATGGTGTCTAAGATATACTTAGAAAGTACATACAAACTTAGAAAAGTTGCATTGGTACTTGCCTGACCTGGAATCGAACCCGCGCCCTCATACTTGAGAGGTTGGTCCTTTACCCACTAGGCCACCACGACTTCCTTGATTGATCCTTGAATAGTGAAAAGTGCACTGCGTTATTACTAATATAATAAAATGCCACATTACTATGCCTGGTGAATTCATACAAAATGTTATCTTAAATTCAACTATTGTAAGAGAAAAAAAAACAAAATAATAATAATCTAATCAAATCTAATGCATCTTACGCAGTCTACTGCCGATCCTTCAAAACGTTGACTACGCTTTTTTTAAAACTGGCTCTGTTAAGATGAAATATGTCGATTGAGCCAAACTGTTTATTGTATAAGCGATGGAGCGGAGAGCGCTTACCAGAATTGGATTTCCATAAGCTGGTAGCAAATAGACGCCTCGTTCGCACCTCACGCCCATGGATTGTTCGAGGAACCAGGTAACATAATCTATTAACTAATGGGGGGCAGTCAAATTTATTACGGCATATGTCAAAAAGAGTCATCATATCAAGCAACGTGCGCCTTGATTGTAGGGTCAGCATATTGTATTTTTTAAGATGTAGCTTATAAGATTTTTTTTACGGTAACATCTGTAAACCACGGCGCGAAAGTATTTGCGTTGGACTAATTCAATTGCTTCATTATATTTTGCATAATATGGATTCCAAATCGGCACTGCATATTCCAGTTGTGGTCGAATTATTGATTTGTAGAGATGAAAATAAGTAGAGGGTCGTTTAAAAGCGAGACGCTCCCATTACAAAGGCCATACATTTTGTATGCTCTATTCACTATATTTTCTACATGAGTATCCAAGTGAAGTTTTGTATCTAGTTGGACACCAAGATCACGAAGAGTGGTAACTTTATTTATGATACTGTTAGCAAGCCGATATTCGTAGCAAAAACGGTCAAAACGGTGGAAAAACGGTCCAAATCTTGTTGAAATGCTATACAGTCTGTATCATTACAAATTCTCTTAAATATTTTTAAATCATCCGCGTATAACAGAAATTTTGAGTTTTAATGCAGTGTTAAATATCATTAATAAATAATATAAATAAAAGGGGACCCAAAATTGAGCCTTGCGGCACTCCTAAAGTTACCTCGATAGAGTTAGATTTAAAGCCGTTTATTACAACAATTTGAGTCCTATTACTTATATAAGTAGCAAACCATCGGAGAAGGTCTCCTCTGATACCGTTGTATGAAATTTTGTGGAGCAATAATCTGTGGTCAACTTTATCTGAAAGTCTGATGTTTCAAAGGTTTTAATGATTGAAATATGTTGCAAATTTAGAATACACTCTTACGCATGCTTTGCTAGCTTTTATGTTGCTGGCAACATATTTCAAGCATTAATAACATTTGAAACATACATAAACTCCTTGAAAGTCAGATTTCACATAGGTGCCCGCTTCTTTCGCAAAAGAGTGTAGTTAGGTATACACGCAGTAATAAACGTCCATGAAATCAGCCAAAATACTTGAATATTAAAATCTCAACCTCTTTGGTAAGCTACTATTGTAGGTAATGTAAAGTTCTATATATTGTATACAGTTTTGTTGGTCATTTTGTACTTAAAAAAAATATTATGTACCTTCTAATAAACAATAAAAAAATTAAAAATGTAACACGTTGATAACTGTATAAACTGAAAATGTTTTGACTACACAGGGCAAATTGAAAGCATATTATCTGCTTATATCTCGCGTTCATAGTGCATACCATGACAGTTGCTGTAGTAGGGCGAGTGGATCAGCTGAGGACAGTACATTTTCAGCACCTTGTCTATGGCCGCTGGACCAACAATTGACCAAGCCGTTGGGTTATAGTCTTGGCCCATGGTTCTGTAAACAAAACATGACTATTTAGCTCAGCTAGCTATTCTTACCTCAGTCAGACAATATGCTTACGGTGAGTTACACCATTTAACTAAAACGATGACTGAAGTATTTTCAGTAGTAAAATCGTCGATTTGACCAATGGGCTGAAAGTATACGGCTGGGTATGGTTTGGTTACCATGAAAGTTGAATGGTGCAACTGGTCTGGACTTAAGTACAATCTTACTTACTTGAGAATTTTATTAGTTATGTTGGCACCAATTCCGTCTTTCGCAAAAGATAGGATGCCTGAAGCGACGTCATTTAGATTTTCTTTAGCCACAAAATTTTTTGGAAAATGCTCTAAAGATCTCGTCACAATCATGTCTGTGTCCAGATATATGCCACCCCATTTGTTGAGGGTCAATATTCTCAGTATGTCGGCTGCGTGATGTTTTGGGTATAGACTAAGTTTTATATCGTTGAGTACTATAGACTGCACGGCTGTTCCTTTGGAAAATTCAGTAATGTCGACTCTCAGAAACTTCACATTGGGGAATTCGAGGAGCGTCGCGAGGCAGGTCGTCTTCTGCGCGTAGTTGGTGACTGGACAGCTGAACAGCACGTAGATAATGTGCTCAGGGTGTGCTCTGGCCGCTGCTTCTACCGAACACGCTTGACGTATAGTCAGGCCGCCTCGGCAAGATGTGTCGTGGAAGAATATTGACTTTGCACCCGGAACAAAGCTCGGGTCTTCTGCGGACGGCAACGAGTCTTCAATGATAGAATAGATGATACCTTTAATGATTATTAGTATTAGTATGAATACTGCTGCAGCAGTCAAATAAAGCCAAAGCCTAGACATAAAAGTTCTGGCCATTTTATTTTCAACTACAGTTAATACGAGCGGTTATTTTAAAATTGGCTGTGATTTACAGTTACAAAACAAATACTGCACTCAAGTGTTTTTTTAAGATTGACGTGTTATTAATATATGTATCTTGTTGCATAAACAAAAACATTGTTCAGATCCGTAATTCAATTCGTTGTGTTTATTGAATATCCGGGGTACAACAACAACAATTAGCGGTCCGGAGTTGGATTTTAACAAAAACACAGCGAGAACAATGTATAATTTTATTTTTTATCACTCAATAACTTATTTAATTAATTTTACAGGATAATTGAATCATAACTTCACATCTTAATAATAGCTTAATGTATCTTTTATTGATTTTATTTGGACATCTCAGAATACATAAATTAAAAGCAATAACTACTTTGTATCTTCATAAATATGTTGGTCAAAAGATAGAAACAGCACAAAACGAAGAGGATGTAAAATATGTTCTATCTAGATTCAACATCATAGCTGATGATTCTCAATTTGTATTTAAGTGTCCCAATAAAAACAATTAACTTTGGAAGATACTTACACATTAAAACTAAGTAAATAATATACATAATAAACATAATATTTGTACCAAAATAATCATTATTATCACCGTAATACGTATTATTTTTGTATGAACTGTGCTGATGTTTTATGCGAGTGAGTGAATCCTTTTCATTTCGCGAGTCTTAAACGATTCAACAACGTCGTTTTACCGAGTTATACCTTTATTCACACTTGCATTAAACTTCAGTTAACAACCAGATTAAAATAATTGAAAATATAAGATCAAATTGCAATAAGTAAATAAATAAAACTTATACATCAGTTCACAAACTGATTGGAATGATAACTTGGCGTATGCAGGAGATACATGCATTTACAATGCACACTAGTCCATATGTTGGTGGCCAATATTTACACCCAAGCGTATAGATTGCAAGTGTTGGTTCACATGACTGAAATAACCAACACAATTGGTCTACAGCGAACCTTGGCGTAGAGAGTTGGGGCCAATACATTCCCGATATGACAATGTTGGGCCAAATTATAGGACCAGCTTTTTATACATTCTAACCATTCAATGGTATATTGTTGAATTATCAAAACAAATCAGTCATCGCCTATTAGGCATCGTTCAGACCAAACGTATTGTCGGCCGCTGACTGTGAGCGCGCGTTACGCAGTTTATTGCTTTTCCATATATATTGAAATTGTCGTTCACACCGAACCGACTATACGCTGTTACGTCGTCTGTTGTAGCTGACTTTCAGTGGCCGATTATTTTACTACGCGACTATGCACGGCGGACGCGGATTGGCTACGCGGACGCAGTTGCCGAATAGCGCCGCTCCGCCGCGTACGCACCGCCGCGCCTCGGTACAGCACGTCGATAATTAGTGTCCCTTTTATATAAACTTAAACGTATTAAAGATAGTAACTTATCGAATGTTTTACTGTCATACGAAAATATTTCTTGAACTTATTTGGATAAAGTCTATATTCGAATTCGTCTTCCTCTAGAGCTTCGCAAATGGCAACTATCTGAATGCGCATCATTTAATTGAAATATCAGTAAAACGTCTGATTTGAAAAAAAAAAATACGCTAGTTTTATCGTTTATAAAATACTACGAGCAACTTCAAATACTGAGCCCTTTTATGTGTAGAATAGTCAGCCGCTCAGCGTACGCATCTAGTGTGAACCTACACGAGCCTATTCTTTTGTTCACACATGTAGCGCATCGTACGCTATAGCCTATTGTCGGCTTGGTGAGTACGCGTACTGCAGATTGAGTCGAGGTTCACACTGGGGCAGACAGTGAGTATACTCACAGTCAGCGGCGGACAATACGTTTGGTGTGAACAATCCCTTAAGATGCCTACAAGTTAATAGTTCAAATGAAAATGCGTAATAGAATAAATAAATTGTATAGTAAGTTCAACTCAGTCGTGCGCGCGGCCTTATGTGTGGGTAACCCTTGTACTTATACAGTGACTTTGTGTGCCTGACAAGAGGTACAGTCGGGTACAATACAGTTATGTAGGGGTTGTATACGGGTGTTTAAAGAAAAACAGTTATTACGTAATTTAATGTTTATTTATTTATAATGATTATGAATCGCTATTTGAAAAATCAAATGATGAATTTTCGGATTCGCTGCTCTCCAAGGTGAATTATAAATTCTGACTCCATGTCAAAATGTCTATAGTATTCATCTTTTTTCTTTTGTACATGTCGACAAGTATTACGCCACATCCCATCATCAATTTGACTTAAACGTTCATTTATGAGTTTCATTATTTTGTTATTTTGGTCGACATTATGCGAAGCAATATAATTTTTTAAAATTCCCTACATATTTTGTTTACATTATTATACTAGGTTATACCTCTTTTTACATTCTTAGTCCACACTTTTATTTATTGTCGGCGTACCCCGAGCTAGAAAATATGTAAGGAGTATTTAATTCTTAGATACTGTCAATGTCAATTTGAAAAGACTTATGAGAAAATAATGAAAAACTATATTTAATAATAAAAAGCTTTGAATGTTGTTTTTTTTTTAAACGCTTTATCTGACTCCTTAATAATTTCTCCGTGAATAACTAGTATTTTCGTAAACGACTGTACCCATAAGGAAAAGTGATAAGAACACGTCATGCTCGGACGACGTCACTGTCACACGAATGAAAGTTGTATATTTACAAGCCGACGCACACATAGGGCTGCACGCAAATCTGAGTTGAACTATCTATACCTAAATAAGGATATCTTCCGAGTTTAATAATGTGGCTTTACATGCTTGAAAAGTCTTCGAATGAATTAGTGAATTAGTATTCTCATTTTTATCATTTTGTGAACAAAATTTTAAAAAAAATTAAGTTACTAGTTTTCTAAAATGAATTTATTTTCGTAGTTTTTTTTATTCGGTGTCTTGATTCTTGACTTGTGATTGAACGGCGGATTTAACAGTGTGTCAAGAATGCTCCCTGGATATTTTTGACAACATAATATGAAGCTTTAATCCTTACTATATTTAATATGGCAATATAACTTATGTGCGTTGTGTGGAATAAGATTATTTATATTTTATTACTGGGTTACTTTCTACATGTTAAGTAAGTATAATTATCATAATACAAATTTAATGTATATATTTAAATTGACAACTAAAATTAAATGAATGTTTATCTTTAATTATATCACATCAATCACATTCTCGCAAACATTTAAACATAATTATGTCAGACATTCGATTATTCTGTATTAACTGCAATACATGCAGTATTTTTAAACTTGCGGCCACTTAAAATGTTATTTAAGGAACATAAATAATAACTGGTATAATATTGGCTTAAAATACCACTTATAAAATATTGTGAAAATAGAAATGGGGTTGCCATACGTAAAAACATGGCAACATTGCTTTTAACAAAATTGTCACCATTTTGACGCGATTCCGTTCAACTGGTGTATTATCTTCATAAAATAAAATAAATTTTACACTTCACTAGTTCTTAGACACCTATTGTGATATTAAAATATTATTAAATTATAATTATTTTCGAAGGTATAACTTATTTATATGAAATACCGATGATGCGGAAATTATATTATCTTTCATACAGAAGCTGCTTTGAAATTGAGTCGCACCATAGACAATCATGTTTTTTTTAATCTTTGATTATGGTTTTGTCAACTAGTAAGGGTGAGCGAACAGTTTGGAACTTTTTGGTTAAACAATTCAATGCATAAAAATAGAACGATAAGATTTTACCTTCGATTTTTAAATATTATGATATTAGTCTCTCAGATAATAATAGTGCTCAATGTAAAATAATTGTTTATCGATAGATCAGGTTTGTCGATAAAAAAATATCGACTCTGACATCACTTGTGCGAATTCGATGACAACCTTCTATAGTAAGTTCAACTCAGTCGTGCGCGCGGCCTTTTGTGTGGGTAATCCTTGTACATATACAGTGACTTTGTGTGCGTGACAAGAGGTACAGTCAGGTACAAATACAGTTATTTCGGGGTTGTATACAGGTGTTTAAGAAAAATAGTTATAACGTAATTTAGTGTTAATCTTTTTATAACGATTCTGAATCGCTACTTGAAAAATCAAATGATTAATTTTTGGATTCGCTACTTTCCAAGGTGAATTATAAATTCTGACTCCATGTCAAAATGTCTATAGTATTCTTCTTTATTCTTTTGTACATGTCGACAAGTATTACCCCACATCCCTTAATCAATTTGATTTAAACGTTCATTTATGAGTTTCATTATTTCCGTCTTATTTTGGTCGACATTATGCGAAGCAATATAATTTTGTTAAATTCCCCACACATTTTGTTTACATTATTATACACGATTACGTTTTTTTTACATTCTTAGTCCACACTTTTATTTATTGTCCGCGTACCCCGAGCTAGAAAATATGTAAGGAGTATTTAATTCATCTTAGATATCTCACGTCATTTATTTCTTAGACACTGTCAATGTCAATTTGAAAAGACGTATGAGAAAGTAATGAAAAACTGTAAAATGTTATAATAAAAAGCTTTGAATGTTTCATTTTTTGAAACGCTACCTGACTCCTTTGAAACATTTTCTCCGTGAAGAACTAGACATTTTCGTAAACGACTGTACCCATAACAAAAAGCGATAAGAACACGTCATGCTCGGACGACGTCACTGTCACACGAATGAAAGTTGTATATTTACAAGCCGACGCACACATAGGGCCGCGCGCAAATCTGAGTTGAACTATCTATAAGTGCGTGTCATTTAAGGTACACAAAACAGAATATACAAAACTTTTTTACTTTTTACTCAAGTTCGCGTTTCACTATTTTTTCTCCGAGCACCTGTAGGGTAATTTTCTACTTAAATAGTGATCGACTGACTCTGACGTGGAGCTTCGGCGTACGTATAGCTAAACGAGACTCACATATCTAGCATCCGTTATTTATTAATTACTCGTACGTAAATGCATTGTTACACCTTAGTCAAACCGCACCTTAGAGCAACTTCAAAGACTTATTTTAAGTATAATTTAATTTCCTCCGTACCATTCTAATATTGCCATTAATTTTAGCCTATGTTCAACTAATGGACCGTCGTCATACTTTCTATAAAGTACATTACTTTATTAACTATTCATAGAAAAGCTACAATTTATTACAGCGGTTGGAGCTTCGTCAGAAAATAAAAATTGCCTTATGTTGGTTAAAAAGTTGTCAATTTTGTAGTGAATTTAGACAAATATTTGGCATAGAACTTGCTATACCAAATTAAACTCATCGCAGCTTTAGAGGTCATTTTTATTTTCTGGCTCAAGATCATAAATTAAGCCTTCACTATAAGGCAAGGTATTTTATTTTAATCCTGGAAATAAATCGGTGACTAACATAACACTAATACTTCAATAGATTGGGCTGTATTTCATTCTCTTCTTTAAAGTCGATATATCGATACTTTTATATCAGTTAATACGCCCCAACCTATTAAATAAAAACTTTTTAAGTTACAGATCAATATTACTAAGGCTTTTATACATGCGTGTAACTGCCCTTATATTACTGCTACTTCATTAAATCTAGTCTACATATTAATAAGTTCGAATTTTAAATTAATATTTTCATGCCGTAATTTTGAATTTGAATGACTGAACACGTTTTGGCTTTAGCCGATCAATTGTTTTAATACTGGCTGAACTTAACTCTGCAACGCGTCAAATAAATAAAAAAAAAACTACGAAATACTTTTGTGTAATTTTGAGATCTGTAGCGATTTACAATACAAATTAGTCAATATAAATAAAAGATTTTAAATTATTTCCTAAGTTGTTTTAAATATTAAGCAATCTTTGGTATGACATCAGTTTAACTGACTGCTGAGTTAGTGTTAGATTGCAGTTGTAGTTTATCATTGCAGAGTTACGTCGAGCAACCTTGGTGCAAACATTGGACATTGGTCGACAGTTGAACCAAACTTTCGGCATACATACGTGGTCATATAGCCGGCATACAGTCGACATGTTGGGCCAATATTGGCGTAGCGTATACATATACAAACTTACTGGGACCGCTATTGTGCGTCGGGCGTTTGTCTTGTTGGCGAGTGCGCTCGCGCGGGCTCTGTGTTGTTTTTGTTTTGGACGTTCCTGTGACAAGAAATGTGATTGGTTAATAATATATTTGTTGATTTATCTTCGAAACGTAGTGTGTGTCATATTATGTTCTATGTACCTACACTCTAAGTATAAATTGTACACGAATGACTGTGTGGATGGCACGTTAAACTGTAGGTCCCGGCTGTCACTACAGCCGGGACCTACAGTTTCAGTTCAGTTGTTCAGTGGAACATCCCTGGCAGTCGTTACGGGTAGCCAGTACAGCACACAGAGCTACCTGTACACGTCGGCCGTGGTCTGCAGCGCGCCGTGCGCGAGCAGCAGGCGGCGGCCGGGGGGCGGCGGGGGGGCGCGGGGGGGGGTACAGCACACAGAGCTACCTGTACACGTCGGCCGTGGTCTGCAGCGCGCCGTGCGCGAGCAGCAGGCGGCGGCCGGGGGGCGGCGGGGGGGCGCGGGGGGGGTACAGCACACAGAGCTACCTGTACACGTCGGCCGTGGTCTGCAGCGCGCCGTGCGCGAGCAGCAGGCGGCGGCCGGGGGGCGGCGGGGGGGCGCGGGGGGGGGTACAGCACACAGAGCTACCTGTACACGTCGGCCGTGGTCTGCAGCGCGCCGTGCGCGAGCAGCAGGCGGCGGCCGGGGGGCGGCGGGGGGGCGCGGGGGGGGTACAGCACACAGAGCTACCTGTACACGTCGGCCGTGGTCTGCAGCGCGCCGTGCGCGAGCAGCAGGCGGCGGCCGGGGGGCGGCGGGGGGGCGCGGGGGGGGGGTACAGCACACAGAGCTACCTGTACACGTCGGCCGTGGTCTGCAGCGCGCCGTGCGCGAGCAGCAGGCGGCGGCCGGGGGGCGGCGGGGGGGCGCGGGGGGGGGTACAGCACACAGAGCTACCTGTACACGTCGGCCGTGGTCTGCAGCGCGCCGTGCGCGAGCAGCAGGCGGCGGCCGGGGGGCGGCGGGGGGGCGCGGGGGGGGGGTACAGCACACAGAGCTACCTGTACTCGTCGGCCGTGGTCTGCAGCGCGCCGTGCGCGAGCAGCAGGCGGCGGCCGGGGGGCGGCGGGGGGGGCGCGGGGGGGGTACAGCACACAGAGCTACCTGTACACGTCGGCCGTGGTCTGCAGCGCGCCGTGCGCGAGCAGCAGGCGGCGGCCGGGGGGCGGCGGGGGGGCGCGGGGGGGGGTACAGCACACAGAGCTACCTGTACACGTCGGCCGTGGTCTGCAGCGCGCCGTGCGCGAGCAGCAGGCGGCGGCCGGGGGGCGGCGGGGGGGCGGCGGGGGCCCACCACTGCACGACTCGCCCCACTACCGGCACGCGGCGCAGCAGTCCCTCCTGCCACAGCCGCTCCGCGTTCTCGCGCTCGATGTCCGCTTGGGCTTCTTCAATGCCTACAATTCAAACGCATTGTGAGTAAAATCGTATTCACCAACACATACGTGATTTTATGATCTCCCTTCTTATCCAAGGGTTAAGGGGAAAACTCGCCTCTTGGTCGCGGCCCAGATTACACGGAGTAAAAACAGGAAAACTCGACCGAATGAGCGGAGATTACCATGAGAAATAAGTAACGTAGGTATGTAAATAAACCCGAGCTCAAAATCGACAGGGAGCAAAAAAACTTGTTTTTATTTTCATAATTTCCAACAAAAATATCATAAGTTAAATACTTGGTCTAGAATATTGGACTCCTTGGTACCTAATATAAACCTTGAAATGGCTGGGTGTTCCGCCAAGCGTTTGAACTAGTATCGGTGAAACGTCGCATCCAGAAACTACTCACCTTTCTTCAAGACCTCAGTCATGTTGGTGAGCGCTCGGCTGCTCTCCTCGACCTCCTTGCCGGCCGATATAACCAGGTCCAGCAGTTCATCCACATCTGTATCTTCCGTCACCATACCGAACCTAGAAATAAAAAAATTGTATTATTTTTATTGAAAAATAAATGTTGTTGGTCAGTTGACACTGGTCATTTTCGGTGGATTGGATATGAATACAATCTTCAAAATTGTAAGAATAATTTTTATGAGAAAAATTTAATATTAATTGGCACTGTTTTCACCTGATCAGCCTGAAACGAACAGAATTGCGTTCTGCACCCAAGTAAAATATTGCCTACATGTTATTTTTTAGGTTAAAGTAGACCAAACATCAAAATAATAGTGTGAAAAATCGTACCTGACGCAAGCCATCCCGTCTTCCCCATCCCCGCAGGAGAAGGCGCCGTCAGTAGCTCTGAGCGTCTCCACCAGCTGTCTGTTCAGAGAGTTGAGCTCATCTGTTGACGCCCCCTCCCAGCCGGGGGGGATGTATCGAACTCCGCCCAGACCTGGTGACAACAATGTGAGTGAGTAATTGTTTGTGTGTGAGTGTGTGTGAAGAAGTGAGTTCTCACCAAATAACTTTGTCGCTCTGAAGTAATTTTATACCTCGCACTTTTCATATTGAGAAACCTTTGACTTGACTCGTAAATTCAGAATTTTCTTTGACAAAAAGAGCCGACTTCAGAACGGCAGATTGAATTGGCGGGAGCTGATTTGTTCTGGGTGTGTATGTCACTCTTAATCTATGTGTGTTTGTACATGTAAATGTGTATGTGTTTGTATCTGTGTATGTAACTATGTGTGTATTACGTACCTGCCCACCCCGGCACATGAACGAGAGCCAAGCTAGAATGTACAGCGACCCTAGCTTGGAAGGGTTCCCTCAGCGCCACCGTAGCATGTAACACATGTAGCTGAGCGTCTAGCAGCGCGGCCCACGACGCCACGGCGCCGTCGCCGCCCGCGCCGCCCGCGCCCTCGAGCGGGCAGTAGCGGAGGACTACGCCTTGAGCTTCAGTCTCGCATACCTCTATGCTTATCTAGGGAACAAATTTGGTAAATAAGCAAAGGTTTTTTTGTGTCTTGCAGGATGAGGAACTCTTAAATCATTCTTTGTTCCCAATTCATATTATGTACATAAAATTCGCCATACCTTAACGAAATGACCATTATCGCATAATATAGCATGACATGAGAGTAATTTCGCCGCAATAATTATGTTTTGATAAGACTTTTTTCCGGATATTAAAAAATACCCATGGCGTACGAAAATTTTCACACTTTGTAAGGGTGTTATTAGACCAATCGTCGATCGACTACTAATCCATTCTGCCATCTATCGTCTAATAATACCCTTAGTGCCATTTTAGGCCAAAAAAGCAGTGCATTATTTAATTCTTAAGATACACGCAAAACATAAACATAACCCTTATATACGGATAAATTACATTTATTTTGCAGATAAGTTGAAATCAACACTTTTACAAACATCACATTTTTTTTTAAAGCAAATAAATATATTTCTTACCATTTCAGCTTCTCTCTGCAATACTTGTCCGAGCCAAGAGTTGAGTTTATCATAATACGGCGGAGGTTTCTCAGTGCCGGGGGGCGCGAACTGAAACGCTACGCATGCAGACGCGTGGCTTACCGCTTCCTGATAGATAAATAGTGGTTGAAAATATTAATTGTAACAGGCGATTAATAATGAAAAAAAAAATTATGTGATAGCGCATATCTCGTCAGATGACTTTGTTTCTATGAAGTTGCGCATCCGCAGTTTTGTTTCGTTCGTATATTTTGAATCTTTAGTAAATTCGGAGCGGAGTAAATCCGCAGTTTTGTTTAAAAAAGTGCCAAATTAACAACTGTCTTACCACTATTCCTACGTTTGGTGGTTCATCGCCGCCTGGTCGTTCACTCTGAAAGAAAAGAGGTTGCATTTAAAAAGGACAAAAACATAGTGGGATCTTGTACTATTCCTAAAGCTAATTTTGATACCCATTAATAGCACAGGAATATATTTTCTCAACGGAAACACAAGCACAGAGGAATGCCGGTAATCTGACCTACTAACCTTGATAGTTCAAACTGTCACCCCGTATAGTTAAAACTATCACCTTCAATAGTCAAACTGTTACCTCATATATCCACTTACCAGCAGCCTCAGTCCAGCGCTAGCGACCACAGCATGCAGTGCCCTAGCGGACCGGAATGCGGCCGTCAGTCGAGCCTGCAGCGCGCGGGCGCCGGCCGCACGGACACACGTCCATAGAGGTAATGCTGGTAACCTGACTTACCACCCTGAATAGTTAAACCTGTCACCCCATATAATTGAACTTGGCACCCCTATAGTTAAAAATGTCACCTAGAATAGTCAAACTTGTCACCCCGTATGGTTAAAACTGACACCTTGAATAGTCACTGTGTCACCCTCTTTAAACTGTCACCCTATATAGTTCAAACTGTCACCCCGTTTAGTTCAAACTGTCAACCCTATAGCAATATAGTTACTTACCAGCAGCCTCAGTCCAGCGCTAGCGACGACAGCATGTAGGGCTCTAGCGGACCTGAATGCGGCCGTCAGTCGAGCCTGCAGCGCGCGGGCGCCGGCCGCACGGACACACGTCCATAACGGTAGGGCTGGTAACCTGACTTACCATCCTGTACCTATAGTTAAATCTGTCACCTTACATAGTTGAGACTGTCACCCTGAATAGTCAAACTTGTCACCCTGTTTAGTCAAACTATCACCCTCAATAATCAAACTGTCACCCCGTCTAGTCCAAACTGTCACCCCGTCTAGTCAAACATGTCACCTTGAACTGTCAAACTATCACCTCATATATCCACTTACCAGCAGCCTCAGTCCAGCGCTAGCGACCACAGCATGCAGTGCTCTAGCGGACCTGAATGCGGCCGTCAGTCGAGCCTGCAGCGCGCGGGCGCCGGCCGCACGGACACACGTCCATAGTGGTAGGGCTGGTAATCTGACTTACCATCCTGTATAGTTAGACCTGTCACCCCATACAATTGAACTTGTCACCCCTATAGTTAAAAATGTCACCTAGAATAGTCAAACTTGTCACCCCGTATGGTTAAAACTGTCACCTTGAATAGTCACTGTCACCCCCTTTAAACTGTCACCCTCTATAGTTCAAACTGACACCCTCAATAGTCAAACTGTCACCACGTCTTGTGCAAACCGTCACCTTTTACAGCTAAACTTGTCACCCTTTATAGCTACTTACCAGCAGCCTCAGTCCAGCGCTAGCGACCACAGCATGCAGTGCTCTAGCGGACCTGAATGCGGCCGTCAGTCGAGCCTGCAGCGCGCGGGCGCCGGCCGCACGGACACACGTCCATAGCGGTAATGCTGGTAATCTGGCACCACCGCCTGTTAAACCTGCTAGAGCTGCTAAAGCACCTTCTCTGCTGCCCACCTAGGTTACGAAAATGAGAAGTTAGTTGTCTACTTGAAAAAATAATTACTAAGCCGGGAAAAACCTAATACTCCACATATTGCAGGGTCAGCCACAGGCAGAATTGTATTGTTATATATGGTCATATAAACCAATTATATTAAAAAATATACTTTGCTGGTACCCTTCATGAATGATATCCAGTTCAGTGTATGTGTATTTAATGGTCGAAAATTCCGATAAAAAGTAACTTTTAAATAATCACAAAATGGATTGCGGTTTTAATTCGTTTAATGTTTCAATACTTACAGCACTCACTGCTTTCGATTGGTCGTTGACTGTGATTGGTTCAGGTATTCTGTAGAATGTCTGTCACAATTATAAGGAAAATTCTTTGAAAATATTTATCATCTATTCATTACAAGGCTTTCAAAACCCATTTAAATAGAAAATAAGTTTTTTTTATATATAGTCCATAAAAAAGTATAAAAGGTAACAATTCAGAGAAAAAAGTATAACAATCCTCCAAATATTCTCGAATTTAAATAGTTGTTTATAAAGGATACAACAGTGGGAAGTCCAGGTACGCCAAACCATGGACCCGGTGTGAGTGTCACTGAATCTGGTATGCTGAATGACTGAAAGAAAGCATCAAATTATAATATACAGCTCGTATCTGGCTGTCGAAGTAAAATGATCAAGGTCACTTTAAAAATCTATATTGAATTTTTAAAAATAAAAGGTCAAGTGGTGTAGTCATAATAAGCCGCGTACGCACGTACGAACAAATTTGTTGCGTTACATGATATGCAACAACTTGGTTCGCACGTGCGTACCACTATCGAACATCGAACACTCTGTTCGTCAAACATGTTCGCGGCGATCCTTGTAGTGTGTTCTGTATGGACGGTGTTCGAAGCGCTTTAATAACTTCACAATCGACCACTTCCAACGGCGCCGTCATGGCTACTAAGATAGAGTTCACGACTGTTGTTCGCGAACTCGACCCGAACTATGTTTGCGTTCGTGTTCGAATATGCCGTCCATACGTACGAACCAAATGTTCGGGTCTGGTGTTTGTGTTCGCTATGTTCGTGTTCGTACGTGCGTACGCGCCTATAGGAGTTTTAAACAAAACGAATTTAGTTTTCAAAAATTTCAAAGTGGCAGATAAAACCAATCAATTGAACCATACATAAAAACTATAACACTACATTTACATACCTCATCCCTCCCCGTAGCCCCTGGCAACGCAAGCGCATGTCCCCTAACATGTAAATGCAAGTTCCTCTGCGAGCACATCTGTCCCAACAACGCTAGGGGAGTCCCCCAGCCGAGGGGGGGAGCTCCCACTTCTCCCAAAACTAGGAGGGGAGTCCTGTTAGCTGCTATGTCTTCATCGTAAAGCTTTTCTAGTGCTTCTATGTCCATGCCTCGTCCTGTGGTAAGGGATGACAAAATTCATTTGGATATATTAACAAAAAAAATATATTGCTCTGGACCACATCCCCTTTGGTGTCTGTGCATCTTAAGAACGGAAGAGAGCAATTAGTTTCATGTAGGATTGCGGTGAAAAATCTCGTGAGAAAGATTTGATAACTTGATGCAAATTAACTGCCTTTTCGATACGGTTAATGTTCACGCGAATTGCAAACAAGCTGTGATAAATCATTGTGCCAACAGGCCTTACTAAAACCATTAGGTACGTATGTCTACTATAATCACTCTCTGGAATCATTTCAGAAACTTGAAAAATGCTATAAGTACCTATCTAAAGACTCACGTAATCAGCTTAAAAAAATCTGCGTACATTAAAGCAAGCGATTCATTGACGCAATCGGCTGCTTCGATTCAGATACCAAAATAATTGTCTTCATAACGTCATCGCGTGACGTCACACAATGCATACGCTGGTCTTCAATGTATCAGTTGTTTACAAACAAAATTCACGTACTCCACATATCCGAGAGCTAAACAATAATGATCACGAATTGATGTTCTACGAGAGAGACAGACTTTATGTAAAACAAATGAATATGCATAGGAATTATCAGGAGTCATTTATTTGCTAATGGTTATACAGACGGAGAGAGAGTGTTCTTTTGTACAATTTGTAAGACTCGTATCAAAAACTTTGCCCCAAAGAAGTTATATAGTTAGGGATTCGATGCCTCAAAGGATCAAAAAGAGGGATGTGTGTGTGTATATGTGTCTGTCTGTTTTGGATGCGGCTTTTTTGGAGGAAAGCTGGTGTCCCAGCGGTTCTTAAACATGTTTTTTTCTAAGTTATTCTATCCTTTCAATGTCATTTTTTATTATCATCTTTTTTTAAATTAGTGAACTCAACAGTTACCAATTTCGGACAAGCCATATTACGAAAACTGTATAATTACCTGAAGGATGTACAGGCACTGGTCTGACGCATGCTAGAGGTAGACCCAACTGCCTGCAGAGATGTTGCACCACGCCTAGAGGACTGGCCACACAGCTGTATATGCATGGTAGACGGTTTGTGAACGCAATTGCTGAAACAAAATTAATTCATTAACATTTTGTATCTTCTAGCTTAAAGGAAGGTAGCCCATTATACGTTAAATTAGAATGTTGTGGTTCGATTAGAAAAATACTTTCAACGTTAGATAGCCCATTTATTAATGAAGGCTTTGGGCTATTGGCTTTTTATTCGAATGTACGGAGTGATTCTCATGGGACGTGGTTGAAACTGCTCACGAAACTGTCTCGTCATCCTCTTATTTAGGAAACTAGGAACTAAGGTATACATAAGGAGCTGAGACAAGCTCTAGGCTCCATCAATTTTAGCATGCATTTAGAAATTTCCAAAGTCAGTGAAACTCTCAGAAACAAGTGCAACGATGTGTCCACGACTAGGGCGGCATAGATTACTCTCAAACTCCAAACACGTGGTACACTTTAGAACTACAGAATGACGTCACCGGAAAGCTTATTTTGTTACACTAGAGATAAAGTATACATTCCAGGAATATTGTAATTCATTCGAAACACATGTGCGCTACGCACACGCCAAAGAACAAATAAATATGGGCACGCGCAATCTAACATGCTGTCTGCTGTCCTCATAAATCAAATCCATAGACTTATTATATTATTTTGTAGAATATCTTCGTCATGTGTTTTGTTCCAGCGTTTTTTAATCGAACCATTTTAAGATTGGTTCCTTATATATCTGTTTGTATCAATTAAGACAATTGACAAATCACATCAGTCAAATTTATTCAGCGTTTAACTAGAGTTGAATGAACGTTCGTTCATTACTTATAAATAAACTTCTTCTAGCTCTTTGTTAATTTCTAGTAGTTCTTGGTTTTAATGTCTGGGACCCCCAGAGAAGAGTGTCCATGGAGTTTCTTGCTGATTCTTTACAATAGGATCTTTTTGCATGCAACAAGTAACGGGTGATTTTTTAAGAGGTATAGGATTTGATTTTCAAAAAAAGCACAAAAAACTTGAAAAATTTGATGAAATCTTTATTGGAATCGATGGAACGATCAATATAATTTAATGTTTGAAGATGATTTCATGCAAATGCTGGCCGCGGCTCCGGTTTAGATGGCCCATTCGCAAGGCCCAATTTCGGCACTCTCTCCAACATATCAGCCGGTATATTACGAATAAATGCTTCAATATTGGCTCCCAGTGCGTCAATCGTTGCTGGCTCCACAAGAAATAGTCCAAAGGCGTTAGATCACACGATCTAGGCGGCCAATTGACGAGCCCAAAACGTGAGTTAAACTGTTCACCGAAGCCTGCTCTCAATTAGGCCATTGTTTCGCGTGCCGTGTGGCATGTGGTACCGTCTTGTTGGTACCACATGTCAGGCATGTCCAATTCTTCCATTTTGGGCAAAAAAAAAATCGCCAATCATCACACGGTAACGCCCGCCATTCACAGTAACGTTTCGGCCATTGTCGTCTTTGATAGTAAAATTCAATAATTTGCAAGCGTTGTTCGTTCGTAAGTTGATTCATGGTTAAATTATAGACCATACTGAACAAGTTTCACAATGACACAAGACACAATTCACGCGTGATCTACCAAAAACAGTGTTACCAAAAAGATACCAGCAAAAAAATCACCCTTTACAAACGCCTATTTGAAATAAGAACTTTGAAGTTAGATGGCCTCCTTGGGAAAAACGATGATCAACTTACCTCCATCTTCCAAGTATCTTGGATATCTGTGGTGCAGCAGCATTCGTGTGACTCTAACGAGACCTTCGAGTTGCTCCTGGTGGTAATATGCATTGTAGTCAGCTAGCCTGAAAAAAAAAAAATCTGGTAAGTGCACCTTATCTGAGACCAGCCTTAAAGTTGGGAATGGCATATAGTTTTAAGGTTCCCCGGATCGAATGACATGGTGTAGGTGGTCTCTGAGGTCGGTAAGTCCCTTATTTTTTTTTACAGATACATAATTAATTACTTATTTTTGAATCAGAAAGAAGGATCTTCGTTCTGCAGATACGATCGGACGGAGCCCTCTGACTTTTAGAAAAGCGGTAACGTGTTCAACGATTTGCTGAGTGAGTTCGGAATGGACCCACGTAATATTAAGAAAGCTATTTGAATGCACCAGGCTATCCAATTTAGCATGCGATATGGGCAACTTTGTGGAGCCAGTCTTTATGAATAGTGACGAGTTCCCAAGTCTGGGACTTCATTATACATAATTCAGACGTTTATGTATTCAAAGGTCTACTAGTCTGGGTTCAAAATGAGCTCGATTATGCTAGCTTAAGGGTAAACTAGCCTTTTCGATTGCGTTGTTATAAGGGTATTTAATTAAGTCAAAGGTGAAGTTGGCCAAACGTCACCGAAATCGAAAGATTCTACCAAAATTGTTAGGGATTCAAAAATGTGTACGTTGCTGCGCTAGTCCTCAGCTAGCTCATGTTGGCTTACAAAGATTTAGGACACCAAAAGAAATGTATAGTAAGCCATAAAGCAGCATACTGGTGGAATCTCGCTTTATAATAGAGCAGGTTGCACTTAATCCCATGGTAAAACGAGTCCTCTATCAACTGTTCAGAGCTAAGCCATGACACGACAACATCATTGTAAACTCATAATATTGCAATACAAAAGGCCACTCATACAATTGAAATAATAGTTTTATCAGCAACATAATATAGCAATGTATTGCTATGCAAATTTTCATAGAACCATGTTGTAGTACATAGTTGTTTGTGCTACAATTTCATGTTTCAATGACATTGTGGATATACCTGCATTGTTTATTATGTAAAGTCTATCCGCGTCAATGTGAAATAATGCAATGTACTTTCGCATACCTATGACTTTAACATAGCTGAAAGATTGACATATATAAAACCATTTTAAAGGCTGAATTTTTATTTCATGTAATTCAGATGATAACTGGTTTTCGATTTCCAATATTTATATTATTATATTTGATACTTCTGTCGGTGATGAACAAGATGTTTGAATATCAACATTCTATTGTTTGTTTTTAAAAACATTTTCGATCCATTTTGGTGGTGTCTAGGCCGTAGTTGTCCTTTTAGCCTGATGCCATTTCAAAGGGTTAAATTGTAGGTCACCTGCATTCATGGACATCCTAACGACAGCTCCTAAGGCCGGTCATTAGTCAGCCTTCATAACTTATGCATGGATTGCCTGAACAACTGAACACGCAATATGTGGTGAACTTCGCGCCTAATTGACCACCCTATTAGTATTAATCAGATACAGAAATGGCAAAATAATAAATGTTAGATTTTCAAAACTTTTGCCTAATTACGCGGAAAATATGTTATCCGTTTTAGCCATATGCTGCGGGAACAATTTCTAGTTGGATTGTCCTTTATCCTTATGATCATTTTCATTAGTAGTAACAATACAAAACTCATTTATGTATGGCGAAAAGTAAGCAAAAGTATCAGTGGAAACTGCACGTTCCTAGTCCCCAGACGAGTGCATGAGTTTGAACTGTCCTAACAGTTTCGTCGACAAAACTTCATAAGAGTAGAATTCCTATTTACATAGACGTTCTTAAAGGTTCTCTGAGAGAACAATTCATGACAACGATTTAATGTGTTCATCAAGGCACTGACCTACGCATATCAAATTGGTCATTGAAATATTTCCCTACCACTGCCAACATGCGAAACGAGATTTAAATAGTAATAAATCCTATCGTAGTATTTTATGCAAACGCGATAAATGTTGACCCATATACTAGAAATATAGTAGGTTTAATAATACTACCGACAACCGAAACGAATCCTTATCGCTTTGCGCAAAAACACTGTAAAATCACCATTAAAATTATTTAATCTGTGTGAGAATAATGACAAATGATTAATTATGGAAAATGTATGTACTTTGATAAACTATTGTAGCATTTATTTTAATGCATTCAAATGTGATAAAAATAAAAGGAGCAATTTCGAATTAAAATCATAAGCTTCTAGAAGCTCTAAAATTATTAGCTTTTTTAACTTAGAAGTGGGAGAAGCTTTAGCTTTACTTTCAACTTTGTAAAGAAATCAGGCAACGGATTTTCAATTTGATAGTTACATAGTTCAAGCATGCAACATGTAAACTGAAAATGGTTAACAGTTATTAGTACTTCAATGAAAGTAGACCAATCATATTGCTAACGCACTATTGTTAATGTATGTTAAACTTGTTACCCTTGAGTTGTTGCCTAAGAGATATCTAAAAAGACTATTCTCCGGGATAGTCTTCTACTAGAACAATCTACTGACTTTTTACTCAGGTAATATAGGCTATATTTCGTCAGGGCAAGGGAAGAAGTTCCCCCAGCACGCAGACGAAACTGCAGGGGAAACGGCTAGCATTTCCAGTTCCCGAGACGAGGGTGAAACCACATGGAAACAGCCTGTTTTGAATAAACTTATTTTGTATCAACATACATATGTACTCTAACTGACCAATTTCCTTAAAACTTAATCCATTATGTTTATCCACTTTCAATTAGTTCTCAAGGCAGCTGATAAGAGCACCATAAAGATTATTATCACTTATCAGCCACAATGTGTATCAGTGTTAGATCTCAGCTCTAATTGGAAAGATGTGTAGATAGATCATGATAAGGCATAGACAATATTTGTATGTTTTAGGACAAGTATCAGGAAATGAGTTTGTAACTGTTTCCTTTTGTGAGATTAGAATCTAAATGATACATCAATGGAATTGTATGTTGTTGTCAAGCAAGTTTTGTTGTTTAGAAACATTGGGAACATAATTTCAGCTGATTAAAATGCTATTATATGTGGTTTAATTAATCCTACATTGTAACAAAGGATGTCCAGTTATTTTTGTAGTGAGTTCCAAAAATAAATTGTGGCAGAATAAATCTGAGAAACAAGTAGATAATATTAATAAATCTACTTGTAAAAGAATTTTCTGTAAACCTTTGGGCTAGTAGGATTCTATATTTTGCTGTACATATGAATAATCTGTAAATACTTGAATAAGCACTCGAGTTTCATCATTATCAATTAAGCCAGCATGTGTCATATCCACCAATTAACAGCAAAGAACTTTGTTAAACACAATGTGTGTCAAATACACAACATATTACTCAATCAACAGGCATTCACAACCCCGATATTTGGTCAGATACATTCAATTAGATCTTTAATTTCTCGGGCATTTCTTATAAACCAAATTTTTGATGTTTTTGACAATCAAAAGAGTATGAAATGGAAAGGACTTACCTAAACATATGCGCCATCCATCTTGTAGTCTCACTAGCAATGTGAGCGCCAAGTCTTGCGGCGTGACTCCTCTCCAACCTTCCAAACAAAGCTGATATACTATGGGATAGTATAGCCGCCCGCGTCACGGCGTCCGTCGGCAACAGCGGCGGCTCCACACTCTCACAACTAGGGTCAGTCTTCAACACCAAGTCTTCCAAAACCTTCAAAATAGCATCCATTGACGTTTCCTCCGGTTCAAAGAAACCAGCGCTGATCTTTCGCGGCTCCGGTCTTTTCTCCTCTTCCTGGACATCCTGTGCGTTGACTCCTGCCTCCAGACGGCCTACTACCTCAGAAACTTGGAACTCCAAATCACCGAAAGGACGCCGGTCCTGCATAAGCGTCAAAGTTAAGATCGTTAATGACATACCCAGAAAATTAACAACTCAGAGCCAGGAAAGTAGACATTTTACCTGTTCGGGCGGACCCTCGCCTCCAGGGCTAGGCTTATTGGACTCCGCGTCAGAAACCGATGCATCTCCCATGCTGCGTGGCGATTTTTTCGCAAATTTACAGCACCGACATAAAAATGTGTAAACGTCACTTCAATTCCATCCAATGTTTTGACGTGGGTGGCGAGTGTACATTCACAATCACAAACAAAAATAGATTTTCTAAGCTTAGGATACAAATATGTAATAATTTTATGATATTTAAAGTTTCAGATCCACTAAAATAATTTGCATACTACGGATTTTTTCTGAAGTCAAAAGGTAGGTAAATAAAAGTAAAAATTATTTTGGTGAGTGAATTTCGTCAAATAACTTACTGTTACTGGCATACTGAGTATCTAGGATAACATCTGTGGTTATATTTGACATTGACAGTGACTGTTAGTTTGACGTTGACGTCTGTCTGTTTCATCGTAATTTATTTCGCAAAACGTAATCAATAGCGAAACGAAAAGCGATTAAATTAGTGCTTAGAAATGTCGTTAGCTAAATTATTTTCGGTGTCCTCTCGAGGTAAAGATCCTTACTCTATCCCAGCATTTCTATCATCGATTTTTGTAGGGAATATGCATTTAATCTGTTACGCAATTATTGTTTATAACCTATACTACTTATTTACCTTACTAGAGCCAAATATAAATAATTTTAAATTAAACGCAATACCATTATTCGTATATCATCCCCGATCTTCATGACGACTGTAGCGTGTCATGCCAAAACATCCGTTTTTGTCAATACCAATAAGATTTATTTTCGTTGGTAGTTCGAGCAACTGGGGCCAGTAGCTTGGTTTTAAGGCATGCCCAGTACAGCACGCCCTCGGACGGGGGTAAGACGGAGATGGTGTACCCGCCCAACCTGCCGGGGTACAAGTATGTGAACGCCGAGGATCCCAACATGAGCATGAAGGAAATGTCCAACAGAGCTGCTCAGACATTATTCTGGACTGAACTGGCGAGAGGATTTGCTGTCACCCTGGCTCATATTTTTAAGGTATAAATGAAGCCATCTTAGGTAGTCATGATGTTCCAGTGTAATTAAATTATTGGGAAAGAATAAAGATTTTTCTACTGTAAGCTTGCCAAAATATTGCTCAAGTAAACATTGAATGATATTTACAACAAGAAAAAAACTGTTACATATGTATTTACATTAGTAACCAGTAGCAGCAACAAATCAAGTGCTCTTCAAAGCAAACCCAGTTAAATAAAGATAAATTACTTGTTAATATTTTAATTCATTTACTCCACAATGCCACAAAAAATAGATAAAGGCAGGTGGATGATGACTACAGAAAATGGAAACTCAATGTACAGAACCAAAACTAATGCTGTTATATCAAATATTTCAGGAACCAGCAACAATCAACTACCCGTTTGAGAAGGGACCTCTGTCACCCCGCTTCAGAGGAGAGCATGCCCTCCGTCGTTATCCATCCGGTGAGGAGAGATGCATTGCTTGCAAGCTCTGTGAGGCTATCTGCCCGGCTCAGGTAAAATTTACTTGTTTAGTAAAGTATATAAACAATATATTTATTTTGTAGCTATAGTGTTTCAGTAGCAGTAAACAATTCCAAACTAAAGGCAGTCAAGGAATTCTGAGAAAAGTAAGAATTTTCTCTTCTTTGGTGATTAAACCTGCAAAACACCCAATAATCGTATCTATATTTTAGGGCCATTGTGCTATTTCTGGTAATTGCTGGTTAATAGTATGAGGAATACAAAACGTCAGTAGCCTGTCCTAGCTGTAGTGTAGTATGAACAGTTCCAAGAAAAAATAACTAAAGTATTGTGAAGCCTAGTGGTTTTGTACCCAGATAATTTGAAATTCCCAACAAATATATTTTACAGTACAGATACCACACTGTTGCAGAAAAGTGGAAGATTATTAAATGTTACATTTTCTTTTTTGTTCAGGCCATTACCATTGAGGCTGAAGAGCGTAAGGACGGCTCGCGACGAACCACCCGCTACGATATTGACATGACCAAGTGCATCTACTGCGGTTTCTGTCAGGTATGTTTTTTTTTCAATATTTGTGACTTACTGATATGACCGCTTGCATTACTCAGTTCAAGGCGCTAAACCGTCAAAGCTTAACATCCCACATAAGGAGAACAGAGCATGAACTTTTCGTGTTTCTTTATGGGTGGAAAAAGGACGCATGTGTACACGCACACAGGCATTCAGGCGTCATCATTGATAATTGTTTAGGTAAACAATTAGTTTTCAATAGTTTCAAAGTATTTCTGTTTTGCTTCATGCAGGAATATGAGAGAGTTATATGCCATTTTATTAGGTACTTTATGTAAAACTTAATTCTCAATTCTCAATTCTTTATTGCATACCATAATGTATTACAGGTTGTTGGTAGGTTATAGATATTAGTCACAATTATGGACCCTGTCGGGCACAGCAAACAATAGTAGGAGAGAGGAGGAAGAGCACTGTGTGTTTATATTCTATGTATTATCATTATTAGTTAAGTAGTTAGTAGTTTTAAGTTGTTTTTTTTTTTTTTATATTTATATATACATAAATATAACTAGCTGTTGCCCGCGACTTCGTCTGCGTGGGCAATATAGAAGTTCCAATTTTCCAATTTCGTTCATTTAATCGTTCATTGCTCATCCCCCGTAGGTGATAGCGTGATAATATATAGCCTATGTGTTGAACCGGCCCCCAGGTAAAAGTCATGCAAAATTTGATTTAAATCCATGCAGTACTTTATGAGTTTATCCGGGACAAACATACAGACAAACAGATAAACAGACATACAGACAAAAATTCTAAAAACTACATATTTGGGTTCAGAATCGATTATGGATCACCCCCCAAGTATTCTTTTAAGAAAATATTCAATGTACAGTTTTGACTTTCCTATCATTTTATTATATGTATAGATTATTATTTTGTTTATTTCGTAATTTTCTTTATTATATATTAGGTTTTCTAATGGGACGGTTTGTATTTTTTTTTTTTTTTTTTTTTTTTTTTTTTTTTTTAATTTGTTTATATAAGTATGTATGTAGATGTGTAATAGTGTATAGCTTTTATAAATAAAACTTAATAGAAGTTAAAATGAAAATCGTGGCCCATATTAATTAAATTTCAATTTGTCCTTACAGGAGGCGTGCCCTGTCGACGCAATCGTAGAAGGTCCCAACTTCGAGTTCTCAACGGAGACCCACGAGGAACTGCTTTACAACAAGGAGAAACTCCTGTCAAACGGAGATAAGTGGGAGAGTGAGATTGCTACCAACATCAGAGCTGACCACCTCTACCGCTAAACATGTTATCTCTTTCCGTTAGTGTAAATAGCACTTCTAAGACCTATTTTGTAACCAAAGACTACCAAAATAGTTCACAAACAACTTTTGTTATAATGTTAGCAATGTATGGAGAAACCGAACAAATGACTTGGTGCACAAAATAGGCCTTGGAACTAGGAATATTAAATTATATTGATTTTGTGATAAATAAAATGTCATCTCAGTTAATCAAAGTGGTTTTATTCGGAAAAATAAAATAATTGATCGATTGAAATAAACTTATCAATACTAGTCATTCGATCAGCAATATATCGAGACGTAGATTTTAAATTATATAAAACTAATTCTATCAGTCATTTGCTACATAAATAAGAAAAAACATTGAACATCAAATTCAATATGTAGACTTATTTTAAAAGCCTGCTTTTATTAAAATAAACAAAATGATCAGTTAAATATAAGGTTATCATATTCAACCTTAGGTAAATTATTTTTTCAGTATATCAATTCCAGATTGAAGTCATGTCATAGTCAGTTACATAGTCAATATAAACTATGTAGTCAACTTTTCCATTAGTACTTATATTACACTTATCTTTGGCAATATTTCAAGCATAAAATAATCTGAATTGCAGTGTGAGAGTGATAGAAATTCAATAAGCTATCATTTACATTGAAATGATCATTGTTCATAGAAGCTCTGTTCAATAAAGCTGATAATGTTTTTTATGTGAAAGTTTGCCTTGCAGCATTGAAGGCATATTTAAGAAGCAAGGCCATACATGATCCTACAAAAATATCGATCCAATCTATAAAATTCATAATACTCTATACCCGCATAAAGTTTACTCTATCAACATGAGCTGCACTAATCTAAACTAATTGGTGTGGTTTCCACCAAGTATTTTATAGGAATATCTTTCTAGATCCTCTCGAACGCATTCAAGTCCTCGGTCAGCATCAATCGTCAGCACCTCACAGCCTACATTTGGTGAACTCAACCAGTTCTCATATGATTCGTGGACCTGAAAGACTAGTCCCTTATAGCACAGGAAATGTACAGTGACAGTTACAATTGTTTTTTAAATAAAACTTACCTGTTTCAAATATTCCAAAGGCACTTCAGATTCCTCAGACCTGCCTCGCTTCATCATCCTCTCCCAGACTATCTCAGGAGTTGTTTTTAGATAAACTGTAAATTAATAAAGAAGTATAATAAGCACTTGTTTTCTTTACCAAAAACCTTAAAATATGCCAAGTTATTCCCAGATATAATTGGGAAAAGGGAAGACAGAGTGGCAAAGAAGAAATTAACAGCTGTTTGATAATACTTTTGGGAGTGGAACTATAAACCAAATTACAATAACAATTACTACATAATCTTATGCTTACCTATAAGGTCCAAACCAATGTCTAAGCATTTTTCAGAGTAGTCAAACCAAGATATCAATGTCTGGTACTCAGGGTCTTCCAGGAAGTTCTGCTTCTTTGCATTCTCCACAAAACAGTGCCTGCTGTTCTGTACTGATCTGAAGTGTGGGTAGTTTAAAATTATTAATGAGAGTAAATTGTAGAGTTCTTTTGTATACATGGCTATTATAGAGGTACAGCCGCTGAATTTATTGTTCCTAAACATTCCACCTTGTTTTAGTATTTTTAGAGCAATTATTCTTACTATTTTAGTATGTTGTAAAAAAAGTCATACAATATTGTGAGTAGCAGACATTTAATTTCCTTCATATACAAAAAAAAGCTAAGAAGGTTAACATAATATTTTACCTTTCAAACATCTTAACAGTTATATTGGAGTTGCAAGGAGGGCTGGTCTGAATCTTTAGCCGACTGAGATGTACATAGTGCTGGAAGGGGAAGGTCCACTTGTTCATATCACTGTACAGTAGACCAAGCAGGTTGTGACCACAGACGTTGCGCCATTCGTGTAGGGGCTCCTGAAATCAAAGTTCATTTTAAATATTGAGATATGTATGACACCTATTAAAGCGGAAGTGCCTCTTTTAAAAGTGAGAGGAGTATTAATATATTTTTTGCAAATTCTTTGGCTAAAGCTAAGGCAATTGACAGGACGCGTCAATGAGAGAGGTGTTGATGTTTTGGGATAGTAAAGAATATCTACAGAAAGAGGTTATTTAGGAGCAGGGTTATATTTTAAGCAAACTTACCCCATGTTTCTCAACGTTGGGATACTTGTCAAAGAACTTGATGCACGTAGACTTTCCAGAGCCGATATTGCCTTCAATAGACACCCTAAAAGGGCGCTTGTTTACCGTGCGCGCAGCAGTCGAAATAACCTTTGTAGTCGTCATTTTCGAAGGCTAAAGGACACTTTATTTACACTATTATGTAAGTAATTTACGGCAAAATGTTACTTTTATCGATTTAAAACTCTTTTCAAACCTAAGAAACCAGCTTTTACGTCAGCACGTTCACACGGTATGAAATATTTTTCGATACCTGAGTAATATGTAAGCCTAGTTATTGCATAGGCTCATAATTTTTCACGTTTTAGCAACTTAACATTAAAGCTACTGTTATTAGGCGCTGACACAAGTTTTATTTATGTTCTATATCAATCACCACAGCAAAATATTCATTTTAGAAACGCTTACGACTGCTACGAGCGAAAATTTGGCGCCACAATTTTTGGAATACAGCTGTCAATGTCTATCTATGGCTGTCATTTTAATGTCACTGTCAAAAGTTTTTTTTTTTTGTAGTGTGCAATGAGTATCAGTCTTTTAATACAAATTTTATTCGATTTAGGATTGAAACTGTTAACATAGAAATAAGAGGTCAAATAGACAAGGCTTGAGCGTGAATTTTATGTTTATTTACCAGACATTTAAAGGAGTAAACACAAATAGTATCATCCACATAAAATCGCGAGCGCAGGGAACGTGGTTTTCTTTTTGTTACATTGGGGACTCAAAGGTATATGTAGGTCAAATAAAAGTGGACAAATAACAAAAATCCATGATCGGAGCAATCACAGATATTTAAGCAATTCAATATATGAAATTAAATTGATTTTGTTTATACATAGGGAGAGTACATTGCCGGAGCACACAGTGGGAGTAAATATGGCAGCACATGGGGGTCGGTAGGTACATTTGGGAGTACATAAGGGGCTACATACGGGGGCACAAAAGGGAGAAAACAGACAACACTAAGGGAGAACATTTAAACTAATGAGCTCATTTTTAATTAATCAAAAATGTATAACCTCCCAAATTAACTGCACTTCGTTCAGCCAAACATTTAATCAAAATTTTAATTATGTACTCATCAGAAAAAGCATATCAAAGAGATAGTTGATGCTGTATTTTTTATTTTTTATCTCGAAACCCGTGATCCTGACATGCAATCATCACGAAATATAAAGATTGACAGTTAATTAAAAACTGGATCGCGTTCGCGGCTCGTGATACGCCGCCATAACGGCTTTCGACTGAATTTCATAGTACACTAGACTTGCAATCTCAATTCGACGCTGCACCTCGATCCGTCACTTGTGAAGATAGGTATGTAGGGATTACGTAATTGAGCGCCTATGGGTAATTTTTTTCTGTGAGTTCAGCGTATGTGACTTTCAGATGCTTAGGTTGGTACAAGTATAACAAAAGAATTCGATACTATAGTCACTTATTACTAGTTTTTAGGGTTCCGTACCTCAAAAGGAAAAAACGGAACCCTTATAGGATCACTTTGTTGTCCGTCTGTCTGTCTGTCTGTCTGTCTGTCTGTCTGTCTGTCTGTCTGTCAAGACCCTTTATCTCGAGAACGCGTGGACGTATCTAGCTGAAATTCACATGGAATACTCAGGTCTATTGTCCCTTTAAGCTGTGAAAATATCAAACTTCTAAGCCAAGCCAATCAAACGATACAGCCGATTATGTCGATATTTTCAACAAATTTTCGACACTCGCAAAGGAATCAAAACCTACAGGATACTTCCCGTAAACTCAGAGTCTTGAAATTTGGCATGAAGCATTATCATGTAATGCAAATATAGGAAAAAATCCGAAAATCTCATTTTTTTAGTTGTATAATATAAAAAAAAATATTTTAATAAAATTAAACTTACTACCTTATTTCTCACGAACGAATAAAGGTATCAAATTGAAATTTATACCAAATACCTAAGTCTATTGTCCCTTTCGGCAGTGAAAAAATCAAACTTCTAAGTTAACGCGATCAAAAGATACAGCAGTTATACCGACACCTTAGACGAATTTCCGTCACACGCTAGGGAATCAAAACCTACAAGGTACTTCCCGTGAACTCAGAATCTTGAAATTCGGCACGAAGCAACGTTATATAGTACAGATAAAGGAAAAATTGCGAAAATGATAAATTTGAAGTTACATAAAATATTATTTTTGCTTACACGATATAAAATATTTTTTTAATAATTATATACTTACTACCTACCCTTTTTCACATGAACGCGTAGAGATATTAAAGTTGAAATTCATATCAAACACTTCTTAAATATAATTGCCTCTAAACTGTGAAAAATTTTAAATCATTCAAAGGTCATTGGACACCTTAGTATGGAAACCATACCCACGGCGAATACGAACGATATATAGCACAGTATAATGATAAAGGCTCTGATTTACTATGGCATTACTCGCATCAATGTGAACCATGGGAATCTAGAGAAAATCAGGTGTAAACATCAAATATTTTCCTCATTTCAATGGGGAATTTAAACGACCAAGTTTGACGGATTTGAGAAATCATTTCTTTGTAGTGAAAGAGTATACTCGCCGTTTATTTCCAATGTCATCAGGTCAGGATCTGATGATGGAAATCCTGAGAAGTCGAGGGCAACTATCAGAAATTGTAGGCATGCATAGGATTGAAACTTGATTCTCAGATGTATGTCTGGTGATACTATCAAACAGTGAAGGTTTAGAGCTTACCTGATGATGGAGACGTGAGAAAGTCGAGAGAATACGGTATGTTTTAGTTACGTCGTGTTTGGGCTTATATTATTCGTATTGACGAGAACTTTTCACAAAAGATAAAAATTAAAACTTTTTCCAAAAAAAAAAACAACTTCTAAAAACAACAACAAAACTATTTATATGCATCGGTTTAGATCTCGGTGGTTAAATAAGTATAGATGCATCCTCTAGACACCGATTTCTAAACCGATGCACCTAACATCTTTTTAATTTCTTTCTTGCTTTTGTTTTCTTGTTGTTTTTTATATGTTTGAAGGTGGATTTGTTTGTAAAATGCTACAAAATAAAATAAAGCCGACTTTATAAAACAAAGAAAGGGACAGAATTACACATTTGTCAAGACTCTAGAAACGTAAAGCCAGCAGCATCGAATCCTACTCTCTAGCAGTCGTTGTTACAATTCGACAGTTACAACTCGTCAGGCAGTTTCGAAAAAAACCTGAAACTGTTGCTCGTTAGGTGATTAGGTAATCCCTCAAAAATAGTGATTCGATGCGTGCCTACAATATTCAAGAGTTGCCCTCGATTTCTCAGGGTTTCCAGATCCTGAACGGTTGGCGCGAGACTCACTTTTTATCTATACAGGATTTGTACGGAACCCTAGGTGCGCGAGTCCGACTCGCACTTGGCCGGTTTATTTTTCCTTATAATTTGACTATCATCCCGAGAGAATGAAATAAAAGAGACAAATACAAAAACAGCAACAGTTTTCTTCCCCATTAAAGAATAATAAGGACCTATATCAAATTGATGTTCATACATATTTAGTAGCTGCTTAAGTTAGAACCTAGGTATACTTAGGTACTCTCATTTTTGTTTCGTATGTAGTATGAAGAATTTTTTAACGCGAGTTCCCAAACGAAATTGACAAAGTCCCTAGGCACTTTTAGGCCGGCAGCACACATCCGGTTTCCGGATACGGTTTCCTGATCAGGAATTCAGATTCGGGATTCCGTGTCACTAGCGCACACATTCGGTTTTTTTCATTCTGAATTTACATGGCCAGTACGTATAGAGCCACTTAAGTGAAAACACGCATCATGGAGGATGACGAGTTAATTGCGATTGCACTCTTACTTTCGTTAAAAAAGAAAAAATTAAGCGGCTTTACTGGGTACACCCGTTAAATACACGGAGATTGGCCGAAAGTCAATTCTACATTAAGACTATTAATTATTTAAACTGTTTATCTTTTATGTATGCAAATATGTATATACTAGCTTCTGCCAGCGGTTTCACCCGCATCCCGTGGGAACTACTTCCCATACTGGGATAAAAAGCCGATAAGTAGCCTATAGCCTTCCTCGATAAATGGGCTATCTAACACTGAAAGAAAATTTCAAATCGGACCAGTAGTACCTGAGATTAGCGCGTTCAAACAAACAAACAAACTCTTCAGCTTTATAATATTAGTATAGATTTGTTAATTGTTTAATAAACTGGATTTCATCTCTCAAAATAAAATATATATACAAAAATAAAAACAAATATAAAAAAGCAAGTGACAAGCGGGCTCTGATACACGTCCATTCGGAACAGGGCTACCTTGATTCAGAATTAAAATTTCCGTATGTGTGCGGCGGTCCAACCAAATTGTTCGCGAGCGCTGCGTTCGGAATGACGTCATCAGGTTTTATTCCGTTCTGAGTACCAGAACGCACGGAGAAAATTTTAAACCGGATGTCAGGTTTTTTTCCGTCCGGAAAAAGTAAGAACGTGTGCGCTCTTGTGAACATTTTGTATGAAAAAAGAGCATTCCGGTTTCCGGATCAGGATTCCTGATCAGGAAACCGGATCAGGAAACCGGATGTGTGCTGCCGGCCTTAAGTACTTAAAAAGTTACAGTTAGTTCAGAGACTTGAATTATGTTAGAAGCCGAAAAAAGAGACCTTCAAAAGTTTTTTTCAGTGTCTACTTGGCACTTTAGGGTTATTATTGTCATTTTAGTAGGGAGCCATACATCTGTCTACCAAGTATTTGTGACATTGAAACATAATACTAGTAAATTAAATAAAGGAGACATTATAAATTATGACTATACGGCACTGACCTCTATATGTCCTGTACGGCCTGTATGATATACCTATGCTCCCAAGTTTTGTAATCATGCCAATGGTGTTTAGATTTAGATGGAATGCCATAATTATTATCAGCTCTTGTTAGGTCGTACTTAAGTCTCTCTTGTAAACGACACAGAACTCAATATTACCTTCAGCCTTAACGCATCACCGTTCCACCTTGTTTGCAAAGATCACTGATAAAAAAAAACAAAATTAATTTAAAAATTAGCTGTCACCTCACCTAATTGTTATAAATTTAAACTTAAAAAAATAAGCATTAATTTCTCATATTTACGCCAGTCATTTATAACGGCACTAGGCTCATTATTTAAATGGAATAATGAACGCATTGTCTGTGCCATTGCTGTGTACAGTAACAGGCGAGTTCTGCCTCTGGGCTTGACGCGACTCTATTGTCTCTGTTTCATACTTCGTTGCACCGCGAATGAGTGTGGGGGTCCGTAAACAATCGGTAATGGTTTTTTTGTTATTATTTTTTTAGTTGCCCGCTTTATTTATTTATATGCTCAATTCTCTCTAACTGTGGAATACTTAATTTAAGTTAATAGATATATCTAGGTATACTGGACCGCTTCGGTATTAATTTGTTATTTTTTTACTGGTTTACTCTAGTTAAAATGTAAACTTTGTATTGGTATTGAACGAACCAAACTAATTTCGTTCATGGGTAGTAATCATCTGCCTAGCCTTTTCCCAAGTATGTTAGGGTCGGCTTCCAGTCTAACCAGATGCAGCTGAGTAGGTACGAGTATTATTCAAATGACAGCCAGCATATAGTTGCATTGCCTGTAATCGAAACCATACACATACTTGAGATGTTGGTTCTTTACCCAATGGGCCACCATTACTTTACAAGCGTTATAAATAACGATATGAATGTAAATTCATGACGTTATTTAACTATAACGCTTGTACGTTCGTATCTACGTAACTCCGCGTTGTTATTCTCATAATTCACTTGAGTTTACTTTAAAAAATTCTACAGGTCCTTTACAAAAATTGAAAAGTTTGTTCTTCACAATATTTTTCTTTACAAGCGCTAAAAATAGAATCCTTTACAATACCTACATATTTTGGGTGAATAGCTCTCGACATTTCATTGTAAGCTGCACAATAGCTATATGAAAATGATTTTCAGTTACGAATTTCATTGTTTGCGTTTCAAAACCAACATTTGTTATGTTAGATGCCATTTGTACGAAATTCAATTATATTACAAAACATAAATTATTTGGGTTGTCGTGTTCAAAACACCAAGTAATGCATTGGATTGTATTTTGAATCACAAAGCTGTTGAATTCTCAATGCTGGGAATTATTCGTTGTTTCCGATTATTATGAAATGTCTAATTGTGTGGGTTTTGCTTCAAAGGGTGACGTTGGAATAAATTTTTAATCAACCTGCAATAATCCTATATGAATACTATTATTTGGATAAACTATTTAATAAATGGCGATATTGGTTTACACTTCCGCGAATTTTGGATAAAATGAACGGTTTCATAGGTTATAATGAATTTCATAGATGAATTGAAACTGTAATAATCACAATACGTGTAACGAATACATAGGAACAAAACGGAATTTCCAGTAAGTCAATGTAAGCCGATATCAGTCCCACGTTGGGCGCCAACATTTTCGATATTATCTTTAACCTGTTTATTGGACAAAAGAAATAAATAGAAGCATTACAATTTAAAAAATATATTAAGCCTAAAAATAACAGTTTATTTAAAAACAATTTTATCGTGGAGTAACGTATAATTGGTAGCCATCTCTGGGTCTCAGTATGAAAGCTCTTGGAGAGAGATGTGGGCTCGCCCGATCGGCTCTTGTTTTGTAACTTCTGAGAAACTTGACCAGGAACACCTTTGCTGCTAATACTGCGAACCGGGACCCTGTGGATAGAGACACGAGTATTTGTGTATAATGTGTATCCAATTGAATTAAACGTGTTCTGTATATCTACTGCATGCATCTGATCTGGCTGACATTCATTCTTTCAAACAAAGTGGTTTTAGCGAATTCATCCAAGCGGTAGTTTCATGGAATGTGTTGCGCATAGAAAATTCCAGCATGTACACGCGACAAAATCCACTAGAGTGAAACCATTGTAATCCTTGCAACCATGAAATCTCAACAGACAACTGTCATACTTCAAATATCAAAACAACAACCTCAATCAAAATTCAACCACAATAGACTATTTCAATCCATTTCAAAGCAAATCAAAGGCCTTCAAAGACGAGTTAGTTTCATACGGAGGAAGGAAAAATTGCGGAGATGCCATAAGGAAGGTAGGTCAAGCGCCTTCTTGTAGGTCAATGTAAAGTACGACAGGAATGATCAGTTACTAGAACTAATGAGGCCTCCGGGTTCCCTGTCAAATCAAAACCAATCTGTAAAAGATTGGCCTTGATTGATTGGTGATTTAATTTTGACAATAATGGTCAGCTTCTAAAGAAGGCGTGTAAGAGCAGAGCAGGTAACGTTCCTCGTTCGCGAACAAACGCATTTTGGCGCGCTAATTATGAGATTTTGCGTTATGACATCTCCTCTGGTCATTTTGTTCTCCATGTTCCATACCGATGCAATGGCGAGGTCCGTTTCCAAAAGGCATGTAGGTATAAGGAACTATGTCGGCCTTCCTGTCCTTTGAGAAACGCTCTGGGATGCAGTCGTGGGGCTTCGGCCAGTAGGTTTCGTCGCGGTGGATCGAGTATATTGGCAGCCACACGTGGATGCCTGCTGGAGCCTGGAAATCAATGTGTCAATGTTATAGATTGCTGGTGTTTTTGAAATAATCATTGAGATAGTTTCAAGTTTGAAGGTAAGTGAACTTGTATGTTAATTTGAAGTATATTTTAAAGTCAAACAAATAAATAGAGGTCAAGTCTTGGCATGTTCGACCCCGTCAATAATTCTATATCGCCTACGCATACGAAGTCACGGGCAAAACTAGTTATATTACTTAAGTCATTGTGGAAAATCACTTATTGAGCTTCACACTATTGAAAGCTAAAGCAAATCTACAGAAGTCAAAACCTCAAATTGAATTTGAACAAAAACATCTCAAAATTGAAATCCAACAAGACCAAACTAAACTGCCAAAAAATACAAACAGAATTCTTCAAGAACCGCCTCCTATTATGTCGTAAACGATCTATTAACACAGAATAAAGGAATCCTCTAGGGCAATGGTGCTATTACGATGCTAAATTACCTATTAGCACGCGCCAATGAAGTTATTACTTTCAAAAATATTCGCTGGGATTGTACTATGTCATTTTGGAGGCGGCCACCGAAAATTAAGTGCTTAAGTGCGTGGTGATAAACTAGAAAACGCTTTTTGGTAGCTTGGTTATTTTCTACGCAAAAATAGAATAGTTATTTTGGTTAAACTTTATATGAAAATTTTAAATATTAAAGCTTTAAAAATGTAGATAGAAAAGGTCAAGGAAAATATGACTGGGGCGTTTTTTGATACAATATACTATGTATACTTACAATGAGTCGATCCTTACTGCCAGGGTATGTGGGACCGAAGTCGTATGTAGCGACAGAGCGCCTGTCCGCAGATCCAACAAGAGGCCAAAGTCTTAAAACCTCTGGAATATAAAAGTGTACAAATATATTGTACCTACATACTGATAAAAGGCGTTCTTTGTTCTCAAGGTCGTTGAAGATATTGATATTTTTATACGACAATGATTTCGGTCGTAATTGCACATACCTACGTCACTAAGTACATGCTCTACTTTGATTAGTATAAACGGAGATTTAGAAAGGACAAGTAATACAGTGTAGCGTTCTTCCTATATAGTCTATATCCAAATGTTTCCATTATTCAACTTACCATTAACACACATATCCAAATACTCCAGCCCTTGAACAGCCTCATAGAGATCCTGAATGTCTTCATCAGGAGGCAATCCATCTAACTCTTCATGGAGCTTCTCCTGTACCCTGGGGTTGATGGCCATCTCGTACAAGAAGTAGTAGATCAGGTTAGCAGTGGTGTCGTATCCAGCTACGTAGAACAGTACTGCTTGAGCTACTAGGTCATCGTCTGTGAATTCTGAAAAAAGAAATAATAGGTAGGTATACGTTTTATTTAGGTAAAGTATTTTTAATTATTTGTACCTTGGTTCGACTGTCTTAATTTGAGCTCCAATTTTTTACGATCATTGCCAATTTGACCTGTGGTCTAACGCTTGCACAATGCAAACTATTTTGCTTTTAAGAGTATCATCTCAACCATTAACAATGCCTATATAAAGCATTCTGCAATCCAGCCATTTATCTCCATTTTTGCTACAAAGAGGAGCCGAGTAAAGCCACAATTATTATTCAAAGGTTAATCTGAGTTATTAATAGACAAAATGCCTAAAACATTATTTTTAAGAAACACTCAAGAGTAAAAGACACCAAGCTATCTCAATTATTTTACAACATCAAAAAAACACGTTACATTTTGAAATAAACCAACCGCGTAGTTACTCAAAAGCAGAAACATATTATTTCTCGACGTGCTATTTTAAAGCATACAGTTGCTATTACGGGTATGCTCCATATCTCATCCTTTAAACTTTAAAGTTTACTCTACAAGTGCATGCTAGGAATATTTGCTAACAATTTCATGTGGCACCGCAGCTGTGTACAAAGTTAGACGCAATACCGTTTAGTTGACACACGGTTTTGGACAACTATTTTGAATTCTATGTCCAACTAGAATAGTTGCCATCTATCAGTAGGCTATCTTGTTGAGTCGTATCTACTATTATCGGCGAAACTATGTAGGGTCGTGCACACATTTTTTGGTAGAAACGCCGTAACCACCAAAATGTTTAAGGGAAGGGAATAAAATTTTATAAAACAATGGACGAACTTTTTGTAATAAGACCATAAAGGTACATAATTGGAAATATCTTGCACTTAAACCAGTAATAAAATAAACATCCTTGTTTTTTACGAAACAGTCTAGTTTCCGTTACAATTAACGTTGATTTTCAGAATCTAAAAGCTAAGAATTTACTGTAGCAAAAAATAAGACTTAGGCTGTGTTTCATGCCCTGTCAACCTGCTCCAATTATAATGACACGTGCAAATTACTAGGAAGAACGTTTCAGAAGATCCATTTAGCGAACACGTGAATATTGTGAAGTGATAAAGTATTAAAATGAGGAAAACTAATAATTTATTCTGGCTAGTAACAAATATCAAAAGGAATTTGCCAAACGTACACAAAGTAAGTTTATAGAAATGAGAAGTAACAAAATGATATCTAAATAAATACATCAATCAAATGAATTTGAGATGGATGTCATGTGGAAAAGTGTAGATGGCGTTATAAGCATACAAAAAATGTCTTAAAGTCGAACACTGGAAAACGGTAAGTTGTAAAAGGAACCAAGAACCCACCGCACTTCAAAACATGTGTAGATAGATACATAAATACTCGTACATACGTTTGTTTACGAGAAGGTACGCGAACAAATTACTAGGCATGCAGCAGAGAGTAGGTAATCTCGATTCACAAAACAAATAGCTTCCCGTTCCAAGGAATGGGGTAATCCGGGAACAATTGTGACGTCACGCTCAGAACACGTCATAATTAAATTTGGAGTACGTCTCGTCAATCAAAGTCAGCGGTTGTTGTGTTCGGGCGAAACGGTGGAACAAGTTCGTGGGTATGTGATTGAAGTTTCTGCCGTTTTCAATAAAGGGTTTTTTTATGTTCGTGTGAATTAAGGTCTGATTGACTACCATAATATTTTTACCAAAGGTTCAATTCGCACAATTCAGTAGTATAAAGAAGACATTCACAGAATCGTTCAACATATTCTCAACCATTTCTGTGGACATGTTGGGGTGCTCAATTTGGCCATCATGTCTTCTTTATCCATTCCTTCCTACTTGACGTCATGTCAAAAGTAACACCTTTGCAGCTATATCTCCATTAATACCCTCAGTCGTCCTCTTCCTCTATGTCTATCCATCTACATTCACGCTTTAAAATCATCATCTTCAATTTAAAACTGTAGTCCATTACTATAAGCCTTTCCAATTGATTGCGCATGATTGGCCTCAATTCTCGGCTCGTTGATAAATTATTCGCTACTTTAAGTTTTAATAATATTCTCATTAAGTAAGTTTTTAATATTTTTCAATTATCAGCTCGTAATGTTCTCACTCATATTATGAATGCGAAAGTAACTCTGTCTGTCCGGCTTTCACGTAAAACTGAATCGATCTTAATAAGTGGCACACATAGTATAGAACATGAGAAATGGTAATAGGTATATTTTATCCGGGTGCGGTAAACAGGTACTTCCCTATTATGCGGGTGAAGCGGCAGTAAATAGATGGTAAAACCTAAAGTTAGATAAAACTTCTGAGGCAACCGCGAGTTCGAAAATGGTCCATAATGAGTTAATATAAATTCTTGGTCTACTGTTCAGACCTTTACAATATAATAATGAAGAGTAAACAAATTAAAATTAATCTTACTCTCAGTAGACTTTAGGTATTCGTTGTTGTTCGCGTCACCCTCGCTGTCTGCCTTGGGTTTGCCTGTGAATAATATGTGATTTTTTAAAGAATTTACCACTTCAAAGAAAAGTTTATGAAATATGGTCTTCCCAAAATATATTCAGCTGAACTATTGGACTTTTTGTAGGACACACTTTTGCACTATTGCTATCAGCGTGTTCTATTTGTCTCCTAGAAAAAATCAGTGACCGATTCTTGTCAGCCAATAAGAAAAAAATAATATGACAATTCAACGGGATTTTCAAAAGACTTTTTTTATAGGTAATGAGCTCCAACTAAAGTACTAGGAGCACAGAAGATGCAAGAGCTACAGACCTTGGGCAGCGTCGACTAAGATCTGTATGAAGTCAGGTCTGGGCTTCACGAGGTTCTCTCGACGAGCCTTCAAAGCTGATTTGAAGAGTTGGGAGAACTGCTCAGCGTCTTGTGTGGGGATTATTTTGACTTGTAGAAACTGTAAAAAAGGCTTTGTATTAATATGAAAATACACTATAAATTATATTTTATTCGACAAGAAGGACCTATGTGAGCGAAAATGTGGACTAATTAGGCATGATCTATCTATGAAAATCATTAAACCCTCAGACTTAATTACTTTGTTTCCTGCTTGCTTAGGTTTTATCATGTCCAGATTTTTCGGCCTGAATTGTATCTAGATATGAGAAATATATCGCACACCTTCCTTTCTTAAAACCATACTTTAAATCCTCTTTGAATAATACATACCTTCATGATGCTCTTCATATTCTCATATCCGAAGAACTTCATGACTTGATTGGTGTCCTGAACGACAGCTTTCTTCCCTAACCTGAAGATGCAGTTATCAGGGTCCTTTAGAGAATCCACTGCGAAGCCGAATGCGCACGATGCTATCACGTCATTCACGTAAGACATTGTTATCTAAAAAGGGAACCGATATTTATAAAATCCTATAAAACGGAGTTCTGTCTTAAGCGAATGAATTGGTTTGGATGAAATTAAGAAAAGAGAGGAATTCCTGGAGAATGTAACATTTACTATTTTTATGTAGTTGTCAGAAGAAACCTACGTAATTCCTTTGGGAAACAGGTGAACAGCGGGAGAACCAATAATTTAAAAATAATACGTAAGTTAACTAAGAATTACGTAGCATGGTGGACATAGACTGACATGCAATTCCAGACTTTAAACCGTAAATTATAAGGTTCATAATAGCAAGTACAAACTCACTTTATTAATATCCATAGCTTCTTCTCCAGATATCTTCTCCCGTAAATAAGCTATGACCGCGCATGCGCTCTCCGCCATCAGCGGCGCCATGCTGCGGCAGCGCGCGCCAGAAAACGCGGGAGATAGAGACGCGCGCATAGACTGCCATTTTGATCCTGTTGAAAAAAAAAATGGTGGTTGAGACATTTTGTTTCATTTGATTAGACCATAGTTAGTCTATAATTAGACGTTGGTAGATGTGTATAGTTTTCTTATTTTAAAAGTATTGTTCAGAAATTTTGCGGTAGAATGTTACCAAATCATTATTTTTACAGTTTAATGGATGAGCTGGTATAGTTTTGCGATTATTTAATAAAAGTATTTACCTAAGTTCTTAAGACTTTGCAGCAAAACTACTTATGGTGTGGTCAACGAAGGGCGTTTTGAGGGCTGTGTTCAATTAATTTCACATTCGAAAAATGCTGATTTATCATCTTTAATTTATTTTATGTTACGTCGCTATTCCTCTCAGCAACATTTCAAAACACAAACCTTACAAAATCTAAGCAGCGCGTAACTAGCTTCCATAACTTGTTAAACTGTATACAAACTCTTTGCTCTTATCTTAGCATAAAGTCAACTCGCTGGAAGTCATGCGAGCGGTGTAACGGTTAATTTTCTAACTAGGTCGGAGACTTGCCTCTCATAGCGAGCGGGATAATGTCTACTGATGTGGTTGAACAACTTTCAACGAGGATGCGCTACTGTTTTTCTGTCAATGGTATTTTGAACATCGAATTTTACTGTTTACAATAGAAACATAGAATTTTTCCATAAGAAATAAACTGACGTATGGTTAAAGATGACTATGGAAGTGATGCGTTAGATTTTCATACGTTACACATTTTCCTTTTAGATCAACTTCGTTCCTTTGAACTTAACATATGCCGGCGAAATCTTATTGCTTGCTTGAAAATTCGGAAACAAGAAGTGATAAATCATATGGTTATAAGTTTAGTATTCACCCTTTCCTAGTAAAGGTTATTTACTGAAGGTTTTCACAAGATATACTAACATACAACTTAGTAAATCTAAACTGGCACTTCTTGACCTGGAAGGTAATCTACATTCTCGTGTTTAAGACAGGTGTTTTTACCAGTAAGCTACCACGACGTTCATGTGAGAACTTAAATGACCTGATGAATGAAAATAGTGCCAATATGCATGCTACTTGTGAGATGACGTTAGATAGAAGAATATGGAAGGAGAAAACATGCTGCGCCGACCTCTTAAAATTGGGATAAGAGCAGGAGGATGATGATGATGCTTATAGTAAGGTTACATACCAGTCAACATAATAAGGTTTCTTCCAAACAGCGGGTCGCAGTCAGCATCGATGTGGACGCCTCTATCAGCGAAAGAGTTGAAGTCTCGCACCATGATCTGACGGATAAGCTCCGGGTCCCGAGGTATGAGGGTCGGCACCAGGTATTGGTACAAACCAAAGTATCTGAAAATATTTTTTCTGTAAATAATTATGTAAGCTTTCGTCAGAACATGGTTGCGGATAGCTAATCCATATTTTGCTCTGATTAAAGTGAATGAGCATCACTGCTTCTGCATAAGGTCAGGCCGTACATATTTTGAACAGAATACACGAAGTGCAATGCGTGCATTCTCAGTTCATTCGCTGCAATACTGAGACAAAAATATATAGTGTTATTAAAAATAATACTTTGCGTAGGCGTAAAAACATTTGCAAGATGAATATACGACTTTTGAATAAAAATATGACAAAAGCGCATTGACATTGTGGCATTTCAAAAAGTCTGATGAAACTGCAAACAGTAGTACAAGTATACTAAATAATATCATATTTGTTTAATGTTTTACGCAATAAGAGACATTCCTTTGCCATCCGTTTGTTCAAACAAACTCTGCAAGTTCGTAACGCAAACAGCCCTTGCATGTTTTGTTTATATTGCATGTTCATAAAGTATTATTGCGCTGTATTTTATTACATACTAAATATTTCATAACTAGCCTTTGCTGTATGTCTATTATTAACTTATAAGTTCGCGTAATTCGCTGTAACTTCGACAAGTATGTTTGTTGTTGAAAAATATTTGCTTGAATTTAAAGCAGGAAGATAGTTTAATAATACTTTAAAGTAGGTCGTCATTTGGCTTTTACTATCCCACTGCAGGGCAGAGGCCTCTTCTCATATATGTAGAGAAGGAATGAGCGTTAATCAGCACGCTTGCTCACGACGTTATTGGCGATTTCGGACTTTAAAGTTGCTTCTGAAGCAGTAACGTGACTTAGATCTATTTTTATGTATCTAGACACACGGCAGTGTGTCCGCCAAGTTCGAGCAAAAAAAGCGACACACCGGCCGTGGGTTATATTACACGAACCATTTCGGGCCAAATTCGACCCCCCTATAACTCAAAATCTATTTTATTTACGCGTATCAAATTTCTAGTATCTGTTGAGATCCCCTCACTTATCTTAAATACAAAATTTCATTAATATACCTATTGTAGGTCTTGAGATATTGACGTCAGAAAATCGCTATTTTTACTATACACTCACTGACTGACTCACTCACTCATCAAAAACCTAGACCACTTCCAATGGTCGTATTGACTTGAAATTTGGCATGGAGGTAGGTCTTTATGTCAAGGTAAAGGGAAAAATCTGAAAATGACCAAGTGTGAGTCGGTTTCAAAATAATGAAGGTGTAAAATACTCAGTTTAAATTTATACCTCTAAGGAACTAAAGCGAACTGAATTTATCTATATTTATATAATATATCTTCGAATGGTCGTACCGATCTGAAATTCGTTACAAAGGTTTGTATTTAGTCAAAGTAAAAATCTGAAAACGGCCAAGTGTGAGTCACTTTCGAAAATAACGAATGTGTAACTTTGATCCACGAACATAATATATGATAACATGTCATGTCAGTCAGTTGGCAAGTTTTAATAGAAAATTAAATACTTGATTCATTGCGTTTAGTAGGTTTATAACAAGGTGTGTGAAAACTTGCCAAGTAACATTATTAAAAAGTAACTATTTTTAACTGAGGTATGTGTATGGAACTTGGTACTTATTCAGATCTCACTTCTTTTATAGGCGAAGGATTTCCATATTATCGAACTTGGCAGCCTTTCACATTTTTGTTTTGGGTGGGATTAAACTATTCTATTCACTTGAGTAAATGTTTATTTAATGTAAGTATGTAAATAAACGCACGCTACATTAGAAAGCCCTATGAGACCATAACAAACTCATGTTATGTCATTCGATAAAATGATCACTAAATCTCATTTAAGTAGATAAGATTACGTAAAGTAGTCAAAGGAAACATATAATATCCGTGAGAAGAAACAGATCTTTTTGCTGTCGTTTGACTACCTTTGATCTTTGAACGCGTCGTATCCAGCCGCGATCGCTTCCACAAAATTTTCCCGCCCAAAAGTGACAGCTGTCAAATTGCCTAAAAACGGCACTGGAGGCAGTGTACACACGCCCCTAGACGAGAAGTATTTCAAACGGTTCCGGGAATAATAGAAGAGGCACGTCACTAGAAGCACGAGTAACCACCACATCACTGTTTTTTTTAAACTCTCGAAGAAATACTGCAGTCTTTTATTTCAACACATTCAAAAATAACACGCACTATGTTTTGTTTTTAAATCAAAAATGACCTTGTATATTTAAAATTGGAACTCAAAAATAAATGTTTAAAATTGGAACAATGGAAGTTGTACGTATTCGCGCGTTTTTAGCTGCCGATCGTTTGACAGCCAGAAACTGACTGTCTGAGAGAAAGTTGCGGAGGTAATGGTCGGACGCTGACTTAAGCGAATAAGTGGTTATTATGTAACAGTTATTATGCACGTCATAGATTCGGAACAGGTATCTGTATGCCGTGACCTCCTTTGTGAGATGGGCACTACGGTTCAGTGGCACCAAGGTTCTGACATAATATGACATCACACTAATATTGTGACAGTGAAAGTTTGGATGTGTTGATGTTTGCTATGTTTGCTATTCATTCAATTCATTCATGTGCAAACTATTGAATGAATTTGATAAAACTTGGCATTAATGTAACTTACAGATTTCTTTGATATGCAATGTTTTCATCCTCAGTTCAGTGTTATTTTACTAAAAACATTCACTTTAAGAAAATAATAATATAGATAGATAGCAGTTATTTGCAGATTTTAGATAATAAATGATATATAGATTACCTACTGAGCGAGTAGAGGGATTCAAAGAAACGAACTGCAAAAAATCTCAGTGTACTTTCTTCGCAAGGCAAATAAACAAACATGGAACCAACATGGTAAAACACAAAATCACAATTCTTATTTCAAACAAACATAAAGCAGTATACACATCGCGGACTTTTATCACAAACAACATGCAATCGCATCCTGACGGTTTCCGAGGGCATATCCAGAGATAGTTTATAGACACAATAACGTGAGACGAGCAAAGAAACGAATAACCGTATACTCGTAACGTATACGAGTAATAAACTAGTGAGACACTATGTCCCGTGTCCCGGGATTGGTTCGGGAATTGCGTTGCGCTCCACGATTTTATTATACTCCTTGGCGAAGCACTTATTTAGTTTTATATTGTCTTATCTGATTTCTTTTGAGTCGAGTGTGGTTTTATAATTTTATTGGTTCGTTTCGACAATCGAAATTGGTTGGTTTATAGCTCCTTAAAATTGAAAGGAAATCAGTCTTGGGTTGTCCTGCGTGGGCAAATCGTGAACGTGAAGCGATCCAAAGCGAGTTTACAGGTTTGCGCTGCACCATGCCGCATCATGGTTGGATTGGCCACTTCATAGAAAATCGTACCGCGTCGCTTCGTGATCGTATCAAGATCGCTCACTTAGGACATACTGGTACTAGTAAGTTATTTTGGCGTGAGAGTCCAACAGACAGACAGTTGTTTTCGCATTTTTTATATTAGCACTTAAGGCTAGTGATGGTTGATGAAACTAACGTTAAGAGCATTTTATAAGATGACTTGTGATAGAGAAAGTTTTTACATTTCCCGCTTTAAAGAAAACTAGTTCTTGACTTATGCGTCGATCTACAACATATACACTTCTTTATGGCCTCTGTCCTAATATCGTACTAAGAGATCCACTTTTCTCTGAATGAACATAAATAAATATATACCCAGGAAAAGCGTTTAAGCGTAATAATTAATTTTGCGTCACAGTACCTACACACACGCATTAATTATAATACGTTCGTTTTGCTCTCAAAACTTTTTGTTTTGTTTGTAACATAAATGTGAGGGTCCAAACTGTCACTCTTTTCCATTAAGCGAGCAAAATGGTCGTGTTATTAAATCTGTTCATCCTTTTGCATGAAGATGGGTCTTTTGGGCTCACGGGGGTCCCGTATGCTAATGTAGTCTGTTTATGAAGAATTGATTTATGTATTTTTCTAAATTGTGTGTTAGTACTAGCTTCTATACCAGACTGGTTAGAAATTGGAGCTTAATAGCGGGATAAAAAGACAATTATCTTAGTAATTTACCTATTCAATGCATAATCCTTATACTTAAAATGCGAAAATGAGTTGAATTGCTTCTGAATTTTTGGTAGAAAGATAGGTAAAACCCTGTAGACAAATTGTAGGATTTTTTTAGGTACGTGAGTGAGTTCCTTGGATCGCAAAAACTTGTAAACTTACGTGACAACCATTCGTATTGAGTTAATCTTTTGAAATGATTGAGGAACAAATAATAGTGATATCCGAACATACCGACACAATTTAACATTTATTTAGTAGAACTGCCAAGAGACCAGTTATTCGGAGTACTAATGAGCCAACATGTAGGCTTTTAGGTTATATGCTTTTGGCGTAAATATTAAAACTGAAAAAACATACCGCATATTTAAAAACTCTAGTAATGAATTTGATACATTAAAAAGTTGTTTAAGTAATTTATTCTTTTATTAAAGGTATTATTATTGCTAAACTTTGTTATCGAATTCTGTATTTTTTGTTTATTTTATATTTGTAAATTCAAACAAGTTATATTTAGAAAATTAATTAATCATTTTGTTGACTTTCAGTTTGATATAAGTAGGTACCTTAAAGGCTGTTTCTAATTAATGACGAAGTATAAATAAACAGAAAAAATAAATAAAAGAAATGAAGTGAGCAAATTGGTATATTGGGTGTGTCATAATTACCTTATCACATTACGAGTTCCATTTTTTTAAAACAAATCCATTCAGTGGTTTAGTCACAGGAATTATTTTTCATTTTCATAACTAGAACATCGTGTTTTAAGCAGAGATAAAGTACGTAAGTGTCAATGACCCCGCCTAGAACCCTACAACACATGGCAGGTCAGTGATATATGCAAAAAATATTTTAATCAATATATTATTAACGTTTTATGTATTTAATTTAATGTGATTAGGTATGACACACTCTGTCATCGAAATCATTTCTAGTGGTTGGCTTTTATTCTCTTTGACCGCATTTCGCCATATTTTCCATTCCGAAACCGATTTATGTCGTCAATTCGAATTTCAAACATTCATTTGTTCGGGTAATTTTTTTTTTTTTTTTTTTTTTTTTGGAATTTTATGACCTGGTAACTGAGACCTTTAAGTCAAGTCATTTTTTACACATAAACTTTATCACTTCACTTCACGACACTTAAATTGTTTTGATAGTATTTTTAATGTATTTGTATATGGGTTTATAACTGTTCTTGTCTTTTAATAACTGTTCAAGTGGCGGCGGGCGGGATGAAGAATCAAACTTAATTTTCAGTTCACACAGTTCACTAGCCAACACTAATCTGTCAAGTAGGAAGGTTTGGCAGTCAAAAATAAGATGCTCCATGGTTCCTTCTTGTGATTCACAATGGGGGCACGTATTACTCGTAATAATCCCAAGTCTAGCAAGGTGTGACGGTGCAGTATTATGGCCAAAGCGCAATCTATTTAACGTAGTAATAAAGTCTCGGCTGGCTTCTTTCAGTCTATTGTACCAGGGTCTAACAGGTAATCTTTCTTGAATACTTCCATACCACTTCCCTTTGATGTTTTGGTCTTTCTTCCACATTTCTAACCATAAATTATGTACATTTTCATTAATACATTGCAGGAAATCAGTCATCGGAATTTCCATAGCATTTCTAACATCAACAGCATTATTACCATCATATGCGGTTTTATCAGCTATTTCATTGCCAGAGATGCCTCGGTGAGATGGTACCCACAGGAACGCAATTTCGATATGCTTAAGGTAATACTGATAAATTATTTCTTTGATAAAATACAAAATATAATTAGACTTAAATGAAATTGAAAGGTTAGCTAAAGATTTTATCAAGCTTAGTGAATCAGAAACAATCAAAAAGTATTTACAATGATCAAGCTGACGAATATATAATAATGCCCTATAAACCGCATATGCCTCTGCAGTGAATATATTACAAGTATTGTGCAGAACAAAGCTTCGAGAGAATTTTGAATGTGAATCGTATATAGCAGCATGCACATAATCGTTCCCCTTACTGCCATCAGTATAAATAACATAATAATTCTTATTTTCTGCCAAAAACTGCAACATTTCAAAATTATTATTAATTGAATTTTGCATTACTTTAATAGGATGTGTAATACTCTGATAAGAGAAGGAGTAACATGGCCATGGGCACTGTTTTCTAACACCAGTAAAACTATTCTCTGTTTCCAGCAATATTTTGGATAATGTTGGGGAATTGCCACTCAAGAGATCCTCTCCTGTTGTTAGTCTACTAGAATTAGTATTTACTAAAGGTACAATTTTATTTTTTATTTTCTTGTTATTTGCAGCAATTAGCTTAAGACAGAATCTCCCTGCAAGTAGAATACGTCTCAAAATTAAGGGCATCAATTTAGTCTCTACTTCCATGGCCCTTATGGGAGTAGAGCACATTGCACCAGAAATTGTTCTCAAAGCTCTGTTCTGCAAGAGATCTAATTTATTTACATGAGTACTATTTATATACACTAGAGAACTATAATCGAAATGACTCCTAACTATACTTTTGTACAAAATTGACAATATTTTCGGGTCTGCCCCCCATGAAACACCTGCAAGACATTTCATTATATTTAAGCCTTTTAGAGCATTCTTTGATATGTATTTAATATGTTCCTCGAAAGTTAATTTTCTGTCGATTACTATGCCTAAAAATTTCTTTGAATTTACTGTGTTTATAATTTCTCCATTATAAATTACTTTTGAATTTGTATTTTCATTTCCAAATATCATGACACTGCTTTTGGAGGGGTTAATTTTTAAATGCAATACATCATTATAGTAGTGGAATAGTTCAGACAGGGCTTTGTTGATATTGTCAATCGCAATTTCTACATTATAATTACTAGTGTACAGAACAATATCATCTGCAAACTGCAGAATTTCTACATTACTATTTACAAATTTACATATTTCACTTGTGTATATATTATATAGCAAAGGAGACAGTGTAGCACCCTGCATAGTACCTCTAGATGTAGATTTTGGACCATACAATGTATTATTGTGCCTTACATAGACTGTTCTATTTTTTAAGAAGTTAAATATCCATTTACACAGCTGACCAGGCACGCCCAACCTAGACATAACTTCTACAAGTATAGTCGGATCTAAACTGTCAAATGCACCTTGAACATCTAGAAATACACAAACAGTGTTTAACTTTCTATCTTTTGCATGTTTCAGGTCAAAGATTAAAGAAGTGAAGCTGTCAGCACAACTTCGTCCTCGACGAAATCCATATTGAACATGTGGAATGATGCTGTTAGATTCCATATACCAATCTAAACGATTTTTGATCATGTTTTCAAATATTTTCCCTAGACATGAGGAGAGTGATATTGGTCTATAAGAGCTGGCCAACTTTGCAGGTTTATCTGGTTTGAGTATTGGAATGACACATTGTGTTTTCCATGACTGTGGAATACGTTTACAATGCCAAAGGAGATTAAGAACATTAAGAAATATTTTTTGCGCAGATTCATCTAAATTTTTAATAATACAATATGGAAAATCATCTAAACCAGGTGTAGTGTCTCTCCGAGATATCAAACTCATGTTAAATTCTGACCATGTAAAAGGATGTAATAAAAATTTTGAATTTAGATTGTCATTGTTTAATTCAAAAATACTGCCTAAATTATCAGAATCTTTTAAATTACTATTATCTGATAATTTATCTAGAAATGGAGAAACAAACTCATCACTGTATGATTTGTTGCCAGTTCTTATACCTTTAAACATTTTAAGATGATTCCAAATCTTACTTATAGGTGTAGTTCTATTAAAAGTGTTACATAAGTTATCCCAACCTATTCCTCTTTGTTCCGATATAGTTCTTTTCTTAAGCGCATCTTTTCTTTTGTAATCTAAATAATTCCCCATAGTAGACTCACTTCTATAAAGTTTTAATGCATTATAAGAGGCAATTACACTTTTTTCACAAATGTCATTCCACCAAGGAGCTGGAGGCCTGCTTTTAAAATTATTTAATTTAGTGAGTTTAGGAATTGTCATCTCTTTTAAAGTATCTAATCGAGAACAAAAATCATTATAGGTTGAAATAGGATCATACAATTTTAGGGCTAAATCATTGAATATTGTTTTGGAAATAGTTTTATACTTTATCCAATCTGCTTTTTTATATATAAATCTATCAACTGGGGGATTAATTTGATATTTATCTATTTGTAGAGTAATCTCTGTTATTGTTGGATAGTGATAACTACCCATGGCATCATCATGCACAGACCACTCGCATATTGATGCGAGGTTAGCACTAACAAAGCTAACATCAATTGCAGATGGATTTCGTCTCGGGTTATTAACAGTTGTAAAACTACCATCATTCAAAATACATAAATCCAAGTCATCAATGATATTAAATAAATCCTGACCTCTGCTCTTAGTGGATAGACAACCAAATGCAATGTGATGCGCATTAAAATCACCGCTGATAAAGATGGGCTTTGGAAGATCATTAATTATATTACGCAGTCTGTTGATTCGTAGGTGTCCACTAGAAGGAGGACAGTATACACAAAGAATAGTTAAGCTACCATGCACAGTAGATAAGGACAAAGCAACAGTTTGTATGTCTTCATAAAATCTAGTGTTTAAAACTGTGTACTTTAAGTATGGCTTAATTAGTATTGCTACACCATTATGAGCGTTATTGGAATTTTGATTATAAATATTATATCCAGGTATTCTAAAATTATGATCTTTAAACCATGTTTCGTTAAGTAAGCAAATGTCAATATTTTGTTTTTCTAAGAATTGAATTAATAAGGGTTTCTTACTATTGGCACTCTGTATGTTATACTGAGCAATACGTAGCTTAGATATTGTGTGACTTGGATCCATTACTTTAGATTTTTAAGTAAAGTTTCTTTAATACTGTTTATGGTAGTAGGCGTATTATCTCCCTTATTACCTAGTTCCACCAATGTTTGCACCAGGGCCATGAGTACATCATTGCTGGCAACTATTTGTGCTTTGATGTCCACCTTAGGGACTTCCTTAGGTTTATTTACATTATGTACAGTATTATTTACAACAGGCTTATTTACAGAAGTATGTACAGACTTATTTACAGATGTATGTACAGGCTTATTTACAGTTTTATTTACATTATTATCAAGTAGTTTCAGTTTAGGAGGTGAAAGAGGTGGAAATTGTGAAATATCAGTCATTTGTTGTTTTGTCATTGTTGCACTTGCGTAAGTTATTTTATTTTTCTTTTCTAAAATTTTGTTTAATTTAATTGGACACAATCTAGATATTGCCAGATGAGGCCCACTGCAATTGACACAGCAGATCTCTGTTGGTTTGTCACATACTTTATATAAATGCTCACCTCCACAAATGGAACATCTTTGTTTACCATTGCATATTCTAGCAGAATGGTTAAATTTGAAGCAACGGAAACATTGCTGCAATGGGGGGACATATTCAAATACTCGGTATGAAAATAAATCATATTGTACATTGTCTGGAAGAATATTTGATAGAAAAGTTATGCTAACTGTTTGTAGTGGTACTCGCTCTTGTCCAACTTTCTTTGTGAATCTTCTTACAGCTATTATTTCATAGATTGAAGACAGTTTTGTATATAATTCTTTGTTAGAGATGTTTGCTGGTACAAATCTGATTATACCTGTTTTTTCTATTTGCGCAGCCGGAATAAATGCTTTCAAATCATGTTTGTTAAGAAAAGCAGTATTATTAATAAAATTATTAGCAGTATTATATTGCTTGAATATTACCGCTATTTTATTCGCATTAATGCGCTGTATGGCCGTCACCCCTTTTATTTCGCTAGAAAATATGTGGTTAAGGTAGATAGGGCTCTTATTTCCTATTCTATCCTTATTGTTGGTGGCTTCAATGAACACTTTAAAGTCCACATAAGGTGCATTTTCTGGATATAGTCTTTTATAATCGGGTTTGAAATATGGTGTATAGTCAGTACGCTCACCGCCGCCGCCATCACCACAGCAGTCCATCGCAGTCCCTTCGCCTCCGGCCTCAGACCGGGGACGTTTATGTGAGGTGGGCGGGTTATCCCCGCCCCCCTCATTTCCCACCATTTTCACAGTTTTCCACACCTAGCACTTTTGTTTTAATTACTTTTACATAAAAAAAAACTACCAAATGTTTAATAAAAACAAATTTTGAAAAAATCCTGAACCGCGCTTATTTAAAGTTCCCGCCAGAATCCTTGTTCGGGTAAAGGCACGAGTGATTAATTCGTAAAAAACCCCCGACCCAAAAAAGTACGCAATAATTATGACAAAAGGTTAAAAACGCTAAACCCTATAAAAAGCAAATAATAACTTTTAACACTACGTAAACTAAATTTTGTCGTGTCGGGGGACCGCTCTAATTCATTACTTTAGATACGTGTTTTTTTTTTAAACGAATTTTATAATTAGGTATTTATGTAAGTATTTATGAAGGTAAAAAGCGGTCCCCCGACACGTCAAAATTTAGTTTACGTAGTGTTAAAAGTTATTATTTGCTTTTTATAGGGTTTAGCGTTTTTAACCTTTTGTCATAATTATTGCGTACTTTTTTGGGTCGGGGGTTTTTTTAAATTTATAATTTAATTTTATTTCATGCTTTTTAAAGGAGGTCCTTAATTTTTCTTTCTTTCATTTAATTTATTTTATCTTAAGATGGGGTCGCTATATGCGATCTCAGCCAAAGGAAGCTGTTTAACAATCCTCATGACAAACTGGCTCTGGAAGAATTGCACAGATTGAGAAACAATAAAGATTAACCTTTGGACATTCTAGATTTTCAGCAAAAATATAAATCGGTTTATCCGTTTCATTCCGGCATTCCAGGGTTTCATCCACCACATCCCATTTCCAGCATCAGGTTCTCGTCAATCAGAAACATGAAGAGAACTCGTCAAGACAAATTCAACGAGCCCAAACTCGATGGGTTTACTAAAAGGCAGTTCAGGGTTACGTCTCCTACCTTCGTGCCCTAACAGCAGACCAGCTCAGTGGTTCCAAAATACATTAGTGTTTCAAATTTCAGATCCCACATATACTTGCAAGTAAACTGAGCGTGAAACATTCCTATCACATCTAGCAAACGAGCTGATGACCTTGAAGACCTGAACCGATTTCCACCAAACATAGCTAAGAACACTCCCGACTGGCATACCTTTTAAACAAAAAAAACCGCATTACAATCGGATCATCCGTTTGGGAGCTACGATGCCACATACACACACACACACACACACACACACACACACACACACACACACACACACACAGACACGTCAAACTTATAACACCCCGTCGTTTTTGCGTCGGGGGTTAAAAAAAAAAAACAATTGAGATCTTTGGCTGTTTATGTTGAGTTTTAAAACCAACCTTTTTGGTGGATTTTATTTATTTATTGTTATTTATTTCGTCCGGGTCGTTATACTGATTGAATAATTGGGATTTGGGAGTCTAATGAGAGTAAATGTTGGATAACAATGTACGGTTTCGAATGACATTCATTTCTGTGAATGTTGTTTGTTATTCTCATGTACAGCGTTATTCATATATTTTGATTAAAATAGACGTTTGTTTGCGGCTTATTTTGGGTGTTCATTATTAGATTTTGAATTTCAAATTTTGGTCGTGCGTCGTCTATTAATTGACGCTAAATATGTTTTGCACAAAACTTAGTGTTAATTTACTACCTACTTGTAAGTAGGTAGGTATACTACCTCTATGTTTTAGCATTTATTTGGATAAAAGTAGCCTTAGTTTTAGACGTGCACTAAAATTGGCGCATAATTAATAAATGAGCAACAATTCTCTTCCACTATACTAAGTATTTGAGCAATGTGAGCGGGTAATTTGTTCCTGCTAATTTTACCAAGCAGTGTAAACGCGTGCAAATACTGGGAACGTGTTAAAGGGCTGTTGAGGTGATTTCAAATTAAGCGTGTTTTGTGAAGTGGCCTACCTGCACAGTTTTAGTTGGGAAATGATGGAAATATTCCAAATTCTAGAGCGAAACGTGTAACGAAACTCATTTAACTTTGACACGGTTGACTTTTCAGTTTTATCACAACTTTTAGACGCGGTGGACATTGAAGTATCCAGTTTAGGTGAAAATTATCGCTTTGTAGCACTCCCCAAAAATGTATATGATTTCTCATATCTTTAATAACAAAAAGGGCGAAATCAACCTTCATGAAACATGTTAATTCTCCCTTTTTACACGTGTAACCGCAAAGCTCTCCATCAACAAATGAACGTGGAAAATGATAGGTTCGCATTAACGCGGCAACAGGCTGGCACCCCTCGCAACATCTGCCGCCCTGGTACATTCAGTAAATCAATTCCCGTACTAAAAGCAGCAGGCCCTCTCTAACGATATTACCATATTAATATACATTATGGAAACGGTTTGCCGCAGAAGTGCTACAGAAGTTCTACAAAGTTCTGAGTTTTTGGGGTCAGATCTATCAAACATTTTTTTTTCTAGGTCTCTCCTCTGTTCGGGTAAACCTAAGCTTTCGAAGTTACCTGTTGAAATGGCACGCACGGAAAAGCCAGTCTCATATGACGTGAAATTCCAAACAAAACTGTAACGTTTCACTTAAGGTTCAATCTAATAAACATCTAACAATAGGTCATGCAGAGACTGAGGATATTCTAGGATAGGATAGGAGCCTAGATATCCTAGCAAGAGGGTTCCCTTAAAAAGATCAATGCTTCTTTGTAGCAGTAAGACTCAATCTACCATTAATACTTCTGCCTAAACAAATTCATGTTTACCGCGATCTGAGGACTTATTTACGTAATTTTGCCAAATGTTTCATGTGGCAACATTCATACCTACATACATTTATTGAAGTGTGTCGAAGGCTCCGTATTATGTTCTCTTTGTCACAATATGCGTAAATATTGAAGCGTTTCATCGTAAATTATCTCAAAAAGACTCAATTTTCATACCCACTCGAGTGCACTCGGCTAACTTAATTGAATCAATATCGTTTACGTCAGGTTTTAAATTGTATATTCGATAAATATTTTAATTGAAATTACTGTCATTAAAGATTTTCAGTAAGGCTTCGGTGCTCTATAATATTCCAAATTATAAAGATACCTACTTGCAAGGCATTCCTATGTTAATGAGTTTCTTCAAGTATTCCGACATATCTAAACAATTAAATTAAGACTATTTAAAAATTTCCTAAATTAGCACAAACAGCTTATTTTCCGCCAAAAAGGAACTTGACAAGCGTTGATTACCACATCTCTTCAAACAAATTATCTGAAAATTGATAAACAATGATAACTGTCTATGTTTAAATATTCGATAGAACTATTTCAATCCACGGTATTCCCATATCCTCAACTCTTCAGCTCTTATGAACGCCGGGTAGCATTCAAGCGAAAAATTGACATCGTCCTACAACGTAATTTTAACTGGATACGAATACGATTATTGAATATTCAAGCAGTATATTGCTAGCGATTATATTTTTATAAGAAAACGAGGAGTAATCTTCAGAATATTGGGTCAATGTAGCGACGGAGATGAAAGTTATTGGCGCGATAATATTTCTTTTACGTAGAAACTCGTTTGCAAATCCTGTAGGTACTTGCCGGTCGGTATTACGAAGAGATTTTTATTTTAAAAATACTTTGCCAATTCCTGGAGTAGCTTGTATTTTGTTTTAATACTAGCTTCTGATGGCAGTTTTACCCGAACTCCGTGGAAATTACTTTGCACACCTACAAGTTTAGCTTTCCTCGAAGAATGGGCTATTTAATTGTTTTTTCAAATCGGAGCAGTAGTTTCTGAGATAAGCGCGTTCAAGAAATCAGAAAAGAGTAAAGGTGATCACCGAGCACTTGTCTTAGACTATCTTAAACACTCGTTGCTCCACTATAGAAGTGTATGATAATAATATAATTTGCTAGATCAATAGCAATAGAATAATTTGTCTTTATTATCATTTAGAAGATAAAGCGAGTTGAGAACTGATGACGTAATTTCATTAAACTTCCCTAGACTTTGCGCAAAAACACCCAGTTCCTGCAACTTAATCCTTCAGAAAAGTATCAGGTATCCTTTGAAAAATAGCTTCCACAAGTCGTAGTACTTATTTCATTTTGTGGGGCTTTTTTCTACGTATTAAATGGTTGGTAAATGTTCTTATAACGTTATGTTCCTAAGTTGTCATGAGTTTTGACCTAATATCGTTCGGTATATTTGTCTGTTCGTCTAGACGTCTTAATTTCTTCAGTCTAGTGCCTTATTTAACTGAATTATGGCCAGAGTTTTTCTTTTTTTGCGTAATAAGTCGTGAACTAGCCGTATGTCTTCGTTTAGGTATTTATCATAGTTATTAGGAACTTTTTTATTAAGAAAAGTATACACAAGGCTGCTTTGTTTGAAGGAATCGTTCTACATGCCCGGATCTTATTTTTAGTCCCAGGTTTTTTACCGTTGACGAAAAAGAGGCGTGTTGAGCTTGTAGCTCATAAACGCATGAACCGATTTGAATGCCGTTTGTTTTTATATGAACGCCGGTTTATCAGAGGTGGTTAGACTCCTTTCATTAAAATCACTTCAGCCGTTTCAAAGTCATTAGTTCTTTTCAATGGACTACACAGATCTATTGGATTCCATTAAATTACGCGTTCAAAATCACACAGCAAACAAACTAAACGCTAAACAGTTTATCCAAATCAAAATCAAATCAAACTGTATCAATCGATTTACGTTTAATTACATTTTGAGCACGGCGTTGACATTTCGTTTGCCGTCAGCTGTGAAATCGCCGCCATCTTGACGTGCCACGAAAACCGCAGGCGTGCCGCTGACTGGGCACTTTCACGCGTGTTTACACATCGCCTCGCACATCTGCTATCCTGGTACCTAACGGGTGGATTATTCAGTGATTTGCCGTAACGTGATTACTGGCAAATGTGTTATAAAGTAAATTATAGGTGGAACCTGTTAATTTGGTTATGCATTGATAACTGTTATTTTATGTGTCCCTGACTTGACTTGACTTAAAGTCCTATGTCCCCTAGATGGGGCAGAGGGCATCCACAGTGCTCCGCCATCGCGTTCGGTGTCCCTAGTAATATGAAAAAAATTGCCTACAATAATTAGTCCAGGATATAGGTAAACCTTTAGAAAACTTTAATAATCTATCTACGCAGTTATGATACGTTTCTAATTCCAAACTAATTACCATCATAATTAATAATACACGAAGTTCAGAAACAATAACAATTTCGCGTTCATAAACATAACATTGGTATTAAACCAAGCTCAGTATAACAAATTAATATTTTAAACCAATGGGAATAATATTCATAGAATAGTTAGCATTTATAATTCAAAACTGCACAGGACGTTGTACTCGCTAATAGGGTGACCATAATTATGTGTGTGGTAAGATAATATCACGAACAATTATTAGTTGGTTATAAATCAATATAATATTTATTTACACCCATTTTCGCGAACAAAATAAATGGCCGTTTGAAGAAATTTGCTGCTCGTTAAAACAGTAAGGCGAATATAAACATTTTATTTAGGACTTACGAAAAGCAAGCAAGGTTGGACAAGCATTAGCTTCGTAGTAAAAAAAAATCGTTTAACTGACTTATTTATGCAATATCAACGACTGAAGATGAAGTTGGTCTTTGTTAATCCTTCAACTCTTCATATTCTGAGCACTTCAGTTTCAGCGTTTACAAACATGCTAGTAGATAAACGAATGTTGGCTTTTCATTTATTTCAGCCAATATTTGTGACGTAAAAACAAACCTTTAGTATGAACTGAAAAGCTTCGTTTCCCCAACTTTTCGGATAACGTTAAACGCGATGGTCAATATTTTCAATGCCTATCAGGCAACTGCAGTGACGGCGAAAAATTCTCTCATTATTCAACAACACTGATTCATATTCGATGGTGAACAAAAATAATAGGAGGCTGTTATCCTGTTGTGGGTTTAACATTTGACAACAAAAATAAACTAAAAAATGTATCTAAATTCAGTGTTCACCTAAAGTTATATCAATTGAATTTAATGAATGGTAGTCCGTTCTACTATTCAATGATTCCCTAGAAATCAAAAGGCAGTGTGAAATTGAATGCTAGTTTGAGTTTTAAATAAATTAAAAATAGCAAACAATATTATTTATTACCTTCACAAACAGTTATTGAAGTACTGCAATGAAAAATATTAGCTTCAGTTGTAGAAAATCATAGAATCGTATCTCCAATCTCATTTTAAAATAAAACCACGCGGCGCGAAGTGGAGTCGTTGTAAATCATTTCAGAACATTGTTTTTAAAACCTTAGAGATTGGCTAGACAATAACTAATAAAAGGAAGGAAAAACTTATTGGAGTTTTCAGTTTTTCCAACGCTATTCGATTTATTGTGAAAATTGGAAATGTTGCTTGAGATATTCGCTGTTTTTATGATAAATTATTGCGGTTTGTGTAGGTACAAAGCTCGGCAGATGAAGAAAGCTGAGAAATATTGTTTGTTTGAACTTGATAATATGATGTTTCTCTGCTAATTGTGTGAAAAATGACTGTTCTTACACATTTATTAGTTGCCAATTTGGAAGTTAGTTTTTAATCGTGTCACAGTTTTATATTGTGATTGACAGTTGCTCTTGAAAATTGACCCAGAAGAATGGATTTTTTGAACGAGTGTATGAATGGTTATAATAATAGACCAAGAATAAGATGGATGGTTCAAACATAGCGGAGAGGAAGCTGGGATGACGCCTGACAGAGATGTATGGTTGAATGGAACATGATTCATCAGAATACTTAAAATATTCACATCTAATAATATTTAGATACCTAATTGGGTCGTTAATTTGATTTTAGATGTATGGAAATCATCGTGATAATCCCATTTTTTTTTGTGATTTTACATTGATAGATATTTTTATCTTTCTAAAATCTGGAAACACTGAAATAGAGCGACACAAATTAAAAATTTACGTGCCTAAAAGTAATGAGCTTCTTAGTTGTCTAGTTCCGGAAAGCAAACGCAATGATATTTTTTTACAAGTTTACAATTCAACGCGAAAATTAAACCTGACGTAATTTAATTAAAATGTAAAAGAGCACAGTTGAATTGTACGCATTTACGCCACAAGCCAGTTAGTTGGCGTCGAAATAATTCTAGTCGTGACTTTGCACGGATTCTCAGCGTCCGGAAATTCCGTACGGCAGCGCAATCTCTAAAATAAATAGCCGTCATAATTTAGCAGGACATTGTCCTAAATAACACGTTAATCATGGTGAGTGTGTAAACGTTAGGGCAAGCGGCTAGGGACCGTGAGTAAACATTTGCCAGAGACTACGCTCTGTTTTGCTGCGTGCAATTTCTATTACGTTTTGATTGAAGTTGTCAGTTTTTTTCTGTTGGAAATAAAGATATAGACAAACATATATTTTTTTTATTTGCAGATATATGAACTTATTAAGATTTCATTTATTATTCGGATTATACCTTAAAGATTTGAATAAAATTTTGAAATACAGACAAATGTCGCGGGTGGACACTGAATGCAGGCCGCTTGAAACCAATCCATGGTAATCAATGGTGAGGCCTATGTTCAGCACTGGTACGTCCCACGGGGCGGGGTCGGGGGAAAAATCACTTTCAGAAGTTACTTTATTGATAACCATCAATTGACAACAATCTTAATTCTCACGTGTGCGCTCTGTAGCTTCACTTCTCGCGCACCACAGACATTCATATTCATACCTCAGTGTTCTAGCACTTGTTCTAAACGATACATGTTTAGCAATTCGTCGTCGCTTTGAAAAATATGTAGATCTGTTGTCTGAGGAGATCCTTAATACCTCTCGTAAGTGGAAGTGGAATGTCTGTTGCGGTTCGTAGAACAGTCTAGAATGTACGAGAACTTTTGTTTGTAAATGAATATGAAGGGGAAGTGTAGTTACTGTTAGTAAAGGAGTTTGATTATGGAATTCGTTGAATTGAGATGTAGTGAAGTGTGTTTAAGAAGGTTGTAAGGCATAGAGAATCGTTGTACCATGTTCTGAAATGCATTAGAAGATAGTTTCTTGGCACTGGCCTTGTTTGAATATGAGGGATTTGTTTTTTATCATCCAAGACTTGCCTGTGACAAGGCTTGATTGTGACTGTGACAGAAAAATACCTAACTACATTAGCCCCGGTTAGCGTTGGCGATAATTTATCCGGGTGCAAGAAGACGCCTTCATGAAGCGAATAAAACTACCGACGGAAGTTGATCTCTAATAATTTGCTTCAACCTCTTTAAATGATTACAGACACCTAATCTCTAGACGGGCTAACATTACCCTCTCAACTCGAAGTATGGGCCCTTAGAAATTCTGCACGAGGTAGAGAGCCCTTCAGAACGATCGTACGCATCAAAGCAGACTCTTCACTACTTGACTCGTTTTTATCCCGTATTTATGTAGTGTCATAAGTATACGGCTATTCACAATGTTTCTTTTTTAGATATTGAAAAGTGAGTATGAAGATGGAGGGTTTTCTTTTTTGGGAACGCTATTTTTGGTTTTATACTTTCAAGGCTGTGACAATTTATTCATTAGGAAAATTATTGGAATGTTTCTGAGAAGAATTTTATTTTTAGCTTTGTTCAGCCGCACTGGTCCATCACAGAGGGGTGAACGCGATATCGGGTAGCCCGGGAAATTGGCTTGTAGAGCTCAGGTAGACAGTCGCTCCATGTAGAACCCTGGTCTTCAGGTGTATCCGGTAAGACTAGCCCCAACATATTTATGAAAAGCCTACGTAGAAGATGATATTTTTAAAGCTAAAAGCATAAGTAAATATGTGTCCCATGGCGGTGCTCCTTATAATAAGCACTTTATTTTCATAAATTCCAAATCAGAAATGAATCATCCCGTTGTTACAGATATTGGTATAATCTTGATAAAGGATCATTTATCTCATTGATAGCTGCTATTAGTATAAACATTGATAGTAATACTCACACTCTTCACTATAAATATAATCTCATGATCGTCTTTATGGCGTGTTACAACTATGTGAAGATTTTCCTCTAAGTAACGCCATTGATGCAATAGTATCCAAACAAACTTCTAAGTTATTTGTTTGTTAATAGTATAAAAATGAGTTGAGTTTCGCAGTCGACGTAATCATTTAAAGAATCGACTCAGTCTTCAAGATTTTATTTATTTTAAGGTACAGCGTTTTCAGACGTCAGACGTCCCGGGTGGGCTAAAAGACTAATAATATACTTCCGTTTTTTTTACTATAGCCCGCTTTGGCACTTTGAAAGCATTGCGCTCTTAATAGATTTTAAAAGTTCCAAAATCCCTGTTAGGCAAAAATATATTAGGGTGGTGAAGTTAGATGACAAACAAAACATTAATTACTACAGACAAACCCTAAATTGGCTCATCGCCGAAAGATAATATAATTATTCGTAAAGCTCTTACAACATATTCCGACTATGACGAAGAAAATCCATTTAGGGGTAATACATCTGGTATAATGCTGTCATAAAATAATCTTATTAGGGCCGGGGATGAAATCGGACGTGCGAGGGACGGGAACGGACTCGCGGTGACAACCTCAGCGGTGTAAGGGTTGGAAGCTCGTTATGAAGTTGTGCTGTACGTTACAGGGTTAAGTAAGACTTTGGTTGGATACTGGGGAGTTATGTTTTCAAGGTTTTTTCATTTGGTAGTTGAAAATGGATGTGTTTCCATTGATAATCTTAATAATATTGTTTGGATTTGAAAATAAATTGAATCCGAAACAATTTTAGGAACCCTCCTTACGAATGAATAATGTTTCTTGAAAGAACCTTTTCTACATAATTTAGGCATTCTTTATTCAGTTTCCTCACGATTCCTGTATTTCAACCAATTTGAGTCCTCAATTACATAGTACGTAAATCGCAAAAACCCAATAAATGACAGCATGATAAATGATTTGCAGCACAAAATCTGGTCGGTGTGAGTGACGGCCCGCGTCGAGTTTGGCATGTAAGAATAGATTACCAGCTAAGCTAATGATTGATGAACACTGATACTGTGGTGTCATTGACTTTTACTGGTTTTTATTATGGGTAGATAATATAGTTTTGCTACTAAAAATTCATTCAAATGTATTTTAACACACGTTTCAAATGAGCTTTCATAGGCCTACTTGAATTAAACAAAAATATTTCAACTTTACCTGGCAGCTGCGGGATTTTTGTGGGCTGGTAAAAGTCTAACACTCCCTCACGCTGCACCCACAGCGGGTCATCTCATGATTTCCAATTATTTTCGTAAATGTATTATAACTTAGAAAGGACACTGTTGTACCCTCGTTATTGAAAATGTACTGATTTTGTCACAGTAATGTTTAGTAGATCAGCCCAGGCAAATGTGACACAAATTCACGCACTCCCGTTACAAACCAGTCTTGTTACCCTTTGGCCCAAACGAATGTATTAAGCTTTTTATACTCCACGATCAAAACGTGTAAGTGATCACTTTATTTTTTTTTCTATTGCGGATAGATTAAACATTTAAAGTTACTAAATATTTCAGACTAAACTTTCGGCTGATAATTTGTTCGGGTTCCATAAATCAGTATGGAGATGAATATTGCTTACATTACAACCATTATCAGGTATCAGGCTAGTATCAAGGCAAACAAATTCAAATTACGATTAAGAAATAATTTTCTACCAAGAGAGCCTTATCTCAAAGAATCAAAATATTCATCTTTCAGACTTAACCAAGAAGTAAATAAGTACAAAAGGAACTTATACCAACTGATATTCAGATAGTGAGTATACCTAGTTATATTCTTTGTCTAGGATTAGTTCAAGGATAAAGGCTGTTATAAAATATTTGACGCTTGAAAAGCACAAACTTAAGATGTTTGATAAAACGTGAACATCAAAAGCAATTATCTTGAAGCCAAAAACTAGCCTCGCTCTTACTGAAATTCCTTCATAACTCTTTGATCTGGAATCTAGATCGGAAAATTCTTTTGAGACCTTAAGGCTGAAGGTGAAAAGATTAGTGTTTAAATGGCTTATACGCCGTGCAGAGACGTCCATAGGTATCAAATTCTACAAGTAAATATTTGTTCGGAATTCCATGCAATTCCCTTCAGCCAGGTTTGTCTTCGTAATTGTTTTACGGCATTTAATCGTCATTCTTCCTTTGCCTGAAGACATCAAGCAGTTATTGAAGAATGTTTCCCATTTATTTTCATAAAATTAAAAAAAATATTTCTTCATTTCGCAACGCCGCTTTTATTTCTGAGAAGGAAGCAACCGTGTTTGTAGAATTTAATAATATATCTCTGCGTGAATTCTTAACAAAACGTTTGTAATATATCAGTAGAATGTTTAATCATATCTCGTTTTTGGATGTATTTGAGGATATTAAAAATGTTTCCACGTAACGAGCTTACAAAGATGATGAAACATTTTATCAAAGAAATAAATTGATGCAAAGTTTAACTGGAATTCCTTTTGCTCAGTTTCTTTGACATCGCGTGTAACGGAACGAAGTTCGCCGCTAACGATATGCATACGTTTGTGTTTATGCTAATAATATAAAGAGAAAAGTTTTGTGTGTCTGCCCTGTTCTATGATACAAGTTTTCTGTACTGCAACTCGTTGTTATGTCCTGGCTGTTTCGCACAGTTCACAAGAATGTTTATTTTAAACAGTATTTCTTGTTTGCATGTGCATTCAAGCGAGACTGCTTAACATCTGTTTTGGGTTCAGTGACTGCGTTGGGAGTATATTATTTGTAATATATTAGGTATATTAACCACTCAAGAACCTATCAAACTAAAAATTGTCATTTTTGCAAAACATTAATAGTAAATACAAACATAATATTTTTTCCCCGGATCGTAGTCGTGTCGTCAACGCAAAGCAAGCTCTCCAGGCTTTTAGGTGATGAGTCAACACACAACTTGGTTACTATGAAAACACATTGTTTATCTATCTTTGTGCGGTCCGTAGCCTCGGGCAGAGTCGGGCTAAATGTCACCAGCCTTTGTAAATACCACGACCATCATATGGTCTTTTCTGTTGTGTTCGGTTTTGTTTTTTTGAGCACCTTTTTTGAGTTGCAGTCTTATTTGCATTTTGATTAGATGTTTTTAAGTGTAGAAGTGATAATGAGTGATTTTGAATGATTTCTCAAATGTTTTTGTAAAGAAAAATCTATACTAATATGATAAAGCTGAAGAGATTGTTTGTTTGCTTGGACGCGCTAATCTCAGGAACTACAGGACCAATTTGAAAAAAATCTTTCAGTGCTACCCATTTATAGAGGATATATACTTTTTATCCGGGTTCGTGCAGAGGTTCCCAAGAGATGCGGGTGAAACCGCCAGCAGAAGCTAGTTAACAATAAATTCATTGCTCCCATAAGTAGCCGGCAAATTTTTTAGGAAAACACTGACTTTGTATCGGATGTTACAAAGTAATCAAAGGTATCAGGACTTCAAAAGACGAGCATGAAGTATAATATTGTGCAGATTTATAAAGAGTTTATAAGCTCCCTTGCAATGAAACTCTCCACCTCCTTATAGTGTGAATATGAGATAGTTTAAAGTGAAACCGAATCATGGAGTAAGGAAAGATGATTGGAGATGCCATGATGCAGGTAGATCAGGCGCCTTCTAGGTCAAATACGTACTGAGAGTATGACCAAAAGGATCTGTTACGAGTGAACTAACGACGCGTTTGGGTTCTTTGAGACATTTGGTATTTACAAAAAGATCGGGTCCAAAGAACGCTTATGCCTCACACCCGCATTTCGGCGCGCTACTTTCTTAGGAGATTTTCCGTTATGGCACCTCCGCTATTAATTTTAGTCTCCATTGCCAGGATAGACTTCATTCCTATGTGAAGCACACACATTATCCACTGTGAACTCTTTGTAGTAGCCTTTTTGTTTTAGAATCTATTTTGAGCTGAAATTCCTTTGTTTCTTTGGTAGGTTGCATGTTGTGGCATTTCATAAATGTATTTGTCGGTTTTGTTAAGCATGTTGATGGAAAATAAATGAATATTCTGTATTTTTTTTGTCATCATTGCCTTTGTTATAAATGCAAAAACTATTTTACAGCTAACTTGTTTTATGAGTGTAAAAAGTCAGGAAAGAGCAGTAACAAACAAGCCCAGTAATTAAAGATTAAGCCTCCATGCTCATGCCGCTCAGCCTCATGCTATGTTCATCATCATCCTCCGAGCCTTTTTTCCCAAACTATGTTGGGGTCGGCTTCCAGTCTAACCGGATGTAGCTGAGTACCAGTGCTTTACAAGGAGCGACTGCCCTATCTGACCCCCTCAACCCAGTTACCTGGGCAACCCAATACCCCTTGGTTAGACTGGTGTCAGACTTACTGGCTTCTGACTACCCGTAACGACTGTCAAGGATGTTCAATGACAGCCGGGACCTACAGTTTAACGTGCCATCCGAAACACAGTCATTGGTGTCTAAGATATACTTAGAAAGTACATACAAACTTAGAAAAGTTGCATTGGTACTTGCCTGACCTGGAATCGAACCCGCGCCCTCTTATTCGAGAGGTTGGTTCTTTGCCCACTAGGCCACCACGACTTTTATAGCCTCATGCTATGTTCGTCTAGTAAAATTTTATAATTTAGAAATTAGCCAACCTTAACTAAAAAGGGTTTCTTGTACCGCCCTAAATTACAAAATTTACTACAGAAACCCGAGAAAACAATGGACTTTCCAACCAACTTATTCTATGGTTACCCGATTTTAATCTGAAAATTCTTTTCACGAAGGTTTAATCACAGTTTTGAAACAAAGTTGGTTACGACCAACTTTCAGTCCCAGGGATAGGTTTTAGGTTATTTACAAAACGATAAACAGCTATTTCGAGGTAAACTAAGGCCAGAGTTCATATTCTAGTTTCAGAAACTATTCTCGTTGTTTAATTTGGGTTGGGTACTGGTAAATGTATTTATATTTATGTAGATTCTAGATATGTATGAACGTTTTAATATAAACAAAACATTGTGTTTGTTTGTCTTCAAGTCTGTGGTATATCCATGTTTGGCTATATATTTAATAGAGGACATGCTATTCCTAAGCTAGGAGTCATTCACCAAAAGGGGTTATATCGGCGGGTTTTAGCCAACATAATATTCTATAAGCTAAAAATCGTATATAAAAAGAACACCTTTCCTTAAAAAACTTACACTTTAAAAATGACATTGAACCCAATTTCAACTGACCCTAAAAGAATCGTCGCCGATTGAAAACGTGATTTCGGCACGAATGTTCGAAACCATGATCAATGAAAAACGTCGCCCCGGGATATCGGTAATCGAGTTTGTCGATTATACTCGACCCCGGGATCACGGACAACTCCGGGATTTTAATCTTGGTCACCGATGACAGGACTGCTTAATGCTGAGGCTAAAATTAAATCAATTGGGAAGGTATTGATGGTTGCGGTGACAGATTTCAAATTGTTACGGATTAATGTCATTTTATTTTGGACGTGACGCCGTTTTTGGGTAGCTGTTTGAATATTGATTTGTGTGGTAAAAATAGCCATTGGTGTTTGTATCACAATAATTGTTTATTGGGTTAACTTTGTGGAAAATTATATTGGCATAGACTACAGTTTGATATTTTTAGAATTTATTTCTATGAGTCTCCCCTGTTTCCACTTCTATCGCCCAGACAAAAAGAGATTGCTCTATCTAACATTGAAATTCGAAATCAGTTCAGTAGTTTTGTGTGATTGAGTAGGTAATATACCTACAGGCAGGGTTATCTTCACATTTGTAATATTGCCTTACACAGGCTCACCAATTAGTACTGATTTTATTACTGGTTATTATTTTACTATGGCTTTGTGTAACGTTCCTGAATGACCGTCCAATGCATACAAACAACTCAATTTAGTGATATTGAAAACAATATGTGCATAAGCAGAAAGAGATAGCATTATACTACAGCTAGGGGTCAAAAAGAGACAAAGTTAATTTAGACCTATTACTGTAATTCGATTCAATTTGATTTGATTATAATGGCTTCGGTACGGGTAAAGTGTTTTCACTATTAATTTGAGTAGGTATCATGAAATTAAATAGTACAGTCACTAGCAAATGAATATACCTCAAGTCTCTATTATTTTTATTAATGTTGATAATTATGAAGATATACCCCATTGACTGCGTCGTTGGTCTAGTGGTCGTAAGAGTGACTGCTGAGCACGAGGTCTCGAGTTCGATTCCCGGGTCGGTTTCGGTTTTAGAAACTTTCACAAAGCAGCCAGTAGTCTAGAAAATGGTGATTGATACACCCGTGCATCGGAGAGCTTGTTGATTGCCGTCCCATCGGGCTTTGACAGTGAAGGAATAGTGAGTGCACTTGTGTCTGCGCAAATGCTCGTAGGTACATTATTATGTCCTGTGTAGCATGCTGATCTTCTTATATGAGAACAGCAGCTGTGCATTTGAGTGTGTTCACGTTGATATGTTACACTGCCTTACTTATTCGCCATAAGAAATACATATTTTACTGTAGCAGTCCAGGATAAGCATTATAACCTAGTTATTGTCACTACCGTTTGTGATAGTTTCGGTCTTCTTAAAATATAAATACCCAGTCAACGATTACCTTTGTACGTGACTGTACCTTTGATAAATTCAATTATTGAGCTAAATGTCTAATTTTATCAATATTGATTTGAAAATGGACCTGGAGTGTGAGTATAATTTGATTTGAACCATTCATTTAATGGTAGGTACTATTAAGAGCACTATGATGTAAATGTTATTTAGTGTGACTGACAATAGGCCGAGTCGAGAATTAGACATTTGAGATAAGTATCTAGCTAAATTCTTATTTAAATTAGTATTTTGGTATTCTTAACGTTGTCTGAAAACCTACAAAAGGCATGTTGTAGGCGTCTATTAGGTATTTAGTTATATACTCTTTTTTGACTGACTCCCCCAAAGAAGGAAATTCTCAATTTGAATGTTTCTATTTTTTTTTTGCTTATTCGCGTTAATGTCCGTCGTTTACCAACCGATTTGAACAATTCTTTTTTCGTTTTTAAAAAGATTATTGCAGCTATATTTTATGTGAAGAGTTCTTATGACCACGCCTCTGACTACAGCTCGAGTGCTATTAAAGTCCTTTTTGGACTTCTGCCAGTATGTGAAAGTACTGGCACTGTATGATCTTCAAACTGACAAGACTTAGGCAGTACCTCTATATGTAGATAGAATGATAAAAGTAAAATTTAAATAATGTTGTTACTTTATAACAATAATATTCTAGATCTCAAGTTTGGCTGGACCGATTTTAAGAGTTTAAGGTTTTTAAGTTTGAAGTCGTTTTTTTTTTCATAAATTACAAATACTAATTGCAATACCAAGTTACAAACATCTTCTCTATTTTGATCATGGTCACCATGACACTATAAATAACCAAGTACCAGTAAATAGTTTCAATTACCAAATACCCAGAGCTACGTACATGAAAAGAACATTTTACTAAATAATCTCGTTTTTGAGCAACGACATCTCAAATTAAAATCTACATTAAAACAAAAATATTTTATTCCCATTGAATTTATGAATGAGGAAATAAAACAAGAATTCTTTCAAAAAGACTTCAAAATGAAGGTGTACGGTGTTAATGAATATTTTTGAAAGGAAAAATATTTGTACAAAAATACCCCGTGTAATGTTATATGGACACTTAGGCAAAGTGGGGGACGTTCGAGTTCCTTAAAGAAAGTCATCATGGTGACACGATATGGGATGCTCGAAATTTTCAATTTTTGGAGAAGGTTTTATATTTTTATTTTTGTTCTAACATCATCCTCCATCCTCCAGCACTGGTACTCAGCTGCATCCGGTTAGACTGGAAGCCGACCCCAAGATAGTTGGGAAATAGGCTCGGAGGATGGAGCATGATCATCCTCATAATTTTTGATGAATGAAGTAGAAATCATTATTTACAATACCAAGATAGGGAAAACGGTACAAAAATTGCCATTGTTTTTTTTTTATATATTTCACTCAACATTTCACATTTACGTAAACATTGTACCACAAAGACTCAATAAACTTGCTCTACATCCTTTTCTCTTCCAACAATTTTCTTCTGCCAAGACACAAGCCAACTCCAATTAGCCGGACCATCGTCCGTTCTTTACGATATCGCATCTAAATCTTCGTGTATCCCCGTCATAAAGTATGGAGTCAAACATCTGACGTCACGGTTCGTTACCCCTCCCCCCGCCATTACTGTTCTCATCAAATTTCCACTTTATTCCCCTTGGCATTCCATTACGTATAAAATAATTTTTATGTACATCCCATGGTTGGTGATTAATCTTGGACCATTGTGATGGGGTTTGAAGGAAATGTTGTGTGAAGCTGTTGTTACGGTTGCTAACGGCTTTATGGTTATACTAGCTTATACGAGCGGTTTCATCCATTTCCTGAGGGAACTACATCCCGCGCCCGGGTAAAAAGGAGCGTATATTCTTGTATGATAAATTCTATTTTAATCGGTTCAGTGGTTTTAGCGTGTAAGATAGAGGGATAGAGTCAGCTGAGCATTTTTATGTAACTTATAAAATAAAGGATGAAACGTTTTGTCCAAATATTGGATTCGATGGAGTACCGTGGTAATTCTTATAAATAATTTCTAGCTTTGACTATCTGAAAACAACATTATCCTTTAACAAAGTCATCTACAAGTAAATAACTCCGAAATGTCATCGCGGTTAAAAAAATACTGGGTAAAATAAAAACGAAATGACAAACGATTCTTTATAAATAATGTATTGTTCACTTCAATTTAACCACAAAAAAAAAATGTGCAATCAACCTCTGTATAAAGCGCACCTACTCCTTTCTTGCCATAAATCCTTTTTTTCCAACATCAAAAGCTGCCAACTTAATTACAAGACCGCCATTAAAACTTATCACTTCATTACACCGTCTACTAAACGTCAAAAGATATAAAAAGTCCGTTCAGAAATCTAGTCACAAAAATTAAGTGCACTGTCCAAAGTCTGCCAGGGTAGATTTCGCCGTCTAGAAAACCGTCTCATAAATATTCGCTCGTATATTTTGGTGTATTTTTGCGCGCGATTTCCATAAAACCTGTATGTGACGTTGACAAGGCATAGTCTATAGTCTATGGTCTATGCGTCAGTGATGTGCACAGCTTATAAATAATTGAAGGGCGGTGCACCTCGTCTCGTTGCAATGTAAACTGAATTAATAGGCTACTCCGGCCACGTGAAACATTCCCTGACCCTCGGGTAGGGGTGGCGCGTGATAGGTATTATATATTTTGTTGGTGTATTTATTTATCTGAAAGCGTCAGGGTTATTTCAAGATTGAAAGATTTTTTTTTGATCACAGTGACTTTGATAATGTTTTTGGTTACAGTATATAAGGTGGTAGGTGACATAAATGATCTTATTGCCATAGGTCATAGAAGATCGTGGAATGATCCCTTAAAGACCACGTTTTTCTGATGAGTACTTATTCCAAAGTTTATGATCGTCAAGATTGCAGAATTGCAGCTGAGCTTTTGTAATTTTTAAATTGTAAACGACACCTATATAACTTTGCTTGACTTAACTTTGTTTATTATTAGCTCAGGTTTATTATTACGCAAAATAGTAAGCAAATAATGTATTAAAATTCAACAGAATCTAGTATACCTAACTATGTACTCGATAAGTGCTCAAGTACAGATTTGATTGAAAAATAATTACAAGCACAAAATTGATTTGAATAGTTTGCAACTAAATAGAAATTAGTATCAAAGTTAAGAGAATTTTAGAGTTTTAATTGAGGCCTAAATAAATATTTTGCTATATTAAATTTTCTAGTTGTTACGAGTAAACTAATATAGTTAGGTTTTAGTTATTTATTTATATTAGTAATTTAAGCTATATAGAAAAAAAATAATGCTCAATCCTTCTCCGTGTGAGAGGAGGCCTGTGCCCAGCAGTGGGACGATAAAAAAAGGCTGTAACAGTAACAGAAACAAAATAGTTTCCACAAAATTAATTACTGGGATGTGTATCATACATTATAATCTATTTATTTAACTTTACGAAATAAAGAGAGTATTTATCTAGAATTGCGTGGTAAACAGTAATATGGGAGCAGTGGGTGTGGGGTTCTATATGGGCTAAGGGCTTAAGGAATATATGAAGGCTGGACATCTGCCCTGTAATCTATAATCTGTAGTCAGCTGTCACTAACTTCTAGATATTTAAACACAAAAAAGAACGTTGCCCAAAAGTCGTGGGGCCGGTTGAATACTTGGTTACAATTGATTCCGCTGACAGCCCAGTGGTTAAATACGTAAATCAAAGTATCACTCAAGAGGACTATCCCAATTCACCCGAACCTTAATTACGTCAATCAATTAAATCATTAACTATTACAAAAGAATTGTACCCATCACGAGTAATTCAGATTTTAATTCCGTGCCATAAAATATGGGGCTTCGTTAATGGCAATTTTAATTTTCTTACCATAATTATCATTTTGGCTGTTCCCTTTTCTTAATTTCTATTCATTTTCTTTGAAGCTGTATTGTTTTAAAGTACTAGCATACGGCAGACTAGACAGTTGGCCAACGGTGGACTCGATGGTTGGCAAAACCGGGGCTGTGGAATTGTTCGAAAGAGTTATTGCGGCCCTGGCACATAAAGGGCTTAAGAAGGAACATGATGGGTTTTACTCAGTAAGAGTCCCTCACGCTACATCTTGGTTCCAATCAAAGTTTTCAGCTGATCTGATGCCGGCTAAATACCAGATTTTTGTAATGTGCATACGACCATTCAATTTCATACCGATTTATGAGTACAAAGAAATTATCGGCCGACTAAAAGTTTGCAGTGTGCGGGAGCTCTGTAGGAAAGATATTGCGCTTTGTTTTGTTATCAATGTTATTTATTATGGCTTCGGTTGGATGAAGGATTTGATAGGAATGATGTAGGTTTAATTAATTTTATCATTATTCTGGCTTGTGGAATTTGTGACCAATATCGTTGATTTCAAGAGCCATGATGTGGATAATTGTCGTGCTTTCTGGTATTTCAATATTTAGTATGCTACTGCAATAAGAAAAATAAAATGAATCCAGCTAAGATTTCTTTTTCTTATTCTGAAAACAAAAATTGTATGAAAAATGAAAGCAGGGTTATACAATCATTTTCTTACCAAGTGAAAAAATAGAGTACATTTTCCTTAAAATCATAGATTTATACAACGAAAATCCTCGAAAGCAACAAAAACTAAACATACAAAATCCAGTACCAATCAAATGACGAAACTATTCAAAAATAACAAAATAAAAATAATAATTGCAATACCAACATGGCATCACATGTTGGTATTGCAATTATACCAACCCTATCCCGTACGTACATGCATAACATTGGTTTTACACGAAACACAGATAGGTTTGTGAGCGATGGGAGTATTACGGCGAATGCTTTGTAACGCCATGCCTAGCTACCTACCATTGTCTTAGGCTTCGGTCTTTAGAGAAGTGTTGAATTCTATGGGAATTTCAAACAGTAATGTAGCTTGCACTAATACAATACTGGTAAAAGAGATGTTATTACTGATCGAATTTCTGTAATTGGCATTCCATAACATTAATTCGAGATGAGGGCTAAACACAGGTTTTATTATTTGTTTTAACTAGATATAAGAAGCTGTTATTTTGTTAATATCTATGTATGTAAATTAATAAAGACCTATTTTGTTAATAAGAATGATTGATTAGGTATTTTATTATAGGTACTAAGCGATCGGCATGTGCATTTAAAATCAATTTCGCTATTTATTTCATTAATAAATAAACTGTAAATAAAAGTAAGTAGATATTTTTAACAATTGTGAATCAGGTTTTCCAAATAATACAGGTTTATTTAACATTTATTCAGTAAAAAAAAGCTTCAGGTAAAATGTCATACTAATGAAAATTATACTAAAGAGGTCTGAAATATTAGGGAACTTTGGACACATTTCAGAATTAAGGAAACGCAAGGAATTCACGAAAAACGTCTTTTATTAAGGGCGGCCATTCTGTGAGATCTTTTCATTAAATGTATCACTCAACAAAGGTTCGCCCTTGCTAGTTATTGCTCGTTTTTAGGGTTCCGTTTTGAGATAACTTTGTAGTTTCGTCTTTTTTGTCTGTTGGTCTGTATGTAGTACACCAGTCTGTACTATACATAACTTTTGTTAATACGTTTGTGAATAATATAAACTACATATTTTACATGAATTGACTGTGTGCCAGTCGGATTTCTCCAGTTAGCCGGGGCAGCCTGTTACCCAAGACTAGTTGTCAGACTCTCTGGTTTCTGACTACGAGTAAGTAACAACTGCCAAAGATTCCCAATCCAAGAAAATAGATTGAAAACCAAAGGTGGACGTTAACTCGTTAATCGGTAACTTTTTGACTAACTGTGAACACCTATTTATGTTGAAAACCAAGTTGTCTTTAGACATTTTACAATATTATTGGCCATTAGCCTATAACAAAAAAAGGTACGGAATCCTAACAGCTCGTAGCTTATACCAGACACTTTCTTTTCCCAAAATTGGTAAGACAGCCTTTATTTACCTATCGGTCGGCCGTTATTGTAATAAATGACTTAAAATGTAGTCCATTCTGCCTCAGTATCGCGCTTAAGATAAATGCCTTCGAAAAAACACAAACAGTGTTGGAAGCGAGATTTTCTTTGTAATTTTGTTGGAGATTAAACATTTGGTTTATTTTGTGTTCGATTTAGATTATTCTGGTTTTCTTGGGTGATTATTTATTGTGGATAGCGTTGGTTTTGTTTTGTTGAGTGATTTGAATAGCTTAGGTTTCTAATAGTATTTGTGTAGGACCGATGTCAAATTTATTTTTTATTCTTTTACAAATATTATTAATAAGCATGGACCACATTGCTAATGCCTAGACGTAAGTCTTGAGACAGTTCTGGGATTAACTTCTTTTTACGTAGGTATTCTAGGTCTTGGCACTATATAGGTACCCCCGAATAAAGAATGATCACCTTTATAAAACCAAACCATGATAATAACAGCTTAACTAACTTAACCTGATAATCATTGTAGCTATTATTTCCCATTAAACGACTTGCTAAGCTCGAGACCAAAATAAATAATTGTCTAAATCACTGGCGTGTTTATTAAAATGGCCGAATCCCCCGGGGGAATTGATTTAATCCCTCAAGGAGCCCGGGTACCCCCGATATATCGTAATTGTGAACCGATCCGTATAATGGGGTACAGGGGCGATGCATTTTGTTTTCACTGGACGCTAAATTGAAACGCAGTGTGGAACGAACCTTATTGGTACGGTACATAGATGTTATAACATACCTTTATTTTTGTTAAGGTATATTATAAATCCTTTTCATTCATTTGCCGCATAATGTTCTCTACTCGGAGTTTCTCATTAATTATCATCATCATCTTAGCCACGGGACGTTCAATGCTGAACATGAGTCTCCCCCCATAGATATCCAAAAGAGTCGGCGGACAGTATCTTCTGCCTACCTGCTATCTTTGTCGTATCAGGAAGGCCACCAAAGAGATGGTTGGCGTTTGCTAGTCCATGATCTTCGATTTAGAAACTTTTTTTTATGGGAAATCATCAAATGACCCGTCCCGCTGAGAGTTAGCAGCGTGAGGGAGTGTCAGACTCTTACTGACTAAAACCCATCATGTTCCTTCTTAAGCCCTTTATGTACCAGGGCCGCGGTAACTCTTTCGAACAATTCCGCAGCCCCGGCAGGCCTTAGCCCTGATGGACCCCGCTGGAATTTGCTGACTCTCTTTGAGGAGCGCTTGGAACAACGTGTGCCGTCGGCAAGGGAGAAAGGCCAGTCCGGGATTGACTTTAAAACCTTTTGGCCCCATCTTTCTTTCGAAGCATCTATATTTAGTGGCCCATTTACACAGTTATTGGTTCGTAAGATATTGAAGACACAAATCGACGTAGTTACACCAAACGTGGCGCGCAGCTGATAGTAAATTCGTATTAAAAATGCATGAACACGCTTCCGTAGTGCTAAGATGCAAAATATTACTTCACAGTATGTTCAGACTTCTGTTTGTTGTGAAGTTTTGTATGTAGTAAGTTGGTATTGATAGTTTTAAGGATGTGCGTGACTGTGAGCGTAGACGGCTTGAGAATGATACATATGATGTGAATATTCATTTAACGAACAAACGCTTTTACCTCATAAAATAGCAAAAATATTTTTTCATTAATCTTTATGAATCACTATCGCTTTTGCATAATTTTAAGTTTTTAACGAAATGTTTCAACGACGATAACGATTTTTTTTAGAATGACAATAATATGTTCGGGATGTAAGACCACAAGCTACGATTAGGCTAACATAAAGAAAAATGTGTCAGTAGATAGGTACCTACCTTCTAAAACCTCAAACTGAAACTGAACATCAATCATTTCATTATCAATATAAAGAATATACTTAACTAGCAACCTATCAATCTGAGTTACGACTAACAAATTTTATCTTCATAAACTAAGAGTGAGAAGAATAGCTCAAATTAAATTGGAAGTCTTCCAAAATGGAGCATATAAATAATAGTTGGTGAAAGATTGGAGTTTCCACAGACTGACTGGATCCCTCAATTAAGACTGTCCTTTATTAGTGCGGGCCACGATTCGATATTTTATAGTTAGGGCTGGTCTACACAGTTTCAGTGAGGTTTATTTTATTTTGACTTTGACTATTTTTTCTTATTGAATGGTTTTATCATGGTGGATATTTTATACAACTTTTTTTTTGACATGGTAAAACACCTTCATCTATATCTAGTATCTATTAGATAATTTTTTGATCTGACGACTGTACAGACGTTTATGGTAAAACTTGCCCAAAACGATGCCTCTCTTTACACCAAATGCCAATTCCACAAAAATCGTTCCCTATTAATTTCTAAAACCAAAATCAATCCCAAACCCGGATACTTAAAAAACAAAAAAGAAATTCAGTGTACCGCATCTCAAGAAAGTTAAGTTTCTTTAAGCTAAATGAGAGGGTTTTGCAGCGTTTAATTACTTCCCCAGCTTACTTGATTAGTGGACACAACGAGGTCTCGAAGCCGCTGCCGAAGATATTAGATTTTTGGAGACAGGATCTTTGGTAATAGAATCGCAATGAGAACTTTGCCAATTGATACTGGGAATTTTAAAGGATTTTTTTCTCTTTTGTTGAAAGTTTAAAGGAAATCATGGGATTTTTCGGTAAGTTTAGTAAAAGTAGATAGAGGCATATTTCAAATATTTTAATATCTACTCAAATATTATAAAAAAGTAGCGAACTTAATAAAAAAATAAAAAAAAACACTACAAAAATGGTCACAACGAGCAAGAACGTTCACCGATATCCGTCAATGCGATGCTGCATAAAACCATTTTGATGGTATAAGCTCGCTTTAAAAAGGGCTAATAGCTAGCACGTCAACCTTACCTTGCCTCCTTAATTACATACTTCCCTAGGTTACTTGATCTTCTTCAACTATAAATATTAGATTTTTGTATATTATTTGAACCGTTCAACAAAGCCATAAAATAAAAATCAGACCACAAGCTCCACCTACAAGATAATTACACACCTCACACGTCCACCACAAAACTATTAAACTAATCAAGAGCGGTATTTACAACACTAGCAATCAGTTTCAGGTCGGACCAGCTCAATAAATTGTAGATCACGAGAGCCTTAGGTGAACACCTAGATGGCCGGTTTATTGCAGACTTTAAGATGAGATGGCTTACTGTTTTATGGGGGATAGTGGTTTGGTTTTTAATGGTTGAGGATTTTTTTGGCTTAGAAAAGTCGTCATTTGTCTGAGATAATAGTCGTCATCTGTGTTGCCTTTTCTCAACTGTAGTTGGTCGGCTTCCAGTCTGAATGAAAGAAGCTTCTCAACCAAGTTACCCGGGAAAACCCTCTGTAAAACTGGTTGTCAGACTTTCTATGGCTTCTGTAATGACTGCAAAATTTGTTTAAATGTCAGCCAGGACCCATTAATTCAATACAACTTGGAGGAGTTATGACAAGACGGTCACTCGTTTACGAACCAAACGCACCAAGTGTTACTTTTTTCTCCTCAAATACCTAAAACTGTAAACCAACGAAAACTATGTAGGTATAGCAGTCATCAATGTTCGCTGAACAGGAGGAAATTATTGCCCAGAACAACAACAGTCCAGTATTATTATTCCATTTTGATAATTATTCCATTCTCAGCCAATTCCTCAAACGGAGGATGATGGAAAAGCTTTATTACAATAATTTAAAGCTTCACTATCAAGGGATCGAGGTCAGAACCTCTTAATTATTCAAAACCCCCCGAGATCGAACATTTCGGGATTTAAATTGAATTTTCACTGAGAACTTGTGAGTAAGAACGGTTAATAAGATCGACTTCTATTTAGAATACCTATTTAAACACTAGAATGTATTTAAGCTGGGTTATTTAGGTCCGTAATACTGAATCAAGTCAGTCAAGTCTGGAGTACTTAAGTTGGATTCAAACAATCTGATGGATTCAAATCTATGCTCTAAGGAAGGATCTGTGTCGAGGACCGCTCTTGATTAATATAGCGTTGGGTTCGAGTTTTTAAGTAAAGGTAAAGTAATTTTTAGAAAAACACTTTTCTGCCTGACTATTTCTTTTATTTATGTTAAAAGATCGGCCTCCAATCGTTTAAAGTACCAATTTTATATGCGAAGCGACTGGCGTGGTAAGACTGATTCTTCCAGAATTTCTGACTATCCATAACGACTGAAAAACCAACCAACATAGACGTATGAAGTCTGTTGAGCGGTTCCTAAGGTGGAATACAGAAGAACTGCTAAGAAACTTATAATATTCTTTTAAAAATAGGTTCTATTAATTACATAGTAGCAGCAAGGTGACACTATAGGTACCACTATACAGCAGGACATTAATTAGCAGTCCAGATTAGTTGGTGGCACGTACACGAGCCACAATGACTGGGTAATCAAGCTGCATTGTGGCCACAATTAATTGCCTATTAGTTCAGAGTATTGTGCAACGATTGTAACTTGCATACTGTATGTGGTGTCGGATTGTTGATCTAGGGTCTGTGGTGACGTGTGAAAAGGGTTTTGTGAGTAGGTAGTTGGAATGTATATTACAAAGAATTTTTCCTGTTATAAAAGTTGGGAAATTCGAAAGAAATTGGGATAGGGAGATTGATTAATCATCATTGACATTTTGATTAATTTAATTATTTGGCTTTACTTAAGGATTTCGACTTTTACTATAGGAATAATGAGTAAGTGCTTCTGAAATTCAAAAAGGTCTCTGCAAGTTTTTGTGTGTTCTTATTTTTTAGCTTAACATTAATAACTAAGCCGTCACTTAAATTGTCTTATTTATCAAGTAAAATAAAAGAAATTATCTCTCTCTGGCAAGCTCACTCATAATATCTTATTTCGATTAGGTAAAGTAAAGTAAAGTAAAGTAATCTTTATTGTGTTGATTGTGTTGGTTACAGGTGTTAGATATAATGATATATATACAGTACAACAATCAGCCCGTTTGGGCATACAATAATTAAGGCCCATTCGGGCAGGTACATTATTATTTATTACAAAATTATATAAATTACAAACTAATTACTTATTTTCAAAAAAATCCTTAATAGTATAATAACATTACACACTGTACACACACGGTACACTTCAGTAAGAAGATTCACTTAAAACTAACAAACCAAATGAGCCAAAACCCTCAGAAACTTAAAACCCGACCCATTCTCAGCACAAACAAACCAACTAACTAATAAGCACTTCAAAGTAACCCGTATCTGCATTCTTAACGCACACTTATACCTGGAACGGAAAATATCTTATTCATAACTCAATTTCCTTAGATTTGCTCGGCAAAGGAAGCAAGGCTCATATGGAGAGAATTCCCTGTTTGATGAGCGTAACTTAGTTGGTTGAGCATTAGTCAGCGAAGTTGGTTTTCACCTCACGAATGACACTAGGTGAGGAAGTATGTTATTAGCTTTGCGGCGGACGAATAGGAGTTCAATGGAGTGGTTCTGACTATATTTTTTTTGCTATGTAGTAATTTTTGACGCGTTAGAGCCAAATTTTCAATCGCTAGATAAGTTTTATCAGACGGATCAATTTGCCGATTTGATATATTTTCTATACAAAAGCAGTGAAAACGTCAAACGTATTCTCGAGATAAAAGTTATCTGGCCATTGAAAAACCAGCTCTTGAACAAATTATATTTTACATACACGCAGTTTCTTAGGTGGGACAATTATTTTTAGATCGATATAATCAACGAACTCATACATTATGACTACTGTAAAGAATTCAATATTTTACATGCATGTGCAGTCTCCATAGTTTTCTGTAACCGAATGTGCACGTGTCTTATAACTCGATTTAAAATTGATGGATGGATTAATGTAAAACTTGGATTTGTGTAATTAGAGAAAATATTTTCTTGTCTAACATAAGCTACTCATCTGTTTTAGGTAAATGCAGCCGAAACATTTCCCTACTAATTAAGAAAAATAAAATTATATCCACTAAGGTGTATGCATTTATTAAATTGACTAAGTATTCTGAAAAATATACGTTTTTGTTTGGGCCATACCTTTTCCAAGTTTTATTTTAAATCGAAAGCAGTTACAAAACGATATTTGAATTCTGTTAAAATTGCTTTTTCTCAACACATTCAGGCGTGCGTGAAATTATTGAATCACAATATGAATTTGCTGTAACATTTTTGTGTTACCTATTTATTTTATTGAATTCTTTGTGAAATTGCTTTTTCGTGAAATATGGCTTTTCATTCAAGGCGAATACTGTATAAAAAACTGTTAAGTGAAGAATTCGCGAACGAAGGGTTCCGTACCATTATCTTTTAAAGCGAGATTAATCACGATTGGTATATAGTAGCCCCCAGAACATTTAAATAGAAGTTAAATAAAATTTTATTCTAGTTATCGGTACCTATTTGTTGTTATAGCTGCAACAGAAAACCTGCTGTGAAAATTTCGACTGCCTATATAAAAACCACGTTTCATGAGATACATCCCGGTGAAAGACAGATGGTAAGTCTTAGTGATAGAGCCTATTGGGTACGGCGTCCTTAAAAGAGATTGTGCAAAATAAAATCTACACTTTAGCAAGATTATTTCATTTGACAAATCTACATTTTAGAGTTCCTAAACACCCAAATTTAACCAAAAATTCTTCCAAACATTAAACGACCACCAAATTCAAATAAAACCAGCACCAATATGGTTACGCTACCCATTCAAAGGTTTCCACGAAGTTGCAATTTTAGAACATTGTTCTAGAAGCGTGCACCAAACAACATTAGAGGGAAATCTGCAAAGGGCTTTGAAACTACTTCTCATTGAGGGTTCGTAGCTATTAACCGGAGGCTCGGAGTAGGCTGGATTATTGTTGGTTTGAGGCCACAGGCGTAACTAGTTTGAGGTTGGTGGTTCATAAGCGTATAAGGTACCTAGTAGTGTTGATTTTGAACGGTGGTTGATTGGATTTTGGTACGTCAAGAGTACCTTTGATGACTCCTAAAATCTTAAAAGGACTGGTGAGAAAGGTAAAAGTAAACCTTCTTAGCCTTACTACAAAAACTTACAATGTTGAACACTTGTCTTAAAAAAAGTTGGCTGCAAAACGAACCTTATTTCAACGTCATAAATTTTAGACAAGTGTTCAACAGAGGTTTAAAGTTTTTGTGGTACGACGGTCTAATTTTTACTAACAGTTCGCGCTTATTTGCATTTCTGAAGTAATCTGATGATTTGACTTATTTGTATTTCGAGCTTACGTTAACAAAAACAACGTGCATACATCTATATTTACACACACAAGTTTGACTAGCCCGCTCTCGTGCCAATATCTCTGTGTTGTTTTTGTCTCTCTACTTCTTAATTATTTTTTTTTTACTTCTACATTGCACCCTCGACTTTTCATTCTTCTCCTTACACGATACCTACACACCTATAATTATATAAAACATCTATACCAGACCAGACGCCATTGTTTCCTAGAAGCTGGTCAGTGATATAGATTAAGCACCGTCCAGTGTGGCAAGTCATATGGGCGATAAAATGCCCGTCGTCTGCAGATGACAGAAATATTTCAGATAGAACCATGTTTTACTAAACCTGACTTCTGTTTTAAGTTGCATTTGACGGGCGATGCAGTTTTGTGCATACTAAATATAAAGCTGAAGCATTTCTTACTGGTTTTGAATACGCTTATCTCAGCAACTAATTCTTCAGTTTTAATAATCCATTTTGTATTAGAAATAGTCAAACTAAAGGCCACTTTTTATCCAGATAAGCGAAGCAATAATATAAACAAAAGTGTACCAGCAGATTCCAAAAAGACAAAACGAAATTGTTACGCACACAAACTTAAAAGACGAAATACTTAAGGGGAAGAAACGCTTTTAAGCGGGGGCTTATTGTAACGAGAAATTACTGAAACATGCTGAACTTCCGAAAGTAACAAAGAAAAATCAGGCCAAATTCGAACACATGACTTGCAATGATAATATCAGACCCCTTTCAAACACATTTTAGACTCTATCTCCTTAAGTATAAAGTTGAAAATTGAGTGGCAGGTAATATAATGGGGATAAATGTTACATGGTACGTTTAGGAACGGAAGCGCTTATTTCCCATGATTTTGTACCCATCCTCATTAAGGGCTTGGGACAGAATAAAGCAATTTTACAAGCAAGATTTTTTATGGATTATGCATACATGATATAAATATGTTTTGAAGTTTGTGTTCTGTGTTTACACCCTCATTATTAGGGAACCTAGGAAAAAATATCCTATGGGTTTTTAATCCATTCAAGTATGTGTTAAAAGTAAAGTTATTTTATTCAGAACTAGCTCATCCGCGTAAGCAACACAGATTAGGAAAAATACTGAGCTTGCATTACCGTGTCTTCAAAATATTGGTACTACATACATAATGCTGTGTTAGATACCTAAAACAAGATAATCATACCTACACAACCGTTTTCAGAGTAATATTTCCTCTGAAAAACCGATCTGTTGTTTACCTATTCATCGGTTTCGGAAATAAATTGTATCGAACCTTTGTTCAGTAGATTCTCGAAAGGTAAAGCTAAAAATATTGGTGCGCCAATTTTCGTAATAGCGTAAGCGGAGAAATACACATTTTATTTTGAAAAATACAAACCCCTTTTATTTACTGAATCAGCTTTAATCTTTTTTTACTGTTTGGCAATAAACTTAAAATCACCTTGGAAAGTCATGTTTTGATAAAGATTCTTCATACATTTTTGGGTGGGAGAATATTACTCTTTACAAACTTTCGTGGTAGTTTCTATATTAATTAAAGACCTACCATTTAAAATCTATTTTTTGTCGATATAAGAGTATCTATGTTATGGACCAAGTGATAAATTGGGCAGTATTCATAATGCCCGGTCATTATGAAAAATGCCCAATATGAGAGTGCAATTTGATAATAATTATTCAAATTATCAAATTTACCGGGCACTATACATATTGCCCGTGACCTTTTGGGCAAAGTAATACAAACATATTTAATTTCAATTTTTTTATTGGTATTGCCATTTAACTTAAAATAAACTAAATATTAAACCACTTAAATAATCAGCCTCATGATTTTGATTAATTATGAAGGACTTCTGCCTTAAAAATCCACTAGTTTTTGCATTTAAAAGTTAAGGAAAGTCAAATTAAAAATCTATACTAATATTATAAAAAAATAAAACCGACTCCCAAAAACACTGAAAAGCAAAAAAATACTATTCTTAGGTGCTATTCTAGGCCGATAGAAGTCAGTGTCTTTTGGATGTACCTGAGTTTATACGCCACCGACTTCGTCGGTTTTATTTTCTTGTAAAAGTTTTTTATTTTAAGCTTTTCAGTGACAAGCATTGTCACTATCCGCATAAGTGGAAGTTCTCATCAATACGAATAATATAAGCCCAAACACGAGGTAGTTTACTCTCTCTGGTCTCCATCATCAGGTCAGCTTCAAATCTTCACCATTGCAAAGTGTTATCAGACATACGCCTTAGTGTCAAGTTTTTACCCTACGTATGCTTACAATTTTCGAAAGTTGCCCTCGATTTCTCAGGGTTTCCATCATCAGATCCTGACTTGATGATTATGGGTCCTCCTGGGAGGTAAACTCTATCCAATAAAAAAAAATTGCAAATGGGTCCAGGCGTCTTCGAGTAATCGGTGAACATACATAAAATATGTAGCAAGTAACAGGATTTATTGATTCGAACAACTGCCACTGTGAAATATAGCTTTATTATCGAATTGCCCAACTGTCATGTAGCAATATAATAATGCCCGTGCAATGTGATAAATAATGAAGTTAAGATAGTTATTAATCACTTGGCCCGATAAAGCTAGACAGTATTCATAATGCTCGGTCATTATTTATAATGCCCGAATTAATCACTTGGTCCATAACATCTACACAATATAAGTATTAAACAAAATGAGTTTGTCTGTACTTGCGTGTTGGAACTACCTTTGCGAAACTACGTAACCAAACGTTTGATAGCCCGTTATCCAAATAAGTTATCACCATAAATTTTAGAAGAGCCGGGTGAAACCGTTCAACACAGTTAGTTTACACAAAAATGAAAAGTTATACCTACTAGCAGCTTTTATCTAGCTTTTGCTTGTTTTGTTAGCCGTCACTCGATCGCGTGTATGTAGCGAAAAATGATTGGGAAGTGCCCCCAGTTATTTTTTTATTATTTGCATAGTGTTTTGATAAAAGTTTTTGTGTCAAAAATATTCAGGGTGCGTGTTTGAAGTGGTCTGGCACTATTCAGCTGTGTTTTATAGCATTGCACCTACAAAACTGTCATATCATTGATGGCTGTTCTGTTTGATATATTAATGTTTTTGTTTATAAAATACGTTTGTGACTTTGTTTGTTCAATCAATGTTTTTTTATTTAATGATTGGAATCAAACTAGCAATGTCGATGACAGTTAAATGTTTATAATTTTGACCAGGCTTTAATAACAATATCTAAATGCATTTACGACTTTTTATGAAAAAATCTGGTAGTTATTCGTCATAATCCAGTTTTAGCTAGATGATAAGATATGCAGAGCATTGTTTAATAACATAATTGTATCCAGAAGCCGCGTATATATATCCTTCTCCTCTCCCATTCACTTTACATCTTAAACAACAAAGAACATTTATTTCCAATCCAAAACAATATGCAGTTTTATTTCCTTCATAAGATCCCTTCGAAACTACTCTAATTACTTACTATAGATACCAGGCGCTCATAAAAACGAAAGAGCGTTCCACAGGCAGTCAGATTGAGTGAGTACATCAGAACAAATGCTGCGTGTTACGGCACTACTGAACAGCTGATCCGAGAACTTACGATCGATGCTCCTTCAATTTCACGCGGTATTTACTTTCACTGTACACGGGACTGGTTGTGCCTTGTTCGAATCGCTTGCTTACTTGCTTGCGCCAACAATGTTCGTAGTTGCTAAGTGATTTCGTAGTTCGAGAGTTTGATCGATTGTGCGGAAAGCGCTCTGATTTTGTGTTTTGTATGTAATTATAAGTTGTTGTTGGGGTGTACGTGAACGGTTTGATCAAAGATTTTGACAACATCACGGATTTTGTATATTCACTTTTTTGGATTTGTAATAATTTAGAAAGGCAATAGTGGAATAACAACCTAAATAAAAACTTATCTCCAAAAATAGCTATTACTAAAAAGGAGTACAACAGTTTGACCATGACTAGCTATCTGCCAGTAAGAGTTTATGCAAACGAGGCACGGTGAATGAAGGATTCGCTTAGTTTTCTTGCAAATAGACGAAAACATTTTGTTTTATTCCCGTTGAAGACCTTTTCTGGACCGTTGGGTCCGCATATATTTCTCCCTGATATGATTTGTTGCTTGCTTTTCATATATTATTGAATATCTAAGTTAATGGTGACTCGCTTCTTTGTGTAATCAATGAGAAAGCCGAACTCCCCTTTTTTTTTGTTTGACGATTTATTTTTGTTGTTGAAAAACTTTTTGTGAATATTTATCGTGTTGGCAATTCGGTATGTTGTTAAAATAGTTTTTAGTTTCATTTTTTAAAGCAGCCTTTATTTTTTGAACGTTATGCTATTTTTCCAATAAATCAAATATGTGTGAAGATAACCGAAAAGATAATAAATACCCACGCCTCTTTATGATATAATAATAAATTATGATTATTATCGGATAAAAGTGAAACATAATGTTTTTGCAGAAAAATAAAAACAATATAGGTACGTATTACTAAGCTGACTTCTTAAGAACTACCTTCGCATAAACACACAACCATTATTGTTCCCACCAACTTGCAAACTTGTTCAAACCCAAACCCATATCCCAAAGAATTGGTTGTTTCACTGTAACAAACTGACTATAGTACAGTTCTCGTTTACAATATTAGTGAGGCACCCGAAAAATCTGAAAGCCTAAAACAGTAGAAAACAAAAAAAAACCTAGTTGAGTGGAATACTGGCCGTTTTATTAACCCAGCCGGCTTGTAATTGAATTCCATTTTTTTTTGGCCTACCCAGTCTGTGATTGGTTCGTGAGTGAGTTTGAACTCGTTTCTCGCGACCTGATTGGTTGAATGATTGTCTCTGAATTAGTGTTTGAAATTGAACTTGGATTGTGGTAGTATTTTTTTTAGTTTTCTTACAGAGAAATTGTTCTTAAGAAAATATTAAAACTCTCTGTCAAATAAATAAACAGCAGCATTATCATAAACATGCTTTTTTGTGATAATTCGAGTAATACTATTAATTATGATCTGCTTCCCAAAATTCCCATTTAAACGAGATAATGAACATTTAATAATATTCCTCACTTGATCCGACCTGTTTTAATAATTTGAATTATGCTGATTGCTCATTCAGATTTAAAATAATTAACAAAATACTGCATTACTAGAATATTTTGTGGGTACTGGCTGCAAATGTAATATTACACTGATTCAAATATTTTCCTTTTGATTTTTTTATCAGTTCATTGAATAGTTATTAAATGTTTACTTTATTTAATTACTTTCATGTTATGTTGAAAAAAAAAATCTCATGAATCTCACCAAAAATACAATCGATATGATTAAAGAAATAAAATTGTAGTTAAAATTATATATTTACAAACACTTAGTAATTTAAGTTAGATGTATACTTCTAACTTACTTAGAAAGTTAAATATGATGAAGAAAGTGCCGGGCAGTGGATGCAGGCTGCCCATGACCAGGCTGGTTGGCGTTCATTGGGGAGGCCTGCCTAAAAAGACAAGAATATAGAAGAAGAAAACACGCTGAGTCGTAGCGATTAGAATGATGATAGTCAATTGTTTCTTTCACATGAAAAGAAACAAATGCTTCACTCATGTTTAAAGGCCAACATACAGTCATACGTATGCACGTCGGCTAGCAGTTTGGTCACGTATCAAAGTAACGACTATCGCCAATGGCAGCATGTGTTTACGAATTAGCAGCGGTGCATAAGTAAAGAGGTTTCTTATCCGATGATGACCTCATTTATACGTCTTGCCTGCCAGTTTTGCAAGGTCATTTTGGGAAGGAGATCTGTTGTAAATATTACAGGCAGGAAAAGTAGCTTGATCTTCAAATGACCCCTTGAATACTTCATGCAGGATGACGTGGGTATACCTTCTAATGAATCCTCCCTCTGTGGGTTAGCAGCGTGAGGGAGTCTCAGACTCTTACTGACTAAAACCCATCATGTTCCTTCGTAGGTCTTCTATGTATCAGGGCCGCGGTAACTCTTTCGAACAATCCCGCAACCACGAACGTGGCTAGATATTTTACGTTCATTTAAATGAAGATGAGAAAGGAGTATCCTGTTTTCATGTGAAACGATCAATAAAGAATAAAACGATGATTGTGCCTGTAATAAAGTATAAGTAAATAAAAGATGTTATATGATTTTTCGATTGAGGCTCAGACATATTTCTAAGTAAAACCAAACCGTTTTGAATTACCAAAAACATCGTTAAGCTTACACAGTAATTAACCAAGCCATTCTTAGAACTGATATTTTTGGTTACCAACATAGAGGTATATTTCAGGGAAAATCCAAAAAGAGTACTTTCGAGTTCTATGACCCTTTTGTCCCACCTTGCGACATCACAACGTTCCGATTCACGAAATTATTCTCCTGACAAGGGTTGCAAACTTCTAAACCTTTCCCAAACATAGCTAATTCATTGGATTAAAATTTAATTCGGATAATGTTCGCAAATTATTGATCCTAATTAATTTAATTAAGTTTAGTACTGCACTGCTTTGTTTGTTGTTGTTCATTGATATTGCGAAGTTGGGAATTATTTGATTTAGTTACTTATTGTTTGTAGAATGAAGATTATTCTTAATTGATGTTGTGTCTATAAGTACCTATTAGTGTTTATATTAGGCTCTCTTCTTTTAAATGTGAAAGTATTTAATTCGATTAGGTCACATTGGAGACTAAACTGTTTCTTTTGAAGATTATTGTGGATTCAATCAACCTTTTAAGTCAGTCTGGTTTTAGTTGCAATGTGCTAGTGCTCACATTAAACGCTCAGGTATCTTCCATCTTCATACTTGATTTATGAGCCCGATCAAACTATCGGCTGACTAAAAGTTTGCAGTATGCGAGCGCTCGTAATTCGTCTAGAAATAATTAGGTAACTAGACTATTACAATGGTATTTTGTTACATATTATAATGTTATTAATCCACAAAGTTTTGTAAGACAGTAAGCGAGAATATTAATATTGTTTAGAGACGTGATTGATGCTAGTGTTTTCTCTGCTTAATAAACTTGCTTAATTAACTGCTTAATAACAAAGAAGAAGAAGTAAGAATCAAAATATATTTAACCGATTTCCTGCAGTTGCTGCAAGTGCGTTCGGCATTTGCAGTCGGCAGCTATACTTCAAAACGCATCTTTAGTTTTTGTGCAGTGGTTTAATAGAACATATCAGTTGCAGTAACATCAATGCATTTCAAACAAACTTAGAATGAAGGAGATCATAAATTATAACTTGCAAGTCAGTTTGAAACAAATGACACTTTCTCATAAATTCTGATGCAGTTCCTAGAATACGGGATTGCATAGTTGCTACGGCGTAGCAAAAGTTACTACTACGCCGTAGTAGTCGTAGCTAATAAACAACGCTACGAATTTTTGTAATGTCCGTTGCTTTAGACAGTTTATAAGCATTATTTTAAAATGAAATTAGTCTTTAAAATTCTTTGGCGTTATTTATTCAAGTTCTTCTATCCTTTTAGTTAATATATACTTTTTAATGTTCCTTTAATTCCAAGATATATTATCAGGAGTAAATAAGTATATCTGCCTATAGTTTAGAACAAAAATTGGTCATTTCACCTACATTTATCATCGAAAAAACCTCTAGAAATTAAATAAGAGAAGACGCCGCAGGGAGCAAGCAAGCGACATAACTAATTTCATTTAAACTTGCTTCAACAAACTCAAGCTTCAAAATCCCGACAGAAACACATACATTAAAAACACGACCTTTCCACATTAAAACAATTCAGTTAATCCTTTACGAAGGTTCCCATAACTCGATTGTGAATAATAAGTAAATCCACAAACAAAGGCGTTGTCTCGCTGTTGCAAGTTAAAATGATTTACTGAGCCTAAACTTAATTATAATGTACTGCTTAGTAAATACTTGGAAGATTACCTTTTGGTTATGCACTTGCGGTAATTCTTTTCTTTGGACATCTTTGGCAGTCTTTACTCGTAGTCAGAAGCTTTACTGGCTTACTATCTAACCAAGGGGTATTGTACCTTCGAAAAAAAATATTTGAGAGATCTACCTAGAAAATTAGATAAAATAATATGCACAAGAGAAACTATGAGTCGGCTGACTGTAAAGCCAGTGGATGTTTTTTATTTCTTCGGAAATCGTGAATTCCATCAAAATCAGACAAATACCTGATCGTTGTTACATCAGGACTTCATCTTCACACTAATTTATTGTTAATTCGCTATAATTATAAGCACTTTTACGCCCGAGACACAGGTTTTTACATAGTTCGGGCAAATTATACATCAGCACTTTTTAGAATTAAGCAAAATATTGTAAAAATTATGTACAAAGTGAAGTAATAAACAATTTATTTATTTATTATACTGATTTATGAGCCCAAACCAACTATCGGCCGACTAAAAGTTTGTAGTGTGCGCGCACTCTGAACTTTATAACTTGAAAGTCAGAAAAACTATACGTTGACAACTCTTTCGATAACTCGCAGACGTAAAAGAGTTGTAAAAAGATGACTTCCTGCCAAATTGTCTATACGCCAAATTGGATTTAAGCGAGAAATAAAACCAGCTATGGGCTTTTTATAGTTTAGAGTAACACATATCTAGAACTGGTTATGTTCCGTGGTTTTGTTTGTCTATAGCTTTCTTTCACAGAATTTATCTTGAGTTCTTAAGTGACTAATATTATGAGTATTCAGTGATATATCTTGATTGAATTGTATCGTTTATTATTATGGTCCAAACCATATTTTTACGTCCCAATTAGGCCTTATAAACACTTACGTTCACAAAAATATAAATAAGTTTGATTCTAGTTGCCCATTCCAAAAATAGCTTCCTATGAACAAGAAGATATTTTACAACTCTGTTAAGTATTTCTAGAGGTAGCTGCGTACAAACAAACAGTCGAACTGTTCGTCACATAGCTATTGTAGGGTAAAGCGTATGCCTTCGGTTTAATGGGTCACGGAGTCAATTGGCCGTGGTTGGCGTGACTCCCATAGATTGATGGCATGCGGTGATGTGCGCGGAGCCTTATTTTATAGGTTTCGTTTTAAAGGCTTTTAGATTTAGGTCTGTATGTGGTATGTGAAGGATTAAGATGCATTTAACTATTTGAAGATTATTATAAAAACGAACATAATATAGTTTGGAAACAGGCTCGGGAGATGATGATGATTAGGTATTATGTAAAAATGTAAAATAATAAAAAATAAAATAAAATGTTTATTTCCAAAAAAGAATAAGTACAGTTTACAATATAACATTGGCCCCAAACTAGGCAAGCCTGTATCTTGGGTACCAATTAACCATTAAGTATGTATTTAAAATTAAAAACATATTGATTCGATGATCTTAAGATCAGCAGGATGGCCACCATGGCACTCTGGTAATACTGGCTTGTAAGGAATAACGTTAACGTACCCGTACACAGTATTTATTTTACTTCTACCACCATTACTTTTTAATCAACAATAGGTAACTATTAACTAACAATACCTGTTGTCGCTGAACGCGAAGAAAATGAAATAAAATATATAACATGTAGTAGGTATTAGAGACCTTACTACCTTGTTACATTAGTATAGCGAGTATTCAAACAATGCTTTCTAAAACGTAACTGCATTTTCTCCCATAGCCCATAAAAAGTGCGCACAAATACCCCATAATCTGTGCATTGGTCTCAATGGAAAAAACTGCACTAATGTGTAGATTCTAAGCGTAAAGGTTCCGTAGTAAATATTATTATGACGCAATTAGTGTTTATTTACATAAATTTAATTACTTGTTAATGTAAATACGTATATTATCAAAGAAAGAAATATTACTTCTTTGCTATCAATCGTTTCATTGATTTATTTTCAGCTTTCTCGAGCAGCTTGTTCTGATCGATTGGATTTTGAAAAGTACATGATTTGTTTAGTACCTATATTTGAGTTCATCGCAGTAGATAAACAAGCGACGACAAAGGATGACAGTTTCGATGACAGTTCAGATATATAACAGTTTAACACTACATCTGATCTGAAGTTGCTGATAACTCTGATATCGGCAACATTAAATGGTGCCTTACTAAGTAAGTACAAACCATTTATTTAAACATCCACACTATTACAGGCTTTTCTAATCGACTACGGACCCCTAAACCCTGCTAGTCTAGAATCAACAGCCTTAATGTGAACTGAATGGTTCTGCTAAGCTCTGCAAACATTAGGTCTGTGACGTAATACCTAGACTTGAAGCCATTTCTGATGGACCTGGGCGTAAATATTTACATAGTGTTGTGGGTTTTTAGTATGAGGTATAAAGTAAGGAAAAGAAGGTGGCAGTAAATACTGATAATTCTGCGTCCCGTATGAGCTAATACGCTGAGGGATTGTTTGAAAGAGTTACCGCGGCCCTGGTACATAAAAGGCCTACGAGGGAATATGATGGGGATTTTCAGTAAGAGTCTGACACTCCCTCATGCTGCTAACCCACAGTGGGACTATGACTACTCATTTAAAGATTTCCCATGAAAAAAAAAGCTGTGAACGAATCGGCCTATAGGTACGGAAAAAATGGGTAGCATGACATTTTTGACAAATAGAATAGGTAGATGACTGATGTAATCGGACCACTGCAATTTCAGAGATTAGCGTGTCAATGAAACAGACACTCTAGTTTTACAATATAAGTATAATCTATACATAGATAATTACAATATAGTATAAGTAATCTATTCATAGATAATTTTAGGTCAATTTTTGGAACTATAGTTATAAATAAACATACAAAAGACTTTCAAGGGGAACAATTCGTTAAAGTTTAAACATTCATGCGATGCAGAATGTGCGGGTAAGTCTAGCTGTCACATTGGCCTTGATTTATCGGCGCACGGTGTAGTCACTAGTACTGGTAGTAGAATTTATATTTTATCTTATTTCTCAATGGAGAAACTAAGTTGACAATATTATGTGTGTTTGTTTGTTTGTTGTGTGTGTGTTTTTTGACAACTAGTCCGCCCACCCGGATAAAAAGCCTTCTTCTATAAATGGGATATCTAATACTGAAATATTTTTTAGGTCTAGTAGTTGATGACATGAGTGCGTTCGGACAAATAAAGCGAGTTCAGACACACCTCTTTAGCTTTATAATATTAAAGAATATAGATTTCTGTATGTAGGAGAGCCAAGCTTTCAAAGTAATTACACATCTTCAACAGCTACAGATGGTTCAAATTCTTCATTAGATATTTATTTAAACTATACTATTAAAGTAGTGTGGCAAAAACTATCTGATAATCCTTAGGTCTAAGCTAGCTTCCCTCTAATTTTTAGCGTAATTTGTCCAGGTGTTCCCTCTGTCCCTAATAATTTATTTTTATATATAGAATTTAAAAAAATCTGGTTTTAAATCTATTTTCTAGGCAGCCAATGATTGGGTCAATCCTCCGGTCGCCACCCACTGGTCTCAATAACGTTATTATCCCCTTATAGGGTGACCATTATTATCGGGGTTACGATCACACCATAAGGCATTTTGTTATAGTAACAAATTGAGAAAATATGACCAAAATCATTTTTTTTTACTTCCAATAGGATCATAAGACTCCTTAGAAACTTTAAACTAGTTACAATTACATAGGTAATTAATGTAATTATTTATTTGAAAAATACTTTCAGCATTACACCTGATTAATAGTGGCTATGTTTTTTTCAAGATGGTATATAATTCTCCTGAGATTCGAGAGAAACGATTAACAATAACGAAGAATTAAAGTAATTTGTAATTAGAATACAACAAAGTCAAACGTTATTAATTTAAAAAAAACTTTTCACAAAAACAATAGTTTGTTCAAAACCGAAGCTTCCGTTAAATAAATTGTCATAGCGTTAAAAAACGGTAACTCACTATCCATTTCCATATCAGCCTAAAATATACATACATAACCGACCTCCCATCAATATAACCTATACCAAACCATACCATAAACTTTTATACCACGGTCTAACATATACCAACGAGAACGGTTTACGTTGTACCATAACCGTTTGCCATTAGCTGTGAGTGGTAACCGCGGGTAGTCTATTCAGTTTAATTTTACTGTTCACATCAACGGTTTAGGTTCAACTAATAAGGACCTGTTGTATTAAGGCTTTGTTCTTTTGTGATTTTAAAAGGGTGGTAATCGAAGTAGTAAGCAATATATAGGTACTGATGCTAGTCAACCTACCGGAAACTGTCAAATATTAATCGAACATTAACCTTCCACTATTGTGATAAGGTTGAAAATCTATTGAAGAAATACAGATTGTGCTGAAGTCGGTACGATATGAATCGCGTTATTGTAATGTCACGTTTAGCGTGTGGACGGTTTAGATTTTAAATTAAACCCCACATTGTGAACATAAAAATTTATTTCCAAGGTCGCGATTCGAATGCCCGTCAGCAAAATTAATTTTGTTATATGGAGGTAAAGCGCGCTAGCACTGTCCTGGCTTCACGTGGAGAGATGTCCGGTGATGACGCTCAGCAGAGGAGGCGCTTCAGGGTGGACGACCCGCAGATGGTGATGCAGTATGGTAGAGGGTAGGTAATCGGTGCACGGTGCCTCTCGATGCCTGTCGACGTTCGGCCAACGGATCAGCCGTGGCTCGGAGTTTAAGCCGGACTTTGAACCCGAACTTTGGACCCTGGAATTTACGTCCATTCAAATAAATGTCCATTTCTGATTGTCCTCCTCTGACTGTGTTTGCCGCGGAAGCAGGAAGCAGAAGCTCAGTGCGCTTAAGGCGAATGTGTGCAAATTCACAGTCAGAATCGGAGTTTACAGAGAACAGCTGAAATGTAATTTTTATATAAAATGTATAAAACATAAAAAATAAGATGCAGGGATAAGCAAATGAAAAGAATAACCCTGACTGCTTATGATGATGAAAAAAGGCTACAAATGATGCGACAATGTGCAAAGCAAGAAAAGATGAAAACTGCAAGTCATTTGCCAACGGTCACCCAATAGGTGGGTGGTAGCAATTACACGAATTGTTCAACACTTACCCAATACGGGGAGATACACTGATTCTACAATACAGAGAATAAGTTAAACGAAATTTGAAAAAATATGTTTTCAAAATTATAAAATAAAACCGTTAAGACCACGATTAACGTCACGCACTAAGGACTGGCAAAAGTGAGTACTTGTAAGGAGCGCGTGAACGTGTGTCTTCTGTGATGATATTTTAAAAATGGTCGGTTCGCTAAAGCAACTAACCGAACTCCCGGAACACGCCCGTGAATGAGTAGCGAACGAATCCGATTTGCATTGGTACAGCAGTCCAGGTAAAAGAATCGAAACCATATCACAATGACGTGGAGTCGAATTTGGCTCAACTTGCCGTTGCACCGATACAGATAATGACTACGTACTGTTTGTTTTTTAAGTTTTAACTAAGTTACAATTTTTATTTCTAGACCCAAGTTGTTATAATAAATATGAATTTGAAAATACGTTAATCAGTTTAGTAAAAGAAATAAATAATACTTAATTAACGAAACAAATAATTGTACGCGTTTCTAAACGCAACCGTAGGTAGACATTACATTTATTTATTTATTTTTCTACCCACCTTGTATTAATATTTTGATTAAAAACAAAAGGCTAAAGTATTTTTATAAAACGTTGACATTAACGTACAACGTTACAGTAAAGCTGAAATCTTACTACATATGTAATCTACAGCGTGTACACCTCTCAGGAAACCAAATAAACCACATACACGTGATAAACGCTTTGACAAGATATAAAACTTTACATAATACATGGTTACCCTACATAAGTCTCTTTGATGCTTACACTTTACTCTCAGCAACTCAAGGTTTTATAAGGAAGGATTGAGACATAGACGGAGACTTTCCTTTGAGAAATGCGATAGCTCTTAATGAATTTTTCTTTAAGAAAAGGAACTGAGATTAGGGCTGTGAAAATACCTTCGCACTAAGAGAGCTTTAAGTGATTTCAGTTTTTTTTTGCAGTTGATCCACCAACTGTGTAGATTGGATTGATTTTATAAAGTAGAAGTAGTTTTAAGTGCATCAATATAGGTCAGCTAAGCCTCTTAATAATGTATGAAATTGTCAGACAATATAACCCCATTCCGTTTGAAATTGGAAATACTCTAAAAAGTTGAGATAGCAAATAATGAAGCTGTGAATAATTCAACAAATACTTTGAGAAGCCCACAAGGGATCACTTTGCAGGGTTCAGTGCTAATCGAAATTTTAATCGTGAACGATCGCAATATTTTATTGATAACATCCATATTAAACTGCCTTTCAAACTTGATTGATTTTCTAAAACGCTTCAGTCACGTAGGTACCAGGCTAGCAGAAAATTTAAGGACCTTCTCTATCAAGGTCAAAAATTACATCGCTTTATTCTAAAACATTGATTCAAATTTTAAAAATAAGAATAATTCTTTAACGAATTCCACTTGTATAACATAACTTGGAGGAATTTTATAAATTCCTAAATTGAAAATAAAATTATGCCGCCATTTTTTGTCGAGATTGAGTCGCGACCCGAGTATTTTTGCCCTTCAATAGATTTATAAGCTTCAATCAGAATAATGGTAAAAAATCGGAGAACATTTTAGCATCAGTACGTGAGACTCGTTGAGTTCGAACTTGTAACCAAAATAATCTCATTTAGAGGGTTGTTCTATTTTTAGTTGGAATGAGAAGTTTTTTTTAATAATCTTTTTCTTCATACAAAAAATAAACTAAGTATCATCGTATGGAAATTTTTTTAACCGGAAAACCTTTAAGCAGACATAATGTCGGTACACGTGGTTTTTAAACGTAATTTGATTACTGACGTACTACATAATAATTCAGAGTTTAAGCTATTATGAAACATTTTTAATCATGCCAGCAAGCAACTATAATATGAAATTCTACAACAACTACTTATACAAAATAGGTCAGAATATGATCGCAGGCTTCTCTACGCCAATGCAAGTTGTAGGCAGACGTTTAGTAATGGTATCATGCGGTAAGGATTTAGTGCAAAACGTGACTCGAATGTCGCGTAGACCCTACCAAAGTTATTTATATACGAAATGTATCGATAGTCAAAATGTAATCGAATATATTAATCGATTTGATTGGTATTTTAGAACAAAAAGTCACAAAAGAAACTTAGGTATGTATATTGTAATGGAGAAGATGTGTGATAAATTGAGATATTTTATGACTATCTTAACTTTCATGATGTAATAACACATTTTTGTTTGTTAAAGGCTCCGAAACTACTAAGCCGATTTTTAAAATTCTCACTGTTGGAAAGCTACAGTCTTCCCGAGTAACATAGGCTATTTTTATCCCGGTAACAATTCCCACGGGACGCGGGTGAAACCGCGGGGAAACGGCTAGTTTGTGATAGACTAGCGTTGCCTAAGATCTGCTGATGTTTCTTTCATGTGTATAAGAGGAATCTCGGTTGTCATATTTCTGTTGACGTGACGTTACTGTAATTAAGACCGTGTGAGGATTTCCTAGAAGTCTCTACGTGTAATTTGGAACTACGTTTCGTCGAGTTGTCAAAACATTGCTGTTATTATGAATGATATAGGTATGTGTAACTCAACTTAAAGTCATAGTGGCCTAGTGGGTAAAGCACCAACCTCTCAAGTATGAGAGGGTTCGATTGCAGGTCGGGCAAATACTATATTACTCTTACTAATGTATCTTACATTTTTTGAATAGTGTGATATTAAATAAATAGTATTAAGGTGAAAAATAAACTTAAAGCATATTTTTTGAGATCGGTTTTACCGTGGGCTTTCAATATAGCAGTAGGTATATTTTTTGAAAGCGACGCGGAATATTGCAATTTTCATTTGTTTTTCTTTAATTTCGTTCATGTTTTATTTCCAGCTTGTACGAATAAAAATTTTACTTTTTGTTAAAAAAAAATACATCAGAACCTTCGTGCGAATAAAATCTTTATCTTTTTCATCGTGTATAGCGTTTATAAGATGAACTATGTACTTGTGTTATGCAATATACTAAGGGTGCGTCTACACGGTGCATGTAGCTGGAGCAAGTTAACATGCGCAAGTGACCCGCGCGCATGCAACAGAGCACGCGGGTGGGTTGCCCGCTTTGGTACATGCGCGAGTCGCTGGATCCGCACGTTTTTAAAATGCATGTAACCTGCACATGTGCCTCAACATGCGCAAGCTACCTGCACCGTGTAGATGCACCCTTACTACAAAGTTAACGCTGAACAATTCAGGATAATCGGTGGAAACGCACGTAGTTACTGACTTACTTGAACCTCTAGTTACCGAACTCATCTCAGTTTGCTTTATATCGGATAATATTTTGATACGTCAAGGAATTGGAAGCTGCTTGTTCATTCCAATCACAGTAACAGGTTAATGATTTTGGTTATTGTTTGGAGTTAAGATTGGTCCTGCGATCACGTCTCTTTTATAAGTATGCCTATATGATATCTTTAACAGTATGTTTTTACGGGACTGCCAAGAAGTGAATTGTTTTTTTTTTTTTTAATTTTTAAAGCACGCACAGCGGCCAATTGTTGTAACAACAAATAAACTCTGTTTGTCGCCTTATCACGCTAAAACAAATAAACCAATTCATACGGTACACAGATATGAACTGGAGAATTTTTACTCAGTTTTGGGAAGTAGGTACTTCTTGCAGTACGCAGGTGAAACGCAGGTGTCGGACTATGCTAGTGTCATATAAAGAGTTTTACACAATTAATTCTCTATAATAAAACAAGTGAACTACGGATTTATGATAACCATACAGAAGTGTAGATTCCCCGATAGCTTCGTCACGGCTGGCTGCACTTAATGAACCCGTGGGTTCCAATCCGAATGATCTGTTTCTCTATATTAACATAACATCACACGCTTGTTTTCCCCGAAGGGTTAAATGGGGGTGCAAATATGTACAAAAACATTTAAGCGATTATCTATCTTTACCAATATTGTTAAGCTGAAGAGTTTGTCTGTTTGCTTGAACGCGCTAATCTCAGGAACCACTGGTCCAATTTTTAAAATTGTTTTAGTGTTAGATAGTCCATTTATCGAGGAAGGCTATTCGCTACTTTTGATCCGGGTTCGTGCAGAGGTTCTCGCAGGATTCGGGTGTAACCGCTGGCAGAAGCTAGTGTTGAATATGAAACATTTCATATAATGTGACGAGAAGATACCTACCTACTTGTAAAAACAATTTAGTGACAAAGATTAATTTAAATAATTACGACATGTACACGTACTTCGTTTGTACCGATTTGTAAAATTCTTTCACTGTTGGAAAGCTACACTTTTACCGGCTATATTTTATCTACAGGGAAACAGTAGCAGATAAAATACCTACAATAATTTTGCGACAGTCTTGAGATGAAGCTAAACAAAAACAAATAATATATCTTTGATCAAGAAATTGAGCTTAGGAACTCAAATTATTAGCCACAGAAGATATGTACGTTTAAAGTCTTCATCTCGCCAACATTGATAACAGTCGTTGTTATAATAAGATTTAAAAAAACTCCCACTCTACAGATTGTTAACTACAAGACTACTAAGACTGAAGTAAAAACAGCGTAGACAAATAAAGGTTACAGAAAAAAAAACGGTACTTAAATAAATAACCTTAAATAGTAATTTACAATATTCTGTGAATTTACCAAGTTTCTTTGATGTACCTCTAAATATTGCTCTTAAAGCTTTTAAAACGATAATGGCTACCAGCTTGTAGACAAAGTAAATCGAATATTTAATTAAACGTCAAAAGCCCAACCACGGGCCTTTAAAATTGATTTATGATCTCATGAATCGATATAATATTAATGGCCGCTATTCAAATATTATACTGATGTTTAAAAAGGTTTTAATACGTAAAGCAAGTAAATGTTGCTGATGAATTTATGTGCTTTTTGTAAGGTTTAATTGCATGCCATGATCAGGCAGGTTAGTGAAAAAATTCTAAGAAATCTTATGATCTTGCTATTTGCAATAATATTATCTACGTCTTATTACCTAACACGGGCTGTATAGAGTGTTTTGATACAAACTGTTTTGAATTGCCATGAAACTTTGTTACGAACATTCAGGCTTCGTACTACTTTAAAGACCAACAGTTGATAACTAAGGAACATAAATACGCATCCTAGTCACAAAAAAAAAAACAATTGACAACTGAAAGCAACAGAAAAAAACGCGATCAAAACCAATCGCATAACCAATTAAATTGACAATCACTTGCGAATCTACAGCGTTGATCGACTAATTAATCCGACTATTCGACTAAATTCGCGTCGGCCGGATTCCGATCCGCATCCGGCTCGGGTATAGAGGATTAAAACTAAATTGTGATCAGTGTACACCACTAATACCGGTCCGGCGAATGCCCGGCTCGGATGGGTTTGGACCGTTTCGCCGTGTCAATCACGGATTATCGTGGTAACGGCTTACGTGGGTATGTTCTTGTGTCGTGTCATATTAGAGTTATTTGTGTTTGCTTTAAGTTTGTTTATGGAACTTTTTATATAAAATTTTATTTTTAAGTTTTCACATAACCGCGATAGATGGTGTTGTTAACTGCTATATCGCGATATGGTTTACGTTACACCTGTTTAACTATATGGTGCGTAACAAAACAAATGACTATCGACCCTAGGTGACCCACGCCTCGGAGCTAAGCAAAAGCGTTAAAATGCCTCTCAGATACAGGACTGGCATAAAACCTACCAGAAAATACTACAAAGGTATCTTCCATCAGGACCACACGCCATAAATACTTGACTTGAAACAAGCGGCGTCGGATACCATTTAAAGAACAATGTAATATAATTTACAACCGTTTCTGGCAGCCCAGGCTCCGTTAGACTTGGACTATCGCCAGAATTTTACATAATAAAGCTCTTAATAGCATTCCGGTTAGATTTTAAACATCACACACTGGTATATGGTGGTTTATGACGGTAGATGGAGGGAGTTGCTGCCAGAATGGCCTTAACTGGGTTTTAAGGTGAAATATTGAGTATTCTTTTTAGTTTAGTCTGCTTTGTGTGTTTTGGCTTTCGTGAGGAATGTGTTTCTGAATTCAAATGTCTTCAGTTTGACTTGTCAACTGTCTCTTGCGGTTTCATCCGCGTTCCCGTAGACATCTACTCGATTGTTTTTTTTTAAACCAGTTCAGTTGTTTTGGAGACTTTTCAGAAGAAACATACACTGTTATTCATCTTCCTAATATATTGCAAATGGACCACAACAAAAATGGAATTAGATATAAGAAAACAAATTCAAAGAATCATTTTAATCCTATTATCTTCATATTTGGAAGAGAATTGTTAAATCCCGAACATCACCATACTGAAAAATAGTAAACACATTCGTATCGGCTATTCGGTCTCACAGTTTTCTTTTTCGTCGAACACTTCGCTAATTCGGGATGAAACACGAAATGTAACGATGTTTGTCAGGGAACTGCAGGATAGCAGATTTCAGGTATTCTTCTAGGTTTTGAGATAGGTAAGAATGAATATGGACTGCATAAATATGTTGTTGATTGGTTATTTATTAATTCCTTTATTTCAGGCAACTAGGGCCCATAGAAAATATAAATACATAAGTATATCATAAAAGCTAATACATACATTTTATTCATTACATTAACTTTTTACCCTAACTAAAGCCTTCGAAACTAATGAACCATTTTGAAAAATTCTATCACTGTTAGAAAGCTACACTTCTCACTCTATGAGTAACATAGGCTATATATTTTACCACGGTGCGGGCAGTAGTCCTCACGAGGCGCGGGTGAAACCACGGGAAAACGGCGAGTATAAAATAATCTCAATTTATGAATAACAACAAAGGAATTCTTTTCGATATCGTCTAATGTTAGTAGCAGAAAGAAATCTTACCGTATCGAGAGCCTATTGTCACAGGATTTGTTGCCGCCGCTTGTCTCGCGAGAAATATGATAATATCCTTCCTTTTAGAATATGGCGATCGAAGTAGAACTTTATTGAGCGAAATAGTTGAATGGTCATATTATGGTGTAATGTTGAATTTCATACTTTAATGTTCAGGAAGCTATTGTATTTTCAATATTACGAGTATATTAGTGTTAATAGAGATTGCTGTAAGTTTTGCTCGAGCTTGTTACCTCATTCCTCGTGGTATCCTGGACCATGTCTTGAACCAAGGTCCTTCTCCGAGGTCTAAGCTACTAATTTTCAACACAATCGGTCCAGACCTTGACGCGTGATGGCGTGATCAATATAGGGATTCATTTGTATAAAAGATAATACATACAATATAAGATGAATGTTATTTTTCTTAAATGTCAACTCAATCGAAAGCCTTATAGGCCTACTAAATAATTGTATTCATACGTTTGTTTTGAAATCATCAATGAAAAATTACGCATTATGTTTTCATAACAAGCTTTAATATGGATCCATTTAATCATAACATAATACACTAGAAAGTAACAGACTTCTTAATATGCGAAAAAAAATACTGAAAATAATATAGCTAAATGGATTTTAGAACGCTTTGCCTTTCTAAATGTCAAATGTTTGCTTTGACATTCAAATCTTAAGTGGGCGGATTTTAATGCGATAATGTTATTAAGAGAATTAATTACTTCACATTTTCGTAAAGGTTAATATATAGGTACAAGTTATCTTTACATATTTTCCCGAGGTTTCACCCGCGTCCCGTGAGATCTACTGCCCGCACCGGGATAAAATATAGCCTATGTTACTCAAAAATAATATAGCTTTCTAATGGTGAAAGAATATTTAAAAATCGGTTCAGTAGTTTTTGAGTTTATCCATTACAACTAAACAAACAAAGTTTTCCTCTTTATAATATTAGTATGGAAGTATAGATACAACAAAGTCTCCTACCGCCGTCTGTCTAGTCGCGATAGAATCAAAAATAGGTAAGTAGGTAGATTTCTCCATGATTTGAGCTTCTTTTTTTTCTTGCAAAGCCGTTGTGGGTCAAGCATAGGATTTGTATAGTATGGAAATTGTGAGTGACGGTAATTGACAAAACAGCATCGAGTAAGCACAAATCCTAATCTTCTTTAATTACAAAGAATTAGCAGACTATTCAAGACCTGAAAAAAAAATGCTTACACAACGCTAACTCAAAAGTCTGCAGTAGAAAGTCGCAGCGACTTCAACTTTCTACGTCAGTATGTCCCGACCCTAAGGCGATTCTAAAGTGCCTTTGAAGTAAAGGGTGTTTCTTTAAAAACATGCTGAAGTTTATTTTTTGTATGAAATTACTAAGTACAGCAACCCAGCCTTAGGGAATTTGCTGTTTAACAATAACCTTCTATGAAAAATACTTATTTAAATTAGGTAATGATGTTTTTAACGATAACTTTACGAGTAAAGCAATTTTAAATAATTGGTTGTTATTTTTGATTTAATTTAGGTTTGTTTTAAAACGTTTTCGGTAAAACTTTGGGGATTTGAATATTCTCTCCGTGGCTAAATTAAACTCGACCGGTCATAAGGTCAAGCAACGCTTGGCGCGGACGGTTCGTGGATGGGTGAGCATCTTGTGATAACAAGTTCTCACGTGTTTCGGATGGTACGCGAAACTGTAGGTCCGGGCTGTCATTTAAACATTTTTGGCAGTCGTTTTTAATCTACCTACACGTATGTTATCATTATAACAGTTTTATTTCCAAATAAACATTGTCAAGTTTCATAGAATAACACTATAAAATCAACATGCACTCCAATATCTATTTGAAAAGAGTTGACAACTCTTTGCGGGCAATTTTAGTTTCTACATCCAGGTGTCCATATTTTTGTCTGTAGTGCAAAATAAATTGCTGTCTAACTTATATCAATATTTTCAACGGCTTTGCTCGTTTACTTTGTAAATACGACTAGCAACTGGTCGCTTTATGAAAACAAATAATTGTAAGTTTCGGAAAAAAATGCATGTCAAATACATGTATGAAAATAAAAATATCACGCAATAACACTACAACTAGGACAAATAACAATATAAACATTGACATTCATAAAAAATTGTATCAATTTTATGACTTTACTTAAAAAAAAACATCATTTGTATATTGTCATGGACTATTCACATCAATTATAAAACGGTTTACATTTTTTTTATAAATTTATAGGTTAATGAAAGTAGCTCCATGTCAAATCCCAAGTGTATTCAAAAGTCTAAGAGGATTTCCCAATATTTTCGTGTTTTGCTAGAAAAAAAAAAATGGTCTTTAATACTGAAGCTGTGACGGCATTGTAGCAACCAGTGGCTCAACGATCACAGTCCACTCGTTACACGATATTCTGCCATCCTGTAGGGGCTACAAATTGATATGTCAATGGGACGAGGGTGGCCGGCAATACCAGGGCCGACATGTTGACGGTTGTCGATATAATCCCTTCTTCTGAAACCCAGAAATTTCCCTCAAAATTATATAGGTATATTTCATTTATTTAGTAAGTTCACCCCAGCATAAACAAGGTATATACATACACAATAGATAAAACCTTAGGTTCTATTCTAGTAGGTACATATGTCAATCAAGGCTAAAGGAACACAACATTTATGTACATTTAATTTAGGTACTCGAAGTATATAATTCTTCCATATACAAATGTTGATGTTAATTAAAAGGGGGTGAAATATGAAATTTAGATATACGCAACTAGCTTCTGCCAGCGGTTTCACCCGCATCCCGTAGGTTCCTACCTAGGTAATAGTGCAATTCAACACTCGATTTAAAACTGGTCTGTTCATGTAGAAATTTGTTCGACTACTGTCGATCTCATTGTGTGCCTTTGACCCGTTTCCTTTGACAAGTCGTCAAAGGAATACCAGGAGAGCAGACATGAGAAAATGCTTTCGTTTCGTGCGTAGGAACTAGAGTACGGAGGGGGTAAATTTTCTTCAATGATGTAATGATTTGTAAACTACTTTTGTCCTTTTCTAGCATTTTTGTATGTGGCATTTGATTATCGAAGCGTATGATTAGCTTTATTAGGATTTTGTAAACTTCTTTAAGGGCTATGAATTCCTGGTATTATTGAGTTCCTATAGGATTGTTAAGCATTTTTCCAAAAAGCGTACTTTGTAAAAAATAATTTTAGCTATAACCTAATTGGAGTTATGTATTGCAGATTCTCTTATCTTACGCTGGCATTATATTACTTAGGCATATAACTAAAGCGTAAAATAACAAACAAATTTACAAAACTATAAATAAAAAGTTCCAAGAATTATAGCCTACACAAAAAACCACTTAATAATATTAGTAAAGATGTAACTGTTGGCAGTCTAGAAAAAGGTTTTCACATCTCAAGCCTACTGGAATGTTCACGTAAAACGTTGGAGGACACTCCAAGACATCTGCGGAATGCTGGCTGGAAATTCCAAATGTTATTTTTTGCTCTTTTTTTGGAACACTTTTTAAAATTGCTGGCAATTTATTCTGGTAGTGAGAACGATGCACGAATTTGAATTTTATCGTGAAAACGTGATGTGTTTCGCCGGGTTATATGATTTGTATGGCTTTCGTGAACTTGGTTTGATTAAAGTATGGGTAGTAAGGAATATTTATGTTTAATACACTCGGTTTTGCAATCCAGATCAGTTCGTTTCAAATAAATGTTAGAAGTGCAATGAACTGCACAAAGAACCTTCACAGATTGATAGTTTCTTTGCTTCAATTAATAAAACTCACAATAATCATCAATGCTTTTGCTAATTCGCTAAACTCTTAACGATGCTCTATAATCTTTGTGGCACCAAAAAGGTGTGGACGGACATCGGTCGCTGTAATTGGCTTGTAAAAGAACGTAAGTGGAAGATCCGTGACTGCCAACATTATTTTGCGCTTGCCAAACTGATTTTTCGACCTTGTGGAGTCAAGAAGAAGGTGGGTTTTCGCTTGAGCTGTGTGCTAGTGTGTTCAGATTTCTTGGCGAGAACGACTGTGCCGCGTTGGACAAGTTTGAGATAACGTCCCTGTGAGTGTTATCAGCCAATCAGAAGCGACGTGTTAAGGGGACGTCTGGTAAACTACGGATGTTTGTGTGAAAAAACTTTTTGGTTGCCCTTTTCGTTTTTCTTGGAAATGTCGCTTTTGATTTTTCTAGGGATCGAGTTTTGGCGAATCGTGTTTTATAAAGTACGGAACCGTGTTTGTGTTATCTTTTTAGTTTTGTTTGTATTGGGTGTTACATTTTTAACGTGGCAGTGGTGGAGTTTGGGTATGTTTTCATTCAGCGATCAGGGAGAAGTTTTTGACGCAATGTTTGGGTTATTCATACTGTGAAATGGGTATTTGATTGTGTTTTACTATTTGTATTTCACCATGGATATATTGAAATTATCATTTTTATATCATTTCAAGTTTTTTTTTTATATTTAGGGTCATCAGTTCAAACGGTTCAATTTAACTAGCTTTTATAAGATTTCCCAATGAATGCATATTTTCACTTAACAAATTTCTAACTAGCCTGACTGGGAGAAAATCTAGATTTGATCATCAGCATCGCCTTAACTTCAACGTGTCTGGGACAGAGCTAATCAGTGGCTGCAAAGATGAGAGATGCTGCATCTGTACTGCGATTCTATAAAACTCGATCAACAACTCGCATTTCACTTCGATTCGTAATGTCATTTCATACTTTAGGGGAGGTAGGGGAGGGATGGGCACTTTTTCACAATTTATTGCATAAAAAATCAGATTTTACAGATCATTATCAACTTTTATTGCCATTTCTTATATTCGGCTAGATATAATGAAAGAGCTACAAAGCAATACACGAGCAGGTAAGTGCGCAACTGTCGGAAGCACAGCACGGGTTTCTACTTAAAAGGAGTACCACCAGCAATCTCCTTAGCCACATGGCTCATGTGGTACCGATAGTAGACAGTGGGGGGCAAGTCGATGCCGCTTACTTCGATTTTCAAAAAGCGTTTGATTTGGTGGACAACGACGTGCTTTTAACAAAGTTAGCGGCCGTTGGTTTTACACCACATTTACTAACTTTTTTTGCCAGCTACATGAGAGATAGGCAGCAATATGTTGATTATGCGGGGCGTACATCACAACCGTATTTTACAAGATCTGGAGTTAGTCAGGGCAGTAATCTTGGACCTTTAGCTTTCATACTAATGATTAATGACTTACCAAAGATAGTTAGAAAGGCAAAATGTCTACTGTTTGCTGACGATCTTAAACTGTCCCTAGCTATTACCGACGAACAGGACTGTGAAGTGCTTCAGGAGGATATCGACAGAGTAGTGAACTGGAGTAAGCAGAATCTTTTAAAATTCAATGTGTCGAAGTGTCAGACTATTAGTTTCTCTCGGTCGCGCAAACCTGTCCTCTGTGATTATAAGGTGGACGGAACACCGATGCCTAGAGTCACAGAGGTCAGGGACTTAGGGGTTCGCCTTAACTCGGGGTTGGTGTTTCGTGATCACATAGTGAATTGTTGTAAAAAGGCATTTAGGAATTTAGGTTTTACTCTTAGGATGGTACATAATTTTACTAATATTAAGGTTATAATAGCATTATACAACGCTCTAGTCAGAAGTCACTTAGAATGTAACGCAGTCATCTGGTCTCCACATGAAACTAAATATAGTATTATGTTGGAGAGAGTGCAAAACAAGTTTATTAGGTATCTTTATATGAGGTATTACGGGGTATACCCGTTCTATCCCTTAATGTATCCCACTTTGTTTATACTGGGAATGGTAGGATATAACGAGCTGAGAGTCAGGAGGGAACTGGCACTCATATCGTATTTAGTCAAAGTGCTAAGAGGTGTAATACACAACCCCGATATTCTGGAGCAAGTGGGCGTGTGCGTCCCGGACAGATACGTGTGGCGACGGCGCCGGCCGCCGTTGCTGGCCGTGCCGCGGGCGCGCACTAACTTGCTCGGAGAGGCACCGCTGACGCGCGCACTCCGCACCATGAACCTCATAGCAAACGAAATTGACCTATTTTGTTGCTCACTGAGCGAGTTTGAAAGAACCACAGTAGTTATTATTAGTTATAAAACATAGAATTAGATTACTAAGTGGAATTGTTTTCCAGTAGTTATATTATGTATATATAGAATTAAGTTACACTATCGAATTAGATTTAATCTGTAAGGATAGTTGTAAGAGAGGAAAAATAAATAAATAAAAATAAATAAATAAATAAAGCTTTCCTAAAAATTACACTCAGTTTCAACATTACGAGATATTTAAACGGTTTTATTTAGCTCACCCCGTTTGTTTTATTATTTATTCTTGGATCAAATTTAGTAATTCAAATTTCACCCTCTTCCTGTCAACCGATTGGTCTGAAATTTTGTATACACCTTTAATTAAATCCAATATGGCCGCCGGCACAAAATGGCACAGCCCCCTCAATATGGGTATCAAATGAAAGGGCTACACAAGTAGAATACTGTCAGCAACCCCAGCGGGGCCCAACAGGGCCAAGGCCTGCCTGCACGTCGATTCTATAAAATTCGAACAACAACTCGCATTTCACTTCGCTATTCACTCTCACTTCGCATTCGATTCAGAACGACCTTGATTTTGCATTCTGTAAACATCACCTAATCACTTGCGAAGTGAAGTGAGCTCGACATCGACCAATGCTGTGCTAGTGACTTCCCCACTCGACAAAATGTCAACCGAGATTAATCAGTTTTTAATTTTATCAGTTTTGACACAGAATTTTAGCTAAATATGATGTTTTAGTTATAATTTGTTATTGTAAGGAATTTGAGGCAGCTTTTAAGTATAAAATAAACAGAAATCTCTAAATTCGTGCTGTGAATATAATCTATGCTTACCCTACGAAAAAAAATACTGACAGCGCCAATTTGCCTTTCTTGCTGATTTTGAGGAAACCTTATATATTTTTTTACTACGGCCGGATTGTTCAGAGCTTCCACTACTTCATTTATGCAACGAAATGCAGACGGTTGCGATAAATAAGTTCTGATGCCCTCTTTAATAACCTTCTGGTAACTGCCACTAGCCAAGAATGATAAAGTACATAGTATCTGTGAAACAATAAATACAATAAAAAATGTAATACCTACTTTATCTGGATTTAGTGAAAACAAAATTGAGACCAATTTGGTTATTTTCATGCTTAAGAGAATACCAATATTATAACTGAAGTACAGAGTCTTTTGAAAACATATCAGCTGGCGGGGAAACCACATAAAGGGAATACTCCTTATTAAGAACTAAGTGTTTTTCTTATTATTGTGTGCTTGATTACAATTTTTCAACTATAAACTGTGTCAATACTTACTTTTACACGAGTTGTAAGTCCTTTGCCTCGACGTTTTGTGGGCTTTATCAGGGGCAGTAAATCAGACTCCAGTTGGTCAATTAGCTCCTTTGATAATCTATATATGCTCACATAGTCATCATCGCGAGTTAATAAAGATAAACTACGAATTCTAGCAGATTGTTGACGCTTTTCTAAATTATCTAAAGCATGAGCTTCTTCTAATAAAGATTTAAGCAAAAACATTCTAGCCATCGTTAAAGGTAGGCACTTAATCACTTTAAAACACTTAGAACTTTATTTAAACACTATTTTAAATATAATAGTCTCTAGATCAAGTTGGCAACGGTACCTGAAACAAGATTCTATAAAGGATTTTTCGCGCAGATTTATAACCTCACAAATTTTCACTGACGAAGAAGAGCAAAAATTTACAAATTATACATTACATGGTATGTCCAAGCCTCCCTACCATAGGGAGCATTGGACACTTTTGACTTAGTTTATGAAAAAAAAATCGGTAAAAAAACTTTTAAGTTAAACGGTTTTATCTTATGTGCACTGAAAACTAGAAAATAAAAAATAGTTACTTACCTGTCAACCTACGTAGGTGGTCCCGGTCATATTAGACTAAAATAAAAACGTGGGGCCCAATAACTATTGCTGTAGTACTCTCTTCTAAAGGTATAATAGGTGTGGATTGCATCGACTTACTATAATTGTAACTGGAGATTTTGACAATCAATAATTAATAATAGAAAATACACATACCTTTCATTAGTTTTCTCTTTATAACGATCCGAAACCGCAACAAAATATTTAAGTACTTTTACGAGTGTTTGTTCTTGACAACTCACAGAAATGACAGATAGTCTATGGATGAACACCGTTACCAGTCGGTAACGTAAACTACCCAATAAAAAAAAAACAAAACTATGATCAGAAATCAGAATAAAAGGACCCCCCTTTTATTCTGATTTGATCATGTCTCCCAACTGCCCATCTCTCCCCTACCTCCCCTATAGATAGACAGATTTTGACAGATCTGTCAAAATCTCGACTTTGATTTAGTTCAACTTGTCAACACGCTCGATAGTGTAGCGCTAGTGTAGTTTGACAATGTCAATCACGAAACTTTAAGGTAGAATTCCGTGGGTCGCGATTGTCGCAGCCGCGCGCGACAAAAGTCAACCTATGAAAATGTATGGCACCGCTGCCGAGGGCTGCGACAGTCGCGCGCGGACGACGAATTTCGTGAGCCGCTCGCGGCCGTACGCTTCTCAACATGGTCTAGCGCTTAATAACATCTATAGAATTTTAGTAAAACCAGAATTAAATTTTTGACAATGCCGCGAGCAGCTTACGAAATTCGTCGGCCGCGCGCGACTGTCACGGGCCTCGACAACGGTGCCATACATTTTCATAGGTTGACTATTGTCGCGTCCACGGAATTCTACCTTTAGATCGAAGTCGAAGTGAGAGTGATGTCGAAGTGAGTTGTGATATTTTATAGAATCGACATGCTGCGGGCTATTGAGCAGTCTACACTTATACAAAAAGGCCGTATGAATCGGGCTTACCGATGAAAATGAGAGTATAATTAAAAAAATATTAAGTAATTGCAATTTGATTGCTTAAATAGTTTAATAGAACTGTAGTGTGGACAGAGGTTGAAAATATGTCTATTTGTTATTATCAAAATCCGGCGAAGAGGGTGTTGAGCCGCGCTCAATGTAAGGTTCCGTAGTTTCCCAATATAAACATAGGTATAGCTCATACCTGTCCCGATCACGAAAGCCTTCGTACTCGATAAAACAAACCTAAAAAAATATGTGTGATAGTTTCAATAACATTTCTTTCTAGCTATTTTAAGAAACGTGATTTAGTTAAAACGCCTACATTATTTATGGAAATATTCTTTAGTCAAAATGTAGAGGACAATAGAACAAAATGCGTGAACAATACATTACTTTTATTGCCACTGTAATATATTGAAGAAGTTTAATTTCATTCAGTACAAGATAAATGGAGATTTGGTTCAGAACAGCCACGATTATACTTAAGGATTGGTAGAATAAGCTTGTTTTTTGCAAGATCAGAATAACCAAATATACAATGTGTCCCGGGGATAAGTGACCGCCCGAAATTTTTTGAATATTTGTACAAAATTAAGGATAATTTCCTTTATATTTGGGACTTACCACCTTTGGTTTTTTTTTAATGATTTTTAGTAAATACTGTGACGTGCTGCAGTTTTTTTAAGATATTTCCTAAGTTTTTACATCTTTTTAAATTCTTTTTTCTTTATTGACTAGCCGACATCATAGTTTATCAATTAAAATTATCAAACATAACAAAAATGTAATAAAACATTTATTAGAAAAAAAAGAAAATAAAAATTCAATGAAAATAACGCTTTTATTTCAGTTTTTTCAAAATAAGTCCAATAAATGCCCCCTTAATATCACTTTCTTTTAATTTATTAATAAACTACATGATATTTCCTACAATAGCTCACAGCAATGTTTGCTGCTATTTCAAACAAATGCAAAAATACAGTCAGTTGAAATTTGAAAAAAAAGAGCAAAGCCTGTTATTAAGAGGCCTGACAATAAAAAATTTTTAATGATTTTTTTCAAAAATATAAAAGAAATTATCCTTAATTTTGTACAAATATTCAAAAAATTTCGGGCGGTCACTTATCCCCGGGACACATTGTATATTATTTACTTAAATATTACTAATTAAGATGTGGAAGTATTTGTATCTTACCTAGATATAGTTTAGGAGCCATAAATACTACTTCAAAAAAAAAAACAGCACTTTACAGAAATGGTTTAAATTATATTCCGAAGCAAGTGTTGTATTTATGAAATGAGATAAATGTATGTCGATTGTAAAACTGGTGAAACAAAAATTTTGTAGGGAAAAATCTGCTGTACCTTTGTATTATGTTGTCACAAGTATACTGATGAAAGTACATACACGAGTTACTCCTCAATGTGTGTTACAATAAATGACGACATCAAAACATTAACAAAAAGAAATCGGTCGACGTTGATCGATTGGTAGCTTCAATTGATCGACGGATACCGATCGATTGCCGGTCGACGTCGACCAATCCATTCTACTATCCATCGATAGCATCGTCGATCGCTCGATTGGTATCGTAACACCCTAATCACTGCCTTATAAAATTCAAAAAGTCCATGTTTTACAAGAAGTTTACAGCCAAGCCATTTAGATAAGATTAAATTACAGGCATTATCATTCGGAATGTTAGGCTACTGGCTCCCTCTATCATAGCAGAGTGGAAGCAGTAAAAACAAAGAGTTTTCCTGCCACTAACGCGGTTATACCGTCGAATTACCACCCAATAACAATTGTTGCGGCCGATCGCACAGTTTTCACTTGATGTGTGGTACAAGACATGAGATGAAGCATGGGTAACATCTTGTGTTATTTGAAATTGTATTTCTTCCTTCAACTACTAATAAAGACAGAACAGTCACTATCAATACACATGGTTATTATGTCATCATCTAAAACATAATCAAATTCCTAAAACAACTTTAATACATCAATCTCTTCCCTGTATATCAAATCATTTCCATTCATCACCTATCAATTCATGGATTCTGTCCTTCAGTTCAGGCAAAAGATATCGTAATCGTATTGTTACTTACCTTAACTGTCCGCATACGTAACATAATTCTTCTCTAAATTGCCTACCACAATCTAAGTATTTAACTTTTGACCGAAAACAAATGTTAGAAAATTGACAGAGTGCAACTAGCTCCCATGGTTACTCTCTACATCTCTCAGCTTAAGTCGGTCAGCCGAACATGACAGTTACAGCCTCGGCCGTCTCGTTAGCAGCGGTAATGCGAATTTAACTTTCGCCCGCTCCCGCCAATGATAAGGACCAATTGGCCCTATTAGCCGAGTTTGTAGTCGTAATTGTTCTGAACTTAGATGGTCACTGGATTAGTGGAAGACACGCGTTTTTGTTGGATTGTGGCCAGCTAATTATCTGTTCGGTTCGCGAGTATTCGATGTCCAATTGATTGAGGAAAATTTTGCTTCTTTATTCCATGTTCGTGTAGGCCTTTGTAAGGTTGATGTTCACATTTGGGGAACAAGGGTTTACATCAAACACGTGAACAGTGAAAATTGTATTGGTTGCTGTTAGATGGTGCCCTTTATCATGTTTCATCAGAGTAACTCGCTTCAACAGCCCATTTATTTACTTTAAACACATTATTTACAATTTTGACTATTAAGTAATATATAAAAGGCCATATTGGGCACCGGTAGAGATAGAAACCTCCTCACAATACGAGCCTTCTGAATCAGTCCCTTGATCCAGCCGCCCAACGAGAGCCTCATGAGGTGTTGGTCGAGGCTCTTGGCTATTCGACCATTGGCCGTGACGACAATCGGCACAATAACAGCCGTGTCGACATTCCACATAGCGACAACCTCGTGCGCTAAGCCAGATACTTTATGATAAAGTTTTACAATAAATAATCATATATATATAATAATAATCATTATAGATAGATAACAGTACATATTACCAGTCCAAAACCAAAAATGTATTTCAACGCTAATTACGAACGAAATGTCAACTCAATTAATGTTGTCCTTTGAAGTTTTAGATTGAAGCGGGTCCATATGTATTTACCTAGTTTATAACTTGAGTATACAGATATTTGCAAATCCGATGTAAGACATCGAAGTTCAATTAAGGCCGGGTGATTGGACCCCAATTAAGTGCGAGATACGGTCTATTGGGCGAACCTACAGCAACGCATTGGACCGGAACGTGAGGTATTTTTGTGACTTGCGTGAATACCACATGACTTCATACGTGGCTAAGTGACGGATTGTAGAATGTTGGTGTTGGTAGATGACCAATGGCATGAGAATGTCCAAAGTAAAAGTGACAAAATCTAAAACGGATTGCGTGGGCTTTTATCTTACATCTCTAGTTGTATCATTATTTCTAAAAAAATATATTATAGTAATAATCTAGCCTAAAACTCATTTATTATTGTGAAATATTATAAACAAGTGTTGCTTATAGTGTAGCTCATGTGTTTTTGTCGTAAATTCTGAAAATACGAAGAAAACATTACTCGGTGAACCAGCTGTCAAACGGACGGATTTGAAATCATCAAATAAACTGGGAGTATTGTGTTTTACTTGTATTTTATTACTGTGTTTCTGTGTTTGTACACTAAACAATACATAATACACTGCTCATTGTTATGAGCAACGTCCATACACACACATCGGCTCAGTTACTGTCTCCTTCTGCTTGACAATATTGTGGAAGCAGAATCGACGACGTTAACGTTCGCCCCAGACACTCATTCACTTCAAAACCTACTACACAAAGCTACTTTTATCATACTTTTTATATTAACCTAATTTCAAACTCAAATAAGTAATCTATTGTTTACATTTCTGTCCCTATTATTTAATATTCTTTAACTAAATTGCCTAGTCAGTTTTTCTATATTGGTTTATAAGTAACTTATTATCATTAATCATAATAGTATAGTGATACATATCTATAATTCTCAATAGTCTGTTAAACTTCCTATTTGTTTTTAAAACACCCTAGCCTATAAATTGTATATTTTTCTTTCTGTTTGTTGTAATTGTAAACTATTTTCTTTCTAATCATTTCTAATCTTCATTGCACTTATGATCACCCCCTGATTTTGTCCTAAAAAACACAGTTTTCAGCCACTTAGCTGTATACTTTCACATTTCAGATTAAATTGAGAAAGTATCAACAAAATGACAACCCGCAGAGCCACAGCTATCAAAGACTTAGAGGACAAGCTGAGGGCCACCCTGAAAGATCTGGAGACTTCCAAAAAACTATGCGTCCAGCTGCTGCAGGAGAGGGAAGACAGCGAGGTGGAAGTTAAGAACGTTGTTGACAAAAACACTGTCTTGAAAAATGACCTGGCTGAGCTGCATATCCAGCACATGGACCTCCTCGACCAACACAACCATCTACAGCAAACAGTGTCATCATTACACGAATGCAGTGAAACACATCATCTTACATTGAGGCGTATTACTGATCTTGAGCTCGAGTTATGTGAGGCCTACAAGACTATATCCTTGTACGAGTCTGCCAAAGCTAGGGATCAGACATCCGAGACCCTCAACCTATTCACTGAGTTGGTAGGAAGCACCACAGCAGCGTGCAGCTCGGCTGAAATTATAGATCTGACTGGGGATGTTACCATAATGCAATGTCCATTGGCTTTAAGTAAAAATAAACTTAAGAAATACATTAAATGTAAAAAAATTATCAGGAAGTACCGTACAGTAAGGAAACAGAATAAGGTAAACAACTGTATGCACCTTAGGAGAGAACGTGTGAATCTAGTACAGCAGTTAAATACTTGTTCCCTTGAACTTGAACAGTGCAGAGCTACCTATGACCTGGACATACAACAGCTACATGACCAACTAACCGTGAAAGAAAAATTGCTTTCTTACATCTTCAGTAAATATGAGGATTGTCAAAAGGAACTAAGTGCCCGCTTGCAACAGGCCGGTGAGCTAGTGGACCTGGTGAAGTATAGTGCTGAGAAGTATGAGGCATTGGCCAATAATCTTTCCTGCAACTGTACACAACCTGAAGCAGTGCCTGAACCCCGGCTTGCAGCTAATCTGCCTGAACCCCCTCAGTCTGTTGAGGGCTCCTCTAACATCAAGCAATTTAACTCAATTTTATTCACAGACAGGTTTGGTAAAGGTATAGGCTCCTACATTCAACACTCACTCTCTCAATCACACATTGTAACTAGTCACTGTTACCCTGATTTACATTTCAATTATATAATAAAAAACATAATTAATACTCAATTCGATATTGACTCCACATTAATTCTTTTAATAGGTCTCTAATATAATCTAATGGTATCAATGCCTTACTAAAACTAGATCTGAAGAATATTATACTTTGTGCATTACCTTATTCAGATTGCTCTTCAGACGAACAAAATAAGTATGTTCATAGTTTGAACAATTTCATGTACACTCTGACATGTTGTCATAGCGACAAATTATTGTTTTTTGACACTAACAAGTTTGTTAGTAATTTTTATTTAACAAGGGAATGTATGTATTTCCCTAATAAATATAAAGATCTGATTGCTTCTTTGTTAGCATATAATATTAACAGTGTCATAGATAACAATATGACAAAACCTAGGATAAGCGACAAATCAGTATTGTCTAGTTTACCTAACAATACGGTGATTGATTATTTAAACTAGCTCCTGAGACAATAGAAAAGCATTGTAGTAACCTTATACTCTTTCATCAGAACATAAACCGCTTTTCTGGCAAAATTTTAGATATTGAATTATTAATTGATAAATATTCTATTGATATAATATGTCTTTGTGAGACATGGTTAAAGCCATGTCATTTAATGATGAATGAAATAAAATGTCATTTAATGTAAATAATTTTGTGGTTGCCAGTGTGTTTAACAGAGTTTCAGCTGAGGGTGGAGGTACAATAATTTTATCTAAGAGTAATTTAAAATTTAAAAATAGATTAGACATTACCTCTGGCTCTGTTGATCGCGTCTGCGAAGTAGCATGTGCAGAGATAGAAAGCCATATAATATTATGCGTTTATAGACCACCAGCATCAAATTTTTCTTTATTTCTCGTTCATATGGAGGATATTCTCTCAAAAGTTATTAAAAGTAATAAATTAGTCTATATTTGTGGTGATTTTAACATAGATCTTCTCACTGAATCATCTGATAAATGTAACCTTTTAGCGTTATTTAATTCATTTAATCTTAATTATTTATTTAATGATCCTACTAGAATTACGGCTACTTCTAGTACCTGCATTGATAATATATTTACTAATAACAGTAAATTCGAACATTCTTCCTTAATATCTGGTGTACGGTCGGACCACAAAGGTCAGCTTGTTAGTTTTAAAACTAATAAAATAAATTCATTAAATAAGATAATTACTTTTAGACTATTGAACAAAAAAACTTTGCAAAAATTTCAAGATAATACTTCGGATAAATTAAATTCTATTAACATGGACTGTAAAGAACCAAATAAACTATTTAAACATTTATTTAATACACTCTGCCAGGAACTTAATAAGTCATGTCCGAAAAAAACTCTTAAAATCACTCACAAATTTAAATTCAGTGAATGGTCTACTAAAGGGATTAGGATAAGCAGGGATGTCCTATATAACTTGTACCACGAAAGGTCATTGACTTCTGATCCAACTTTTCATGACTATGTAAGAAACTACTCGAAGATATTTAAAAGGGTATGTATTTTGGCTAAGTCGAAATCAATTAGTAATAAAATAGCCAAATCAGACAATAAAATTAAAACGGTCTGGAATATTATAAATGTTGAAACCGGCCAAACTAAAATGCGGGATGCTGACCCGCGGTTAGTTATTGATAAAGCTGTTATCTCAGATAAGGTAGAGGTTGCCAATGCTTTTGACACCTTTTTTTCAAACATTCCCGTAGAGGTTACCAAGTCCCTTAATTCATCTTCAATATTAGCTGAGACGTTACTTCGACAGAACTTCAGTAGAAATATACCTGACTTCCAATTTCAATATGTCTCTGATTACACGATCAAAAGAGCATTCAAGTCTTTAAATCTAAAAAAGACTGAGGACTTATGGGGCTTTTCTGTCACAGTCATTAATTCCATTATTGAGAGTGTTGCCCCAATACTTAGTGAAATTTTTAACCTTTGCATTGACAACGGTATCTTCCCTGACTTGATGAAACTCAGCAAAATTGTTCTGTATCTTTAAATCAGGCTGTAAGAAAAACCCTTCCAACTACAGACCTATTTCAATCCTTCCAGCCTTTAGCAAAATCTTCGAAAGGATCATGCTCGATCAGATGTTAAGACATTTTAATTTAAACAACATATTTCATGACCGTCAGTACGGCTTTACAAAGGGTAGGTCTACCACTGACGCAAGTGCAAGATTGATCACCCAAATCTTAAACGCCTGGGAAGATTCGCGGGATGCTGTGGGCATTTTCTGCGACCTTTCTAAGGCGTTCGATTGCGTTGACCACGACACTCTCATTTGTAAGCTGAACCACTACGGAATTCGTGGTAAAGCTCTCGCGCTCGTCCTTTCTTATCTATCAAATAGACAGCAAGTAGTAGACGTAAGTGGCTCAACTTCATCTGGGTCATTAGTAAAAATGGGCGTGCCGCAGGGCTCAATTTTAGGTCCCTTTTTATTCTTAGCTTATATAAATGATCTCCCGTATATGATGTCTGTGATCTCTGATATTATTTTATTTGCTGATGACACTTCCCTTGTCTTCAAAATTAACAGAAAGGAATCTAGTCCTATAGACGTAAACGATAGCTTGGTTACTCTGAGCAAGTGGTTTGCCGCGAATAACTTGCTTCTTAATTCTTCCAAAACGAAATGCATTAAATTCTCTTTACCTAATGTAACACCAGTAGGGCTCAATATCGTTCTGGACGATAATAAATTAGATGTTATTAGTCAAACCGTCTTCCTGGGCATCACCATTGACTCTAAATTGCAATGGGGTGCCCACATCTCAGCACTGTCAAAGAGGCTGAGTTCCGCAGCTTATGCAGTCAGAAAAATAAGGCAGATTACTGACGTTGCTACTGCTAGGCTCGTGTATTTCGCTTACTTCCATTGTATTATGTCCTATGGTATTTTACTGTGGGGGGCAGCGGCTGACGTAAACTCAATCTTCGTTCTCCAGAAAAGGGCAGTTCGTGCAATTTATGGCCTCGGCCCTCGCGAGTCATTAAGAGAATTATTTAAAGAAATTGATATACTTACACTTCCTTCTCTTTATATACTAGAAAATATCATGTTCGTACGCAAAAACTTAAATCAATTTAGTGTTAAAAGTGATATACATTCCATTAATACAAGAAACAAGCACAAGCTAGTAGTTCCGAGATTCAGATTAACGAAATCAAATAAATCGTTTTTAGGGAATTGTATCCGTTTTTACAACAAGCTGCCTAAGTGTGTAACCGATCTCACGGATATAAAATTTAAGAACACTTTAAAATCCACCCTAATTAAAAAAGCTTATTATAAAATTCAAGACTTTGTTGACGATAAAGATATTATATGGCGATAACTCATCTCTCCATGTGTGGCTTCCCTGGCAATTAAACGACTTTTTCTTCTCCCTTTGCATTGTATAGATTTACAGATAAACTTTCTTGCATTGTATAATTCTGTGAGCATACTATTGTTATGTAATAGACTGTTTGTACTGTGACTATATTACTTTTTAAAAAGAGTGTCTATGGAGTTTCTTGCCGGCTCTTCTCCATGAGACCAACTTTTTGGAACCGTGCAACTAATGTGACGTTTCATAGGTGCCTGCAAAGGCCTATGTGAAATAAAAAGATTTTGATTTTGATTTTGATTTTGATTTTGAAAGTAGCAGAGATAGCTAGAACATAAGTGCTGCTTAAATTATTATAAAAGTGTTTATGGAGAAACCTTTCAAGTAAATTCTATGGCAAAAATTGTGTGATAAAAGAAAGATCTCCCAGCCCAGTTGCTATGTTTATTGTTTTGAAGTGAAGGTAACAATTTCACAAAACTCGCAAAACATTTTTGATTGAACATTTTGACAGTAAAACTTCCTTCTGTGAGTAAGAGCGAACCAGTATCCATGGTTTTCGACCGCAACATGAAAAATTGTAATATACACCCCAATTTTCTTGACTCTCAATTTTGAATTTGTTATAATACCGCACGAATTAATAATAAACAAGTAAGCCGGTTGAATTTTCAAAATTCTTTGGATAAGACCAGCTTTGAGAGAGAACATCATCATCCTCCGAGCCTTTTCCCAACTATGTTGGGGTCGGCTTCCAGTCTAACCGGATTCAGCTGAGTACCAGTGCTTTACAAGAAGCGACTGCCATCTGACCTCCTCAACCCAGTTACCCGGGCAACCCAATACCCCTTGGTTAGACTGGTGTCAGACTTACTGGCTTCTGACTACCCGTAACGACTGCCAAGGATGTTCAATGACAGCCGGGACCTACAGTTTAACGTGCCATCCGAAACACAGTCATTGGTGTCTAAGATATACTTAGAAAGTACATACAAACTTAGAAAAGTTGCATTGGTACTTGCCTGACCTGGAATCGAACCCGCGCCCTCATACTCGAGAGGTTGGTTCTTTGCCCACAAGGCCACCACGACGAGAGAGAACATAGGATATTTTTTTATCCCGGACTTTTGAAGAGTTCCTTTAGAAGCTCGATATAACCGAACTCCACGTGGGCGAATCCGAGGGCGGAAGCTAGTAATAAATAAATAGTAAAGCTTAAGGTAAATTGAGTCATAATGGGGCACTTGTATAATTGCTAGATTAATTAGCCCTTCCCGCTATTTGCCATCTTTTCTTTCTTTTAAAACGAGCAATTTGTCAGAGGTATGTTTTGTCTCGTTTATGGCACTCCTTAATTGTGTTCAAACGTTTCATGGCTTGTTGAGTATTTTTAATGTTTTTGTTATGTTTTTCTTTGTGAGCTCCTGTTTAAGTTTTTCTTAAGAGCTTCTGTGAAATGTTTAGAAAAGAAAAAGCGTCTTTTTTTTTATTTCACTGTGACAATAAACGCTTTTTGAGTACCTACGTGAGTATGATTATTTGGAAACTATACTTTTAGCATAAAATTTTAGATAATTGGCAAGGATTATTTGTAGCTATACTCCTTTAAGATTTATCTGCAAATATATATTATTTATCATGTATTTGTACTCAACAACATAATATCTTTCAAAGGTCAATTTTACAGATGTCAGATGTCATCAAATTACTTATTAATCAATACTTACAAAAATTATGATATCCGATAAAATCAAAGGGATTTCAAGACCCAATTAAAAATATAATTTCCGTGTTATATGATCGAAAGCTTTGACGTATTAATGGTTTAAGCATCTGTATTAATTTATAGACCGCGGGGTAAATTAGAAGGCGCCTTAGAGCATTCAACACATGAAAGAGCCACAAAGCGTAATGATTTATTGAGTAAATAACGTGCGGTTTCACTACGCACTTTTGGGGTTTTAAGAAAATGAGTTTGCAAGTTTCTTTCACCTTCAGCATTATTGGAAAGTTTCAATGGATTCTTGTGGACGTGTTACTTTGCTATTCTGTTGATTATACATATTTGTGACATATGTATATATGAAGATTTTCTCGAGGGGGCTGTCAACCAAAAACTCAAAAAAAAAAAGAACTCAAAAAGAATAAATGACCACGAAATCAGGTCTGGAAAGAGTATCAACTTACGAAAATCACAGTATTAATACAGATGCTAGTTCTATATTTGATTTAAGTGTCCTACCAACATAATACCTACTTAAAACGAAAATAATAGATTTGTGAAAATGATGTTCGCCAAATACGCTCGGCCAGTGAAACGTGCCTCTTAATGGCGACAAAACAAGCAGGCGTGAAGCGATACCGCGTCGACGCCATGCCGCGATAAACTAATGAGCTTCTAACAAAGAGTTCGCAAGTCGTCTGCAGCTTCCCACTTGTGATCTACGGCCTGTGGCTTTGTCATGGTGTAGTGAAAACATTTTTGGTCACAGCGGCTTTTCTAGAAGCACCCGTGCATCGGAGAGCACGTAAATGTCGGTCCTGAGCCTGATCTCTCTCCGGTTGTGTCGGATTGCCGTCCCACCGGGTTATGAGAGTAAAGGAATAGTGAGTGCACCTGTGTCTGCGCAAATGCTCGTGCACTATATAACCTGCGCGGCTGGCTGATCTCCTTAAATGAGAACAGCCGCCGTGGCCGAAATCGGCGCCATTTTCTAGAAGCCAGTTCGACTTACGAGATAAGAAAGTGCGCTTACGCAGATACAGGTGCAATGTACATTATTTCACTGTCACATATGTCATCTGATGCGGCTGGAACATTATCAGACGGTACCTATGTTTACGTGTTCTCCAGGGGAAGTTTCTTCATAGATCTTTTAAAATCTGCATTACTGTTTGGTGATTTGACTAAGATTAATTCTATTAGGTACATATTTCCCTATGTTAGAAGTTAGTCGATAATTTTGATGAAGACAAGATAGCGTGAATTAGGGGGAGAACGTTTTATAGTCATTATCACTTTCCTGAAGAAGAAGGCTTTTTAAACTTACTTCTTAAAATCATACAAAGTATGAAGATACACGCGCATCCAAAACCGCCAATTATTTATCTTTTATGATGTAGCTGTCTTCGCGTTAATCTCGCTTCTTCTTTTAATAAAAATTAAAACTTAAAACGTTGACCAACAACGACGAAAACTTTCTTCAAAGCGAGCGCGACATAAAAAATTGCCAAGAGTAAGAAAGCTAATGAAACTTCAACTTAAAATTGCCTATTACCAGAGTAACTATAATAATGTCCACCAAGAATTTCGCTCATACTCCGGAGTTAAATACTTAATAATTCCTTTAAGGAAATGTTTTCAAACGGTGTACCTTTTAGTTAAACAGTTTTATTAGAAGTAGGTACTAAGGCCCGGATATCATTTTATGGGCTGGTACAAGTTAGCCGCTCAAGCGAATTTTATCTCAGGCTTCCTTTTTGCATTCGACGGATTTTGCATCTATATAAATATATCAAAACAAAAATCTGGTTAAAAATAAGAAAGATATTAACATGAATTTAGGTACTAAATTAATCGTTATTTATCAATTATACCAAAAAATAAATAAATGTTAAGTTAACATTTTCAAATTAATTAATTTATTTACAAATAACTTTTTACAATAACTTAATAATAAATATATATACAACATACAACTAACTTATTACCTAATATATACACTTACTATAAATAAAAATATTTAAAAAATTGCATCAAAAAACTCCTCCTCATCGCTGCCCACCAATTTTTCAAATTGTACCTTAATCAGTAAGAACCATTTTGGGCACCACATGTGTCTGACAATGTAAATGTCCATGGTGAGTGCAGTGTAGTTTCGGCACTTGCACAGGCCGCGACGTAGTCTCAAAGTTTGTAATGTCATTACTTGAAAGTTCGCTTTGTAAGCGGAGCCTCTCGCGATATGCTATTTAGATTCTACTGTTATTCGATGCAAAGCTATCACAGTTTACGTATGACTGTCTTACATAGATCCCAACAAGAACATAAATATATAGGTACAAAATAACATTATAAATAAGTATTAAACTCATTTTCTTTGCTTTTTTGGATACCCATAACAAGTGGTGTTATGTTATGTCAGCCAGTCAGTGCTACTACAACTTTTTGACCTTTATATCTTTATAACTGTTTGAGCTTACTTCATGAAATCTCCTTGTACCTAAATATAATTAAACACACGTAGCTATATGTGTTTACGTTAAACAGTGGCATCTAGTGGTTCGTGTAATATTACACTCGGCGCTGGCTCGCCAGTTCATCTGCTTGAACTTGGCTTGACACTCTTGGCCATGTGTGTAGATACTAACATAATAAAGCGTAAACTTATTGTTGTTTATTCTCCCCTAAAGGCTCCGAAACTACTGAACTGATTATAAAATTATTTCACTGCTGAGTTGACTGTGTTATCCCCGAGTGACAAATGCTACACATAGTTAAATATTAGGTGTCCAGGTAAGGGTTCCCACGCAAACGGCGGGAAAACAGTTTGGAGCCTTTAGGGTAGAAATAAATATCTATACTTCTATACTAATATTATAAAGAGGAAAACTTTGTTTGTTTGTTTGTTTGATTGGTTGTTATGAATAGGCTCAAAAACTACTAGACCGTTTTTAAAAATTCTTTCACCATTTGAAAGCTACATTATCCACGAATAACATAGGCTATATTTTATCCCGGTACGGGCAGCAGTTACCACTGGACGCGGGTGAACCGCGGGAAAACGGCTAGTACAAAATAAGTTTCTTCTTCATTATATTAGTATATAGCTTGCCAGCGATGGTTAAATTCTTATTAATGTCAACAGATGGGTGAGGACAAGCTTTGTGGTAGTTTTCTAATCCCAGTTATTACCTGATTTACGGTTATTGCTATTCTAGTCAGTGGAATCATAGCTTCAACTTCAATTGGGATTGCAGAATGACATTTTAAAGTGTCTCTTAATAGAATTGGTCATTTTAATGCCTCGTGACCCACAAACATTTGATTACGTAGAAACACAAATCCGTCTTCAAAATATTCATAAGTACAAAATGTCATATTTGATTGAAAATCAGAACCGTAAAGCAGATCACATGGAGGGCTTATTCAGATATTTATTTTATCGGGACGCAAGTGTCATGGCTCGTATACGTGTGTTGTGAGCCGAATGAAATCGGGAGCCTTCGCCAGTTGCAGGGCTTCGACTAGCGATTTCGGCTAACTTGCTTTATTTCTTGCCCTTTGCAATAAAACGGCTGAATTCCGAGATCCTTTTTGACGATTCTGTGGTTTGACATCTTTGTTGCTGATTGGCTTTTGATCTGAAACAGTCTTACGAGGTTTTTGTGTTAGTTTATTTTAGTAATTGTGGGAAGGTGGGTGAATAGTTATGGGTGATGTATGGTTGTGAACTAGGAAATGACATGTGAACTAGGAAATGTTTGCAATGCTCAACTCTTTTCTCAGATTTAGGTAATAGGTACAACATTTCAGTAACATTCTGTGAATGTTTCGTCTCTCAGTATATTGGCATCAATGCTATCACAAGTATAAAAACACTATGCTAGTCTACTAAATATATAGATAAAGAAAAGAAAAATCAAACTTTTTTACAGGTTTTATTTTTTTAAATAGGCATTTTAATAGCCCATAGACATAAAAAGTTGGGATCCCACGTTCGCATTCGTAGAGTGAGGAAACTGTAGAAGTGAAAACGGTGTGAATTATAGTCGACATAACCAACAGGCACGGGCTACAAGTTTGTGTCGCCACTACTTCGAAACTAGTTTACTGGTGATACACACGGCATATTGAATTCAAGGGGCTATTCGAGACATGGACTTTTATTATGTACTAGCTTCTACCCGCCACTTCCGCGATAATTTTTTTTTTCAGTCATCATCCACCGAGCCTTTTCTCAATCATGTTGGGGTCGGCTTCCAGTCTAACCGGATTCAGCTGAGTACCAGTGCCTTACAAGAAGCGACTGCCTATCTGACCTCCTCAACCCAGTTGCCCGGGCAACCCGATACCCCTTGGTAAGACTGGTGTCAGACTTACTGGCTTCTGACTACCCGTAACGACTGTCAAGGATGTTCAATGACAGCCGGGACCTACAGTTTAACGTGCCATCCGAATTTTTTTTTTTCAGTAGAAAGACATAATGGCAGCGGCCTATCCAATGCCTACACAACCTACAAAATTTGGTACTAATGTTTGGGTGAACTATAAACGCTGAACAAAGGCGATGAGAATCACACTTACTTACATACATATTAGTGAAAAGTGAACAAGTACATACATATTTTAAATAATATTGATTGTTAAATCATAAAACAGATGAGTCATCATCAGCCTATCGCAGTCCACTGCTGGACATAGGCCTCTCCAAGTGCACGCCACTGAGATCGATTTTCGGCTTCTCGTATTCTAAATACCTTTCTACATGTAGGTAATAGGTCTCCCTTACATTTTCTTACAATAGTAATTAAAATAGTCGATCAGTTTAGTAGATGGTTTTAAAAACCAAATAAAAATCAAACAGCACATAACCGGCCAGACGACGCCGATATGTGCCACAATAAATTCTTTTCGCCTCTCGTTTGTATAATCACAAACCCGTATGTCTCAAAATTCACATACTAACCACACTCCTAAAGCCACATGCAATATTCACCTTAATATCTTAAGACGTTAGGTGTAAAATTTCTTCTACACACGCACAAATAACATTGTCGCTTTATAAGATTGTTCTATTGAGTCGAGGTCCCCACTTCAGGGAATTTGGGATGTGGTTTCAAGAACTCCGACTTAGTATTGTTAGTTGAAAGCATTTAGAGATCCGAAATATGCCATTATGGGCATCAGATGACATGGTATTGGTAGAGGTTATGGTCATTTTGATAGGGTATATTATGAAATTGCGCACAAAAGTGTGCATTTCGGCGGTAACATAAGACACGCAAAATATCTCCGAATGTTAAAGAGCATCCTTCTTCAAGTTTGCCATTTAATGGTTATCTTTTACAGTAGGTACCTAAGTACCAAATAGAGTCATCAGTTTAGTTAAGTCATAAAAAATAGGAAATGCCAAATAAAAAACATTTCATTTACAAATGCCTGCAAAAAAAACTACCCTAGCTAAAATGTGAGTGTAAAGAAAAGCGGGCCAGTAAAACGGGGGCGGCATTAGCAGAACTGCAGGTGCGGCGTGCATTAGTGGCCGTAAGTGCGTCCGCACTTTGCCACGGACACGTTGATTAATGCCTCAGTTTATACTTTATTTTGCACTCGAGTGTAAATTTTCAGTTATTATTAGTACCTATACCTGGTAAAAAATCAACCTCTAAAGTACGAGTGCGTGGATTCGATTCCAGGTCAGGCAAATTACGCAATTTTCAAAAAAGGTGCTTTATATCTATAACATTTTAGTTAAGGGAATTAAGAACTTGATTGCCTTGATATTCTAAAAATATAAACAAGGCAATAATATTTATTTTTTTGCAATCAGGTTAAACTGAAAGCCGATCCGTACTCAGTTGAAAGGAATCGGTGCATTAAGTCAAACAGTTTCCTGAAATTGTTTTTTCATACAAATTATTACACACTGAAATTACTTCTCAAAATTCACATTTAATGTTAAGATTTAACGAGCAATTTAGGAAAATCCGACACCTACAATACAATAACAATATCTTTAACCAACATCAGGGGCTTGTAAAAGCTTGTATTTTTCCCGCGACACTACCTGAGCTATAATAACGCAAGTGCCGTGTAAATGGTGCCATATATCACGCCGTGGGCACTCTAACGGTTTATTTACGTAAGAATTACTTTCTGAGTGAGGCTTGCAGTTTAGGGATATCTTTGGCCAAGATTTTTACTTTCGGTGGTCAGCTAAAAACAGTGGGTACATTTGGCTTGTTGTAAGACCAAGTCGGTTTTAATCTTAAAGTTAGGTAGACGATGTGTGCGATCACGATCGAATTGTGTACAGACATAAAATTGGTGCAATGTTCTCGTTCTAAAATGTTCAAATTGTGTAGAAAAAACACTTCGAATCAGTTCTCGCATAAGTGAATAAATGTAAGTATGCGATTGTTATTAATTTGTTGACTTACAATTGTTAAAATAAGATAAAAATATAAGTGATTCAATTGTTTTTTGGGTAGACAAAACTGATGATCATAACATTTTTTTATGCTGACAAGGTGTTAGAACGAGACACGCGGCCTCCGTTATAACTATTCCTCTCAGCTCGTATTTGCCTCTGTGTATTATGCAACCAATTTAGTACCTTATTGCATTGGAATAGAGTTCATTTTCGTAAATATGTATTTTGATAGTGCGCAATCTTGTTTAGTATATTATATCTATGGTAGCCAGTCAGTCTGACACTGGTCTAGCCAAGGGGTATTGGGTTGCCCGGGTAACTGGGTTGAGGAGGTCAGATAGGCAGTCGCTCCTTGTAAATCGCCGCATCCGCTTAGACTGGAAGCCGACCCCAACAATTGGGAAAACGCTCGGGATATGAATTGACGCCTGATTTAATATGAGAGCAAAACAACATTATGACACGTAAGTGAATATCTTTTAACACCTGGGGGGTATGAACTTGAAGTACAATGTAAGGACAGTGAGTAACAGAGTTGACGCATTTACAGTTTTCATGAATATCAATCGTAATAGCAGCACCTACCAACGGGAGATAATATGAATAATAAATAAGCCCGCTCGACTAGGTGTGCTACACTTCATAAATAATAGTCGGGTTTATTTTCCAGGTCCAGCCTGTCATTTGTACAGATTCATCAGTCGATAAAGGTAGTAAGAAACCGGATCCTCTATCCCCTCGGTCTAGCAAGGGATGTCGAGTTGCTCAGGGAACTGCCTTGAAAAGGTGGAATACGCAGTTGCTCTATGTAAAATTCAGCTTTTAAGTAATGAGCTGCATCTGGTACCACTGAAAGCCGATTCCAACATAGAGAGAAAAAGGTAGGAAGATGATGAATTATCTAAATTATTTCTTCCCTCCTCAGGACAAGAGAGATGCAAATTAGTCTTATCTAGAGGTCGTTATAAAAATATTTTACACAAATTTTTCAATTCTTTCAATTAAAAATTTTATAATTTTATGCATTATAAATTAATGCATTCAATGAAAAAAAATAACTTAATTACAATTTGTGCAGTTATTACTTTAATTAATAATAATCATTCTCAGTCATTATATCTGATGACCATTGATATAACTTTTGTTGTTTATCAAATCGTCTTTTGCTTCTATGAATTGCTTAAATTTTTTTGTGCATTTTTGGACGTACTTTTCTCTTTATGGTATTTCCAACTCGTCAATCTTGTAACGGCGGAAGTCGTCTAGATTACTGGGAGGAAATCTCCTTGGAGGTTTTTCTTGTGAATCTTCATATGTGCAGGTATTCATAATGAGGTCATAATACGGTCTCACGTCTGTGAATACAAAAATGCCTTCCTTGCCTCTAAAAAATGCAAAACCGCCGATTCCAAAGACTTTATTATCAGATACTAACCAAGCGCCTGATCCCAGCGCCGGATAATCTCCTAAATTCAATACGCATATGAAGTGTCCCCAATCCCTGGGCAACCATGTTTCACAGTCCACCAAAGCATGGTCCTCAGGTTTATACTCAACTTTTTCTAAACTATAATATCTCTTAATATGTTCTTCGTTTTTAAACCCCAAAGAGGCAAACTTGAAATAGTCATTCAGAGTGTCGTTTGGTCTCGCTATCTCAGTGCGATAAATTCCATGCATCAATGGCCTATCTTCTTTGCCGGGCTCTTGGGAATACATTAAAGTTGGCATCGTAGTGAATGATATATTTCCATATATTCGAACGGATTCGACTGCCCAGTGCATGACTTGATGGTGCTCAGAATTTCTGAGCACCATCAAGTCATGCACTGGGCAGTCGAATCCGTTCTTCCCGTGACAATGGAGCATCCTTTTTTCGTCATCAGGAATGACTTGACGTCCGCAGGCAATCTTGTATGTGCTATAGAAGTAAAATTGAAATCCTCGTCCAGTTAAAGGATTAGCAGTAATCTTATCCAACATAGCTTTGTTATGGATAAACAAACGAAATGGGTTGTACGGCACGAGCATTCGATCGGAGGTTATCATTACGCCTACTGTGATTGGTATCCTCCATTGGCCATTGCCTTTCCAATTAGGTTCATTTAGCAACACGGGAACCATGCTGTCGAAATAAAAATCGTGATACTGTTCAGAATAATCTATGTATCTCATTGGCGCATATCGTTTCATGAGGTGTGCACCTTGTAGTTTCAATAATAATATTATGATTGCTATTTTTAGCGTAATTATCAGCCTGAAACAATTTTATTATTAAGGTTAATTGTACTTTCTATTAAAAGATGGAACAGATAAAAAATATTCTTACAGAATAATTGAAACCGATTTCACAAAACAGTAAAAGGGAAAAAATAAAACGTGTTGAATGTATGTTATGATTTCGGTGGTAACTTTGGATTGCATGAACCGATTTTTAATAATTTATTTTAATTTGTTCAGTCCAGCATGTCGATTCTATAAAATATCACAACTCACTTCGACATCACTCTCACTTCGACTTCGATCTAAAGGTGGAATTCCGTGGACGCGACAATAGTCAACCTATGAAAATGTATGGCACCGTTGCCGAGGCCCGTGACAGTCGCGCGCGGCCGACGAATTTCGTAAGCTGCTCGCGGCATTGTCAACAATTTAATTCTGGTTTTACTAAAATTCTATAGATGTTATTAAGTGCTAGACCATGTTGAGAAGCGTACGGCCGCGAGCGGCTCACGAAATTCGTCGTCCGCGCGCGACTGTCGCGGCCCTCAGCAGCGGTGCCATACATTTTCATAGGTTGACTTTTGTCGCGCGCGGCTGCGACAATCGCGACCCACGGAATTCTACCTTAAAGTTTCGTGATTGACATTGTCAAACTACACTAGCGCTTCACTATCGAGCGTGTTGACAAGTTGAACTAAATTAAAGTCGAGATTTTGACAGATCTGCCAAAATCTGTCTATCTATAGGGGAGGTAGGGGAGAGATGGGCAGTTGGGAGACATGATGAAATCAGAATAAAAGGGGGGTCCTTTTATTCTGATTTGATCATAGTTTTTTTTTATTGGGTAGTTTACGTTACCGACTGGTAACGGTGTTCATCCATAGACTTTCTGTCATTTCTGTGAGTTGTCAAGAACAAACACTCGTAAAAGTACTTAAATATTTTGTTGCGGTTTCGGATCGTTATAAAGAGAAAACTAATGAAAGGTATGTGTATTTTCTATTATTAATGATTGATTGTCAAAATCTCCAGTTACGATTATAGTAAGTCGATGCAATCCACACCTATTATACCTCTAGAAGAGGTACTACAGCAATAGTTTATGGGCCCCACGTTTTTATTTTAGTCTAATATGACCGGGACCACCGTAGGTTGACAGGTAAGTAACTATTTTTTATTTTCTAGTTTTCAGTGCACATAAGATAAAACCGTTTTAGTTAAGTTTTTTTACCGATTTTTTTTTTATAAACTAAGTCAAAAGTGTCCAATGCTCCCTATGGTAGGGAGGCTTGGACAAACCATGTAATGTATAATTTGTAATTTTTTGTTCTTCTTCTTCAGTGAAAATTTGTGAGGTTATAAATCTGCGCTAAAAATCCTTTATAGAATCTTGTTTCAGGTACCGTTGCCAACTTGATCTAGGGACTCCATATTTATCGGCTGTTAATTTTATTTTTTAACCTTTTGATACCTCTTGTATTGCTCGTTATATTAAATCTTTAAGAATTTCCCGTCGCAAACCATTCTTTTTAACCCCCGACGCAAAAACGACGGGGTGTTATAAGTTTGACGTGTCTGTGTGTGTGTGTGTGTGTATGTGGCATCGTAGCTCCCAAACGGATGATCCGATTGTAATGCGGTTTTTTTTGTTTAAAAGGAATGTCATTCGGGAGTGTTCTTAGCTATGTTTTCTGGAAATCGGTTCAGGTCTTCAAGGTCATCAGCTCGTTTGTTAGGTGTGATAGGAATGTTACACCCTCAGTTTACTTGCAGGCATATGTGGGATCTAAAATTTGAAATACTAATATCTTCTGGAACCACTGAGCTGGTCTGCTGTTAGGACACGAAGATAGGAGACGTAACCCTGAACTGCCTTTTAGTAAACCCATCGAGTTTGGGCTCGTTTAATTTGTCTTGACTAGTTTTCTTCATGTTTCTAATTGACGAGAACCTAATGCTGGAAATGGGATGTGGCGGATGAAACCCTAGAATGATATATAACCCTGGATCAACAAAGGTCCATCTTTATTGTTTCTCAATCTGTGCAATTCTCCCAGAGCCAGTTTGTCATGAGGATTGTTAAACAGCTTCCTTTGGCTGAGATCGCATATAGCGAACCCATCATAAAAAGAAGGAAAAATTAAGGAGCTCCTTTAAAAAACCATGAAATAAAATAAAATTATAAATTAAAAAAAACCCCCGACCAAAAAAAGTACGCAATTATTATGACAAAATGTTATAAACGATAAACCCTATAAAAAGCAAAAAGTAACTTTAAACACTACGTAAGTACCAACTAAAGCATGTCAGACTAAACAAAATTTTGACGTGTCGACGGTTTTATTGAAACCGTTTAAATATCTCGTAATGTTGAAACTGATTGTAATTTTTAGGATAGCTCTTTGATTTTATCTAGCCAAACATAAGAAATGACAATAAAAGTTGATTATCTGTAAAATCTGAATTTTTTATGCAATAAATGTGAAAAAGTGCCCATCCCTCCCCTACCTCCCCTAAAGTATGAAATGACATTACGAATCGAAGTGAAATGCGAGTTGTTGATCGAATTTTATAGAATCGCAGGACAGGACTGTAAAGCATTTAAAACTAAGTACAAAAAATGCTTGCATAGACACTTAAATTAAAAACTACGCTCAAAAATTATTTTTCTTAAACTGTCCTACTTTTGAGATTTCTTTCATATACTTAAACGATGTTATTTTTTTCCTTTTGAAGCTATTATTTCCAAAAACATTAGCATTGTTAGTATTTATAAAAATAAAATGATAACATTTTATTGTATTTAGTAGCTAGCAATGTTTTGTTTCGTTCTGTTACCGTTTTGAATAAACGTTTTCTCTGTCGACAAACTCTGCAAAGAGCGGTATTATTTTAGGTTATGGGCCCAGTCCCGTGTAATTCTCGCGGTAGTATTTTCTGTTGTAGAACAGGTGTTTGCGAATTCAATACCGTAATTGTTTTCAAGTCCTTTAAAAGAGCTTAAAAACTGTAGTTGGTGTTTCGTGAACTTTCGTGGACTGCAAAACAAAAATGGCTGCTAGCCACAGTAAAAAAACTATTTTGTGATCGTACCGAAGCTTAAAGGTCGCGAAAACTAAGTGAGTGATGCTTTGCAGTGGATTATGTCCTGGTTTTGGAAGGAAAGGTGAACTGTATTAAGCCAGACACAGCCAAACCCGTTGGAGCCGATGATGATGCAAGAACAAAGGCCAAAATAATTTCTATGATTGTCCCGACCACCTACATCTACAAAAAAAATGTTACGACTAGCCGTAGCTTATTGGATAAGCTGATATCCAGACACGCACAATAAGTTTGCTCAGAAATCTTATCAATCAGACTAGAGGTAGAGTTCTGTGAAACCATGTCAGCCTATGTTACGCAAATAGTGGAAAAAGGTCAAAAGCTGGCGGGGACAAATAATAATTGACAAATGCAGTGGCTCGTTATTACTTGCTGGATTGACTGAGAAATTCTCGCCCATGATAATGGCCTTCGAACACTCTGGCCATCGAACGTTCCAGAAATATCTAAGTCTATGGTCAAAGATAATCATGGCGGCAGACAAAGAACAAATAATGTCAACAAGCGTGTCAAGTGCCTTCAATGAGGTATACGCAACGTCTTCTATCCAGCCTCATACCAAAACGAGTATCATTAGAATAGGCGTGTTAAAACTTAAAACACACGAAACGCCATTAATCTTCTCTCCAATTTCTGTGTTCACGAGCCCATTGCAATCGAGCTATGCTATTGTGCCCATTGCTATAGATCGTGGTACCTGTAGCGGTTTGAACGAAAGTTCACGTCATGGAAGCGGTTTCTGACTGTTTGGTCGCTAATTAGCTAAGCTAAGCTCCCTGAAGAGAGAAAAATCGTTGAATCTTCACAGCTAATATTAAGACAGTTATTGTTGGAGTTCTTAGTGGTTTAATTTGAATGTATCGGTCAAGTAGCGCTACCTCCGTCCAAGGCACGTTGACAGTGCTTCGGTAACGTGTCCAAAGTCGATTAATGATATTGAGTGATATTCAGAGCTACATCCACAGTACGACTGACTGAGATGTTCAAATAACAGCCGGCACCTAGTTTCCGAAACACGTTCATTGGCGTCCAAGATAATTTATGCTTAGACACTGTACATAAAGGCACGTTACCTTTTTATTATATGTCAGTGTAGCTCAAAAGCCCTGTGTTTCACGGAGACGCGGCTAGCTGTCAACTCGTGACCACGGTCAGTGCAATTCTGCCGAAACGTCGGGTAAATAAAAAGGTATCGCACTTTTATAGTATTGCTGTCAAGTTCCGATTGTTTATAAATAAAAGTTGAAGTAAACTTTATAGGTACCTTGTGTTTGGGTCTGTTGTTTATATTTCAATAAAATTGATAAGGACTTTTCACAAATTGTGGATACGACTGGCTCTGTGAGTTAAAATATATTATAGTTTTGGGCCCAAAAATAAAATGTGCATTTTTAAACAACTTCTCAAAATATTCTCAATTCAGATGTATATTTTTTATGTTTGTTCGCACATCTCCGTCATTTACAAACCGATTGAAAGATTGTATTATTGTCATCAGGTCCAGGATCTGATGACGGATTTTGTGAAGTCAGTTTCAATTTCTTTGAAGAAAAGTTATATTCACTAAACCTCTATAATTGTTATACTAGTAAGGTTTAACAAAAACATACCAGTGCATTGTAGTGGTGCGTCGCGATGGGGGTTGCGCGCCTTGCAGACACTCCTGTGAGGTACAGTCAGCGCGACGCTACTCGCGGCTGCTACTGCACTCAACTGCACTACTGTCAGTGTCGACCACCTCAGACAATACTAACTCCTCTGTACAAATATGCGTAAATACAAATGCTAGCTGGATGTTATGCTTTGATAACAAGAATCTTGTAAACGATACTACTAGTCTGTTTGTAAATGTTGGAAGAAATCGTTCGAAAAATCGTCGTTTTTATACCAGATACACGATAACCACAAAACGGAGTGAACGGGTGCTGCTGGCGGTGCCAACTCGTATTGATGGCTATTCAAACTTTATTTATTTAATACTAGCTTTCGCTTACGACTTTATCCGCGCATATTCCATTCGCAGATTTTCGTTGTAATCTTGGTACAAACAGTTACAGTATCAGTACAGTGGTCCTTGAGCGAAATCAGGATACTTTTTGATTTGTTTGTTACAAATATACAAAATCACAAATTCTCCAAATTCTAGGATTTGTGTGAGCTCTCTCAAAAAAGATCAATTCCTAGCCAAAGTTTAAGGTTTCGTCAGGTCCTTTTATTCTAAACAGCATTTCGATCAATAGTAGAGAATCATGAAATGATCTCTCTTGCTGTAAAATTTCTAAATGTGCGATGTCTTTGTGATTTTTGTCCACATAAAGTTATTACTTTCTTTTCATGGTCATATTGGTATCAGCTTAGGGTGCGTCGATCAAAGAGCTTTATTGAATCGGGTGCATTTTTTTTACATTCTATAACAAAGAAGAATGACAAACCCCTATGTACTTTTTTTTAATTTTTATTTAAAATACTTTATGCACATTGTACAACGGCGGACTTAACGCAATACAATGTTACCGGAAATGTATGAAGTCAAGGAATTAATTATTAGTTATTATATAGAATTAATAATAAGGAATTAATAGTCTACATTTTTGTTCTTAAGCCAACATTTTATTAACGTGTCAATAGGTTGTGCAATTGAATTGTTGGCAGCATCAATCGTATTTTTTTCGTGCATATGGTAAAACTTGGACCATATTTATAGCTTTATAATATCTGTGAAACAAAAGACCAAGGTGGTGTTTTGTTACGCCTAAGTAGTTTTATAAGATAATTCCATCAATAACCTGCTATCTCTCTCCGCTCCTCCATACCCATTACTGCATAGCCCAACACTTTTCTTACTTTTAAAACTGCAAATACCTTTCTCAAAATGGCACTCTAAGGAATCCAAACATACTTACCTCATTGAGTTTCCAATAATACCTTTATTTTCCAAGACAAGATCCATTTTCGCCAGTATAGGCACGAGTTCACCCGCGCCAGTAGCTCGACTGCAATTCGAAAACGCTTTTAGCGAAAAAGAAGAAGAGATTTTTTTAAAGTAATTATTTAGCCGAGTGGCCTCCTAATGGTTTTCACACGTTCTTAGAATTCAGTAATTGAAAGCTGAAAGGTATGAATTTGGAATTCCATTGATGGATTAGTTATTGCTTATTAGTTTCCTAAGAAATGTTTAGAGGGGAATTGGGTGGGGTTCAATTTGAATTTGAATTTTATTGCTGAGTATGGTTTGCGATTCATCTCATCAGTAAGATCACACGACGCGTTCTGGTACGTGTGTAGCACTAGAACTGTGTATCGATGGGAGCGCCACAACTCGACTTTGGTCCCAAACGCATGTCACGTGAATCTATGTGCAATAATGTTTTATAAGCTGGTTTGAGGTAAAATACTGTCAACAAGTAAAATACTGTGTTAGTACATGCACGAGCAGAGCGAGCGTGTCTCTTTGTTATTTAAAGGATTCAAAAAACGGACAAATATTTATGTATAAAATGCGATATTACTTAGTTACCTTAAACATAAGTTACATTCAATAAATGATAACAAGATGTGACATGCTGTCACGTGTCTGAGATTGCCAGAAAAAGTCACTTCCTCGATAGCAACAAACAAGCCTAATAAGAGCAATATTGCTCGTGGGAGCAATAGTATTTTGTGGCAATAGCAACGATGCATCGAGTACGAGTTTACGAGCTATGACGCAATGTTCAGACGTAATGTCAGTCACTAGATATGAGGAAATCTGTCATAAAATTCAATTTTGCTTTTGACGTATGTATTGCATAAGCATAGCATGCTAAAATTGGATCAGTCATGTCTTAGTTTTTAGGTTTATTCTCTGTGATTTGATGAATTATAATACAAACTCGGTTGAAAATCTACATATTAGATTTTGAACAAAATTATTAATAGCGATTTTATATACTTATGGACAAGTTAAATTCCACTGTTTTCATAAACACGCAGTTTTCAACATTCATGTAACGCAAAAAAAAACATGTGTTCAACCAATCGAACCGTAGAATATTAATTTAATTGAAAATTCAAACATACAAATCTCACAGAAATACTCTAAATTACATATTATACCTATCCCTTAAAACTAGAACAATAACTTTAAAGTATTATTGTATATGTTTCATAGATAATTGACACTCGGAGCTATTGGCATAGTTCAAGGTCTCAAAAACCTTAGCCGATATCTTCATGTAATGTTGTTGGATGCAAACGTGACCATCCTTCCCCCTCGATGGGGGAACAGTGAGATGTTATTAGATCGGTTTACACGGATCACGATCTTACACGGATTTTATGTACAAATGTACAAGTACTGGGGAAAAATGTAGGTATGAATTAGACAGACTAAATTACAGTTCACGCCATAACAAGTTGCTACTTGACACCCCGCGCAGGTGCATTTATTATGATTATTATTTTTCGATCCACGGTACAGCACTTTTTAGAGCAACGCATGACAAACAAAATAATATTGTGGCCGTCTCATAATTGTAAAAAATCCTTATAAAAAACCACTTATGTAGACTTGCAAAGAAGTAGCTATATCGTAAGCATTGATGCACCGTCTATTTGCATCACAAAAAAATCATAAGATCCCGTGAAAGCGCTACCGAAGAGTATTAACGAGTTCCTGGAGGAATCAGTTCATGAATTTCAAGGGGGTAATCGAAATGCATTAACTGAAGTAGAGAAGATGGCCCTCGAATGATTTATGCAGAACCTTTTCGAAAGCCGTGCGGTTCCAATCGTATGGATTTAGGTAAGATGAATTCGAATAGGTCGGATGGTCTTACTAATATCATAAATGCGAAAGTAATATTTGTTTGTGCAGTTTGGAGCCTGAGAAAGGATTAGAGCTAGCTGCTTTTCATCATGTTGCTGACAGAAGTTCTTTTAGGAGCAGCATTAACTTACTAATTATAATTAAGACAAAGCTATAAGTAGTTAGTTTGTGATTAGACAATCACAAACAATACAACTACTGAACCAACGGATCTGAGATTTGGTATGAATAGTGTTCTAGGATGGCTAAAGGCTATTGGCGTTCCGTCGTTTGACCTATGTCCTGAGATAAGTAGTTATTCCTACACGCAGATACAAAATATGTAATGATTATGTACATTGTACAGGCTAGGCTATGAAATGGAGTGTTTAAGAAAAATAATGTTCAGTAAATAAAACTATGAAGAATAGTAGTGTATTCAAACTACATTCAAACTACAACCCCCAATTTTATTGCACTCACGAATGTGCATCAATAAGCCCGAACTGCTAATTTGAACGTAAATCAGAAACGCTTCAACGCAGTCTAAGTAACACAGCATACATTCCCAAAACAGGCCAGATACATACAAAAACACTGTCCCAATTTCGCACAATTTCACAGTTACTATCTTAAAAATACATGCTGCATTTATACTTAAACGTACTATGTCCACGCCTCCCGTACATTGGCGGAAATTCCCGAAGCATTGTAATAAGAGAACTGTAGAAACTGGCATCCAAATACCGCGATATGTCGGTGAATACCGTTCGAAAATAGAATCGGTTTGAAAAAAAAAAGAATCGCAGTTCAAGCCGGGAATACAATTGAGAAGTGCATCGAAATAAATTGGTGCTAGAACTAGTTTAGGATTTTTGTATTTGGTACTGGGTTTAATTGAATTTGGAAGGAAGTGAGTTCAGTTGTTTTATATTGTTAAGAAAGGTATCCAGGTTTGCGTGTGAATCTGGAAGCAAAATAATTGTAACTAAAAGCTTTTCCGAACTGATGTGAGGTATGCATACATAAGTTTCAAACCTATACTAAACCAAACTTATATTGAAGGAATAAATTTTTATTTTTGAGACTGGAAATCATCAAGAGACGAAGCAGTCTCAGTGGTATAAATATCCATGTAGATACAATTGCTTTTTACATTCAAGCCTTGATAACTCTTTCAAATAATTCCCCAATAGCACAAACTGATGATCTAAATACAATTTCGCGGAACATTAAAGCCACATTTCCTAAACTTATTAACACCTAGGAAAGTTGCCTAGCTCCAGTGTGTCCCTTGCTTAACACCGCCTACTCAAACCGTCGGAAACGGCTGTGGCTCGCGGCTCGTCCTGAGCTGTGTAATTTCGCGCACTCGCTTTCCGCATTCTATTTTTGAATGTTAGTATGTTCCGGCGTTTTTTCCTTGTTGGGTATTTTGTGGGTGCGGAGTTCTTTAGCAAACTTCTGGTTGTTTATGGTTAGAAGTTTGAGTGCTAACCTTTATTACGGTGCTCATAGAATTGGCACTTTTTTGGACTTGCGGTGGATGTTATTTGGTATTGTATAAAGTCACTAGTTTCTGCCAGCGGTTTCGCCCGCATCCCGTAGAAACCTCTGCACGAACCCGGATAATAAATATAGCCTATAGCCTTCCTCGATAAATGGGCTATCTAACACTGAAAGAATTTTTCAAATCGGACCAGTAGTTTCGGAGATTAGCGCGTTCAAACAAACAAACAAACAAACTCTTCAGCTTTATAATATTAGTATAGATTCGACTATATGTGATTTACAAAGAAAGTATTGTTTTAAATGACTCATACTATATGATGTCACAATAATATGTTAATAAGTAAACACACCATATTCCATGAAACTAGGGCTATTTTGTGCACGTCCGTGGGTTATGAGTTAACCAATAACCATCACTACATAGTATATAACAAAATCGTTTTCTCTGCCCCTATGTACCTATGCAACAAAGTGTGTGCTAAGTATGAATGTAGATGGATGGAGAGGTAGAGGAAGACCTAAGAAAAGATGGATGGATTGCCTGAAAGATGATATGAATAGGAAGGGAGTGAGTGTCAGTATGACGAGTGACAGGGGAAAATTGAAGAAAATGACATATTGCGCCGACCCCAAGTAAAATTGGGAACAGAGCAGGAAAAAGAAAGATGTACCTATGCTTAAATCTTTTAAACAGATTTTTTAATAGATAGTGATTGAAGGGGAAGGTTTATATGCATAATAAGATCATTGCACAGGTGCGAAGCTGGGGCGGGTCGCTAGCCTCGTAAAAGCTGTACATTATAAGCCCTCGTGCCAATAAAGTAATACAAATATTCATTTTTGTATAGCGCATTGTACGTTTCAAACATCAGCAGTTGATATTTGATATAATCTACATTTATATGAGCTATGTGAAGAGGAAAGATTTGACTGTTATGGTTTGATATAAAATACCCATTTTCTTAATTACCACAGACTATAAAAGGCAGTTAATGAGACGTTACTGTCACCATAAAGTTAGGTTATATAGCCTTGTATATATTTTACGAGGTACTTATAATTCAGTAGAAATGTATTTAAAATAAATAAGTATTCAAATAATATTTGATTTATAAAAAAATGTAGTGTCGATTAACACTTACGTGACATTAAAAGAACAATTTTACTAATAACTTTTTCGTTAAACTGTAGTACACAAGTAAATTGGTTTCGTAAATAAAGGTGCATCTACACGGTGCATGTAGCTGGAGCAAGTTCACATACGAAAGTGACAAGAGCACGCGGGTGGGTATTTTGTTTTGGTACATGCGCGAATCGCTGCTAGACGCGCACGTTTTTAAAATGCATGTAACTTGCGCATGTGCCTCAACATGCGCAAGCTACTTGCACCGTGTAGGTGTACCCTTATGAATATTCGGTTTACATTGTATCACTAGATGGCACCACTGGTGCTGTAAGTGGAATACTCCTCATTCTTTACTTCTCACAATATTTACAAGGTGTTAACGCTGAATTATTTTTTATTATTGTTAGCATGATTTATGTGGTATATTTTATTAGTTTTAAATAACTCTAGTTAAAGGCTGTTTTTTTTTTAAAGTAATAAATGATGTTTTTATTTAAATAAGTTTCTTCAATTTCGTAAACAAGTAGTTATTATATCTAACAAGTTTTCGTTTGACTGTATATTCCTTTGATTTCACTTATAATAATTTATGAGTGGTCCCAGTCGCCGAAAGAAAATATTTGATTAAATATAAATAAATACGTCAATAATATAAAGCTGAAGACTTTGCGTGTAACAACTGGACCGACTTGAAAAAAAAAATGCCCGTTAAATAGACTAAAGTTTTGCTAAAAGTGAAGGCACTGATTGCAGATTTAATAATAATAAATAAATAAAAACCGGCCAAGTGCGAGTCGGACTCGTGCACGAAGGGTTCCGTAAATTACAGTTAAATCAACCTATCTCAAAAACTATAAGAGATACTTTGATCAAACCAAAAATCGTTGAAAGAGTTAATTAGCATGCATCACCTCTATTTTTTTTAGAATTTTATACCCCGTAGTTATAAAAATAGAGGGGGGGGGGACATACTTTTTACGACTTTGAGAGCTGATATCTCAAAAACCGTTCACTTTAAGAAAAATGTTTTTTAGAAAACTTTATATCATTTTAAAAGACCTTTCCATTGATACCCCACACGGGTATGTACATCGAAAAAAAAAATTTCATCCCTCAGTTACATGTATGGGGGGCCCCACCCCCAATTCTTTTTTTTACTATTTAGTGTCATATTTTTGTAGCGGTTCATACAACACATATTCCCATCAAATTTCATCACTGTAGTACTTATAGTTTCCGAGTAAATCGGCTGTGACAGACGGACAGACGGACAGACGGACATGACGAAACTATAAGGGTTCCGTTTTTGCCATTTTGGCTACGGAACCCTAAAAAGGAGTAACGGTTCCTAACGTGATGTAGCTGAAAATTGCAGTAGCTAGTATTTCCATAAACCACAGACGACTTCGGTTCAACAGAACTTTGTCTCAACCCATTAAAAAATCAAGTCAAAAACAAAGGCCACTAATCTATCCACACGACATAAACTTCATTTATCTAGACAGGCAAAAAACTAGGTCGCATGTCACCCCGTCCCATTTGCATTCTAAATGGTCGCGGTATGTTTTTGTTTGGCAGAGCCAGATGGCGGCCGGGGTGACGTCACGGGTGACAGGGCGACGGGGTGACACGACGCTTGCCCAATGAGGGTTTTCTAAAATGGCAATCCACGAGGTGGCAGCACCGAGTCGTCAGGTCCAATAACTGTCAAAGTGCTTATCTTTACTATGAATAGTGAACGATTTTAGTGTTTTTTTTATTTTATAATTAAAGCACTGCATTATTGTTTTACTATTGCGGTTGAGTAAATAAAAAAAACTAAATCATATTGTGTTAACAAATTTTTCAACAAGCTTTTCCTTAGTACCAGTGACTTTTGCACCTTCTCTCTTAGCTCAATTTTTAGTTCGGAAACCTTATTCTGACCGTAGTCCATAATAAAATCAATAACACTTCCAATATAACAGAATTTCAATAAACAATAAGTTCGGCACCTACAATTCCATACTATTTGACAGCTGTTTGGACCAGACGCATACGTGGCGCCACCCGGTGGCAGAAAAAATTTCAAAAACCCTCATTGAGTCGCAGGATTGACTGTTACTGTCATTTGTTTAGTGTAATTGTTTTGCAGAAGAGAGGTAGATTTGAAAGCAGGAATTGCTCACTTGGCCAAGATGTCTTGATGGAGTTGTATAAATACCTTTGTACTCGTAGGAATGTAAAACATCGATAAAATATACTTATCAATGTAATTTAGATACATGTTTTACATCTGTAGGTACTAGCTTAAGTACATCTTTGCTAACGGTTCCGATCCCCGGTGAAATTTTAGTAGAGTAGTAACTATTAATTCTATAAAATACGTACGATACTTATCTTTAAAATCCCGTTCTCAATTACAGACTACATTATTGAACTAGAAACAGAACTTCACAAAGAGGCCTTTGCAACGCTATGCCACAGAGTAACAACAGTGGAAGTACTCAGCTTAACCAAACAGCGCTGTACCCGCATCCAATACGTGGCGAATAGCCCGCTGTGGGCGTTTGTTAGACTATGTCATTTGATACGGTTCGAATGGAGTAACAAAATCGAAGCACTGAGTTGATTGATTTGAATTAGGAACTACGGAAACAAAAGCAAATATATGCTACTAAGGTTTATGATTGCCTGGTAGATGTCCAATGAGAAAATGTAAAAATATCACAAAGATTAGTCACTAGTATATAACAAGTCAAACATACTAGGTGGTAAATGTGTAGCAAAAAATATATCCATACTAATATTATAAAGAGGAAAACTTTGTTTGTTTGTTTGTTTGGTTGTAATGGATAAACTCAAAAACTACTGGACCGATTTTAAATATTCTTTCACCATTAGATAGCTATATTATCTGCGAGTAACATATAACATATTTTATCCAGGTGCGGACAGTAGCTCCCACGGGACGCGGTTGAAACCGCGGGAAAACGGCTAGTAGTTGATAAAAGCGTCATGTAATTTCTTCAATCAGTCAGTATTATCCAAAAGCCTTAACTACTAAACATGACATCAAAAATTATACAAAAAAAATATCGACGTAAATCGTCCAACAAAAGTTTTCTCTTACAACACATCGTGGAAGTTTTTTACCCCAAAAATTCACGCGTTGAAAAGAAAATGAAGTCCAACAAAGTTGTTGTATATTTTTCGCCCCAGTGGCCAGAGATTGCGATTTTTTTTGTCGTCGATTGCACTATCGTAACCAGCCAGGACCGGCACTACAATATGTTTCATCAAGTGCACTTAACACTGCAAATGTTGACAGTGATGGAGACAACATAGTGTCACTTTGATACACAGGGACGGACTCGGATTAATCTAGAAATAAACTAGAATTTTTGCACATCAGGTTTAAGATCGATATAGAAGCTGAATTGAATTGGTTTAACGGTTTACCGTATGATGAGGCTCTACCGCATTAAGGGCGAAAAAGCAACAGTGAAATAAACAACGTCACCGAGGCATAAGCATTTCAACTTTAAAGCCCTTATGCATTATAATATGCTGCTAAAGAGTAACCTCTTTATCAACACTTCGAAAGTAAAAAATAACATACCAAGAACAAATCCAATATGCAAGTTAAAATTGGATTAGAGTTTCCCACAAGGCAACTTGTTACACAACCATTCTTCAAAGGATTTTCCTTCCGATCCTTTACCAAACGTAAATACAACACCACTTGCAATGGAAGTACCAGAAAACTTCTGACAGTGCTAACAAATCTAACTTGGGACTTAGTTGACGTCTACATTGTTCTGAAGTTTTCAAGCCCGTGCCTGCGTTTAATCTACCGTCTCTATGTCGATAAGCCTGTCACCTATTTTGAGGTCCTTAAGATTTAATACAAGGCCTGCATCGATTACTCTGTGACGTTGGTCTACTAGGGGACCAACTTGGGACCAACCGATATTGACGTTGTTCATTTCCTTGTTGCATAATTGTTTAATTTGTAACATATGGCTTAATACATGCAGTGGACTGAAGAAGGAAATACACACCTGAATTATTAAGACCGACGCATCAGAGCCGTGTTAGAGACGGGACCTCTTCCGTTAGCTATTCAAAAATATATCGGTTCATACGTCGTCTATGAACACAGTCTCGTAACTGCCTAGTTGGTCTAGTTGTCTACACTATAATATGTCTGAAATAATTTAAAGAACATAGTTCTACAAAAAAAGCCGTACACTAACAAGCTCTTTATAAATATCAAAACATAAATGTAACAAGTCTGGCATGTCACAAGATGTCTGCTAATTAACGAGCCTTTTCATTAACTTAGCCTCAAAAGCTGTTCTTAGTAATTTATGTACACACAGTACCATTAAAAATATATCAATTTAATTATGTTTTCGCTTCCAAAAACGCTTGCTCTTCAATTTGGAGTTCCCAAAAGATGGTGTAATTTCGCGGTCGGAAAATGGGGATGATGGTGTGTGTAAATATTAGGGCTAAGTCTACACAGATGGAGTGGCAAGTCAGCTAGATGAAACCGACCCACAGAAGTTCGCTGGTTAATTAAAAATGTATCTTGACGTTAAAAATCACAAAAGCTTTTTGGTTCGGGCTTTGACGTGAGCGTTTGAGTGTTTATCTTCGTGGAATGTTTTTAGTACGGAAAATGAAATGACAACTTGGGATCTTTTCATACTTTAATGTACAAATAGCTATTTTGGTAGGCAGGAGTTTTCGTCAGCAATAATGTTTTATGTTCTGCTTTCTTGTTGGTCCACTGATGGGCACATGCCTTTTCTCACACAGAAAAGGACTGAGCATTCGAAAGCCACATTTTGAAAATTGTTGAAAAAAAGTGGAGTTAAAACAGATCTACTTATGCTTTTCGAGTACTAATAGTTACAGTCTACTTGAAAACGCCACGGCGACAATAAAGTAACAAAATAAAATCTGCAATTAAAAATTATCATTTGGTAACGACCGGAGGGAAGTATTAATAAAACAGTACACTATTACCGTCCACATTAAACAGAGTTTTACGTGCAATCCTCTGTTATACGAGTATTTAAAAAGTTAAAGTCATTACAGTCAACGTCCAAATGGTCTTGCCAACTTTAAATTGAGGAAGCCCGTATGTTTTTGTTTTATTATTTTGTTGGGAAGCCTCGTTATTGTGAATGAGGTAAAGTATTATGTTACAGCTTTTTTATCGTCCCACTGCTGGGCACACGCCTCCTCTCACACAGAGGATTGAGCGTTAATCACCACGCTTATTCAATGCGTTTTGGTGATTTCAAACTATATAGTCCAGGCTTCCTCAAGATGACGATTTCTTTCACCTTTTTATCAACCAGTGGTGTCTAAGATATAGTTAGAAAGTACATAAAACTTAGAAAAATTGCATTAGTACTTGCCTTTAATCGAACCCACACGCTCGTACATGAGAGGTTGGTGCTTTACCCACTAGGCTACCACCACGACTTTTTAAAAGTATTACAGGGTAGGTACTGTAAAAGTGGATACGGTGCTCCGTTCTATTACGGTTTCGAAGAAGGTAAGTTAGCGATGTTCTCTTTAGATGTTAAATATCAGGTTGCGTTCCTGGAACAGTACAAAGTTCGTCAAAAAAATATTTAAAAGGCAGGCAATAAAATAATTATATAACGTATAATAATTTGTGTATTTGCTGTAGAAAGAAGTTAGTCACAAAATGTGATGATGAGCGAGAAAAAACACGTTACTGATAAAATAAGGTTTCATTTAAAGATCCGAAACGTTGGGATTCATCATCATCATCAGCCTATCGCAGTCCACTGCTGGACATAGGCCTCTCCAAGTGCACGCCACTGAGATCTATTTTCGGCTTCTCGCAAACGTTGGGATTAAATAATATTAATATGACCGCGATAAAATCCGTAAAAGTAGTTTTATTTAAATATCTTGTATTCGCGTAAGTATCAGAAATGAATAAGGTTTCAAATGAAACGCTTGTTTAATGGCCCTACCGTTACATTCTGATCACGTAACTGAGTTGAAACTTGGCGGGTTTTGGCCGACTTTTATTAAGCACATTGTTGCAATAGTTCAAGTTTAGAAAAGTAATAGGAAGCATTGCTTTGGCTTCACTTACCTATTGCGTTTTATCTTTGAACAGTTATTTCATGTCTAGTCAATGTTAATGGTTGTTATTTCGATTTCAATAAATTCAAATAGAAGTTGTGGCTTGTAAGATTTCATTTCTACCTCTAAATTGTTTCGTTTATGTCATTTTTTTTAATTACCTATCTCTAAAATTTCAATTATTGTTGGGCGTAAATCCAACAAATAAATAGTAAAACTCGAATGGTAGAAATATGGTATATTGATTGTTAAAATGTTAATGGTTAATGGTATGAGCAAACGCGGCTTGGTTGGTGACCGATCGTTAACTAACTTTATAATAATTTTAATATTATAACTAAGTATTTGGGTCAGCGTGGAACTGCTGACTGCGCGCGCGATTGACATCAATAAACTGTACTTTGTACAATTATAAACTTGGTTAACTTCGGGAAGATTTAAAATGGACGTTGAACATTATTGCAGACAGCCTGGCTAAGCATGTGATTGCAACCTAGTCTTTGTAATACCTAAATGTCTTATTTTTCAATTATTCAGTTAAATCAAAATCCATATAAATGAACTTCTTTTATTTCACCTTTGATTATAATTCATCTAGTCAATTAAGAAACAAGAAATTTCACAAATGCCTTTGGAAAATAAACACATTTAATTTTTTTCTCATTTTATTCATTTTCACATTTCGGTGCCTATATGTATTGTTCTGTATGTTTCTGTGAAATAGCTACATACAAAAATACAGAGAAGTATTTGTGTAAGTATGTAGTAGGTACATATAGGTATCTTCAGAAACTGCTGAAATTAATAATATCTAAAGTAAAAATTTATGATTTATTAGCAGCGTCTATGTGACAAAAATCCGCTGGTTTTGATCTTAACTTAGAATAACGTTTTTAGATATAGTAGTCAGGCGAAGCCACGGACAAAAGCTAGTCAAATGTAAGGAGGCAAACATCTATCATAAAACAAGTTGAGAATTGAATAATAATTTATTTGTGTTAACAGCAGTACTTTTAATTAGTTGCCGAAACTTTACAGACGTTTGATTATTGGTGTTTAAAGATAAATAAATAAAAAGTTATAAGTAAGTATAAAAGCAGGTGATAGACGTCATGTCTAAGGTTCCATAAATTATGTGTTCTTAACAGGATAACATTCAAAAAGTATTTCACGCAAAGCAAAATCAATAAGGGCTGACAAAAATAGAAATAATCATGTCAACGATAATATTCATATACTTAAATAAAATGCGTGCAAACAATGATGCTTATTGTTAGAGCGCGCGCACACTACAAATTTTAGTCGGTCGATAGTGGATTTGGCTTATAAATCAGTATGAGGATGAATGGAACTACACACGTAACAGCGACCAGGTATTTTTCGGGTAATTACCACTGGAAAACGACACGAGGCACCACTCATAGAATCAAAATGTTATGCAAAATTATCTCAATACGATCAACCTTCGTAATCTTCCTAATTCAACCGAATCATCTTACTCAGATAATCGATTCGGAATTTTCAATCAGTCCGATATAATCGATTCGGTGTGAGATCGAATGTGAATTGGGTACATTCGTCCGTTGGGTGCGGAAACTGAGCTCTCACCCCATAACGACTGATTGGACGATTCTATTCGATTTGAAATTTGACGACCGACGCTCGGCTACGCTTTGACGAAGCTTGATTACGAGTGACGATCTACAATATATGTATGACGATCAAATGTCTACTTCCTCGTGTATTTTGTATTTTGTTTTTATTCCTTTGTCTTACGAATGTTACGGTTTGGCCTCTCGTTTCCTGAGCTCGTAAAAGTTGCCAGTGATGTAGGGAACGTCCCTTTTGGTTGGTGCAGATATACTCGTAACATATATTTTCTTAAACCCATATTTGTATGTCTTAGTTTTGCTTACAAAAAACGACAAAAGTTGTAAGTCGAAATGCTTTTATGTACCTTAATCTGATGTTTAATAATTTGTGCCAACAATTACAGAAATCAATTCTGATCTATATTTAAGGCAATGCCCTCCAGACACCACTCAGCGTTGGGTATTTCGTTAGCAGTCAATTGTGTTCGGTCATCGATACAGCCGCGGCCTGCCCTTAAATTCTATCGTATATTCTGTGGGACATTCCCAAGCGAGTAAACAGAACCTCAATAGGTTGCTTATCTAAAAACATCTGACTACCAAACTTCGAAAATAGATTCTACTCTAACGTCGTAAGGTTGAAATTAGAACGGACAGGGAAAAAAGGTCAATTTCTTTAGTGACATAGGTCAAGTTGCAGTTGACGTGCAATGGGACTGTCACTCCCTCAATTTGGCGTCTTATTGTTGGAATTATTTATTTGTTTTCTGCTTGAAGTAATAGGCAAAGAATAAGAATTTTTAGGAACAGTTTGGGGTTTGACTTTGGTACGTGAGTTACTCGGTTCGACTCCCAGGAAAACTTATAACTTTTAAAAAACATTCATTGGTGTCCAAGATAAACTTAGAAAGCACATAGAAAATTAGAAAGTTATATAATAGAATAACATCTACCTATCCTAATGTTATTTAATGATATATTTCGCTTGCTCGAAGTGATACTATTTATTGTTACTACGACACTTTACATGACCCATGAGACGTGACCTTTTGCCAATCACAGTTTACCCAAAGAGGTTTATAATATTCCTCTTCAAACTTATGTGCTCCTGGTAGCAAACTATCAGTTTCTAGTTACTTATAACTAAGTACATTTAGCAAAAGTAGAAAGTTTGACTTACTAGTTTACTAAATACAGTTAACGGATACTAAAGTAACTAAAAGGTGAGGTTTCTGTTTGTAGTTTTTCTAAGCACGAATTGTTTTATTGTGAGTCACACAAACTAAGTTAAGGCTGTAGATTACTCCTAAAAGTATCTTTGAAAATTGGGTGAATTGTAGAATTAATAATGGCCTCTTTCCTGCATATTAAACGACAATATAATAATACAATTTTTTCAATCCCATTTCCTAGACTTAATGCAATGGATACTAAATCAATGCTCACTCTCACAATAGTTCTAATCAGTGCCTGGAATCTGTGTCCACTCTGTCGGAATTACAATACATAATCTATGTCTGCACAATGACCGGAGTTTACTGTCAAAGGAGCGAATTACATACAGAAGTAAAATAACTATGTAGTTTGTGTCACCGTGATAATTGAATAGTGCCGTATTCTATGTATATGTGAGGCCTGTCTAGTTTATATGTATACTTTGTTTTTGTGAAGAGATGTTGCGGAAGATTCATACTGTTTTTTGTTACACGATGTATAACGCTACTCAGAGATTATGAGAGTTTTTAACATTTACACAGTATTTTTGAAAAGATCATTATTTTTTTCTTGGATATCTACCTGAATAAGTAATTAAATAAATTACAATCTTAGAATAGCTTTGAATCTCTGTTGGTTTGTACCCAAAGGCTTAATTGGTGAATTTGATGTAAGTAGGTACATGAATTAAGTATTCTTATGTTCCTAAGGCCTTTAGGTAACTAATTCATATACTGGGTGTCCCATAAGTCCTTTGAAATCTCGCGCAATGGTGGCCGAATCATTGTTGTGATAAAACTCAAGCACACAAAAACCACGGTCTGCTCCGATAAAACTTTCCATGGTGAATGAATTCCGAAAGACCGTTGATGCTATCCCCGCACCCCGCATGCCATTCCCGCGCGCCATTTAAATTTTATTCGAAATTTAGATTTCAAAGGACTTATGGGACACCCAGTATTACTTTGTGTTGATACTTTACAACCAACATGAAATTTCAAACCCACTACCAATAGTTAAAAAATACAATAATACCATGTAAAAAACCTTCCAAAAAGGCAAAAAACGCTACCGAATTTTATAAAACAAGCGACATTATTCTGGTTTGTGAATACCAAACAAACTATCCATGTAGCCTTCTCTAAAGAGATGTAGCCGTGTTATCGCTTGCACGCCCCCCAGTGGCAGAGTTCGGAACTAAATTTACTAACTATGAGAATTTATCGGTCTTTCACAATGTTCGCTATGGTTTCGTAACGGTACAAACTGTAGTTTGAAAATTGCAATTTGAATGCTGAAATCTCGTTTCTTAGTAGATTTTCGAAGTTTTGTTGTTACAGTGTGTGTATTAAAGTGTATTTAGTTTTTATTTGTATAAACTTTCTGTTAGATAGAAATTGTAATAGTCGTATTGAATTAAAGTTTGATAGTGTTTTATGTTAATTGTTTAATGTTTCTAATTAGTATGTTTAACGATATTTTTGTAGTTTATTTATTTCTTGAATACTTGTTACAAATTGTACGATGGCGAAATACATAGGTAAATGATTTAAGCGTAGACCTTTTTACATTAAAATTTGGAGGTATTTCTTGTTCTCAGTTTTTACACTTTAAACTCAGCTAATATTATTTGACATTTACAGTTATAAAAATATTTATACGCATTTTTTCCAATCATTAAGTTAATTATTTAAGTAATCACAATTGAAACAACATTTCGACACCACAAAAATCGTCCTCTTTACATTTATAAACATACGGAGTCAGAACAAATATGTGTAAGGTCAACCTTCACAAATATTTACCCCAATCCGTAACCAAACCCCGGGTTCATAAAGGGTAAGTACAACACCACTGGTGCTACCAAAAAATTGCAATATTTTACAATTTACTCTCGCAAAAACACTCCGCAAAATTTACACTTCCATTCTATTGTATTAAAGTATTTTTTCCTCTTTCAAACTAAGAAGACATAATATACGCCTCAGATATCCGAGTCTTAAGGGAACCTCAAACCGATCCGGTTATTTATACATAATCATAATATATTTTTACGTCTTTTCGCCTTCAAAAGCGAGAGAAACTTTCCCTTAACAGGCATATTTCGTGGCATATTTTTTTGGAAAGTAAAGTCCCCTAAAAGTTCTAAACATGGCGTGTCCCTAAGGTCACATATTGTAACCAGTCGATCGCAACTCGTTTAAAGGACCCGATTTGAGCCAAGCTAGATAATACATTTCACGAAGCTTTAAATCTTTTTTATCGCATTCTAGAAAAACATTTTTATCAATTTATTTTTTATGCTAAATGAAATAAATTGGATTGCAAAAGCAGATCTATAAAGATAATAAATATCCCTTGTGTTTTTACACATCTCGTTCAAATATCACCGTTTAGAAGGTTTGTTTTATTTAAAATCCACATTAGATTTTTCATTACGTTAATTAAATAAAATAATGTTGTATTTTAAGCTTGATTATTTAATTAATATCATGAGACAAAGGTTTTTGGTACATCCCCTGATGTTATTTTAAAATTCGTATTACATTCATCATACGTTCAAATTTTAAATGAAACATAATTTATCAAAAATTATTCAGAAGTTTTTGTAATCCCTTGTTTCGTTAAATCTAATAATATTATAAAAGAGACGCGATAAGATAACGTCGAAATGAAAAGACATACTACATGTCTAACTCACTTTTAATTAAACTAGGTGAAAAGAGCTTTAGTTCCACAGTCAAAGCATTTTGCCGCTGCATGGAAATGTATGCACCATAGACTTTTTAATAAGTGTCATTGCATTTTTCAACAGAATAGGTAACATTTCGTCTTTTGAAAACCAGGTTAAAATGCATACGTAACGCGATGTTGGTTTTACAATAACAGGGTTCAGGTTACCAAACAAACATCTTCGCGGAAAAGGACCAAAATTTACAATCTGGTCCTTTGGGTCGGATAAAGTGAAAAATCATGAAAGTCACTCCATTATTAACAGTGTAAGCCCTAACTTCGTAACTTGATGACATCTTCCCGAATGTTCTTTGCATAATTTATTTAGGCGACCGCGAACGAACCGGAATGAGAATTGAATTATATAGGCGCGTAACGAATATCTTTGAATGTTTGTTGAACTTTCTGATTTATTTAGTGTGTTTCATAGCTTGTTTTTAAGGCTTCCCTGGAGTAATTTTATATTCTTCTAAGTTTTATTAAGGTCATCTAAACTGTTTATGTGTTGAGTGCATAAACGCATGAAATCTGTATGAAACGCATGGAAGGTACGACAATGTAGTCGGGTAGGTATCATTAATTAACAAAATCCTTAATTACATTCACTTTTAATTAAACACTCTACAAACATAATATAATAATTATTAAAAAAGTATGTTTTAATCACAGTAAGACTTCCATTAACGGCTGATGCAGCTGCAAGCTATCCTATCTCTCGATAATTAGTTTTATGACGAATCCCATCTCCATTGATTACTATTCCAAAATTTCCAGACGGTTCCACCTCGATCCTGTGGTCTACAGAGAATTTCAGATTTGAATTTCTAATTCTAAATTAATGAGGCGCCTTCCATATTGAAGTGTGTATTAGGTATAGTTGGTGGAGGTAATGAGGCCAATATGGGCTTAGACAAAGAAGCTTAGGGTAGAAACATGTCTGGGAGGTATTTGAACAATTTGCTCTTGTTGTGGTTAAGGCTAATTAATGGTTAGCTTATGTTTGTTTAAATGATTATTGATAGTGTAGCGGAGGTATTGTTGTTAAGTAGAAATAATCAACTCAAGCCAAAAACAAAAATAAAACATATTGTTCTGCATTCCGGTTCGAAAGACCAATATCATGATGATATGATGATGAAATAAAGGTCAGATTGAACACATGAAGGGTAAAGTATCCTTTGCCTCGTTAAACAGAAAATAAAACCCTGTTTTTTTAAACCCAGTTCATTATTGTGTTACTTACAAAATTCTAAGCATACCTCAACTTCTAAACTAACGCACATTTTGAATCTAAATTTCGCAGGACGAGCCATCACGGGGTTATCAAATTTACGCGTCTAAATCAAATCATTTTGGACAATGTTCATCAGGACGGAGCCACGAATTCTAACTAGTGTTGGTTCAAGTGATTATTGTTCTTTACTTAGCTAGTTAGTCGCGTCTTGTTAGTTCAACTTGATTTACTTAAGTTAACTGGACTGTTTAATGGGAAGTGTGAACGTGTTTGGTGTTTTCACTGCGTTACAGCGGTCAAATTAAGTTTGCTGTTTTTGTATTGGCTACTAGTGGCTACGTAATGTTACGTAGCATAAGGTGTGAAATAAAAAGTATTGCGTATGTTAGAAGCATCAAATGGCTGACGTCTGAGCGGTAAAGTTATTTGACGAAAGCTTCATTTTGCAGTTAAGTTTATAGTTTTTATAGGACGAGGGTGAAACACGCAGTATATATATAGCTAGTTCATATTTTTAGTGTATACCTTTAATATTACGGCACTTTTAAATAAAATAAAATATATACGGATCGTGTCATCTGATCTGAATTTTAATGGACCAATCAATTTTATTTATTCAGATCATGGAATTATTTTATTTAAACATTATTCTGTATGCGATATCCAGTGTAAAAAAGATAAATCTATATTTTTATTTCTACGAACATAAACATTTCGGTGGTTTTTGTTTTTGCCTAGGGACACGCATAATACCAACAAATCTTATATGTATCATTCAATTATGTCTTTGATCTTGTCTTTGTACTGTAGGGGCGATAAAAACAGTTGAATTTTACTCTATTATTATTATCAATTATCATATCCCAAGCCTTTTCTCCCTTCCCTTTTCTAGATTTGCTTCCAGTCTAACCAGATACAGCTGAGGACCAATGTTTGAAACATGAAGCAACTGCCGTCTTTCTCCTCAACCCAGGTAAGAAATTGTCCAACTTTATCACCTTTGGTAGTACTACTTATCAGACTTACCGACTATTGACTAACCGTCACGACTGCCAAAGATACTCAAATGACAGCTTTCAGCTTTTTAACGTGCCTTTCGAAACACGGAGCAGCTCTTCATATAAAGATGGGCATCCATCTACGGACCGACCGCGGACTGACTTTCTAATCGATCCATGTTGCTGTTGATCAGCACGTACTGGTGTCAGAAGCCAGTGAGTCTGACACCAGTCTAACCAAAGGGTATTGGGTTGGCCGGGTAACTGGGTTGAGGGGTCAGATAGGGCAGTCGCTCCTTGTAAAGCCTTGATTAGACTGGAAGCCGACCCCAACATAGTCAGGAAAAAGGCTCGGAGGATGATCTTGCGGTTGCTTAGCAACAAGCTCCTCTTTATAACAAACAATAAAAACTTTTTGTACAAAAGGTCACAAGTAGCGAAGGTCCATTTCATTGAGTTTTCTTTTCATAAAACTCATATGTTATTGTATATTATTACAGTCTGCGTCGCAAGTGGTCGCGAATGGAATGATAACAGAGAGCTGTTTACCCACATTATGGGGTCATGTCGTGGTGATCCAAAAAAACATAGAAAACTGGATTTTTACGCAGTACGACCAGTTATTTTGAATGACAGATACGTTGACAGTGACTTAGGAATTAAGTAGTATATAATAATTAATTAAGTAGCACATAAAATGACACAAACACTAGGCTATCAAGACTTTTTGTATAAAATACTAGCGACCAGCCCCGGCCTCGCATCGGCCTCGCATGGAATAACAGTATTACTCCCACTATTTAATGGATGTTATTATACATATAACCTTCCCCTTAAACCCTCTATCTGATAAAAAAAACCGCATGAAAATCAGTTACTTACAGCTTACAAAGGGACAAGGACAGAAAAAGCGACTTTGTTTTATACTATGCAGTGATTTAAAATTTTAATAAATGTTCAATAAATGGATATCGAATAAATAAACAGTAACTATAATCATAAATACAAATACCAAACACGGAACTAGCTTCGAAATCCGACCGTCACATAAACCTGGTCAGTAGGTACTTATGTACTTTTTAGAGGACACAAGGTCCTCTATAAGCCCATCTGCGCCGATCCCTTAACGTCGTTTATAAAGGACATTACAAGTCCAACATGACATTTCACGTTGCTTCATAAAGATAACAGGGGTGACAATTAGCGGGGACCTGTTCAACCTGTTGATGACCCTGTAGGGACCTGTGGGGCCCAGGACTGTCCTTACTATTCATAAATTATGGTTACATTAGTACTGTTTGTTGTTTTGTTTGCAGATTTTGATTTATGTATGGTAATTAATGAAGGTTAGAATACATAAATATTAGTTAATGTTACGCAAAAGGGCGTTTAATTGTAAGTTTTTTTGACTTTATATATAAATCGAGACTGTACCAAATGTTACAATTAACGATTATTTTGTTATGTATTTTATTTATTTATCTACTAAAAACTCACCATATTCGCGTACAATTTAATCTTAAATTCTTCACTTCTAACACAAAAGCGGTAATGAAGCTCCAAATAAAAATATCACAACACAAAATAATGGCTTCATATTTCAGCGGACATAATATAAAAGATAAGCATGTCCATCTTACGGGTTAATAAATATAATGCAGGGGAGGGTTAATTACTGGGTCGGTCCGACCTGTTGATGTGGCACAAGGGACGAGGGCTGTAGACTTTGTAGCTCATTATGAATATTTTTTTTTTGTAATTATTACTGTTTTAAATATTTTTGGCGTTGACATGTTGGAATCACAGTTTGTTGAAAATATTTTGTGCTGTGTTAGATTACATATGTAAATTGAAATGTAAAAATAAACAAAGTAAAAGCAGTTTATAGTGATATTGTTTTATCAAATTCACCCAAGTATATATATTTTTTCATTTATTTTTAAGAATTTACTCAAGGCCATCGGCATTTAAAATATGGTTGGCAAAAAGCGAAATCATTATTCTAAATGATTACTTGACTTTTTGTAAAGGTTAATTAGTAACCTAGTTGGTAGACTTTCGCGTATTGGCGTCCTGTTAAAGATATGGTAGATTAACTACCAAACACGGTATAACAAATTGCCAAAAAGAAGGAATTATAGGCCCAAAAATGTACTACAGCTCTTTTATAATACATGGCATATAAAGAATATAATACACGTGACGAAGTTAATGAGACGAGTCGGTCGCGACCTGTCCACGAGTCTACTGGGACGTGTGGCTACCCTAGTCGGAGTCCCGTAGTCCCGGAGTCCCGAATTCCCGGAGACTCGGGACCTTTGGTACGCGCTACTGCGTATAATTAGTTTTGTTCGTGTTTAATACTGAGTATTATTTTCATAGTTTTGAAGTTCATAGTTTCATAGTTAGTGGAAAAAAATCGTGGTGGCCTAGTGGGCAAAGAACCAACCTCTCGAGTATGAGGGCGCGGGTTTGATTCCAGCTCAGGTAAGTAGGTACCAATGCAACTTTTTTATGTTTGTATGTACTTCCTAAGTTAAGACACCAATGACTGTGTTTCGGATGGCACGTTAGACTGTAGGTCCCGGCTGTCATTGAACATCCTTGACAGTCGTTACGGGTAGTCAGGAGCCAGTAAGTCTAACACCAGTCTAACCAAGGGGTATCGGGTTGCCCGGGTAACTGGGTTAAGGAGGTCAGATAGGCAGTCGCTTCTTGTAAAGCACTGGTACTCAGCTGAATCCCGTTAGACTGGAAGTCGACCCCAACATAGTTGGGAAAAGGCTCGGAGGATGATAAGTTTTTGGAGTCCAGTATTGTGTAGTATGTACGAGTGTATGTATGTTTGTACTAAAATCACGGAAAGAATTTGAATAAGTTAAGTGAAAGGCGGATATAATTTGATTGTGATACTCAAATTCGCTTCCAGGAATGGGTATCTAAGATGAAGCTGATCAACTGCTTGATATAAATTAATGTTATTGTGAAACATTATTATAGCGAACGCGCGGCTCGTGAATAGGTACTACTCCGCGCAATAGGACAAAAAGCTCATAGCCTTCTTCGAGAAATCGGCTACCTGACGTTACCTACATTAAATTCTAGAAAACAAGTAAACAATCAATCAAACTCTTCAGCTCTACAAATATAAGATATATGTATAAGATAATTTTAAATGCTGATTCAATAATATTTGCCTAACAGCAAAATCCTGTGATTTCACTAGAGTTTAGAGAACGTAGTCTCAGTTTATTTCGTCACGTCCTGTAAAGCCGCCATGTTTGCAAAAAGGTAATCCTCTGAAAGCCGTTTGGTAGTCCGACACCCGACACACGCTGAAAATAACTAAAACTAAAGGAATTTGTCACTTGTCTACACTAATATTATAAAGAGGAAATAAAATATTTTTGTTGATTCGTTTGTAATGGATAAACTTAAAAACTGCTTGACTGATTTTAAAAATTCTTTCAACATTAGAAAGCTACATTAGGTATCTGCAAGAATCATAGACTATATTTTATCCCGGTACAGTCAGTAGTTCCCACGGAACGCGGGTGAAACCGCTGGAAAACGGCTTGTTTACATATAAAAATTAAAAAAAAAAAAAAAAGTACTTCGCCACGGCTGTCCATCTGTCTGTTTACGAAAAACTCCCAAAATGAAAAACCTTGAAGACAAAAATCTATTCTCTAGTATTACTTGCTGTACTTATTTGGATCCATAATTGCTATTATAGAACACAATAAAGGATAGAAATACTATGTTGACTCAAACTACTGCGTACAGGTATGTAATGTTGAATCAAATCAATCTTAGGTAATGAACAAGACTTCAATTATTAATTTAGTAACATGTTTGTGGTAACATCATGGAGAAGAAAATGACTAACAGAGCTGTCAAAAATCTCCTAAGAAAGTAGTCCGACAAAATGCGGGTTTTCGTAGGACGAGAAACGGTACACGCTTTCTTTAGAATTCGTCCATTATTTTCAAAATAAATTCACCAATCAATCAAAACCAATTTCTGAGGGATTGGTTTTAATTTAACAAGGAACCTGAACGCCTCGTTATTTCTAGTAACTGATCACGCCTACCATACGTTACTTGGCCTACAAGAAGGTGCCTGACCTACCTTTGTTATGCCATCTTCGCTATCTTTCCTTCCTCTAAGGTAACCTAAATTAGTCTTAAAAGATTAAAATAGTTGTTTCATACTAGACATTAAGACATCACGTAACAAAAGCTTATTGAAACCTAATAATGGTAAGCCCTTTAAACAAACTAATTGAAGAAAATTGATCTTCTTACAGCACATGATAATGAGCCATAACCGAGCGTAGGTAATATAATAACGAAACATTATATAAACAAAAGTATTCCGAACAAACTTCCAGGGAAAAAGAAACCTTAAAAGTGGGAGATAAAGTTCAGAATTGTGTGAAGGACTTATTACACTTGAGGCCACGAGTAAGTACACATTCTGGTATGTCGGAATGGCAAGTATGTGAGCAAGAGTAGCGAAGCTTTTACAGAATTTAGTGGAAATGGCACCTTTGGGACTGGAGCTGGGGAAATGGGCAGCCAGTGTAGTATATTATATTTTAAACACACAGACCACATAAGTAACTGTTTAGTTACCGCGGTGCAAAGAGGTAAGTGTGCTCAAATGAAAGTTTAATGCATCCGTATTACGAATGTTAAGGGATTTGAGATGTTTATCTTTGTAAGTGATATGTTTGTGGCAGGAAAATGTTCTGTTTGGTGAAATTAATAAACGAATGCTTTTGTTGGCATCTGTTTTTCGTAATTCATAAATTAGACTGTGTTCAAAAAAAATTGACATCTCCATTTTGAAATCAATTTATGTGTCAAAGTTATTTTAAGAAAGAAAAACTTTTTTTACCAAAAATCGCTCCAAATAATCAGAATTAAGTGAACAATCTCATTACGGCCTACCAGGATAGCATAACCGGTCGATAGGTGTCGATCGCTCTATTGAATCGGATCGCTGTTTGCACTAGCTCGCGAAACGACCTCTCGATTGTGATTCCGTGATTCTAATAGTGTGTACTGTTGAAAATCTAATCGATTTCCCATTGATGATGATGATTGTATGTTAACAGTGGGTGTGAGTATAAATGTTGGTTTAGCACGGCCTTAATCACTTTTAGGAAAGGACTAACCTCTGACTGTGGTTTCACTCCCGTGTAAAGTACTCAACGCACTTGGGTAAAAAGTAGTTAAGGACCTTCACCAATGAATAGGCTATTTAACACTGAGATTATTTAAGTCGGCCCAGTAAAGCAGTTCCTGACATTAGCAAGTGTAAACGGTTTAAAGCTTTATAATATAGTTATGGATTTGTGACATTAGCAATTTGCTATGAAATTCAGACGCTTTGATACATGTATTTAAATCATACTTCTTACATAAATAAATATGCTAATCTAAATGTCTTCTTTTGCAGTTAGTGACATCTTTGAAAAGGTCAAAGGGTAACTTTTAGAGGACGCTATGACACACCTTTATAAATACGTACATACATATATAGGGTTATTGTTAACAAAATCTAATTATAATTTCACGGCTCCAAACGCATTATTACAGTGAAACTCACTGTTTACTTTAAATTAAATTTATAATTAAATTCTACGTGTTTTCAACTAACTACTCACTCAAACATTGATTGGAACTAACTTAAAATGGTACCCAAATCAAACTGAAAACTTGTTTTAACGTCTTTGAAAATTGAATTAAAATTATTTTAAAGTTAATAATTGAATTATAATGGAAGAAATGTGCATTATTGTTAATTTAATTTAGGTTTTGATTATTTTGTTTACAGAACAATTTTACTATTCAGATTTATATGTATATCAGATTTATATTAAGAAAAGTATAATTTTCAAATAGCTTTTTAATTAATGCAGATAATACAGAGACGAGTCTGATAAACGTGTATTACTAATACTTTATGATACGAATAACATAAAGGACCTAAATATTTCAGCTGATTAAAAAAACTGGGTAAACTGAATGTTATGAAATTAAGGTTTTAATAAAGTAACGAGTTTATTATAATCAAAAGAGAAATCATTATGAAACTAACTTGCCAACTATATAGGGTAACACAATGAACAAAATTCCGTAGTTTCTCTAACAAGAAACAAACAACCAGCGCAATTACAATTTCACTTTCAGTAAATAATAATGTACTAACAAATGATTTGTACTGAAATTCCGAGAGCTAGTTATTATTTTAATTATACTGAAGCAATGTATTACCATTGTTTATGATATCTAATTTAAAATTCTTGGAATTTTAACCATAATTTAGTTGGAACTGAGATATGATAATTATAGGGCTGCGGGATTGTTCGAAAGAGTTACCACGGCCCTGGTACATAAAAGGCCTATGAAGGAACATGATGGGTTTAAGTCAGTAAGAGTCTGACACTCCCTCACGCTGCTAATCCACAGAGGAAGGAGTCATTTAAAGATTTCAACAAAAAAAAATGTAATTTTACAGTCTCGGTCCATTTCTATGTACTTACATAATTTCTAAGTTTTGATCAAGCACGTTACCAGCCTTTTCACATTGGTGAATTTTCCGAGCGACATCGCCCGGTTCGTGGAATAACCACTTAGAAAATCTGTTACTTTGAAAAGGCTATGATAGACCATCACATATTAATCGTTTTCTATATAATACTCATTTTATTTACCTAGCTGGCATCCGTTAGTAGTTTACTAATGAAAATTTTTTGAATATTCCCAAAAATCAGCTTAAATCCTAAATTTATCTATATTTTCAAAAAATAAGTGGTCTTTTGTATTCAAAACCGTGTGAAATAATCTTAGGCAATTCCTCAAGGGTACACATTTACACAATAATCCTTACAGTGATTTATATAATCATTGTATTCGTAATCGTAACAAGTTTCAGTTGAGTTCCGAACAAAATTACTGCCGACTCATTTGCTTTACCTTAACGAACGTTAATGTTTATTAATTACCGCGATTAAGTAGCTATTTTATTTTTGGTTTTAGATATTGTGGTTACTGAATTGGGAATTAACGCTTTGTAGGCAATCATTGGAAATTAAGTGTCTTATGTGGTTTTAATAAGACGAGCTATAATATAAATTGCTCTTTGCTATTAAAAATTGTTGAATGACTTTAAATGTGGTTTTAATAGGAAGACCTGGAATATAAATTGTTCTTTGGTATCAAAAATAGTTAAATTATAGTTTATTTTTAACCGAATTCCCGAAAAGAGGAAGTTCACGGTTCGTTTGTGTGTTGTTTATTATATTATTTACTACCAGCACTATCAGCCTTACTTATAAAAATCAACAAATCATCTTCTAAGCATTGTTTTAAGTAATTACTACTTAAAGCCTTAAGTAGTGATTAAATTATTTTGACCTATAAACGTTGCTTAAGCATGTCTTAAGTAATGAACAGATAATGACATAAAAACATACTAATTTCTCAACACTACCGGAATGTTGGTAGCTTAAAAAAATATTTGTCATCAAAACGTTGTGTAATGGCAACAATGGCATCCGTAAAATATAAAATTAAAAAGTTGAGCTGTCAATAAACCGGAAATGAAAAATCAGCTGGTAAGAATCCAGCCATTTTGATAATTAGCGGGTTAAACAAGGGTGTGAGGCTACTTAATTTGACAGCTCATTTAAGACATTGCTAAGAAAATGATTTATTTCAGCCACGTTTATAAGTAAGATTTTTTCTTAAACATCTCTTAAGTATAACTTATTATTTTATAATTAAGGCTGTAGGGTAAACTGGGTACGGTTGTGCCAGGGTACGGTAGTGACAGTCGCAATTGTAACGAAACTATACGTAATACGGGGGAGGGGTGTGAGGGAGAAAGACGTGGCTCACAAGCCTAAACACGTTCCCCAATATTGCGTTAGCCGGCGCAGGACGTTGACGTAAGCAGGAGCCCACATTGCTTTTCAACAATCAAAAGTAAGTATTTTTGTTCGATTTCTTTTCCTAATTTCTGTTATTTTTAAACAGATAGATGATCTTGTTATTTTTTTCTTTAAAAGTTGGACATTAATATTTAATTACAAGTGATTTCTTTTTACGTAAAGTATTTGGCAAAATCATGGCGAATTTTTGTTTTCAAAATGATGCGTTGAGTACGATTGTGACAATTTTTTTGGGTACGGTTGTGACGAATATCTACACATATAAAAATCTCATATTATTATTTTTTGCTTTTAGATGTCCAGAATACGTTTGTGGAAGACCGGAGAGAGCAGTATGATGTAAAAAATATAAAGATGCCGATGAAGAAGCGAAACAAGGGATTTCGTAAGTGTAGCACAAGCTACAAGCCTTTCTACAGCTACAAGTTTTAACAGAGTAAATGTTGTTTTGTTGATTGTTAAAACTATGTTTGTAAGCTTATTAGGTTAAACATTTCTACAATAAAGGATATTATAGACCATTTTGATATATGTTTATGCATGTCACAACCGCCCTTGGTATGTGGCCGGTTGTGACACTTTCCCATTTTTTTTTAAATTGATCTTATGAGTAATACATTGTATTAAGGAACAATATATTAGTGTTTTTACGTACACAAATGTCCAAATTGCGATACAAGTTCCTTTTCTGGGAGCTAATTAGTAAAATAACAAAATTATTGGTGATCAAACGAAAATTGGCACAACTGTACCCAGTCTACCCTACATCTTTAAAAGTAACCGAAGTGGGTGCATTTAATGACCTTATCAACCATTTATAGAACATAGATGTTAAATAAAACATGTAACATCATATATCCTTAAGTTACAAAAATGACGCAAACCCTAATAAAGAAAATATTAATTTCACATAATTCTCGAAATATCCTTCCCGACTTTTATAGGTAACCCAACATGGTCTCTGCAATAAAAATGGCACATAACCTATTAAAACGAAGATCTTAATGTTTGTATGTAACTCATAAGGTAAAAGGTGCATAAATATGTTTGTACTAAAACATCAGGAGTTACGATTCCATACGACATATTTTTATATCTTGTTTTACGACTGTATGTGTAGAACAAAGAGAAACGAAAAAAAGCGGAGATGCCATAAGGGTAGGCGCCTTCATGTATATCACGGTGATGTACGGTATAATCATCGGCACAAATCTTGAGCGCTGACCTTCACCTGCGCAGAAGTAATTTATTCTGTCCCTTTTGTGGTATGAAGTGATGCGCGGCGCCGGCGGGCTAAAGCGGTGATTGGCCCGCAGCGCATCGCGTCATAGCCGTCACTCGGGATTGTTTCTTTGCTAATAAACCACTTCTGCGCAGATGAAGGTCAGCGCTCAAGATTTGTGCCGATGATTCTAGGCGCGATCAGTTACTAGAACTAACGAGGCGTTCGGGTTCCTTGTCAAATCAAAACCAATCTGTCAACAATTGGTCTCGATCGATTGGTGATTTCATTTTGAAAATAATGGTCGGGTTCCATAGAAGGCGTGTAAGGGCAGAGCTAGTAACGTTCCTCGTCCCCGTTGCACCTTCATTTTGGCTCGCTACTTTCTAAGGAGATTTTGCGTTATGACATCTCCGCTGCTCATTTTGTCCTCCATGGTGTAGGAACGTACATACGACTATAGGTATGCTGATGGAATCAATAATGTCCCTTTTTATTTCTAATATTTTATCTTACTGACTGGATACGTCGGTTTTGCCTGACTTGATGATGATGGAACTTACTCATTAATTAAAGATAATTAATAAAGAATAGTTTCTTGTTTCCAGAAATGTTGCTAGATATCAATGGATGTCCCAACTATATTTTTTTTTGTTTTCATTGATTTTTAAGGGAAAACTAACACAACTTTTTTCGGAGAAGTAAGATACCAGCGTTGACTTTGAGTGTCCGAAATTTTCTTAAAGCATGGCGTAATTGTACTTAACAATGAAATATTTTTTTAAAACGATTCAGTAGTTCTTAAAATTACCCCTGTATACAAGCATACAAACAAAATACCTTTTTATGATACTATTAAAATAAAGAAGTAAAGGTGGAATCAATAATGTTTTTCCATCTAATATAGCATCGTATGTCCCAGCATTAATGGGCTTTACTCCCGAGATAGGAGTGAAGTTGTGATGAAAAGTGTATGGAAAACAAATTCAATTTCATGCTTTAATGGACTCCGTGGTAGCCAGGAATAGGGCCCCATTTTATAGATTGGAGCTGATAATAATGTTTAAAAAATACTTTGAATATTGGTTGCGTTTATGGACTAGAATAAAATAATTTGTCTGCTTGGCTTTTGCCAAATTTGATGGGTCAGTTTCCAGTCTAACCGGATTACAAAATTCAATTGTGTTGTATCTTCGTTGTTATTTGGTTGTGAGAAAAAAGAAAGTAATGCTCTATGTAAGGATTATCTAAAAGACTGACTTATTTTTTTTTCATTCACCATAACCATTAAAAAAATCTTCAACGTAGGTATTATACAGTTAGAAATTTGTATGTGCTGTTTCATGAACAAGCAATATTCAGCATTGATCGTATATTACAAAATAATATTCAGGAGAATCAATGGACCCGCCATAGTTATTCAGTAATAGAATATCAGGTATTTTAGTGCTAATTAATTAGGTAAATGTGTGGGCCTTCAAACACATTCACAAAGGTATTATTAGATTCAAACGCAATAGGACGTTGAACTAATATTTCTATAATTAAGTATCTATGATAATATTAGTACGCAGCTTATTGCTGAAATAACGACGTGATAGTAGTAATGGTAAACTAGTTTTATCTAGTAATAACTACCTAAGCCTTTACAATATGGACAATGGCTGTTAAAGTGAAGTCTTACTGCCAAAATATTGGTTGAATATAATTTTATAAAGTTTTAAAAGGAGAAGTCTACAATCATCATCAGCCTATTGCAGTCCACTGCTGGACATAGGCCTCTCCAAGTGCACGCCACTCAGATCGATTTTCGGCTGCTCGCATCCAGCTCCTGCCAGCCGTCTTGCGCAAGTCATCACTCCACCGTGTCTGAGGACATCCACTACGTTTGCCGAAGTCTACAAACACATGTGCCATTATAGAAATACCACATTTGCAATCAAATAAATGTAATTACGTTACATACACATCTCAAGTACGGTGTATGTAGGAACCATCATACATTTCTTTTCGGATATTTCTTCCAAAGTCACACATAAAATGTTGTAACGATAAAATATAGTGACAAAACTGACTTGTCCTCATTCGACGGCCACGCGACACAAACTCGCTCTCTCGTGAATTCACATCCCATCTCACGGAAAGGTCCTCAAAATCCTAGGGGCATAAACTTTATGTAAGTGTATTATTTACTTGTTTTTATAATACTCTTAGCCCGGCCACGAGTTAGTGAGGGCTCCTTCAAATGTGTGGATGAAGGCTTTAGCACCAAAAAAGAGTTTATCTTTCGGTTAAATGTTCGTAGTTGTTTAAATACTGAGTTATGATGAATAGCTGTGGCCAGCAGTTTTTCTAACGTCTTTTTCATCACTGTAAAGGTTTATCAAATCCTCTCAGTGGGTTTTGCATGAAAGTGTATACATCCACACATCCAAAATTTCAGGTTCATAATATTAATACGATGTGTTAGAACAATAAATAAATTGATTTAATAAAGACATTGACCTCATGATCCCCAAACTTTTTAAGCCCTTGTCAACAAAAGACAAGAAAAAGAAAATAACCAAAGAAATAATATCAGTATCAGTTACCCCAACTTCAGATACCAGGGCAGCATAAATTAGTGAGAGTTAATATTTCAAAAGACGAAGATCTCGGGCGACGACCGACGACGTGACATCACTGCTAAAACAAGTCGAGCTGTATACAGATGGGAATTAAACTTTGTGGAAGGGGAATGTACACTTTAAACGATATAAAACAACGTTGAGTTGCATCTAAGATAGAGTTTAATTTTAATAAATGTACGACTTTGAAAAATTTCACTGTTATGGATTTTAATGAAGGCGTAAGTGAGAGTCTTGACATTTTTGCTGTTACGGCAAACAGTCTTACCGCCATTTCAAATAATAGATTTTATCGGCAAGTAATAGATTTATGTCTCCAATTTCGGTAAGGTAGATTTTTATTGAATGATCGTTTTAGACAGAGAAGGTAAAAAAAATACCACCATATTTTCAAAATTCAAAAGATAACAAAAAGCGACACATAAATCCGATTCCGTCTAAAAATAACTATAACCCTCCGAACCAATCAATACGGTGTTTGTGCGTTAAAAGTAGATTATTTTCCCACATTCAAGTGTGTCGAAGTCCCAATTTTCTACACGGCTGATTTTTTCCCTTTGAATCCTACGATCCCGTCCCTGAACTCAAACAAACAAGGATTGTTGACTTGCTTCTGCCCCAATAACGTCACTTCCGCGTGTATCGAGATTTTGTTTATGCCACTGATTTGGTCCCCCATTCTATCAACTCTTCCTAATTCAACGAATCCTTCGCATAGAAGACGAAAAGCATTATTTTGCATATCAATTGAATGTACTGATTATTTGGAAATAAATAAGCTTGAGCAATCAGCATTTATGTATTTTTCCCTCCGTATTTTGTATGAAAATGATGCCGGCTGAAATATGCCGCTCGGATTACAATAAAAGGAAAAATTAAACGTACAATGAACGCGGTTTTTTATTATTATAAGGGTGGTTGTAATATTCGCGATCGTAAAGTTGAACAATTATGCCTTTTTGGAATCGCTTTTGGTTTTTAATGCAATAAAACAAATGCTGTTACATAAGTTTTTATTTTGTTTTAAAAAAGACTGAGGTAGAGGTCGATTTCCAGTTCTAGAAATTTTTATTTGGTGTATCTGAGTATGCGTTTAAACTATCAGATTTCTCGAAACTCAAACATTATTCAGTTCTTTTAATTTTCATCAATTTGAGAAACTGGAGGTGTATCTCTAGTGAGCCCTAACAACATTTCTCAATGACAAAATCCCCTTTTTCATCAAATATACGAAGTGCTTATCAACTAGAGCGTTGTGGTTATAGAATGCACCCTTTGCATTGGTCCTGAATGGAAGCAACCGTGCACTTAATGAAATTCTTTTCGGGTGACCTTTCTGTCACGTTTTTGGGTTCCCACTGAAAATTGACGGTTGTGTTTTGTTCATTCAAACGTTTAGTAGCGTAAATCATCTCAGTACACATACGATAAAATTATAGAAAAGTCAAAAATGTACATTGAAGATATTTTTAAGACAAATAAGCCCAGATACAACGTGCATATTAGAGAAATGAGAGCTTCTAGATTTAATACCATAGTACGTAAAATGCTTTATTACAGACCTACAAGTCATAGACACGGGACATGTACCTAAAAAGACACAATATTATACGTACCTACTTACTTTCTACTTCTGATCACAAATACACTGTTCACGAACACAAAGAGTTAAAGACTGGAGCCGAGTCTAAACAAACGCCTTTTAGATACCCACGTTTGTTATCATTCCCTAACTACGACAGAACTGTTGTTGGTAAATATGCTATTATTTTGGCAAACATACATTCCTAAACTAGACTATGTTCTCTTTACATTAGCAGCTTTGTTCTGTTTAGTGCCTTGGACAGACACTAATTACTTTGCGGCTGATAGAAAACCATATTCTATTATGGTTTATCTAGTCATCACTATCATCATCATCTCCCGAGCCTTTTCGCAACTATGTTCTGTCATGTCTGTTATGTCTAAGGGGATGCGGCTTTGTACCAGTGTTTTACAAGGAGCGACTGCCTATCTGACCTCCTCAACCCAGTTATCAGGGCAATCCAATACCCCTTGGTTATACTGGTGTTAGACTTGGCTTCTGACTACCCGTAACGACTGTATTATTTTTATTTACCACTATATTGTATGAAAACCTGCCATTTTGGCCTATAACTAACTATCATGGTCATGACTTTGATGCAGCTTACTTAGCAGTAGGTACTTAGACATTTATCGGGTGTCAGGTAGAAATGTGCTTGTGTGATAATCAAGTCAAACTGATGGCTGAAACTAGATCCATTTCAAGGATGCCATGCAACATATTGCAAATGCCCAAGACCTTGGGAGCTTGGTAATCCTTCCCTCAACCTTCACTGGAGATTAACGGTACATGCAAATCAAGAAAATTAAATTCGCGCCGATGCATGGCTTGCTAACGACAGCTTTTGTCCTAAGACAGTGTCAGGTATCTAGTTACAAGATCCAGAGGTTTCCACAACTTTGCTTCTTTATTTAGATAAGTAAATGTTCACATTCACAACATAAGCTTGATCGGTCAAGTCGTGCGGCTACGTAGAATCCGCTAGCTCCACAATAGATTGCATATTTATTATACTGTCATGTGAACAAATACACCACAACACACAAGTATTTTAGCAGTTCTGAATAGCCTACGCAGACGAAGTGGGCAACAGCTAGTGATTTAATAAGTATTCTATATGCAACACCAAAAAAGGTACCAAAATCTTTATCTTTCATACAGAACTATGCCAAGAAAGCGCAACTCGAGCTTAACGGTTTGGCAATCTCTCTAACACGCCAAGCCATTGTACCCGGGACCAGGTGACGTCACCTTAAAGTGAATATTCTTGTCGCCTCTGATGTTTCGTACATAAAACTTTCATTTTGACGTTGTTAAAGTCACGAAGCTGATTTGGTGACTAAGAACTTTCTTACAGACGTATTTTAAGAAAAACCATGTTAATGGTGAAAGAAGATGTATCAAAATTGCCCCACGTCCTATAACAAACTAACGCATCTCAAAAAAAAGATAAAAATGTTCAAAAAAATATGGCAAACTCTCTAACTTAATTTTTTATACGTCGCTTTGTAATAGGAAGTGGGGCAATTTTGTATGGATTTTGATCCGTCTTCTCTATCTAAAACTGTTCGTGAACAATGTATTTGCGTACATGTGTATGCGTCAATGAGAATTCAAAGCAAGCATTTGTTTGACAACAAAGTTTGCAATTTTGCTGATATTTAAGGAATGTTCACATTTTTGAACGCACTTTGTAGCGAGTAGACCAGAAGAAACATTAGTGTGCGTCACAGTGCCTCGCACTGATGGAATGTCTCCATTCACGAAGATATTACAGTGCACTATTATTTTCCCGTAAAAGCTGTGTGCGCCTTTAATCAGCCAGCATTATTAGGTAAGATTTTTACAATAATTTATTTTTGTTTTTATTTTATGTATTGCTGATCGTGGGCTTAAATAGAATAGACACCAAATCCAAAATCACCCTTATCCTAAGGAACTGCACACTCTGATCAACTTCAAACCCTCACATGCTTACCTTAACATCGCTAATTAAATATTATAAGTCAAAACTGTTAATTCCTCGTTCAATAGTCATTGCTCATCATAATAAAATGCTGTTGTTAGCAGATATTCGTGGAAACTTACAATTTTTATCTGTCCAAAGATATTTGTGAAAATTGCGAAAGCGATTTGGTTTTAAGGCCGGAAAGAATATTTCTTCCCAAAGCTCTTAGAGTTACGCCGAGTTTATTGCCAGTGTTTATTTTGCAAACTCTAGTTTTGAATTGAAATATGATGATTGCGTGCGATTTATGGTCTAGCAAATATTGCTTGACGTTCATTGTTATTTTTGATTTTTATCTCGTAAGGTGGCAAGTTGAGAATGTCGTGAAAATTTTGTATAAATGAAATCGTAAATGTTGTAACCACCGATTGGCAGCAAATTATTTTTAAGTAACTTTTTTATATTATAAATCTAAAGTGTTTGTTGTCTGATCATTGGTAATTAAACGCTCTAATCTAAGGAACTACTACACCGTTTCGTATTTTTATGCCAAACTGTACGTAACTCGTTAAATCAAATAATGCTCTGCTCTTAACATAAAGTTCAATGAGTCCATTCTCTAATTTTAGAGATCTGTCAGTCGAAAATAATCCTTTAAGTTATATTTTCATCAAACTCGTCTGTCTGTCAAAATGTCAAACAAGTGTCAAACCTATGTAACTTTTATCAATCGAACTCACGACTATTATCGACATACCCATATAGATATACGCCCTACGTACCAAAACAGACTTCTTGTCATGTTTCATACAGTCTAGTCAATCAGTAATTCTTCCAAGGTCGTGGAAATATTTCTTGTACTAGGCGTTGCTTATACCTAGGAGTTATAAAACACTACAAATAATTTTGACGGGTATTTGGACCTCAATAGTGAACAATGGGACAATTTTCCTCTAATATCCCGCCTTTTATCGATTCCGATCGCCGTATAAATCGATGACCGATTTCTTAAAGGAAAAAATAGAATACACCGATATCTAGTAATAATACTCACACGACCTACAAAATGTCGGACAGAAAATCCTCGTCAGAAAGTCCCACAAAATATCGGCTCGATTTTATCTGTCCAGCTAGAAATCTGTCAGACAGATCCCATTAGGTACCTATGTACGTATTTTGTGCTTGTTTAAAAATATATAATGTAATATAAAGAAACGTATTTTATATTAAGTGACAAGAAAGACTTAAAGTACCAAGTATTCTTGAAGACAGCTTTATTGCATAATAAAAGAGACATTAGGTGTTAGAGTCTCGTATATCATTAAAACATTCACCTTCTATGAGTTTAACGAACTTAGAGCAGAGAGAAGACCTGGGGCTCAATTCTGCTAATTTGATAATGTGTCAATAGGATATCAATTGAATCTCAATAGTAGTTTTAATTGTTCGAATTCTGCTACTAATATAGATCAATCGTTTTCCAATGACATTCCATTGGTTTGTCATTCGTCTGCCATTGGTATATTAGGGTAGTCTGCTCTTCAATTGCATTGCAATCGTAAATCATTTGCAGAATCACCGAAAAGGATACAAACGTTTACCTATTTAAAACATAAAATTAGCGTAATGCCAAACGCTTCAATCGTTGAGTCGTGATTGAATCTTAGTTGGATATCAGTCGTAGGTCGCTTAAGTAAATTCCTTGAAACGTATGCGCCACACAATTCCCTGGTGTGAAAACTCTGTATGAAAACGCATATTTACATATTATTAATTTGTGTTCTGTTCGTAACCAACGTCAAATACTTAAACTAACATATTATTATACTAAAGTGTTGTGATATACAATATATTTGTACTTTGGTAAACAAACTTGAAATACATCGTGCGAATGCGGCGCGATGCGTATCTTTTGACAGTTTTGGTTTGCTCTGCGTTTGTGAACGAGTTATAATTTTGATATGCCGGTGATTTTCCAGTCAGAATATTATTATTTACAAAATATTTCTCAAATAGAGACGGATTAAAAGTATAAGATGAAACAGTTAATCATTATTTATTCGGGGTAAACACTAATACTTAAATGTTACAGCAGCTGGATTCACCATTTGTCGTCTTCATGCTTTTTTCGTATTTGTTGAATCCACTACAAATATTTACTCAATGTACACATAGGTAATTAGGGAGGCTTGCAAAAACAATAGATTGAATATCATATCGTCTTTTCCAAACGACTTATTAAAAGCTATAAATAATATCTGTCCGCCGCATCCATCAAAATATTGGTTCCGTACACCCAATATTACTTCAGCAAACTTTGTTATTACTTCAGCTAAGTTTATTTGGTAAATGAACTGAAAACTGGCGTCCAGCGACGCACGCGATTTATAACCCCATACATTACTTTTGACAACATCCACAAACGCGAATCTGAACTCTATTCCTTCAAAGCTAAATACTATATTTGAGTATTTGAAAAATGTTTGGCTTCGACTGGATTTGCCAAATTCAAATGCGGTTAAATTAATGTAATATAATCTTTATTGCGTTAAAAATAAGTGTGTTTGCGTTGATAAGTTGGTCATTAAAATTCTCAGGTAAGTTCTAATTAGGAACGCGTAGGCTCTTTCAAGTGTTTTAGAGGCACTTAGGAGTGAGTAATAAAATGTTTAACACTTGTACAGTTTATTTAAATATAAAGCATTAAAAGCGACACGTCGCACATAGTTATTTTGTTTTTATTTGTCTTTTTCAGCATAGCATTGTTCACCAATTAATATACTGAAGTACTTTTTGCACTACGTCCAGTTTTTAATCTAGAAGAAGGAAAGAAAATATTATGTTCCAAAGGTTTTCCCTTTTTGCATTTTAGTATGTATCCCTTTAAAATCAAAATAAGGTCTCCTGGACACTCATTTTTGCATTGCAATAATAGAATTTACGATCCACAAAGATTCAGGCAATTGGGGTCGGTGTACACTGTACACAACATAGAATGACCGTGTAAATTTATTTATTTTTATTTTTATTTATTTATTTAAATCAGGCTACAAAGGCCCATAGAAAATACTATACATAAATATTATAACATTAAATCATATACTAATACATATTTTATATAAACAACTTAAAACTAATGCACACGAAGTGTCGGCGTCGTGTTACGCTGCGAGGTGTCGCGTAGCCATCCTCGGAACCTCCGATACACGACACCCTTCGGCCAAAACTCTTCCTTGAGGAATGTCTCTACGTGATGAGTTGGAACTCGCACCATGAACGAATTGAAGTTCGTATTGTGGCGCGACTCCAACTTCGCCACCCTCAAGGTCCAGTTGGTCTTGGACCGGACATACTCCACGATCTGCTCCACCGTCGTGGTGTGATGTAGACGGGACACGTACAACTGCGTCGTTGGTACTGCAGGACGCAGCAGGATGTTGGGTCCAGTTTGTGCGGTACCGCACTGATTCCTGCAAGGTGGCCTCTTCTTTCTCCTTTCAACCTTTATGAAGCCATCCTTGTCGCACGTGTCCTTCTTAGGACCAGTCTGTGGCTGTGCTGTGCCACGGGTTTGTTTACCCCCTTTTGCTTTGGCCCGCTTTGATTGCGTCACAGCGGGCTTGTTGGTGGCTGCTACTGCTGCGTAGTCGCGTTTGGGGGTCGACGTTCCTACGCGTGTCTCGGCCGCAGGTGTTGACACGGCAGCGGCGGCGGCGGCGGGGCGGGGTGCATCGTCAGCGACATCGGCGACCGGTGACGCACTCGAATTCGCCGACTCGAAACTGATGACGGACGCATTTTGCGCCCCGCGACGAGTATTTACATTCAACACATCCAATGAACCACTTATAGAAACAGCGTTGCGCAACAACGCTACTTCACCACGCAGGTCACTGATGGTTACCTGTGACGCTTCCATCTTGGACTTCATATCGTCCAGGCTTGCCTTCAGACACGTTATGTCTTTCAGCAGCCTGGTGACGTCGACGTGATCGAACGTGACGGGAGGCAGCTTATGCAAGTCCTTCGCCACGAATTCAGGCACGTCATCAGGATCTGTCCTCTTCAGCAGGGAGATGATGTCCTGCAGGCTCTTGTCGCCACCGTCCCTTCGGCGGGATGGCATCTGCTCGAGTTGTCCGAGCGACTGGAAGAGCAGCAGCTTTGCACTGCAAACCTCCTCCTCTTTGTAGGCTGATCTGCAGATCTGCACAATGCTGACCTCATCCATATAATCGATGGCATGATTAATGAATGCCAACACTTCGTTGGCGATGAGCGGCTTAGAACTCATCGCGACTAAGACGGGCAGCGGCTATTGCCGCGCAAAACGCGAATATAATATTCGTACTGTGCAGCGAAAACGCGACCGTTCTCGAGCGCGCATCGCACTGCACTATTTGGCTATGGGACCACACAAGCAGAGTGGCGCAGTGGAAGCGTGCTGGGCCCATAACCCAGAGGTCCGTGGATCGAAACCACGCTCTGCTAATATTTTTTTGGATTTTAATAAAGTTAGCAAGGTTTCAATTTTAGAATTTATTTGAATTGCTGAAAACTGAGCTCCTGGCATTCTTTTTACTGTATTTGTAAACTAAATAATTTATAAACCATAATTCTTACGAAATGCAGGGCAAATACTTGTTGTAGTCGTCTATTCTCCAGTTTTATAAAACTACTTTCAAACTAAAGGATTACGTACTTCGGATTTTTCTGATTTATCTTCAAAAATATAGTGTAAAAGCGCTCTTTAGAAATCAAAATTTGATAGAGGATTATATATAAATAAAATTATTGTAAAATTATCTACAAAATTAAGTAATAAACGACTAATTAATTCAGCTAAGTATACCTATATCTACTCCGTTCACAGACTTAGCTTTAACACTGAAAAAAACTGTGACAATATTTCACACAGGTAAGTAAACAAAATGCTGATGAAAGTTTACGATTTGACCATGAAACCAGCGGAGCAATAATGATGCAAAATGTTCTACTGTTTATGAGCGACGCTTTACGACTAAACATTATGGCATCGGCCTTAAACGAGATACTACTGTTAAAAGCAGGAGTTTATGTACTTACTGTGGTCCTGTGGGCACTGTTTTACTGATATAGTGAAGTGGCATCTCATTTAAAAATATAAAAATGCGTAAAAAGGTTTTGTTTTGCTGTTGTTCAATGTTGGTGACTGCCTCGTTGGTCTAGTGATCGCAAGCGCGACAGCTGTAGATCTCTTGCTTCCCGGCTCGGGCCGAAATCATAGCCTGAAATTCGGTGATTGATACACCCGTGCATCGGAAACCACGTAAATGTCGGTCTTGCGGCTGATCTCTCTCCGGTCGTGTCGGATTATTTTTGGTGAGACGTGAGTATACGCACTCATTCTTTAAAGTGCAATAAAATAGAACTTACTATGGGGAATGTCAGAACACAAGAAGTAGTACCCAATGAAAACAGGAAACACCGTAGAATACACTTAATAAATATAATGGCTTCTTCTAAAACTCTGGTACTCAGCTGAATCCGGTTAGATTGGAAGCCGACCCCAACATAGTTTGGAATAGGCTCGGGAGATGACGGGAGATGATAACAGCTAAACAAATAAAAAATACATAATGTTCTACTTACGTCTTAAAGGCAGTTCTTAGATTTACATCAAACTTGATACCAGCCAATTAAATAATCCCACCTAGAAATACCATGAACAAGAAACTAAGAATCTACGTAGTAATGACGTGACGATGTAAGGCAGTTGCAGTGTATTGTTCAAACGCTTTTGTTTATAGCGGCGTATGACGTCTCAAAGGACTGCGTTCTGCTGGCTTGTTTACTTGAAGACAGGCTGTATGAGTTCGATAACAGCCTGTGTACCTATAGTTTATAAGACATAGGTATGAAAATGTAAAAAATATTGGTGGGATCGCACTGTCACATTAGGGAAAAGTTTGCGTTTGTTTTTGAACGATGACTTTATACTTTACAGTGACATATATGGCTCTAAATTAGAGGTACATAAGTAAAGGATTCTTTATAAAACACTTCTATCAGGACGCGGTTCAAACCGCGGAAAACCGCTTTCACCTAAATAAAAATGTAACTTTTAAAGCCCAATCAAAATCAACACACAGTAACATAACGTATTCAACAAACAAATAAAAAAGAAACGCAAACACACAAAATAAAATATAAAAAAGGACAGAAATAACCCGAGCATGTAATCACAATCCTGTCAACATCTCTATGGGAGAACATGTTTAATAAAGCCCAAAAATGCCTCACAAATCGCAATATTTCACATCGCTTTACAAAATTCCCATGACGAATACGAGTTGAGTGAATAAAGCTGACATTTCGGAAAACTTTAAGACAATTTATTATACGTGCCTTCGTTCCTGTGCTGATGTTTTACAAAATGAAATATCTCAAAAGTTTTCTTGGTAACCGTGTTATGTTCGGAGCTATTTAGATTGCATTGTGAGGTTGTACCGTGGACTGATCATCGCGATCGTCATCTGTTTTTTTATCTAATCTACTACATAATGTAGTTCTGTCTTCCAATGTCAGGTAGTAGCTGTGTGCCATGTAGTACATTGTGAAGTGACCAGTCATTTTACTTTTTTTAATGGGAAATCAAAACCCGCCATGCTCCTTCATAGGCCTTTTATGTACTAGGGCGGCCGCAATAACTATAAGTGGCCACTTGGCACTAACTTCTGTAATAGTTTTCTTCATCGCTCGAGTTGAATGATTGATCCTGAACAAGCGATATTGACCAAATGCGACCACATGTCGTTTTCATTGTAATTTTGTGATAAGAAAACTGCTGACGAAGTAAGAGAGTGTAAATTACGAATAATATCTACCTTTTTCCTTTTACAGAAGTTCAATTTTTAAATCGCTCCCGTTAAAATTACAATCGCGAATATCTCGCGAGACTTGCGTAAGATGGATATGTTTTAGTAAATCCATTAAGGCTTTTAAGCTCTTTCCTTAGGATTTAGAGTTATCCTAAGAAGGATGGTAATTGTTGAAGCAAAAGCTTGCTGTTTAATTCAGAAAATTATGGCGCTGTTACACGCTTTTACTTACACGTTTAAGTAGTATTTGTATGAAAACAGTGTTTAATTGAATATCGTCTTTATTAGCATGTATTTAAAGTTTAAAATGCATTAGAGCAGCTGGCTTCAGATTGAAGTTTTTCAGCTATCTATGTGAACATTATAGTAGGTAAGTATGTACAAAGATATTCGTTTTTCTTGTGTCAGCTACTTGCAAAGAGGTTCATAAAGATTAAAAACGTCTGCACACATTCATAGCTGAAAAAAATATTTAAAGTAACTCGTGAACGTGTTAAGAAGCATTTTAGGAATGTAAATAATATTATTACGTTTTTGTTTTTATTTTGCAAAATAATCACGCATCACGGTGGAAAGAAGTTTCCTGGGCACACTAGTGAAAAAATGACGAAATCTCCGGTCCGTTACAAGTTTTTTTTAATAATGAATTTGCCAACTATCGGGTCAACAGTTGTCCGAGTTTTTAATCTGCAGTGTGAGTCATTATTGGCCACAGAGCATCTAGGTGGATGGAAGCAGTACCTAATTTTAATGAAAACTAGTCACCGTCCCTACTAATATTATATTTAATGCGAAAGTAACTCTGTCTGTCTGTCTGTCTGTCTGTCTGCCTGTTACGCTTTCACGTCTAAACCACTGAACTGATTTTAATAAAATTTGGTACAGACATAGAGTTGACCTTGAGAAAGAACAAAGAAAAGTTTTTATCCCGTACTTTAAATAATTCTTTTGGAAACGTGATATAACCGAACTCTACATGGGCGAAACCGCGGGTGGAAGCTAGTATTATATAAGCTGAAATATTTCACATTTCAACACTGAAACTGCAAGTTGGAACACGTGACAGGAAATGTGCAGTTATACTCGAAGTATTTAACCGGATTCCGTACAAAAGTGACTGTGGAGTTAGACTGGGGAACTATGCAGTTGCCATGCAAGTTTCAAAACGTTGGCACGTGTTGGGTTACTCGTCTTGCATGTGAGAATATTTTGTTGCTAAATTATCAAAAGTTTTATATTTTGTTGCTACATAAATTAACAGGTGTTTTTATTCAAGTAATAACTCATTTTAATCATGTGAGTAGGAGCCATGAGGATTGAAAATATGATTAGTGCTTTTCTATTCTTTTCATTGAATTATGTAATACCTACTACCTACCAGTATTACATGATACTGCCATTAATGTAGGCACTACTAGTACCCGGATAAAATATAGCCGATAGTGAAATAACTTTTTAAATCGGTTCAGTAGTTTCGAAGCCTTCTACAAACAAATACACAAAAAGTGCCCATCTTTGTTTGCTATCGACGCCTACAAAAGCCGAAAAAAAATAAAAAAAGCTTTTCAATTTGTTCTAGATTTTATTACATTTTTCAGTTATAACAGGGGTATCTAACCAATTCCTGAAATTTTCACTCACAATAGAATGTTAGGAACTCTATTTGGAAAAACGTTACAAAAAATCAAAGTATCTCGCTGCCTGTCCAAAATGTACTGCCAGATTTGACTGACTATTCAATTTTTTGATTTTTTTGTATCTATCTGTATCTGTACGAATTTCATCAAAACGTATTGAAACGTTTTTTGGAATCATTTTTTGAAGAGGTTCAGTCACAAAAGTTAAAAAAAAAAAACAATAAAATTGTTGAGGTTTTTGACATGCTAATAAAATAGAACGCTTTCAGTAAAAAATACTAGAGCATATCATTGACCAACTAATATGAAGTCGTGCTAATTGGTCGATGCTAATCATTACTTTAATGAGTTCACCTCACTCTGCGACACCTATATTGCTTCACTGTTGGTCGGATCTAATACACTAGCTTCTTTCACGTATTTCAAATTCAATACCCATATTTTTTTAATCCCGGCTTCCAAACACCACTCAAATAATAGAGCACGTACCCATTTCTCCGAAACCAGAACATGTTATATTAACAAAAAGTTTCAAAAAATTTCGTTGGTACGAAGCTATATTTTTCACAATTCCTATTTGACGTTTATAAAAATGGCGGGCAAACTTGTTGCGATTTAGTTTGTGTAAAGTTAGTGATAAAGTGCAGTTTTTTTATGCTGTTTAACACCATATGTGGCCAGTTCGCCGTCTGTTACAGTTTCCCTTCGTGTCGAAGTTGAACTAAGTTTTATGGACTAACTGTAGTTTAGTGTTTAGTTTTGTTAGACTATGACTTACGGCAGTCATGTGTGAATTTTGCTTTTTATCGAGGGAGATTTTTGCAAGGATACATTTTAGTAGGTAACAGAAATAATAAGAAAACAGGTAGGTACCTTATTAATTCATTAACAAAAATCTCGTAATTAACAGTACACCACGGGACAAGAAAGCAGAGAAAGTACTTGTATTCATAAAAATAGTGAAAAAGAATCTTAGTGAGCAGTTATATCAACAACCGAACCTTCTAAAATAAGCACTTTCACCCGCTTCAAAGCCACATCACAAAATCAGCACTACAGGACAACATCAAAGCCACAATCGTTTTAGTATCAAGTCTTTGACTAAAAATAATGCTGGGTGCAGCTTTCAAATCCATATAGTGTGCAGAAAGCGAGCTTAAATTCAATCAATCAGTCGCCCTCTAGCCGTGAGCCGCGCACCTCTAGTAACACAGTAGAGTAGTGACGTCCCCGCTGATTCCCGGCTAATGCACTCGATAACAGATTTCCCGGGGCGGTCGTTTGTCCCGTGGTATGGACCGCGCATGCGCCCCGGAGAAAATTTGATGGAACCCGCGCTTCGAAGTTGCTGTCATAAAATATGATATTTAGCTATTATTTTGGGTTGGGAAGTTTTAGAACACAAGGAATGATATTTAAATAAATAAATAGATTTAAAAAATTGGTATTATATGGACCCACTCCATTGATGACCGAGCAGTTTTAGTTATTATTTATTTGATTAATTTATAGACAAGTTTTTTTTTAATAAATACCTCACATTTTTTTATTCTATTTACAATATATTTTTTATGTGTTAAATTAGCTCATTGTTAGTTCTTCATTAATCAAAATGAAAAAAAAAATCACAATAATGACAGTTTTTACTATACTTAGTGTAGTTACATCAGGATCAGCCAATTTAAAAATTATTTTTTAAAAATAATTAGGCAGCACATTTACTGTCAAAATTTCACAGCAGCCCACCTAAATCCATAGCAACAAAACACAATATTACTGCGTTGTTAAATACGCACAACAATTTCGGGCATAGTTGGACGTCTGTTCATTGCGCCACGTACCGTTTCCCGGGAGGGCCGGGATAATGGGGTAACTCGATAAAAGATTTCCCGGGACGGCGATACTTCACAACACTGCCACCGCGGCCATTTTAACTTCATCCCGGAGTGGCAAGTTCGTCGGGATTTACACTAGTGATGTTCCTCTACTGTTATCGTAAACAAGAATGGAGTTACAAAGTTTTGTTATTATTTACAAGGCTTGTCACCTGGGGTAAGTGGGTGCATGTATGCTAATGGAATTTATAGTTCGGAACTTTTTGGTGAATCTCTCAAGTTTAAATGGTGATTGTACTGACAGGGATAAGGGGTTTATTCCTATGGGGAGTATACGAATAATGTTTTGGTATATTTCAAGGAAGATTTTATTTCGAAAAATAATATAATAATGAATATTTTATTCGGTTAGCAATACATGATTAAAATTCAAATTGCCAGTCTGCCCTTTAGATAAATATATCTGGGTGGGTAGGGTTGGATACTTAGTGCTTAGTGGTCAAGCTTTTGTATAATTTATAAACAAAATATCTCAAAGGCTTAACGAGTGGGTGGATTTGGAAATACAATTCCTATCCCAGTAAAAAACCTCATGCAAATTGTGTGTCTATCTACTTAAGAGCTACACACGTAGCGATCAAAGTTATAACACCCCTCTTTTTGCATCGAGGATTAAAAATAATTTTCAAAACAAGCATCGATAAAAATCGAACGCAAAATTGATAAAACCAATGAATTCATCGTAAAATCGTCAAACAAGCATTACCCCTTTACACACGGTTCCGCATGTTCTCATCTCATGCATGGCCTGATGAATCCTTTGCTAGGCCTACAGTAATTAATGGAACAAAGCCTTCACTTTGCTCCGATCGGAATTTTGAACCCTGTTCAACTGATCTCCGAATTTCACCTGTTTCTACATAATAACGAGGTGTGTTCTAAAATAAGTAGGATGCGATTTATTTCTTTAATAGCTGTTCCCTAAGGTATGCCTCGTACCTGGATAGAATGTAATCTTTCTCTGGTTCTAGGCTATCTGCGTGACCGTTATTATTATTTATTTATAGCAAAAAGGTAAATACATAAATTATTTGCCCCACAAAACCGTTGTTTGGTTGTGTTTGATAAACTTACACTTATAAGGTTTTTAAATCATACTTTTTTTTGCTTTTCTTGCGCACTTTTTAGCAAATAAATAATAGAAAAAATATCATGCCGATATTTATAATTTCTACTCTATTTTTATTAGGCTAGTAGTCTAGGGTTATATTGCTAGATAAAGTAGTTTTTCTTCAGTTAATAAATCTTGTCTTACAACAAACTACTAAAAACTATTTATTCCAACTTCAGGTCTTCACAGACTATTACCACTACCGTCCCAAAAATCTAGATAACCCGACGCCAAAATCTATGTTCAATTTCAAGTCGGACGCAAGCAAATTGAGCGTGCGATCCATAGCCCAATCAAGGCCACATATCCCGAACGGCAATAAACCAACCCGACCTAGAGAGAGCCATAACTTGGCCCAACTATCTACTACATATCTCTAGAAACAGTTGCTACAAATAAAAGTGTCGTTCTCTCTCCAAAGATAATCAGCCTTGGAGGCTAATTTTCCCGTCGCGAGAATGGCCGAAAAACAGTTTTATCTTGCCCATAAGACCGCTAAGGAAGTAATTTCACTAAACAAAGGGGCTCAATAACGATGGTTGTTCCGACATAGATATTCGCTGATCGGTCTCGGGGATAAGTCTTGTAATGCCGGTTAGGGCGTTTGCATATGGGATTTTAATACTCATCGTGTTTGCTTGGTGGAGGTGCGAATATTTGAAAGAGTATAGAATTTATTTTAAAGTTTTAAAAGACAAAGGAAATAAGCGAACTCCCTTGGCAATACAAAGTGCGCAAATATTTATGAATATTTGACCAATTTCTATGATTGCGATGATGAAATATAATACCTATAGCTATCGTAGGAATGTAAAATTGTGGTGCTGAAACAAAAATACGTAAAGCATTTATTTCTTGTAAAAATTGGAGATATCATTATTTTATTTTGACCGTTCATAACTTATACACCAATTTTTTATTGTATTTTATATCAAACTTCCTGAAAATCGTGCTGTATCAAAATACAATGTGTGTTCGCTCTTACAATTATTGAAGTTCCGATGTGTTTGACGCAGATTCAACCGAACTGCGGTTGGAATGTTTTCACGGCTGTCCTGTCTGATAAATACTGAGAGTATAAAAAGAATTTTTATAGGAAGTAAGTACCAGAATAAAAATAATTTTAATTTTGTAGAAATTTATGATCTGCAGAACTGCCGTGGATAATCGTTGTAACCCCTTTAACTCCACGTCTGTCTGCAGAAAACTGAAAGTCCACGACGCTGACTTGCTTGTGATTTCCACTAGTAGGTAGACTGATCACTAGTAAGTGTGCTATAAGTATGTTTTACGATTTACTTAAATTACAAAGATGGGTGATTCCAAATAAAGAACACTATTTACTGCAATCAAAACAACAATGCTCCTCATTGATTATGCCATCCTAGTACATAATCCGGCAACATTAACATCGCCCAACAAGATCTAAAAGTTTCCTTGAACATAATATATCTCGTGGATAGGGCCCAAAGGCTGAATGGTTGACAATGCGGCATTGAACACGACGGCCGACATAAACACGATATAAAATATGTCACCAATAAGCAAGACCAAATGTCGGGTAAGGATTAGGATATGGTGCTTGAGAAAAGCGGATAATCAAGGATTGAAAATAAAGTCATTGTTATGTATTATGAATTTAAGATAGGTAAGTAGACTATGCAATAGCCGCATAGACCGATCGATGATAAGGTTAAGCAAAACGCTTGATTCTTTAAAATTTTAAAGTAGATATGCCTAATAGGTCAAATATGACAGGCTTACATTGTATTGATAATAACCACGGAGGAAGGAAATATGAGCAGAGTTGCCATAAGGCAAGTGGATCAGGTGCATTCTTGTAGGTCAAAAATGGTGCGGCAGGCGTGACCAAAACGATCAGTTACTACTAAACAAATAAGACGTTCGGGTTCCTTGATTGGTGATTTGGTTTAAAAAGAAATGGGCAAAATTAAGCTGATGTAAAAATAGGTAGGTATAGTAAGTGCCAATGTGAGTTACTTTGTAAGACTTTCACGATCAGACAGATACAATTTGTTATGGGATCCAGAATAAAAGCTGCTACTGTTAGGTGGAATTACAGATAAGCCCTGGAGACGATTATAGGCTTTTTATTTGGGGCGCATTGAACTCGACAGGCAAAGGGTATTTGGCATGCAATGTAGGTACTTACTTCTTCCAAATTTCACAAAATGTTACTAGTTTTGCACCGATTTTGTTACACACACATACTGGACCGAAAAATATTGTCATCATGCAAATGATTTGGTGGTAAAACGAATCAATAGTAGAGTTTTATGGTAATATATCTTCCAACTGCCCTTATCCCATCCTATTTTATTTAGAATCGGTATAGCATGTTTTCTAATTCAATACTCGTCATCTCACAAGCAACATTATTTCTAGCTAAGTATATCGACGTTCGCACAATCCATCCATCGTTTCTCTACAACATGATCCTCGTTCCACTGCATCACATGCCCATATATAGATTAGGTTAGATATATTGTTTAAAGTACTTTAATTAATTTTATTGCTCCATCGCTTGATCTGGCACCATAGCCACACCAGCTCGGAGCAACAGTGAAATGTAGCGTAAAAGAAATCCTTGAGAGGGCCAATGTCGATCCTTATTTATGAGTCAGCGTATTATTATGACTTGCCAATTTTCCGGAAAATAAAACCCGTTACGGCTTCGATCCGGTTCGGAGACGTGACGATGCCGGATCGCGTTCAGATTTTACTGTCTCTCTGTATGATAATTTACCGGATCCGATGGACGGGCAGTAATGTATGATTTGATTTTAAGGAATGATGGGGATGATTGGCTTGGTTCGCTCTCGTGTGTGGAAGTATGTGAGGATTTTTGAGTTGAATTTTGTAGGTTCTACGTGATTTCGTTATCATTTCCTTTTTTTTATAAGAAGAGTAATACCGTCAGGAATTTTGAAAGTATACTCAAAGAGAAACCTTTTGTGACCTTGTGGACTGAACAGGTCCAAGGCAAAAATTAAAACTCCAGAAGACCTAACCTATGTAGTCTGAATAAAGTCATGGGGTAGATTTTTTATAGAAAACGGCTCAACACCTACTTCATCGATTTCGAAATATAACTGGCACAAACTGTAAACACCTTCTATCTTCATTTTTTGAGACAAAAATATCATCAAGGTTTTCCATTGAAACTATATCAAACAACTTATTACACTGTCCCCATAAAGGGCCAAGTTTTATTCACTACCATGGCTATCCAAGATGGCGGATCAACAAGCGAAAATACACCAGTTTGCGAATTAAACAGAGCCTGGGAGGGACGGGGAGGAGTATAGATACCAGTGACGCATGACGATCAGATAACACGGCTTTATGACTTTATTATGAAGTTAACATTTGGCCCCAGATTGAATGTGTGTTTACGAGAATTTTTCGTCTCGGTTTTAGAGTTGCGTAAGCCAGGGTTTTGTGGCTGGGGCTGCGGGTTGTTCGAAAGAGGTACCGCGGCCCTAGCACATAAGAAGGCCTACGACGGAACACGACGGCTTTTAGTCAGTAAGAGTCTGACACTCCCTCACCGCTGCTAACCCACAGCGGGAGGGGTCATTTGATGATTTTGTACGTCGTTAAAAAAAAAAAAAAAAAAGGGTTTTGTGGCTCGATAAAATAAGACTTAAATCTGAAAATAAAATTATATATGTCGCTTAACTTAACAGAGTTATTAAAAATCTATTTATCTAAATGGAAGCATGGTAGGTTTAGCGGAGTACAGTAAAAGCTATAATAACATCATCGATATACAAACTGTTTGAAAAATAAACCGATTCTGTGAAAAGCTGCGAGTACATTAAATAGTAAATCTCATCTATACACGTTATAAATGTCAACCTTAGTGCCAAGACATAATGTACATAAAATTGTCTTAAAACAACCTTTCTCAGTCCTTAGATACCAGCGTTAACACAAACCCACAACAGTACATACCATTAAATTTCACAAAATTATCTGCAATCCCATTCGACGTAGGCACTATAATTTAAGCTACGGAACCCGCAATCTAGGCAGACGCCCACTTGACGGTACCTCAAACAGTACAGTCCTACATTCTGGTCATTTATTTCTCGGACCCCATATACATACATACATGTAATACAAAAACGACTTACAAGCACTGAAATTGTTTGGGCAAGCAAATAAATAGAAATGAGTTTCTGTTTTTTTTTTTGACAAAAAATATTCGGCTATAAGCCTTGGGAAAATTTTGAGAGCTAATGTTTACATTTTCCATTTTAGGATCCGGATTTTTACTTGGTAGGTAATAAAGTGAGTGGGTTTGTAACTAAGAAGAATAAATAGAGTCCTACATTAAATTGTGTTTTTTAAAGATTTTTATTTTGGCAACAAAAAACAATCCATCTAATTAGAGTATATCAACAAAAAACGTGTTATACTATTTTTTTTTATTAAAGAAAACCTACACTATTTATTTCTGTAATAACTTACATTATAACAATATATCGCTAGAAATTATAAATATAGGCCCAGACTTTTATGATAACACTCGAAAACTTAGAAAATATAAAGATAACAATATATTACAGTTACCAAATATGATTTTTCTTTGAAAATCGGCTAGCAACACCCTGATGGCTGGAGAGGCTATAAAAATGATATAATAACATAGTTCGATAGGTCAAGTGCTTACAAATAAATCTTATCGAAATCGAATCCCAGAAAATAAAGGTGTAGGTTATGTCTTCATACCTGGTTTTTGTGGGAAGTTAATATAAAGGGCCATCCATGGTTTTTGACATAGTTATGACACTTAACAGTACATGAATGATTTGCTGGGATCTGGTCCCAGCTGTCATTGAACATCTTTGGCAGGTTAGTAGTCAGAAGCCAGTAAGCCTGACACCAGTCTCACCAAGGGATATTGGGTTGCTCGGGTAATTGGGTTAATGAGGTCAGTTATGCAGTCGCTTTTTGTGAAGCACTGGTACTCAGCTGCATCGGGTGAGACTGGTAGCCAACCACAACATAGTTGGGAAAAAGCTCGGGAGATGATGAATGATTTGCTTCTCATGGCTTGGGGTTGATAGTCAATTTAATACACAACTTTAATAACTGTCGGAAGACTGTCCAGTCTGCAGTGTACGGGGTACTCTAAGACTTTAAATTGATCTTTTACTCTTGAATTTCATTGTAAACAGAATAAATCTAAAACCTTTATAGTTAAAAGCCTAGCAACCAGTTCAAAGCCAAATACTTGTCGCGCAAGCAAACTTTCAAGTAGTAAACAACTTGTTTAGGCTTTGTAAGTTAAACAGGGCCTTCTTTGCAAATTCAACACTGAAAGTAATACAGGCCAGCAATTTAAATGTCTGTTAAATGTTTTAAAGTTGACCGTGCTTTGATTATTTTTGAGTTCTAATTACGAATTTTAAGAATAAGACTGAAATGGTACGTAATGGTGAACATAGTCTTTAGTTACTTATACTGTACATTAATGTATGAGCGTACCTCTTAAAAAAAAAGTAAGTCTTAAAATCATTTATTTAAACTTGGCTGCAAAACATTAATATTTGAACGCCAGCTTTTACAAAAAACAGCCTAACCTAAAATGCCTTCACCACTTCCTATGTGTTTTTCCTGGGAAGAAGTGGCGCAACAAACTCCGTAGAAACACATGTCTGTCTGTATGTTAGAAAAACCTATTACCAAGCCGGGCCTAATATACTATCTACTTACAAAATTCAACCCAAAAGTAACAAAATCAAGTACAGGATAACAAGATCGATACGATTACCCCAAATTCTGTTTCCCACTGTTTCAAAAATACATAACACGCCCAAAACTATTTTGAGAAGCGAAAAAAGGTGTCTCGTAAATCCTTAGGAAAGCCTTGAAGGAAATTGTTTTTGCCGCGAGAACATAATAGAAAAGTTTTGGGACTCAACCGTCTGATATAATGAGAGTTTGGTTTTTTAAAAGTTGATATTGATAGCTGCGTTCAGTTTTTTAACGTTGAGGATTTTTCTCGCTTTTGATCGTTGTATAGCGTGACTGTAGAGTGCCTATTTACTGTCCCACTGAAAGGGCACAGACCTATTCTTATAGAGAGAAAGAATGAGCGTTAATAATCAGGCGTGCTCAAAATGGATTTTTGAAGTTAAAGCTAAACTTCAAAAATCCATTTTGAGCACGCCCTCAAGTTGCTTTTTTTTTCAGTAAGTCATTGGTTCCCAAGATGTAGAGTGTAACTTTAAAAAGTTATTTTCGTACTTGCCTGACTTGGAATCTAACCCACATACTTTCTTGAAAGGCTGATGTTTTAATCACCAGGCCTAATTACTGTCTAAATCAGAGACAAGTCAAATACATTAATTAACAATACCAAAATAGACATAACATGTTAATTATTCAAAGGTGGAAAACCCTTTGAACCGACCCCGAACTACCAGGAAAACAGAAACCCGGAAGCAATATCACACAATGAAACGCAAATAAACAATATTGTCAGCATAAATAAGATGCTACGATAAATAAGTTCTCTCCCCATTATATTGCTGAGCACTTGATAGAGGTTTTATGGCCCGTCGAGATGAAACAGGACTAGATAGTGGCAACAAATACACAAAAAATATGGCCCGGATAGTTTAATGGTTAACTTGATATATTTTTAGGGATGATTTTGTAGATTTTGGACGAAATATTTCAAGTAGAAGATGACGGAAAGCTAGATAAAATTATAATGATGTTTTGTAAAAACAAATCCCACCCAAAACAAAAATGTGAAAGACTGCCAAGTTCTATAATATGGGAATGCTTCGCCTATAAAAGAAGTGAGATCTGAATAAGTACCAAGTTCCATACACATACCTCATGTAAAAATAGTTACTTTTTAATGATGTTACTTGGCAAGTTTTCATACACCTGGTTATAAACCTACTAAATGCAATGAATCAAGTATTTAATTTTCTATTAAAACTTGCCAAGTAATCATCATTAAAAAGTAACTATTTTTAACTGAGGTATGTGTATGGAATTTGGTACTTATTCAGATCTCACTTCTTTTATAGGCGAAGCATTCCCATATTATAGAACTTGGCAGTCTTTCACATTTTTGTTTTGGGTGGGATTTCATTTATTTTTGTAAGGTTGTTTATTTTATTTTTTTCTTATGATGAAGTTAGTTAAAGAAATGTCTCATTTATACTATTTTTTAGATTTTTTAATATGCACTATGTTTCTTACAAAGAAATGAACTAGATTAACTAAATGGACTAGATTTACCAACTGACTGACATGACATGTTCTCATATATTATGTTCGTGGATCAAAGTTACACATTCGTTATTTTCGAAAGTGATTCACACTTGGCCGTTTTCAGATTTTTACTTTACTTTGACTAAATACAAACCTTTGTACCATTCGAAGATATATTATATAAATATAGATAAATTTAGTTCGTTTTAGTTCCTTAGGGGTATAAATTTACACCGGGTATAAAACACCTTCATTTTTTTGAAACCGACTCACACTTGGCCATTTTCAGATTTTTCCCTTTACCTTGACATAAAGACCTACCTCCATGCCAAATTTCAAGTCAATACGACCATTGGAAGTGGTCTAGGTTTTTGATGAGTGAGTCAGTCAGTCAGTCAGTCAGTCAGTCAGTGAGTGTATAGTAAAAATAGCGATTTTCTGACGTCAATATCTCAAGACCTACAATAGGTATATTAATGAAATTTTGTATTTTAGATAAGTGAGGGGGTCTCAACAGATACTAGAAATTTGATATGCGTAAATAAAATAGATTTTGAGTTACAGGGGGGTCGAATTTGGCCCGAAATGGTTCGTGTAATATAACCCACGGCCGGTGTGTCGCTTTTTTTGCTCGAACTTGGCGGACACACTGCCGTGTGTCTAGATACTAATCTGCCATGTTATACTCGAATCATCCCTGAACAATAATGATCATGATGACAATAATACACGATATGCTAAACGAAATTGGCTAACTGAATAGTTTAAAACATTGTTTTCTCGACAATACAACACAACAATTGCATTAATTTTCCAAATGCTTTTACAACACTTTAGCATAAAAAACTCCTTACAACCAACTTCTAACGGAACCTGAAAGTTAAAGCAAAAAGCGCTTTCTGTTTAATTTTTAACCGCCTTCCAAGTTGTGATACAAATTTAGTTCGTCGTCGTTCCGCTAGATGCAGCGTCGTGCAGCGCTGCAGCCGTTGTAAAAGGAATATGAAATGAGCAGAAGCATCTTTGCTTTGCGCGCGAATACCAATGAAACGTCCCCGAAGGTTGCTATAAGAAGTCTTGATCTTTGAACTTGTGGCCCAATGGTATTTTAGAAAGCAGGATTTAGTACTTTGTACATGAATAGATCTGACTTTATGTGTGCATAGACTGTTTGAGTTCCTTGTACAAGTTTCGTATGAGATGCAGTGGTGTATTGATTCTGGATTGTTACATATAAACAAACTACACAAAGTTTGTCTACAGTTGTCGACTTGAGAGACTGACCAGTATGAGAAGATTATCTATTTTTCAGGGCGTTTTTGCCATAATGCTATTACCCATTATCGCGTAAGATAACCCAAATGATAACCCAGCTGCTTGATGCAGATTCATATCCAACCAATTTTTGTTTTTCAGGCCGAGTACTTAACAGTTACTGTCATCCCGAATTCCTACAGACTTTTGTTTGCTTATAGAACTGGTTTCACTATGCCTTTATGTCAGAATAGACAAGATCTTATCAGTAATACCAATAGGTATTAAAACGGTATTTTCTTCACAAACACGTGTTTGAAAATATGCACCTCATACGAACAAAGCTGATGAATAAGTAATAGCTTTCTACATGAGGGCGTTTAGTAACGCATTAAAAATGGATTCTCCAGTAAACGCCCCAGTTTTGTGGAAAACAAAGTCGTTAACATAATCTCTTATAGCCTTCAGCTTAAAACTGATAGACTTTTAAAAATTGGATGTAATCATCTGCCTTGATGGTTTTTGACATAAGCTCGTAAAAGTTCTGGGAAAAGAGTAGATCTGGGTTTTAGGCAATACGAGTGTCGCTTGTTACTTCCGAGTTGTGACGTAGAAGGATTAGGAACTAGAGTATACATCTTTCGAGAAAGAAATCGTATGTTTTTCAAATATTTGTTTTATATTTTGGTCTCTTAAACGCTTCAAAATCTAAAGAAATTATTGATTCTATAAATATGAAAATTGCGATGTATTTAATTCATGTATTGTCTATGCAATGACAAATATCAGCGCTAAACTAAGACGTAAGTCATTCAAAAACCGTCGCAATGCGGAGATGAAGCTACAAACATTGAAGATCCATTATGACCTTGAAGAATTCCTTCGTCTAATTTGTTAATCGTTCATTACATTGCGGCGCATAAAACTATTTGGAAGACCTCTTTAGAACATTGTAATTTGAACTTTAGAGGTGAAGTTTTAAGGTGGGTTTTTAAATGATGAGTGGTGGAAAGATCGCTGACTGAACTGAATCCAAGTAGAGGGATACGGGCGTTGCCAATTTTCCGCAAGAAAGCCCACCCCTTCCAGTAAACGCTTAAGTGTTTGATACCTTAATTGCGTATTTTCACAGTTCGATGTTCGGACGTGGTAAACGTGCTCGTATTTATTCTGTTCTTGTATTTTTCCCCGTTTTTGAATATCTTGTGTAAATAACCCTGGGGAGAAATTTTTGCTGTGTAGAAAAATTGCGCTTCGTGGAAAGAGGAATATTTTGTTGTGATGTAAGCAGATGTGTGAAGCAATCGGAAGATGGTACATTATTCCTGAAATACATTTTTTGGATTTGAATGACTGAAGTTGTAACCTTGTAACTTAAGTTTGACTTTACATAAGATGAATATTTTATTATGTATGCAAAAATGCAACATTGTCTTTCAGTTATTGTGTTACGTTTATTACGAAAATTAATGGAAATTGATAAAGACGTTTTAACATAGACTACATTGTAACCTAGTATTTCTGATAACTAGCTATTTAAAACACTTGAGGAATAATGTCACGGATTTAATTAAAAATAAACGCATTATTTTATACAGTACTTTGCGACACATTGTTTTCATAACACTTGCACACTGTTTTCCTTTCATAATATTAAATTATTAATAATTTTTACCAAAAACTTCGGAGAACTTACAAGTTAACAAAAAAACATTGCATAAAAACGCGAATAAAACTGAAAACTGAACTCATCACAGTCACATTCCAAGTTACAAAGATAACACAACACAACCACGAACAAACCAACTTGTAAGGTCAGCGACAAAAGTTGCGGAACAAATCAACATGTTTAAAAGTGCCTGACAACGCAAAGGAGCATGACTTCTTAACAAACACTAAAATATCATCATCATCCTAAACATGTAAAAAAATATTAATAGTCTGGTAATTATCGACGACTAGCTTTTACCAGCGTTTGCACCCGCGCCCCGTGAATTCCGGGTGATACCGGACTAGTGTTTCTTCATTAACCCGGATAAAAAGTAGCTTATAGCCTTCCTCATTTAATGGGCTATTTAACACCAAAGATTTTTTTTAAATCGAACTAGTAGTTCCTGAGATTAGTGCCTTCAAACAAACAAACACTTCAGCTTGATAATATTAGTATAGATACACGCCCCGTCGTACCACAAAACTTTTAAACGTCTGTTGAACACTTGTCTAAAACAGATAACAGATTTTGACGTTTAAATAAGGTCACGTTTTGCAGCCAAAATTTTTTAGGCAAGTGGTCAACAGATGTTTAAGTTTTTGTAGTAAGCCTGACGATGTTTAGTAGTTCTGAAAATTTAGATTTATTTAGGCGACTGTACAAACGTAACACAAGTGGATAACGTTGAAATGTTACCTCCACAACATGTTACACCAAGTGGCAGGTCAACGACCCCACGCTGTCATCCCCTAGGAAAAGTCTCTCCTAAGATATGGTAAACTTTAAAATGGAAATACAGGAGGAATAATTTTGAACTTTTTAGTAGCGTTTACTGAAACTGCGAAACTGAATATTTTAATGTTCATGGTTACAACAATGATATGAATTTCTATGTTATTTTATCTGTACACATTATTGACAAAGTTAAGTTCTTCGATTGGAATGAGGAGTAGAGTTAAAGTTTTTGGAGCAATTTCTTCAAATGCATTTTACTGTGACTTAACCCCATCACATATAGTCAGTTTTCGTTCGTCAGATCCAAATGTATTGAGCAAACAAACTAGCACTATTGAGCATGCACGAAGCATAAAATGCCATACAAGAGCGGTAAAATTATGTAACAAGAACTGCAGAATTTTGTTGTATATTTCGACTACCGGGAAGTCTATTAACCACCTTTGAAGTGGCATAGTTATTTGACAAAAACTACATACTTTCAACTTTTGTGACAATACAACAGTTTAGTCAAGAGTACACAAACCCCAAATTCATAATCAATAAATGTAATAGTATGAGTCTTTGTTACTTAAAATAAATTACATTAAAATTTAAAATTATCAATTTCAGCGAAGCGGATGAATATTCTGATATAAAGTTTTAATTTTTCCCCCCTTTTTATTTTTGTAAATATGTAAATGTAAATATAATTGTTCAATAAATTATCAAAAAATTTTTCATCACCTAAAATCCATTACATCAACATGACAATATACCGTCTATCATCAGCCAAATTCAAATTCATTAATTCATTTTCCATACGTTCTCTTTCATAACCAACCTCCATACATTTGTGCATCTCGCCGCGATGCAATGGTGAAGTGGCCACGCTTCGTTATCCTGCCTCCGACAAGGGTTTTTGTCTCCTCAAAGGAGACGAAGAAATCTGAACATTTCTTATTTTTTACTTGCATTGCCTCGAATCGTCTTCAACAGCTTGTTTTACTTAATTAGTGGTATGCTCGTTACTGCATAATGAGGATGGTTTATTTCTTCTTGCGTAGTTTAATTTGTTTTTTTTTTGTGTGACTGTAAATGGAGTCAGCTTTTAATTTGTTTTGACTTATAATTAAAAGTAGTTATGATATAATTAATGTAAATAGGTATGGTGCATTTCGCGGTAAAAAAATATGAATCAAACAATTTTTTTAAACATGATTTTATGATACGTAGTTTTTAACGTCAGTAAAAAGTTTTTTGACACTGGTACTCAGCATCATTCGGTTAGACTGAGAGCCGACCCCAACATAGTGTTTATGTATTTTTTTCCACTTTAAACATTCACAATTGTTACGTAACATTTCCTCTTATTTATTGAAAAAACTAATGTATCTATTAAGTTTAATCTCGTAACACGCAAGAGATTTCAATACGCCCCGTGAGACATGCACCCCGGCTCGCTCAATGCATGCCAATACACGCGCGAATCTCGCATGCCTGGCAACACTGACTGTATGAGTATTGAGTAGCACCTGCATTAATGTAACGACGAGTGTATGATGAGTTATTCAAATGATTTCATATTTATTAGTTTTATGAAAAGATAAATAAATTATATCTACACATCCGTGTCTATAATGTAGAGGTATAATCTGTAAAACGATTCCTTGAAAATTATTTAACGATAACCCAAAAAAAAACTTAGTTCTGACAATCCGATTAATTATACAATATACAATAGTATATAAATAATGATAGTAGCCGTGTTATACAAATGCCTAAGCTACGTGTCAATAGAAATATGTACGAGTAGTTGGTGTTTAATATTTAGCCTATGTCCTTAGCAATTGTTTTATAAAAAACTTCTAAAGAAAACCGCGAAAAAAGCCAGTACGACACACACATGAGGCCGCATTACATAAAAGCCTTCTTGTACCACTAACCTTGTTTCAGAAACACGTACAAACACACAAAACTTTAAGTTTGTATTGACGTAAAGATAATTAGCACTCGTCTTTCTTTCTCATTGTATCTTTCTTTACGTTTTTGTCATACAAATGCTGTCAGTAATTGCCTTTTCGCTTGCTCGCGATGTTGTAGCTGGATTTTTTGCTTCCATTGTCTAGCTTTGATTGTTTAGCTGTCTTTGTTGATTTTCTTTAGTTAGGTTTTCGAAAAGCCGTTTCAGGGTGGGGATTTACGGGTAAGTTGGCGAGTTTCAGTTTTACATATTTAAGAAAGGCTTATCTAGATGGATATCTATATAAATAAAAGTAATAAGTGACTTTGAAAGAGTAATAAAAACATAAACTTTTATCGCTTTTTAAAAACTAAAAACACATTAAAATAATAGCCCAAACTGAAGACGTAAAATCAATCCCAGGCTCAAGCAGTCCCAATAATGGACGAGAAAAACAAACAACAATAACACTTAGAAAATTCAAGTTTAATTTCAAGAACATTGACTTTAGCCAAAACGAGTCAGTAAAGCCCAAAGAATCAAAAGCTCAAACAACAATCGTAGAGAAATCTCAAATTCAAATTAAACGGGAGAAACACTAAACAGTCCCAAACGCGAAATTTCAAAACACAACAAGAAAAAATCATAAAAACAAGAAAAAAAAATAGAACTAATAACAAAGTTCGTTAAACAGAGGTGGTTGGGTACTAGGCGAGCAGCAAGGATGAGGAAATGTGTCCCCGCGCTGACGTTAGGGGTCCTAATGTCACTTTGGGGTCGAGAGGGCCTTTCACGCGTTATCGTTTCAGTTTCGGGGGCTAGCGGGTTGATGGCGAATCTCTCTCGGCGGACGTTTCGCCGTTTTACGGATTGGACAAACAAAACAATGCTACTTACAGGTGTGGGAGTAGAACAATCTTTTTTGTTTGTTTTAGTTTAGTTTGTTCTGTTGGTTGAATGCTAATGGTTTTGTGTGTTGCCACTTTCCTTGCTTTTTCAATTGGTTGATTATTTCTTTGACATTTTTATAAATGTTGTTGAAGTTAAAATGTTTTACAAAATCTTTTCTTTTTATTGTTCAACCTTGACTACGTCATCTGGATCATTGCACTGACATTAAATTCTAAATCGAAAAAAATATTCCCAGGTAAATAACTTACTCTTTGTAACAAATGAACTGGAAATCAAACACAGAACATTTGTATGTAAACAAACAAAATATAAAGGTGTTCGTTCACCTATAAAACTCTGTGTCTCAAACACAGTAATAAAACAAATTTTCAACACACTCACAGTGGAATGTAAAACTCATAATGATAATTTTAGTCAGATTAATAACAATTTCGCCTTACTATACGAGGTCTCACTGTAACATGAATACTACGGAGAATACATATAAAGTTTATGTTTTTGTCTTTGTAGTAAACATTTTAGTAGGTAAAGCTGCTTTAGTGCGATAAGTAGGTTCATCCGATTATGAAACTTTAATACAAGTACTGACTCGTAAAACTATTACGAATACTACAATCTAGATCTAGAATGAACACCAATTTAGAAAAATATTACATCAGTTGGACCAAAATTGAACTACAAAAGCTCCGTCACATACAAAAAGAATATCGTGAAAAGGTGAAAATTGTGGAGATTGATACTGTAAGTATCAATCTCCACAATTTTAAAGACAAAACGGAGGTAGCAACAGATTTTTTCACCTCGAAACCTAATAAAGCAACCACGTTGGCAATCCTAAACTAACATAAGACACTGACGCAGCCGCAAGCCCCAGTGACCCGCACTTTTCAATCTTCGACCTTATATGTATGACAATAAGGGTGTTACAAAAATTGGCGGTTCATTTTGGCGCCAAACTAAACAAGACTTTCTTACGTGCTCCACGGTCTATTTCAATTTTCGGTTCGTTACCTTGCCAGGTTTCTTGTTTTATTTTTTCTTACATGGCAGCTTAAATTCTATTTGAGAGGAGTGATTTTCGTAGCGTATTTTTTCAGCGTCTCGCTTTTGATAGTCTTAATTCGCAAAGCGTGAAGGTCGGAGGCAATAAATGTTAATGTTTTCTTCTAAAATACTAATGTACTCGCGTCTGAAAGTTGTACTTAATCACTGACAAGGCTCTGCTCGAACTAAGTTATGGTCAGGTTCCACCAAACATTCGTTCGCGAACAAAAAAATATGTGTACGAGTCCACTGATAGCATTACACGAGTGTGTTCGCGCAGTAAGGTTGCGATTTCGCAGCCATTTTAGAAATGTTCTCTTTCATTTAGTTTTTGCTCAAGCGAGTAGACTGTGTGCCTCACGATGCAACACACAGGTAGATACTCGCCTTTACATAGTATTTTACCTCTGACTTACGACAAAGTTTCTAACGTTATTCTTAAGAGTTTTAGCGAAGAAATAATTTTAGTTTTAAAGAAGCATCTAACAGCAGTAGACATGGAATAATAGAATATCTTTTATTTCGGAATGTACCGTAAAATGTTTCGTGAACAATTAAAGTGTCGCAAAGTTGGACAGTAACTTTACGATTTGAACTCCTTTAGTCATTGGATTTATTACGATGAGTTTTAAAGATAAGTCTGGAACGTCTGTTGAGAAAAAACTTTGGGAACAGGTTTTGGAACAAATAATTTTCATTCTTTCTTCCTTTGTCCTTCATTCTTTTTAATGAGATATTCAATTCATTGCCATACAACGTGCCAATTCGAAAAGTCTTCTGGGCACGTTACCGGACAACGGCAACGCGGAAAATTACTTTCACACCTAATTTTTGTACATACTACTTATATTTGGTTTTTCATTCATTTTAACATATTAAGAAAGTTTTAAGTAGTTAATAGTACTATACGGTATATTTAATACTGTAACAAATACATAATTCCTAGCAAATAAAGTACACATTAAATCACCAATTCATTGTCCTTTTCAGAATGTATTTAACGCCATTTAAACCTGTGGAACTTCAAAAGGTCAGTTAGCTTTCATGTTGTGTTCTAACTAGGCCGCCAGTGTCGGCCGCGGGCTCAGGTCACTCCCCTAACGTTTTAGAGAGAATCCGCTTCTAAACGACGTGTTTAGTTAAACTTCAATGGACTAAAAAGAGCTCTTTATCATTTACTTTGATAGTTATAAAACAGAGGTTTATAAGTTTTAGTAAAGGTTCTGGAAGATGGCTATGTTGTTTTGGTTGTAGTAGCTTTCATTTGTGAAATCAGAATCAGAAATCAGAAATCAGAATTTTTATTTGCTAGAATCTTGGTATGGTATTACAATATGTTGCAGTAGGTATATTATCTTTCACATGTCTCGCCGTTTAACCGGCATGCATTATGACCATTATCATATGTGCTGATTATGTAACTTTTTTTTCTGATTAGAACATTATGAAACGAGAATCTTTATATTTAAATGCTAAGGATTTGATTCCACAAAAAGCATTGTTTCTTTCCAGCCTAATATTACAATACAATATGGCCTTGCATTACAACTCATGTCTACATTATGCCGAAGTCAACATAGACGACCACGCGAAAAGCGCTAAAGCGACAAAGTTCTGAGACATCCAAAGAAAACCTGCTACAAATAAAATTGTAGTAGGAATTTCCTTCAGCTTCACCTCAATTCATTTTTAAAACAGATTGGAAGCACTTACCACAATTTATAGCACATTGAACATCATAATCTTCACCCCAACACCAAAGTTACACTTAAAAGGGTCTATTACAAAAATTCTTAGATTAATTACTTCTCTGATCATCCCTTTAATGAAAAGGGTACGGGAGGCATTAAGAGATTAATTCCAGAAAGATTCCCAAGAGACTTTTTGTATAGAAAATCTTATTTACTTCAAGTGCGCTGGGAGAAGGGCCCGAATTGTGAGCTCCGCGCGATTAATGACTTGGACGAAAGTATTGCGTATCGGTTCATGTTTCTTTTATATTTGCTGCCTATTTAATAGTATTGCTAAAGGTTTATTGATGGTTTTCTTTGGTTCGTGTTATTTGTGAAGTTGTTGCTTGTCATGATCGCTTTTTTATTAAGTGTGTTTCTAATCATTAGCAGCGGTCAAAATCAAAATCAATCAAAATCAAAATCAAAAGTCATTTATTCAAAGTAGGCTGAAAATCAGCACTTTTTGAACGTCAAATCTACAAAAGACAGCCCCCAAAACGCCCGCCCTTCACCACTTCCTATGTGTTTTTGCTGGGAAGAAGAAGTGGTGGAACAAACTCCCCAGCAACACAATTCTGTCTGTATGGTTTGAAGAACCGTATACAAAAAAATAATTAAAAATATCACTCAAAATTATACACATAAATTTGTATAAAAAAAAAAGCAAGTAAACATGTAATCATGTTAGCTAGTACACACCTTACCCATACCTATTGCTCAAGCAGCTACAAAAAAAAATATATATAATGTGTAAAAAAAACAAAAAAAAGAGAGAACATAAGGCCTCCATTCAGTGAAAATAGGTATAGTTTTTGGGCGTACCTACCGACATGTGAAACACGACGTGTTTTCATATACATAAAAAAAAAATTAAACAAATTTACAACATAAACAATGAAAACGGTGAACTAGGACTACTGTTCAAATCAAAAGTCATACACATTATAATATTACGGGTCAAGAAATATGTAGTCAGCAAGACGACCTGGTACCACAAGCAGCACCCGTTCACGAGCATAACGCGAGGATCAGCCATCGCCCCCCTCGCACATTTTTGAGGGAGGGAGGCAACCCGACCACCGACGCTACCGCAAGCAATACCGTCTAAGGGAGCATGACGACTTGCAACCACATAACAAGAAAACAGTTAATACTAATAGATTCACAGTCGCTAGTAAACCATTTACAAAATTGCGAAACAACCCATCGTGAAAACAGTACGATGGTGGTAATCTGTCAGAATACATACAAAAATGGAAAATGTCACGTATAAAATTAAAATAAATCACATCAACTCTTGAAGCTGTCCGGTGTTTAACATGAGGACCAACTACTCTTATCGTTTAAGTAATCATTAACAGTATAGTAGGCTTTCTTCGACAGAATAGATTTGACTTGGACTTTAAATTTATCAAATGGCAATTCTAATAACGACTGAGGAAGTTTATTATAAAATCGTATACCTAGCCCCTTAAATGTTCCATGCACCTTGTGAAGCCTGTGAATGGGTACGCACAGTTTATGCTTGTTCCTAGTGTTGATACTGTGGACATCACTTTTCTTAGTGTACAGATGAATATTCTGTCTAATATATAGTATGTTGGCAAGGATGAATTGAGATGCCACAGTAAGGATACCTATTTCTTTGAAAAGCTCCCTTAAGGAATGCTTGCTACCTAGCTGATATATTGCACGAACGGCTCGTTTCTGTAGTACGAAAATGTTTTCGATATCTGCAGCTTTGCCCCACAGTAGAATACCATAGGACATAACGCAATGAAAGTAACTAAAATAGACTAGGCGAGCTGTATCTACGTCAGTGAATTGTCTTACTTTTCTGACGGCGTAGGCAGCAGAACTAAGCCTTCCCGCGAGGCTGGATATATGCGAGCCCCACTGTAGCTTTGCATCAACTGTTATTCCCAGAAACACTGTTGACTTCACAGTTTCAAGAACTTCATTATTTAGGATAATATTAGGTCCTAAGTGTTTCACATTAGGCAAAGTGAACTTAACACATTTAGTTTTTTTAGCGTTAAGAACTAAATTATTTGTTGTAAACCAGTGCGTAACTAAGGAGAGTGCACTATTCACGTCATCAAATTGCTCTCTATTCCTATCAACTTTGAAAATGAGAGATGTATCGTCTGCAAATAATACTATATCACATATATTTTTCAAATGGAACGGTAAATCATTTATATATACTAAGAATAAGAAAGGACCTAAAATAGAACCCTGCGGCACGCCTAATTGAACTGGTAGGCCTGAAGATTTGACACCGTTGATGTCTACGCATTGCAATCTATTATTTAAATATGATTCTATGACGTTTAAAGCTCCGTTTTGAACGCCGTAATAACGTAACTTGCGTAAAAGTGTGTCATGTTGAACGCAATCAAAAGCTTTGGAGAGGTCGCAAAAGACCCCTATTGCGTTTTGAGAGTTTTCCCATGCATTAAAAATATGTTTTAAAAGAGCAACACCAGCATCAGTGGTCGAACGACCCCGAGTAAAGCCATATTGTTCACTATGGAGGAGGCAATTTACATTAAAATAACTGAGCAACTGCTTGAGTATTAACTTTTCAAATATTTTACTAAACGCAGGTAGAATTGAAATTGGTCTAAAATTACCAATATCCGACTTGGTTCCTGATTTAAACAAGGGAACGACTTTACTTTGTTTCATGAGGTCGGGAAATACACCGGCATCAACGCATTTATTGAATGTGACAGCTAGATAGGGGGCAACAATGTCAATTATATGACTTAAAAGTTTAATGGAAATACCCCAGTAATCACCGGTGTTTTTTGCCTTGAGAGTTTTGAAGGCATTGATGACGTCTTGCGGCGTTACATGCTCAAACTTGAATAAGAAGTCACACTTGGGTACAGAACTACGTAAAAGCTTCTCAGCATCAGTCGAAGAAGAATTTAAGGAGCGAGTTGTAGCTATGGGTATATCGGCAAAGAACTCGTTAAAGGCTTTTGCTACGTCGTCCGCATGACTAACAAGTTTGTTATCGACTAAGATCTCAAGCTTCTTTTCATGACTGACCGATTTACCAGTTTCGTTATTTATTATTTTCCATGTGGTTTTAATTTTGTTATTTGACTTTTTAATTGTATCGCTTAAGAATTTAGATTTTGCGATATTACAAACCTTTTTAAATAATTTAGAATATTGTTTAACATAACTAACAAATGCATCATCAAATTGATACGTTTTTATTTCATACAGCTCATACAGCCTCGCTCTACTTTTATAAATACCTGAGGTGGCCCATTGATTAAAGTTGGCCGAGGTACTTTTAATTTCCAAAGTTTTGGTTTTAAATGTAGAATCAAATTCTTTCTGAACAATACCGAAAAGTGATCCATAGATGGCATTAGGATCCTCGTTGTTAATAATGTTGGGTTTTATTTTTTTAGCTATATTACATTTAAATCTGTTACAACGACTAGCTGAATGGGGCCTGCATTCAATTTTAAGTGGACTCGTATGAATTACCATGGGAAAACTTACTTTTTGGCCACAGTGGTCGGACGTGAGGTCGTTAAAGACTAGAGTATTATTTGATTCAACAGAATCGGTAAATACATTATCGAGGCAAGTAGAAGAAGACGCCGTTATTCTCGTTGGTTCATAAAATAAATTCACTAAATTGAAAGACTTAAATAAGTTCAAAATTCGAGTAGTTAATGGCGAAGCCTCCAAGATATTAACATTGAAATCACCACATATAATTTTAAATTTGTGACTTGATTTTAATTTATTAAGTGAATCTTCAATTACCGATTCGAATATACTGAAATCTCCCTGAGGGGGGCGGTAAACGCAGATTATAATATAACGCTCAAGTTCCACACAGGACAACTCTATAGTGCGCTCGATAGAAAGATTAACTATATCCGGGCGTTGTTTACATTTTAAATTATTTGAAACTAGAATCAAGGAACCGCCTCGAATAGCCTTACTTCTTACAAACGCACTTTGTATTGTGTAATAGTTATCATTAATAAACAGTAATTCATGCTCTTTTAGCCAATGTTCAGTTAAACACAAAACATGAACATTATGGGTCTCCATAAATAAACTTAACTCTAACTCCTTGCCAGATAAGCCCTGCATGTTTTGATGTACAAGATTCAAAACATTTGACTCACCTGTTGTCGTGCCTAATAGTTTAAACTAGTAGGCGTATCAATAGTAATGTTAGTAGTATTACTAACAATATCCGAAGATACATGACAAGTACCTGTGTCAGTGTGTATATTATATGCTAAAAGATTAGCAATATGTCGTCTACAGCTAGGTGGCAGATACATAGAATGTTCAGTTAGTTTAAATCTATTGTCAAATTGATTAACATCAAAAACTGAAATAGATTCAAGACGGTTAATCCTATTGTACATTAACATATTTAGGTCGAAAATGTGCCTATTTTGTTCCTCAGTCAAACTGTAAGAGTAAGGTAAGGCACCTATTATGAATTTACATTTATTTATTACACTTAAATGTAGTACAAGACTAATGCATTCTATGATATCTTTTTTTGTAACATTAAAGCTATCTCCATAAAGTAATATTATAGTAGAATGGGGAATTAGCTTTGTCAATTTAATAGTATTTATTAAGTGGCTAAAACTGGCACCAGGTAAACAATTGTTAATTACACATTGTTGTGAACACTGATTAAATATACTACCTAATCCTTGACCAAATTTGTCTGAAAAAATGTATGTAACACTCTTATTTATAACTGTAACAGAATCAGAATTATGGGTAACAGCCACTTGAGTCACCTGTGGTGCCGGGATAACAGCCTGGGGCTCAGGTGTCGGGGAGCAAGTACAACTACAGGAAAGGTTATTTGTCAATGACTCATACCTCTCTGCATTGCACTTCACTATGTCTGCCAACTCACAGGCCTCCTGCATGCGCACACTCAAATCCTGTTGTGAAGCTTCATATTTATGGAAAATATCCCTAAGACACATTTCTTTAACATGAAGCTCCTCCTGTAAGCGCTGTATTTCAGTGTCATGAAATGACCTACATACGTCCAATTCTGATTGACATAGTCCTAAATCACTAATTAAACTAATGTTCTTTTTCCTAAGGAAATTATTTGATTTATACACTTTTTGCTTCTTTAAAGATTTTCTAATTTTACCTATTATTCTATTTAATTTTAAATATTTTTTTATTTTATTATGTGATGTACATGTTCTACTTTTAATTAAAGTGTCATTGGTCAAGTCAATTGTTACAACTGGCTCATTACAAGAGGGTCCGGACAAACTACCAACTAACTCATTGAAAAGACTGCATGTGTTCGCAGACTGTTCACTGGATTTAGCAGCTTCCAACTGTGTGATGGTATTGTGGGCCTTGCTTAGCTCAATTTCCAGTTCTGAGATCCGCCTTAATGCCAGTTCATGTGTGTCATTACATTCTTGAAAATTTGACACAAGTTGACGGAGGTGACTATGTTGATCAAGTATGTCCATATGTTGGATATGTAATTCTGCCAGTTGGTTCTTAAGATCAGTGTTCTTGTCTACAATACGTTTGACTTCTACCTCACTATCATCCCTCTCCTGCAACAGCTGATTGCACAGGTTTGTTTTGGATTCAAGTTCCTTAAGCGCAGCCCTCAACTTTCCATCCAAGAGTGCAGCACTGCGGGTCATCATGATGGTAAGTTAACCCAGAGGCACCCTGGAATGTTAGAAGAGACAGCTAAGTGAAGGAAGAAGGAGAAAGTTAAGTTAAGAAAGTTAAGACTCTAAGTAACTTGGGAAATAGGGGAAACTATTTATTGAAATTAGTATGTTGTAAATTATTAAGAATATTTAAATTAATTAAGTTAAGTTCTGGGAATACCTACAGTTTGAATTATAAGAATAAGAATTTTGGGAAATGTATGTATAATGAAATGTAAGACAAAGAAAAAATTTTAAGATAGAAAATAAAAAATATGTTGAGGGTATAATTTTTTCCTTTGTGATTTGAAAAAAAAAATTAACTTTAATTGTAGAATAACAGCCACTTTAGGTAGGCAACTGTGAGATTATAGGCTAAATTATCGTACACTGAGCTGTTACATAGGTTTCTCAGTTACTGTTGCTTCAATCAGCTGTTAAAAATAAACTTTTTACTTTACAACAAAGCGGGCTATTATGCTATTGTTTACAGCGCTGAAGACTTGTATAATAAGAAATCTGCGTATGGAAGCAGGTATCGGACAAGATTATACTATATTATAGTGAAAATATTGAATACTCCCCGGGTTTCAATGTTGGTTTCAAATCCATCCGTTGGGATGACAGCCGGTTCCTTTATTGTTGATTTCATGCACAATCTCGCAACGAAATCACTCACAAACGCGTGTACTTATATCTATTCACAATATCTATCGAATTTAAGACAATTTACTATATTAAAAGCACAAAATATATTAAAATTTAATTTTAAAACTAGCACATATTATTTTGACAACTGGCTGCCAGTGTTGCCATCAAAAAATTCAGTCAGCTCTCTTCAGTTGAATTTATTAGTTTTTTTTTTATTTTTCCTTTCCAATAACATTTAGGTACAACATCATTCTCTGGTCTTGTTGGGTCTTCATGTTCTAGCGACAATATAATTTGTTAACATGAAAGTTGCTTTTGTCCATTCCATTTTTTAACCGATTACTACGAATCCAAGAACCTCTGCGAATGTTGACTGAAATTAACTCATCAATCAATATCTTTTTAAAATCCATTACTTTACTGCATTTACTCACTTTATCCGATATATCATGAGACACATCTCTTAATGATTAACGAAACAAAAACAAAAATGGGCCAATAATATAATTAATTAAAGCGAATGATAAATCGCATTCGGAAGCTACGTTGTCCCATACACGGTACGAAATTAAAGATTATAATCGCTGTACGCTCTCAGTTGGGTCCCATTCAAGGCGCGACTGATCGGACTGGCTCCGACATTTTGTAGTTCATTTTTATTGGAGCAGGACCCAGAATGTTATTTCGTTCCCTTTATTTTTGATTCGATACAACTTTGAAATGAGTTTGTGTTGATTTTTGGGAGATTTCAATTTGCATTTGAACGTTTAAGCCGGTTTTGATAATGTGAGAGAGTAATTGGAGATCTTTGTTTTATTTTTAGAGGTATTGTTTTCTTTGTTAGATTATTGATAGGTATTCTTAATTCTATATTATTTAATTAGGTATATCGGTTTCTCAAAGTTTGGTTCGAAGCCCAATGGAAAAAAGTTGTATTCACGTTCTGTACTGGATATACTCAAGTTAAAAATTATAATTATGTGTATTGATAATACATACCCATACGCTAAGCAACACATGCATGAAAATATAAATTTTACTTTCCATTCAAGCCAGGATATTAATATCATAGATCACAATCTTGATAAAATGTTCGCATAAAAACTCAATATCTTTATCTTTAATGTTTCAATACAAGCTTCATCAAAGAAGAAAAAAAATACGTTAAAACATTTCTGTAAATATCCAAATAACTTTTTTGCTTTAATAACAGTGTTACCAGCCTCAAAAATATTTCAGGACGATATTTATTGTGAAGCTGAACTATTTAGATTAAAATCCTTGAACCAACTTATAATGTTAGCGAATTGTTTGAGAAAACTTCTGAACTTGTGGGAATTTTATTGTAGACGTTAAATAAAGCTGAGAATTTAGATTATTCTCGAAGCTCATTGTTTTTTCACTTTCTTTGCGTAATTAAAGTCGGGAGGAGTCGGGTTATTAGCTTGTAGTTGTATGCTGTTATTGTGGAAATGCATGATTATGTTTTTATGAGGTCTGCTTCTTATAGAGTTTTGAGATCATCCTTAGAACTATAATTATAGCAGCCGTATTACAACCGTGCAATGGAATTTGATAATTAACTTATTATAATGATTCAATGCAGAATTTCCAACATTTTGATATCCATATCAACATCTCAATTGCGGTTGATCCCCACTCAAATTTTAATAAATCCCAAATCACCCACATGTCGACGATTTCCAAACAAAATCGAAACACAAATATTTATTATTGACCTCCTTTTTCGGGACCAATTACTGATCGTACCTTACCATTGTAACGTACGAGAATAAATAAAACTGGTTCGGATTTAATGAAAAAATAAAACCTCCCGATATTAATAACGCAAGATATGGTTTCCATCGAGAGCCGTACGTGTTGTGAATGGGAATGGATCGTCTTAGACGCACTTATTATGGAAGGCATTGTAACGATCCTTAGACGGATATTAAGTTCGGTTGGTTGCGAGGTCAGTTGGTAGGAACGGTTTTTGTGTGAAGGAACAGGGACAAAACCGCGGTTTTTTCCGAGTATTCATTTCACTATTCGTTTAAAAAAACAGTACCAAGTGACCAATTAGTCATGCAGCTTTTTCGAATAGGTACAGCATTTTTATCATATGTCATACGATGTGACGCTGCGGGTATGAGCTGGAAACAGGTTACCTCTTAAGACCGTCCTTTAAGAAATCAATGGTGGACATTCATGTTCAGCAGTTGACGTCTGAACGACGTTTGAACGATGACGAAGTTTTTGTAAAACCGAGGTCATGATTATCGCGGTTTTGCGATATTGGTGTCAAGGAGTACTCCTTTTTAAATACCCTTGCTTTTTTCTAAACGTGTTTTTCAAGGAAATTGAAAAGTGATATTATTAAGTCTAGAAGTCGGTTAAAACACCAACTTTCCAAATAGCGTTAAAGTTAATGGGTTCAAAGAAAGGTTTGCAGTTTATAGTAATAGATTTTATTAGTAGTTAAGCTGCTTATGAAAGATTTATACCGAGGTAGTTTCATAACCCATTTCGGATAACCACATTGCTAGGTAACGGTTTAAAGGGTTATTATGCTGGTGAAATTGAATACGTATAAGTGGAGTATTTATACAATAAATGTGGAGAGATACAGAAGATATTATAGGCAAGTGTACTCGACTTGTAAACAACAATGACGGATTTTAGGAAAATACCTAAATTCAAGTAGACGTCAAAAGTAGCCTATGTCCTTTCTTAGGTTTAAGGCTATCTGTGTACCTAATTTAATTTAAAGCAGTTCAGCAATTTGGCACGAAAGCGCGACAGACAAACTTGCGTTCAAGTTTAAGTAATTTCCAAGTCTTAGATTTAAATACAAATCTTTTTTTATAAATGAGCACCCAAAGATTTGCACCTCAATAAACTTCGAAGGCACACAAACTTCTCAACAAAGGTAATTAATATCTAAAACAAACGCAAATATCCCGCAGTACCAACACACACACAGCTAAAATCACAACCCTTATAAAACACAAATAATATCACTTACAAACTTACCGTGCCTATTCCCAAACGCTGCCGAAGTACGGTACTAAATAATTAACGCAATACCGTTCGATATAGTAGGTACCGTAAAACAGAATAAGGACACGGCTAGTTATTGGATAAGTTGGTTTTACCCATGATTGGTGCGGACCAGTTACAATATATTGCCATTGTCGTTCAGAATACTAAGTGTGGGACGATTAAACGCCGAAACCAATCTTTCGGAGATTTTCTTGTACAAGGTTTTATTGTCTTCTGTGTTATGTGTTCCTGGTAGTGTGAGGGCGTGTGATTGAAGAAATATATGTTTTACTTAATTGTTTGGTATTTTTTATAATGTTTAATTAGTAAGGCATAAACGAGCATGTATCTTGTAGGCCAATTAATTGTACGTAATTATTTTAATCTTAAATTGTTTGAACAGGAAATAGTCAAACGAAAGTTCTTGTTCAAAAAATCTGAAGAACTTTTTGACACCTTAATTATTGCAATTATGCAACATGCTATGTTTCTTTTGTCTTTCCACCACTCATTAATATAATTCAAAGCAGATAAATTCTGCATCTAGTTATAATGAATCCACAATTTCCATTAAGTGGGTAACCTATACATAGCTAGTTGAGTAACATAGCATTGATACATAAAAACCATTGAGAATGTTCAATTCAAACATAAAAGAATTTCTTCCTGCGTTTTTATTTTTTTTCCGTGTTCATCGAGTCATTAAAATTGTTCGCAATAAGAGTGTCCTTTTGAAGGAAAAAATATGAAAAATACGTGTAAAGAATTATTGCTTAAATAAATTGTTTGGCCAGCTTTTATGTCCTGTTTCTATATTTTATTGATCGCTGTCAGCAAATTGAATATTTATAATTTAATAAATTGTTTACAAATATACAGAATTATGACAAAATACGCAATTTGATTCAATTTTTTCTGGCACATATATATTTTTTTTGTTTTTTTTTTTTGTTTTTGTAAAGTGATATAAAATTTAATGTAAAGTTTGTTTATGTGTTCCCTTTTTTATACATACAAACAGCTGAAATCAAAGCACACATCAACAAGACTTTTCTCGCACAAGCTAGCACAAACACGACATAATTTTCCGAAAATTATTTTGTCCCATCTCATAGAAGGCTATTAGTTTTTGGCCTAAAGGGACCGCGCATTACTGCCCTAAATTTCGTCCCAAAAATGACGCGGAGGTTAATTGACCTGTCAAATGGGTTTGCTAACAACCGGTTAGGCCATAAATAGGCACGTGGGGTGAAGAGGCTTTTTTGGGCCTTTTTTGGCCTCATTAAATACCGCCTCACTGATCAGTCAGCTTTCCGCTTTATTTGGATGACTTTTTCTGCTTCATTTAGTGGTTATGGTTTGGTTTTAAACATTAAAGTAACGGAAGTTTTTTTGGTAGTTAATTTGTTAGTTAACGTGTGTTAAACGGTGATCAAAGGTGTGATAACTCGCTTGTGAAAAGATGTTACTACCTATATGTTAGTATTCCGTTCTTGACAATTGTCGACAAAAATTCATGATAAATCGGCGGTCAACTATTCGCTGAAGCTGGCAAGCCAATCTTTATGTAGTAGGAATTTGTCCATTTAGTAATCTGTGTCAAACGCAATAAATAAGAAAGTATTATATGCCACATAGTATTCCCTAATACCTATATATATTTCGGGTATTGTTTTGGTCTGAATTTAATCGCCACCAAACCTTTCTCTGATTTTACTCTTTCAGTTTCCGAAGCTTAGGCAATAAATTTATTTGTTCGTATGAATATTGTATTAAATAGGTATAAACTGAACATTTAATCACCCTCCATGTTTCAAACCCTTGTTTCACAGGATTAGTTCAAAACAATCGTAAAGAATCTGTTTTATTATTTTACTTTCAAAAAGCATTTTGGCAACTCTACGGTGGAGTTACGATTTTGCAAACAGCTTTGCGAAATAAATACTAATATATGAGTAAAAGTTACATCAGTAGATGTTTGAATATTACTTATTTTAATTAAAATGCTAAACTTTTGCACCGTAGGTACTAATTCGTCTCTAGGCGATGTAATAGGTCTTTTTGGTCTACTCATGTGGGTGATAATAATTATATTTATTGTGGGTTCAATTATAACTTTGTCTATGTATTCAGAAGCAGCTATGTTATAGATGCGTTCTACGTTTGAAAATAGGTATCAAATGGCAGTTTTCTTTTTGAAAATCTGCTTCAAAAGTTCGATATAAGATGCAACACCTCTAAAACTTTCAAAAGGTATGCTATCTAAGCTAATATAATAAAGAAACATTGTCTTTGTTTATTTTTCCTGTTGAGAAGATTAACTATCCCCGAGTTAGATAGGTTATATTTTGTTCGGGTATGAGAAGAAGTTACCGGAAAAAAGTTAGTTGAACCAGATGTTTAAGGAAACCTTTACCCAGAGCATGTGAAAACAAATGACTGTGTTGTTATTTCTCTAAGTACCATATAAAACCATAGAATCATTAAATGATACGTAGCTATTTCTTTTGTTTCTAAACGGAACATAGTTATAAGATATAACGAGGTACATACATTGAAACAAGACTCGGTATAGTAGGACATGTTCGAATAACTATCAGTATATAACAATATCGTCTTGTTGTTTCTTGTTCTGTCCGTTGTTTGAGAACATAGTCAAGTATGTGTGTCATATGGTACCTACTATAATTGTACCTATTTAATTGGGGTATAATAGTTCTTTCTGTAATCTACTACTCTCTGTATGTCACCTGCCTAGCCTTTTTTCCTACTTAGTTGGGGTCGGCTTCCAGTCTAACCATGAAGAATGCAGCTGTATGTATGATTCTTGTTTAAAAACAAGTTAAAAATTGGTTTAGAAGATGAAATGTGTATGTGCAGATTTTTTTCCCATATATACTTTTTTTTTGAATATTTTTTTTGAGACACTATCTTCTCATCAAAAAACCATCACGACAAAACCAAGACATTAAAATCCCCCAACTTTACCTCGTCACTAATTACAAGAAAATTTAATATAGAAAATAATTACGTCTGCCACGTCACTCGGTAAAGGGTAACCTATAACTAATCTAAGTTAACAAAGCCTTCTAATTAAAACTTTGGTTTTAGATGAGAACAATCAGTCGCCCGCGGCTTTCCTTCCAACAATTATTCTCTAGAAATGGTAATGAACTGAGTATTTAGAACCGTTTTGTTGAAAGCAAAATGTTGATTTTTTATTGGATGTTATGTTGTTGGGAATAGCTAAAAGTGAGGCCAGAAAACATGCTGACGACAAAAGATTATTAAATATCTTAAAAAATAACTAATCATTATTAAAGTAAAAGTTTATTAGGAAAGTGTTCTTCACACCTTCCAGAAAAATCATTCAAGTACCTAAAACTGCATGAATTTAACAGCCTATTACTGACAAAATGAGCTACTGTTCTATGCGGATAATAATTACTACGGTACGCTGACAAGACCATGTGAAAAATCCTTTTTTCATATTCTTAGATGCCTACGAAAAACTTGCAGACACACTAAGTATTCTTTCCACAAAACTCCTTACAAGCTTGTCGCATTTCAGCAAAACTTTTCCATGCATATGTTAACAAATGTAATGAGTACACCACTTTACTAGATTCAAGATAGCATTTTTTAAATTCACTTGCATACCCGTGTAGAAACACGTAACAAATTTTCTCCTTACCTTGAGGGAAAAGCATGCATACGTAACAAGGTGTATCAGAATATACTTTGTATTTATTTAACATAATTTCAAGTCTGCTCCTTTTCACAAATATGATAATTTTGCTTGACTGAGGTTTATGAACTGCAGTCTTGAAAAGATGAGAAGCAAGCTTCGTCTATTTTATAAAAATCTCTTGTGTGTTGAAAATAAAGGACAATAGATAGTCGGTTGTGTCCTGAGGGGAATCTATGTATTGGCGTACAAATGGCGTTTAATGGCGTCTCAATGCATTTTCATCCCTTAATTTAAAAATAAATCAAATTCATGCATTAGTCTCTTAATTACGATTAAGAGTCGTCTACCACTTTGAATCGTCATTCTCTCATATCTGTCAAACATGGCGATAAGCTTATAAAGAGAGAGCACGAACGCAAATCGAAGTACAATTATCACATTTAACCCGTACTTAGTAGCTTAATCATAAAACAAATCATCGAACATGTTCAATACTTACAATTCATATTTTATCATTACAATATGGCGTCAGTTCGATAGATTCAACATGCATTCCAACTCAGTTGAATCTGTATTCACGCGCCGAATCATTTTGTGCGCAGTTTTTTTCACCCGTGAGCAGTGAACGGGTTAATCTGGTTTCATAAATTCATTGTTATCGCACGGTTAGGTGGTTACTTTCAGTGCGTGCCCAATTTGGTTGGATACTCTAAATTTTTAGTTGATCAAACATTATGGTGGTATAAACTCTGGTTTTTAAAATGTGTTTTGCATATTTAAAGGACGTAGGCATTTTAACAAAATGCCTTTAGAATATCGATTTTTCATTTTGTTTTTGTTAATGTTGGCAAAGGTTGAGCAGATGATGATGTATTGATGTTAAAATCAACCTTTTTTGAAACATTCAATCATTCATTTTTCATTCCTGAATTTCTTTACTCTAAAATATTCCCATTGTAACTTCCACCACTTTCAAGAACCGAAAAAAACCTCAAAAATAAAACCCGAAAAACAACGAACACGAAACGTTAATTTATTTATTTAACGCGAATATTTTTATAGAGCTCCCGACTGCAAACATATTTATTACCCTGGAGATAGCGAACTTGCATAGACATTTTATTCGGATAGTGAAGTAAATCATATTTTTTATACAAACAAGGCGGGGATTAAATGTGAGGCTCGTGAGTTATTATTACTCTGATGTAAATTCTTCTGTAAAAATGTTTGAGATATGTTAGCGTTGGGTAAGGTAAAAGGGTATTTAAGTACCTAGAGGTATTAATGAAGTGGGATACGTTATAGAGAATTCTTAACCAAAGCTTTTATTTAGCGGCTATTTAAACTTGCATGATATTTAAAACTGATTCAAATGTTTGCAAAGGATCGCGAAAGATCAGATTAAAGACAAACTACATACGTCTTAATTACGAGGCTCTAAATAGTTTAAGAGCCTTTTAAGAGAATGCATTCTAAATATTCTTAATTAAGATTGACAAAACTGCATATTCAAAACGAAAGTATTACTAAAACATTTTTAAAAGCGAACTCACATAAGACCAGCAACAAACCACTAATCAACAGCAAGATTAACAACTAAAACAAGAGCTTTAAATACTGAATCCTCTTACGCGACTCTGCATCCCGAAACCCGAACACTCCCCATTCCTGCTCGGTAAATCCGACATCCCGAATGCAGTCCTAGAAATAAATCACAACAGTTTTTAACTTGAACGCGTTTTTCTTCGTATTGCTTCCTTAAACCGCGGTAGCTAGTAATTTATCTTGCGCGATATAGAAGTCGAAAAACAGAGAAAGATTGCACTTTGTTGAAATCTTTAGACAAACAATGGCGGGACAATTAATAGCTGGAGGGTTGGACTGTAGTTCCTAGGCAATTAGTGAAGAAACTTCGTAACCTTGGCAACGTAATGAGTTTGTAAGACAGTTGACATCGTTATGTTTTTCGAAGTTTTTGTAGAACAAATAAATTGGGACAAGGACAGAAGGACGGAACGAGGAAGTATTTTATAGCTGCTCTAACATCTGAAAGTGCTGTAACATTGGCGCAATAAAAAGCCATTATTTGCTGATCCCTTAGGGTTACAGCTACTTGCAATGAATAAGAAACATGTCCAATGTTCGGTCGGAATTAAGGATGAACAAGACGATATAATATATATGTAGTTAGGTAGGAACAAGTAAATGTCAAAGAAAAGGTTACGCTACGAAAAGCTTGTATCAGAGGATTTTTTGCTCTGATATTCTAACTTTTTAGTCTAGTTAAGATGTTACATATTTGTATTAATATTTAGGGTCTATGGTTAAAGTTGAGACGCATGGTAATCCGAATACACCCTGACTGTTTTTAACGTTGTGATAGTTTTTAATCTATCATTGAAATCACGGAATATGCATATCGCGTAAAAACTTGCTTTCTGTGCTCATAGTTTGAAAGTTTTTGGGGCACTTAAGCCATTGATGATGGTGATAACGATGGTCTGTACTAAACATTATAAGAGATCTAGTTTTACAAACATTTAGTATAGTTTCCTGTGCTATCTCTTTCAAAACAGTTTGGCGTCATTTTCAATTAAAAGTTCGTGACGAGGGTACATTGAACAGCAAGTTCCTTCGATTTGTCCGTTATTGTTCTAGTAATAGGATTTAGAATATTGTGGGGTTTGCTTCAAGGTGTGTTTAAATGGTTTTGAAGGAAAACTTAATTTCGATTTTGGTTCAATACTCCGAACTTACCTTTATGAAAGAAGATATGGCTGATAAGAAAATGATATTGAAATATAGATAGGATGATAATGTTAACTATCAACATACATTTTTTTTTTTAATTTCGGGACTTTTAACACACGGTCGGTTAGCCCCATGGTAAGTTATTAATTAACTTGTGTTTTGGGTGCTAACACAATTGATAAACTACATATAGCTACATATGTACTACATATATATAAATACATATTGTAACACCCAGACCACGGCGAACAAATGTCGACCGAACCGGAAATCGAACCCGGGACCTCAGGTTTGGCAGTCCGGTATGGTGACCATTGCGCCATCGAGGTCGTCATTTGACTTAACACATTGGACTTATTCTTCCAAAGTAACTACCTTAATTATTGCTGTTAATTCCAAATAAAGGCCTATTGTCCAGCAGTGAGAAAAAACAATTAGATCAAAAACGTAGATCTCCAAATAAAGGCTTAATCATCCAGAAAGACGCACAAAAGATTTTCGTGAACCTTAACAAAAGCGAGTCAGTAACACAGTCACACATCCCACACCGTACGTGTCAATAAGGCACTCGCTTTTTATTCCGACCCCGTATTGTCCATTGTACGACAAGGGTGTTCCCTAGTCCCTTTGATCCCTTCTAGCCTAGCTCAACTTAACATCTGCATACTCTCAAATGTGAAAATACCTGAAATGTTGAAAGTTTTGTAGGTTTAGCGTAGGAGCCTGAAATATCTATTTGAGTGAATAATTTATGTATGTAGAACCTTTCTCGAATATGGGTAGGTATGCGAGAAAATCTTAGATTATATTTTTTCTCTAGATATTTCTCAATACTAACCTACATCAAGAAACCGGCTCTGATGAGTTAGATACAAAGTACCTACCGCAGAGTACATTTGATGCCTACTAGCTATTCCCCGCAGTTTCACCAACGTCCCGGGAAAGCTACTTCTCGCAACAGGGCAAAAAAGTAGCCTATGTTCTTCCTAAACTAGCCTATGCTCTAGCCTCAGTGTACCATTTCAACAGATTCAGTAGTTTTGGCGTCAAAGCATGACAGACAGACAGGCATGGTAACTTTATTAATTTATACCTGTTAATCATAGATCACATCTTTTAGATACATATTATTATGTATTTATAATTTATCGCATAAAAAATCATTACCTTAACGCGACATCAGAATTAATTCGCTTTCACGAAAATCTCTAACAAATATGACTAATTTCGTATTGCGATCAAAAGAGCCAACCTTGACACAGTTTAAGAACAAACCAAGAATTAGGTACGCATTAACTGTCTTTTGACAAATTATAAGGAAATAAACATTCAATGATTACCAAAACATCTACAATTATTTATAAATAAAACGCAGTAAATACAGGAAAAAAATAAACAATTTTCCTCATTCAATTTCGCGATTCGCTCAAAGAATCTTGAGCGTTTGTCCTATGGTATATTTTGTTTGTTTGGTTGCTATGGAAACAATGAAGGGTCAAGTATTATACAGATCAGTTACTATATTCGTATGAAAAATTTCGCCGATTCTTTTCCTGTATAACATCTGAATCAATATTTAATTCCAAATAGTGGAATGGTGCATAAGTTTCCCTTAGATGTCGATATTAAACATAACGATGATGTATATTAAACTAATCGGCTGTTTCAATAAAGACAAAATTGTGAATAGAACTTGAACTTGCAGTTTGTTAATTTTATTTTATTTAAAAAGATAACAGTAAAACAACGGGGTACAACTACAAGCCTTTTCACACTAGCGGATTTTCTCACGCGTATACGTTCGATTTTTCTATTCGTCTAATTTCATTCAGAAAAACCTTTCCCGTGGTTCCACCAAATGTAATCGTTGCCTGTCGCTATCAATTGTATATTGCACTATCAGTCACTATGTCGTAAACAATTCCAAACATTATAAAAATAATATATTTTCCATCTACTAACCATAATAATATTTATTTCCAATCAATCTAAAACCGGACAGACGAATTAAGTTACGATCAAAATCCCGGAGAATTCGGTCGGAAATCGGTCGGCCGATAATCTTAGCTTCAGTTTTCAGTTGAACGACGTCGCGGAAATGATAAGGACTGCTTCAGACCAACTGTGGACGAACGGAGAAGATTTTATTGGGTATTTCATCTGTATAAAAAATAACATATACGAGTATATAAATAATCTCCTTGTATTATGAAGCTGAAGAATTTGATGGTTTGTTTGCTTGAATGCGCTAATCTCAAGAACTATTGGTCAGATTAGTAAAAATCTTTTACTGTTCGATATCCCATTTATCGAGAAAGACTTTACTACAGGCTATACTTTATTCCCGATGCGTTAAGTACACATTGTTAAGCGGGTGAAACCGCTGATTAAAGTTAGTAATTAACATAATAAGCCTTAAAGATAACCGTCCAAATAACCCAAAATAAAACTAGCCACAACAGCAATCACCAATTTATTAACACAATGAATCTTCTTCTACATTAATAACATCAGGTATGTAACAAAATGATTTAGTCCGAACTCCCAGAGGACTGCGGCGTACCTGTAGATCGGCTTCGGAATCTAATCCGATTACTTTGGCCCTATTACTGGTAGCAAAACACGCCCTAGGGTCCATATTGCGTACCAATACTCGTTAGGATCCAAAATATAAGCGGTTTCTTCCTAATATCATAAATAGGAAAGTGATTTCGTTTGTTAGGATTTTATTGTAATTCGGCTGATTTTTTTCATTGATTACAAGATTATTTTGAGGACCTAAACTTCAGTGTTCTTGAAACAGCTGTGTGTACTATGAATTTCACGTTTAATTTTCAAAGTGAACAGTAATTTTAAGATAAAACGGACGTTAATTTCGTTGCTATACTTGGGTCTTATTGGCTTATTATTGAGTATTTTATTTTTTCAATGGTTACAGAATATCATTTATATTAATTATTTAAGTAGTTACTCTTTAATTTCGTCGTTGTATCTGGGCCTTATTCACCTATTATTGATTATTTTATTTTTTCAATGGTTTCAGAATATTACTTACAGTTATTATTTAACTACTTTCCTCATTTAAAACCATTAACAAAAGTGTAAAAAACAACCAAGCGGCGCTGAAAATAACAGACCCAATTGTGTTGATAATAACGACCTATTAATCCACAAAAACAATACGATATGCAATTAAAATAACTCGATAATATGCCAATAAATAATGAGGAATAACAACATGTACATTATTCATGAAAGCCAAGTATTTTGGCTTTCGATATGGACTGGATTTTTAAGATTTTTGATGGACCAAATGATCGTTATACGAATGCTAATTAGTGATTATTAGGTACAACCTTAATTCAAGATTCACGTATTGTGTTAAGAGTTTGTAGTCTCATGTGTTATTAGGTTATCATAAACTTGCTTCAAAGACCTGGTAGACCTACTTGGTTTCATTACATTTGAAGCCTAAGTTTAATGATATAAACAACTGCGAAAGTAAAACAAGTTATATATTTGTATAAAACGCTTTTGTGCCATAACAACTGAATCGACGGCCACGGCCTGAGAAAGGATATAGGCTACTCTTTGCCGGTTACGAGAAGTTCTTGTCCCCTAAAATTCGTGAAACTGCTAGTTAGTTCACACCTTTTCACTGTTTCATAGCTGTTTTTCATAACAGAGAAAAAATTTCCCATAGAAAAACAAACCTGCTTTCTAAACTCCTCATTGCTATAAGCTCACATAGAGGGTATTAGCTCCATAGCATTAATTCCTGGCGGGTGTAACCGTGTTTCAGTCCCACTCGCTCATAATCCCACCCATAAGGTCAGCTTATGCTATGTTTGTTGCGAAACTAGCCTTTATTTGAACTTTACAGTTCTATTTGAGGATTTCTCTGAAAATGTTCATGGGATTACGTCTATGTGACTCGTTTAATTGATTGGTTGTGTCTTGTTAATTTTCAGGAGCTCGTACACATTTTTTGTAGGTAAGACATATACTCGCTGTTCCCCGTAGTTTCATTCGCGTCCCGAGGGATCTACCTCAAACACCCGTGTAAAAGTGGCTTAGTGGTTTTTGTGGCTTTGACTGTGTACCAAATTTCATCAAAATCGTTCAGTAGTTTTGGTGTGAAAGTGCGACATTCAGACAAAGTTAATTTCGCATATTAGTAACGATACTTAATCTCTCCCAAAAGTAATAAATCCTTTGTTCGTTTATATAACCTGCTTTAAACAATATTAACAACAAAATTAAATCCACTGTTGTTGAACCAATTAACCCCAGGCAATATTTATGTTGTTTCTCTAAAAAAAATTTCTACAAAAAGTGTGAAATTTAATTCAAATAGGGTCGCGAAGGTAAAAGCTTTCTCTTGTTTACTTACATTGAGTGTAACGCTTTCAATAATAAATTGTAGATCTTAGAAACATTTAGGCAAACGGGAGGATTTGGAGATGTAAGTCTGTCATTCTCTGTTGAAACTATTACCACCCGGAAAGACCGTGGGTGTTCTTCGTTGTACCCTTGAGCATGGAAAACGACCTTGTAAACCAACTGCAGAGTCATGTCGCTAGGTAGCTTTTTCCAGCAACAAGATCAGCAAAAAAGCAATTTACACACTTTACATTACATTTTATAACTATCAGGAAAAACACGTAACCTAAAATGTTTTATAATCCCTTTTTATTGTCACACTGGATTGCACAGAACTCTTCTTATACAGAGAAGGAAAGAGCGTTAATCACCACGCTTCACCACGTTAATCATCTTGCTTACGGCGCAGAGTTTTCAGACTCCAATGTCCTGGTTTCCTCAATAATGTAACGACGACAAAACTCGTGATTACCAAACCATTACAAGTTATGAAGTTTACACGTGTGAACAAAATCAAATTAAATAATTCCTCAAAACTTTTGCGTTTATTATATGAAACAGACACTACTCAAATAATTCTATCCCTTTTAATAATAACACAGGTATATTTAAAGCCAACAAGGATATTGTACACGAGGACGATACATCATAATATAAGATGGCGCGAGAAAGCCACGCTTATCCCGTTCCTCCTTAATTGGTATAAATGAAGTCTTGGCTATTCACTACACAAATTAAACGTACCGACGTGTTTGCATAGGAATATTGTAATTTTATGCTGTTTTGTAAAACATCTTTAAAGGGAAAAATAAGAATATAGGAATCTATGTTTATTTTTAGAGTGTATTGCGCCCGTGTTTCAATGATATACTTCAGTAACTAAAACCTTTTGTTACATAGGATTAAGTTCAAAAAACTATAGCATGTTAACAATTTTACTTCCTTGTAATTATGACTAAGAAGCCACTGTTTCGGAGCCTTTAAAAGACTGTTGGAAAGCTACAATATCCCCCGGTGTTACTGATAGATATCTTATCCAAGTACGGAAATCAGTTCCCTGGAATGCCACGAATAAAGAACTAATAGAACTAAATGGCTATAGGCGGATAGAATCGAATTCACAATACATGCTAATTACGCTAGATTAACTAGAAAATCCGATTACAACAAAATTATGCGAACGTTCTAAACATATCCCATAGTATAAATAAGTACAATCAAACACAAAACATTAGCCTAAATACACTGAAATCTATTTTAGGTTCGCTATACTCAACTCTAATACATACAAATAGGTAGCTACACACAGTGCTGAACAATATTAAAGTATATTAATTAATTAATAATAACAGGCAGGCAAACAATAGGGAACATTATCAACAGTTAATATCAACAACAACAACTTTAGTATATGTATGAACTAACTTTGCCCCGCGGCTTCATCCACCATAGTACGGCCTACAATTCGTATTACACAGTCGTACTTAGTTAGTTACTTAGTTTGACTGTTTCAAAGGTCATATGGATATCATAGATGTCTATATACTTACGTAGTGCTGTTGCACTAAAGAAGATTTTTAGATTACATCTTTAGATATACGATGGATTACTATAATCTATCTATTCATCAATTTGTGATCGCAAATTGAATTTTAATTTTAACTCCGTATAAATTACATCTTTCAATCGCTTATCACAGAATCTCAGATAGGTTATACAAATCCGCAAATAGTCTTTAAACTTCCCAATCTGGGCTATTTATCGCGAAAATGATTTTTCAAAGTTAAATGAATTTACAGTTTACCTACGTACAAAGAGACTTAAATTTAACTAACTGAAAGTTCCATAATTTACGTACAAACAAACTGGTCAATGTTATTTATAAAATTACCTATAGCTTTAACAGGGTATAACGAGCCGTAACAATAATGCGATAATTAATTATTATTATAATAATTCTGAACGAGAGGAAGTGCCAATGATGGATATCTGTTACAATTGAATGGGAATATATTTAATTTGTTCGCTTAATTATTGTGAAGGTAATATTGAGGTATGTTGCTTTTCACGTGGCTTCACTTGAGAAAACCAAAAGGAACTACTTCGATTTACTAGAATAAAAAAAAATACTTACCTACATATATACTCCCCTTGAACTTTCTTATGTACAGCTCCTATTTACTCCATTATGTACTACTCCTAAGTATTACCCATGTTTTTATAATTCCTTATGTGCACCCTTATGTAATTTCCTTATACACTCCCTTACGTACTTTTTATACGCTCCCCTATATATAGTCCCCAATGTATTACGCGTAAGTACTCCCTCGTGTACCTGTGTGTAATGAATATGAATTTATATGAATTTTCAACCATATCGGATGGATGCACTCACAACATTTTTTGAGGGTTGAATCCGACTTGTCCGTCGCAGAACAGTTATCATTATTAAAGTTAGTGTTGTTCCCTATTCTAATATCAGAACGTCAAAAATTTAAAACACAAATTCAACATCATTTTTAAATAATAATTTAAGATAAAGTCATAAGGTAAAAATATCCTCTAGTTTCAAATAAAGTTCCCTACGAGTCCCAATTTTGATACCGACTGCTCTCATTTTGGGTGAAACTAAATTGCAATGAAAGCTTTCAAAGGTTATTTTATTTGACTTTTAGTTATATTGACGGTTATCCGCAATGGTAACGTTATTGTTACCAATGAAATTCACTATTTATTGAACGAGACAATTTTGTTAATGTTTTTTTTTGCTATTGCGAGCGTATTTTATATTTGGGTAAAGATTTATATATGTTAGTTATAGCTGTTTTGTGGGTGTGCGGATAATGAGAACTTATCGTTTAATAAATAAATATTTTAACTGTACATTTGGATTTTTCAAATAGGCCTATATTGTATTTTTTGTCAGGAAATTAAATATTTTTTTAACAAAAGTTCATATCATCAATTTTCTAGGCGCGATATTAACACCAACCCATTAAAATTAAAAACAAACAAACACACAGAAACATTTTAATAATAATTCAGTTAACCAAAACGGCATAAATAATAAAAATAAATGAATTTCAAAATGAATATCCAGCCCGCCGCGGTCGGTTTTGTCAACGTATATTAAAATTAAAATTTTGAAAATATTATACCGTAATTCGTCACTGGTATTTACGAGTGTCAATTTGGACTGAAATATGGTCGCGTCCATATTAAACTATGTGCCTGTCATCGCTGCCATATTATTAATAAGTGCGAATCTTGATATCACTCGATATATTGAGAAGAAGTCGCTATTTTTAAAGAATTTTCACAAGATCGCCACTAAGTCAATCACGTTGTTCTAAATATATGAATAGTACACAACTTTATAAATAAATACTATACTCAATACTCAATAACTTTATTGCATTCCATAATGTGTACAGGCTGGTGGGTAAAATTAAAAGAAACAATTATGGACCCTGTCGGGCACAGCAAAGTTAGTTTTTAGAGGAGAGGACGAAGAGCGCCTTTTGAACATAATAATATTGAATTAAATGTAGAAAATCTTATTATATTTAGATATTTGAGTAGGTATTATTTCTCTGTAGATTTATTTACATTTTACTTATTTATTAAATTTGTATTCGTTTATTTATATATTATTTATTTATATTATAAATATTCTATATTATGTATTAATCGTTATTAATTATTTTATTTATTTATATTTATTTATAAATTAGCTGTAAAAAAACTTAAAACTTTAGTACTTTAGGCTTGAACTACGATTCAAAATTAATTAAAATCTATTTCATCTTATTATGGTTTGTTTCACCATGTGTCATCTATCCCAAACTACAACGACTACAGGCATCCAGTATTCATTTAAATAAGATTACGAAATCTTTCTACCAAATTATAGCCGTAATCCCAAAATACGTAAATTCATTTTAATCCAAAAACCGAGACATTACGATAATAGCCCGGTTATGTCTCGATTAGAGGTCAGACTTATTGAAGTTAGCACAATGGCGGTAAAATGGCGTAAATTTTAAAAGTTAGCCACCCTTGAATCATAGCCCGGAGATTAAAGGCTTGATTACAGATTTTGAAGGCACAATCTTCATTAAGTACGTACTTAACCAGGTCCTCGATGAGGGTTCAAGGTTGAAAAATTCCGAATTTAGGAGAAAGAGGATTATTTTTTATGGATTTAAGTGCTTATTAAAAAAAGTGAACGACAATGGAGTACCGATTTCGTTTTTATTTTATGGAGTTAAAGATCTTTTTGTTGTAACCGTTTTTCAATTAGTACAAAATATCCATTCATATGTAGCTGATATTATGTAGTTCTTTTCTAACAGTATACAAAATAAATTGAAAGCATACTTTTATTATTACAAATCCAATAAACTTGTATCTCTTTTCATAAAAATCGCGCACGACACAATAGCGAGCGATACAACAATAGGCGCGCTGCACGTTAATGAAAAATGATATTCATGCAACTGGCGGCATAATCCCTTAATTTTAATACTTTTTGGTGCAATAAATTTTGCTGGCAATATTTCTGAGTCACCGGGACGGTAGGCGTTTTAATAATGTACCAAAATGGCAAGTGATAAGTCCTATCGCGGCGTAATGATAAAATGATACGTCATTATGGCTGTTAAATTATGTTTTCGCGGTTTTGTGTTGTGTTGCTGCAAACTTGATTATTTTGTCCATTTATCTTTTACTACAGTATTGTTTTTGGGAAACTCAATAGTCATCACCTGCCTAGCCGTTTGCTAACTATGTTGGGATCAGCTTCCAGTCTAACTGGGTGCAGCTGAGTACCAGTGTCTTACAAGTACCTATTTGAGAAACTCGGCAGTGCCAAAGATATGATTGCGCTTCAAATAATTCTCTATGATAATAAGCCCACAACATAACACACATAACAGTTCATATCATATATCGATCATCATAGGTAATATCGATACTTGTTGCACATCACTAACTCAAAAAGTTTAGAGCGGACCAAAGTGTCAATTTTCCAAAAGCGAGTTCCCCCACTCTATGTATTAATTAGTTGCGGTTAGCGGCGTACCCCTTTCTCTTTACCCCCACCGCTAGTAATAATGGCATTTATTAAATTTTCAGTATAATTTCACCCCTCTCCGCTGTTGGGTAAACGAATCTCTTGTATTCTGTGTGTTTATGAAATTTCGTTTTGAGACTGATTGGAGTTTGTGATACTTTTATTCATGGTAAAGACTATAAAATATTTGTGATATTCAATAATGTGTTAAAAAATCTTTACAACCAGGGCACGAATGGCTAACAATTCGTATTATACCTAATACAAATCCCGTCGCCGCGTGTTTGTTCGTCGCGATAAACTCAATAACTACTTAGCGAATTTTAGTGTGTTCATCAATAATAATTCACCAAGTTTATGTTTCTACTAAATATAATAAATATGCAGCCGAAGCTCGCATATAGTACTTTTTGTGATATTGATTTGATCTGAAATATGAATCGAATTCATTTGATTTAAGAAAAACACTAACATTAACTTCACAACGCTCATAACAATTTTTCTTCATTTCACAACTCTGCTTCCCTTTGAATACATAGGTAGTTTGTATATCATATTTATAATATTCAGTTCATAAAGAATAACACGGCTAGTTAAACTTGCGGGATATTGTTTTGTTAAAAATTCATGAACAGGGGAGGATAAATATGAGCGCAGTTGTTCAATGTTAAATATTTTGGCCTTCGTTAAGAATGAAGTGGTAAATTATAATTATTTCAAGTTTTTGCTTTATTTAGTAGTAGTTAATTAAAGCTAGTTTGTTTCTGTTTAAAAATTTCATAGTTTCGTTGGACTGGAATTCGCGATTCAAATTTTTTTTGTCGCTCTGATGTACGATCTGGATTTGTGGTTAGGTTAGGTTAGTGTGTCATCATCATCATCATCCTCCTGCCTTTAACCCAATTTATTTATTTGGTGTCGGTGCAGCATGTTATTTTCCTTCCATACTTTTCTATTTGCCGTCATCTCACAAGTAAAATTAATTCCTAGGGGGTCCTAGGAATTAACCTACACCGTTTGTCTTGCCAGCACTACCACAATAGAAAACTTATATCCTTACATCCTAGTTACCTGTACCGAGCTATTCGCTCCGAATTATTTTAAGACGCGAGTACGGTTTGTCCAAAACTAGAAGCAAGACAAAGTCCAAATGTATGTACTTTTACTTTTGTACTTTACCATTACATATATATAGCGTTTCTAATACCCATCACCCTGTATCTTCTTCAATAAAAATTTAAAAGTCACCTCGTGTACTACACGCGGCTATTGGTGGTTTAATTCTGCTCCAAGCTCAGGGCAGAGACATAAATCTCTCTAAACTACAATATAGTGTTCCGCTGCAACGCTGACGATTTATAGGCAAAAAATATATAAAGATATATTTGGTTTTGTACACTGATGATACTCTTTTTATGTTGAGACCTTCGGTAAAGGTAAACATAAACATATAATATTGTTACATCGGACTTTGGGTGGACTAGCTAGTCTACACAAAAAAAAATGTACTTAGATTTCAAGACTTGCCTTTGAAACATCCTTTTATAACTATTACCTAATGTTTTTTATAATTTCCCAAAGTTAATCAAATTGTAAATAGGTATAACGAATCATATGTTTTACAAACTGATAACAGAATTAAGTCATAGGCACATGTACACTATTTTAATACAGAGGCTTTAAAATATCTTCGGGTTTCAGCCTCACTATACTTGAGCAACAGTTATACCGAAAATTATGCAAAATAGCCGGACAAACCGGATTAAACCGGTCGTAACCGCATAAATGGGATGATATTAATGACGTTTGCCAATTGAATGAATTTTGTGTGAAATTGTAATAATAAGCCTTTTAACAGCAAAGTGTTCGGGGACCGATGAGTTATGAGCTATGTGCTTCATTGTTTTAGCCTTAATATAATTAATTTTACGGCATTGTCAAAATTAATTAATTAGAAAATGTATTTTGGATCATATTCTTTGGTTGGTTGACCTGTTGAATGGGAGGTATAATTTTTGATGCTTTGGTGAGGTAGGTAAATCTTGTAACCAAGTATAGCAGGTATTGTTTTTATTTTTTAAGAGATGTGAGAAGCTATAATTTGAGTTCTGTAAATAAAATTTTAATGTAAATAAATTACAAAATTCTGATTTACAATTCATTAAAACTCTGATTAACAAGCGCCCCACGTGTTTGTTTATAGAGGATTTTCTGAATAAACAAATAAGTATTATGCACAATGCTGTTTTAATTTCAAAGAATTATTTGATTAGGTACTATTTATGATTGAAATTCTATATAATGAATACTATGATTATTGCCATTTATTTCTATTTAAAGCGGAATGATCAGAATTAATTCGAGTACCTATTTCATATATTTTACAGGTCTTTTCAAAATAAACTGCAACCAAATGACGCTTAAATCCTTTCTCCATTTAAAATTCTTCTTCAGTTAAAGGGAAAAATGATGTCCTTGCAAATAGACCCTCATTTCCCTAGATTCTTCTTCAAATTGGCTAACTAGACCTCGAAAATTAAAACTCCTTACACATAAACCAAAATCTAATAGCACCAGACATACACCCGCCAAACAAATATGAGCCCTAACATCTTGAAGTTAGAGTTAAAATTGCGTTGCAGCGACACCACTTCCTAGATCGTACTTAATTTCTTGCTTAACTACACAGATTGTCAAAGGGGACGCTAATTACAACTTAACAAGATGCCGTCTGTCCACTGATTACAGCCGACGGTTGAATTAACTGACGTTTTCACTGAAACAATTTACTTTTAACTTTGATCTATGGATGAGATGGAACGGGGGACAGCTTGCTAGAATACGTTTGATGTTGAAGATTTTACGTGGGTGTATTGTATTGTTATTTGTGTGTTTTTAATCTACCACAAAATGAGTACAGTATGTAGGTATTTTAAATGAATTATTAGGATACTTTCAACAAAATTTTAATTTAATATAACCACAAAAACAAAATTCTGTTTCATCAATGTTTTACAAAATGTATTTTATCAACAACATAATCCATTAATGCCTTTCTTAATGTTTTACTGTTGTACATTTGTACATATAGGTACACGGTTTTTTTTTTAAATAAAACCGTGCATATGTTTTTTGGAGTATAAACATCGAAATGCACTCTTCAAATCCGAAAACAAAATGCTATCCATGTTCAAAAAATACAATACCCTAGTATTTTACCTACAAAACTTGGAAACTAAGAATACCAGCACACTACAAACTGTTTAGTCGGCGGATAGTTTGTTTGGGATTATAAAAAAGTATGAAATATTTACAAAGATCAGATATTTAGCCGGTATCAGACTAAAAAGAAAACTTTAATTGGAATCAAATAGTATGCAGTCTGCGGATAACTTAGAAACTATAACTATTTATTGTAATGGAAATCGTTGTTTCGAGTCCAGGGACACTAAAATTTCAAGCTCCAAAAGCTTTGCCGATACGAAACTAAAATAAACTTATATAGAACTCACATTATATCATTCTAGGCTGTTCAAGTGTGCTTAAAAACATTTTAGTCTAAATAGTTTTGGAGAAAATCCCTAGAGTCTAAATTGTGAAACTACTTACAATAAATCTCTAACAAAAATAAAAGTTGAAAATGACTTTATCTTTATTACGATTTACTGGAGTGACAAAATAATTTTATATACCTATATAATTTAGTTAGATAAAAATTTTGTTTACATTTTGAAAACAAATAAAACAAATAATAAAGAAAAAAAATAAACTCAAATCACATGTCTAACGGCCCCCATATAATTTGTAATTAGTACCCTACAGCCATAAAAGTTCTTTGGAAAGCAAGTATATTGGTACAATTACCACATACTCAATATTTATCATAATACTTTTACCACCATACTTAATATTCACTGTTAACACCAAAAAAAAATGGTCAAAAAATAATCTACAGAGTAAAAATACACTCGCAGATTACCAGAATTTTGGCAAGCCAGCTATCAAATACGTAGAAGTTGGCACCGCTACGCCAAGCACGGTACAATAAATATTGTATTTCTTTGTAAACGCATAAAACCTGGAATGTATTTTAATAAAAACAGCCATGTCAAAGCATCGGCTACATTTTGTTGCACTATTGTTGCATTTTGCATTTGTGTTACGGAATGTTTAACAGGAATTTGTTAGAAGTTTCACTGTGACTAATAAATATGTTCATGTAAATTGAAGACCATTCCAACAAGCAACGAAAATATATGTAGGCTTTAGAGATTAAATATTTATTAAAATGTCATATTCGTCTCCCGAGCCTTTTTTCAACCATGTTTGAGTCGGATTCCAGTTTAACTGGATGCAGCTTACCTGCAGTACCAGTAATTTATAAGGAGCGACTGCCTATCTGATCTCCTCAACCCAGTTAGGCACCACAGGATACTCCTTGGCAAAACTGGTTGTCAGACTTCCTGGCTTCTGAATATCCGGAACAACTGCCAAAGATGTTCTTTTAATTATTCTGGCTGATACATACATCTTAGTAAGCTTAAAATTGTCAGAGGTTTGCTAATGTGTCTTCTGAATAAAAATGATATTTTTGTAACCAATAACAAATAAATAATTCGATATTAAACTCGTTTGAAACAACGATAGTGGTATCTCTTTAAAACAAAATTTCCAAAAGCTCACTTTCTCTAAGAACTTCAATAAAAACTTCTGTTAAACGTCTGCCTTACGACTGTCTATTATACTTGTATATCGTTCCATTTGCACTGCACGGTTAACCACACCTATATCTATCGTTCACTCAAAACTGACACACGATTTTGACCCTTCTAGCCTAAGAAGCAAGGATGGTATTTGTTTGCAGGTGTTGCTGTGATGGCATTGCTTTTGATGCGAGGTGTACTCTGGTAGCACTCGGTGGCAATGCTCGTGAAATTATATTTTATATGCGCGTTCGCGTTACGACGCGCTTCGGAAAGACACGATATTGTTACAATAATCTGTATTTACTACCTCTGGCAATTTTATTAATAAACATGCTGGTTTTAGGGGAAAGTGTCACGTTTCGTTGATAAGGAAAGATAGTTGTTGAAATGGTGAAAACGGGGAAAGTAACTCGTGATTTTAAGTTGAGTTTACTTCGCTAAGGATACTTTGATTATATCAGTGGTAGAAAATAGGATGAGGATATCAATGCCCTGCACAGGTATAGCTCATATCTTTTACAGGCTCTATAATACTTATTACATAGTATTAGTGATATTTCGAGCATGAAATAATACCGTACTTACAAATCTAATGCCAGTAGCATGAATATCTTAATATCCCCTTTATATGTAAACCTCTTTGTAAGGTGAACATTTACAATTTTAGGACAAAGTAGAGGTCACAAGTTTGCAACCGTAAGATAAATTGTAATTAGTACCTTCAGATAATGGTAACATATTATTGTCCCCATTTGGTCCCCACTTCAGTGAGCTTCTGAAATACTAATAAATAACATTTAATATTACTGAAATACAGGTGGTGTTCTTAATGGACGCTCAAATATTCATTGTAGGTTGCTTTTATACGAAAATGGTCTAGCTATGTTTTCATCACTTTTAAAAGTATTAATAAATAATTGATTGTGCGATTTAAGATCATTTAAATTTTTAAATAAATAACCGACAAAAAAAACTAAATAAAAAATATACTTAGTTAAAATATTGACAAATTAAATAGAATTTAAACGTGGATTATTTTTAGCTGTCTAAATGACGGTGCTGAGAAAAAGGCATCGTATTAAACCTTTCAGAGCCATTTTTCGAGGAATGTTCTGCTAACATCATTTAGGTATCTAAAAATATTCTCCATCTAAACTCGCCTATAAATTGAACACAGCTAAAAACACATCCTATACAGCGATGGGGATTAATTTTTGGACGCTTTTTAGTTTAAGTATTTTTTTTCTAGGATGGTTTTTAACCTTTATGGTAAATGTGTAAATATTTAAATTAAGACTAATTTAACTAATAAAAAAACCTATTCAAAACTAAAAAACAAGGGTGACAACAAACAACCGAACCTAAGGGGACACATACATTATTTGCAAAATTTGCCGAAATGTTATTACGAATTTCCCATAACGTTATGTCCACAATGGTATATCATTAGTAATTCCCGTAATAGCTTGTTCGCGGTCAATTAATGGACATTTGATAACAAACTAAGCAGCCATTCATTGCGTAACATCCAATTTCATTAATTAACGGTCGGCACGTTGCTCCCGCGGGCTACAACTAATATGTCCAATATGGAATGGGGGACAAGATATGAGAAATGGCGTGAATAAATTATTGTTTTGTTGTGATAGAAATTCATTATTTTGTGAATCATGTATTGTTGACTCGTTACAATATTTAAAATAAGAGCTATGTGACTAGTGTGCGTTTTTAAAATGGCTTTTCATTCCATCCGAGCTTTTCAATGGAAAAGGCTAGACAAATGATGAAGATATAAAGCTGCTTTTTTCAAACAAAGCCAACTGTAACTGTTGTAAGCGCAACATGTAAGATTTTTCCATATTTTTTTTAATCAACACACATACATATTTCTAAATCCTTACTAACTAGACCACTAATTGTTGATTTTAATAAATCTTCTAAATGTCAACACCAAACTTGCTGTCACCTCTTCACTTACACCCTAATGTTATGACCAAAATCAGCCCTTATGTCCAACAACACTGATGGAGTCCACCAGTAAGTGTGGTCACCTTGGGACAGTGACGTCACAGGTACATTGCACAACAGACGTCGTTTGAGGGCTCAGGAATAATGAGAGGCATTGCTAGTCGGTTGTGACTGTACTTGCGTATTTCGGAAGTTGGTACTTACCTGATATTTTTTTTGAGTTTTTTTATCGTGCTTTCATGTAAAAATATTGAACCGATTTAAATGAAATTTGGTACATAGATAGTCTAATCTAAAGCCTAGCAAGGGATATGCGCTACTTTTTATTCGCTGCGGGAAGTGGTTAACCCGGGAGGTGGGTAAAACCGTGGGTTACAGTTAGTATTACAATGCAATCTGATTAGCTTCTAATATACCACGATATTGTTTAAATTGTTTGCTCACAAAACATAACATTATTAGTCTACACTAGTAGTAATGATTATTAATGCAATAATTCTTCATTATCTAGTTAATATTAATAGAGTCAATCGTGCAAGGATAATTAATTAATCTCATTAAGTTGATATTACAGTTTAATCATTAGTTAGCATTAATTTATTTATACCTGTGTTAACTTATCGTGTTTGCTGTCTATGTGTACTTAGATTAAGTTAATATTATTTTACAGAAGTAATTGTTATTTTCGCATTTTATTGAAATAGATTCTTATTCTATGTTTTTATCTTTGGGTACCTACTAAAATTATAAAGCTACAGAGTGTGTTTGTTTAAACGCGTCAATCTCAGGAACTATTTGTCCGAAATAAAACAAAATCTGTCAGTGTTGTATAGCCCATTTTTTCGAGGAAGGTTATATTTTCTCACTGGACGCAGGTGAAACAGCTGACGGAAGCTAGTACTCAATACAAACCATCCTTTTGTTATACTTTTACTTTCTTCCTCAACACACAACATTCTTCACTAAACTATGTATCATCCAAAAATCGCCGAACAACAATAACAACATAAAAATATATTCGCCAACAAAAGCCCACATAATAAAGATTTATCTTTTGTCCAGCCTTTGACAGATGGTACGAGTATCTGCGATTGTCGCCTTCCTATTTTTAGAGGCGATTTTCCCATAAGAGTACTTGCAAACTGCAGACTAAACAGTCGGCCGACAGTTGCCCCTGTTGGCAATTTTTTTTTAAAGAAAATCTTGATTCTGTCGTAGTTTCTAGTCAGTCTGATACCGGCTATATATCTGATCTTTGTAATGTGCGTACTACCATTTACCTTTAAACTGATACTATAACTGATATAGCTGTTTACCCGCGGTTTCAGTCGCATCCCGTGGGTAATACTCACCGTACCGGGATAAAAAGTAGCCTATAGCCTTCCTCGATGAATGGGCTATCTAACACGGAATGAATTTTTCAAATCGTAGCAGTAGTACCTGAGTTTAGCGCGTTCAAGCAAACAAACAAACAAACTCTTCAGCTTCATAATATAAGAAAGTATATGAGTCCAAACAAACTATCGGCCGACTAAAAGTCTACAGTGTGTACGCTACTCTGAGTCTGTTGTTATGCTAATCTAAGGCCATTTGGTTCGCGTTGATAGCCCGATTAGATCGGCCAATTTTGATCGATCGTACGCCGTTGAACTTATTAAGTTCGTCTTCTCGTGAAATGAATAATTGATCAGCCAGATACTATGATAATTGTATGCATGGATTCTGGATGAGCTTGGCTTTTTGTGGGGTATGTAGTAAACTTGTGATGTAGGCAGTATTAAAGAGTTTCCTCTGTTGTTTAGTGAGCTAGTGATGTGGTAGTTTCTAAATATCGTTCGTTTATAAATATTGCAATGTTAGGTCAGAAGCTTTTTTAAGAATTAGTATTTTCCAAATAAGGCTTTTGTTGTGGATCAAATATGAGAGTCTATCAGACTACTGCCAACCAAAAACTCTTTCGTTATGTTTCAGTAGCTCTTTGCATTCCAAGGCAAGTAAACCCCCACCCGTGTTGACTTCATATACCTAACAATATGAGGTAACCCTACGGACTAATATGTAACTTCTATTTTGATCTTCTACGTGACAGCGATGAGGAGCAATTTTTTGATGCAATGTATTAGTTTTAAGTTGTACATATAAGTTTATTTTTAATTTTTAAAATTAATGTAAAAACTTCTATTTTGATGTGCCCAACAATAAAGTAGGTATAGCCAATCTATCATACATATTTTTGACATGTCCACCAGGCCATACTACCTCTACTGGCTTCACAAGACTTCATCTGTCACGCGCGCAGTTGCCAACTGTCGTTGTCATGTAAATAAGATCCGATGGAGCGACGATCGCTGATTCCCATAAACGATTGAACTTTGCATTTCAACTCGGAGAATAAAATCACCACCTTTGTGGTGGAAATTCTGGTTTCTTTGCTAAGTTTTTCGGTGTATATATAAACTTCATACTCCAAAGTGCACCTTCCGTGTATTAAAATGAAAATATTGACAAAGGAAAGTCTCCTTTGTCGCTGGTTAGATGCTTGGTAAATTCTTTTCAAGGTATTTTCTAAGCTCAACTCTGAATAAAGACACAGGAAGCCTGGTCTTAACATAAATTAATCTGAAGTCTAAAATAAACTGAGCTCCAACGTAGATAGTGATCAATACATAGGTATATAGCTAGCTTTCTGTATGTTATATATATCTAATATCTATAAGGAAATAATTCTGATCCATTGGGAGTTATCTACCCTAAAATTATAAAGCTGAAGATTTTGTTTATTTCAAAACGCTAATCTCCGCAAATACTGGACCGATTCGGAAAATTCTGTCACTATTGGATAATGTTTTTTGAAGAAGGCTATATTTTGTCCATGAGCACAGAGTAGATCACAGGACTCGTGGGAGAAGCCGCCGATGAAAGCTAGTATTTACACCCGAAAAATAACGAGTCCTTTCACCCAACATTAAAACAATCAATACACAATACCATTAACTACCATATTATCCCCACTTCCAATCTAACTACTACCATATTTTATCTTCCACCAGACAGAATGTCTCTGGCAGTCATTCGTCAGATCCTCGCCTCCCGCCTTTGTTATGTAAATAGCGAGTTCGCTTTCGATTAGATCGCGCCTGACTGACAGTCACCCGAATTAGCTTCTTAACCGGACCCAGTATGGTGACAGTGACAGGATAAACCAGTTGGGGTTCCCTTTGTGTCTTTTGTTGTAGTTATGTTAAGTATATTGTGTTAAGAAAGGTTCACTGTATATGATATACTCGGGCACTTAGTACAAGTAGTAGCGATCTACGAAAACCTTGAGGTAAAAGATATTCTGAATCTTAGAGTTGGGCAATGTTCGGGAGTAGGCTAGATGATAGCTAATATTGAATTTATATACTGAAAGTTTCTAAGGTAAGATTCTAAAATAAATGTGCGACATAGTTCAATTAAATGACGACTTGGAATATTTGAGAGAAGTGTCAAGACTTTTCCCGGCTCTCTTGGTATTTCTTATTAGAGGTTGAATACCTAATCTTAATTTTCATTGAATATCTGTCCTCCACATGTAAAACTCAGAGCTTTCCAAACTAAATTCTAGTTAAAATACATACATTTTTAGGCATTTCCCAAGTTTTAAAGCATCACATTCGCAGCTCGTCGCAATGCGATACCAATAAACAAGTCAGTCGCCGTGGACCGGTCTGAAACGCTCTAATATTTAAACACCAAATGTAGGGCGTATGGAAATCAGCTGAAAACTATCTTCAGGCGTCCCACTATGTTTATTTAATACAACTTAGCTGATTGAAAAGAAGTACGAGGTATTTTTGGATGGTCTTTTACCAATTTCGATGTCTTGAAACTGTTAAACATGACGGCCTAAGATTCCGCTTATTACCCTAAACAAACCGTGAGCTATTTATATAAATAAACTACCTGAAATTAAATACCAACGACCGAACCTCACTCATAATAAGACGGGTAAATGATTCCAAATATTTGTCGAGTTTCCGAGTTGATTACATAAAACGTTCAACGCAAGAAGGCCGAAGCCCAGATTTAATTATTCATAGATAATTACTGAGAACGATCGGTGAGTGATCTACCCTTTTATGAAAATAATGAGAAAATTAGCGAAACAGCGTGGTTTTGAAATAACTATTACCCTCCTTTATTCTTGGATTAAATATCAACCAATTTTCCTGAATGAAAATGATCGCTTTTGTTTGAAGATAAACAATGAACAAAAGGGAGAAAAGATGAAATATATCTGACTTTCAGAGGTCGTTTCATGGATAATTATATCGTGTGTTAATTATGTTTTCTTACGGGGAAATGTAAAAATAGTTTGTAGCAATATGAAAGGTTCTGCGAATCAATTATGATGGAATTTCATGAAGAGCTGTAATCAGAAAAGGATATGTATTAATTTTGATCGGATTTTGTATAATTATTTATGGATTATATAATTTCTGTTTATAGATTTCATATTATCGAGTGTCTGTTGTATTGCCAACTTTTGACCGCCGATGCCACTGCCAAACCCAACCGATTAACGTTTTGGCACTTATTATATCTTTGTCAATGGATCAATTTCATAATTCTTTCACTCGTTCATTAAAATGCATTCGAATACCATGCATTTAAGTTACGTACAGGGAAATGATCTAGCCAAGGTCGTCGGGAAGTAGAGGATGCGGGTTGCTGAAGATTGAGCAAAGTAGTGAACAAAGTGGCGAGTTAAGTCCAGCAGTGGAAGTCTTGGCTGAAACTACTACGACGAAATTATACGAAATTGTACGTAATTATTTATTACAAAAGAAAATGATACAATCATCGTATTTTATTCTATGGTAATTTTTAAATAAGTCATCTTACTATGTTATGTTTAGTGCAGTTGCGGAATGAAAAGGTTTAACCATTGACTGAAAATTGAAGGTATAGAAACCTGATCGTGCTTTGTACATATTAATAGTTACCTATTGCGACTAATTGAGCGAAGGACTATTTCATTATTCATCATCCGTCTAGCCATTCTACTTTGAGATTGGTTTCTATATAGATGCAGTACCGTTATTAAGCATTTATAAGCCACTACTGCCACCAAGCTTATGCGACCCTAGTACTTGGCTTTAAGTACTCGAGCTTATGAATACATTTTTTTAAATAAAATATCGGATAGTTGTTTCAATCCAAAATATCGGATTCTCAAAGTTATCCCTATAAAATAATTAAAGAGTTTCAGTATCCGTGATTAATTTCGAGTTAATGAAATTATTCTCCCAATGCATACGTAAGCCTTAAAATCTGATCTGAGCCTTTCGTTTCAAGGGAGAATTCCTAGAAATCGAATATAAAGCAAAATATTTCACGCTCACTGAATTTAATTGACACATTGATATGTTCTGACGTAACTGAATATGCTGATACACATTTTAAATGAAGTTTGTTTAAGTAGTTTTGGAGAAAATCGAATTTAACTACAGTTGTATCGTCGCAATAATTAAGTTAGTTAGTTAATAAAACATATTTGATGTTACAAAAAAAATACGTTCGAGAAAATACCTACCCATATAAAATCTTCTTAAATTCATGTCAAACGTTTGTTTAACTTTGTGTTCATTCTAAAGCCTATATCACAATGTAAAAGCACACTGAATGCAGTTCCATTAAGTTCTGTCAGGTAAGATCTGTGCCAATTTAGTTTATGTAACAGACAGTCCTTTTGTAAGACCCTCCAGCTTAATTTTAAATGTTCTCTGTGTATTAGTACTCGTATTTTCGCGCTTATTTACAAAATGAACAACATTTTATTTAATTAACATTCGCTACTTTAGTACACTACTTGGAAGTTACACAAAAACCTGCCAGCGGCTTTGTATGTACGGAGTTTTGAATTAAATTCTTTTGTAGAACTGTACACTTTTACGAAACGTGTTTAACGATTCTTTTGACTATTCAATTTTATACTTCTATTTTATAATACAAACTTTGTTGTTTGTAATGATTATTGTTTCTTTTTAACATCATCATTTATCATTGTTTCAGCCCATTACCTTCAACTGCTGATAGTAGCTCTCTCCAGTCATGGGCACCGCATCCATCCAGTGAGTACCATCTCCTTCAAATCGTCCTAAACTGTATACGTTTTACTATATAAATGATCGTTCGTTGACCAAGGTTGAATGAAATACTCGCTTTATAATATCAATAGTGAAATACACACTCAAAAATTATCATAGCAAAGATTTCCACAAAACAAAATTATCTCAGGTATCTCCACAAGGAAATGCAAATGACCAGGCTGTCAGACGGTGTGCACTCGAAATTATTCATTCTGAATACATTCTGTTTGGAAGGCGCTGATTAACCGGCGTCTAATTGAGTAACGAACTCCCCGCGCCTGGCTAAATAGTCGGCGGCGACTGGATCACGGGATGTGGTCTCAAGTTGTGGGGAGAGCGGACAAGTGCGCGGTCGTAGGCCAATCAATAGGATTGGTTAGAACATAAGCTTCTTATAGTGTGTGAATGCATTTATTTTTGGAAACTTTGTGCAAGTAAAAATGATATATGTACTGTTAAAGGTTGCATATCCGTATAGCATGATAGTTCAACATTTAGATTTTGTCAAATACAAAAGGAAAGCAATCAAGATATCACGGTAGCCATTGAACTACATACGTAACGTAAGTGCAACTTGCTACATATGTAACATCATTTTCTCATTTATTATACTGATTAAGCTGGTATGATGATGAGTTAGGATTCAAATATTAATTGGACACAAATGCGCAGTTATTCGAAATATCATTCCGCTGTTGATATATTTCTAACAACATTGACATCAAAATCTACGAATATTAGTATTTAGGTGTTGATGTCAATGAGGGAATGAGCATTTGGAATTAATTGATGTTCTAAATTCTAATCATATTCGATGTTAGATAATTTAGTTTTGTAAAGCTAGAGAGATCTATGTGATTGAGATAGAAGTTGTTACAATATAGTTTTCTCACCTACAGTACACTAGATTTTATTTTACACCTGTACATATAAATATGTACAACTCCCAAAAAGCTCACTACTCGCTTTTCAGTAAAGGTGTTTCATAAATATTTTTGTCACTTTTATCATATTTTAAATAGGATCAATTCTCACTTTTATTATACAGCTTATTCTCAATTCGTGGTAAGCACATTACTATTTTAATATATACACTAGCACTAAAAACACACAGTTTTTTTTCGATAAATCGTTCTCGAAATGACTGTAACTACAACCTACATTAATCCATCCATCTTTCTAGCCTTTTCCCAACTATGATGGGATCGGCTTCCAGTCATACTATGTTCGTCATAATTCGCTGGCTCCTATATCTTGGACAACTAGAAGCGCCCCACTATCGCGTCTGTGCAAATTCGTTATCACCGAGCTATTCTTGCTAAATATATTCTAGCTGTAATTGTGATTATGTTCCACAAACCACGCTCGCGTGTTATTCGTTTAACTGTAAGCTTTGCATATGTTATCATATGCAAGTTAATTGTTATATTGTATTAACGTAATTGTAGGTATTTTTTGTTGGAAACACTTTTTGGTGTTAAGTGGAGTGAAGGTGGCAGTTTTCTGAGACTCACATTTTTCAGTTGTCAAATCGCCGATTTTACAAAGGGGCGGCTAGAACACGGCTGGTTATGGTTTAGTCATCGTTAAAGTCATATGGTTTAAGTCGCTCTTAGTTTTTAGGGATCCTCGTTTGTTCAGGTCTAAGTATTATGTCGTATTGTCATATTTTCTAAAACACCTTTATTCTCATTAACCTAATATTATGCAAGCAATCAAGTAAATTCAATGAGGTGTATTTAGATTTGGGGCTTTCGGAGCAACCGCCATTATAAATAAAAATTTTCCTTTAACTATTTACAATATAAAGTTCCACTTGACTTAGGTTCAATGACCTATGACTGGTAAGTTGGTCTGACGCTGTTCTGACATCATAATCACAGATAATCGCGCACGTAACAGCCAATTTGGACGTTTTGGTCTGCGATACACTTGATAGTTAAATGCAAAAGGACAAGTAAGGCTTTTGAAGAGTAGAAAAATGATGTAGATAGGTATTTGTATTTACATTTTGTTGCTTAATTTATTAGGTACAACATTTTTTTGTCGCTTTGGCAACTATAAATTTTGGGGTTACTTCTCGCTCGCCACTTCAGGCAAACCAAAGGCTTCGGTGAAAATCAATAATGTTTTCAAAAAATTTCTTTCAACTTTGGTCAAAAGTTAAGCATGCCATTCAAGTTGGCAATGTCAGCAAAAATATGAACTACGCAGGTGTTAACTTTTAACTGTTTGGAGTTTATCTTCTGTTCTTACTGTTAGTATATAATAAGCTTCAGATCACAAGTTTGTCTAGTTAATGGACCACTATGTGTGTAAGTCGCTGTAGTTCGTTAACTATCTGATTGTTAGCGAGGGTACTTGCCCTAAACCTATTGTTTATGTGATTTATTGACCCTAAGTTTTAATGGTTTGGCTTTGCCCTATGAAAAGGACTTTAGCAAGGAGCCATCTATATTTGATACAGAGATAAGTATGGGACAGTTTTGTCTCTGCAAAGTTATATGAGTTCCGTAATCAATTTATGTACACAGTAATCAATCACTTTTCATGTATTTCTGAAATTAGGCATTTGACTCGTGACACATTTGGACGTACAGTTCTTAAAACATTTACTTGTCCGAACTTGACTACTATTTTTTTCGCAGTAGTTAGTAAAATACTACTGTGCATATACATAATATAGAGCGTCAAACTTCAAAAAATGCAAAGCTGTAGTAAGCAGTGCTACGGACTGGCTACGGCGTAGCATACACGCCTACGTCGTAGCACAACACTACTACGCAAAGTCTTGGAACTTTGTATAGAGCTGCAATTACGTATATTTTATACGTTTTACTTACCAAAATGTATCAGGTTGCCCGATAATTGGGATGAGAGAGTCAGATAGACAGTCAGTAGACTGGAAGCTGACTCAATATTGTATATTAACATTTTAGTTGGAAATGCTATGTCTACCTACATAGCATTTTGATGATGAATAGTTATGTACTGTGTCTATGTATTTATATAACAATACGTGACACTTTATAGTGAACTTGGAAACTATAGAATCGTATATTCAGTGAGTGAGCTAACACATGGCATTGTATTTGAATTCAGTTGAAGCTGAAAGTTGTAATATTCAGACAGTGTTAAATAATTTAAAAACGTCGATATTTTTCATTTTATTCATACATACATACTTTCATAGCACCAGATGACAATTAGCTGCATAAGTAGGTCTTGAATTCAATTTTATAACAGTTAAATGTGTCATCATTTGCCATACATATTGAAGACAGATAGATATCTCCTTTACAAGTGGAGTAAATTGGACAAAATTCTTCACAAAAAACTTGTCTTGTAAATAACCGTTTACACATTTTCACATTAGAACCAAGGACTGGCAAATACAATAGAATTCCTAACAGCCGAATATCTAGCAGCAGACGGTCGGAGGTCACACGTACAGTCGCGAGGGAAATCTACTCCATCTGCTTATTATTTATATAGTCTTTTGTTGCTGACTGTACCGTGAAGTTGTATAAACACCTGGGTGCTAAGAGGTAGTTAGGTTTTTAATATTATTTGGGTTAAATTAAATAATTCCTTTTTACACACGGTCGGTTAGGTCTAACAAAAGCAGTAAATTATTGTGTCATGGGCTATATTTATAAAGTTATACAATTATAAACACCCAGACTACAGGCAAGCATACTTTCACATCATATAAATGTTGACCGTAGCGGGAATCGAACTCGGGACCATCAGTTCAGGATTCCAGGAAAGTTGACTATTGCGCGAACGAGATCATCAAAAAAATAAATAATCAATTTGCAAGTGTGCAAAGTTTAAAAAAGTTAAGAACAGCATAACTCAGTACACATTGCCAACAGTATTCGGTTTTAATATCTGTATTTTAAAATATCTACCAGGCGCCCATAAACAAACAAGCAATCGAACTCAATACAAAATAAACAGCATCATTGAATGCCGGTACATTCATAAGCCGGTCCAATTCATTACGGGCCGGACGCAAATTATTGAATCAAGTGTACTAGGACAACAGGATATTGTGATGGTCGTGATGAATGTGTTAACGGTGGAAATTAAAACGGTACTTGCGTGTTTATGTTCGTATTCAAATTTTGGGTGATACATTGAAGGATTGTTCGTGAAAAGGGTTTGGGGCGTGAGTCTACCTGTGGAATATTTTCTGCTTTGCCTCTTGCTTGTACTCTTCCCTTTCTTAATCAATTTTAATAACGTATCTGGCTGTTAATTGGGTTACTAGAGATATCATTATGACCATTAATTAGCTCCTGGAATATACAAGCAATGTTAAATCCTATCTCTATTGCAACTAGCTTGACGTTTCGAAAGAGCTTTCATGGGCCTATTTGAAATAAATATTTTTGACTTTGAGTCTTGTGAGCAAATCTACAGGCATGTTTAAAGTACAGTTAGCTTATTGAGATCTTCAATAAAACAATTGCTTAAGGAGGCAAAGAATAGAGGATCATTATAAGCTTACTGTTTAGTTTACTGTGCTTTACATAGGAATCGAACTATCGAACTGAAAATGAGAGTAACTTCCAGTTATGAAACAGTTAGATGAATTGACAGTAATTAAGAATAAAATATCAAAAATTAATGATGTCATAAATATTCTTGCTCTCACACACAAGTTCTTGGAACAATTTAATTTAATTCATAAGGATAATCTTAAATTATCCTCAAATTCAAAGTAAGTATATTTTATCCAAATTCAATTCCAGGTAGATATAATAATAACTTAACATCAATCTTTTGGCATCATGAACTTTATGAAATCAAAGAAAAGTCATTAATAATGCCTTTTTAACTTATTCTTCTATTACTCATAAAAATTCTCTGACATATTACGAACCACGCACTCTTGAAATTATAGTAAATTCTTCATACAGCTTGATCTAGAGAAGTTAGTTTATAAGGAAAGTTCTAGAAAAGCTCATTCGAAATCAGTTTATAAACGTGTAAGAAAAGATGCATTCTTGAAGAAATAGTTCGCTAGTTCAAGGGCTGCACGTACATATACTTGCAGAAATGACATTCTATTCTATGGATGCCTAGGTTCAAGAAAGTTGACATAGCTTCAAAAATTCTATCGTCTTTTATCCACTTGTGGATCGATATGTATGTGTGTATAATACTTAGGCCATATCTTTGTAATATTTTCTACAGAAATATTGACACGAAATATATCTTACACTGGCAAAAGGTATACAATACGAGACCTACACACCTAAATTTGAACTCTATAACTTAAGCTACATGGTTGAAATTGGGTTGAGAGAATTTTCGTTGACAGCACATATAATTTTGTCAGTCATACTTTCATTTTCTTGGAGTACGACCTAAAGCTTTTAGCGGTGAGCCGGTAATGTTTTTATTAGGCTCCCGGGAGCGAAATGACGAAAGTATCGGATTCGTACTACCAACGAACCGCGTTGGAAAACCGGGTATTAGTAAATAATACATGTTACGTTCCGCTTAATCGATTGGATTTTGTTGGCTTTAACGCTAGACCTAGTTTTGTTGGGATTTATTTAATATTTTAGTGAGTATTTTGCTGGCAATGTTTTGCTGCAAATACGAGTATTTGGAAATTGTGAAGTGCTCTGTGAGCGGTAACAATTTGATTATTCTTTTTTAAGGCTTATGTTCGTTTTTTGAAAACTGTTGTTACACATTAGGAAAATTGTTGAGAAAAATAATAAACTTGTTTTGCCTAAACATACCTGTAGACAACTTAATAGTGTAGCTATGTAAAAGTGTGAAGCATATAAGTTTTTTATCCAATTCTGACTTATTGTATTTATTTTAATCAGGAATCATTTAGTAACTAAAACATTATCATCATTTGTGAATGAGCAGCTAAATACGTATTAAGCCTAATAATTTGATAGCATTGAATATGGGATAACATTTTGTAATACATAATGAATATTCCTCGAAATTCTGAAAAAGCTTTAACCTACAAAATATTACGTAGATTTTAATGTATTGCTGATATTTAATATAAACTAAAATATATTTTTAAAATAAAATAAATTTAGCGAAATATTTCATTTTATACGTTCCAATATTACATTTAATTTTGTAATTACTCATTATTTTACAATGTTGTATTTTTTAATCGACAAAAAGGCTATTTGTAAGTCAACGGTCAATGGAATTAATCATCTGTTTTATTAAGTCAGTCTATAAATGCCTTTCTACACGGAGATTAATCTGATCACTTTCCAAAGTTTGTTTACTAGTTTCCTACCGCGTTGGTCACAATAATCCAATGTCCTTCTCCCGGGTGTAAGGTACCTAGCCTCAAATGTTCAACTTAAACCATTTCAGAAATTCTTGCGTTACAAGTAGTGCAAGAAACACGAGTTTCTTTTATAATGTTTATTCTTCTGTTCAAAAGGGTTTCAAAAGCCTGCATTTCAAAACAGAATTTCCTACAGGTCAGACAAATGTCCACACATCGACACAGTGGTGTAAAAGCCACTATCATCTCCCATAAACTGGAATCAATGCAATGCAAAAACACGAACAATTGCTCTTAAAGCAGAAAGTACTAGAAATCCAAATGTAATGTTTAAATAATTTGTGTATTTTTATTATACCTACATTAGAATTATTTTACTATGTTCTGTAAAAGCCTTACACTGCCTTCTATACATTATGTCAACTAATGGCAACCCAAAGAAAATTTTGAATATATTCCTCTAATTAAAAAACGCTCAATCCATGTGAGAGGAGGCCTGTGCCCAGCAGCGGGACGATAAAAAGGCTGTAACGAATCACAAAAGGCTCTAGAGCTTACATTTCAAAACAGTTCTGACAAATGCCCACACATCGACACAGTGGTGTAAACGCTACTATTACTGAGCATAAACTGGAATCAATGCAATGCAAATACACGAACAATTGCTGCTCAAATATCACGCCGCTGAGAGATTACTTCCAGCTGTAACATGAGGAGTAGTCATGTTGTAGCTACTGTGCGGTGTTAGTGTTTGAGGTAACTGTCTAGGTTTTGATGTAATTTTTTAAAAAAGGTATTTATTTAGGATTATTTGCCTTTGATTGTTTTGTGTCTATAATATTGTAGTTAATGGCATTATGCATTTAACTTGTATTAATTATTGGGTTAGTGTTTGTGTAACAATACGTACAATCAGGGCTTCATGGATTTCATGAATCCATATCATATGGAGATTATTCATAATCCCTCTTTATATATAGATTTAAAGCTGCATTATATACACGCTTATAGCTACGTATGTTATTTTATCCTTTTAAACAGAACTGACCTCGTAGGGAATACTCTCCCGTACCGATTACATTTTCCGAAGGCACCTTTTAAAAACGGTAATCTCTATAGCTTTATAAGGGATTGCGTATCCTTTCGGGGTCCGCATAAAATAGGATTTGTCAAAGTAGCCACACATCTTAATGTTCGCATTACGTGTAAGGAGGAAAAATAAGAAACGCAAACTTTTTTGACATATCTAAGATTTTGAATCCACGTTGTCAGTAAGTAGCTTTGATTGACAGTATCTCTGCAGCACATAACCTAGACATACGCCCGTAATAAAAGCACATACTAAAAGTGTTTAATGATTACAATAAGAAATAATAATACATATCGACGGGTAAAAGGCAAAAGGGGTCAAGCACCACAGATCAAATTGTTCAGGAGAGTAAAAAGAAAGTTTAAAAAAATAATATCTCTTTATTGCTTTATTGAATCACATCACAATCTTCAGAAAAGTTTACTTAAATACAACGTTCTTTAATAATTTTACATCAAAATAAGCCTGAGATCAATAGTTTCAAAGATAGATGTCGCTTGACCCCAGGTTTTTACCAGGTTTATAGCAATTGCGAGGGGGTCAAGCACCAATATTGAATGTTGGAATATTTAGATTATGGCCTAAGCTCCATGTATATAAAGTAGTAAAGTATTTTATTTTACTTGGCACAACAGATCATAGAACTAAGTCAGATTTTGGCTTAAGTTAAAATATCTTAATTAACAGTATTATTTTATATTTGGCACAGCAGGTAGGTAATAGAACTATGGATTATGTATTAAACTAAAACAATACAAGGAACAAAACTGAGATCCAAAAAATAGCAGTTACCTAACTGATAGTACATACAACAGCATATTGTGGTTTATTTACTCAAATAGTTATCACATTATTTGAGTAAATAAACCACAATAACTTGGTAAAAATCATGATTGTTTACATTTTTAATGATTTCCTAAGCGCGTCAACCGATATACATGATTCAAAAACGGATAAAATGGTTTTATACAAAAATTGGTCTAGCCTTTTATTTGACACCAATATCGTTAAGGTATCTCAATAAACACATTTTCAAGTTGCTCTCGTAATAAAATTATCCAACATGTACCTATGAAACGCGTACCTACTACCTATTACCAGTTCTTAAAAAAATTACGTTTTTTGTATGGGAACCCCCCAAAATATTTATTTGATTCTAGTTTTCAGTATTTGTTGTTATAGCGGCAACAGAAAGACATCATCTGTGAAAATTTCAACTCTGTAACTATCACGGCTCATGAGATACAGCCTGGTGACAGACGGACGGACGGACGGACAGAGGAGCAAAAACATTAGGGTCCCGTTTTACCCTTTGGATACGGAACCCTAAAAACTATCCTAAGAAACGTTAAATTTATTTTTATAAAATAAATAAAATGAGGTTGAATTTACCGATGATAGTAGGGGAATCACGGCATCTTAAATTTCTTCGACCCCTCTATTGCTATCATTATAATCAAATACCTAACCTTCTTGGTACTAGCAAGTCTTTTTCGGCCTAAAACACTTCGCAATTTCACGTTTTCGGGAGTTACAGACATGTTTTATATAAAATTTTAATCTGTGTTAACAACTGCGATCGCGTTTCAAACACGCGTGAACTTGCTTTCACGTACCTACACGAGACATACACCAATTTGCAAGGGCGCTGTCGCGCGTGCGGAGTGGATCAAATGCAACGTAATGAAAATAAAATTATTTAAGAAAGGGGCCAAGCGCCATTTTATGTTTAGTTGACAATTTTTACTATTGGTGTAAGCGACGTTATAGTTATTAAACAAATAAAAGAAAAATGGATACAAACGACATATTTACTTCTAATATTGTTTTTAAAATTATGCCAAATGACAAGGCGATACAAAAACGTAAAGTTGGTGTCGCTTGAGCACTTTTGGTAAGTATCGATTTGGCACTTCAGTACAAATAATTCTTTGGTACAAGCGACTTTTTTTCATGCTAGGAAAACGATACTACGACCATTCGAAAGAGAAAAAATAGTGGAGTTGGGGTCAATAAAAAAGTTAAAATCGCAAAATGTGGCGCTTGACCCCTTTTGCCTTTTTACCGTCGATATATGAATCGACTTCTCTTCTTTTGCTCAATATTTTGTCAAAAGTATTTAATTTCGTAGTTATAAACGACATAACAACAGACATTTAAACCAAAAGACATATTAAAAGTGGCAAATTAAATGACTAAGTAATTTTATACGAAAAATATTATAGCAAAATAGTCAATCCCCAAAAAGAGCTAACCCACAAACATGACTACAACACAGACAGCTGTAAGATCGATTACTGGTCGCTGGTGTCAGTATCTAGATAAATGACTGTTGATTCCAGCTTGCGACTGGAACCGAACCCGCAACCTAATCTGTGCTGTGACGTATGCATCTTCACGTCTCGAAGGGCGGAATAATTACATAGCGGTCGCTGAGAAACTGTTCAGGTTGCGCTGTGATGGTTTTTAAGGAGTGGTTGTGTATTGCGAGACTAATAAAAATAATATAAGAGAAGAAATAGATACGGCTAACAGTTAAAGATTATTGTAATTCAATTTTTCGTTAAGTCGATCTGATACTGGCTGGATAGCTACCGGCTGGATTGTTGTAAAGTGAGTACCTACTACCACACATCTCCATACTGATTTGAGCCTCATTAATTAAACTATCAGTCAGCTAAACGTTTGCTGTTCCAGAGATTTGGTGGGGAGTGGGTGAAGCTTTTGGTTTGCTATGTAAACTTACAGTTCAATTATTCATTAACGGGACATAATCTTAACCAAAACTGTCAAGAGCCACATAGTTTCTATGCACATCTTCAACTTCGCTTAACCTTTTGTCAAACAACCTGACACTACATCACAATCAAAACATCCTCTAACGTTCATTATTGACAAAAAACAGCACCTCTGACATACAAACACACAGCACACACAGACAACAAGATTGATAGCTGACAGCACCTTTGTCTCTATTGATATAAATGGCTGCCGATAAGGACTTGAGCGGAATCCCTTCACTCACTATCGCCTTTCACGTTATCTGTGGGTTAGGATGTATGTGTTGGCAAATGTCACAATATTGAACAATATATGCATACACCTAATAGCGATTGGTAAATAATTACTGTTTATTATGATAAATGCGATGTCTTTGAGCATATTCTTGTTGTTGGCTTGACCGCGCTAATCTCAGGAAAACTGGACTGATGTGAAGAATTATTTCAGTGTTAGATAGCCCACTTATTGCAGTGGAATATAATTTGTTTGTCATAGAGTCCAACGGGACGCCGTTGAAACTGCTGCTGGAAGTAAGTTTCAATATAGCGGTAATTCACACTTAAACAGTAACATAAAAAAAAATTATAAACACAAAAAAATTACATGTAAAGAAACTAAAAAATTATCAGATCCATACCAAAAAGAAATCCCTAGTATCTGTTAACCCTAAAATACACGTGAGTATACCTTCAGGCGAAACCTGTTACCAAAACCAACAATCAGCCGTCATTCAAACAATAACAACAGGAAAAATACTCAGAAAACAGTTTATCTTAGTGTACAAACACACTGCAAACTTTTAGTCGGCCGATAGTTTTCATGGTAGTACGCACATTACAAAGATCAGGTATTTAGCCAGTCTCAGCGGGGCCCAGCAGGGCCAAAGCCTGCCGGGGCTGCGGCATTGTTCGAAAGAGTTACCGTGGCCCTGGTACATAAAGGCCTGGGACGGGACACGAAGGTTTTTAGTCAGTAAGAGTCTGACACCCCCTCACCACTACTAGCCCACAGCGGGAGGGGTCATTTGATGATATTTGACGTCGTTAAAAAAAAGGTATTTTGCCTTAGCCAAAGTAAATACCTTTACTTTGGATTAGAATAAAACATCAAATATTTATTACGATCATGAGTTTTAGATATTAGATAGGTAGGTACATAGGATGTTATAAAATCTTAAGGTACGTACCTACACATAGGCAACATAATTTGATAAAGTTTTTTATTTTAAATTGTTGCCGTATATCGGGTCAACTGTCGGTCGACTGTTAGTCAGCAGTGTAGGGGTACTGTTATAAAAGTTTCGTTCCGTTATACGTAAGACGGGGAAATAATGAAAAAAGCTTATCTCGGACATGTTTTAATAACGACGGAGTATTTAGATGAAAATATGACTACATTTCCCATTTTGCTGTTTGTATTCAATCACAATTTCTTTCTTTCTCGGAATTGAAGATAAAAACATAATTGCTCGGCATTACGACCCACCTGTTTGTTTCAAATTGTTTTTCTTATTTTATTTTTTCTTCAAGGATTAACTAACTAAAGTATCTATTACCTACGGTATAAAGATATTTTTGTATAGTTATTGAATGTTTAGGGAAAAACAAAAAATACAAAATATTACTATTGCTTTATAGACGTCTTACCATGACTCAGTATTGCTGCACGGCTTCAGAAGGCATAAGTGGGTTTTAGTCAGTAATCTAACATACCGTTCTGTTTTATCTTAAACGGTTATTTGATGATTCTTTAAGATCTTTCAAAGTTATTTATTTTATTTGTTATATTTTAAAGAACTCTCACATTTCTTTATTCGTAATCCTCTGACTTAAAAAACAATACGCACGATAACCCATCCACGGACTAACCTCACCACAATCAGCTTGCCCCTACAAAGCCCTCTATTCCAGTTTAATTGGATAAGCCTGTATATTGTTATGTTAGTCTATCAACAAATCTCTGAAAATCGGACGTCGCTGTATATCGTCGCATTTGGAGAGAGGCCAGTGGGTTGTAACCTTAATGGAGGAACGGAACGAAGATGGATGCGATCACTTAAATGGATAAAATAAAATTTAATTTATTATGAAGTAAATTGTTGAGTCTTTTAATGTGTTTGGTAGTCGGAGTTCTTTTTTTTGTGATGCTTATCTGGTTGCTGGATGTCAATTGAAGGTTCATTTTTCTGCTTGTCTATTACACTTTGTAAGAAAAGAGTGGTTCCGACATTTATAAGGTTTATCTAACGTCCTTTGGTCTGATATAACACGTAGAGTAGAGCCACATTCTTTAAATATAACTGCGAACCGGTAGCGGTAGGCGGAAAAGCAGATCCCATATTGTATTGGCATCTATGAAATCCAATGATACTTTGCACTTGAACTGAAGACAACACGCACCGCTTCAAAATCGGATTTACCGTCACTGCCACATTGATATTTACCGTGTGAGTACCGCCTAAGATCCACATTCATATTACATGCAAAGAAGACATAATATTCAAGTTTCCAATAAAAGCAGAGAATCTTTGTGGCAACATTCTCTTTATTTGAATACGTCGTTAATATAGGCGTCAATGGCAGGCCTGTCATTATGGCGTGTCAAAGGCGGCATTAATGGAAGTCGCAGTGAGCAAAGTCGCCGGCATGTGGTGGTATTATCTTGAAGGGTGGAACTGGTAGTGGTGGTGGCTAATTATTGTGGTTTTGCTAATGGCTGGTTTGATGTGTTATTTGGAAAAGTCTTGACTAAAATTGTAGGTGCCAAGAGTTCCGTGTGACAAGCCTAAAATACTTATGAAATTGGATAAGAAGATAGTCAGATCCTTAGAAGTCTTGGAAACGGTTACAGTTAATTTCTAGGTATATAGAATACGCTGCTGCGGAATCATCATCATCTCCCGAGCCTTTTCCCATGCTGCGGAATGTTAACATAAAAGAAAGTATACACACTCAATCATTTCGTATGGATAGTAATACTGGATATGAATAATTTATAATTTAATGCAGATTAAAAACTTGAGGACTTATTACAATTTTATTTTTACGTGTGAAGTGAAAACATCTGGCATTTCACAACTTCAGCAGCATTTTTATGAACAACGTAAAAGTTGGTAATGTATCACCTGTGTTCTACTTTTTACGCGTTACTGAAAACTGACCTTATGAATGTTTTATAAGAGTGTAAAGCTATAAGGTCCTTTTCGACTGAACTTTGTAACGTTGGATGATTTCAGAAGAGATGAGCCATTTGCGCAGAGAAAACTGCGCTCTCAATTCCTTCACACTCGTATGTAGTTCGATACGACCTAGAAGAGAGCGTAATCTAAGGGAGTCTAGCTATGTTACAAAAATGTCCACACGTCATGGACTGACTCAAGTCATTTATAGGCATAGGTTAGGTTAATCATAGGTAGGCAAAGTTACAATGACCTAAGTCAGTGTTAGGTACTACCCGTGGCTACCACTTACTTACATAAGTTTTATATACTTATGGAAAATTGCGGACGATATAATTATTTCCCATAACATACCAGTCCCTTAAAGGCAGCGTGCAAGAAACACAAAATAATTCAAACTATTCACGGGCCAATTTAACACCATACCATTTCTAACCCAATACTCTAAACTCTAAACCTCTAACAGTAACCAGCATATGTTATGAAACCCTGGTACGCTATCGAGCCCAGAAACCACAATTACGGTAGGACCGCGAATCCGTCAAGCGTGACGCGGACACTAACCGAATACGGGCTGATAATGTATCAAATATGCGGTGTAACGGACGTGCCTCGCTTTTATGCTCGCCTGGTACTGAAGGGATTAACACGGATGTGTGTTATTGAAGTAATTGTTTTTTTTTGTCAATTTATTTTCTGCATTTATAGAATTCACAAATATTTACTGTCAACATTTGAATGAGGTTTTTTATGTTTATCGATACCATTATTTTTCCCATAAGTCGTAAAAAGCCTCTCCCAGTCATTTTATTCACCAATAGTCACTTTCAAACAAAATAAAACCCCTTAAGTTCAATGATTTACCATGCATAAAACCTCACCTCGGGAAGGTAATACAAAAAGGCACAACCATGGGGCGAGATTTCCCATAAACGTCACTCACATCGCGTGAGCAACAATAGCATGGGCGTTTGAACCCCTTTGAAAGCGACGACACACTTGTTCACAATATTGTCGACTACCACACTATATTAGAGGTATGTGTTATTATTTTCTGCCCTATTTTGTAAAAGAAATATTTTACTATAGAAAAATGCAATTTTAACACAGTCTTTGTAACATAATCACTGCTTCCCAGTAACGTACCTCGCTATACTAGAAATCAAATTCTAATAAAAGTCAGTGTTCTTACGTTCTTATCTTCACAAATCCCAAATCCCCGCAGTCAGGAAACTAATGAACTAAACCGTATCGCTTCCCACAAACTGTAATTAAATTATATAATCAAAGCAATACTCAGTCTCCGAGTAGCATTCATCCCGAACAATCTCGCAGTATAATCTTTACACTTAATTACCGTATGTTCCGTATCGGCAGAAATTATTACCCTTAACCATGGATGAAGGAAAGATGAGCGGAGATGCTATAAGGAAACTAGGTCATGCGCCTTCTTGTAGGTCAAGTAATGTACCGTAGGCATGATCAAAACGAACATAACTGATCATTGTACCTTTATAGAATTAAGTATGTAGGTAGGTAAGGTTCCTTGTCAAATCAAGTCTAATCTGTCAAAGATTGGTCTTCTTTCTTAGGAGACTTTACGTTATGACAACTCCACTAGTCATTTTGTTTTCCATGATGCCTTTAACCAACACCATGTAGAATGACAATATATACGTATGACAGAAGGATAATATTACGATAGGAAATATAGAGATCCTTCAATGTACTGTGTGGGGTGACAACGTTGGATGGAAATGTCCGACAATGTTAGCGCTCAATTTCTGTTGTAGAGGTATATTCGTGTAATGAATATGACGTTAAATTGTAGATGGCTGCTTGAATATGCACAAAATTGAATGTGTTGATTTTTCCAAGAAAACGTTTCGGGTTACAGATGTATATAAATAGTCCACTTAAGAAGCGTGTTGTCAGCACTTTTACTGACACAACTTTTTAAACCACATCCTTGACGTCATCAATGACATATTCTAGATCATTTTCATTTAGCTAGATAACTTACACAGTTGACCATCACACCAATTGAAAGTTACTTCTGTCTACTTATTATCCTCCATAAGTTTTTATTTACCTAATTTTTACATACAAGCTTAAAATAAAGCTAACAGACCTATCCCAATTAGAACCTGTACCCTGGCTACCGTACCCCGGTATTATCAATTCAATTAGTGGCAGCATTACGCCGACAGATTATCATTTGGAACGCCGCGGCTTTTGAGCCGAGCACAGATTATTGTGCGAAATAATCCGATCTGGAGAAACTAGCGTGTTGTGTTTCATAGACAAGCTTGTTTAGACTAGTTGGCTTTGTGAATTTCATTAAAAATAATTTGTATTTATTTGAATGTGACTGTCAAAGTGAAAGTAAAATATGTTTATTGAAATGAGGCTAATTAAATTAGCACTTAGTCACGTCAATTACATTGGACAGCACATTCAAAAACGTTCCCCTTTCACTGCGTCCTAGTGTTACGGCTGAAAAAAAGAAACAGTGATGAAAAAACTTCCCAGCAACCCAGCTGTCTATTACAATTTGCATGCTTTGTTAGGTGAATTTAACTTTATGACGAAAGATTTTTTCTGCATCCAGCAATAAAGAGATTTGTGACAACCCACATAAGATTTCGTCCCGACCTAAACTAAAGAGGCTGAGAAAGGGCAAAGGTTATTATCCGGGTGTGCGAAGTAATTCCCTAAGGACGCGGGTGTAACAGGGGTAAAACAAGTATTAAAAATAAAAGGGTTACTTTAAAATTTCTAAACAGTACAAACACTGTTTAAAATTCAACATTTCTAATTTAAACGCTAACTCCCAATAGCATTATGATTTATTTCGCGATACAACATTGTCCTAGATATTACTTGCGTTGTTTTTCTAGACAAATTCGTCCCTGGAGGGGTATAAATATCAGGCTGGGTTGCTTTCTGTTGGGTTATTGTGTTGATTTCAACCCCTCATGGGACCCCTTAGCAGGTTAAACGAGTTAATTACGATAGAAATAATGACCCCTTTCGGGTCTAAGGTGCAGACGGCTGTAGTTTCAGTAGTTTTGTATATATTTATGGAATTTGTTTTGGCAGTTAATTTTCATGTTAAATGGTAGGTTTGTGTGTGGAGCTAAATTATGTTACCTGTCAAAACAATAACGAAGCGACAATGTTATTTATGTCCATTTAATATCTTTATGTGATCAGCAGAATTTGTTAATTTTGTTAAAGCTAGAATAATATAATTTTGAAAATCTGTGTAAATTAAGTTTCTAGGTAAAACTAAAAACCATTTAATTAATTTTCTAGGTAAACACCTTTTGACCAATTTTGGTTTTAATTGGCTATGTCAAAACATAAATAACTCCACTACTTACAAGATTTTTTCAAACCATAGACAAACCCTAGAGTTAACCCTAGAGTTTGAGCTCTTAAAGGTACTTAATTTACACAAAATTAATACAAATTCATATATTGAAGTGTTTTTGTTATTTATTTATAAAATTTAATAATCCTTGAATTTGAAACTAAATTGAATTCCTGATAGCTATTTCTAGGAAGGCTTTCTGGTTATTTTGGTGAAAATTTCATATGTTTTACGGTTTTTCTCAGAAAGGGTTAGGCTAAAGTTGGAAAGTCAGTACTTTCTCGCATTCATTAAAAGTTTAGCACCGAGTAACAAAGTCGGTATTTTTATTAGGTGCTATGTTTTTTTTTCTTTTAAATTACACATTTTCCAACCTAGTTTTCACAGGTCCCAAGGGTATCATTGCATTCCCTACTAAGGTAGTTCTAAAGTATAACTTGGATATTTGTATGTTTGTTCCTGAATCAAGCTTTAAATTCAGTACATCAAATAGATTGGTCTCCAACTTACCTATATGATACATTTTATCCGGGTTTGGGAAGTAGTACCCTCGGGATGCGGGTGAAACCGTGTTCGAAAGCTGATAAGATAAAAATCATAAATAGCCTGACTATACAAAAAACCAATACAGGCAGTTAAATTCTTTTCCCAAAGCATAAACACAGATCCAACCCGTCAGTGCCGGAACTCGCAGAACGTTCTAGCGAGTGATAGAGGGTTGCGTCCACAGAGAATAAAATGATGAGTGGAGGTGCCATAATAGAAAATCTCTTAAGAAAGTTGCGCGCCAAACTGCAGGTGTTAGGGAGATGGGAAGCGTGGAATCGTGTGAACCGACTGCAGTTGAACTGCGATCGGTCTTCACGTTCTTCACGGTCTTCACGTTTGGTTTGCAGTTCTATTGCAGTGGTGTCAACTGCATTCAAACTGCAGTTGACATGCGGCCCGTCTGTCTAGAGTCTTACTGTCTCCGCCCTTATACCTACGGCTTCTTTGGAGTCCGCCCATTTTTCTTTTGTTCTAAAAATCATTATCACCTTCTTAGTTCACTCGTAGCTGATAATTTTGGTCACATTCAACGTAAGTATTTGACCTAGAAGAAGGCGCCTGACCTACCTCTCATCTCTGCTCACTTTCCTTACTCCGTGGCTATTCAACGTGAGCGGCCGTGCGTGCTCAGAGCGATGGCGCCCATGCGTGCTCCGTGCGTGCGGCCCTTACGCCTTACGTGTATCAAAGGGATTTGCTACTCCGATAGTGATAGATAAATGTGAGAGTGGAATTTTCTAGCGGGTTTTTAATTGATTGGCCATTACAATTTTTTACCATGAAAGCGATTTTTTTCACAAACTGTTTGTACCTACTCGAAATTTGCCAATTTCTAAATGATATTTAAAGTTGAATTAAAGCTGAAAATATGTTTTAATTGATAGAACCTATTTTGTTGTCTAAATGATAGATGAAGGCAGTAACACTAATACCCACTTCATATAATAAGTGTACTTGGACAAAAGCATATGTCGGAATGTGCCTAAAAAGCTTACAATACTTTCATTTTTGATTACAATATAGAAGATTTTTTTACTTAAATATCAATTCACAATCATAATGTGCACACTGATCCCTAATACCACTGTCTTTATTACCAGTTAGGTACCAGGAGATTATGATCAACAGTAGATACTTGCTTAGATTGCCATTCACGCGTGACATTTCAACCAGTCACTAGTACGTACATGGTAAAACTATCCCATGCGAAGCTTTACGAACGTCAAATAGCCTACACGTTGTCAGTCTGTAAGTTAATCAGGAGAGTGATCCAATCTTAGAGCATATAGCCAACTGGAGATGCCATTGCCGTAGCACTGTTCATTGGTGTGGCCCACCAGGGCCAAAGCCTGTCAGGGCTGCGGGATTGTTCGAAAGAGTTACCACGGGCCTGGTACATAAAGGGCTTCAGCAGGAACATGATGGGTTTACTCCCTCTGGCTGCCTACCCATAGCGGGAGAGGTTATTTGATAATTTCCCATAAAAAAGCACTGCTCATACTCATACGTACGTGTGTGTGTTACAATTAGGCTTGAATTAGACAACTATGTCGAATGCGAACATAACGATGTGATCCGAAAGACGTCCACTACTGGACAGAGGCCTCCTCCAAGGTTCGCCACAAGCAACCCGAGTGAACTATCACTATACCTTTGCTTCGGCCCTGCACGACATGGCAAACTTAAATGCAAGAACATTTAATTGATGCCCGTGGCTGTTCCAGTTGGTTAAATGTTCTAAGAGCTCCAATATTCGTCAGTATTCGCGTCTCAGTTTTGTCCCATTTCGTTGCGAACAAACACATGGTGGATTTTTACGGTCTGTGAGCAGTGAACGGGTTTAATGAGGCAAATTAGGACAATGTACTGTGTGACTTTAGTTCCCTGATCATTCTGTTGTGTACAGTTTTTTTGGACTTTGGGCTTTTCTCTTTTGTTTTACGTGTGTTTCGAGTTATAAATGTTTTGCGAAGATATTTGTAGTGTTTTTCATATATTTTATAAGTGTTGTAATTATTTTTTTTCTAGGACTTTTAACCCAGCAAACTATGTACACGAGTATGAATATACTATACGAATATTATATACTATACATATGAATATAACACACGAGTATATTTGTCTGATTTTTAAGGTAAAATTTAACAGACAATATAACTAATTTGAAAAATCTTCTCAAATTCCCAAGTTAAGTTTTTAAAACATTGATGATGAAAAGGAACGAGATAATGACATAAAAGAATTAATAAAAGGTTTAAATAAGATTGTTCCCCAAGGATATCTCCTCTGTCGTTATTTTAATTTCAACAGCCGATATTTCAATATATCTTCTATAAGTATTCCAAGTACGATTTATTCGACAAAGGTGTTAAGTTTAAAAGCACTATCAGTGTTAGACCTATTTCAGATTCTGACACGTCTGACATAGTTAGACGACGGACAGTAATATAAGATGTATGATAAGGGTCCTAACTATCTGAGACCGATCTACGTTTTATGATAACGATTCGTTTTTATTGCTGAAATACCCACATTTGTAAAATGATATTACTAGATTTTCAGCCTTAGGCGTATCATCGCATATCTACGCGCTAAAACCATGTTCTTAGTATAACTTTTTTTATATTTGTTATAGGTACTATGGAGACATTAAAGTGGTAAGTAATATAAATATGGATTACGATTTACACGATACTAGATGACATCATTTCATACTTAGTTTCATACAATTTTGTCCACTGCCTACTGCTGCCTACTGGTAAATTAATGATGTCCATGTCATACGTATTTGAAAACCATACCTAATATTTACAGTAAGTATCACACAGTTTTACATCACAACCACTTAAGTCTCTTTTGTTAGCTTACATCAGTTTACCCAAGTTTACGTCATTATGAATCTTGAAAGACTAGATAAGTAGATACCTTTTACTTCTCAATTCCTAGTACCTACCTATGACATATACGATAAATGAGTTAACAAAATTATTTGCTTCAAGCGTGGGCGTTTGTTTTTCAGTGTATTAGGGTTACGTAAAAGGGTTCTCTCTGCGGCAACATCGGGCGGGTTCCCTCGATTTACCCTAAGCTATGTAAAAACATATGGAACGGAGTGTTGTGGTGTCCCTAAACTTGTTTACGGTGTTACCGCGAAGATATTTTTTGATACGTTTCGTGTGGATTGTTTGTGAAGTTATATTCTAGTTTTTTACTAAGGGAATTATGATTTACTTTCAGTTTGTTCTCCATTTTTTTTTCAATAATATCTTTCTCCTTTTTTTCATTAATTTGAACTGCCAACATAAAATGGCTGAAACTTTTTTATTCGATAAAACCGTACCCAATAAACTAAAATTCGTTGAACTAGCCACACGCTTTACTATCGACTCCATTTAAAATACAGCATAAAATTATTCAAACCAAAAAATATTGTACAAAAGCCACCAAAATATTCATAACGGGAACAAAAAATCTAAATTTCGAACTACCCGCACGTGGCCGGGTATGACAACGTAGTTTTACGGTCCACGGACACTCAAACATGTTTTAAATAGTCGCCCAGTGTGCAGAGTATACAAAACGGCGGTTCAATAGTTCGCCGCGTTGTTGAATTCCCGAAAACGTATCTTTCAATTCATTGGTTCAGTTATCAAATGAATGTTTGTTTGAAGGATATTTTGGCTGAAAATCGTGGTGTTATTGCGAATTCGCTTGGGATATTCCGTTTGACGATCACCGTGTTGATAAAGTATAGGTTAATGTAGGTATTTGTAGGTGTTGGCCTGGATATTGCACACATACGTAGGCAGGTGGAAATAGATTGAAAATACGTCGGATCGTCACTAAATTTGTTAACCAAAGAATTATCTGAAAAATATCAGTATATAAATTAAAATTGTTTGAAATCATTGTGTGCTCTCTAGTAAATCGTAATAGGCATTACCTACGTCCCCCCAGTCGACAAATTACTTCACAAAATTCAGTGCCCATCTACACAAGCAACAGAAACCAATGTAAATAACCGTAACTAAAACTACCTCTAGCCATTCAAAGTTCATAAAACCCTAACCCTACACTAGCCAGTAACAATGTCCTAACTATCTGCCAGTTAACCAGTCGCATACATATTTGACAGCTACCCGGTGCCACGGTAAAGGCTGAAACACACTTACGTGTCGTGTCGTGGCGTGACGCGTCAGAAACGTATAGGTTTCATACATTTAAAATGGTTAGAGACTTATTTGTCTGTCGTGTCGTGTCGCAAAACGTGTAATTAAATGTATGAAACCCATAGTTCTGGTGCGATACGACTCGCCACGACAGGTAAGTGTGTTTCCGCCTTTACTAGCCTAACGCTCCGTTAGAGAGATCCGTCGATTAACTATTCAGGAGCTTTAAATAGAATCGAAAACGTGCCAAGTCGAGAGCCTCAGCATGTCGTGGACGACCAAGATGTCATATTATATTAATGGTGGCCGTATTGTGTGGTGCGAAGTGTAAATGTAGAATGGACTGACGAATGAAGTGGTTGCAGGTACTAGGAGAGTAGAGATGTCTGGAGATTGAAGCAATGTTGAATGTACTGAACAAACGCAATACGTGAAATGGTTGCCTTCACAGAGGCAAAGTTACTTGACGAGCACCACACTGATACAACAACAACCGATACAACTGATTCTCAGAATATAGGCACAGATGCCAAAACAAATAAAAATAACAACAGCATAAATAAAACAAACCAAACACTAGAAACTGAAGTAAGAAACAAAATTATACAACGACCTTCGCGTTACACTTGCCTATTCAAATAACTGTAATCAGATATAACAAAGTTCGGATACCCCAATGATAACTTGGGAATGAACTTAAAAACTTGCTGCCTACTGTATTACCTAATTTACGAAGTCAAGTTATTCGACTTGATTAGCCCTCGGAATATAATAATATTTATGACTAGGGAAATTAGACTTGCTAATTCATCTGTCTTACTTGGCTCATAATTAGCAAGTTTTGCTGACTTGCTTTTACATTTTGTGGATTATTCATTAAATCTTTTCTTAATGTTCAACGAGGCGGTTGCTATTACATCATACACCAGATATTCTAACATTTTAGTCTCATTTCTTGCCCTAATATTAAAATGATCTGTTGATTTTGTGTAGGTACACCTACTTATTTTAAAAGAAAATAACCTAAAACAATACGACACGATTCGAAGTAAAATGTTCCGTAATATTAATTCAATTATTGTTCTTATTAATGGTCATTGTGGTTTAATTATTTTCCCGAAAGCTTTTCATCACAACATCTTGGTAAACAACTTTGGCATCAACAGATTTTTAATTAGTGTTTTGATTGTAATAATAATTTAAGTGAATGATGTCTTTTTGAAGGAAATGTTGATATTTGTAGCTACTTTGGGAACATTGAATATTTATGAAATACATGTTTTCGGCTCTAGCTGTTTCCTTGTCTTTTTTTATCAGCACTCCGATAGCTATGCCCAGATAAAAATATGAATAACCTTAAAGTACCGTATAGATTTTCGAGTATGGATTGTCATCTTTATTAACTTGGCTATTTTATTTTAAAAGTATTCACAATTGGCAGGTAGTATTCTATGCAAATTAACAATGCGAGTAATACTAGGATATCAGAGACTTTAAAAGTTACTACACTTCTAAAACGAAGCGATATCGCTCCAACATCTTCCAAGACATCCAGAATTGTGACCAACATGTTGCATTATAAAGGTAGTCAGGTTGGTTAGCAATAAATTTAAAAATGTATGCGGAACATCGCACACTCCGGTATTTTATTACGTAGAACCCAATTCAACGGATGTATGGATAAGATTTTCATCTTAAATATCCTTTCATGTTAAAAGCTGAGAGCAGTTCATACATGGAAGGAAGTATTATTAGTTTCCTTGTAACAAAAGTTCAAATATTTGCCATTTATAACCTTTTTAGTAGTAATCGATTGATGTTTCGTCTATTTTTCATTGGAAATCTTTTGAAAATATGCATTGTTCATTCATAAAATACCATGAAATATATTTATAAAATATCAAAAAAGCACATATTTTATGTAACTCGACCAACCAATTTTAATAATTTTTGCAAATTGATAACCCGAATTCAGCCAGATCGCAAACTTCATCCATTTGGAACCCGGTAAAAAATAAAATAGCAATAAAATTCCCAATAAGTTCTATTACAAAGTATAGCCATATTTCAGCTGTTGCATTTCGAAATTTTCCTAAACGAATATCAAAGGGACCCTTCTCATTGTTAATTCGAGTTTGAAGCCCGAAGGTAAGTATACCGATTTCGATATAATGTTCTCGAAATTTCGACTGTACGTATCGCTTTTGTATCTGCCGACAACGTTAACAAAAACGCCACAAATTCTATTATGTTGTTACTTCATAATATATGGATGTTAGAACTGACGTGGGTTGGCATGCGAGCTATAATTAGGAATGTTTATGTCATAATGTTTTTGGTTATTTATAGCGATTCTTAGATGAAAATGGTGTGCTAAAATTGTATCGTAAAAAATTGATAAGATGAAATGTACCACACCCACATCAAACTTATGAAAATAAAGTGGATGTGATTCCCAGTCTAACTGGATGTAGCTTACTATTACCACTGTTTTACATGGAGCAAATGCTTATTTGACTTCCTCAGCCCACTTACCTGCGCCACTCAATTTTTCAGCCCTTTTGGTCAGATTTTTTGGCTTCTGACCACCCGTGATGACTTCAAAAGATGTTAAAATGACAGCTGGGACCTACCAATTAAGTCAAGCTAGTTGCAAAAGTAGATGTTCACCCATTAACCGACCGCGCCAAGGGTTGCTTAACTTTTAATCGAACGAAGCATGTGACTGCTAGTTTATCGGAAGCTCCTCTATTTAAGCCCCAACCTTACAGCATAAAAGACAAAATTGTATCTTCATTTCGTACAAACATTCCGTCGTCTCATTGCCACTATCTATGAATGAACATGTTTATTCCAATCCCCAGGCAGTTTGGCTTATAATATTATCCATTCCTTTCCTATTTCTTCTCAATCGGAGAGATAAAAGACGCCGGAGGGATTATAACAAGATATCAGAGGGCATCGAAAAACGTTCCGAGTAATAACATATTAGGGATCGATAATGTGTTTGACGGTTACGGCAATTATGGCTCGGCTCGGTTATTGTTACGGGAATAGGGATAATCGATTAGTAGCCAATCCGTCGGATGGTAGTGGTGGACCAGGGAAGAACATAACGTGTGTTCTTTCAGTCTCTATAACCCTCATATGATTATATTGAGTGTAGAATGTTTTATAATAAATCTCAGTTTAGACTTCCAAATTATGCGGTAGGGTGACCTTATGAATACTATAATAATTTATGTGTCTTCTAGTAGTCCTCTATGATGCATGCACATTAGGATAATCCCATTACAGCCATATTTTTCAACCATCTATCATTTTTGTCAAGGCTTAATTTTCTTTCTCAATTTTTTATACTTAAAACCTTTCATGCAATATATTGTCACAACAGATTTGATGGAGTACACATATTACTTACTTCACTTACAGCAAGCACCATTAATAAATTCCGAAGTTAGTAAGTTAGAAGACCAGGAGAGCAGTAACTGCGGTGGTAAGCGCATAATCACGATTCACGTTGAGCGGGAATTAATTACTCGCAACGTGTTTACATAAACCGAGAAATAAACACGTGTGGCTGACATGCGGTGGAAATTCAATATCAAGAGAAAGTAATAAAAGGCAAACATTGATGTTCATAAAATGGAAACAAGTATACAGAATGTTTCTATTGTTGAAAATATCTAGAACAATTTTATTCCAGGATTCCACCCTATCATAAATAGAATGTAATTAAATATCATTTTGGCAGTTGACTGAGCGAGCGTGGGTTGTTTGGATGTCATTATGTTTGTATACCTAAAAACTGTACAGAAATTCTATATTTACATAATTAACATTAATAACGAAAGTTGATGAATGTTAAATTGACATTAATAATGTAACGAGTACACAAGTAGACAAGTATCTTGCTGCTTCTCAATACTGAAGCAAGAGACAAAGCTATTAATAACTAGAAACTAATTTACGCGAAAGCTTAATGAATAATTTTCATCAAAGTTTTTCATACATCGGAGTAAGAAGTGTATTTTACTTCAAATATATTCAGATTTCAAGAATAATTTTAGCTTTGTCATAAAAGCTCAGCGAAACTGCTTTATTATTTTTCGGTCTTCATATTCGCATCAAAATGGGAACTCCGTATGTTTGTTTACCTTTTTTAGTTATTCCTTTGTTTTAATTTCGAGAAAAGAGACTCATGTTTTGTCTTTCACGTATTTAACATACCAGGCCGACATAAGAACGAGGAGACAATGGGACGAGTCCCACTCGTTAAAGTTCTTTGCAAAATCTAAATTCTATTCTGTATATATGTATAAAAATATACCAGGGGAGCATGAAGCGACGTAGTTCTGCGATAAAAACCGCTGTATTCGGAGTTCGCGACCCGTAAATCGTTGCTAGCGTCCTCTTTTCTTCTAATGCGCGGTTGGTTTGCGATTCCGTGTTATTGTACCGTTCAAAATGTTTGTATGAATGGAATAAAAATTGCACGATGCTGTTTGTGTAAAAATATACTTTTAGTTACCTGTAAAATGAGGAAGAATAAATGTTGTTTGTGCTCGGAGATGCCGTGGATAAATTGTGTTTGCAATTGTTTTGCAATTTGTTCGTTTCACGTTGTATTGTTTGAATTCGCCATATTTCGACGAAGCCTCACATTTCTCACTAATGTGTTGTGGAAAAAAGGTTTGTTTTATATACCGTCTACCTAGCAAAACCCATTGCCACAAAACTACTAGTTATTTTAATTATCCACTTTGCAATCAAAATACAATATTGCATCATTAATTTCAGCTTGTAACATTAACCAATTTTTAAGCTATGTGTTAATTTGCGCATTCGATTCTGTAGATAATTAAATATGAAACTAAATAGGGATTAGGTTTCCATTAATTAAATTAATTATTAATGTAACAGTACCGCAATATTGAACCAAATTGGTAGTTTATGTTAAGTTTCGAAATAAAAATGCGTATAATTCATTAAATACATTTATTTATCGCCATTAAGAACGTGACACCCAATGACAATATATTACGTTACATAATATTTATATAATGCAATATTAAACTAACAAACGAATGTATCACAGAATATTTTGATAGTGTTCAAAATTGACCAATATTTATACAAAGTGGACGATCACTAATAAACTGAAAATACAAGTCACGTGGAAATCAAATTTTACAATTATAATGTTTATTTTATTTTAAATAAATTGGGAGAGTTAATGAACATAAACAGGCATTTTAAACTTTGTTATATACCTAATACATTTTTTCTATTTGTAGATGTAAAAAAATATTACTAGTAGAAAACATAGGGTTTGACATACACACACATATTCGTACAATTAACAATATACAACTGTGATTTTATATGGTGAGAACAGCTATTTCGTAAATATAATTAAAACATTAAACAGAGCCTAATTATTAATTATGAACACACTGGAAACATCTCCCAATTACTTAAAACAAGTCACAAAAAGAGTCGTCAATAGATTTTTTATAGATTTATTAAATTTAGACATTTTTAACTACCTAGCTGTCTTAATTTTATATACAATTTACACAATAATAACTTCAATTTTATTTATAATTTGGCATGACAAGTGACAGAAGAATTCGTGCATTCAAATGTTTGAAACAGCTGAAATGTTTCTTCTTTACATTTCTCGGAGACAATGTAATATCACGATGTTATTAGCAAAGAAAACTCACTGAATAAACTTTGAAACTACTACATTTTATAGTTCACTTTGTTTTTATAACATTGCCAGTACAAAATATTCCGTCATTCCCTGAAGAAAAATACAATTCTTTCTGTCGTAACAATGGAAGTAGAAATGTATGTCGGGATCTTAAACTATGCATTATAATTTCAAAGGAATATTGAGAAGTAAATATTATAATGTTATTGTGAGGTCTTTTGCCTTTGCAGCGATATGGTCACCCTAGTGGCTGTAACTTTTATTTCTGCAAAGACATGGTCACCCTTTTGTTTTCTATTTATTCGGATTATCCTTTGGAATAGTCATAAGATTTATTTTCTTTAATACCTTAGTAATGAATTCTTACATCATGTCGCATAAACATTGTATATACTATGTACATCTTTCTATCCGTACCAACTTTTGCCGTCCGTATCTCCACTACAAATTTTTCCTCACTTTTGTCTCCGATAGCCAATAAAACTTCTCTCGAGCCAGTTTTTCTTAAGATCGAACCCAAAGAAGTGAATTTTGTAGACAATGTGCCGACACTTCACCATCATTTGACACCATTGTATTCCGACCTTGTTAAGAACGCTCGAACGTGCGAATTCGGCGATAGAAATCAAATTTATGCCTTCATTAGCACCCTTATGCGACGTCTTTAGAAAATTCTAGAATATATATATAGCTTCTAGATTGTTCGATCTGAGAAATTCTTAGAACGAAAGTGTTGAAAACATTTTGTCTGCGTATTTTTTATCGTAAATCGATTTGAGGATAGAATTTGGAAAAGAGATTTTCGTGAAGAAAACAATAACTGTATACCTACCTAAGACTTTTGACGATAAGAAATTCTTGGAATATTAAGAAGTGTTTGGAATGTTTTCTTGTATTTCAATCGAAAGGAAAATCTTAGGTAGGTAAGTAGTTTTATTTACATCTTCTGCGAATCTCAGATCTCAGATACCGAAAGAGTATTTATTTTGTTCTAAAAACCAAACCTAACACCTGGTATTAACGAGTATGTGTACCAGGAATACAGCAGTACATGGAATGTGTTCAAATGTTACACGTAGTGACGTCACGAGCTGCCGTGCCGCGCCCCGTCAGTCGTTTTTAAATCACATTACGTACGGGATTGTACGGATGGTACGGATTCATGAATTTTGATGACGTCACTACAGTTTTACGCGCGAATCTGCGTTTTCGCAAACGTGTGTTGTAAAATACTGGAATTAGATTTTTTACGAAACAAAAGAAGAATAGATAGATTTTGTTTGCGGTATTTTTTAAATTTTAACGTTTTTGGTATTTTAGTTATTCTGTTAGTTTTTTTTTTAAGAGAAATGAGGACAGCGAAAATATTTCATGCGTAAGATCTCATTACATTTTTATTCCTTTCATAAAATAACTACTTAAATAGATTGTTCATCTTCTGAAAGCCACATTAAATAATCATAAAAGCAACTTTTTACCCCGCGTCAGACATCCATTCAGCTGTGAAAAACATTTTTAAATGCAAAGTCTAGAATTTGAGTGATTCGCTATTAACAAATAGGTACCTAAGTTTGGCACCAAAGTAATACATTGCTATATAAGTATATACAATAGAAGAGTTATAGGAACGTTAGGACATGAAAAAATATAGAAGAGGAATAATATTTTGTATTTTAACCTTCTTAGTGAACTGCTCTCCTGGTACATGGGTAGATACAAAATGCTGATATTGCTGTAAAATACGTAACCACAGGGCATTTAGTTCCATTTTCGTGGGATGACGTAACGTATAAAAAACTCAGTTTTCAATAAAATCCATTTGACATTTTAACTTTTTCATGACATTTTCGTCCTAGTACACGCTTTCATACGTTCTGTTTGGTTTGAATTGGACGAGAATAACATTCTCGTTGACGCAACGTCCCGTCCCGTGTAAACAAACTTTTGTTCGAAATTTGAACGCAGTTATGTTGTTGCCTACCGACTGCCGTAGCTCATTGAAATACGATCTTTGTTGGAAAAGCGCAGCCCGCGAGTACATTGATGTTTTTCTATTCATATGGCTTTTTGTTATCATTATTAAAAAGTAATTTGAAATATTCAAAATAGGAATTTGAAACCCTTTAATTAGTCTCTGTGACAAGTGGGATCTTGCACCCATTACCAGGAGAACATAATTTACAAAGAACACTTTCACTCAGAAACAATATAGGTTATAGGACAGTACATTTCTTCTAAATAAATGACACAATAATCCAACAAAAGCAATATGAAAATACAAAAAAATAATAAATTCGTTGCATAAAACTAAACAACGTACAAACAATTTCTTTAACATGTATTCTAACAACAATTTGACGTCGTCGCGTTGACAGTTAACCAAGATGGCGGATTTAAGCAAAAAAAAATTTTTAATTCATCTTAACAAAGGAACTTTAAGAGTAAAATACATCAACATCTCAACTGTAAAAGCTCTGTAAAACTTATAAAATGAAAATTATACAGAAATTAAAACCATTTTTACAAACTTTCCTCACATATTTTGTCAAAGATACTAAACCATTATTTGGTGTCTAGTTTTATCTAAATTCCTTTCGACTCTTTCTCCTACAGTGCCGAATACAAGAAAATATATCGTAGACATTTTTCGTTTCATCCCATTTACTTAATAGTATATACGACAGCCAAATTACAGTAATATACAATAAAGAGAATAACCTAAGACAGGACACTATTTTTTTCTAATTTTATTTGCTGTCGTTACGTCAAACCTAACTTTTTTGCTCATATCTGTATGTGGCATAACTTGAAAACTTTCACAGTACATCAACTATGAAGTGGGTTAACTTTAAAACTATACCGCAACTTAACGGCTAAGTTAAACTGAAGTTTAATGCTTAACTGTCAACACGACGCGGCCCGGCCTTACTCTGTACATTACATTAACTTAATCGTATTCGCATCAGCCCCTCCAACATATGTAAATATTACAAATTTTTATTTTTTCTCGTGACATAAAACATCGAAATTCAGTGCTTGCTATTTATAGAATAATTGATTTTTATAATAATATTTTGTTTTTTTTTACGACATTATTTATTACAATTATCACTTTTCACATAGCTGTGTTCCATCGTTGATAAATACTTACATAAAAACATTAATAAAACTTCGACCCTATCTATAATTTACTGAGCATTATTTTCACATTTACTCCTATCTAAAATACAGCGCCATACTTTGTTGGGGAACAAACTTCCAACTGGAATCGCCACTTTTACTTGGAAACTTCCATACCTACCGCCATGAAAACTCACATCACATCAAAAATAAATGTGATAACAGAAAACAGCGCGTTATTGCGAGTAAAACAGTAGAGGTACGGTCAAAGTGCTGTATAAAAGCTTATGGGACCTGACAAAGGCTTGAGGCGCGAATACCCCAGCACCATTGCAAAGCCTGTTACAGACACTGCGGACGATGCAAACTCAAATATTAACATAATTTCAAATGTGTTGTTTTTACTCCACATCGGTTCTGCCGCCCTGGTTACGTATGTACTGTGTAGTTGATTTTAAATTGGTGTTTTAGTTGGAACTGCAGTTAAAGTCAAAATTGCACGTTTCATAAATTAGTGTCATTTTAATTTATACATATTTGTTTCAATTAACCGAATTTTAATTACTTTCGATACAAATAGTATTCACATGTTATCTAATTATTACTGAACCTTGGCCAGGCTCCAAATAGATGTTATTTTTGGTGATTTAGCGAGCTGCAGAACAGATAATAACCACCAATAATTCATCGCTTATACGTTGTTCTCCGGTTCTCCCATTGGACATGAATACGAATTAGAAATTCAAATCATGTAAGTAAACTTTACCTGGTGAAATAGAATAATGAAACAATACACATTCCCTAACTATCCAAACAAGAACATTTCGCGTTGCATTTTCCACAAACGAAGAACACAGCTACGCATACAATGTTTACACGCAAAAAGAGACTCACATTTGATTGTATGTACCAGGAATTCATAAATATTGAATGGTGAACGGAAATAAAAGATCACTGAATGTTCCTACGATTGTTCGTGTTATGTATTTACGACGATACAATTGATACGGAGACTCTTTGATGCTCTGCATAGTACAGAACGTGTATGGGTATAAATATTTATAATTCGAGAATTTATTTATTCTTTGAGAGTAAAATTCTTTGATGTTGAATGTGAATGATAAAGCGTATTATTTAACGGTTACTTATTTTTCCTTGCAGATGGGGATGCTTTTTATTTTTACTTGAAACATTTTTGATATTTACAAGAGAAGAATCCGAGCAAAGGTAGAAGAAAAATACTGTTTTCCGTTCTCCACAAATCACTAACTGCTGTCATTATCTATGTAGATGCAGTACTTGGATGGATAGTGTATTATTATGGTAATTTTACACTAACGATCGTCTCATTCAGTTTTGCACATAATTGTGCTTTTTACGTCGCTTAGCGTATTTGTGAAGTGGTACTAGGCGAACAGTGGAATCTAGGAGAGTGGTGTTGGAAAACGTTAGAGAGAACTAGCTCAGACAATAATGAGATCGTCTTTTGAAATGGTTGCACACTCGTCAACGCTTGAGCAATAAATCCTTCTTGATTGCAAATCGCTCTCGTTCCTTATTTTTACGTATTTTGTAATTCTTCTTCTGTTTTCCGTGTAAACATGGCAAGTGATACAATTGATATCTAACTATACTAATCGCTCGATACTTAAGCTGACACCTACAGCATCGATTAGACTTCACTCAAGGCACTGTAATTAGAAAATATATGTACTGAGATGCACATCGCGACTATCAGTACTGTTGCTTCCAATATGGTTGAGCTTGAACCTGCAACAAACGAATAATGGTAAGATACATGTTATTAACAAAAAAATCGTGATGTACCCAAGGCATTTTCTCATGATAAACCTGTATGTAAGCTTTTATCGTAAATTATAAACGTTTTAATTAATAGTTACAGCCCTTTCACACGGCAGTCCAGTTTTGCGGGACCGGCATTTTACTGTATCCTGCAAAACTGAACTACGTGTGAACACAGCGTCCGTTTTTACAGGATTCCCGCTTTTTACTAGACGAACGTTCCAGTTTCAAATCGACGGGAACAGCATTTTGCAGGATCCTGCATACGGTTTGCTCGTGTGAACACTATCATATAATATCTTTAGCGATCAAACAGGATTCTGCAAAAAACGGTATCCTGCAAAAAACTGGACTGCCGTGTGAAAGGGCCGTTAACTGTACCTATTTATCCGACACAATCACCTATGTTCATATTAGATCGCCCATGCTACCTGCACCATTGTTTCAACGTGCAACAGAGACGAAACTATACAAGCCACTACCACCATCTCTTTCACCCCAGGACAATGCAGCCTTTTGAAATGCATCGAACGCCAGTTTACTTTCATATTCACGCAAGTAGAAATAGCAGGCTAACATTAATATAGCATACACCGCTCCATAGTATTCTTCGTCCGCCCAGCCGTAAGCATTCGGGCTATTAACTTTTCTTTGATAACAGAGAAAACCATTCGACCAATAATAGATTTGTTATCGAAGTGGACGGGTTATTTGAGAGTCGTGTGCGTCCATGTTAACTCGTAATTGCCGCTACTTCAGTGGCTAGCCAGTTGAGCAAGAAATTGCTCATGGCTCGTGGCTCGGCCTTTTGTCAATGTCCAATTTCAGGCAAAATCAAAAATTGGACTGTTCTGATGTTGAATATGTAAAGTTGAAAAGCAGCGCGTGTATTGTAAGCGGAGTCATATGTTATGAAAAAACCTTTTTTATCTATTTTAATGTAGTAAATACAGAATTCTTAAATAAATACTATCTTTTCACGAACTATCTTTGATCATAATTTAGAAGCAAAAATTTTCCCAGTAGCCAAATTAAAATGCCTTTGATGTCGATATTTTTAGCGCGTTTATGAAATACTTCAAACATATTCAACTAGGTTACATACCTGCCTGTCTGTTATGAGCAAAATGTATAGGATAAGTAGATAAAGTTGAGCTCGAATATCTCGCGAGTTCCCGAATAGTTTGAAACCTTCACTAAAACTCGCGCAGACTCTAAAGTTATCGCTATCATCCCTTTACGAAATTAGACAAATAACCCTTAAGAGAATTAAGCGGTTTTCACCAGAATCGTGGAACGGTATGCAAGTCATCCGTCGTCTTGTCTTCATTACGTCTACCAGGGTAGCATGGCATGCTAATTAGTCTTTTGATGTAAGCTAGTTGTCGCGAAACCTGTGCAGTTTTCATCACTGTTCTGCTCCAGGACTAATCAAAGAAATGGCTGCAGTACCTTATAGACCAATAAAGTGAGAATTTTGAGAATTATAAATATGTAGTTAGCTTGCTTTCTTTTCAATAAAAGGAACTTTTTAACCCTTTTCAATTTGTTAAGTTATACAGTTGAGTATAAACTGAACTGACATTTTATGCCAAATTAATTACGTAGCATGCAAAATACACTAGGCTATCATAACTCACCAGCAGCTGTAAACATAGACAAATGTGGCGACCTCGCAACTACCAGGGTCGCATTAGTGGCCCTCGTGTAAGGAGGCCACGTGGGCTGAGTGGCTTCACAGCGTAAGGCCATGAAGCCCCTGGATGTGGCCACCCTTAGCCGTAAGGATCGCCAACTCGACCGGAGGCCGAAGTCATTGGCAGAAGAAACTTGCGTGTTGTTTAGGAGGCCTAGCTCCGTCTGTGGGCAATGGAAAATAATTAAACGAAGAATGACTTCACGTGACGAATAAGTTTAATTTTATTAATTGTTAGTAAGCTTTTACACGTGCGTACATGAATGAAATTGCTTATCCGACCCGTTAATAAAAGGCCAGGTAAAAATGATACAAGAGTAGGTACCTAAACGGGGTACCTACAATACAATTAATAGGTTTTACGGACACGATGTCGACAAACTGTCGGGCTGTCATTGAACATCCTAGACAGTCGTTACGTTAGTCAGAAGCCAGTAAGTCTGACTCCAGTAAAACCAAAGAGTATTGGGTTGCCCGGGTGACTACGTTGAGGAGGTCAGATAGGTAGTCGCTCCTTGTAAACACTGGTACTCAGCTGAATCCGGTTAGACTGGAACCCGACCTCAACATAGTTGGGAAAAGGCTCGGAGGATGATGACGGACACGATGACGTGAATAGAAAGTAGCCCAAGTCTACACAAGTGGCTGATTTCTTTTGGGGACCAAAGTTCACCTTCAACTACATCAAAATGACTATTAATATATTTTATGTACTCACTCTATCAGGTCGTCCATCGATGTACCACACAATATTAGCGGGCGGCATGGCCGGCTGCGTGGTGCAGTTCAGCAGCACATCCTCCCCGAGCTGCACTGTACCCGGGATGCCCGTGATCACTGGGTCTTCTTTTAACGTTACTGTGTAAAAAAAAATTGGTATCATAAATGTGAAACAAACTCTGTCTGTCTGTCTGCCTGGCTTTACTCTCTGTATACCTAATAACGCAGATAGTTTAGAGTTGGAGAGGACATTGGCTACTTTATATACGGGTGAGAAAGGTTGTTTCGTTGGAATGGTGTGGAATCGCGGCGAAGAAATAGTATATGCTTCAAAGATTATGAAATTAAAGCTTTAAGGTTGGCTGTAAGAGAACCCAATTCTGGGTTAAGCTCGCCGTTGTACATAAACTGTCTTTATTCTTTTTATATGTTTTGTTAAGTGTGCAATAAAGAATAAGAATTAAAGCATATTGTAAAATGTTCTCGAAACCTTAATAAATGTAAATTCTGCCAGCTGTATTTCACAGCAAAACTTCTGAACTTACATATTTGAAGACATACTACGTTAGATAAATCTCTGATTAAAACAGGATAACTTCCAACCAGTTCCAGGATATACTAGGTACTAAAGATGCAAGAAAAAAGTCGTTCCAGCCACTTGATTTCAATTTAAGATTCATATTCTTACGAGTAAAAGGAAGAGATAACCATTAGTGGTCTATTAGCAAGTCAAGTTAGTTGCTCGCTTACTTGATAAGCTGTGATTGTTAAACTTTTCACACAACTCTTTTTTAACCAGAATTATTTTCCTTTTTTATTTTTACATTTCATTTCTTAACAACAATATTGTGGTCAGGAGCCTTTAAATTCAAATAATTTAACTTTTAAGATGTAATAGATTTGAATGAGGTGTAAATCGAAAGCGAGTAATAAATCACATATTATATCGTCAAACTTTATTTTTGTGCATAATAAAAAAAAACAGAGCGATAGAGATTCGACAGTATCCTTTTCAAATTGACTGCACCCCCAGAACACAAACTGCCTACCACTTACCAGCAACAGTTAAATTCGTATGCTAAACGACAGCGAACCTTGGGCCTTCAGTGGAAACCTCACAGGTGAAGGACAGCTTCGTATTATAGTTTAGGTATCCTCTTCAAATCATCTGCAACCCTAGTACATGAACCACCTAACACTTACCAGCCACAGTTAAATTCTTCGTCTGTTTAACGACAGCGAACCTTGGCCCCTCAGTGGAGACCTCACACGTGAAGGACAGCTTCGTATTATTGTCCAGGTAACCTCTTCAAATCATCTGCAACCCTAGTACATGAACCACCTAACACTTACCAGCCACAGTTAAATTCTTCGTCTGTTTAACAACAGCGAATCTTGGCCCTTCAGTGGAGACCTCACACGTGAAGGACAGCTTCGTGTTATAGTTCCTTGGCAGCACCACGCTGATGGCACAGCTGTTCAGGTTGCAGCTGCCTTTGGACACGCCCCCGGCAGTGGAGTTGAATGTCCTCGTCGGTGGCTGTAAGAGAGCAGGTGGTTAGTAGGGCTCTGGGTGATGTGTTCGAAATTCGACTTTATGGTTTTGAAGATATTGGTCATTTTAATTTGCAGCATTTTTTTAATGAGCTTTAGATACACGTTTTGAAACGTGTGGTCAAATCGGCTTAAAGTTTAAATGGAATAGTTTGGACAAGGACAGGATAAGACAGGTGGGAAAAAGCTTGGAAGATGATGATATAACATATTCCTAAGCCGACTGAAAAGCAAGAAAATACATACATTTTCACGACACCTACCTAACGCAAAAAAGATGAATAGCTACTGTTTCATTTAAAATACAAAAGCGTGCTCCTTTTCGAATATTCAATCATCCTCTTGGAAACACTTAAACCATATTTTCCATTACCGCTGAATAGAAAATTAGACACAACGCGTTCCGAGATAATATTTTATCTGATAAAAGATTAGAGTTTCACGCATATAAAAGCTTCGTACAAAAAACAATAGAATCGTTAAAATGTAAATATGTTGACAAAATCATTGTATTTGCGGGACCTGGAAAATACAAAAAACCAACGAACGTTCCCATTTTATCCAGTGTTATTTATTTTGCAAACCGCAACAACCCATTTCTGCTCTAATCCCGCTAAAATATGTAAATAACGTTTCATACGAAAAACGTTAAAACATTGCTAGTACATATGTACATTTTATGTACAGAACAAGATTGGAGTATTCAATAACTGTTGTGTCCTAAATACGATGTCTATGTAAACATACCTTGTTGTATGTTTAAAAATTCTACAAATATCTAAATTTTGTTTTATCACTGAAACTCATGGTTAAAAACTGAGTAGCTTTTGAAAACTTCTATAAAACATTGATTGATAATCAAAAATATTCTGCACTGTACACATAAAATCCTTTTCAAAAATGTTAACAACACCGAAACATTGTTTTACAACTTAAAAGCTTAATTCGTAGACATTTTATCCCATTACAGCAATTTCCAAAAGGTTTTTGTATATTATTTATATACTTTTAGCTACTTCAAAGGTCCATGTTTCGCATTTTTTATTGTTATTTAATTATGATAATGCTTTCGCTAATGGATTTTTGTAGAAACTCATTCGACCACTATCTGGGCTAGCTTTTATATGTAATGTTACTCAAGTGGCCATTAGGCTTCGTGGCGAAATAAGACGGCTTTTTTATTGTTAAGTACTGGGTAAAAATATGTTTTGGTACTGAAATTACAATCCAAACTAATATTATAAATGCGAAAGTAACTCTGTCTGTCTGTCTGTCTGTCTTTCTGTCTGTCTGTCTGTCTTTTCTTCACGCCTAAACTACTGAACCGATTTGTGTGAAATTTGGTACAGACATAGTTTGAAACTTGAGAAAGGACATAGGATAGTTTTTATTCCAAAAAAAAATAAAATTATTCCGGACATATAGCGCCATCTATTGGTCAAATCAAAAATCTGCTGGTAGTCACTATTCCACGCGAACGAAGTTGCGGGCAAAAGCTAGTGAAAACATAAATTACATTAAATGACATAAGCCACTAAGTTGACAAGACAACTTGACAGATAAGTTCGGCAGCTTAATAGATAGGTGTTAAAATTCTGAAGCTTCTACTACTTGTACAACGAACGTATTGTAAATTGCATAAAATAATTTTTCCAATACGTCAATTTTTGACATATTTAGTTGACTTTTTAGCCCGGACACGGGTGAAACACATTTCGCAGATCATAATATAACCTACAACCTCTTTCTCTTTTTACATCATTAACGTTTTTACTTCTCAACCCACCTGTTGGCAGTGTTGGTCAGTCGCTAATGCCCGGGACACACGAGGAAATTATAGCTAAAGAAGTGAGACTGCAAAAGTCAGCCGATAGTTTTTTTTTGCTCATAAATCAGTATGAAGATGAATGTGTGTATGAAGTACGCACATTACAGAGGTCAGGTATTTAGCCGGTATCAAACAGTCTGATTTAATTGAAATCAAGATTTTCTTTTAAAAAAAATATTTTCTTAGTTAGTCTAAGTGTGTGGGTATTCTTAATGTTCAATAAAATAATCTCCCAACTACGATTGTTCAACCAGTTCTTTCCTTTTTTCGAAGCAGTAGGTTTTTCACTAATCTTTTTGTACTTAATTAAGTATTGTACACCCACCTGTTGGCCTGGCGTGAACCGAAATATTTCATTGTTGCCTCTGTACCACTTGACGGAGTGTAAGGCCGGGTCATCATGGTCGTTCATATAGTGGCAGATCAGGTTCGCTTCTTGGTGGGGGTCGCCGTATCGAGGCACCTCCAGGAATGTTATGTTGTGTGCCGTGGCTATCACTGGGGACAAGAGAGAGAATGTTTATTAAAGGTGTCATATATGCCTATCCATACATGTTTTTGTAGAAAAGATGTTATCCTTATCTGGAACACCAGTGCTCTCCGTGATTTCAGCCGCGGCCCAAAACTTCTTCTTGTACCCGGATAAAACATTGACAAAACAAATTGTCTATGTCCTTTCTTTTTCAGGCTAACGCTGGACTACTTTGTGTACCTGTTCAATAGTTCCTTTTGGCAACAGCCAGTACTATATAGTTAAGCGACTTAAGTACTATATATAATTCACATAAACCTATCAACTATTATCGCATATAAACGCAGATGTGCTATTTGATATTAATTTGTAAGCTGTTTGTTTATTCAACATGATAACCACAGTGTCTACAGTGAGTAGGTACTAGGACACCATGTGTATTTAGAAGTTATATACCAAACTTGGCGCTTTAAACAGAGTTAAGATTTATTCGATATTTAAAGGTCAAATCACAACTGCGCGTTAAAAATATCTATTTACTCAATTAATTTTAAAGCCCTGTTATTTTCCTACATTTAATTCCATTAAAATGTTCTAGAATTCCATTTGATACTAAATAAATTATGAAACAGAATCTTATTTCCTCGAGAACAGTAATCATAATTTCTTTTAAATTATTCATATAATGATATGAAAACAAGGAAGTGCCTTTGAGTAGCACTTTTTTCATGAAAACGTTAAGGAATTATAAGGGCATTACAATAATTTCCATCAACAGGGAGGACGATCTACTATCTTCACTCTGGTATATTATATTTTTCCATAGTATATTACGAAGTTGACGTGGAAGCGAAAGAAGTAGGTGAGTGCAATATTTCTAACTGACCACGATTTATTGCTCTCGAGCGTAATATATGTATGAAACAGGACACTGAATCTAAAACAGCAATAAATCAGTATACATTTCACCGCTTTTCGCTATAAAACAAACTAACTTTACACCAGCCATATCGTTTTACGATCTATTCACAAAGAAAATTACTGTGCTTTGCTACCAGCAAAACCATTGCACAGATTTTGCAATACCGATAACATTGTGCAATATACAAGTTTGCACAAACTTTGTGCAGTTTTTGTTAAGCGCGGACACTGATTAAGAAGTTGGAAACTAATTTTGCACAATGTGCTAAATGTAACAGATTTTAGTGTGTTTGTTTGTACTGTATTGCGAAATAATTTGAAGTTCTGCATCTGTTCTTGTAATGTTTTTGTTTTGATTGCGTTTTATGGTTTGGAGATTGAACGAAACACGCAAAAAAAAAAATTTAAATACTTACAAAATCTGCTCATGACGAGATAGTTATTAAGTAACAATCAATCAGTAACTTATTTGTTAGGTATATGAGAAGAATTAATTAATCTACTTCTAAAACAAAAAGAACTACATCTAAGTTTATGTTAACCGATTTTGCTAGCAATAAAATAACCGCACACCACAGCCGGGCACCAGGCACGCATAAATGAATAAGCCGTCACAGTTTCAACACCTATACACGCTAATCTCCATTGAGCACAATCGCGTTCATATCGCACATGATGTAGCAACTATCGCTAAGCTTGTACTTAGCAGATTGCTAGCTCAACGCTGAAAGCGCTAGATTGTAGAATTAGCATAATACCCCAATTTTGCTGTAGTATGCGATAGCTGGCTAATTAGTGCCGTGCAGCGAATAGGAAACCGATTTAATAGCTTAGTTCCAATTCTGTTGAGAATTTTAATCAATTATGTGCATGATTGTGTTCGCGTTTGTTGTCAGCAAACTGAATTGCTCCAATTACATGACACAGGACTGCTGTAGTTGATAAAAATAATATTTTTATTTGAATGCTCCTATTTGTAGGTACAACATATACGGTTGCTCGATGCATCTGTACCTATCTTATGAACTCCTGGTGCACGAACCAATGTTTACGTTAGCATGAAATCTGTTGAAATATTTTGGAACGATTTCCCTCAGGCGAGGCGTACGAACAGTAAATTGAAAACAAGCAATTGGACTGTTTTCTTTCGGAGAATCGATTCTCACAGATGGAATCGGTTCTTTGGAACGCTGAGCTATATTCATCCTCAATTAACTGTAGGCCGATTCTAAAAAGTTGGCCGATTCCAGTGATTGGAAATTGATAACAAATACCTAGGCAGAATAGCTATGAGAAGGTAAGTTACTACTAAGAAATGGATGCAGTTCTTAGAAATGTTAGTTTAAGGTTGCAAAATGGTAATCAAACTCATGAAGAAGAAATATAAATGATGTCATGTAATATGCATCGAATACCTAATCCAATTCTTATATAATTAAAAAGCTATGTATAGTCTTCAAACAGGTAAATTAAATAAGTATAAAGTAATTAACATGCATTTATTTTTAACTTCCTTGTAGGACTCATGCAAAATAAAACGCAGGCAAATACATATTTACATGTATCAAGGCAAAAGATGACTGCGTCGCATAGTTTTTCATCTCTTCATTTACATCTAAGTTGTGTAAAAAATAAGTTTCTGCTGTTAGCATAAAACAATAGCTAGGAAAAACTTCTATCTAGGTCACAAACATGGCTATGGGTAACTCCGTAAAATTTCTGGCAGTTTATTTAGTTTCAACTTTCATCAAACTGAATTTGAAAACTTTCAAACCAGCCAGCGGCAGTTCGTTAACAAAAAAAGAGCACCCTAAACGTTTTTTTTTGTTGTTGTTAATTCACGCTTGTTTTATTTGGATATTGTGGTTTAGATAAAGTTATTTTGATTATAGGTAACTTTTCACTAACTATACATAAGAAGGTGTAAAGAATCAAATAACTATGGGTGGGGTACCTATAGAAAATCCCGGTTGCTTTGTAATTTCTCTCATGATTAATCTGCAGTGCAGAAAAAATAATTAGGGCTATAAAATCATAAGGCCAAGGAAGTTCAGTAAAAGCTCTTTCTTTACAAAGTACATTAACATTTTTCACTTGGCAAACTTAGCGCCGACAATTTATTCTTCTCAGTAAACAAAATCCCACCCAAAACAAAAATGTGAAAAGCTGCCAAGTTCGATAATATGGGAATGCTTCGCCTATAAAAGAAATGAAATCTGAATAAGTACCAAGTTCCATACACTTACCTCAGTTAAAAATAGTTACTTTTTAATGATGTTACTTGGCAAGCTTTCACACACCTTGTTATAAACCTACTAAACGCAATGAATCAAGTACATATATCATTTTCTATTAAAACATTACCCTCCTTCTTTGGCAGTCGGGTAAAAACTTGCCAAGTAACATTATTAAAAAGTAACTATTTTTAACTGAGGTATGTGTATGGAACTTGGTGCTTATTCAGATTTCATTTCTTTTATAGGCGAAGCATTCCCATATTATCGAACTTGGCAGCTTTTCACATTTTTGTTTTGGGTGGGATTTCATTTATTTTTGTAAGGTTGTTTATTTTAATTTTTTCTTATGATTAAGTTAGTTAAGGAAATGTCTCATTTATACTATCTTTCAGATTTTTGAATATGCACTATGCTTCTTACAAAGAAATGAACTAGATTAATTAAATTGACTATATTTACCAACTGACTGACATGACATGTTATCATATATTTATGTTCGTGGATCAAAGTTACACATTCGTTATTTTCGAAAGTGACTCACACTTGGCCGTTTTCAGATTTTTACTTTACTTTGACTAAATACAAACCTTTGTAACGAATTTCAGATCGGTACGACCATTCGAAGATATATTTTATAAATATAGAGAAATTTAGTTCGTTTTAGTTCCTTAGGGGTATAAAACACCTTCATTATTTTGAAACCGACTCACACTTGGCCATTTTCAGATTTTTCCCTTTACCTTGACATAAAGACCTACCTCTGTGCCAAATTTCAAGTCAATACGACCATTGGAAGTGGTCTAGGTTTTTGATGAGTGAGTCAGTCAGTCAGTCAGTCAGTCAGTCAGTCAGTGAGTGTATAGTAAAAATAGCGATTTTCTGACGTCAATATCTCAAGACCTACAATAGGTATATTAATGAAATTTTGTATTTTAGATAAGTGAGGAGATCTCAACAGATACTAGAAATTTGATATGCGTAAATAAAATAGATTTTGAGTTATAGGGGGGTCGAATTTGGCCCGAAATGGTTCGTGTAATATAACCCACGGCCGGTGTGTCGCTTTTTTTTGCTCGAACTTGGCGGACACACTGCCGTGTGTCTAGATTAGTTGCAAAGAAAAACATAATTAAATCAAAACGCTTCGAGTTCCCAACAACTATTACCAGGAGAGCATAGAACACAAACAATGAATGTAAAATTAATTTATGAGATACAAGGAAGGAGCCTGCATCAGAATGGACTCGTAAAATTTCCTTTGCTAATATTTTTATGCTGATGAATCTGTTTATGTCCTTATGGGAGTTTTCAGCGGTTATTTTATATAAATAGATGGAAAATACATCTCTGGAGTGAAATAGGATTTTATTGCGTGCTGCGAGAATTCCGAAGAGTATCTAATATTTTTGTGAGGAAAATTGACATTCTATGACAGCATTATTTTTTACAACATAAACAGATCTTTCGCACCTATTTATAGTAATTAAAATAAAATTCTTAAAATAGCTCCGTGTGTCTGACAAAAAATATAATGAACCAACTCTAACCTGATATCCACAGCCCAAATTGTTAGGTATCTAATGTCGATACTTTTATATTTAGACCAACTGCCCAACTTTCAGGCTGTTGACCTTACTCGACTATCTTGGACTCGACCATCTTTATAAGATCAAATGATCAGCGATACTATTATAAAGGCCCCTTTTTCTTGTCTTTAGAAAACTTATATAACTTTTTAAAAGTTTTTAAACGATCCTCATATTTAAAAAGCTGGGCAAGTGTGAGTCGATTTGGCGCATAAAGGGTTCCGTAACATTATTTATAAAACGAGCAAAAAAAACACGCTTGTTAGAGAACCTCCTAAAATATGTTTTATTTTAGTTTCCGAAATTTTATGTTATAGCGTCGTCGTTAAATGTCGTCGTTCTCTCTTAATAACAGGGTCCCGATCTTTTTAAGTAGGGAACCCTAAAAATAACTTATTTAATAAAAATTGCGGTCGTCTTAACCGCTTCTCAAGTTTCAAGCACACCTTATAATTACCAGCTAGATGCTGGTGATTTATGTGAACCATCAGCTTCAAGCTCGTTACAGCCTATGACTACACCATAATACTCTCACAGCATAATTTATGAATATTTTATACCGTAACGCTCTTTGTTAAAAGGCAGGAAGATACTTGATAACTTTTCTTAAGTCTCACATAAATTATTAACAAAGGTTAAGCGCGGATAAGTGATACTAGGCCAAGAGAAAATTTCTCTGATGAAATTTTCATTATGACGCTGAAAGCACGGAGTAGGCACCTCTCTAATCTTTGGTAAACGTGATATGATAATATGGAGTTGCTAAAATTGCTTATGACATTGCCGGCTAAATTGAGCTTTTGTCGCAGTTCAAAAACTAAGCCAGTGCCTTAGATGTGAATCTTTTTGATGTTCATAACACTTAGACCCGTTTTCACCGGGAACATAAATATCCGTTTTTTATAAAAACAACAGTTTAATTTCAACATTGAACGTAAAAATTCACAATAAACAGTTGTTTTAACAAAGCTGACGTTTATTTTATCAGTGAACTTGAGCCGTATGTGGTATGAAAAATTTACATTATGAATAATGAAACTAATATGATAAAAGTGAGAATTTGAGTTCACGTCTTTATCGATGGATTCGGAGATGCGTATAACTTGAAGCAAAAAATAGCAGATTGTGATGAAACTTTACAGTACTTAACTATGACAAAAACGTATTTTTATCCGGATGCGGGAAGTAGTTCACACTTGAAATGCGGACAAAAGCGGGCAGTGAAAAATCCAGTCGTCTTAGACGTATAAAATGATGAAATTATTTATTCAAATTATTGCGTATCTATTAAATCTGTATGTGGAGGTAAAAAGTTAAAGCGACACAATGTATATTTTACACACACAATTTGCTCTACAATATGAAAATGAAAAGCTACTGGCCCATTTTGGCAGTGACATGAAAAAAGGGGTATTTTGTTTTTGTGCCCACTGGCCCTTTGATCTTGGGGACGAAAGTAAATAAATTATCTTCATTGACTAAGTGACAACCTGCTGGCCCACTTTTTTGTACTAGGAGACCAGTAGTACGTAGGTGTTATAGCTGTCAGAGATTTTAATTCAAAGATGCGGAACATTTACTTCTCTATTTTGTACTTTAAAAGATAGCAACATATTCTCATGTTTAATTTCTCGATAAATAGGCTATAGAATTTTACAATGGTAACTAGAATACTTCGAGCGAATCAGCATTACAACAATTTTAAGAATAAATATACAATCACGTCACACTAATATTATAAACGAGAAAATTTTGATGTCCGGATCTTTGCTACGGTTTTAAACGGAAATTGATGAGATGAGCACTAATGTGCCTTAAACATCAGATTACTCAACATCAGGCACTCGTACGTACAAAATAAGTAAGAATGACATTTTGGGTTTTTTCAACTGGAGAAAGAAAAACGTGGAAAGGAGCCGCGGGTGGAAGCTACCAGGTACATACTTCATAATAATCTGCCAATCATAGCCCAAAAGAATAAGGTTTTCCTTTACTTGTGTTAATGGAGATAAATAATGACAGTGAGTGATCGAGGGCGACCTCTAGCGGGGAATTTACGCAACAATGTTATTTGTAATCGGCGGTTAATTGCCAGCCATCAAATAAAACAAATGCTGTGACATTTACAAAGAAAACTCATTAGCAGTAGGTACGGAAAAAGGAAAAAAAAAATAATTGGCTTTATTTACTTACCTTACTTTTTCATAACGGTGAATTATTAAGAATTATTTACTTATTTCTTACAACATTTTTAAGCACCTTAAAAATATTTTTATTTTTCACTGTTTTGCTATCGATGCAAATTAGCACCAAAATTTGTTTAATTTAACGAAAGCTTTAGCAAATATACATATACAACTATGCCTCACCCGCTTTCCTGAAATCAAACACCCCTAACAGAAATTAGTTCCAGCAACATAAACCTACTGTTTAACATTTTAACTTTTTCACTTTCTCATGGCACATAGAAAGCTTAATGGGGTAAACAAGAATGGCTATTTACACCGTAATAATGGCCGTCCGCCTGTTTTCGGCTTCACAACTGTTTACACTGAAAAACTTTCTGTAATTAATGATTCATTAGGAACTAACCAACTGTGGTTGAAATAGCTTTCACAATGTTGGCAACCCCTGCTTGTATACTACAGTTCAACTGTTTAAAAATATACAAGATTAAAAAAAAGTTTTATCCAATGAAAATATTACACAACATAAGATCTTGATCCATGTTTTCTACGTAATGAAAATACGCAAATATCTTGGAAAATATGAAAGAAACAGCATTAAAATATTTAAAAGGATTTTCTTTACATTGCCGATTTCATAAGAAATATGCTCTTTGGATCAAACAAAAACAGCTTGAAAATATTCTCAATATGGTTTTTAATCTTCAGAAATCTGATAATCTTGCGTCAATGTTTTCCCAAGAAAAGATATTTAACTAAAGGCTATATGCGCCATTAAAGCCCACACATTAGCCCACCGTCCGAGACGATAGTAAGATTAACTAACGCCGTCCAATGGCAGTCCAACCGTATATAATATCAATGTCTATGATAAGGAAAGCAGCCGTTCGCTCAGTCGCACTATATTACAGTATATATTAATGCTATCTACGTGCCGATAGCTTCCAAACTGTCCCAGTAAATGGGTCGAGGCCTCGCTAATATCCTAGATATTGAGGTCTCGGCTTTAAGTCTTCTAAAGGATCAAGACGTGGATGCTCCCAAATGAAATTTTATAAGATATGTTACACTTTATGCGATCCTGGTACATTTTACGCTTACAGTTCAAGTAATACGTTTGAATATTATTCGCAGGTTATGGTAAATTTTGTACGTGATATGTTTTATGATGGGATGAAATTAATTCATATTAAATATGTTCAGTTATACAAAACTCTATCTGTCTCGATATTAAGGATAAAAGACTCTTAAAAGGACGAAGAAAAGGATTCACAAGAATTCTGAAAATATTAATAATGCAAGTAAAACACACAAATTATGTTTTACTCGCTTTACTTGTCAAATGCCATGTATATACATTATATATTACAACTAACCACAGATGCCTATGTCTATCACCAACTAGGAAATCAATCAAACCATTCAATTGGTGCACGGTTTGGTGTAGGTCAGTAACCAATATTAGTATTTACTCTATAGTTGAGCTGGTTCAACTAACGATAAGTTCAAACACAATTGTGTCCTGTCTGATATCTCAACACCACGCTGTCATTATTAATTTGACGATTACTTGCATCCTGCGTTAAGACGATCATTTAGTCGATAAAGTTGCACTGTTGCTTGACGAATGCAGGACCATAGCTGCTCTAATAGTCATTATCACCACTTTTCACATTAATATTAAGTGGAAGTTTGGGAAAGATTCAAATTCATCAGTCATCAAAATTCAGTAACTGAATTTGATGAAGTTTTACAGCAATTTAGTTTATTTATGAGCTGCTTTCAAACAAATTCCAAAAATATAATAATCTATTATTTTAAGAAATTGTAATAAGGGAAAATATAAAGTATTTAACTTCGGCCTTATCTCATTTCGACGTTACCAGAAAGCCAACATGCAGAATAGTAATAAGTATGAATATTTATTTATTGCTAGCTTTTCTGTAGCGATTTCAATCAGGTTTCAGTTGTCAAACCTGACTGAGTTTTCCACTAGTATTTAAATTACATATTTTACCTTTTAAAAGGAAGGATAATAAGTATGCAAAATGACGCATAATTCCTACTTTACACATAATATTTGCGACTGTCCATTCATCCAGTGTACCAGGATGGCAGAGATTATTGAATCTCTACGGATCGAGGCAAGTGAATAAGTGGTGATGAGCGAGCACCCTCGCTCAGACGAAATGGGTCACTAAACGCTTGAGTACTTCTTTACTGAGTCCGAATGACTCAGCCGCTAGTTATTTATAGGATTTCTAGTGATTTCATATTTGTGGAAAACATTGTCAAAACTAAAATTATTATTTTCTGCGAAACTCTATGTAAGTAATACTTTTTTCAGAGGAGCAGGAGCTGTTTCTAATTTTACTGGATGCAGCTTAATTTCAACATTCAATAAGGATTGACTGCAGAAATTAATATTTTAGATAAATAACATAGTTCACTGCTTAAAGGACACCATAGTGTTTTTTCCTATAAATTACATAAGAGTACTGTATCATTTTTTAAGTTCTGAGCTATTTGTTGGATAACAAAATCAACCTGCGGAAAAATGCTTTTGTCAAAAAAGGAATCGATCTCTACACCTTTATAACGGGTGATTTTTTAAGAGGTATAGGATTTGATTTTCAAAAAAGCACAAAAAACTTGAAAAATTTTAGAAAATCCTTATTGGAATCGATGGAACGATCAATATAATTTAATGTTTGAAGATGATTTCATGCAAATGCTGGCCGCGGCTCCGGTTTAGATGGCCCATTCGCAAGGCCCAATTTCGGCACTCTCTCCAACATATCAGCCGGTATATTACGAATAAATGCTTCAATATTGGCTCCCAGTGCGTCAATCGTTGCTGCCTCCACAAGAAATAGTCCAAAGGCGTTAGATCACACGATCTAGGCGGCCAATTGACGAGCCCAAAACGTGAGTTAAACTGTTCACCGAAGCCTGCTCTCAATTAGGCCATTGTTTCGCGTGCCGTGTGGCATGTGGCACCGTCTTGTTGATACCACATGTCAGGCATGTCCAATTCTTCCATTTTGGGCAAAAAAAAATCGCCAATCATCACACGGTAACGCCCGCCATTCACAGTAACGTTTCGGCCATTGTCGTCTTTGATAGTAAAATTCAATAATTTGCAAGCGTTGTTCGTTCGTAAGTTGATTCATGGTTAAATTATAGACCATACTGAACAAGTTTCACAAAGACACAAGACACGATTCACGCGTGATCTACCAAAAACAGTGTTGCCAAAAAGATACCAGCAAAAAAATCACCCGTTACTATCCTAGTCATCCAAATACACATAGCTATCTGTTATAAACTATAACCATCTACGGCAACTTATCTGTCACTAAAGAGCAGTTATCTATAACTCAAACTGAAGTAACTCGTACAGTTAAGTCTAACTGAAGTTTAAAGTGCTTTTCAGTTTAGAAGGTCGACCAGGTAAATTGGCAATCAGGACCCCAAACGTTAGTCTGCATAGTTAAACAGTGATATCTTAGTATTCAGACTCGATTATACATTTGATTTAGGTTCAACTGTCGTATAAAGTGCAGTAGATTGGAATAGTAATTTTCGTATTAGTTTGATAAGACTGTATACTGCGAAGGTTTTTTGTTCATAATTCTACTAAATTATGCGATTCTCAGAGATCGTATCGCTGAAATTAATGTTGTTTTGCAGAAAACAAAAATGTCAATAAATAAAATGATCTTCTGTGATTTTTTCGCGTTTCAGAACACCAATTTTTTATTACCTATTTAATTGGTGGGTTATTTGAACATATTTTGCAGTCATTACAGGTAGTCAGGATTCAGCTAATCTAAGAGCCTGTCTTACCAAGAGGTATGGGATTCCCGGGTAAATACAATGAGAAGGTTTGATAGGCAGTCGCTTCAATTAAAACACAGGTACTCTGCCACCGATTAAGACTGAAAGCCGACCTCAACATGTTTAAAAGTTTGAAAAGGCTAGGCAGTTGAAATGTGAAAAAATCTACTGAAAACTAACTATACGCATTACTATCTGTCCGAACAACAACACAAGGCATGTGTCTTGTCACGAAAATCCCATAGAAAATGGCATTCCGAGTTTAAAGAATTTTCCCATTTCCCGGGACGCTCAAGCAATTTTTCTTTCTCTATAAACCGTATTCGGACTAGGACAATGACGAACATTTATAAAAAGAGAAATGTACCAAATTGGTCCGACCGCTGTTTCGTCGGCAACAAACGGCACCTATTTTTAGGTTTTTTGTTAAAATATAAAGTTACCCCTAAACAAGCCTGAGAATATAATGACGTTCATTATGATAATACTAATTAAATGAAAGCTGACTTTCAGAATGCATGCATGAATTAAGCAAAATGTAATTTTGGGGTTGATTACAAAGTATATCGCTATAGATGTAGGAATACCTATTTCTTTAAAACCTATACCTATGTCTATAAAGTTTCATTTAATCTGGACAGTAGTTCTGTGTCAAAAGGTAACAAGCATACACCAACAAGTATCCTTATAATTAGATATGTTAATTGTACTATCATTAGTGTAAGTGATTTCATTTATTCAGATAAGACTATCACTACCTTTCTTTCCATCCCCATCGATCTTCATAGGACCTACCGTTCCTTGTAAGCAAGTACTTGTAAAATTAACACATCAGTTCAAAAGTGAAGGCTCGGCGCTCAAAGGCCAACAGCCAATGAACACCCGATCCATCGCACATGACTGAATTCTTTCACGGATCATGACCAGCGCTGTAAAACGCCTCAACGAAAACTAAATGTACGATAAACTCTTGTGTTTACAGCTTCATGGCAAATATTTTGTGAAAAATGTTTTGAAAAGTCGTTTTTTAATAATGTGTTGATATTTTTATGCAGATACTTTATACATCGTGGGTTTTTACATAATGGAAGTCATTAAGCACTTCTTTAATTGGTTTCAATTGTACAATCTTCGTTGTATAGATTGAGTCTAAAATTTGGTAAAAACAGCTACAGAATTTTCAAAATATGCAATGTATGTATGTAACTGGATCTCCAAGGATGCGTTAAAAATCCTCGATTTTCATTTGCAAATGACAGTGACCGGATCCGCCAATCTTGCCTTCCAAAGGGTAGAAGAACTCATTTTGACATATTATGGTCACCCGCTACGAACTGACCGCGCCAAGTATTGCTTAACCTTATATTCGATGGAACCCGTACGTTACCTGATCTCTTAATGAAAAAGTCCGAAAGAGAATTTTAATAGCAAAAAATTTTAACTGCATTATAAAATCCTTTAGACACTCGAGGTGATGAAGTAGACTGGTCGGAAGCGATACCACAAAACGACTCAAATGAAAGAACGGAGTAGCTAAATTACTTTTTTAGTTTCCCAGTGCATTTCTTTTTCTTTCTTTTTAAGCTAGCTTCCTTTCATGTAACATAATCTGCTCTAAAGTGACGATTAATTTGATAATAGGTACTAGGGCACCAAAAAAAAAGGTGTTAAGAAGAGTAGTTTCTATTGACAATCTCAACTTGTAAAGGAATAGCTTCTAGGTTTTCTTATGACCTGGTAGATAGGAAGATAACTTGTTGTTTTATGGCCAATTTTCATAACCTATCCGTTGTTTTGCTATAAGATATTGAAATATAACATATGTCAAAATTCAATATCTATTAGCAAATCAACGGATAAGCAGCTTATGAAAATCCAGCACGTTTGTACGTTGCATCAATTAACTAAAATCGCCAATTTGGCCAATGGGTGACAATTTCATGGCTGGTTATAGTTTAGTCATGGTTATAGTTAAATGGTGCACCGTGCACCAAACCCTTAGATACTTATGTAGGTTTTATTAGGTTAGGTTTTACGCATTGCTTTTAACTCGCATCTTATTAAAATGGTGGAGACTATTTAATTCATCATAGGTACACCTTCAATTCAATGCTTAAAATAAATAAAACGAAAAAAGCTGTCCTTTTTTCGCACTTTCACGCCAAAATTACTGAAGCAATTTTATCGAAATACTCAGTACACAGAAAGTCCACGATCTGGGAAAGAACATACTACTTTTTATCCGGTTTCGGGAATTGCTTCTGTCCTGTTCTGCATTGTATCTTGATAAAATCTAATTAGTGCAATAACTTCCAGTTTCTTACCTATGTAATATCGATTCAATATTCTATAACTTTCAATATATCCTTTTAAAATGGCTGCCCCATATTTTTATCAGTTCATTGATGCTATTGGAAATGCAGTTCCTACCACTTCAATAAGTTTTCAGTTATATCCAATTAAAACCGGATAGAACTCGAAACGCGATTCTTAACAGTAACGTTAACTATAATTTAAAAGTATGTCATTTTATTACTCGTGATTTTCTTTGAAGTAACTCTATATTGTACCAGGAATTCAGGATGTATAGTTTAAAATTCCGCTCTGATTACCAACAGAGCATTAATTCACGTAAGTAGGAGCATTCGTCAGCCTCACTCGGCTTGCAATTGAGCAACCTACATGTTCGTTCATTCATTCATTCAAATAAACTTGAACATTCATGAGAAACAAGAAGGATATGATGTAAAAAGTATAGTTTGTGTAAAGCAGTGTAATCGATTAATGTTTGCGCTAAAATCTAGGACCTTTGAACTTTGAAGCGAAGCGCTAGATAGCGAAAATTATCATTTTAAATTGAGATCTATCTAGAGTTGTTACACAATTAAAATACGTATAAAATGTACGTGTAATAAATATGTAGGTACCCACGCTCGTAGAATAGTCATCGTACGCTTATCTTTAGGTATAGTTTAACAGCAGTCATCAAGCGCTGATCTTTTAAATAAAATTGCTATTTTTATTGTTTTTACTAAGCGTTGAAATTAAAGCCAAGTTACAAAATTATAGTTATGTACTTAAGATAATGTATAAAAAAATTTAATGCGCCAAATTTTTTAAAAGGAGTTAAAAAACTAAAGATCATTAAAACATTTAAACAACTTTGAACTACTTCAGCGCATCATAATGAACTCGTCAACTTACCCACAAAAAGTCCAAAAACTAGAAGTACTGGCATATTGAAAATAAAAACTAAATATCCGTAACACAGCAAAAACTTTTTCCTTCACTGTACATTTCACATTTTTATTCGTACATTATTCCATTTCGGCACTTTACTAAGTTTTAATTCCGAGGTACACTTTAGAAGCCATGAGCTGGATGCAAAACACGCACGGGATACACGAAATATTTTTTCGCAACGCGATATCGACTGCGAAAATGGAGACGCCGAGACGAGCGGAGCGCGCGGATGCCTTTAACCGACTGCGGCACAGCATCCAGTCGTGCACTCCCCTGCCCTCCTCAAATTTCCTCCTTCTCACCCCTCACGCGCCCTTATCGCGATCCCGTAATTAGATAAATGTCATTGCTTTTGTCTGTGTTTTTTTGCTCTTTCCCCAACGAATTTTGTCGGCCAATGTAATAGACTCCGCGTCGTTTGAGACGCTCATTTACGTAAATGCTGTTTGTCTTACGACTGCTGCTGTGTGTGTACTTCAATTCCGCGCGAAAATATGTCCCGGCCTTATTGCTACTAGTTTATGAGCCTTCCGACTCGATGCTCGCAGTTTCCACCCACTTCAGATTTGTTTTTATAGCCATATTTTTTGAGACATGCTCTGGCTGAGTTTTGTTTTAGATGGCAAGTTTGTGAACCGTTATTTAAACGCTGTCTAGGCACGAATACATTGACAAATGTTATGTGGTGTCTGGAGTAGGTGTCTGTTTGTGTACTTGTATCATATTTGTAGTATCTCCCCCGACACCAAGTTTAAGACCTTGTTAGAGAGTGCTTATCATCTGGGGTAGGTTGTAAAATTTCAGGCAGGTAGTAATTGTAGCGTTATCAAACAGGGTTTGATGAAACCATATCACTTTAACGTCGGGTCATCTTGAAATGTAGCCACAAAATTGGACGCTGAAACAAGCCGAACTGTACTACATAATAGAACAAAATTCTCAACCGCAATTTTTCAATGAATTTAAAGTTTAGCTCCACTCAATAAAGTAGGAGCCAAGTCTCGTTTGTCAGAGTCAAATCTCCGTGCTTTTATATGAAGAGTTTTATGAAAATGAACGCAAAAGACTTGGGGAGGAAGATTGCATTCATTTCAGTGAGTACGCAGGTCTGCACTTGCAAGTCTTTGTAATCCACTATCTATGGAGCTCATCTGATTTGATGATGGAACAGATAAAGCGCTGCATTCCATTCAAATGAAGTCTTTATATTGTGTGAAGTCGATACGATGTTGCAGGTGTTACTATATTGATTAAAGGATGGACTATTTGAGTCAATTTTCTTTACAAATAATACTATAAAAGTAAGCTTTCGCGATTTGTACAGGTATTTATAAATAATTGGGACATACATAGTAAGCCCGTGATCACGGTCGGTGCAATTCGGGCGAAACATCAGGTAAAAAATAAATATCGTACCTCCATATACAGCATCGCTTTTAAATCCCGATTATTTATACCTAAACGTCTATAAAACCCTCAAAAGTTTTAATAAATAGATTACTGCAAATATCTAAATAAATAAATCTACTATTTCGTTGCATCTAGTTATACTAAAATTTAAGTGACTCCTAACATGATTTAGAAAAGATTAAACAGAATAAAATAAACATACTTCAGTTATTTCCCCATCGGTAAACAATAAAAGGCGACCTATTAACAAGTTACACAATAAACCAATGTTAACGGAAAACGCGAATAAAATACGGGCTTAAAATATTGAGATAATAGCAGAGTGGTGACAAATGGCTAGCCTATCGCCCAGTTTGACCCATTTCCATAAGTAGCAACTTGAGACGAGATAAATACGGTAGCCTTGTGTACGTTTCCCTTTTTATCGCAGAATCGAAGCAGATTTGGTTTTGTTATTTATATTAGAGCAAGATTTTTTCTTTGGTTTTTAATATTTTTTGTTTGGCTGAAATACTTTCTTTATGTCTATTGGTATACATATTAAGGGAAAATAACTGAAAAGATGACAATGCGAGTGAAATACGGTAAACTAGGAACAGTTTCTGCGAATCAATTGATCTCTATTTTTTAAATTCAAAGAAAATATTTATACCATACAGACAAAAACTTATACAACTTCCTATCATACCTTTTCGGAAACATGATACCCTGAACCATTTAGCGAATAAATAATAAAAATACCTGCTTTTATTACTTAGAAATTACTTTTTCATCTCAAGTTTTGGCTTCAGAAACATAAATCTAGAAACTTGTAGCTTTCAACATTGTTCTTTTGACCTGTGTTAAGAAAACGACCTGAAAAAACTTTCATGAACACTAAAATCTGGGGTCTCTACTTTGAGCGAAAAAAATAAACTTATTTTTACGACGAAACTTAAGCTTAAGTTAGAAACTAAATAGACGATGTTATGTGCTTTTAGATAGCCAAATAATGAGTTGAACAGCTTAATATGCGTTTATAGTTCAAAAAACGAAGCTTAATCGGTACTTTTCTCAGTACAAATCCATTAGAAGAACTTATCTATGTAATGACTGAATTAATTTTCGTGCATCTGAACATATACAACTCAGTAATAGCCTCAAATTATCAAAAAAAAAAAAAACTGAAGGTTGCGAAAGACAGAAGAAAATGCGTCTAACAATCGACTTTATATTATTCACGTATACGAGAGTAACTTCATTCTTTGTAACGTTGGTGAAGTCGGCCGTGCTTTCACGGAGTATTGAGTAAATGGAGTGCTATTGGTACAAAAATAACTCTTAAACGATAGCTTTGTTTCAATTTTGCGATTGCTCATTGTTTGCTTTTCAAATGATATACTATAAATGTGCTTAAATTCTAGTTTAAATTAAAACGAGACATCTACAATATTAAGTCGATTTGAATTTAAAGCGCGTTGTGTGTTGTCATACGTTCTGGTAGGTAGTCCAAATATGACAAATATTTTTGCAATTTCAATAACTGAAGCATTCTTACAAGCTTACTTTTTTACTATTAAAATACATGACAGTTTTATAAGCACCTAATAACACTTTTATTTACAGAAACATTATCATTTGCTACTTCTCCTTGTCAAAAAACAAGGGGATGGTCACGTCTCACAGTGCGTGGCTTGGAAGAATATTCAGTCAGGATCACGTACGAGCTCCGTTAGGGCCGCTAGTCCGACAATCGGCTCCAATTTCTAGTAATGACTGCGCGGCCAACAAGTTTGTGTCATGTAACTTGGAGCGTGATTATCTTTTCATTCTACCGGCGATTTGAGGGCTCTGTGTTACGTACTTGGGAGTTTTTGTTGGGTGGTCTCATGTTATTTATTGACTTGTATAAACAAGTGTGTAAATGAATCTGCATTGAAAACAGTGCCTATAAAATACTTATGTTGGGTAGCGTATTTGATCTGACAACCAGTCTTACCTACCAAGTGACAGATAGGCAGTCGCTCCTTGTAAATCACTGGTACTCAGCTGCATTCGGTGAGACTGAAAGCTAACTCCAACATAGTTGAGAAAAGGTTCGGGAAATGATGGGTTGCACCATTTAACTACACGCAAATGATAACTATTTGCAGTTAGCAATTGCCAATTTGAGTAATAGGCAAAGTGTACACGGTTGTGGTTTGGGGATATTAGAGTTATTTATTAAAAAGGTCACTCTTAAAAAAAGCCTTTAAAAATCGGGGTTTTTATCTCCCATAAAAATAAGACATCGAATCAGCCTACCAGGAGATAAGAAAACGAAGATGATACACCCAATAAATTACATGAGCCTCTAACTACAAAATATGTCCGCAATTTTGTCGGACGCATGATATTTCAAACATCTAGCCCGGCTGTCTGCGTCCATTAATCACACAACGGACCCGATATGCTGCAATTAAGCGAAGCCAGGCTGTGAAGCATAGTTCATTGACTTTACAAGCCTTGTAGAACTACGGTCAACCTTTTGAGGTTCAAGTTTCGGAATTATTACGTTATACCTCCACTGTTATTATGATAGCCTGGTAGGTTTGGTTGTGTTGACCGTTACCTGGTATGACAAACAGACAAGTTTATAATTATAATATTCAGCAACTTTGATTTTTGATCTGGGAGCAAATAGCATCGATTTATTAAAATTAAATATCCCGATGAAAACAATTGAATTTCAGACATCCCGGGGTATATTAAAAACTGTCAGTTGCAGAACGGATATAATCATATGGCATGTCAAAATCATGTAGTATATTTTTTGAAGCTCGTGCATAACCAATCTAAACAGGATCTTAAGCAATCCGATTGAGAAATAAAGTGGAAACATCACAGTTCCCTGACAGTTGGAAATGGCTGACAGGCCCTCAGGCATTTTGTCAAACAAAGGGATGGACATAATCCAAGCACGGTTCTAAAAGACTAAGGAATTCATTTATCAGAACTGATTCGAAATCTAATTCCGAAATTGTGAAAGTTGGAAGGAATTTCTCGACAACATCAGAAATACGTTGAAGAATTTAGTCATTCATTTTTGTATAGTATCCAAAAATAACACAAATGGTCTACCAATCCGATACCACGATTATTTACAACCGATTCGTTCTTCCGTATCTGCGGAGCGTGACAATCTGTAAATTAACCACAAATACCAAAACGTGGAATATTTCTGGTGAAAAACAAACCATCACTGTGGGCAATATTTTTAATCGCGTGCCTTTATTTATTTTACTAAGTCTATGTTGCATAATCCTTTCTAATATGAATGTGAATTCGTAACTGAGAACTCATACATACAAATAGGTTTATCAGACCAACCATCTTCCTACCCCATGTTCTCGACAAAAAATAGCATAAAATGCCATAAATGGTATAAATTACTATTTTTGTTCGCCTGTAAATCACAGTTTGGCGCAATGAATAGTAAATTTCCCCCTCACAGATGCTATTTACATAAAATACCACTTAAACCCGTTAACTAGATTTATGTTTGTACGGACAGACAATGTTTTGTTAGTAGATGTTTCTTGGCGATATTAAATTATAGGCAAGCTGAAATATTTCGGGGAAAATACGAAAAATGTAAACGGTATAAATGACTGGCTGAGTTGATAAGCGGCCAAGAATGAGCTTCCACAATATTACAAGACGTATAACAGATATGCGTTTTATTTGACTACGCGAATAAGTTTTGGTATGAACTGTGATCATACTGTCTTGTTTTGGAAAAATATGAGTTGTATCGTTAACCATTATTATTTCACCTTAACAAACCGACTCTTAATAGAATAAAAAATACTAAACAAATGGTCTAAAAGCGATACTGCCAAAAAAAAATGATCTACAAAACTAAATATATCATTTGGGCCGCTTAAAAGCCCCTACAAAGTGTGGCTTTACATTTCATTTTTAATCTACCAACTAAAATATTAATATGCTCTCAGTAAACACGGGCTATAAAAACAACTACACATATTTGAGTATAAATATTGCAAAGAATACGTTGAGCGTATTCAGGAAAGAGTTGGCATCCAGACTGACAGGCGGAAATTACGTCTGTAAGCAAAGCCTGGCGAGAGAACAATATGAGCTGATTATGTAGCTAGATACAGTAGATCTCCTGTAAGCTATGCTATCTTAGTAGGTTTGGGATTAGCAGAAGATTAAATCATAGGACATTATCACAACTATGAAAATTTATGGAAACAAAAACATGTTCATACTATTTGATATGAAGCTTAAAGAGTGAGTTTTATTTTATGTATTTATGTTTGTTTACATTCTTGAAAACTTTAATCTCAGGAACTATTGGTCTATTTTTAAATAATCTTCTAGTGCTGGTTAGCCCGTCCATTAGAAAGGCTAACAGTTACCCTTTATCTGATTGCGTAAAGTGGTAAGATGTTAGTATGGACATAATATAGGTAGTATGAGGTTATAGTCATAGTTATAGTCATAGTAAGCAGATTTTTTGTATAAACGTAAGAGAAACCAGAAGTAGGTACTGCTGTAACAACAGATACGAAAGTACTAGTACCATACTATAATATGGAGTGCAGGCCTGCAGACATTCAAGGCTTTTATATCATCATCAACTCTCTATTCTGACCGTGGAGCACATACATATATAGCCACGACAGAAAATGACAGCAGGAAACCAGGAAATGAGTTGCACTGGCCACTAGTTAATGAAGTGGATGACATTATTGAGTCATGTCAAATATGTTGACGCGATTTAGTTTAAATAAGTTACATAATGGGTATATTACGGAAATAAAACTGCGCAACTTCATCTACGTCAAAAATAAATAAGCAAACTTACAGGAAACTACCCGCTTTCCACATAAACTATATCCCGATCAATTTTACCTTCAAATATCAAGTTTGGTGAAAGTAAATGACAGGCGGTCGACACGCGATCAACCGCTTACTCAACATCGAGATTAAACATTCGTACCTGCATCCTTTGCCCATCACAATTTGACAGGTGTCTGTCTACGTCACTACCTAACTACAGTTTTCATTTATCGACTTGTCAAAAACACAAGCGAAATACTCGTCTCAATTTTTTGTATGGAGCTCGCCTCGTTTGTGCAGTCACTATTACGTTTTTGCTAGGTATCTCGCTCGCAGTGCGGTTTTGATCAATATTTTTTGGAAGTGTATGCGGTGGTGGTATAATAGTTTATGAATTGGTTTGTTGTCAGCTACATGGCACTTGAATGAAGAGGAAAATAATTATCGTTCTGTAAAACTTCCAAAAGTATTCATAGGGTGACAATTATTAACTCTTTTAAAACATGCACCCCTGGTATTTGCATGTATTAAATTTATTGGTAAGATAACAATACAAATTAAATGAAAATTATGTCATTATTTAAACAAAAAAAAAACATGTAAAAATAAAATTACCTATTAATAAAAAGAACCTCACATAAATAAAAGTCTTTCACCGAAAGTGGTTTTATCAATCCCACAAAGATGTCTTCAGAAAACTTTTTACCTATGTCTTGGAAATAAAACGACATCTACTTTTTAGTGTACAATAAATCAGAGAAATTAACAAGGGATGGTCTGCGACGTGAACAGATGGGGTGCCGGGGCCCCGACATCGCCTGTGTTATCAATCACAAGCCCAAATTACGGAGATGTAGCGCTATATGAAATTGGACTGTACACTATCTTTTGCGGGTTTGTATTCAATTACATGTTATTTATTGTGTAGCGTTGTATTTTTGGCGAGACAGGCTGAGTTTTTGGGTATTCAGCAATATTACAAATGTGTCTATCAAAGTACTCAGCAATAACTGATGGAAAACTTATGTGGGATATTATTTCTATTAAAAGACTTTTACTATATAGCCGATTTCTAGATAAGGTTATACGGTGGCGATGTAGTTCCCACAAGACACGAGTGAAACAACTATATTACACATAGATAGGTACTAGGACAGCATGACAATGTAAGAACCACTTTCTCCCGGCGATCCTTTCGTGGAAACAATTGAATAATGTTACCACAAACAATACCAATGTTACGAGCAATATATTTTAACTATATTCTGTACTTAACTAGAAGTCGCAATGTTAAGACGGCTATAACTGTGGCTTCTAGTAAGCAGTTAACTTTGAACGACTCGCGTTAACGAATGAGATGATGTAGATCGAGTTTAACTGTAGGTTTTAAAGAAGAATACAAGTTATTTTTAACTCGAGTTAAATTCGGTAAAAAAGAACGTTTATTAGACTTCGGAAATGGCAAAAATAAATTACCATTTAGTGTTCTAATTTACATTGCAACAGTTTATAGAAATGCAATCAATGTAGCAATCTGGACTAGTACTTCAATTCCTGAGATTTTTCTTTTGGTGTTATATTTTTTTAATATTCTTGGTATAAATAGAAAAGCTATCTAAAGTACAGTATTGCCACCTATAAAGCGGCCAAAGGAACCTTGCGAACGAATGGTACCTTTCGAAGCGTCACAGCTAGATGCTACAAAATTAGTTTGAGAGAAAGTCGGATACAGCGTCGAAGCTAGTTTAATGTAGCAGTTACAGGTAATATTTTAACTCCTCATCGTTCCATCATCATCTCAGTTATTAGGACACTGTTTCGCCATAGATTTCTAATCATCATCATCATCAAAGTCGTTCCCCCATAGATTGGGGATCGTGACCATCATAGTCTCTGTCAGCAATGAGGTTGGTTGGTTGAGATTTCTAATAGGACCGGTTAAAAGTAGTCTGCATCCAGCGCATATCCACGACCTTTACCAGATCGTCATATCACCTCGCTGGTAACCATGATACGCTACGCCTTACGTCCTCCTGTGTAAACTATATAACTATACAAGGTGTTGATTTGCATTTGTGCCATACTTCAGGAGGAGGACATAAAATACGTAAATAATCGATTGGAATAACAGTAGACGGGAAATAACTAATATGCACTGCTTTTTTTGTCATTGTAATGTCGTAGTATTTCAGAAGTAATCCAATTTTATGAATGATATTTATGAATAATCGTTGCGTTTGCTTTGCGTTTGATGTTGTGTGAGGGCGCAGTACGGTTTAAGGCCAGTAACACACGCGCCAAGTTTAAATACGGCTAGATGACATTGACGGAATTCCGAAAAAACAAAATTACGTACCAATTTTTTTGTTGATTTGGGTCGAGAATCATTAGCATAATTACATCCTTGACTATGGCACGGATGCAAATCAACAGCTTGTATACCTCCAGATATTTAACTTCGCAAAAAAGGCTTTATAGTTGTCGCCAAAAATCCAGGAACTAACAATTAATAAAACGAGTGGCGATCAGGGTATCAGGGAGGGTGTTTGCACAAATACCTCGTGGCGACAATAATATGGCGACCAATATGAACAATATATCATAACGAAGTTGAACTCCGGTCGCTGTGGTTTGTTGCGCTTTGTACTCGCCGCTTCGACGCTCTGTCAAATTAAACGCTGACCATTTTCTGTTTTATGCATTTTGTTTTTAATTAGTAGGGGTTATAGTGTTTTTGGTTGCTAATTTTGGGGTAAATACTGATGTTTTGGTTGACATTTAATAGGCAGGTTTTTTAGATAAAAATAAACAAAGGTACGGAATTCTCACAAATTATGAAAAAGACTACTCAAAAGGAAGACATCAAAAGAATGTGTTACTATTAGAAACATAAATTAATATATTCATAACTCATAAGCATATATCTATTTTTCACAAGCACACTCCGCACCACACGACAGGAAATTAAAAACTTTCTCTCAAAAAACCTCGTTAAAGAATCGTCAAAAAACCGCCATCTTGTAAAAATGCGTGCAAAACAAAATGCTTTAATAATATTTAATAAAATGTACAGTGGCAGCATGTTTATCACACTAATTAGCTAATTACCAACGATTGTGCCGACGAGTTAATTAGGTAAGGTCCCACTGTTAATTAAAAATACTCGACGCATAAACGAAATAATAATGCGACTGTGAGAGTGCGCTCGTGTATGTTTATTCAGTTCATAGAATTTAAGCTTCTTGAGATAGTTTCATGTATCTAATTAATGCTGAACAGTTTGTTTGCTTGAACGTGCTGATCCGAGAAACTATTTTACCGATTTGTAAAAATATTTCAGTTTTTGACAGCCTATTTATCAAGGAAGGCGGTATCTACTTTTTATCTGGATGCCCAGAGTATTTGCACTATACATACATACCTATACCTTGTTTGAATGATTCAAAATAAAACCACTGTGGCTCAGTGGAAGAACAATCATTTGTGAATTGTGATACTATAGTGCACAAGCATTTGCGTAGACACAGGTGAACTCAAAGTTCCTTTACTCTCATAACCCGATGGGAAGGCAATCCGACAAGACCGGAGAGAGATCAGGCACAGCATCGTTCGTAATATTTTGTATATTTTTTCAACGGTTCTTCAAACCATACAGACAGAATTGCGTTGCTGAGCAGTTTGCTCTACCATTTCTTCTTACACATAGGAAGTTGTGAAAGGCGTTTTGTTGGCTATCTTTTGTAAAATTGACCCCAAAAAATGCTGATTTGCAGCCTATTTTGATTAAATGACTTTATAAATTTAAAAATTAATAGTATGTGGTTGTCAAAAACATTGACGCAAGTTACCAAGAGGAGCAAACCGTGGCAATATACAGGGGGTGTGTGCGGTGTCAGCGGCCGAAGATCAAGACACGCCGCCGAGGAAATGAAGCCGACTTACAGACCACGTTATTATACTTCAGTGTCTACACAATGTGCCTGTAAACAGATATAATATAAGGAAAATATCAAAGTTTATGTACAATCGGTCGGTAGCAGAAATTTTCGTGATTGCGAAAAAATGGACTGTGATTTTTTTTTAATTTTGATGATGACTTTAAAAAAAAAATATGACAAAAAAACTAGCCTTTGTATATCTAGAATCAACTTTCTCAATGTTAAATAGAGGCTTTTTCGGCGGCTTCCCAGATAACTTAGTTCTTATTTTAGCACACCTATCATAACGAATCCTTAAAAAATACCTAGTTATCAATTTATATTAACCATTTTTATTTAAAAGCTCTTCAATATCAATGACTAATATCATATTCTATCTCAAAATACCTTCAGATAAACCACACAAATAATAACAGACGAAACAAAAACTCGATACTAAAATAAGAACGACCCACTCATTCCCTAACATCGTCTCACGTCATTAATATATCAGATTACAACAAAAAAACATATTACAAACAAAAGAAACAAATAAAAGCCAAGTTTTGTAAAGTTACCTTGTCTATATATCTTGTCCGTATCGCGAAAGCGACCATTTTCCCTACCACTTTAACATGACCTCCGAAATTTTCCTTGCCCCATACAAATTCTTCGTACGTGGATAAAAGGGGGAGTTCTATAAATACTAGTCGTTAATCATATATTATTCAATATCGTTTCCTCCGTAATGTGCCTTTTCCTATATTTTTGTCGCCGTTAACGTGTAAAGGTGGTGCTTAAAGGTGCGTACACAATTTGATGGGTTTTGTTAATGATCGTTATCGTTTTAGGTTGATAATGCCATTTGATATGACGTACATACTTTTAACATTCAGCATTTTAATGTTATAAGTATAAAATGTAGATGTGGGTGTTTTAGTTTTTGTTTTGCTTGTTAAAAACCATTTTGAACAGTGGTTTTTATTAGCGCTCAGACGTATTCGCAATTTCACTACATATTTCTAAACGAAAACGAGCCAAAATATCGTGAAACAGTCGTGAACGATAAGGATAAACTTCTTTTATAGTCTAGTTAACATTCGTTTAGTTTTTTGTGAACACATCCCGAAACTGCGCATAAAACTTGATGTTTAGAAAAGTGCGAGTGAAGAGATAAAAACTTTTCTCCAGGTTTACGACGATCATCAAACTACGTACCAGGGCGTTATGATGCAGAAGGAACTATTAAGATATGGGTGGCAAGGTGCTCATTGGATTTGTTACAGCAGATGAGGACTGATTTAAGAGCCATTTGGTTCAAAGTAAAATAAAAAAAAACTGGATAAATTCAATTGAAAGACCTGCCACTGCCACATAAAGTGACATTATTTATAATGAACCGTCTTACTGACAAGTTTACTGTCTTTACGGTCGTAAGTACCATTTCATCTCCTTATATTCTTGCACGAATAGTCTTGAATGGCTCCATAATATATTTAGTATAATGAGCTCATTACAGAGCACGCATTATTTCAGAGGCGCGTCGTGTTACCGACAGCCGGAAATAAAGCAGCGCCGCGCTATGTCGCCACGTTCGACACTAACCGACATCATTATTAGCAAATTATTCGAAGAGCTCTACGGATGTTATGATGCTCTGGTAGCCAGTGAACAAGAATGTCGTATATGCACATCAATTTAGTATTTGAAAGCTATATTATTAAATCTTCTTTTTTCCTTCATGAAGGATCTGCAGTACGTATAATTTTGAAAAGTATTTTTTTTTGTTTCTTTCCTGACCTGAAATCGAACTTATGCTTGAGAAGGTACATACAATTTCAAAATGAAATTGATGTCAAGGTTGAATCATTTGTCCCATGACATAAAGATACCATGAACTGAGTATTTCTTTGTGGAGAGAAGTAATTTTCCTCCTTGTATAAATCACGGCCTGATTGCTATCTAGGTTAATGTTGAACGCGAACATTATTTTGTTAGCTTTTAACCTTATTTGAACATAACTCTGTTATAAATAGAATCAGTTTAAAATTAGAAATAATTACTAGACGATAAATAACCAGCCCGCCCAGCTATGTTAAATTAATAGGAGCTACTTTCAAGGTCCTACTGATCTTTGAAAATCCTAAATATTTATATACTTCATACATTCATGTATAAAAAAATAATTTGCCTCTGTTTTTTTTTATGTGAAATATTTTTTTTGCAACCAAATGGGCAATGCTGCTTTGCCTTGCTTACCAGGGTTGCATAAACAAAAAGCACTTACAACGACCTTACACACCTGGCAGTAACCTCAAGCGCTGTAGTCACACCTCGGCCATACATTCGGCTATATTTATTCAAACAGCTGCAACAATGGGAACAAGAAGTGTGCCTCGCCTCACGTAACACCTATACAGCCAACGTTTAAACAACTACGTTTACTAGTGGCTAGGGACCGCTCTATTTGTTACTACAGGTATACTCCTGCGCTCCTAGTAACTGCTGAAATGCAATGCTAAATAAATTGCATTACTTTGAAAATAAAAGTTGTACTTAGTTTTATCCTTTTTTCCGTTCTGTACCCAAAGCCCAAATGGGACCTTTTTGCTTAAATTCACAGTCCGTCAGTCTATCACAAGGCGGTCTCTCATGAACCGTGATAGCGTATAAAGGCGTGATAAAACTGTGAGATAATTTGGCAACGAAATTAATTAAAAGCTATTTTCTGTAACGAAAACCCACCTCAAATTAATTCACATAAAATATACAAGCTACCAGGCAATCATACCAATGAAGAGATAGCACAGGTAACGTATGCACATAAAGAATTCCCCATCAGTTCACATCGCATCACTAGTCTGGCCACGTGGTGCGTTTCCTGTATTTTTCAGTAATGTTTATGTATACGCGCTCTGAATATATTGACTCCATATAAATCTTCTTACGGACTGTATTGTCGAATGCTTGCGGGACTTATGATAAGTGGGGGTATTTCACAATAGATATATCGATGGAAGCATAGTTTGGAAAAGATGCTATATCTTTTATGTGAAAGGACGCAGGTGATATCTTTTTTATTTCTTGTGAGGTCAAGGTCTGCATTTTGAGGTGAAATTAAAGAAAAAGTTTGTGTTATTTATTACTGTTTCTTCGACTTTGAAGTCTTAAAATTTTAGTGTATTTGTTTTGATTAATAAGTTGTAAATCATAACTAATAACACTAAACGTTAATTTATTTAAAGTTTTACTTAATTTATCGCCGCAGGAATTTAATTTAAAATTGAAAAACAATACCGTCAATCTAACTAAAACTCAACAGTTTTTACTTAATCCAAAAAATACAGATTACATAATCCCTTTCTTATCTACATATTATTATGTACCTATATCTCATAACTAATATCCATAGACTTACAAAGGTTATCTAAGGACAGCACGTCACAAGACAGAGGTTGCACCCGGCGGCTTGCTTCAAACGCGAGCAAAACACTACGTGACTCGCAAGCGTAAACTAATGCGTGAGATCAGCTTATGTAGATAGATTATAATCATAATTCTATGTTTTTGTTTTACTTGCGTGCTTGTTCAGATTATAGTGCGTATAGAATATGTTTTTTTTTTTTTTTATTAAAAGATAATAAATGTATAAACTTTATTTTCAAAGCGATTGCTTACTTGCCGAAAATAACTTGAATGTCAGCGCTGTTACTAAGAGAAGCGATAGTAACAAAAAATAAAACATATTCCAGTCGGAAATCAACATATTTCCGAAAAAAAAATATTTTATACGACCTCATTAGAAACGATAAGCAATTTAATAATAAAAAGAAAACAACATTATACATAAGAAAGTAGCTCATATTCGATTAGGAGTCCTCAGATATAAAAAGTGAGTAAGAAAGCCATTTTCTAATTGCGCCCGAGCGACGTTTAAAGTGCGCACATAAAAGTACACGATTCTACTGTATCACTAATGTTGGGTTCCGTACTGAACTCTCTGATACAACTTTGTGTATTGTATCTTTTTGTATTTCTTTCTACGGCGTATCTAGCTTGCTACGCGTTATTAGGTCTGTGGTGTACGTAGGTTGCTACGCATTTCGTAGTCGTTGCTACGAGCGTAGCTGCTACGCTTTGTAAAGTTGGTGATGCGCTTTGCTTATCTTAATGATCTTTTGTGTACTAGACTGTGCCGTCGGCGTTGCTCGCTTCATACCTATGTATAATGATGGCCTAAAGAGATAGTGATAATGTAACTTACTAATACGATTCGTAGTGAATTTGTTAATATATGCAACCTCTTTATATTCAGAGCAATAAGGCGATTATCACACTGCCCCGCATGATGCAGCGTAGTGAGTGGATGCGTTTTTTTCCGTTGTATGGAAATATCTCCGTTTGTATGGAAAACACGCATAGTCCAACACACTGAAAATGCATCCACGCGCGTTCATGCGGATCACGCACATACATGCGGAGATGCGGAGAAACACGCACCCCCGCGCGTAGGTGCGGGGCGAGACGCAAGGTATGGCACACTGAATCCCGCAGTGACGCGCGTGATTTTGAATGGGCCTGACGTGTATATTTGAAAATGGAACTCGATGAGAGCCGTCGTGCGTGAATTAACAAAACGCACCTACGCGCGTGAGTGCGTGAAAAACCCGCACGATGATGCAGATCTGCACTCCCGCAGGAACGCACGTAGGTGCGTCGACACGCAAGATGCAGCGTGATGCGGGGCAGTGTGAAGATCACCTTAAATACACTAGTTAAAATTCTACTTTGTCAAAGTTTATACCAACAATTACAACTAACAAGCAGCTTTAAACTTTAAAACAGATTGTGAAGACAAATTACTATGCAATCCATGTCACCGACGTCAATAAAGTCGCAGAGGTCATGCAGAGGTCATTCGAATTCCTGAACCAGTGAGTTTTAATGAGAAGAATATTAATTGAGTGGATTTATAAGACGCGTTTTCACTAGGTGGCAAGATTTGTTGGGTTGTGCACGTTGCAGTGATAATTTGGTCTTGGTATCTTATTTTTGCCTAGTACTTCTTTCTTAACTGAATTAATACATAGGTACACATACAAAACAGTAAATTTTTTCACATTTTTTGGAATGTTAGTACCGTTTTATTTGATTGATGATTTTGACATTTTGGTTTTGTTATTTTTATGTACCTAATAGGCTGATACATATAGACGATAAACTTCTAGCCGATAGAACATCGCAGGTAAATAAAAAAATACAACTCGCAATTCGAAACCTGAAAATCGGCCGTTACTCAACTATTAGCTAATGAGCACTTTTTAAAGCTAAAAGCAACATCATTCCTGCAGTGAGTTCTCCCCTTAAAAGCGCTGTTCAAACGACACCATCGGAATTTTTACTCTAATGGAATTCCACTTCAGATGCGTGCTCGCGTTTTAAAATGGAATATTGTAAAATACCCACTTTACTTAAACCTTTTGTACGTTTAATCTTAAAACTTTAATTACTATTAGGTCCAGTGACTGTAAATTTAATCTAAGTCCTAATTCGTCTGCGCAAAATCTGAATCTGAGACTTCAAAGATTTTTTAGAGCTTAGGTTTTGTTTATCTAACAAACTAGGGATTTTGCTTATTAAATTTCATCTGATTAAGCATTATTATTAATTTTAAGTTCGCAATTTTATTAATTACAGTAAGCTGTTTATTAAAACTAAAACTAAAAAGTGATTGAAAATAATCCTGTACCTAAATTATTCCAAAACAAATTCTACTAAAATTATTCAAATGGGGGCGTATCAAATGTCCAGCACCAATAGGAACCAACCATACAGATTGCACTTTCGGGCACTTAAAGTAGAAGTCAAAACGTAGAGCGAGACTTAAAAGCCAGTGGCTCAAATTGTTCCCGAGGGATACCGAACGTCGCCGATGCTTCCCGAAGCTGGTCGATTCTAATGTAGCTTCCACGCTTAGGGGAAACGAGTATATTGACTTGACCAAAGAGATATTGTAAAAAGAATATTGATATAGGTTTTTTTTTTGTGGAAGACTGGCTTTTAATGCTACAAGATGACTCCTGTAAACTCATGTCATCCTGGTAGCACATCTGTCCATATAGAAGCAAAATAATAACTTTAATAAGAGTATTATTTTTATTCTCATGATAAAATTATCTAACGTAAATCGTAATATCAAAGTTGTACTTATTCTTTATCATCAAGTTAATGCTATCTAAATTAATATGTCTCGAGCGTAGCGAATTCCCCAGACGTACCAAACTTTGCTAGTTACAAGCAAAATGCGATGCGAAAATGCTTATTTTGCGAAGTAAAAACTTGCACAATACTCTGACACAGGTGCTCCACAAAACTATGGAATTAAAATACATATTAAGTTACGAACTTTTATATTGTAATTGGAATGTAAGTATTCTCATTAATTTAGCAGAATATGTAATTGCTCATTTCGAAATGTTAGCATCGTAAAGATGTACAGTCTTACTTATAAACTAATAAGTTATACTTAAGGGGTGTTTAAGAAAAAATCTTACTTATAAACGTGGCTGAACTAAATCATTTTCTTAGCAATGTCTTAAATTAGCTGTCAAATTAAGTAGCCTCACACCCTTGTTTAACCCACTAATTAGCAAAATGGCTGGATTCTTACCAGCTGATTTTTCATTTCCGGTTTATTGACAGCTCAACTTTTTAATTTTATATTTTACGGATGCCATTGTTGCCATTACACAACGTTTTCACGACAAATATTTTTTTAAGCTACCAACATTCCGGTAGTGTTGAGAAATTAGTATGTTTTTATGACATTATCTGTTCATTACTTAAGACATGCTTAAGCAACGTTTATAGGTCAAAATAATTTAATCACTACTTAAAGCTTTAAGTAGTAATTTGTTAAAACAATGATTAGAAGATGATTAGCTGATTTTTATAAGTAAGGCTGATACTGTCTTACTTATAAACGAGAATTAAATAATAAGTTATACTTAAGGGGTGTTTAAGAAAAAATCTTACTTATAAACGTGGCTGAACTAAATCATTTTCTTAGCAATGTCTTAAATGAGCTGTCAAATTAAGTAGCCTCACACCCTTGTTTAACCCGCTAATTAGCAAAATGGCTGGATTCTTACCAGCTGATTTTTCATTTCCGGTTTATTGACAGCTCAACTTTTTAATTTTATATTTTACGGATGCCATTGTTGCCATTACACAACGTTTTGATGACAAATATTTTTTTAAGCTACCAACATTCCGGTAGTGTTGAGAAATTAGTATGTTTTTATGTCATTATCTGTTCATTACTTAAGACATGCTTAAGCAACGTTTATAGGTCAAAATAATTCAATCACTACTTAAGGCTTTAAGTAGTAATTAGTTAAAACAATACTTAGAAGGTGATTTGTTGATTTTTATAAGTAAGGCTGATAGATGTTTAGAAATGATTTGAAGAAATAAAGAAATGTAACAGAAAACAAATTACATATAAGGTGGCTCAATACCTAACATCATGGTAAAAATCAAGAAAATGAAATTATTCGAAATAACAAAAAAAAACGACAAATCACCCAAAACACGATCCCTCGCACAGATTGGCGAACCTCTCCACAATTATAACAACAAAAATCTTGTTCCAAAGCAACATAAAGCCGTCCAATCAAATTATACCCACAACAATATTACATTTTTGTGTACAATCATAATAAAGAATCTTGTTCCGGCATCGCTAACTGTCAATAAACCGCGTCTGGTCTCGGAACAAAACATTAAAATGAAGCAAAACAAAATGGAAGCGAGCGAGGTATTATTACGAGCTTATGTAGCCCTAGTACACCGAGATAACGAGTGTATCGGGGAATAAATGGAAATAGATGTAAAAGAGCCGGTTATCTTGAAGCTTCGGCGCTGGTTTACGTGTTAATTAGTGCCCTAATGAGGTATGTAATGCCCGACGAGATATGCTTGTTTTGTATCTAGAAATGCTCGCTTTGTTTAGAAATACATCTATAATGCACGAATATTGAAAGTGAGACACAGGTACCTAAGCAACATAGCATTAGTTCTAGTTGAAGAATATATGTTGAAATTGGCAATACCCAAACGTTATCCATTTTAGCTTTTCATTCTCACCAATAATACTATTCACTATCAACAACATAATGTTCACTTCAAAACTATTGAAACGATTTAATTTGTGGTACACAGATAGTCTAGTTGGAGCCTGATAAAGGATGGCTACTTTATCCGGGTGTGGGAATCAGTTCCCTTAGGATCCGTACTCCATAATAAGCTATTTCTGCCAAGATCAGTTTCTTAAAGCTGCCATCCTGGCAATTAAATCAGCCGTCATCTGCCTATCTTATTGTTATTTATGCGTTTCGCTTGTCTAACTAACTGCCTTACTTACGACGCTAAAGACAATAGGATTATACAAAGAAGGTCTTCCAATTGAAAATTATTTTTTCCGAACAATTTTTATAGGATTTAAATTAATTGGATGGTTTCGTTCGTTTTTGTTTTGTTGTTATGGGCTTTATGGAGAGTTAAAACGAAGTTGCTTTTCCGTTTTATGAAATCCTGGTAGGTACGTTTTTGCATAATATTAATCTGATTGCTGTTTTTGAAATAAATGGCGTTTTTGGAAATGATTTTTTGTGTTAGGTTCACCCTAGTTGGGCAATGTTTTTTGCAATATACATTGTACATATTTTTATACGCTATGCATGGTGTGTACCAAACCTTACCACTAAGTGCAATTCATATCTTCATACATTATTTTATCGTAACATACTGTTAACCACAAGAAGCAGCACTTAGTTTTCTTTTTATATATCATGTTTCAAAGAAAAGCTTTTGTTATACTTAGAATATTGACATCCAAAAAAAAAATCTAGTTTTAATTGTTTCCAGGTTTTATAAAACCAGTATCGTTTTATTTTTACGATCGATAAGACCATGCCATAACATACATATGTTAGAAAATGCTATCACAGTATCATATTATTTATTAGTTCTCTAAGTTAACTAACACAAACATTGTCTCAAGAATAAAGTTTTATTCTTTTCTTCACGTTTCTAACAATACAGGGTTGTTTTGTTTATTTTACATCAGCAACTGCAAGTAACAACATTTGCCATCGCCACGCAAATAAAGTTATTATCTATTCGACAACGACTTGTTATCTGGAAGTTTTTGCTTCGCACAATAAATTCATTGGAGTCAACAATACTTACTTTTGAATCTTCAGGATACGCGAGCTCTATTTAAACTTATGAATGCAAATAGCAGCCCCGTACTACCGTTTCACGATTTCATTTTCTAATGACTTCTTTAATAGTAAACCAACGTCCTTACCTTCTTTTCGTTTGGATCAAAATTCTTGGTAATATTTTACCTGTAAACGCTAAAATAGATTAAAAAAAATGGCCACTTTTTCTGAGTATCTACGGAAATTGATAGTACATATTTAACGTGTTGAATAATTTTGATCGCCGGTCTAGGAATGATTTTGACTTTGCCGTAATGCTTAATAATACCTATGAATAGCAAACATAGTGATAATTTTTACCTTTTTGTGACATACCTAATATCTGCTTTTTTTTAGTCATATGTTTACATGGGCTCAATATGCAAAAAGTTATGATTAAAGATCGACCTATAGTAGTGGTCACATAAATAAGCCGGTCCGTTATAAACTATTCGTTATAAATAATAAGGCTTGTCCCACTGTCGCCATCTGCCGGCGGCGGCCGCAAATTTACTGCGTGCTTTGTACATCTACGGTTTTAGTACAAACAAATATTAATTTATTGCACGATTCCTGTGAAGAGTACTTTGGGAATTAAAATAATGTGGTACTCCTGGATTCTGTATTTGTAGCACAAAAGACAATTAATGTTTGCTAAATATTTAAGATTCATTGTTCTACGGCGTAAGAAAACGAGAATGTTGGTTGATGAATGATGATTAATCAAATTCGTAATTTAGTATTTCTTCTTGTCTTCATATAAAAATACTAACGTTTCCATGTCAAGCATACTTAGGAAAAGTAAATTATAAAGCTATAACATACATAACATTATTTTATTAGGAAAACATAAAACTACACTCCGAACGCATCTCCGTAAGCGCCATAGATTAGTGGGCACAGTTTCGAAGCTAACTGAACGTATGCTGAATTGGGTCGAATGGTGAACATCTTCGTCACTAAGTTCCAGATGTGGTATGTATACGGCTCCACATTAATTTTTTTAAGGGGTCCCCCTCGGACTAATAAGTGGGCCTCCGAAAAACCGATGGGGTAAAACAATTCACTGCCGTAAATTGAAAGCCCTGTAAAAAAATCAAGAATTTTTTAACTGTATTTTTACTACCTACCTTCTATCTACACTAGGTAAAATGTAGATGATCACCATCTCCAAGATACTAGGGTTGAATAAGATATTAGAAGGATAGGATTTCCAAAGTCCAACCCAGTCTTAAGTCATTGTGAAGAGAAAATGTAAAGCACGGCCCCTCAAATAGGAGTTCGATTCCAGTTCAGGCAGGCACATAAGTATGTTTTCTAAGTACTAAGGGTTTTCTTAATGTATCTTGGACATCGATGACCGAGGAAAGTTGAAGAGAAACTTCTTGAAGAAACCTGATTAAAGCTCATTGCTTCTCTGTACAAAAAAAAAAGCCTGTGCCCTGTTGTGGGACAGTAAAAAAGGCTTTTATAAAATTCGAAATGACCTTGACAATCCCCAGATGTAGCGTTCTGAAGTTCGGGACATCTTCTACGGAGCACTCTTTCCGTAGCCCTAGCGCCATACCCCGACCATTGTGTGTTATCGTACGTAGACAATATTTCGCTGCAAATATAGATTATATACAGTGTTGTAAATATTAAAAAACAACGCTTAATTTTAATATCATCAACGACAAAATAATTGTCAACCCATATTGAATTGTTAATACCAAGCCGTAGGTATTTACCCAACTGCAATTTATTATAGATTTGTTTTCCATTTAAAAACGTTTGCAACAATACACGCAGCATGACTCCACAAGTACACAACAATGAACAAGCAAAAACAGTACATAATACAAATAATAAATAAGTAATAAATTTTTACAATTTCAAAAAGAATGTCCAAAAGAACTCACTGAATAATTTCCTCGGTCCAATTTTGTCCAACCTCATCTTTCGATAACCTCATGGCTCCAGTTGCCAAATCAAATGGAGAAGATTTCGCAATCCAATTTTGCGGCAGAGAATCGAACGACTTCACCACCAACATATCGAGATCCAGATACACTCCCCCCCAGCGGTGCAGCGTGAGCATCCTCATGATGTCAGCGCTGTGCGTGACAGGGTGCCGACTGTGAAGCAGCTTACTCCTCACTATCTGCTGCACGGCGGACCCCTTAGAGAAGCTGGCCGCGTGTATCCTGGCCAGCCTGACGTTGCTGTACTGCAGCAGCTTGACGAGGCAGCTCTTCTTGAGCATCGCGTCAGAGACGGGCGCGTTGAACAGCAAGTACACTTCCCAGTCAGGGTTGGCTCTGGCGGCGGACTCCACGGCACACGCCTGCCGCGAGTCCACGCCGCCGCGGCACGACGTCTCGTGGAAGAATATTGATTTCAGTTTGGGCATAAAGCTTACATCTTCTACCGACATTAACGCATCATTGTCTGTATAGATGTAGCACTCTAAGTTCTTGTCTGGTTGCGGCCAATAAATGATCATCGGCTTATATTTCCATTGAACATTTTGAAACTTGTTCCAGAGCATGACGAGAAAGTTTGTTAAAAGAACCACCATGATTAGAAACACAAGGAATTTCTTTATATTGTATACCATAGTGTACAATTATAAGTAGACAGTTTTTTAACAAAATGCTTTGCGCTGTTCTCCTTTTATAATAGTAACAAAAGCATTACATACATTACATGAACTAATAGTAAAAAAAAACCCACGACGGTAAAAATCATATTGAAAAATAATAAAATACTCAAAACCCCCGACTGAACCAGTTATACCATACCCCAGACTTACCATAATACATAACCGAGGAATATCCGTCGGGGGCTGCCATTAAACCAGCTGAAGGAATTTCTAGTGTCGTGAATACAATTATTGACGAATTGTAGATGTTAACGATGACATAAAATACACTCATGAGATAGATAGATAGATAGATATATTCTTTATTATGAACACCAATTAAAAATCAACAAGAATATACAAAAATTTTGAAGTTGGTGACACAATGGGCGGTCTTATCGCTAAAAGCGATCTCTTACAGACAACCAAACTCAAACTCAAAACTCAAACTCAAAATCGTTTATTCAAATTAGGCTGATAAATCAGCACTTTTCGAACGTCAAAAACAAAAGACAGCCCCCAAAACGCCCGCCCTTCACCACTTCCTATGTGTTTTTGCTGGGAAGAAGAAGTGGCGCAACAAACTCCCCAGCAACACATGTCTGTCTGTAAGGTTTGAAGAACCAGAATGTATACAAGTCAAATAAAAATATCATTATCACATGATAACCATTATATAAAATTAAGAAAGAAAAAAAACAATACAAACTTAACACAAGTAGGCTAGCACACAGATTTACACCTATAAAGACTAAGTACTCAAGCATTACTTACAGTCTATTAAGTGTATCTAAAGCCTCCTGTTAATAAAATAAGAATGTATTATATGTAATGTATTAATATAAGCATAGAATCAGCGTGCCCACCCACATGTGCAGATGGATATGTTGTAGCTGTACAACACAAACAAGGTGTATACCTGCTAGGACTACAGTATTATTATTTTCTCCAAAATAAGCTAATAGAAAATCATACTATTATTAATAGTGTCAATAGCCACCAACACGACCTGGCACCGCCAGCAGCACCCGTTCACGAGCATAACGCGAGGATCAGCCATCGCCCCCTTCGCACATTTTTGAGGGAAGGGGACAACCCGACCCCCAACGCTACCGCTGGCCATACCGTCTAAGGGAGCATGACGTGCTTGCAGCTATTCAACAAAAGTAGAACATGTAAGAAGTACTGCAGTACTAGCAAGCCATAAAGCAACAACGCTAAGCAAAATTTAACAAAAGTTCCCAAAGTAAATAATACAAAAAAAAAAGTAAACAGAATTAATGTCTGAAGTAATGTCAATCAATGTAAAAAAATAATAATAATAAGTTAATAATTTAGTCACAGTGATAACAAGAATGAGCTGCCTTGCGTTCAACTTAGCGACCAACTATTCCTATCATTTAAATAATCATTAATGCTATAATAAGCCTTCTTTGAAAGAATTAACTTTACTTGTAATTTAAATGCATGAAACGGTAATTGTAGTAAAGTTAGAGGTAGTTTATTGTAAAAGCGGATACCGAGCCCCAAAAATGATCCATGAACCTTATGAAGTCTGTGAGTGGGTACACACAGTTTGTGCTTGTTTCTGGTGTTAATACTGTGAACATCGCTTTTTTTGGTGTACAAATGAATATTTTGCCTAATGTAGAGTATATTGGCATAGATAAATTGTGATGCCACAGTAAGAATGCCTATTTCTTTAAAGAGCTCTCTTAGCGAATGTCTACTACCTAACCGGTATATAGCACGAACAGCTCGTTTTTGTAATATAAATATGTTTTGAATATCAGCAGCTTTGCCCCACAGAAGAATACCGTAGGACATAACGCTGTGAAAGTAGCTAAAATAGACTACTCGAGCTGTTTCTACGTCAGTGAATTGTCTTACTTTTCTGACGGCGTACGCAGCTGAGCTAAGCCTTCCTGCGAGGCTAGCTATATGCGAGCCCCACTGAAGTCTGCTATCGACTGATATACCAAGAAATACTGTGGATTCGACAGTTTCTAGAACCTCGTTACTTAATATAATATTCGGGCCTAGGTTTTTCACGTTCGGTAGAGTAAATTTAAGGCATTTTGTTTTCTTCGCATTTAAGACCAAGTTATTAGTACTAAACCAGTGTGTAACCAACGAAAGTGCACTGTTTACGTCGTTAAATTGATCCCTGTTTCTGTCGACTTTAAAAATAAGTGAAGTGTCATCTGCAAACAGTACAACGTCACAGATATTCTTCAGATGGTATGGTAGATCATTAATATATACCAGGAATAAGAACGGACCTAATATTGAGCCCTGTGGCACACCTAATTGGACTGATAAACCTGATGATTTGACGCCATTGACATCTACGCATTGCACTCTGTTATTTAAATATGATTTTATTACGCTAAGAGCTTCATTTTGGACTCCGTAATAACGTAATTTACGGAGAAGCGTATCGTGGTGCACACAATCGAATGCTTTGGAGAGATCACAGAATACTCCAATGGCATTCTGAGAGTTTTCCCACGCATTAAAAATGTGTTTTAAAAGAGCTACACCAGCATCTGTTGTTGAACGACCTTTTGTAAAGCCATACTGTTCACTATGAAGGAGGCTATTAACATTGAAATATCTTTGTAACTGCTTGAGTACTAATTTTTCAAATATTTTACTAAAAGCGGGTAAGATGGATATGGGTCTAAAATTATTTACATCCTTCTTATCGCCTGATTTAAATAAGGGAATGACTTTACTTAGTTTCATTAGGTCGGGAAAAACTCCGGTTTCAATACATTTATTAAATGTGATAGCAAGATAGGGGGCAACAATGTCGATAATATTCTTTAATAGTTTAATGGAAATGCCCCAATAGTCACCACTGTTTTTTAAGTTCAGTGAATTAAAAACGTTAATAACATCAATTGGCGTTATTTGCTCAAAAGTAAAAATAGCGTCACACTTAGGGACACTATTATGCAGGAGATTCTCAGCGTCCGTAGCAGAAGAACTCAAGGAGCGAGTCGTAGTTAAAGGTATGCTCGCAAAGAACTCATTAAATGCCATGGCTACGTCAGCCGCATTACTAATACGTTTATTATCTGCGAGTATTTCTAATTTATTCTCAATATTTGTCGATTTTCCAGTTTCCTGATTAATAATTTTCCAAGTAGTCTTTACTTTATTAGAAGAATTTTTTATTGTATTACTTAAATATTTTGATTTAGCAACATTACAAATTTGTTTAAATAATTTTGAATATTTTCTAACATAATCTAAGAACGGAGTATCAAACCTGTACATTTTCATACCGTATAACTCGTAAAGCCTCGCTCGACTTTTGTAAATACCTTCAGTAGCCCATTTATTGAAGTTGGCAGAGGTAGCATTGACAGTCATGGTTTTAGTCTTAAACGTGGAATTGAATTCCTTTTCTACAACATCAAAGAGTGATCCATACATGACATTAGGATCTTCATTTGCAAGAATGGAAGGTTTAAGTTTTTTATTTATATTACTTTTAAATCTACTACATCGACTAGTTGTAACAGGCCTGCATTCAATTTTAAATGGCTTCTTGCGGATTACCATGGGAAAACAAGCACTTTGTCCGCAATGGTCAGATGTCAGGTTATTAAGAACCATACAACTTGAGGCTTCACAATCACAAAAAATATTATCAAGACAAGTTGAAGAAGTGGCCGTGATTCTTGTAGGTTCAAAAAACAAATTGACTAAGTTATAAGATTTAAATAGGTTTACGAGTCTAATACTTAATGGAGAAACCTCTAATATATTTATGTTAAAATCTCCGCATATTATTTTACTTTTATTATTAGATTTCAATTTATTAAACAAGTCTTCTATAACTGACTCGAATATGTTGAAATCACCTGTGGGGGGGCGGTATACGCAAATTATGACATATCGCTCAAGTTCTACACAAGACAACTCGATAGTGCGCTCGACAGAAAGATTAACCAGGTCCTGTCGTTGTTTACATTTTAACTCGTTAGAAACTAATATCAAAGATCCACCTCGTATGGCATTCTTTCTTACAAACGCACTTTGTACAGTATATTTGCTATCGTTTAAAAACAATATTTCGGGTTCTTTTAACCAATGTTCAGTCAAACATAAGACATGAACATTAAAACCTTCCAAAAACAAACTTAACTCTAACTCCTTGCCAGATAAGCCCTGCATGTTTTGATGTACAAGATTCAAAACATTTGACTCACCTGTTGTCGTGCCTAATAGTTTAAACTAGTAGGCGTATCAATAAGAATGTTAGTAGTATTACTAACAATATCCGGAGGTACATGACAAGTACCTGTGTCTATGTGTATATTATATGCTAAAAGATTAGCAATGTGTCGTCTACAGCTAGGTGGTAAATACATAGAATGTTCAGTCAATTTAAATCTATTATCAAATTGATTAACATCAAAAACTGAAATAGATTCAAGACGGTTAATCCTATTGTACATTAACATATTTAGGTCAAAAATGTGCCTATTTTGTTCCTCGGTCAAACTGTAAGAGTAAGGTAAGGCACCTATTATGAATTTACATTTATTTATTTTACTTAAATGTAGAACAAGACTAATACATTCTATAATATCTTTTTTTGTAACATTAAAGCTATCTCCATAAAGTAATATTATAGTAGAATAGGGGATTAGCTTTGTCAATTTAATAGTATTTATTAAGTGGCTAAAACTGGCACCTGGTAAACAATTGTTAATTACATATTGTTGCGAACACTGATTAAATATACTACCTAAACCTTGACCAAATTTGTCTGAAAAGATGTATGTAATACTTTTATTTAAAACTGTAACAGAATCAGAATTATGGGTAACAGCCACTTGAGTCACCTGTGGTGCCGGGGTAACAGACTGGGGCTCAGGTGTCGGGGAGCAAGTACAACTGCAGGAAAGGTTATTTGTCAATGACTCATACCTCTCTGCATTGCACCTCACTATGTCTGCCAACTCACAGGCCTCCTGCATGCGCACACTCAAGTCCTGTTGTGAAGCTTCATATTTCTGAAAAATGTTCCTAAGACACATTTCTTTAACATGAAGCTCCTCCTGTAAGCGCTGTATTTCAGTGTCATGAAATGACCTACATACATCTAATTCTGATTGACATAGTCCTAAATCACTAATTAAAGTAATGTTCTTTTTCCTTAGGAAATTATTTGATTTGTACACTTTTTGTTTCTTTAAAGATTTTCTAATTTTACCTATTATTCTATTTAATTTTAAATATTTTTTTATTTTGTTATGAGATGCAAATGTTCTACTTTTAATTAAAGTGTCATTGGTCAAGTCAATTGTTACAACTGGCTCATTAAAAGAGGGTCCGGAGAAACTACCAACTAACTCATTGAAAAGACTGCAGGTGTTCGCAGACTGTTCACTGGATTTAGCAGCTTCCAACTGTGTGATGGTGTTGTGGGCCTTGCTTAGCTCAATTTCCAGTTCTGAGATCCGCCTCAATGCCAGTTCATGTGTGTCGTGACACTCTTGGTAATTTGACACAAGTTGTCGGAGGTGGTTATGTTGGTCAAGTATGTCCATGTGTTGGATATGTAATTCCGCCAGTTGGTTCTTAAGGTCAGTGTTCTTGTCTACTATACGTTTGACTTCTACCTCACTATCATCCCTCTCCTGCAACAGCTGAGCGCACAGGTTTTTGCTGGATTCAAGTTCCTTAAGCGTATCCCTCAACTTTCCATCCAAGAGTGCAGCACTGCGGGTCATCATGATGGTAAGTTAACCCAGAGGCACCCTGGAATGTTAGAAGAGACAGCTAAGTGAAGGAAGAAGGAGAAAGTTAAGAAAGTTAAGACTCTAAGTAACTTGGGAAATAGGGGAAACTATTTATTGAAATTAGTATATTTTGTACATTATTAAGAATATTTAAATTAATTAAGTTCTGAAAATACCTACAGTTTGGATTATAGGAATAAGAATTTTGGGAAATGTATGTATAATGAAATGTAAGACAAAGAAAAATTTTAAGATAGAAAATAAAAATATGTTGAGGGTATAATTTTTTCCTTTGTGATTTGAAAAAAAAAATAATTAACTTTAATTGTAGAATAACAGCCACTTTAGGTAGGCAACTGTGAGATTATTATTGGCTAAATTATCGTGAACTGAGCTGTTTTAAAGGTTTCTCAGTTACTGTTGCTTCAATCAGCTGTTAAAAATAAACTTTTTACTTTACAACAAAGCGGGCTATTATGCTATTGTTTACACCGCTGAAGACTTGTATAATAAGAAATCTGCGTATGGAAGCAGGTATCGGACAAGATTAGACTATATTATAGTGAAAATATTGAATACTCCCCGGGTTTCAATGTTGGTTTCAAATCCATCCGTTGGGATGACAGCCGGTTCCTTTATTGTTGATTTCATGCACAATCTCGCAACGAAATCACTCACAAACGCGTGTACTTATATCTATTCACAATATCTATCGAATTTAAGGCAATTTACTATATTAAAAGCACAAAATATATTAAATTTTAATTTTAAAACTAGCACATATTATTTTGACAACTGGCTGCCAGTGTTGCCACTCTCCGTGCCTTTGGATGGATTGTGACAAAAAGGAAATAACCATATCGCAGGTAGTTTGGTATGGTATAACTTGTTAAGTCGGGGGTTTCGGGCTATTTTATTATCTTTCAATAAGTTTTTTTCAAAATTTTTAATTTTGCTTAGTTTTATTTCAAACTTTTTAAAGAGCATATACGAATAATAGTCTATTTAATATGTATATATATATTCTATAATTAATTTTAATTTTAATTAAAATTATAAAATTAATTTTAATATGTATAGTTCACAATGCATATTTTCTATTCTGTAAGTAAACAGTACCGTAATCCAATATGTTAGCAACAGATTATGACTACGGTTTTCAGAATTGAATCACGACACTAAATAACATTAAACGCGATTGAAAAATGAATACTTCGGTAAAATATTTGAAATTCACTAAAATGTTCATGGATTTTATTGGTTGTTTGAGGTTATTAATTTTTTATGTTCGTTAAAAATATGATTGCAAAATAGTAATTACAATTGCGATAAGGGTATAAGTATTAGTTTAATAAAACTCGTATAATTGTTTGCTAATTTCATTAGATTTTTAGTAAATATAAATCCAGACTATTATTTATGAAATAAATTTATGACACAATGAGACAATTTTTTTTAAAGGTTGGCCTGTGATGGCATAGAATATAGTTTCCTCAGGACTCCGGTGAAACCGCGAGAAATTACTGGTTTATTATTTAATTATAGTAATTTCAACAAACGACACATATCCGTTTTGAAAAGCCCCCAAACATGGTTATCAATCAATCACTCCTAAACTCTTTCTTTTCGCATCACTACAATAGGAACATTATTAAAAAAAAAACAATCCAAAATGACAATAAATCTTCGGACCATTTCGAAATAATGCAATTCTGAAAACACATAACTTTGGTCTTGTATTGGATAATTTATTTTTATTTTGAGACGAATAAACCCTTTTAAGATCTCGTCGAGACGTAGGTACCCTCGCAATGCAATTTGATAATAATAGCGTAATAAAATGAGATATCGTGAAGCTGGATGTGGCCACGAAATCAGCAATACGTACACTGAAGTCCGAAGTTCTAGTAAATTCTTCGCAGGAATGTTCAATTTTTTATATACAAGGAACTTGAAGTTAGCGATGATATTGTATCCCACGTATACCTATTGTATTTACTAACTTGATTACAGAATACGTTATTCTTAGGTTACGTAACTTTTTTGACTTTCCGTCGTTTACATTTTGAGTTCCATAGATTGAACTACCAATAACTGAAACAGACTTATAACTTAGAACTCAAGAATTTCCCATCATCATCAGCCTTGTGAGCCTGAGAAAAAGAAACTTAAATGTGTCAATCTTCGAATAAACCTCTGTTTTCGTGGCCCTGCCGGGTGTGGCATCTAAATAAACCGCAGTAAGAAGCTAGCCGGGTCGTTGCACGCGACCTCTGTGCACATGGCGTGCTAAACCTACCTCATTTATTATGCACAGCTTTTTCTATCCATGCATATTTAAGACAAATTGTTTTTTCGCAGATAACAACCCGTTGCCACCGAATTTGAACCTAATAAATAGTCACTAGAAGACTCAAAACGGCTTGAACTCTCATTGTCTTTGAAATAAGATGCCTCTAGTACTACGCATATTGGCGGTCACATTAGTGGTTTGTTACAAAGGAGTAAGCAGCTACACACATGCATTACGTCATCATATATGACGTCACAACACCACAGTCTTTACACTCGCACCAGCTTTAGTTAGTAAAGAGGTTTTAATTGCTTTGAAGGAAACCATGGCAAAATTACAAGCCTTTCTCAAATTCAGTAATTCCAATTTTCAAAGAAGCAAAGAACCGACTAATAGGTACATACATTAATTCAAATTATTTCTCCTAATCATACTTAATTAGTCTAATTTATATTCGTCTACATAATAATGTGAAACTTAAAGATAAAAATTACAGGAGGCTTTTAGCGTTTATTTACGTTGTCATGAGTCAGGGAGCTTCCATTAAACCGACCGTTGCGAGGGGTGTAATGTTTTAAACTTGAAACTTGACTCTCGTTAACTTCACAGACAAGGCGACTGAAAAGTTGTCCACAATTTTCGGAGGTGAACTTTTTTCTGTTTTGTTTTGTTTTCAAGGAAATTGAGAATAAATTTTACAGTTGGATGAGAGTTTTCGGGGTCGTGGTTACACGATCAGACTTGCGATCTGTTCGCTTTACTTTGTGCAGTTTCATCGTTCACTTTGCTTGTTCAATAATCAATATCTTCGCTCCTTGAAGCCATAGTGGTTATGTACGACTTTGTGATGACTGAAGAATAGGAAAATTAAGCATGCTCATAAACGGCTCAACAAATCAATTTAAAGGCAATCAAACAATCGGATTCTCAAGCTAATCGATATCTCGTTTCGTTCAACGCACATCCAATAATTGCTACTTACAAAGATCATTTCAATAATTCAATATCGATCCCACACGGAACGCGATCGAATAAATCTTTCATACTCGGCATGATTCGATTACTCTTCAATCACATGTCACCTCGAATCGTTTATTAATTGAAACCGTGAATATGCAATCTGTATTACGGGTTATTGCAATAAACATTGCTCGATAAGCATGCAAATAAGTTTTCGAGTAATATTGTTTGATTTATAGCTGTAATTATTCAGTCTTATCAATTTGTGCTTGTAGAAACTGCTTTACTGTTTTCAAAGAAAACTAACTACCAAAGACGTATCTATCTTTGAGTAAAAAGATTATTCGTCATCTAATTGACTAGGATCGCAGGCAAGCTTAAGAGATGACACACCAAGAAGATTCATTTCTAAAAGTTATTTAATTCTGTGAATAATGCTTACATGCTACATGACAGTACAGTCTACTTTTTTCTTTGTCCTCTGAAAAAGCCAGTTGCCCGTCTGTTCCCCTTAAAATGTTTATCACAAATGGGGTTTATTAAACGTAATGAGCGGCGTAGTCGTACATTAGTGTATTATTTGCAGCTCCGACGAGGCCAAACCAACGTTATTACAACCTACGTATGGAAACCGTAATGTCAACTGTCGCTTGTTTCATATTTTATGTGGAAAAAGTGAAGCTATGATTATGAGGTTGATGTTTTACGGACCTTTTCTTCTCCTAAGGTAGTCAATCATCAGAATTTTGTATGTAGGTACTAGCTAGGGTACTTAATATCATTCTAATTGTGTCAGGTTATAATGAACGTGAAAATGTTAACTAATACGAGCTTTGTAAAAACTCAATAAAGAACTGATTTATCTCAGGGCTACCTTTATGACGACAGGTAATATAAAATCCTAGCGATCAATGTACCAGGACACCATAAATAAAAGTTAGTCTTACGTAAGCGCCAATAAAATACCCAAGTTATAGCTATTAAGTCGTATCTTCCTCGAAACTGCGTCTAAGAAGCATCTAAATTCGATTTAAACCCAATACCGTGGATATAATCCCTGCAGATGGAAGTTTAAATCGCAGTTTCGCTATTAAGTTTTTGACTAGTGGCCAATTTATTGTTTATTCGCCAGCGTTCAGTTCCGTTTGATGCAGAACTTTATTATTGTACGTGTTCATACTTTGGCTTTTCATATCTCTATGTTTTTGGGTGTGACTCCTAACGAGTATGTTTGCTTGGTCTCTTTAGCCCGCTTTTGCAAAATGAGAAAGATCAAAAAGCGCCTTTTATGGTTTGAATCTAGGTTTTCGCTGGTAGGCAGCCAAAAACATCTTAGGCATTTATATACCGGATACTTTTCATTAACTTTCGAAGTTTTTTAAATGTCGTGTTTATACGGCTGTTGCAGATTTCACAACGACCCACTTTATTTTTTTTGACACATTTTTAATGCGTAGTCTTTTTGGTAAGAGATATTAAACCGCGCCAGAGCTAACACGAAATTGATCGAAAGCTCTAATATCAAAGGCTGTCCAATGCAAAACGCAGTCATTTAGCCATAGACTAATAACAGATTAATAACAGAGTGTTCAATAATACCAACAGTTTATTTGCCAGCAAGCGGTGACACGGCGAATTTATAGTCTGTGGTCGGGCTGGCTTCTGCCGGCACTGAATTAACATTAAAATAACTCGCAAATTGCACACTAACTACTTACAGTGACCATCATGTGCGGCACATTAGGATATGTGAACTTTAACTTTTTTATTTATTTTTAAAGAATTATGTTAAAGCAACTTATCCGTCTTAATATAAATATTACGAATGTGAAAGTAAGTTTGTCTGTTAGTGGTATTTACATTTTTGGTTCACACATCAGATTTTTAGTTTACTTTTTATTTTTTGCCGCCAATTTGCATTGATTGACCACCTTTCATTGTTCCAAGACTTTAAAGTATTTCATTTTAAACACAAAACATAGGAAACTAATTTCTAGTACGAAGATTTTTTTATTTTCTTCTGGCATCATCACAAAGAAACAGAATAAGGAATTTGACGAGACTAGTGAATATTGACTGGCAATGCGCATCGCCGCTGGACGCTGGACGCACTATGAATAATGTACGGGTCACGTATACACCGCTTTATACTCTCCTAGTATCGTGCCCACCTGACATATGCTACCTTAGTACCTTATACTCAGTACCTTGCGCTCAGGTATATATTATTTACATTTAATTTATGGAAAGGAATAATCTCTGGAATAAGCTTCACGAAAATATTTAATTTTGATTTGTCGATCAAAACTGCATGAATTAATTAAGCTAATCGTTACTATACAAAGAAAATATACAAAATACCAACCCCAACCCATGATTCGCAACAAAACAACATAACCAGTCTGGCGCATATTTATTTTTACCCACCACATAAACCCATTTAATGCCTTACGTACCGTAATAAACATAAACCATTGTAGGTAAACGATGTAACATCCACGGCGCAGCTAGTCTATTTTTGCGTTAAACAGTATTATTAATTTAATAAAGGAAAATCCTCGGTTTCCCATAGTTATGGCCACACTAAGCCACATAGCCGCGGCAAGTAAAATGTGCTTGTTCTAAAAACACGATGAAAAGCTGCCAAATGTACGTTATTTAGCTGCACGAATATACGGGTGAGTATTTTGATGGTAAACGTATGAGTTTGCATCATTTATGTGTGTGTTTTACTAAATTAAATTACGGGAGTTCCACTACTGCGAATGGAAATCGGGTATCCGGTATTCTTAATGTGTAATCCTAAGCTAAGTTTCTGGGTTTCTAAGTGCACTTTATTTATTTGTAGCGATTTCTGACCAAATATTAATTACAACATAATCAAGTTAATGTTTTCTTTTTGTTTTGATTTAACTATAAAGAACCTTGAACTTAATAACTTCCTTTTGCCATGAGTCATATGTGTATGTGATATACATTGCCATATACATTGTGAACATTGAAGTAGCTAATTATCTGACAGCGTCCACCGAAAATATAAACGCAGCGACTTTTTATAAAAAAGAACTCCGTGTCTCTCCACATAATGTTGATAGAGGCGTATGTTTATTTTATGATGGTATTTTCCAAAGTTTTAATGTGCACTTTGATAAAACATCACTTCAGTTTTAGCATGAAATTATCATGTAAGTGATGTATTGAAAGATAATGTCGTAAGCCATTCGCCATAATATTCTTCTCGCTTATTGACGAAGCAGTTTGCTGGCTGCGGTGTACCGAAGCTGACAGCATTCCGAGAAACCACTTACTGTGTATGTGCTCCTAGTAACATATCATTGGGGTTGGCCACGAGGTGACATGTTATCCTACATGCATCAGTGCAAATTGTACTAACTATTGTTACCGAGAAACTAAATACTATATGTAATTGATTCTCATATTTTAAAGACGAATTTTCTAAAAAACACATACCTAAATATACTGATATCTTGATATGTCAGGTATGACAATGAGAAGATATAACTGTGTTCGACAAACAATAATATTTATGAAAGTAAGTACCTAGTTATTTAAATCTTGGCCACAGCATTTATACGGTACCTATACCATAAAATGGATCTGTTTATTTTGCAGAACATAACATAGAAAACATAAATGCACTTCCATGCTTATTAAACCAGCACAATATCCAATGCCCCATTTCACAGCTTTAAAGGAACTCGCTATAGTTTTTTTTAATTAAACAACGCGGCAAAGCCAGGGACTATCTAGTCCCGGGCTAATTTAAGAGCTAATGAGTTCAAGCTAATCTCAGAAACTACTGGAATTTATTGCAGTTTTCACTACCACTGAAACTTGGAATAAGGTTTGATGTATTAAAATCTCGCTGTGGCTTGTAAGGTTTGGTAATTTTCTGACATAGTTTCAAACGAGATATTAAAGTTACTAGGTCATCAGCACGAGAAAGCGATATTTAATTGACAAATGAGGTTATTTATTTATTTATCCATTCGATCCAGGTAGGTGATTACAACTTTTCAAACTTTATTTACATAATATTTACATTAATTTTAAAAATTAATAATTAATTGACAAATGTATATTCAGAGCAATGAAAGTCTAGAAAGTTGATAATAACATTTTAAAGTGGATTTCAATAAACTATCTAGGTATCTGTTGAATTGCTTATAAGGGTCAATTCACACTGAAAGAGCAGCGGCCGGCAGCGGCCGTAATAGGCTAGTTTCCTAAAAAATAATAATGAGTCCGTCTTGTAGATTGGCCAAAATTAAGCGATACGTATTTTTTCTTTTTTAAATTGGATCAGAACTTGTTAACATATAGCGTGTTAAAGTTGAGTGTGACGTCACAAGTTGCTACAATTTTCAGGACACTGTGACGTAAAAGGCCCCCACTCCTAATTTTTGAAGTGTATTATCTTTGTCATTTTATGTTTAATTAAAAAAAGAAAAAATACGTATCCAATATTTTTTAATTATCTAAAAAGCGGACTAAATATTATTTCATTATTTCGACCCTGGAAACTACCCTATTGCAAGGGATTGAGCGTGAGCGCGGCGGGCCGCGCGGCGCCGCATCGCGCCGCGCACTTACATTTTCCGTGCTCTTACGGCCGCTGCCGGCCGCTGCTCTTTCAGTGTGAATTGACCCTTAAAGAAAGATAGGCTTCACTCGTGCGTTTGGGACATTTTCTAATTTTCATTCAAACAGGTATAAGTAAAATTGAAAAACTGCTTTAGAAACAATTTCATGAGAACAATAAATATAAAATGTAAGCATTTTTAGTGCTTGTCAGGCCTCCATTAGCAGATGATTAATCTAAATTATCATGCACTATTTGAACGTACTTATATCTTTATAATTATCTTTTTATTTAGTCTAAATGACTTGATTATATTTTTCTTCATTAGTTTTTTCAAAAAATTATGTACCAATGAATACCATACTTAGTTATCCAACGGAATAGAGCCCTACCTATGACGTAAAATACAAGAATAAAATTAGAAACCCTCAAACAATTATAATACCCTGGTACATTCATCAACTTTAGCCTCAAAATATCGCATTACATTCGAACATAATTTATGTTTTCTTCCAGGAAGGTCGGCCAGCACGTGTAAGTTATATTTATATGTAGGTATCAAGTTAAATCAGTTGTCAGGAACAATATTAAACTTTTACATACAAAAAAGAATGAAGGAAAACATCATCCTCCGAGCCTTTTTCCCAAACTATGTTGGGGTCGGCTTCCAGTCTAACCGGATGTAGCTGAGTACCAGTGCTTTACAAGGAGCGACTGCCCTGCCTGACCTCCTCAACCCAGTTTCCTGGGCAACCCAACACCCCTTGGTTAGACTGGTATCAGATTTCGAATTTCGAAATTCATTTCGAATGAAGGAAAACAATATATTATTAATTTTATTGTAAAAAAAAACTAAAAATGTGTCACCTATTTCCTAGTTATAGTATAGATAGCATACATATGTATGTGTGTTTATTATATTATTTTTTCAAAACAAATAAAACACAACTACAATGGCATTTATTTCTCTTTAAAAAAAATTGTAGCCTTTCTCTTGTGAGTCTATCGGAAGAAAATGAATTGAGTATTCCAGTTCAAAACCTAAAAATTAAAAAAAAACCTGCAACAGGTGAAATTGTTAACTGAACTATCATTTAACAACCAACAACAAAAAACGCTCACTCTTACAAGAAAAACCACAATACTCTGGTTCTTACTCTAAAATGGCACGTTATTTTATAACTCCTTTAACATACATTTATTCTCTCTTCTGAAACTTGACCCAAGTACCATTAGCAGCCTTGATGTTAAAGTTATGGGGCTTCAACTTGATTGGATCCATGGTCTTCTCAGTTTTTACAATGTTGAAGTTGAGAATAATGTTGTACAACAGCACTTTGATCTCCATCATTGCAAACCTCATGCCTGTAAATGGTAGCTCCTGTTAGATATGCATTCCTGGTATTGATACATTTTTTTGCGCTTTAGTTTGTACGTTTCTTTTGCAGAGTTCGTCAAATAACTTTGCGTTCGTCAAATTTTGGGTACACTATAATTTTACAAAATGTGCGAAAATTATAATATTATTATTGCTTGATTTGTGAAAATGCCAATTTTAGAAGGGCAGCGTTACTTGAAGACAACTGGATTAGTTTAAGTCAATTTTAATTCACAAGTTAATTATTACTTCTTAAATTCAATTAGTATAAAATCTGTATTTTTTTATTTACCGATACAAATCCTAGGGCCACCACCGAAAGGCGCGTAGGTGCAAGGTTTGATATTATGCTTGTTCTCTTCAGAAAACCTTTCAGGAATAAACTTGTCTGGTTCGGGAAAATATTTGGGATCCATATGCAAACAATTCACCATGTTGTAAACTATGTCGCCAGGTTTCAGCTGTAATCAAAGAGAATATGTACGTTTTGAAATTGTGAAAAAAATAAGCTGTTGCGATTCGGCTAATCCTCTGAATAGATGACGTTATTTCTCTGTGTTGTTCAAAAGTGCAATTCACATCGTAAATACGAGGAAACCAACTATCGTCTCTAAAGACAAAATGTTAAAGTACTCACTATGTAAGGACGTCCCCCTTCCCTCGACGGGGGTAGCTCGTACGTCTTCACACAAGTCCTGTCCATAAAAATGGCAGGCGACCACTTCCTCAGGGTTTCTAAAACAAAACTCATTTCAAACATACACCTTTTAACATTCTGGAATTGCCAATAACATTCAATTTTGTATATCTTTCAAGACAGTTTCGAAAAGTTGCCTACCATTAATTACACATTCCATATATTTGAGTTCGCTGAGACTGTCAAACGTTAACTGTTTCTCCTCCTGATGCCTTCTGCACTCCTGGTACAATTTCTCTTGAACATCAGGGTGTAAGGCGATTTCGTGGATTGTCATTACCAGAGCTGTTGCTGAGGTATCGAAACCAGCGGCGAAGAATATAAAAACTTGAGAAGTTAATTCATCTGCAGTCCATTCTGTGAATAAAATATAAAAATACATTATCATTACAATAAAACTTCATACATTGGTACATTGACGTATTACCAAACTATGTATTTTCAATATTTTACCTCTAGGAGCCTCCATAAGCAATTGTATCATGTCAGGGCGCTCCACTTTCTCTCTCTTTCTATATTCAATAGTAGAAGACACAATATTCCTAAAGAAATTGTATGTCCTGTCGGAGAACAGGTGGAAACCTAATTTCTGCAAAAAAAAAATATTTATTATACACAACCATTTTCTTCATAAATAAGATCACTTTTAGGGCCCATTTCACCAACAGACGTTTACTTTACAGACCGCTTAAACGACAACTTTTACTACGACATTATATTTTTGTGAAACTTAACTTTTTCAAATATTTTTTACATGATAAGCAGTGGTATTTCTAAAATCGGACTTTTATCTTGCTGGTGAAAATGGCCCCGAGAACGCTATTCAATTCATTACCCTGGCCAAATTAGGAAAACAAGTGTTCAGAATTATTATCATTTTCTGTTTCAATCCAAAATCAAAGATAGTAGTGCCAATTCTATAGAACTCATTGTTTCTATCCTGCAAGGAGTTGATCTTCAGGCCAAAACCAGCGGACGCGATGACGTCATTCGTGTATCGACGAATTATATCGTCCACTTCTATGTTCTGAGATTGGTGATCTGAAAACAACATTTGAAGAAGATGACATATTTACTTTCTGTTCCCCTTCTGAGTCATTTCGAAGGATTTTAGTATTTTATTGTTAAAGGAGTAAGTAATAATATCTATTGTGAAAGGAGCTCGTGGCTAAGTAACTGTAGTTGACCAACTAAGTTAAGCAACGCTAGGCGCGGTCTATCTCTAGATGGGTGACCTGATATGTCATGAAGTCGAAAGTAAGTGAAAATTGGGTGATTTCTATCCAATTTCCATGTCTACTTACCATTCAAGTATTCGATAATATTCTGTGAATTTTCCAATATAAGAGGCAGCATATACTTCATTTTGGAAGAAGTGAACGCAGGACTTAACGTGGTCCTCATTTCTCGCCATCTGTCACCTGGTAAAAAAAAATGTTACGCTGTCGAATGGAAATTAACTTAGCAATCCTTACAAATGCAAAAATCATGGTCTTTTACACCAAAACTATGAACCGATTTAAAAGTTTGGTGCCTAAGAAATGCCATAAACTACTTTTCACTCAGATGCGGAACTTAGCTTTCCTGGGATGTGTGGAAAACCGCTTATATAATAATTTTTACAATGCTCTTAAAACATATGACACACAGCGAACAACTAAACAAAGTATGAAGTACTTTTATTCCACTTTTAATTTCAATGATTATAGGGCCCCGTGACCTCATAAAATAAGGTCATACAATTAATTTATAGGAGCAACGGATGACCATTGCGACATTCATAATTTATTATTCGTAATTTTATTGGGACATCACATTCCTACAATATTGTCATTGACATAACAAAATATCAAATGGAAGATATATTAATACTTGCTAATAATAGGGGTTAAAGTATGAAATTGCCGATTTGTACTGAAAATCTAAATTGTAATTTTTTTTAATTTTTAACAAACTTATTTAATCAAAATAGTTGCCATTATTATCTATACATTGCGGCCATCTAATAAGAAGGTCATTTATGCCGTTACGATAGAACTCTGAGGATCTAGACTGCACAAACTGTGTGAAAGAATTTTGATCTGCCTCCTGGGAAGAAACTTCTTGTGACGCAGATAATTGTCCAAATCACAAAAAAAAATGGTCGTCCGTTAGAGCAAGGTCTGGCGAATATGGAGGAAGACGAATAGTTTCCAACTGCAGTTCCTGAAGAGTTAAAACGGTTTCTTTTGCTGTATGAGGCCTCGCGTTGTCATGGAGCAATAACGGTGAAGGTCGATTCATGAGTCGTGGCTGTTTTACTGCTAATTTTTTCAACATTATTCGTCTTCGGCTGGGTATCTGGGTAGTTTGACTAGGATCGGCGTTCGCCGTCTCTCTTAATTTCTCGTTAATCACCTGTCAGGCGGTCTTTTTCATGGCTCGTTCTTCAAGTCGAAGTTTCCACCACGAAAGCGTTTAATCCAAAATCGCACGGCGCGTTCTTTAGCAGACACCTCTTCAAATGCAGCATTGATATTGCGGGCTGTTTCTGCCGTTTACTTCCGCGTCGGAACTCATATTCAAAAATTACTCAAATTTTCGCAGTGTCCATCTTTCTTGTTTAAGTTGAATAACAAAAACAATTGAACATCGATAATCAAATGTTTCACATTTTTTAAAAGAAGAACATCACAGAAACCACGTGAAAAAAGTTTCATTCGAAAACCTCAAACCATGAAGACTCTATGGCAATTCAAAAACCTACTAGAATAAAACGGCAATTTCATACTTTAACCCCTAATATATAAATACGCTTATCTTGTTAATAAATATTTTAAAAGTATGTATTAACAAGATGAGCGTTTGCCGCGGTTTGAGGTTTCCGAGGGATTCGTATTTCCCGCACCCCTCTAAATTATCTGTTCAATAGTTTCGATTATGTCATTCAAAATATGAAACAATAATTTATAGATGCATTATTAATTGAATTAAATAAACCTGCATTTGGGCCACATAATGTTTCGTTCGGCACATAATATGAAGTACACTCGTGCAGTCAAAATTTAATTAATATAACAACTCGCATTAATTATAAAAGCGTGTGATAACAAAACTATCGGCTATATTCAATATTGGCTCAACAGAATGCAATTTTGTTGATGAAAATAACTGATCAATTTCACTCACAAAGGAAAATTACAATCTATCTACGCACGATATTATTTTTAACAACTTGTAAATAATTTTCTCAGAAGTCCACTTATTTTAATTTTGCCACACATGCGTTAGGTATTATTAGTTTAATCTCCTCAACGTGGCTGAAATCCTGGTACCATTTAGAAACTATGATTCAAAGCGAAAGCCTAAAGTTTGATAAAACATTTCGAGGCCGTTATTTTTGTACCCACACCAATAACAAGACAACCCCACTTTATTTTGGCCTAATAGATCCTGTTAAAGAAATCACCTAGGTTATAAATTCAATAAGGCCTAGTCCCCTCCGTCATTAGAAGCCATCAACTCAACATTCAACCAATCAGAGGGGGCTCGCTAATAATACGGTCAGACTCAACGTACCTATATCAAAACTAAATGTGTCAATGTTACGTTATCAACTTATTCTTGTATATTAGTTATTTAGTACCCCGAAGTCGAAAACGGGTGTTAATTAATATCGGTCCTCTTTCCCGAATTACGTTAAAATTATATTCAACACAAAAAAAAGCTGTACATAGACAACTTCTGTCAATGCCGATAAATTGGCGAAGTCATACCTACTATTTTTTTTTCTATATTATACCTTTCCTTTTTTAAGATGCCTCTTCACTATGATTACTATTAATTTGTTACCAATTTTTCATCGCTCTGTGTTTAGCGTTAGGCAATTTCAAAAGCACTTCAACTAACTTTGAGAAACACCAGCTAGGATCCACAAAGTCTTTGAAACATACTTTCATTTTCCACTTTTTCTTTCACAATTCAATATTCTTACCTTTCATCAACAGTAGACTGCCAGCGAACAACGGATCTGCCTCAGCAGTGAAAAATTCTCTATGGTCCGTGAAGTAGTCGAAATCCTTGATAGTAATACTCTTGATTAGCTCAGGATCTCGGATTATAAGCACCCGCAAGGTCAGCTCCACAAAGCCTACGTACCTAGAAATTAAAATAAAATTACAAAAAAAAGGAATATAGTCGGAAATAATACAAGACGCCATATTTTCATATCGGGGTACCGCAGCAGATTAAAAAAAAAAAAAATCACAATCCTTAATTTTTATTTTAACTTTCTGCAGCGAACAAAAGGAATTATAAATAAAGCATTGATTTTAACTGACAACCTTAATTTTCTATATAACTTTGGAATGTAGGCAAATCGTTTTCCTTTATTTTTTTTTCCAGAAAAAGCTACAAATATTAAGGTAACTCTCTTATAATCAGATGAATATATGTTTTCTGTTATTCCTAAAACAAAATCCAAATAGAAATACTCACTTTTCATCAGGAAACGCATCATAAACCGCAGTCATATCATCCAAAAAATGTTTAGTCGTCAACGTAGTTCCGAGTATATTGCCAAAAATCGGTATACCGGGTAAAAACTTCACATCCCTTTGTTTGAAATAATTATGTACTTGTTTATAACTATAGAAATAATACCCTAAGAGGAAGGTGAGTAGAAATATTACTATTTCGAATATCATGTTGTTAGAGCGTACGAGTGGACTGCGATTGTGTCTGCGTGAGCGCAAGTGAGCCGCAAGTACGGAGGAAATAGAGGATATAACTATTGGTTGATAGATATAGGTTGGTATATGGTGCTAAGGTCAAGCGCAATTGATCGGAAAAAGTTATGTTGTTTTATTTATTTAACAATGAAATACCTAAATTGTTTAATAATTGAATTAATAAATGTTTGTTAAGAATTGTATCACTCATACAATATAATAACGAAGACAGATTTTTTATAAATTAATTGAGATAAAAAATACAAAACATTTATCATCATTTCAAAGAAACGCAGCATGTTTCTTACGATTTCGGTAACGATTTTGTATAAACTCCAAAATTGTCATCACATAATCACGCCAATATAACTTGCAAGCTATTAATGTTAACTGTTTATAATACGAATTTCCATACAGATAGCAGATGTTATCTAACACCATCAATCCCGCTTGACTTTCATAAATTGAACCAACAATGTTAATGACTTCAATTGATAAAGGCGTAGTAGATAGTCCCAGAGGGCCAATTCTGCCCTCATCAGCTAAAGAATTTTCAACCTTACTGTATACTAGATACAGCTCGAAATTGACCAACTGGCTTACTGAAGTATTGTTTGTACACAATACGATGATAGTAAAAGGCGATTCCACGTAAATGCTAATAATAAATGATAGACGATGTAAACAGTTTTTGAGATAACAAATTCGCATCGTCACTTTTGAACACATAAATAAACTTACAAATTGTCCCGATTAATTTACACTTAGGTGCATAGAATACAACGATAAGTCAAGAATAAGTGTTTTCCTTGAGATAGGAAATGAGCAAGTCATTGTATATCTTATACTAGCTTGTTCCAGCTGTTTCACTCACATTCCCGAATAAAAAGACTTAGCCTTCCTCGATAAGAGGACTATCTAAAACTGGAACTCAAATCAAACCAGATCTCAGAAACTACTTCTGAGATTAGCGCAATCTAGCAATCAAACTAACAAACTCTTCAGCTTTTCGATATTAGTATTTTACAGAGATCGATTCTAACAGACGTTACCCATCCCTGTTTCTTCATTGAGTTAAAGAGGCATTTTTACTCTTGTATCTTGTATCTACAGGTCTTGTCAGAATTTCTTTATCATTATCGGCCCAGTCTTTTCCCAACTAATACTAGATTTAGATTCTAGTATAACGCGTACAGCGATAAAATCCGTTAAAGTAGTTCTATTTGAATTGCCATCAAATTCTTTTGACTTCCATAGTACAGTAAGTTTCATAGTTTCTACAATGCATGTAACATTGTGTAAACTATGTACCTCTTGTTACTAGAGCAGTATATTTCGTTCGCTTTGATCGCGAATGCGGTTCTACTACTACAATTAGTTAATTACCGTCGGAACGCTAATTGAAACCTCGACAGACATAATAAATAGTTGCGATTCAATCGCTGTTATCTCAGTTTATCTATGCTAATTGCTATGTTATGTTCTGTGTAGTGACATATTGTATATGTATATTGTAAAATAAAATAGAGTACATTAACTCGTTATACTTATTCAGGTACTTGTTCTTACTAGGATAATAAATGCGAAAGTAACTCTGGCAGTATGTATGTCTTGCTAAGTCGGCAAAACTACGGATCCTGTTAAAATTAAATTGGTAGGTGCACAGATAGTCTTAAATCTGAGAAATAACGTAGGTATGCTACTTCTTATCCAGTTGCAGGAAAAAGTAACTTCAGGGCGCGGGTAGCACCCCGGGCAATAGTATCCCTAAAAATAAACCTTACAAAATAAATTGCAAAACTCAAACCTGAATTTTATTATGATTATAACCAATAAGTAATTTATTAAATGAGTCTATTTCAAAATTGATATGAAAGTAAACATTTGATTTTTGATTTTACCCGTTTGCAATGAATCTCAGCCATAAGAAGGTTGGAATTCATTAGCATAATGACCCAACCGATGGAAAACTGCTGAAGCGTCAATATTATCCGCACGGAGAGCCTTTGATCGGGAAATATTCTCCACTTCTCCGTTTCTCCACTTCTATGTAATCAATAATGAGGCCAATTTTTATGTAATTGGTCAACATTATATTTGATGCGTACATGTAACCCAATTTTTGTATGATTTGTGAATGATTTTTGGACACGGTCGAAAGATCGGGAAGAGTGGAAGCGAGATGGGGAGGCCTTTGCCCAGCAGTGGGACACTACAGGCTATATATAATAAGCGAATGATTTTACAAGTTCTGTTGGTAAGTAAGTAGGTAACTTCACATGTTTTTTTGTAATACCTTAATTTTTACCTAAAAGTTCAAGACTTAATATTCAAGAAAAAAAAAGTACTTAGTTAAAAAACCTACTCTTATTTCTTAGAAAACTAGCAATATAATGTACCAGGAGCCCATATGTCTAAAGTGGTGTCGTATGAGGCACGAGGCAGCTAGGCGACATATAGTCGTTAGCCGCGATGACGCGGGCGCATCGATGCGATAATCCGTTCAGCCGGTTTATTTGTTACGGAGCAAAAATATTCTGATAGAGGATGTGGCAATATTGCCTACGTTCAAATAGCAAATGGTCGTGAAGATGAAGAAACGACGCCTCTGTCTAGGTACAGTATCTACTAATATACGTGAACAAGCAAATGAAAATTTGTGAAAATCCAATCTACCATTCAGAAAAGGCTAGCTGATTTTTTATTCCTTGTTAATCCTAACTAATATTATAAATGTGAAAGTAACTCTGTCTGTCTGTCTGTCAGTCTGTCTGTCTGTCTTTTCTTCACGCCTAAACTACTGAACCGATTTGTGTGAAATTTGGTACAGACATAGTTTGGAACTTGAGAAAGGACATAAGTAGGATAGTTTTTATTTCAAAAATAAAAAATAAAATTTATTCCGGACATATAGCGCCATCTATTGGTCAAACCAAAAATATGCCGGAAGTCGCGAACGATGTCGCGGGCAAAAGCTAGTTAGTATATAACGAATTATAATAGATCATAAAAATAATATTTCACTAATAGGATACTACGCATGTCAAAAATCTAACAAATTGCCATTATATATATTCAATAGAAAGTAGAACTAGGCAAATATTTCCAAGAACGACTTGAGAAGGTTTTCAAACTTAAGGAAAGGGGAATTTTAATAGATAAAATATTTAAGATATTTAGACTGTTTTCATTCGGTATTACAATATCACTCCACAGTAAAAATGGTTTCCAAAAAGGTTAAAAATTGATTTTACCTAACTTTTTCACTGAAATGTTAGGCACTGCTAATATCTGATGCATTCAGCCAAAATTATATTCTTTTAATTAAAATGGATGAAAAATCTAACTAATTTCGTTTGATTTTGAGAGAATCCATATTATATTACCACATCAGCACCAAAATAATATGTACCACATCGTCTCCTTCGTACACTCAACTCAGATTTCCTCCAGGAATGACTGTTAGATTTTTGATAGATGTTCGCGGCCGAGCCGAGGAGATGGGACATATTTATCTGCTCCACAAAATAATTTTCCCCGATATATATTTTCTCCCCTATCGCATTTTGGCGATACGTGATACGTGAGATACCGAATAAACAGTTCGGTCAGATGGGCAAATATTTTTGGTAACCTTCACCCCAACGAAAAAAATATACTAGGAGAACACTGGTTGCAAAGAGTATATTCGATTTAAACACATTTTCTTTTCGAGACTACAGACTTTCAAATGTTTTGTAAAGTCGTTTTGTTGATTTCTGATTTGGAAACAGCCTGATGCGATAATTCTGACCCTCATATGCCTATAAATTCTTTAGGCAACATATTTTTATCTATTAAACAAGGTTCATGGTTATCAGCAATTCCAATACATTTCTGAACACTTCATCATATTTGCCTTCAATGCCTAAGTTCATAATATAATAGGATGACACTCAAAAACAATGCGCGAATCATCGAACCGTTGCCTGGGCAGCTTGCAGGCCAGCCATAAATTGTATAATTCAACAACCAGGGTAACAGAAATCAGTATTGGGTTGGGAGTTCGACGCACGTTAACTCTCCACAGGGTGCGGGCGTGACCTGACTCTTTACGTGATGCTGTTTGGGGCGCAAGTTACAAGATTTTTGCTAGTTTATTTTGCTTTGCCATGTTATAGAAAAACTTTGATGATACTTAAAATATTTTATTTATTCATGTCCTTCATTTTAATTTTGATAATTTAATTTACTAAAAAAAATCATCACCCGAGCCTTTTCCTTGCGAGATGACGGCAGATAGAAAAGTATGGAAGGAGAAAACATGCTGCGCCAACCCCAAATACAATTGGGATAAGGGCAAGAGGATGATGATGATTTTCAAGCCTTTTCCCAACTATGTTGGGGTCGGCTTCGAGATTTACTGGATTCAGTTCAGCTAAGTTCCAGTGTTTTACAAGGCGCGACTGCCCTATCTGACCTCCTCAGCCCAGTTACCCGGACAACCCCTTGGTTAATAAAAATATAATGTTTGAGTAATGTTTGTCTCGCTGTAATGTTATCACTTGAACCCTCTCGCACCCGATAGTCGCGCGTCGGATACGAAATCAAACAAAATATTGTTTCGCCTCTTCAGATTTCGATAGTTTTTCACACGATACAGTTCGCTCGGCTGTTGCTACTGTGATAAATTCGCAACAATCTACGTGATTAGTGCTATTGTAATATTTTTTGTGAGTACACCGCTATTTACTTTAAAAATATTAGCGGAGTTTCTACGTAAAAGGTTGAATACATTATCAGAGCTCATGTCTAAGTAATAGCCGCACGGGTAGATCGATCTTTAAGTCATTGATTACTTCATTGACTGATGGTTACTTGAATCAGTCTGATAACAAATATTACTCAGGGATATGGGGTTGCCCGGTTAACTAGGTTCCTAGGCTCAGGTAGGCAATCGCTCCATTTAAACTGGTGTAAAGCAGCACCGGGTTAAGACTAGTAGCCGATCCTAACATAGTTGGGACAAAGCCTAGACAGATTATGAAAATCCGTGTATAAAATATGTGCTGCTAGGTACGTTCTTATCCCAATGTAACATCAATAATACTGATCAGTAAATAATTAACAAAATATCTCTTTACCCAGCATTACCAGACAGCTTACTAATGAACTCGGCAGATTGTTTGCATCCCAGGCTTGTCAATTAAAAAAACAGATATTTCCTTAATTATATACAAACAAATTGGTCGATCTCGAACATTGCCGTGATTGACGATTTTGTAATAATTATAATATTTGTTGAGGGATTTTAATTAAGTTTGTATTAATTGTCGTAATTACGGTGCGTAAGCGGATAAGGCATGTACCAGGAATGTAGTAGCTTCAGGAGGTTGATTTTAATTCCAAATGTTATAAGGAAAATAAAGACAGACTTAGGTACATCATAATCATTATTTATTGATATTTACTTTTTCGAGAAAAGAACATCAGCTACATCATAGTTGATGATACTTAAAATTTCAAGTAGGTACTGTTAATATTTTCTTTCTTCTTCTGAACGGTACACTGAATTAGTAAACTGAATGACCTTTTACTAAAATGGAAAACATTCACAACATGTACGCAGTAGGATGTTCCTAACTACATATCCCGCCAACATTCAAATATAAAATCAAACAACAGTTCTAACAAAAAACGAACAGAACAAAAATCGAAAAAAAATGATGTGTCGGGCTACAAACTGCCACAATAACTCATTGGTTTGTGATTCTAAGGACACGCGTAGCGCCAATTAAACCGTTTTGTGGACCAAATGGTATTTGCAGGCGCCCAAAACATTTGTCAAAGCAAACGGGACGCTTGAAAAATTTCAACTCTGGCAATACGGCACGAATGAAAGATTAAATCGGAGCCGACACGGAATTACATCGAGTGGAAGCTCTTTGAATTATTTTCATAGGATTTTTAGGACGCAGTTTAGATTTGATTTTCGGTTATGCAATTTTTTTGTAATTATTCTGGGACAGTTTTTTAAACTTTATTTGAATATGTCAACCATAGTTAACCAACCTACCTTTTAACTATAAATCATTTGATACCCATTTACGGATACCCACTGACCTGGATGCCTTATATCAAAACCAAATGACATAAATCAGCCGAAAATATACTAGATCATGGAGTATCAGTTTTTATAAGTTTTTACCTTAAAAATCCTTGGGCACAAGTGATTGCGACTTGAAGAAAAAAACGGAATTTGCAAAACAAAGAAGGATATTCAAGGAAACAGTGAAAGCAATCTCATTTCCTCCTTATTCTTTGTAAACAAACTCTTTTTACGGAGATCTGAAAATACATAATTGAAATGATTTTGTCGAAATTTCGTGATGTTTTTCCTTTACCTTTTCCTTAGCAAGAAACAAAAAATCAATGATATAATCGCAATCGTAATTATTTTAGTGACTTCAGTTTTATTTTCTTAAAAGCAGAAATACTTGCGAATGTAACTTGTAATCTTTTAATGACTAAATCCCTTCCAAAATGATATTTTCCCTGAATCTGTCTTCACAGTTATTCTTATGAACTTTTAAGACAGCTGCTGAGATGAAGTTTCTCGAACTCGGTTTGAGCAAGGCACCGCGGGGCACCTCTGTAACAACAGTAGCTCGTCAAAACACAAAACGCGTCGGGTGCTCTCTTCGTTACTGGATCTTTTACTGTGCAAAAATCTCACAATTTCGCCAAAGTTCAAGAAATATCTCTTCTAGTAAGTGTTAGGTCTTGTCACAAAATCCTGGGCGCATCGCTTTATCATTTTAATCGGTTTCCGGGCGGGCAGGTGCGAGCTTTCGTCGCGTTTCAACAATTTCATTTAACACCCGCGATCAAACTGCACGCTACCAGGGTACCAGGGTATCAGGATACGCCAGAGTTTTATCTTATCGGATTTCGTGCGATTGTGTTTATTGGTGCGGGAATATGTTGGGATTAAAGATGTTGGATTAAAGTTGTAGTTTGTTGTGTCGTCTAATAGAAAATAGTTTTATGATTGCCTTGTATTTTCGTGTAATTGTTTAACTTTTTTATTTGCTTGTGTAATATTTATTACATGGAAGTTTAAGATTTCTTCTAAGACTTTAAGATTTCTGTGTTTGTAATTGTCGCCGTGTGGTGTACATAAAATTCTTGCTCATCTATCCATGAAACGGACATCGCCTATGTCCAAGCTAGTCAAGGAACATAAACATTCCAATGCATATTAACTTAAAGAAATAACATGGTCGATTTAAACCCTCATACTTATTGACGACATTTTATGCTGTCATGAAACCCACCTGACAGTGGACGGGGGACGAGCAGAATGTTAACCAGGGCAGTATGTGCATCAAGGAGCTCTTTTATCGTTGATTTGATGACGTCAGAGGCCATGCGCTTAAAAAGAGTGTATAATGCTCTACTCTATATGTATTTGTGATTTATTCAAGTCGGTACTAATAAAAAAAATACTGTGTTGTTTATTTATGTCGTATCCTTAACGTAAAAATACCTAACACTCTTCAAGGAATTTTAAATGCATAATTAGGTATGTACCTACTATTAAAATGGATTGAACATTTTTTTTTTATTTATATCTTATCTTATTATGTCCTCCTAGTAGTAAAAGTCATCCGAATCCTCAGCTATTAAGGCCCAGCATACACAAACATGCAAACTTTAACTTTCTCCCAAATAAAATTAGTATGTAGGATGGCATGTTTACGTACAAACACACATCATACTATTATTTGATCATCTGCTAGTGAATGGTTCTTGTAAACCAGTTAAGCTGTGTATTTAGTCCTAATTCCCACACGGTGGCACACCGACGCCAATTAGGACAGCAATTAAAGCCGTCACTTAATCACTGACTATTGTAATAGACATCTAGTTGGGCTAGGTTATTTATTGTCTAGACTTGGTTAATGCTTGATTACAATCTAGAATTTAGCTAAATGCTAGATAAAAATACTTTTTCACACTTGTATTGAACAAAATAAACAAGATTTTCTCTTAGTACATATACGTCTTAGATATCTTACATCTCGGAATATAAAAAAGTGCAAAAAAAGCCTTTGGAGATACTGGGATTTGAACCCAGGACTTTCAGCATGCGAAGCAGACACTCTACCACTGAGTTACATCCCCGATAGCAAAGGCGTTGAAATAGTGGTGTCATTTCTAAACTGCACAGTTATTATTAGAAAGCCTTTTTGTAGGTGGCAACTTGTGACATACAAAAAAAGTATACCAATAAAAAAAAAAAAAAAAAAAATAAAATTTATTTATTTCCAAAAAGTTGGTGACAAGAATAGTAGGTCTCCTGGCTCCCAAACTAGGTTTATAGCCTGTGACTTGGGAGTCAGTGATTCCTTCTTAAGTTAAGCTAAAGGTGAAAAAGATGACAATTTAAAACTAGCTTTCTTAATAGTAAAAATAGTAAAAAATGCTCACTAGTCATACAAAAGGAGTATGTGTATGTGATGTAGTGTGTAAGGGTTTGTGTGTGTGGTGTGGTGTGAAGTGTATGTGTGTGTGTGTGTGTGTATCGTGTTTGTGTGTGAAGGTTAGAATATGTGTCTAAGAATGTTTATATGCGTGTGTGAGTATGTAGTCTTTTTTAAATTTGGGTAACAAGCAATTTTTCTGTTTCGTCATAAGTTTGTCCCATCAACCACTTTTTCACAGTATTTTTGCATACATGATAGTTTAACTTGTGGATCTGGAGAGCTCTATTTATTTTGTTGTACAGTTTACAACTGAGATAGGTAAATTGATGTTCTGCGAAAGTGCTATTATGCCTTACTGGTGGAAAAACAATATCTGCGCGACGTTTGGAACTTACTTGGACAGGCAAACGATGCTTTCGTAATATACATTGTAGCACATATAACCTTCTCACTGACAGTACCTTGCATTCCCTGTAAAGTTCCACTGTGGGATATCTGAAGGGCTTGCAAAACATAACTTTAAGAACTGCCCTCTGTACTCTCTCTAATTTTAGAAAGTATGTCTTGCAAGCGCCACCCCATACTGGCAGACAATACAAGAGAAGAGATTGGCAAAGTGAGAAATATACCAACATAAGTGTATCTGTGTCAGCCGAACAGCGAAGCTTTTTGAAAATATATATGAGCTTTCGTGTTCGAGCCACTAAGTTCTCTATGTGGTTATACCAATTGAGGTGTTTATCAATTAGCACTCCCAGGTATTTTATGCAAGGTGTGAGTGTCAGAAAAGGACACGTACAGGAAGAACGTATTTGGTGCATAGGACAGACATGGGCTTGAATGGCAAGTGATGTATTAGGCTGAGATCGATTGCTTAGAGAAAAATAAACTAGCTTTGACTTATCTGCATTCATGGTTAGCAAGTTCTTATTTAGCCAATTCATGACCATATCTAATGCCGTCTGAGCATATTTTTCTGTTTCACTCCAAGTCTTGCCATGAAGAAGTAAAGCAGTATCATCAGCATAGGTAAACACCGAACAGTTAGTTAAAGGGAGCGAACACAGATCGTTTATATAGATAAGGAACAAAGTTGGGCCTAAAATGCTTCCTTGTGGAACGCCGTATTCAATTTTGGCTTTGTCACTCGTAACCTCTCCTATTTTAACAAGCTGGTATCGATTTTTAAGATAACTAGTAAAAATATCCAGTGCAACACCACGTATCCCCATGTGCTCCAATTTTGATAAGAGTATGGGCGCAGGGACAGAGTCGAAAGCTTTCGATATATCCAGAAATATACCAAGACACCTTTGTTTATCGTCCATTAGCTTAGTTACCCTTTCAGAGAAGGCAATTACCGCATCTTCTGTAGAAATGCCAGTCCTGAAACCATATTGGTTATCAGATAGAAGGTTATTTGCATAGAGGTAAGTAAGCAAACGATTGTTCAGTATTTTTTCTAAAATTTTCGAAATACTTGGTAATATGGATATAGGCCTATAGTTGCCGACACCGTCCCTGCTCCCCCCCTTGTGAATAGGGTGAACTAACGCTGTTTTGAAAGCATCAGGGAAAACGCCGGTGGAGATCGCGAGATTGCAGATGTGGGTGATATACGGGACTAGGATTTTGCGAGTCAATTTTAGAAGATTTCCAGAAATACCGTCAATCCCTGCAGCAGAGCCTGATTTCAGATTGACAATGATTCGCTCAACTTCAGAGTTGTCGGTTTCTAAAATGCATATGGAGTTACATGTTGTTTCCAGACTAGAGTAGGTTGATAGATTTGTATTATGCTGTAGTATTTTTGTCGCTAAGTCTTTCCCCAGGTTTACAAAATAGCTGTTAACCATATTTGCTGATTTATTTTCATCTGCATCAATGCGTAGAAGTTCTGTCGGTGGTGATGATACAGATTTTGCGTGTGTTATCGTTTTTATTAGGTCCCAGGTAGCTTTAGAATTGTTTTTTCTTTTCGTGAATTCAGATTTTTCATAGTTTATTTTTAGTTTCCGTAACAGAGAATTACAAAAATTGCGATAACGAGCATATGTTATTTTTAAGATAGCATTTTCCGTTTGTGTTCTTAAAATTTGATGCATTTTATCCCTGTTGCGGATGCAGCGGAGTAAACCGGGAGTAATCCATGGCTTTATGTTCCTATTCTTTTTTGGGACTTTGGAGAAGCGAGTGTGTTTATTAATAATTTGAGTCAATAAGGACGTTAAGATGTCAGCTGCCTCATTTGCATCATTTGCAAGGAGTATTGGATAGAAATCTGTAATTTCGATCTCTTTTTGGATGCTTGTTACGTCAACAATTTTAGTAGTACAGGTAGGTTTGGGCCTAGGCTCATCTACGTTAATGCACAGAAATACTGGTAGGTGGTCAGTAATAGGTGAATCTATCACTATTGTCGTGCCTGGCTGTTTAGTTTTTAGAAAGACGTGATCTAAGCAGTTGTTTACTCTTGTAGGATATAGGTGTGCTGGTAATAATCCGTGAGAGGCCGCAAAAGTGAGGTATTCATTTGAATGTCTGTCTTTGTTGTTGGATTTAATATCAATATTAATGTCGCCGACCAAGGCTACATGATGGAATTTTGTTAAGGGTAGTAAAATTGAATCCAAACTGTTTAGAAATTTATCAATATTAGTATGTGAGGGGGATCTATATAGGGCTACAATGGCAACTTTGTCATCAACCTTACAAAGCAAGCAATTTGAATCCACAATCTCAGGTTCCAAGACTGTGCAATGCAAAGAAGATTTTGTATATATAACTATCCCGTCGTTTTGGTTTCTTGTATTTTTTGTCAAATGTACATTATAGCCATTCATACTGGGAATTACGGCAGTTCTTAGCCAGCACTCTGTCAAAATTATAATATCACAATCTGTTTTGAAAAGGTGTAAAAAGGCTAAAAAGTTGTCAAAATTTTTGTTTAGACTGCGAATATTGAGGTGCAGTATTGTTAAGTGCTTTTGCGAAGAGTTTATTTTACTTGAGCATTCACCCACCGGAATTTTGTACGATTTTGATACATGATAAGCATCCAATTCTGATTCAAGTGTACTTATATGATGAGCCATTAATATAATATAAATATCTTACAACATAGTGGGATGCGCATATTAAACCGTGTTCGGTATTGTCGCAGCCGCAACGTAAAATTGTCTTTTAATACAAAAACGAGTGGTGTGATAGGTAAATAATTGGTTTGTGTTGTACAGATTGTGATGAAAATGTATAAGTAAGCTGGAGTTATGTCTAGTATTAGTGATGAAGATATGTGTTTGAAGGGTGAAGATGTGAGTTTTTTATTGTTTATGTTTGACGAGTGAGTGTAATGTAAGTTGTGAGTGTGCAAATGGAGTCTGTTATAGTAATTACATCTCATTAAGCAAACAGAGACACAAATAACAGTTATTTTAAACATGCTAATTAAATAATTAATAAAATATGAGTAAGATATGATACCTATATAAAGTGACAAACTTAGGGATATAGTGTATTCTGTTATTGACACAACCATTACATTGACGATTAGTAGTCATTGATTCGCTTCCGCTAGGTCTCGTAGTGTCTGCTCTGATTTGATCAGGATGTGTTTGGCTCCCTCTTCTTTTCGCAGTAGGATATTTCCATTTGCCGTCCAGCAGAACTTAAACTCCTTAAGCTTCGCAAATTCTCTTGCAGCAAAAAAGAGCTTCCTCGAGCTGGCAGGGAGGTACTCTCCGACATAAATCGGACGGCGATCGCCAGGTAAACCGATGGTTTTGGTGCTGAGACGGGCCTCTTTGGGTTGCTTTTTATTAAAACTGCGCACCGAGGTTAGCATCATGTTTTTGGTCTGCACAGTAGTAAATTCAGCTATAATAGGTCGAGTTGTGCCTGGCTTACCTGGGAGTCGGTAAACATCGCGTATGTTATTATTGTTTAGGGGCACATCAACTGCAGCACTTACTTGGGTAATAACTGCAGCTAAGTCCGACGCTGATTCATTGTCTTTGACGGGCACATTACGAATCTCGACGCTAGAGGTGCGTGACATTTGTTGTAAGTCTTCGAATTTTGTCTCCAAATTTTGTATGCAATCCCTGTAGACTTGTTTTTCTTTTTGTAATGAACTAATTTGTTTCATAATATCGTCATATTGTTGGTTGATGAATGTTACAGTCTTTTCTATTTCGAGATTGGATTTCTGAATTGCTAAATTTTGTAATTTTAATTCAGCTACCTCTGAGACTAATTTTGCGAGAGACGAGCTTTGTTCATGTGAAAACTTCGAAAAGTGAGCTTGTTGTTCAGCCTTCCATTCATTGAGCATTTCGAGGATTTCCTGTTTAAAGTCTTGAAACTCGCTGCCTGGTGAGAATTCTTGACGTGGACGTTTGTGACGCGTTGAAATATTAACATTTTCATAGGGACTGTTCGATATTGTCTGAGGAATATCCGAATCAGACATCGTTTGTATTATTTTATTGCTCGCTGTGGGTGTAGCCGGAGGTGTGCGCTTCAAACGAGGCATCAGGGTTGAAGCAGAAAACAAACGTAGTGCACTAAAAAGGGGTTCAAAAATGCTCGTACCGGCAATTTGTTGTGAACACGAAGACGATGCGTAAGCGCATAGGCGCGTAGCGGTGATGTGACGCGGTGTAGCACACTCAAGTGACGTCACACGTAGCTCTGCTTGCGCGCGTAGTAGTCGTTATATTCGCCGCACGATAAGTAATCCTCTTGGCTCGAGTGGGAGGCGCGCGACTGCCAATTCGATCGACGCTGGTTCAAATCCGCCAGGTAACTGGCGAATCAGGTCTTCCAAATTTTGGTAGAAGTGCACATTTATCTATTTGTTTCACTCTAGTTCTGCCCATAAGGCGGAGTCAGTCCATAAAAGCACTTAAGGAGTGAGAAGGAATTGAAGTTTGCGACGTTATCCAATCAGAGGTTAGCACACAAGTTAAAGAGTCACTGGGGAATGAATACACTGTACACGTCCGCACTGAGCCGAGACACGCGAAGGAATGAATGTCTGTTACAATCTTACAATTGCCTGAGGCAATCAATATAAACTGGAACAACGAGTTTCATGTAATTATGCAGAGTAGTTTTTACAAGTACTTTAGGCATAAGTTGAATTTGACGGTAATTAAGTTATCTCTGTACCTTGTTCCGAAATCGCAAATCTTAGGGGGTTTTCACTCTTAAATGTTTACTTATTGAGCTTTTCTTTAAAATCAATATTTACTCATAATAAGAACGTTGTTTGTTTTGTACAAATAAAACGATTGTTCTGTGTAGGTATCTTAAATGTACCAGGACTTCATATAACTTTCATCAATCCGCCGAATGCGTCTCAAGGAAAACAGTGAAGAAGCAAGCATAGGCAATCAAATCAAGACATCATAGCCAATGATCTGAACAGAAATCAAACGTTATGTACCAGGGTAGCAGTGAGAGATGGTAGTATAACGCGGAGTAAGGCAGTCGGGGTCCGTATCGTAAAAAAGACCGAACGATCGGCGTCCGGAGCTATCGCCATTAAAGTGCGCACGGTCTGTCTATGGTGCAAAATGCAAGCGATTGCGGGCGTGGGCTGAAAATAAATAAATATTTTAGAACTCATCATCTCCCAAGCCTTTTCCCAACTATGTTGGGGTCGGCTTCCAGTCTCACTGGATGTAGCTGAGAACCAGTGTTCTACGAGGAGTGACAGCCTATCTAACCTCAACCTAGATACCCGGGCAACCCAGAACCCCTTGGTGAGACATTTTAGGACTGTGAATTTAATTAAACTGATATTTTCTACTAACGATGCTATTTCCGATCTTGGTTATTTTATAAAAAATATAAAACTTTAAGAATTCCAGGTAGGATGTGGTGCTGATTGATTGAATGACATAGGTAACTAATTACACAACATAATGTATGGCAGATAAAATACCACTCACTATATACATATAACTAAGAAAGTCAAATTATGCTTTTTACTTTTAGTTTTTAAGCTTTTTGTAAAAACAGTGAAATACGAAGTTTTGATTATTTTAACAATCACTTGATACTTTTTCTAAGTCTTCTCATTATTGAAAACCAAACAAACATTTCCGCTAAAAGCTTCCACCTTATCCCGGATCGTTAGCAGAATCTCATGGACTTAAACTATGGAGCGATTCTTGAAGTAACGCGCTCTAAATGCTTCGGCGTCACTTTACCGAAAAAATAACATGAAATCGCGTTCCTTAATGTAAAATGTAAAGGTTTATATCGTATTTCAGTGCTTTAAAGCGTAATTTATTTTATTATTTGTTTGTTTATTTTAATGAAAAAAAATGTGTGGCATGCCATATTGCATTAATGCAAGTCGACCATATAAAGGTCGCTGGTAGACGCTGGATGCAAGTCGTCTCCAACAGGTATCTGTGGAGATCTAAGGGGGAGGCCTATGTTCAGCAGTGGACGTTCTATGGCTGAGATGATGATGATGATGATGTTGGTTATAGATTTGCACTATGAATCAAATAACATCCAAATGACCGCCAATGATTTTTAAATCACAGATAAACTTGCATTATATCAACGATTTGACCCATCCAACGTGTGACCACGGTAAGCACGAGGTCCAACCTAGATTAATCCTATCTGTTAATAAGCCACAACTTATTAAATACAAGGAGACTCGCTGATAAACTGAATTTCCCTATAATTATCATAAGGAACCTCAGTTTCCTATCTTTTAGTACTCAGTGACATTTTCTGAAAAGTTTTAAGTTAGCCAACTAGTAAGTTTCGAAGTTCATAGCCTAGAACAATTGCCCTGACAGTCCGACTCCAGATATTGAACATTCAAAGTTCGTAGTTACAGAATGATTTGATAAAATGAACCTTGATAGTACATGTTCTTTGAATTATCTATGCCAATATAATAAAAACACGTTTTTGTTTGTAGCCTAAAGACTCCGAAACTACTGATCCGATTTGGAAAATCCTTCACTTTTGAATAGCTACATTATTCTCGAATATCATTGGCTATATTTTATCCGGATTCGAGAAGTTGTTCTCTCGGGACGCAGATGAAACTGTGGGAAAACGACTAGTTTAATAATGAAAAGAATATTCAAGCATTTTTTTTATTTCAATTTCAAATTCTTTTTTTTTAACCAAATACGAAATATAAGGTTTTATTAAAAACCCCAGCTGTGTGTTTAAAGACGAACTCACAAAGGGTTTGTACAATCACGCCAGACCTTACAAATAGAGTTTCTTTTTTTACTTAATGTCGATAGTAAGCAGTAAAAAGGGTGAATGCTCCTAATTTGGACCACTTTGTCGTGATTTATTTTTATTAAAGACTTTAGCGCTTTACACTGGAGCCACGCTGAGTTTTTTATTCTATTGTTCTATCTTGAGCAGTATTGTGTTAATTTAAAAAGTTTTAGCTTTACCAAGAATTTGTTTTGTTTATTAACTTTTGTTACACTTGGATTTTTTTCATTAAGAATCATATTTTCCAATAATTAATTATTTGTTCCTAACTCTGTAACTCCAATACAATAGCAAACTCAATATAATCGCCAACAATGTCTAAACCTTTCCATAAGTTCAACACCATTTCGGCATCAATTGAGCGAAATTATAGTAATTATAATTAACTAATCCCATTTCCAAGGAGTCTCAATGTGGAGGGACTTACAAAATCCCTCTCGAGGTCTCGGCAAGCATCAAAAGCTCCAACTGTGCTGCAACTGGATCTTGTACTAATTAAAACTTTCGACCAATCGCCGAACGCTAATTCCGACTGTACGAGTTACTTATCCATTTAGAGTTGGGACGGCAATTGTGCACTTCACCCTGTCTTGTGTTTGTATTGCATTTCTTAGTATGTTGTTAAGTTTTATCGCCCGTGTGTTGTACTGGCCCAAAGAGCAGCTGCTTTAACAAGTTTTTTAATTTCATTTTCTTAAATACCAGTCCAACTCGTATACTCTGTATCTTTTGACAAAAATACTGAGAAAATTATATCCCCATTTGAGGTTAGGTAAAACAAAACTTGAATGCAAAACTTAAGAAAAATGATAGGCATGTAGGCAGTATTTTAATCATTGGAAAGAAAATCCGATAGTTTTAGTAATAGGTTTTGTAACCATTTTCATTTCACTCACACTGAATTATAGGCTTGGAAATTATAGTAAGTATGTAGTGTTATAATATATTATCTTGAACTTCAAACATCCCACTACGTCGACCCATAGTAATGAAGGGAAGTTTACGAGCGACAAAGTACTAAGGAAACATGACTTTATAACGAGTATCCAGTTCTCTTCCTTGGGCTATTGTGGAATATTTAAATGACTTGTAGTTGCCCAGCCGCCAGACGATCTCCGTCATCTGTTGCGTCTACATTGTTTACTCTGAATACTTCAGGCGTTAAATTGCGCATATATGTTTTTACAAAGTTCTTGAGACTGTGGAAATAATTAATCATGATACAATTTATAGCATTTATCACTTCATTCATTGAGATTTTGTCCTATATATAGAGGAACTAGGAATGAATACTGCCCTGCAAAGTGTATAAATTACAAGGATACTAGGTAATTCGAGAGCCACCACCTTTATTAACCAGAAAATTACGAGTTATTTTCATGGAATCCAATTATAACTCAGCTCTTGCTAATTGAATCGTTAACTTTTGATACAGTTATAACTTGTTGGTAATTCGGAAAACATGCAACTAGATTAATATTCGAGGTATGATTTAATTTACTAGGACATCATAATGAGTGCGGAGCCACTGGTCAATGCGTCGTTTGCATTTGTTTTTACTCCCGAGCACCTAAAGCGAAATGTCTTTTACGTCGGAATATTATGATTCAATCACATATTTATAGTTGGAACTGAAATAGGCACGTTTATAAGCCTGAATCCTCGGCAACCCCTGGTAATGAAGAGAGTTTTACGAGCGGCACAGTATCATGAAGTGAACTTTATAACGAGGTATCCCGTTCCTTAGATGGTGCTAAATATGTAAATGTCGCAGTTACCTAGTTACTGGGTTGCAGGTAATACCTTCTGTCTTGGAACTACCGCTGTCGTATGAGAGAGGAAGGAAATAGGCTTAGTTTATTGTCTAGTTTATTTCATACGTTTGTAAAATAGCTTATTAAGTATTCTTTACCAAAAATATTAACTTTCGGTGAGTGGCACCACTTAACTGTAACAATAACTGAACCGTTTACAGGTGACAAATTACCGATTTGGTCAATGAGCGGCAAGGAAACAGCTGGTTGTGGTTTGGACTTTAGTTATCTATCGTTGTAGTTAAATGGTGCAAAAAGTACTCCTCGTATTATTGCGTACCTGTTATTTTAATTAATTTAAATTTCGTCGTATTACTATGACTACCAGGCTAACATAACAACGAAAAGGTGATCCGATACAAGAGGACTTAATTGGTTAAGCGTTTGGCTAAGCGATATTTGGCCCGAACTTCCAAACTTCGAGACTCAACTGCACTATAATTCTCTTCGGTCGAAATCTCCTTGTTATACTGTACTACTAACAGATTGTTCGACAAGCATCCAATAATATTTGCTTATAAATAATATCTAGGTACATTGCACAAGATTTCTGGGAAGACTTGTAACGCAAGTGGAACCGATCGAAACAGCTGGTACTGAATAATAGCAAGCCAATACATTTGTGATAAAATGAAGAATAAATTAATACAATAAAAGACTTCTGAAAACCCTTCTCTCATACAGAGCTTGCATCTATTACCACAGGCTTAAGTATGCACATTAAGTTTATTTTTATCTGTCACTATTTTAGAGTCCAGTGTACAACTTAGTAATTATAACTTTGAAACGTCATTGATACCTACCACATTGTTACTTCGAACCTATGTACTCCTAGTAACAGATGCTTAAAACATCTTCGATTTTCAAGTATCTCTATCAAGTTAGGTCCATCTGAGCGCGCGGTCCAGTTGCCACAAACTGAGTTCAGTTCAATTCTCCGAAGCTATTGACAAAGTTACCCAGTAAGATTACTTAAGGAAATACGGCTTGATTACTCGGTACGTTTCAGATCGATCGACTCCTTGAAGACGAGTTAAGGGTAGCGTAGACTTAGTAACAATTTGGGAGATTTTCACATTAACCAGATTTTGCTCCTGGTTTGATTTTGGCCTTAAAAAAATCTACATTGTCTGTTTGTCATTGATGTATTTTCAAAATTACTATGTCGCATGTCAAAGTCAACTTGATTTATTCACGACAAAAGTGCAAAATTGTCTTTACATCCCCTCCTCCTCACAGCCGCTTCACCAAAAACAAACAAGTCAGACAAGGCACTAAAAAGTAATCATTATTAACCTCAACAAAATGAAGTAAAACTCCTTTTCGCGTCCCTTTCCTCAACAGTACGTAAATTTCATATTCGGGCCACAAATAAAATGGATTGCGGTGATGAAATGGCGGCGGTGAATAAATCACGGCGTGTATAAGGGCGTTTAATCAAAATTCGCTTAAATCACAGTTGATGGAAGTTAGTTCCTCCAGACGTGTGGGAACATGTTACTGTATAAACTGGTCCTAGATGCTTGCTCTACTCACATTTACGATGACGTATTTGATACTAAATGATCTATTAAAGAACTTCTATCGTTGATCACCCTTTTAACATCAATCGACTGAAAGATCACAATGAAAAGCATGGAAACAGAAGCAGACCAATTTTTATACAAGAGCAGGAAGAAGTTAAGATAAAAATGTTTGTGAAAAAGTGAAAATGTAATTTCTTTTGTCTACAGGACTTTAAAATTAGTGGTATAAATGGTAGGTAACTTCATTACTAAATCTTCGGGGAAACCAAGTAAATGTTAAACGGTTTAGGGAGGCTTCTGCAAATATTGTACAGAGGTTTGCTATTACGATTCGCGCTAACCAGTTAACAAAACTGTTCAAAGCTAATCTTATCGACATGGTATTGAAGCATTCATAATAAAAACAAATGATATCCTCTATTACCTGGTTGTGTGACTACAACATACTTTTCAGTTTAAATACAATTTTTTAAAAAAACTAGGTAAGTATATCACGAACCTACTCATCGAAAGAGTGCAATCGGGTCAGTTTCACAATTTCTTTCTATGGTCCTCCCACAACTTCTCGTATAAACAGCAAAAAGTTACGCTGCCCCTCTGTAATCCTTATCTCCTAACCTAGACTTAATAATTTCAACGTGAGATTTAAGCAATCAATTAACGATTATTTGCGAATGCCACCTATTTACATATGTTCCAAATCTGTCCCAAGAAGGTGAATAAAGTCAAGTCAAAGTAAAATATTAAAAGAATATCAAGTGCCGAATCTGGCAACAGCAGCAAAAGTACCCGTCAACTGTCGCTTAATCTGAATTTATGACGCGCGACACCTCCCACGGAGCTGTCGTATCAGACGAAATGAATACAAAGTTTGTGTTATGAACGAGACTTGCCCTCACTTGTATACCGGGGAATACCGGGGAATGCCGGTAATATCACCCGCGGATGTCGGGGTAATGATACCACGGGACAATGGGACAATTTGTAAGGATTTTTTGTGAGATTTTTCGAATGTGAGTGTGAATGTCAGATGAAAAGGCGTTGAAATACGCAAAATAATATTTTGAGGTTTTGGCAATGAATTTAATATAAACGATATATCCTAACTAATATTATAAATGCGAAAGTAACTCTGTCTGTCTGTCTGTCTTTCTGTCTGTCTTTCTGTCTGTCTGTCTGTCTTTTCTTCACGCTTAAACTACTGAACCGATTTGTGTGAAATTTGGTACAGACATAGTTTGAAACTTGAGAAAGGACATAGGATAGTTTTTATTACAAAAAAATAATAAAAATAAAATTATTCCGGACATATAGCGCCATCTATTGGTCAAATCAAAAATCTGCTGGTAGTCACTATTCCACGCGAACGAAGTTGCGGGCAAAAGCTAGTATATAATAAAACACGAATTTATTAATAATTCTATGTTAGCACATACAAATGTTGCAATATTTGTCAATAATAATATAATGAATTCACATTATGCTAAAATTAAATTTCAAGGGAATGGTTTCATAGTTTTCAAAATAATTTTAAACATACCGATAACGGTTACAAAAGAAAAACAAAATGGAGGCTCACAGATATTGATATTCCATTGAAATATTTATTGCATGTGAAACAATGCGAGCTGTGTCGATAGTCCTGCGAAAGCATTGTCATGTCATTTGTTCACAAATATAGCAATAGTATTTGAAAGCGAGAATATTGCTTCCGTATCAAACAGTTTCAATACTGCAGTGCCACATAGAATCCGGTTTTAATTTAAAATTAAACTGACCATTGACCGAGCATCGTGAAGTTACCGCGCTTAACTAGAGCACCCTGGTTAAATTTATCACTAAATTTATTACAGCATCTGTTAAACAATTCCAAACTTTATAATGTGGACAATAAGGTGTAGATTGTAGTGATTGATTTTGAGTTAGCGTATTTGAATAGTTGAGGCCATCAAGACTACGGTTTGGTAAGATACGCTTATCTTTGTAAATGTATGTTTGTCCAAATCTTGAGAGGCGCCTGAAAGGATTTTATGGATTTTTATCTAAAGGAAAGCTTCATGGGAACTCGTATCTAATGTTAGCATCAAATCTCGTTTCGTCGCAAATTGCTGCGAACGATAGCTATCACTTGCGTGCTGAGACCCATAATAAGCCCTAGCTTTCTTTGTTCTGTTATTTTCACAAATTCAAATGTTCCACATACTACTGCGTTTTGAAAAATACGTAGATATGAGTTACCACGATTATATCTTCTATTTACCAATCGTTTCATTGCACATCACATTCATTAAATGCAATAACATTGATATGTTATCTCACCAATTCATGAAACAAAGAGATCGATAACATCCAATGAAGCGAATAAATTCAATTCAAACTATTAACTCTGGAGCCCCATTCGGCTACCAGGATTGCAGTACAAGGGTGCAAGTACAAATGAAACCACCAACGCTAGTTTTTTGGCCCTGGATGAAAACTCTAAACGGCGGCGTGGGGCCAATTAAAAGTTTTACCAATTAACCGGTACCAATGCCACGCAGTTCCACGGTGTTATCTACAACTTTATAACATGGCCGTATACCATATACGTGAGGTTATCTCCTGTGCGAATTGCCACAATATCGTAACATTATTTTTGTGGAAACAACAGATTTTGTTGGGGAGTATTTTTGAATGTGGCTCGTTTGTTTGTGCCGCTGTTTTTGGTAATAGGCCTCAAATTCCTTGATATTGCTGTGGATGATGCTGTACTAACTGAATTTAAATTATATTCACGGGCTTTTAATTACCGAAGTGCCTATTCCCAAGCGGCAGATTTCATGTCTGAGTGTTTTATCATACAGCTTCATTTAAAATCGAAGTTACCTAACTCTCAGGACATAAGGTTGAAACTTCTGCCCTGCTTCTGTACTCTCTAATTGAATATACCAATTTGCATTGGAACATAAAATAAAATCATCCCTCAACATCCTCAAAAATTCACGCACTAACGAATTTATTACAGTTGACTTACCACTTATTCATCGACGGGGACTGAGCTCGTTCAAATTCAACACTGCCTGCGTCCGTGGCGGGGGATTTTCCCGGGATTACGTCGAATCCCGTGACGTCATCGGCCCGTGGCTTATACCCGGCTGACTTATCCGGGCACGTTTTTTTGCCCGCGGAAAATATCGTCTTCGCAGCCGCTTAGCCGAGAGACGGCTCTGAATCCTAATTAGTCTGTGATGAATGAATTTTGAATTTTACCTATTGATTTTTTATGAAGTTTGTGTTGTTTATAAACTGTTTGAAGAGTTTCAGGGATGCTGTGAGTGTTTATTTATGAGATTTTACCGTTTTGTTGTTGAGATTTAAGTTTATTTCCCATAAGAATAACCCTCTGCGTGATGTGATGAGTAATGGTAGTGAAGGGAAGGCGCACATAAGGAATGAGATTTTTTGCGAATTCTCGTCACGGTTGTATTGACCATGAGCGATATAAACGAGGCGTCAACGTTCTCAAGGTCGGGGATGTTTGTTTATGGTAGTTATCAGTATTCTAGAAGCGTTGTTACTGATTGCAATCCTCATTACTTGCTGAGTCAGGATGACGGTGGTATTTTATAACTACAGATGCTAGATAGCAGGAGCAATCTGAAGTTGATATTAATGTGACAGAATTAACTCAGAGGGACTCCTTTTTTTCTAAAAACTGCTCATAGGCTCAATCGATTTTCATTAAATATTTCTAAATACCTTTTTTCAAATTTTAAACAGCGGAATCGATGTTGATAGAATATGTTTTAGAAACCAGCTGCCAACTAAAAAAAAAATCACATCCAAATCAATTCATAGGTTTAAAAATAGGTCGACATGTGTGTGATGAGCATGTTTGTTGGCCGTGGTCTGGGTGTAACAATATATATTTATCAATATGTATATAAGTAGCTATATGTAGTTTATCAGTTGTGTTAGCACCCATAACACAAGTTAATTAAAAACTTACCATGGGGCTAACCGACCGTGTGTAAAAATGTGTCCAGACATTATAAAAAAAAAAAAAAAAAAAAAAAAAAAAAAAAAAAAAAAAAAGCTTCCATACCCAAGTAGCGGTCAAACTTAAAACACCCTTTTTGCGTGGGTGTCAAAAATAGACACGTCCAATCTTAAAACTTTCAAATCAAATTCAAACAGAATGAAGCAAAACACAGACTCGTATATTTACGTCTGCATACAAATGAAACAAGCGAACTAGTCGGATCAAGTTTTCAGCTGAAATAATAAATGGCGGCGAGTAAACTGCGATCAGCTGACGTGAGCCCGGCTCATCTTGTAACGTGTCTATTGTAAGGCGAATTACGTTTGTCTATTGAGTTTGCTGCACATTTTTGTACTTGGTCGATGGGTTTGCAAGGTGATATGGCCTTTTTAGACAATGGCAGGCCTTTTTATAGCGCAGAAAAAAATAGAAGTGAACTTAAGAAATAATTGGCAAAATTGCCTTTCAGTTATCATGAAGCATCATGGTGAAACTTGGTCATAGAGTATTATAGTATAGAGAAACATTAAATTAGTCTGTTACATTTTTCATTTCAGTTGAAAGTTTGCTGTATCCATAAATAAATATCTAAAAAAAAAATATCTAAATGGTTTTTCTTTCTTTCTTCTTTCTTTCTTCTTTCTTTCTTCTTCTAAAACAAAGTATTACTTAGGTACTTTAAATAAAACCACATGAAATCCCAACGAAACACTGCAAAACAAACCATTTACAAAGACAAACATAATTAAAATCAAAACAATGGCTTTTCTAATAAACCTTCATAAAAAATAGTCGGTAAACAACAATAGGGTGGACAGGGAAATCCCTTAAAGGGCGGCCTGCGGCCAGAAACTACCAGGCGACAAGAACACGCGAGGAGATAAAAAAGTAACGTACCATCGCTCATAATCAGTGTTGTGCGGAGAACAAAGCGAATAAAAACAACGGGAAAGATTATATCAGGGAAACAGTGTGGTGCAAAAAAACTGCACAAAGAATAATAAATAAATAAGTAATGAGTTGGCATTGGACGGTGGAAATATTGCTGCATTTTTTCCAAAGGTGTTTTTAATACTTTTAAACGGTAAAGGTGATTTTACAAACGCATAACTTATAAAAATTGCAAAATACATTTATCTGCATGACAATCAGTCAAAAATGATGAATTATGAACAAGAAGCTACTTTGTATGTAAAACAATGCATGGCAACCGTCTGTCACAAAGCGTACGACTTCCAGGAACATTGAATAATACGCAACGAGACAATAAATGCATTTTACTGTGAATGACATTGAATAGCTCTGTGAAAAACAGTTCATATTAAACAGAATAATTTTGTTTGAATGAATCATGAATTTTGGATTTAATTTCCATTATTTAAAAATACTTTTGATTTAAATTTAAATATGTGACTGTTTTCTGTGTGTATTAAGGAAACACAATACGATTGACATTTTTAATCTGCTAAGCAATTATAGTTATTTTCAATAAGTTGATTTTAAAACTAGAATTTGTTTGTAAAAAAGAATTTGTTTTAATTACTTAGACAGTTTTTTTTATGAAAAAAAGCCTTGAAATATCATAAACAATATTTATTCATTTACTTTGATTAAAGTAACGAAATAACCACTCTGCTTAGTAACTAAAGTAACTAAGTGGAAAATACTAGGAGACTAGACGTTAAAGAGAGATTAATTTTAATTTTCCAAGGGAATTTAAGGTCCAGCATTATTTATAAAGTAATACAATAATTTATTATAAGATTTTATTTATTCCCATTATTGATGCTGTAGTCTGTGGTGGCCTAGTGGGTAAAGGACCAACCTCAAGTACGAGGGCGCGGGTTCGATCCCAGGTCAGGCAAGTACCAATGCAACTTTTCTAAGTTTGTATGTACTTTCTAAGTATATCTTAGACACCATTGGCTGTGTTTCGGATGGCACGTTAAACTGTAGGTCCCGGCTGTCATTGAACATCCTTGGCAGTCGTTACGGATAGTCAGAAGCCAGTAAGTCTGACACCAGTCTAACCAAAGGGTATCGGGTTGCCCGGGTTACTGGGTTGAGGAGGTCAGATAGGCAGTCGCTTCTTGTAAAGCACTGGTACTCAGCTGAATCCGGTTAGACTGGAAGCCGACCCCAACGTGATTGGGAAAAAGGCTCGGAGGATGATATTGATGCTGTAGTCTAGCTTAAAATAAGATATTCTAGTAACAATTTAATGGGTTTATTTTGAAATTATAGGTACTCAAAAAAGGTTTTTTTTAAACAAAAAAAATGTTTTTTTTTTCAGAGCTGCTCGGTACCTAAATCAGGCAAAGATGTAAAAAAAGTTAACACTCTTCTAAATATTTTGAAATCAAAAAGCTAAGTTTATCAAGTGTCCCGCTAAGTTGGGCCGGCAGTGTAAACCTCAAGATAAACCGGTAGGTGTTACTGAGCACGCGTCTCATTTGTTCTGATTACCTCTCACGTAACGGGGGATATTATTTATATAGCTATAACTCCGAAACTATGCTCAATTATCATGTTCAATGTCTGTGGGGTAGGCTCTATAACCGACTTATAAAAAGGAGGCTCTTAGTCTGACCTGCTTGTATGTAAGTATGTATGTTTGTCCGCGATTATCTCATGTTTGACTGAAGCTATTTGGATGCGGTTTCCAGAAAAGTATTTGTAACGTTAAAACGGACTTCCAAACACGAATACTACTAATTTTAGGTGCACAGGCCTAGAAGTCGGTGGCGAAATAAACATACTTAGATATTTATCATTAGTTTTTTACCAAATTATTATACCAATGTGAAAGAGCTATAGGTTATAACGTCGTCGTGTGAGTGGAAGTGTTCCCCTGATTCCTATCAGGACAAAGTCTCTCCCCAAGGTTCTGGAATCAGGTTCAGGAATCTACATACACTTTTCGATTACCTTCACTAGATCGGTGTATGTTCTTACACCTTTTTATTTATATTTATTATTACTCCTATTTATTATTATTCCTATTTATTATTACTACAAAATGCATAAAACCATTATTAAAACTAGCAATCTTTTCTTGTAACATTCTTTAACCGATTTCATTAAAATAATTTTCCAGTGCAGTGTTAATAAAAGCCACTTTCCTACTTAGCGGCCAGGCGGTATGAAAATAGCTGCTTTTGTACCATCACGCAATGAATATTCCCAGCGCTGATTATATTCAATATAGATTATGTAATTTTCATTACGGAGTAGGCACCTATATAAATATCCGGTTTTTTTATAACTAGCCATCCAGTGGTTTTAGCCTCATCCCGTAGAAAATACTCTGAGCGACCGAAATACATGTATTTTTTGCTTTATTACTGTTTCTAAACCCTCAATTATTACATAATCCTTAAGTTCTTAAGAGAAATAAATTATCTTTAATCCGAAACCAGTTTACCAATCTGTTATAAGTATGTAGTTATTTTATCTTCCGTCGTTAAGTATATGTAGTTGCATTCAGAGGCTACAAAAAACTAGGAATTTCTGACAGCCTGAATCTTTACTAAACCCAGAATTTATATCTAAAATCGTTTCACTATATCAAAAAAATATGCCCAAACAAATTGTTCGCTTGAAACATTTTTCCTGCTGAGTAAACATATAATAATTTACATGTTGAACTGTTCGTATAAATCCGAATTCGTCCACGTACTATAATTTGTCACGATATTTGACATATTACCAACGCATCGTATGGCAAAAAGTTGACAAATGGTTGGCAAACTTTTTACAAATCTGCATGTAAACTATCGTATTTTATAGTAGGATATGTTTGTGATAAACGGTATTTTGTAAATACATAAGTATGTGGCTTTAATCGTTTGATGGCACTCTGTAAGCTAAGGAAATGTTCAAGTTGTAGATTATGATTTTTTGTATGATTCGAGTATTTAATAAAATTAAATGTTTAAATATTTTGTCAATCAAATCAAATCATTTATTTCATTTAGGCCTTTACAAGCACTTATGAACGTCAAAATTTATAAATAAGGTTGATTCTAGTTGCCCATTCCAAAATTAGCTTCCTAAGGAGAAGAAGGGGCGAGAAACTCCATGGCTACTCTTTTTAAAACAATGTTTAACCAACACTTAAATTCCAAAAATTAACTGCTATTTTATGGAAAAAAATTGAATCATTAGCTAGCTGCCCCAAGAATTATGAATTAAATTCTAACAGCCTTACTTATAAAAATCAACAAATCATCTTCTAAGCATTGTTTTAAGTAATTACTACTTAAAGCCTTAAGTAGTGATTAAATTATTTTGACCTATAAACGTTGCTTAAGCATGTATTAAGTAATGAACAGATAATGACATAAAAACATACTAATTTCTCAACACTACCGGAATGTTGGTAGCTTAAAAAAATATTTGTCATCAAAACGTTGTGTAATGGCAACAATGGCATCCGTAAAATATAAAATTAAAAAGTTGAGCTGTCAATAAACCGGAAATGAAAAATCAGCTGGTAAGAATCCAGCCATTTTGATAATTAGCGGGTTAAACAAGGGTGTGAGGCTACTTAATTTGACAGCTCATTTAAGACATTGCTAAGAAAATGATTTATTTCAGCCACGTTTATAAGTAAGATTTTTTCTTAAACATCTCTGAAGTATAACTTATTATTTTATAAGTAAGGCTGTAAATGATTAAAGTTAAAAAACAAACTTAAGTACAAAGTAGTAATAAATATTATAATAAAATATTTTTAAAATTAAATAACCAAAAAAAACTCGCAACTTTCCAAGTTTCCAAGCCATATGTCACACTCCAAAATCCAGTTGACAAGGCGTCATAAATGCATTTTGCACGTACTCACGTACGCAAAGTGCCAACGCACATATGTTATAATAAACCCTAATTGGCGTCAGCGCACTAAATAATATAAAAGCTTGCGTCCATTACTGCGTAACACACGTTATGACTTCCTGGTGTAAGTAGCGTGAACACAAACATACCAGGATACGAGAAACAGATGCCAACTTCATCGTTTTATGAAGAAATATTTATTACTTGTTGTGTAGCCCTCCGAGGAATTCAACAGAACTCCATTAGCTGTTATTGCAGTGATCTTCAGGGATTCGTGGTTGGGGTAAAAGCTTAAATGAAATGCGAATGGGTTATCTTTGTACCTAATTATTATAAATGCTGTAAATGGTGGTACAACCTCGCATGTTTGTTTATTACGCTTGTATGTATTACTAATGAAGATAGAATTAAACTCGCAACAAATGATTTTACCTACAAAGGACTAAATCGAAGCCTTATTCCTCACCTCTCTACTTCTAATAAGTAGAAATAAAAGGATAATACATATGAGAACTCCTCAGAAATAGGACAAACAAAGCCACGGGGCGCAGACAAAATTCATAGTTATGAAACTGTTTATTCCACTTTCCGCGAGCTAAATAAACGAGTTATCCTTCATAACTCTTTCGACACACCGCCACTTACATGTTAAGCTGACGTATGTTATGCCTCACTATATGAGACTACATATATTAAAATAAAGTCTACTTTGGCTCAGCGCTCGCCAAATAACGCGGTATAAAACACTACATTATTTTGCAGTAATTTGACAATACGCGCTCCGCAGCGCTGTTCGTGCCAGAACCAACTGCTTTTTGATCTATTTCATTTACATATTTTCTAAGTTCATTTAAAAGAAAGTTCTGTATATCTCGCGTCTAGCTTTTGTTCAGGATTTTCCTAGTTTTTTTTATTACTGAAGTAGGTTAAGCAGAACTACTTGCAAACAGAACTGCGTGGTGTCCCTCTGTTTTCTTTGTCTTCTTCTTTGTATGTTTTTCTAGAACTGTGAAAATAAAAAAAAATCTGGTCCAAAACTGACTCTCTAGTTTAGTGGTCAATGGCTGATTTTGAAGGTCCCCAATTTGGTTCTTAAATGAGGAATTATATAGCTATGAATTTATTTGTAAACAAACTGAGAATACCCTCTACTTTATACGAAGTGCGCTAAGAAATACATTTTATACATCAAACCGCGAACTGTATTCCATATCCCACACTGGCTTCGACCAGCAGTATCATACGCATCCTGTAAGAACTACTCCATGCACACGGATAAAAAATTGCCTGTAAGTCGTCTTCGATAAACACTGAAATAATCCTTCAAATCAGTTCAGTAGTTCCTGAGATAATGAACAAACAAATAAACTCTTCAGCTTAATAATGATTAGCATAATATAGCCACTCACATCAATATACGAATAGTTATATAATAATAATATTTTATGAGATTCCATTACGATACTCCAGTCATTAGCAGTATGCTGATGTAATTGAATCGCAAATAGATAGCGCATATAATGTATTGCTGATCGCGTATTACAGAACTATGGTCTACGGTCATTATACTAAACGAATTTTGCTTCACTAATGTATGCATGCATGTACATATAATATGCTTGAGTAAGGAAGGGTTATAATTATGTAACTGACTGCCCCGGTTTTGTTCACGTCCTGGGGGAAGCTTTTCTTGAAGCACAAGGGTTAAAGTTAGCTACAGCCATCAACGGCTTTTCGAAAAGCATCACATAAAGCATGCCAGACAGAACAATGGTATTGTGAGCGAGAAATAAAAAGGTTATTTAACACTAGCTGCCACCCGCGACTTCGTTCGCGTACAATTTTTTTATCGCAAGCGGGTTAACTGCCAAATTTCAAGACCCTCACTTCGAAAACAAGACTTCCATGCGAACTACCAACCCGTATAAGCCGCTAAGAAGTAAATTTTCATAAAATCCCTCCTTAACGCATGTCTTCCCTCTACAAAGATCCTACCTCCCTTCAAGTTTATAGGAGTAGAGTATAGTTTCTGAGACTTCGTAACTAATCAATAATTAGTATTTAGCTTTTACCCGTTTTACTCGCGGCCCGTGGGAACGACTTCCCATATCCGGGTAAAATATAGCCGATAAACGGGCTATCTAATACTGAATTAGAAGGTTTTTTCAAATCGGGCCAATAATCCAAGCAAACAAACTCTTCAGCTTAATAATATTAATATTTGTAGAAAAGATTGGTGACATTTTATGACAAACCACGTAGTTCAGTATTTACTTTTAAACCATCACCGTGACTTAAATTCTAAAATACGCTTGCCTGTATTTGAATTGACATGAATGGTCAACGCTCCTTTGCTGTTGGACATTTAGGGATTTTATCGCGGTTATTTATATTAATATTATTTAATCCCGACGTTTCGGATCCTTTACAGCATCCATGGTCACGGGCAGACTAAAATGTTGGTCGTCTCGATATTTTAGTTACAACAGTAACAACCTTACATTTTGTTGACAATTTTTCAAACGATTTCTTCCAACATTTACAAACAGACTAGTAGTATCGTTTACAAAATTCTTGTTATCAAAGCATAACATCCAGCTAGCATTTGTATTTACGCATATTTGTACAGAAGAGTTAGTATTGTCTGAGGTGGTCGACACTGACAGTAGTGCAGTTGAGTGCAGTAGCAGCCGCGAGTAGCGTCGCGCTGACTGTACCTCACAGGAGTGTCTGCAAGGCGCGCAACCCCCATCACGACGCACCACTACAATGCACTGGTATGTGTTTGTTGAACCTTACCTACTACCTTACTAGAATAGCAATAGGCATTGTGAGTGAAAAAACTTTTATGCAAAAAGAATAAAAGCTGACTTCACAAAATCCATCATCAGTATGCGCCAACAAGCATAAAAAAATACATCCGAATTGAAAACCTTGGGAAGTTGTTTAAAAATGCTTATTGAAGCAAAACATTTTTGGCCCAAAACTTTAGTATACTACCAATGGGTAAACCGGGAGACCCTATTGTTTTCGCTCCTCTGTCCGTCTGCCGTCCGTCACCAGGCTGTATCTCAAGAACCGTGATAATTAGAGAGCTGAAATTTTCACAGATGATGTATTTTTGTTGCCGCTATAAAAACAAATACTGAAAACTAGAATTAAATAAATATTTTGGGGGGCATACAGCAAACGTGATTTTTTGACTCGCGCGCGAAGGGTTCCATACCATTAATAAATAATCCTTCGTGCACGAGTTCGACTCGCACTTGGCCGATTAGTCGTACCAAGGGGTGTTGGATTGCCCCAGTGACTGGGTTGAGGAGTTCAGATAGGCAGTCGCTCCTTTTATCGGTAAAACATCGGTACTCAGCTGCACCCGTTAAGACTGGAAGCCGATCTCAATTTCTTAATTTTATTAGCCATGGTACTTCTAAATTGACCAGGAGAACACTACCTACCACACTGGTCAAATGCGAAGAACCATATCTGACTGAATCTATGTATAGAGGCTTTTAAAATCACCTGCCCGAAAATACTGATTTACCCGTCAACGCATCTTCCCAGAAACAGTGAGATGAGCCGCTCAGCAGAGTTATTCTAACTAGTATTATAAATGTGAAAGTAACTCTGTCTGTCTGTCTTTATGTCTGTCTGTCCTTTCTTCACGCTTAAACTACTGAACCGATTTGTGTGAAATTTGGTACAGACATAGTTTGGAAATTGAGAAAGGACATAGGATAGGATTTTTATTACAAATTAAAAATATTTTTCATGACTGTTCCATCTTTTTACAGAAGGTACAATTAACTGTAATAATAAAATTGTTTCAGGCTGATAATTACGCTAAAAATAGCAATCATAATATTATTATTGAAACTACAAGGTGCACACCTCATGAAAAGAATTGCGCCAATGAGATACATAGATTATTCTGAACAGTATCACAACTTTTATTTCGACAGCGTGGTTCCCGTGTTGTTAAATGAACCTAATTGGAAAGGCAATGGCCAATGGAGGATACCAATCACAGTAGGCGTAATGATAACCTCCGATCGAATGCTCGTGCCGTACAACCCATTTCGTTTGTTTATCCATAACAAAGCTATGTTGGATAAGATTACTGCTAATCCTTTAACTGGACGAGGATTTAAAAGTTATTACTCGACCGAATACAAGATTGCCTGCGGACGTCAAATCATTCCTGATAACGAAAAAAGGATGTTCCATTGTCACGGGAAGAACGGATTCGACTGCCCAGTGCATGACTTGATGGTGCTCAGAATATATGGAAATATATCATTCACTACGATGCCAACTTTAACGTATTCCCAATGTCCCACCAACAAAAAAGATAGTGAGCATGTGCAACCTGGGATTTATCGCACTGAGATAGCGAGACCTAACGACACTCTGAATGACTATTTCAAGTTTGCCTCTGTGGGGTTTAAAAACAAAGCACATATTAAGAGAAATTATTTTTTACATCAAGTTGATTATAAACCTGAGGACTATGCTTTGGTAGACTGTGAAACATGGTTGCCCAGGGATTGGGGACACTTCATATGCGTATTGAATTTAGGAGATTATCCGGCGCTGGGATCAGGCGCTTGGTTAGTATCTGATAATAAAGTCTTTGGAATCGGCAGTTTTGCATTTTTTAGAGGCAAGGAAGGCATTTTTGTATTCACAGACGTGAGACGGTATTATAACCTCATTATGAATACCTGCACATATGAAGATTCACGACAAACACCTCCAGAGACATTTGATGATGACTACCGCCGCCAAAATTTGATACTAAATGACGAGTTGGAAATACCGTAACACAAACAAAAAGACACATGGATACATACTAAATACACGTAAATTACGTATACAGCAATGGTCATCAGATTACCTAATGGCCGAGAATAATTATTATCTTTATATAAAAAAATGCCACTTTGCTTTGTAATTTAATATTTTTTTTAAATTAAGTAGTTGGGTTATGTGTAGTTTGCACAAAATCGGTCAGTTAGTTCTTCATTTTTCACATTTTTTGTAACAAAATGGTGGATTTTTTACGTAGCGAAGTACGTATCGTAGTTATTTATGGATAATAATATCCACAAAAATGTTAATGGAATCATATATGTAGGTGTAGTATGTAAATAATTTGTTACAATTAGTATTTTTTTCATTAAATGCATTTTAATAAAATACTTTTATGACGAATCTCTACAAGACTAATTTTCACTTGTATTTTTCTTATTAAATAGGCAATGTAGTGGTAGTCAAAATCCGCCAGTTTAAAAGCTCTCTAACATGGTCCAATCCCCTGTGTCAATGACGCATTCATTAGGTTAATCTGTTGCGTACTTCACGCGTTCGCACAAGCACTCGTTCATTCCACTCTCTCACTTCAAATTCTATCTTGCTAATCACACGCTGTACGATATTATATTATATTGTAATTTCCATAAAACGCCCTAGTAAATATTGTAGCAATTATAAGCTTGTTTGATTCATCATCAACACCCTGAAAAGCTAAGGAATTACTTAGATATGAAGACATCTGCCTAGCCTTTTCTCATTATGTTGGAAAATTCTCAAATTGTTTATAGGAATTTGGAATAATATGATAATATGTAGTTTTTGTAAAAGACATCCTGCAATAGGTACAAGGTAAAGAATGGAGTTATTTTTCTAAAACCGACATGCAAAAACAAACAACATAGTAACACAATATTCTAAACACACACTTGGACCACTTCAGACACAGCACAAAAAAGAATACCTAAGCAACTGCAATTAACAAGCACTTTTTAATACAAAAAGTTGATTGCCCTCTCATTCTATCTATGCAAAACCGCATACGTGTGAAAGAGACAGCCGATACATTGTCGGCTCGCATCTGCTTCCCCACTTACAGTTTTTCCTGCATTTTTCCCACCTAGCGGGGTTTTTATACTAGTATGTCGGATACGTGGTATTCTCATCAAGGTTATCACGTATGCCTCCATTTAATTAAAAAAATATGTAAATAACAAAATGTGTCGCCATAGAACTCTAGAAAAACTAAATCATACAACACTCTAGTTAGAAATAAGACTACACGCTAATGCTTAACGCAGTCGTAAAAAAACATGATCATATTTGACCTACCCGTAAATTCCAGACTAAACAGTTGATGCAGCCCGATGATGGTGGAAAATATTTTTTTATTAGAAAATCCAAATTCAATCAAAGTTTTTACATAATTGGCCAAATACCTGCTCGTTGTTATATGCTTACTAATATTCGTCTTTATACTGTTTTATGAGCCCAAACAATCTATTGGCATTCTTGATTGGTAATATTTAACTTTAAGATTCAATGATTCAAAACCTCAAAGATACCGTGGAAGGCCAAGAGAAAAGTAGAAAATTGCTATAAATAAAGCAAATTACTGCGTAACAATCGCTTGGGGGTATTCTTTATTTGCAGAAATTATCTGCACGGCAAAAAAGAAGCACGATTCTTAAAATACACCATTTTTACACGAATCAAAGTATAAATCTATCCCAAAACATCGCAACAAATATAACAAAAATACAGTAGACTTGCACAATTTAACCGCGAAGCAATTTGCCCCCACCCCGTCCTCTAAGAGTCACAATAAAATTTATTGCCTGCTCTAAAATATATATCTTTACTACACAAAAGATGTCGCCCCTATCTACCAATTCCCAAAGAGAAAATTATGTCTAAAAAGATCCAAATCGAACAGATTTAATGCCATGTTATCAAGAGATAAGATAAGTGTAAAATAATGGATTTTTCCGGCTGTCTCTGTTAGCGATTTATTTCAGGACCATTTAGTGCCTGAGTTTAAATATCTAGGTACGTTCTGAGATAAAGCTTGTGGCACATTATAGCAGCACGGCAACAGCACGGCTGCAGCACGGCGTCGCCTCGAATTAAGACTACGGCGAGCGGACAGCGCGCCAACCACGCGCTGACCGCTCGCCGTCGGCGCGCCGTCCGCTCGCCGTCGGCGCGCCGGCCGCGCGCCAGCCGCGAGGTGTTAGCTTGCTGTCACCGCAAACTCAATATTATTTCAAGACGATTATGATTGATGTTATGATTGAACACGACGTAATGACGTTGTTTCGCTGCCGGCTCGGAGTCGGCGCGCAATTAGCACGCCGTCGGCGCGCTGTTCGCATGAGGACCGCTCGCTTGCAGCACGCGGGCGGCGAGTCGAGTTGTGTGGAAGCGGTAAGCACGCTGACTGCTCGCCGTTGGCTTTTTCATATTGACATTACGAAATATATTATAATGTACACGATTTAATGCTCTAAATTGAATGACAACTTAAATGCTGGTGTGGAGCCGTGCTGTTGCCGTGCTGCTGTAATGTGCCACGTCCTTAAGGATTTGAAGGCGGTTTTACATTTGAAATAGGTCTTAGGCTTGCTTCATTAAATTACCGAAAATTATCAATATACTTACGTAAGCTTTAAATTCGACTATCTATATCTAATACGGTGCTAGAGGGATAAACAAATTCGGAACTTTAATAAAATCTTTATAATAGGTTTGTTAATCGTGATAATATCACACCTATTATTTAATATATATATATATATTTAGTGATTAACAAACCTATTATTTTATATATTTTATTATTTTAATGAAAATTGGTCTAGAGCCCGAGAAAGGACATAGGCTAACTACTTTTTAACCGGTTGCAAAAGTTTAAGTGTGTGTTTTTAAGTCTAAAAATAAATGGCAAAATTAAACAGCCATGCGTTGTTTTAAAAGGTTGCACAAATGTCCATTTAAATTAATTTAAAATTCAAAAATACCTACACGCTAACTAAAATAAGACAGCTACAGCTATAATATAAATATAAAAACAAGACATAAAGTCTGTGTAAGCTTGTCACATAGTCAAAAATAGAATGTTCTGAAAATATTTGTTTCGTTCAGTGTTTTCTAATTTGTAAAATAATAAAATTAATAGCGTACATACCTAGAAATCTAATAATATCATATCTAACCTTTTCCCAATTAAGTTGGGGTCGGCTTCCAGTCTAGTCGGGTGCAGCAGATTACCAGTGTTTTACAAGCAATGACTGCTTATCTGACCTTCTCGACCTAATTACACGGGCAACCCAATCCCCCTGGTTAAGACTGGTAGTCAGAATTACTGGCTTCTGACTATCCGCAACAACTGCCAAAGATAATGAAATGAACTAGAAATATAATTATAAATCTTGCTTGATTTAAATCGATTTTAACAATTTCTTAATTCTTAACTATGCTCAAATTACCTAAAATATTTTGGCAAATAATAATCCTATTAGACTTTTTCCGCTCAAAAAGTCAAAGGCAGTTTGTAGCCATCAATCGCCAGTCCATGCACTCATTCTCGGCTACCGTCAGTTACGTAGGTACGTAATCTCTACACTCCTGATAATGACAGTTATAGCATTTTCCTCAGATCATTACGTTGTTACAGCTTTTTTATCCTCCCACTGCTGGTTACCTCCTCTCACACGGAGAAGGATTGAGCGTTAATCACCACGCTTGCTCAATGCCGGGTGGTGATTTCAGACTTCATAGCCCAGTTTTCCTCAAGATGTCCTTCACCTTTTTATTAACCATTAGTTTTTATCAAATGAATATGTTAGTACAGTATAAATAGATTATACAGAAATAGGGGTGCCAATATAGTGTCAGCAACAGGAAGGCGGTTGTGTTCCACTTTTCCCCACGTTACCCTTCCATTACTCTATTATGATGAGCGAATGTTTTGTCGTTTGCACGCCTCTCTGCCTGAATTATACTTTTTCTGTAACATTTTTTTCATTAAGAATAATATTTTTTTTACTTGACGTTTCGATAAAGGACTTAACGGTTGGATTTACTTTCTGCGTGGGCTCAGAGGCATTTTGTTTGAAATAAGATATATATAGAAATAAGAACATTTCGTGTTTCAGTTATAAATTAAACAAACGTTAATTAGGTTGCTTCGCTGAGGAAAAGTGGCTTTAAATGAACAACTGGAATAAAAAGAGACTAAAATATTAAGTTCTTTTGAACTCGCAATTTTGCTAAGTAACTACGCAATTGGATATGAACATATTTGGACCACGGAGAAAGGAAATATAGCGGTGATGCCATAAAAAAGGTAGGTCAGGCGGCTTCTTGTAGGTCAAGCATCGTATCAGTTACTAGAACTAACAAGACGTTCGGATCCTTATAAAATCGAAACCAAACTGTCAAAGATTGGTCTTGATTGGTTGGTGATTTTATTCCGAAAATATTGGGCGGGTGCTATAGAAGGCGCGAAGAATGTTCCTCATCCCTGGAACACCCGCATTTTAGAGTGGTCCTGTCTTAGGAGATTTTGCGTTATGACATCTCCGCTAGTCATTTTGTTCTCCGTGGTACCCACGGACAAGAAAAGAAGGAGGTTCCCAATTTGTATTGGTGGGCTTTAAATTGATTTTGTTCCTATTTACCTCACACAGATTCATTAAAATAGATAAAAAAATAGGTAAAAAAGATACATTGAAAAGTAACGCAGCGCATCCACCAAAATCTTTTGAGAACCTCCAACGTTAAATCGACTTTCGACAAATGAGATTAGAACATTGCTACTTCTAAGCCTATAAGCCTAAATGGCGTAACAAACCCTAAATTTCCATCCCTCATAATCCTTCAACCCTGTTACCAAGGTTAAATTCTTCCATTTTGCTTTATAATTTCCCGGCCATATTTCTCAAACATTATTCTTTCAAATTAAATACAAAACAAGAAACTCTTAACACTCCATAGGCCTTAAGACTTCGACTTCTTAAGTCAGCGACTTTTAAAGTCTTGTCAGAATACTTCGTTGGGCTCATAGTACCAGGCTGGCAGCCGACGATGGAGTTAGAGAAGTTTTATTGTCGTATTTATGACTGTTGTTCATCGTAGCTACATGTTTTAATGTTACTAAATCTGCTAAACTTAGTTTGTTTTGCGTTTTATTTGACTTAGATATGCATGGGATATTTATGCCGAAGATATAAAAGTATACAAACAATGTAAGTTACACTACACATTAATTTGGTGTCTTGGTGAATAATGTGGAACAACCGTATTCATATTCAATTGATGAATTACGGGTGATTTTTTTGCTGGTATCTTTTTGGCAACACTGTTTTTAACAGATCACGCGTGAATCGTGTCTTGTGTTATTATCAAACTCGTTCAGTTTGGTCTATAATTTAACCATGAATCAACTTACGAACGAACAACACTTGCAAATTATTGAATTTTACTATCAAAATGCGTGCTCGGTTAAAAGAGTGCATCGCGCACTTCTTCCAATTTATGTTTTTTTTTGCCCAAAATGGAAGAATTGGACATGCCTGACATGTGGTTTCAACAAGATGGTGCCACATGCCACACGGCACGCGAAACAATGGCCCAATTGAGAGCCACCCTCGGTGAACAGTTTATCTCACGTTTTGGGCCCGTCAATTGGCCGCCTAGATCGTGTGATCTAACGCCTTTGGACTATTTCTTGTGGAGCCATGTTAAGGCTCATGTCTACAGGGATAAACCAGCAACGATTGACGCACTGGGAGCCAATATTGAAGCTGATATGTTGGAGAGAGTGTGCCGAAATTGGGCCTTGCGAATGGGCCATCTAAACCGGAGCCGCGGCCAGCATTTGCATGAAATCATCTTCAAATATTAAATTATATTGATCGTTCTATCGATTCCAATAAAGATTTCATCAAATTTTTCAGATTTTTTGTGTTTTTTTTTGAAAATCAAATCCTATACCTCTTAAAAAATCACCCGTTACATAAATAAGTGTCGCAGTGTCGCCGTAAGATTGTCATTGCATCAGCTACCATCATCATTACTTACGGAACTTACTAAGTTATCTATTGTTGCGAGCAGCTAGCTTGAAACTGTTCTAAAAAAGAATCAAAATATATAATTTATAAGCTATCACAAAACCTATTTAGTGACCGCCACTTACCGATTCCTAGAAAAAACAACATTTTGTTTATAAAGGTCTTATTACGCGAAATAATATTGTGACCTTTATCATATAAGTCCCCTATGATCTCTATTTAAGTAGCAAAAGATAAAACTTGGTAATCTAGGGTAAAATGTTTGTATTGTTTAATACTTATTTTGTTAGAAGTTTTTATTTGTTTCAGTATGCGTGGTCTCTTGAGGGTTAAATGTCAAATGACGTTACAATTGTCTATGCTACTTTCCACGATATTTTGGTGAACCAAAGAAATATACGTAAAAGTTATATCTTACCTTTTTACTAGACCCATTACGCAATAAAAGTATGTAACTTACTATTTACAATTAAAATTCTTCTAGATTCCAGAGATATCTTCAAAATATTTTTTCTTTTGACTTCGACTCCTTATAAGACGTTGCCCTACTGACATAATAGGTTTATTTAGAGCACAATACAACGAACAGAACTCACCACAAAGAGTACTTAATTCTCAACTAAGAACTGTATGGTTGGGCTCTAATGCCACTCAACAGCGGAACAACATACTGCGGTGGAACTTTACCAAAAGGGCCCAAACTTGGACCGTGTAACTCACTGGAGATGCCATTGCCGTGCTTTCTCGTCTGCCAAAGACACGAGAGCGCCGCTGTTATAAGCATCGGCAAGGATATTGAGCCTTCACCTGCGCAGAACTCCGCAGAAGTGATTTTTTGGTTTATTGCCATAAGTGTACAGTGCGCAAAGCGATCCCCACTCTTCCGCCGAGAGCTCATTATCCGTGCCGATAACTACTCACGTATGTAAAAGGCGTCAATTTTATGCCTGAGTTTGTGATATTTGTTGCATTTTTATTGTCATCAGGCTAGGTATCTCACCTTAAGGTAATCAACGATGTGGTCAGAGATAGAACACGCTTGCCTAATAAGTGAACCAACTATATTTTTTGCATTCAGGTCAGCATTTTTAACCGACTGCCCAAAAAGGAGGTTCTCATTTCGGATGTTTGTATTTTATTTTCGCAATTAGACATTCGTGCTTATCGCAGTTCCGGTTTGTTAAACGCTCAAAGTGGCCGACTTACTCTTTCAGGAGTTAACTTTGTAACTTGGAATAAACACCCTTACAATGGAGTATAATGAAGTAAACTAAAGTCTGTTCTTTAGTTCAGCTAAGTTATATTTTCGACTAGAGATGTACCGTGGGTTTGTCTGCGCGTATCATGTGTCGGTAAACTACTTACAAAATTGCAATTTCATAATGAAATCACACAAGGTTGGCTCTGGTTTCGATAGGTATTTAGCACAGACAGACAGATACTGAGGAAATTAACTCATGCTGAATACATAGGAATCAATTGTTTCTGCATATATTTGTACCTATTTACATCTATTCTTCAGGGCACAAAAAGGGCACTTAAGGCACACAAAATATTTAACATTTTGAATTGATGCTTAATCAACATTTTTCTTTCTTGTAACTGGTAGTTCTTTAAAACAACCACGATAATTCCCAAACAATGCAAAAGACCTTTGTAATAACTCTCTCGTTAGCACATTATTTCTCTTGAACCACAACAACTTTCGTAATTTTCAAACGCAAAACTTACAAGAAAATAATATTCTGTTTTTTAATTAAGTGACTTAATTACGTACGTAGCGAACCAACCCTTACGCAGAGGGTTGAAATTTTCGCCAAGTTTCCACTTTATAATAATGTAGAATGTTGAATAAATGAAAAGTTTTTGTAGTTGCGACCATCGGGGAGTTTCTGGACCAAGTCATTCGTTCAGTTGCTTTTTAAGCATAATTTTTATTTATTAACTTTTAGTTTGACGCTAAGTAGATTTATATAAGTGTGATATTACGGTCCCAGGGAGCTATAGTGCGCTGTGTAGCAAGCTTGTTTGCTATGAATTATTAATCAGTTCATTTCAAATGTTTTTTTTTTAATTAATTTGTTGCATATTTTGTAACATGTTTATTTTGCCATCTAATCTAAAAACATTAGATGAAATAGTAACAAACGTCCACGCTAATATCGACACATCTAAATTGTCGCGTTTACATCGTGATAATATACTCTCATACAAATTACTTGTATCGTTATGCATCAGATCCACGCATTCAATTACAGTGACAGACATCTGAAATGTTGAATAATGATTTCATTTCGATATTAACGGGTTTAAATTACAGATTGTTTCAGTTCAAAGTGGTAACAGTTTTAGATTAAACGGTCGGCTATTAAAACAATAGGAGTGAACTGTGTACACCCAACAACTGTTCGTATTGACAATGGCGCGTTGATTGTGTTTGTAACCGCAGTTCTGATTGTAAATACTGGTTCGGTTCAGCTCTATCCTTTTATAGTGCCCTGGTAATACGCGTATATGTACTATCTATGTTAAGGATGAATCGGTATTTATGAATTTGTTGGTTTTATAAATTTAAAGAAAAACGATAAGTATAGTTAATAATTTATTCGTAATTATTTTTTTTTTACGCACAGTAAACCTGAATCTTATTTACAAGTAACGTTTTCACATCAAAACTTGTAAGGTAGAAAGCAAACAAACCTATGTAGGTAACGATAAAAATCTGTTTCCGAATGAAACCCCTTTTAAAATTACCGAGGTGAATGGATACTTTAAGCCAATTTATAATGTATAGATGTTCCAAGCTGTCGGAACAAGTGAACCGATTGTATTAAATGAGGCGTCTGTCGATTCCATTAAGTGACGCGTTGCGTGTAACTCGATTACAGGCTGTATTTTCCGTAAATCATGATTAACCTTTTCTGCTTCAGACTTTTATAAAATAAAATATAGTGGTTTTATATTACTTTTTGTAACATCGACTATTTTTATCAAACATTTTCCACTATAAAAATGGATTCTACACAAAATAAAGCCATAGCTAGGCTTGTTATCGGAATGTGATAGTTGTGAACACTCGCAATAACTATTTATTACCCAGTATTATTCAGCGCTTGATAGCACTTCTACGGTTTCATTATATCCTGGTGGCCAGTATCGAAATACTTTGAAACTTTTCTACTTTCCACGAGAAACAAAAGTTTGTTTTTTTGTACTTACAAAACCGTTAAAGTGAATCTTTTTGTTCTCAGCGTGAGACGAATTAATAAAAAGGAACACAATTTCTATATTTATTTATAGAAAGAAAAATATCTCGAAATATCTTGTACGTAACGAAATAAAACCGTAATCAATTACTGAGTTTTGGAGGACACGATAAACTGAAAGTTCAAGCTGTCATTTGAAGATCTTTGGTAGTCATTACGGGTAGTCTGGAGCCTAACAATCAGTCTTACGCCGACCCCATCATAGTTGGGGAAAGGTCAGATGATGCAACAAATTCAAAAAAGCTTATGAAATAGAAACAAATAAATGCCATGTAACAGAGAAATAACTAATTTCATATGAAACGTCAAAATAACAAATATATTTTGATACTATCATTGCTGCGGGCTTACACGTTTCCACCATTGGAAATAACAGACAGCTTCATTATTATTTTGCCTTCAAATACAACAAATATCTACCTAGTTGAAATATAGTTTACAGCCGTCGGCTTAGTCATAATATACATTCGGATTAACCGTCCAACTCTATAGTAAATACGTGTGTTAGTTTTTGCGCTATGTAGTGAAATGGCTTAACAAATTTGAATGTTTGTTAGTTCAACTTAAAGGATGAGAATTTGTCCACAGAATAAGTGTTTTTGAAGTATTGAACTTAAATTTCTAAATACTGAAAAACATGAAAAAGTTTTTCACAAAATCGATCATTATGCTTTTTTACCAACAAAAAACGCTTTAAGATTAAATAAGAACGAATTCCAGCTGTCAGTGATCAATTTCCCGTGAAAATTCCGAGTAACAGTGTTAAAAAGAGAACATTTCGACTTCCTTGGAAGTCAATTAAATCTATCTGAAGTTGTAACGTTCTTCCTCGGCCCACTTTGATTTGTGAATATTAATACCCCAGTAACGAATGTCAAAGGTCCCAAGTTTTGTAATTAAAGCTAGAATTTTCTTCGTCAACTTAAATAAGAATGAACGTAATATTGTATGGCAGGATATAGTAAAAGTGTTGAAGTCACAACTTGTTTGATGTGTTAGAAGCAAAGTTGCGAGCAGATAATGTCGACTGAATAAGTTTGAAGAAGGATTTCAGAAAGAGAATCCAGTGATGATAGGCTGTCATTTAGATTGCTTTAAATGAATATAAAACACTTACCTACTATCAACGCTAAAAAGTAAAATTATATAAAACCATGAATACATTGAAGTTTGGTTTTACTAATATAGGTATGATGAACTTCAAAACAGTAGGTACAATCCAAGATTACTTCTGAGAACACTACCTCTGTAAGTGGTTTTAGTACCGAGAAATCGAACGCGGAACCTATGTATTTGCGTACTGCAATAAAGAGGTACGGAAGAGGGAGTCCTTTTTAAAATCCTTTTAAACAATTTCTCGTTTACATAGAAGTTGACTTCATTAATATTCCTTTAGAAGTATTCTTGTTATAAAACAAGATGAAAACTCCAACAACAAATATTGTTAGCGGTCTAGATCAAAACTTTCCATTAAACTGAAATCCTTTACACTGAAGGGCACAAATAAAACGTAACCAAACCACGAACTATTTGTCCACGCTCACTGGACCTTCACAAAGAGATTTCAATTTAAGTAAAGCAATCCAATTTCACACGGCCATGGATATAAATGGGCGTAATTTTATACCACGGATGTAAGCCCCGCTTCAAATTAACGACTGTTAGTTATGACGACCTGGTAGCTAAGGACTTATAATTTTTTTTAGCGAAGAAATCTACAAACCATTAGTCGTTTGTTTACAATAGGTAAGTAAGTATAAGTAAGTTATTTCTGTATGGATATCATTAAATTAAGAAAGGTACGTTTTGAATTCTTGCTGCCGACTGCAACTGTCGATATGACATCTGACCTTCTGCACATGCTGATGCCGCTTCGATCCGAAACGGTTCCATGTAAATACATAAGTACAAACCAGTAGTGTAGCTGCGGCTGACTTCATGCAGTCAATTGCTGTTGGCTGCAAGAATGCAAAACGTACTTTAATGACACCGCTTTGTGAGTTATCCGGTGGCCTATCTATATGCCAATTATTCATTTTCCCAAAGGGGGCTACGGATAAAATTTTCTTATTTTATTTTTAAGAAAAGAAAACAATGCGGAAAAACCCCATAGCGCACCCAAGAACCAAATTGCCACACATTGTTACCAGGATAACAGGAAACAAAACATGTTTGCTTAAAAAAGCAACGCACAGTGATTCACGCTCCATACAAAGGCGGCCATAAATACGAAACTCACAAATACTTTTAATTAATTTATTTTACACGTTGAAATATGTTAAGAGAAGTGTAAATTATTAAAATTATAACATATCCACATTCATTAAAAAATATATCATTACTATTTAGGTGTAAAAATGTCTCGCAGTAATTTTGTTTTAGACGATAAACCTAGAACATGTCATACTGCGACTTTTAATGAAAAATCTATATAAATAATGGTTATTTATATTAAAAACAACTATAAAGGAATAAAATAAAACAACAAAAATACACGAACAACCTTTTTTGCAAATACACACAAAACACAAAATATACCAGAATACATTCAAGCTCAAAAGTATTTACTACAAACAGATAACAAATCTAGTACAATTTTTGATAGTACACACCTTTTGTTTTTGACAGGGAACTTTCGTAAACCTGTTAGGAAGGGATCTTAATGAAGAAGTTGATGGTTCAACTTTGTCAGACTTCTGAGATACATGTAACTCAATTCGCTCTACATCAATATTTTCAACTACATTCAGCCAATCTGAATATTTCTCTATAAACTTAGACCCACTACGATTTGATATTGCCCAATAATGAGAAATTCGTTTACATACATTCATAATTTTATTACTTAAAGTCTCTAGTTTGATATTTTCGATGTCATCCGAAAGGCACGATGTTTCTGTAAAAGTATTCAGGACATGTTGCATTTTTCATTTGGACTACCCTCTTTAGAGTGCCAAATGTCAAAAATAGTCGTCCTCGAAACAGAACATTTGAAAACTTTACCTAAAACAACATGAAAGCTGAACTTAAAATATAAAGTTTTTTTCTTTACTATGGACATGCATACTTTGACACTCCTTTAACCCAAGAAGGGGCAGAAAGATGCAGATGAAACTTATATGGTTTTATAAGAACATCCTCTTTATTCGAAAAACATTTGCCTCAAGTGCAGCACTGAGCAGCAAAAAGTTATAGGTCCAAATGAAATCAAAGTATACCAAACAAATCTACAAAAACGCTACCTTCAATAAAAAAATAAAATAAAATATTAAACGCATTAAAAAAAATAAAAAAGTAGTTGATAATAGAAGTACATACCTTGGTCTTGGACCTCCATACTGTCACCATACGTAAACACTTGATTTGGAATAGTGACACTCAAAAACAAAGTGTTAAGTTTTGATGACTCACACGTTGCGATAATTAGACTCGAGATGCGCTAACTTCCGATGCACAAAAGTGAATAATAAGTTGACCTTATGACACTGGTATTTAGAGTTTTCGGAAGCTTCTTAACTTGTTAATCACTTAGTAAGTAGATCTAATGGGGATAAGCCGATGACATTTTTCGATTTATGGCCTTAGAGTGAATCACTGTGCAACGTGAGATCCTGTGTCATTGAACACTACAGCTACAGACTGCATGCAGTGGACCCTGTATTTTGTTGGGAGTAAATAAATGTAAGCTATATTGTTGAACATTGGGGTGTTTTAGATAGCCTGCGCCTGTCTGTGCCCTGTCGCCGACATCCGAGAGGCATCCGAACCCACGGGTATAGAACGTAACTTTACGTGCCTGCGGGTTTTATTTAGTACCTAAAAGTTTTGCAGCCTGATTAATATAGTAAGTAATACTAAGCTCAAGCACCAAAGAACGAATGATTTCTTCTCAATTTAAATATTGAATAATTAATTCCTTAATATTTATTATAACATCGAAATGTTAACCACAAAAGAACTTTTAAACATAACAAATAGTTAAGGTTTCACTCTGAATTTATTTTCACATTTTCAAGAAAAACATTCTTTGACTTAAAAAAATATGAAAAGATCCTTTAAAACACTCATGTTTACGTGCTATGTTCGTACAAGTCGGGCACGTCACTGAACGGATTAACGTTACGTCAACCGCCCCGATACACCTGTTGGCTGCACTGCAGCACCGCAGCACGCAATGTACCTCAATACGACCCCCTGTCTGTTCATGTCGCCCTGGTAACCGTAATAAGGTTCAGACTCCTAATAGCCTTGCGGTTCTGATACCCCTGGTGTTGACGTGTTTCATGTGAGCCTAGTACTTTTGCAATGTTAGTCAACCCACGCATCGTAATCTAGTAAAAATAAAAGCTACTTACTTGCAAAATTAACGTTAATATCTATGTAAATAAACCCTTCATACTTGCAAAATGGTATTATAATGTTTAAAATGCATTCCAAAAGCTGTTATTGAGGATGACAAGCCAACGAAGCTTAGGACAACCTACGGCAGTAACGTGATGGTTGGATGATCTGCAAAGATCGCTGGTAGGCGATTCCAACTGGACTTCTTGGATATCAAACAGTGGTCGTTTTACGACAGAAAATTGAAGCGGCAGAGAATGACGACCCGGATCGCCTTTGACATCGCGATGCTGAATAATTTTAACTAAAACCAGTCTAATAGAGATCCCAGCAAAATACTATTAACATTTGCTGTCTCATAACGTCTAGAGATAGTAATAAAGGTAAGAATTTGCCAGTTCATATTTTCCGCCATCATGACGGATAAAAAATGATATATAGAGGCATTACGATAGTTGTACCGTATCCTCCCACTTCAGCGTCGTATGATTGACGTATTCATATTTCCGCATATTCACGTAAATGGCTTTTTGCAAACACCATCGTTCATCATACATCACAACTCCATAGCCGTGACAAAACAAAATATTACCCAAATAAAATTGACAAATATAATTTGTTGGCGCTGTGTTTTTATTTGAGGATTTCGAAAATTAATCCCTCGGATTGTTTGATTGGAAACGGGCGCATCTATCAAAAAGTTTAATGTTTAGTAATAATCGTCCGGGGCTTAAGTTTTTTTAATCCCTCGGTAGGAATATCTAAACTTTATGGTTTCCAGAGATTAATAGCTTTTTATAGCTGGATAAGGAACAAACTTAAAAAAAAGGTTTTCAAAATTAGCATTGTCTGGACTTTGACAGCAAACAGGACAACAAAGACAGGACTTTTTTGAATACAGATTCAACCAGCATGCAAAGAAATTTTAAGGGAATCGGGAGATTTTTTGAAAGAGGAGGAGAATTGCTTATTGCTGACATTCATGCAAAGCGAAAAATTGCTTTTATATTGTTTTGCATAGTCTCTCTGAGCAAAAAGTCCATCTGGATAGTGAAACAAGAAACGTGATTACAACTACCCTGGCTGCCGACAAAATGTGTAAATAGCGTTCCCGCTTAAAGTTGCAGCGTACACCGGTCCCAGCCAGTTTAAACTAGTTGTAAATGTTAGGGGCACTGTTGCGAAACAAAAGTTTGTACTAAAAATTATCGTTGTTACATACAATTGTTGTTCTTTTTACTTGGCTCCTGCGCATTTTATTTACATTTTCTCTACATGTTTGTCGATATGTGTTTTGTTTTATAATGTTCAAGTATTTTTTTTGTGCATTTAAATAGTTAATTTCAAACTAAATACAGGCTTCAAGGGAGCTCAAAAAAATGAACTTTTTGTTAACAGTGTGCATGTGTGTTCTTTCTACCCAACTGAGAGCAGGCAGTTATGGTTTCAACATCATTTCTGTTAAATTATTACTGTAAACAACATACAAAAATGCCTATCCAATTTGAAACAAAGAAACTTAGCGTGAACTAACATGGGAAAATTAACTTTTTGTCCACAGTGGTCAGAAGTACGATGGTTGATGGTACTATGTTTCATGAGGTCCGCACAAACACCAGCGTCGAGCATTGACGCTGGTGTTTGTAATTATATTACTTAAAAATTTAATGAAAATATTCCAAAAATCACCTTCAATATTTAAGGTTTTGGTCTTGAGTGTAGAATTATACTCTTTTTGTATAACACCAAATAGTGATCCATAAATGGCGTCACTACCATTTCGTCAATCATCATTATCAAGAATAGAATAGGTTCCAGTTTTTTTTGTTACGTTACTTTCAAATCTAACTCGACTAGCTGAATAATCTGTCATTCTATTTTAATGTCCCAAATGTAGGGTCTGTAAATCCTTGTTATATACCCGGTTGGAGAGACACAGGCCTTTCACTGTGGTTCATAATTCGGTCACGGATCCGCACGCGACACGTACCACCACTCGACACAATTATGACCTACTACGTGACGTTCTTGTCGCCCTGGTACATAAACACGTGTTATGTACTGACATAAAGAACTTGGATGCTTTTGGCGGTCCTATCATTCTTAATAAGGCACTGTCATTCTTTTTCATGTCGTGGTAAATTTCTTTCTCCATTTGAGTTGCAATCCTACATCCTACTATTGTTATAACATTTCATTTGCAGTAATAGTTTATAGATGCTTTCCTTATTTCGCCTTCTCCAAGCAAGAACTGGCATCCGATATGAAATATGTATCCAATGTCATGACACTAATGACATAATCAGTGGTAGTGAGTTAAACGCGCAAGCTAAGCAAGACATTCCACTTTTATCTTCTGTTCCCCTAGTATAATAAAGTACCTAACCCGAGTTAAAAACGTGTTGGTACAATTTTACTGTTTAGTAAATAACTACCGTGGCTCATAGCCATCAAAATTTTACCGAGGATTGTTACTATGTCGAGGTGTCCATTACATAGGCTGGCTAATTAGGTTATTGAATTACCATAGTGCCAGTGGAATAATTAACAATGTCATTCATCAATGACCTAAATACGCGAGCCAAGTGAATGTTCGTACTGTATTTATTCCATACCAAAACATGATTGTTGGGTTCTACATTAAGCACCGTATTAAATCTAGCTACTTAATAAACTAATCCAAACTAATGTTATAAGTAAAGCTAAATAAATAGCGTGCGTGTAGGTATGTATTCTTGCGTGAACGCGTTTGTCGTAAGAACTACTGGCCCGAATTGAACTACTGGCTATTTTCTAACAGGGTGCCCGGAAAAGCGCAATCGCACCTTCTTGTGTGATGTCCTTAGCAGTTTTTTATTACCATAGGGCAAGTACCAGGCAAGCATATCTCACAAGCAGTATCATCAGCCCATTTCCAAAAATAAGTCTCTATTAATAACACTGTAACGTCAGGGCATACGTAACCCAACCTCTGGGCCTCATCCTGGGTACTCTTAAGCCCCCTTACAATGACAATTGTGAAGGACCCCAAGCGAATCTCGACGACTCAAGGGTCCTGAGTGGTGCTTCGTGAATATGTACTCACTTATATAACGACTAATGTCTGAGGGTAAAGCACGTTATCTACTTTTGATCTTAACTTGTGTTTATATTTAGATAAATCTCTGGTTTGGTGTCGGACTTCATTATAATTTTTTGCATAAAAACCTTTTGAATTATACTTTTTACACCCTCACTATCTATACATATAATTGAAAACGCATTGAAATAATATTCAAAATTCTATCACATATTTATGTTCATGCTGCTTATTAAAGTACGTATACATGGACTGTCCCCCAGATATTCACGAAATCAAAATTAATGTTCCTATTATACTACCCAGAGCATACAAGTTAGTTCCCTTTAGTATAATTCGGAATAGAAGTAATTTATGACTTGTTTGTAGAACTAGTTGCGTCGCATAGAATACAAACATATCAAAGAATTAGATGTTCAATAACCTCCTCTTATACCTTCAGTGCTAGTATCTCTTGTCCTTGATTACTATAAAAAAATATTGCAATTAATTAATTACCAATTATTTCATTGCACTTTTAGTACAAAAAAAGGCTACTGAAAAGGACATGCAGCGTATAGGTAGGTACCTACATTTTTAAATAATCTTCCAGTAATTCAAAGGAGAAGTTATATCGATATTCATCCAATTCAAGAGGAAAATAATATGAAACGAACTAATTTCACAGAAGTAAAGTTCTTTTCGCAAACGTTCGATCAAAATGGTTTGCGAGCCCTAAGGCGTAACGTTTCCTTTCATTTCGTGACCCACAATTCAATATCGTAAACCTAATTTTGCGCCTCATATCACAATTTACAAGTAGTCGCCTAGATTCGCGAGCTACTCGTATACCGGAATAATACTTCAAAGACACATTACTTACTGTTGATTTGAAAAATATAAACGGCTACGCGTGTTTGCTTGGGAAGAGAAATATAATATTAAAATCTGATGAAAGTATTTATGCTAACAGGGTGATACATGGTAGAAAATATTTCTCCAGTACTTGGGCAAGCATTTTAACAACAATAGAAATACTTTGAGAGCATGCTTTCCCTTTTTAAACGGTTTTATTTAGCTCACCCCGTTTGTTTTATTATTTATTCATTCTTGGGTCAAATTTAGAAATTGAAATTTGAGTGCCTTCCTGTTGTCAGATTGATCTGAAATTTGGTACACACCTTTATTTCCGATGACAATACAATATAGTAATATCAATAACATTGCAAATCCAAGATGGCCGCCGGTACAAAATGGCGGATAACGTAGGTTTTATCAATCCCGACAATGTGGGTATCAAATGAAAGTGCTCAACTAGTAGAATACAATGTACTATATAAAATTCAAATCCAAGATGGCGGCCTCTACAAAATAGCGGATAACTTAAGTTTTATCAATCCCATCAACATGGGTATCAAATGAAAGGTCTCAACAAGTAGAATACAATTTACTATGCAAAATTGATATCTAAGATGGCCGCCGCTACTAAATGGCTGATAACAATTTTTAAACGGTTTTATTTAGCTCATCCCGTTTGTTTTATTCTTGGGTCAAATTTAGTAATTCAAATTTCATCCTCTTCCTGTCAACCGATTAATCTGAAATTTTGTATAAACCTTTTATTTCGATGACAATACAATATAGAAATATCAATAACATTGTAAATCTAATATGGCCGCCGGCACAAAATGGCGGATTACATATTTTTCCACAACCCCCTCAATATGGGTATCAAATGGAAGGGCTACACAAGTAGAATACTGTCAGCAACCCCAGCGGGGCCCAACGTGGCCAAGGCCTGCCTGGTCTGCGGGATTGTTCGAAAGACTTACCGTGGCCCTGGTACATAAAAGGCCTACGACGAAACATAACTATTTTTAGTCAGTAAGAGTCTGGCACTCCCTTACCGCTGCTGACCCAGGGAGGGGTCACTTGATGATTTTTGGCGTCATTAAAAAAAATGACTTTTTTAAAAATTAGATTGTAATAAATTATCAGATAAGAGACCGTGTAATAATGATGCACTAAATGAATTAGATAGAATGAGGAATATTCGGTAGGCATTTTCATTAAATACTAAAAACTAGAAAATAAAAAATCGGTAAAAAAACTTTTAAGTCAAACGGTTTTATCTTATGTGCACTGAAAACTAGAAAATAAAAAAATAGTTACTTACCTGTCAACCTACGTAGGTGGTCTTGGTCATATTAGACTAAAATAAAAACGTTTACCCTAACAAGCAACGACTCGTTCTGCCATGGCTTCTTATGCAATAGCCCGATGAAACAAAGACCCAATATCCTAAATCTCACGTTGAACCACGAAATCTCTGACACGGCATCACAAACAGTCTAACATTTTTCGTATAGAACAACGGTGCCCTCCATAAAAAGTATCATATGAAATTCTCAAAGAAAATAAAACCGGCTACGCGTCGCTATCTTTATCCCTTTTATGGCAGTGCGCGGGCAGAACGAAAAAAATACAATATTTCTTTCATGAAATGACTGACTCAAAGCGTTGAAGAGGAAAATACAAGATTTCATATGAAAAATTGTATATTTCATATGGAAGCTCGGTACGTTTCCCGTGTTTAGTTTAGTATCAGTATATTAAAATCAGAGGACTGTTGCCATTGATATGGCATTGTACAATACGATTTGTAGGTTTTTTTTTACAATTTTACGGAAAAATATCACAAAATAATACGGCTGATGTAAGCCGTGCCCTTAGCTGAAAACGTTAAATTGAAAAATAACTGTTATTTTCTGACAACATCTTCCTGGGCAAGCTATTTTAAAATGCATGTGTGTTTTAATGTAACTAAAACTACACTTAAAAAGCTTTTTTATTTAAAACTAGCCGTTTTCCCGCGGTTCCACCCGCGTCCCTTGGGAGCTACTGCCCGCACCGGGATAAAATATATCCTATGTTGCTCGGAGATAATATAGCTTTCTAATGGTGAAAGAATATTTAAAATCGGTCCTGTAGTTTTTGAGTTTATCCATTGCAACCAAACAAACAAAGTTTTCCTCTTTATAATATTAGTAAAGATACATGAAAATATGTAATAATTCATAAAATATAAATAGTAGGTAGTAAGGTTAGCACAAACGCAAGTTAAAACGAAAGTATCAGCTGTGAATTGCAGTAAGTTAGTTTTCCGCGAAGCTAAGTTACGTATATTTTGTTCCGGAGAATTCAAGCGAGAAACGATGCAGAAAACTCGTTGACTACTAAACTACCAACGTTTGATTGTTTATTCATGTTACTATATCATCATGTAGACTCCTATTTGAAAATATTAATATTGCCTTCAAAACTCCATACACGCGAATAACATCACAGAAATGTATTTTTTCTTGGGAAATCATCGAATTCCGCTGTGGGTGCAGCGTGAGAGAGTGTCAGACTCTTACTAACTAAAGGTCACCATGTTCCTTCTGGAGCCCTTCACGTACCAGGGTCGCGGTTACTCTTGCGAACAAATCCGAGACCCCAGCAGGCCTTAAAAAGGTTTTTTGACTAGCCCGTGGAAAAACACGCGAAGACGACCGGCAATTCAAATGTAGCTGCTGCTATTACGTGACAACTCATTAATTTACATAATATTTTTTTACACTATATTGTAAACATTTGTTGAACGGCACGTCACAACAATATAAACTAACAGTTTGCAGTACTCGCACAAATAATGAGAAAGTTCCCGCCTATGCGTAACCACTGTAATCTATTTCCTTTGGTTGACAACCTAATAACGACCTGTCACTCCTCCATTGTTGTATTATTTATAGTTACGAAATACGTGACCTAATATAAACTAGAATTACAAAGAGAAAATCATTTGCCTAGCCTTTTGCAACTATATTGGTACCGCCTTCCAGTCTAACTTTACGGTAATGAAAACCAGAGAGTGGGATAGCCCACTCCACAATCTTATGGGATCTTGGTAAGGCGGTGTTTTCAGACTTATGGGCTCTTGGATACCAGTAGCAAATGTAGTAACAATCGATAGAGGGGACTAAGGGTGCATCCACATCTGGCGAATGTGCCGCGAATGTGCAGCTCGCGAGCCGTTTGCGACCTGCCCGCGAGCTGCGCGCGTGCATTTTTGTTCGTGCGCCGCTTCTGCGCCGCCCGCGCGCAGCTCGCGCGCGACCTAAGCGCCGCATGCGAGCGGCGCGCAGGCGGCGCGCGACGTCTGACATCTTCGATAGTACTGAGCCAATATACGGAACTGTAAGGGCAAGAACTGATTGCGCGCAGATCGCGCGCCGCTCGCGCGCTCTTTACGAGCCTTACATGAGTTGCGCTAAAGAGGCACACCAAACTATTGCAGTGACTGCACGCGCGCAGCTCGCAGACAGCTCGCAATCGGCTCGCGTGCTGCACATTCGCGGCACATTCGCCAGATGTGGACGCACCCTTACAGCTTCGCGTACGTCCAGAGGCATAAAGGGTTTTCATGATGACATAGAATCATTCAGCATCCATGGACCCCCTGTACTGTGTGTAGCTTAACTTTATCTCTAGTTAGGTCCACAGAAAACCAGGGTACCTACATATATCTATTAAAGGTAAAAAGAAATGTATGAAGTAAGTACCTACTTCATTTCGTCCGTAAAATAAGCTTCGCGTTCGCAGCGGCTATTCCGCGCTACACTCAATCACAAGTAGAACTCGAACCCAGTTCAGAACGTGCACAATTATCTACTAACTAACCAACTAACGAGAAAGTTAACCAACACTTAAACAGCTACTTCGCCCGGGGCTTTTTGTTTACGATACTACTCCCTTACTTCTCATATAACTTATAACGTGACTTCAATTTGATTTGTTTATGCATCTGGACTTCTTAGGTTTGCTGCTATCCTAGTTAGTTTGTATCCTTTTTGAGTTTGAGTGTTCAGTTCAATTGCCATAATGCGAACTTTCTTCCGTGGAAGTGGTTATTAATCAAATCGTAATGTAAAACTGAAAACTTCCTTTTGTTTAATAGAGGAGTACCCACTCATATTGCTGTCTTTGTCATTTCGTGCGTGACGTCAGTGACGTGTCATTTGTTTTCAATCACGGCTGCTAAACAAGAGGAGGTAAAGCGTTTTCCTTGATTTTACATAACATCACTCCATCACTCCTATCCAACTATCTATATTCGATATCCTTAACTACCTGTTCTCCTGGTATCTTATCAGTGCACATCGCAGCAAAACTAGGCATACGCAACTCCTATTTTCCACTGTTATACAGAAATTGGCCACTAATATACATTACATTTGAGAATTCCTTCAAGTTTGCCGTACAATACACACAACACAAGGTTTCCGCGTGGCGTCATTCCACAAAGTTTGACAAGAGCCAACTTTACTACTTTCCCTTCGGAGTGCCTTAAAAGCTTCTGACTTACCTTGGCAACTAACATTACTCTGTGACATAGTTGCAAACTATAGTTTTAATGCTTTCTGGATATGTACGCAGGTACGTGAACAAACTTTAATGGACTGGCCATTTTTTCGCTCTTTATTTTTGAGGAGAAAGAATGTAACAACTATTGCATTGTTTCTACAAAATCGTACAATGACAAACACGAATGAAAACGAGATATTAAATAAGGTATCAAAACGGTTTTGTAACAAATAAATAAAAGACTTAAATCATAAATCCGTGTAAAGATTCTAGTGTTATCTCTATGTATTTACATCAAACAACATTTTCCACGGAATAATAGATGTTAATAGATTACAAAATATTTATGGTACAGGTTGCTATCGCTTAACAAACAAACACCCCCTTGTTTTCATAAAAAGTAGCCCCTTCAAAGCTTGCAATTATTTAATATTCATGATAATTGATTCAACTGGTACATCACTATGGGTCAAAATTTCCAAGTTACCTAGTAAAATGTAAGCTGTAATCTGAAAAAAAAAATGCAAAATGAATTTTAGAGACAAAAATCGTCACTACTTTATATGTAACACAAAAAATAATGACATGTCCAAAACAGCTACCTTCTCTCAAAAATATATATCAAAGAATTATGAAAAATTTCAATTACGATAGCCCATAAATCGATATTTGCCACTTACCGGGAGCGCGGCGTGTCCCGGCATACTAATACTATCGATACTCTAGTGCTTGAAAAGAACCTTTCAAGCATTTCTGCCGTGAATATTTTAACGTCGCTAATTGGTTTACATTGGCTCGTCTATCATATCTGGCGTTTAATTGGCTATTTTGTTTTCGTGTACACTGTAAGCATGTTGGGGTGTTATTGTCAACATGGCTTGGTTGATCACCTTCAGATTTTTCTTAGCTATTCATTAATTTGCCGTTTTACCATGTCTACATGGCGTCAGAATCAAATTAATGCATATTTTTTAATTATAAAGGAAGCAATTCGTGTAATAAATAGGCATTATGAATATAACATGTTAGTATTTTTAATTTAGACGTGTTACAAAATAAAATGTCTGTCATGCCTATAACTCATAGGTAAATGCAATGCAATTAAAATGTTTATCACAATTTAATTAAACTGACTACAAAAATCAATCAAACGCGATAAAGCGCAAATCAATTTACTACGCCAGAAAACTAAAACGAAATATTATTAATCGGAACAAAACAAAAGCGTTGTTGATATGAAAAATAAAAAGCTCGTTTATTTTCCGGAATGAGACACAAAGTTAATCGGACTGTCGGATCCGAATTCCCAAAAGCGCTGCATTTTAATGAAACCAAAATACGAACAATTACAGGAAAAATGTGACCATATAAATATAAATAAAGTAATACTAAAACATTCGTGTTTGGGTGCCTTTGAGTGTATTCAGTTTATTTCGTTATTCGACACTTTGATTCCGTTTGCTTCATAAGTAAAGAGAATACTTATCTATGAGTATTAGAATTGCTTATGATTCTACCATCGTTAAAAAGGCCCTCTTCTTCAAGACCAAAACGAAGCCATACGATGTTTGCGAAAACTAATAATTGTCACTTGAACACCAAGTAAGTATAAAATAAAATACCAGGACAGAAACATAATGTAAACCTTAACAGAGTGATGAAATGCAGCTGTCACTAACTAGAAATTTATGATAGCCTGGTGTTTCAACTTTGTCTAACTGGATTTCTACGTACTAAACTTTTGAACTCGCCACGCTCAGTTTTGAAGGCAACTCGGTTTTTGCAATAAAATACATTTTCACGACAGACCTCGTTTATTCAAGCTTTTGAAAGCTTTATAGACGGTATACATAATATAAATTATTCAAATTGCTGAGCGTAGAAGGGTAAATTCGTATTAGGAAAGTTAGCGGGAAATGAATAGCCTAGGACTTAGACGCATAGTATTTTTGAGCCCACTTTTGAGTCGCTACAAAAGTTCAAAGGTTAGACATGACGCAGCGTTTAAAATAAATAAAAGCTTGTAAAACAAAATGTAACATCACATTGTATGGGCCTTGCTATCTTTTAGCTATAACACAAAAGCGTGTATCTCTTTTATTGCGCATCATATTTCACAACACCGGATCGCTGTCGTTACGTCGGCTCGCCATGCTGCCATATTACGCTATGTCATCTGATTAAGTTGGTAAATCGAGCTGAACCTGATTGATGGATGGTAGCATCGTTAATTAAACTGTATGGCTGATCTTGTTGCCAAAAAGTCAAATCGGTTAACCTTATCTATTATTTAGGTACTGGGAGTTTTAGGGTTGTTACAGAACAGAAAGAAACCGATATGTTTAGTTTTGTTTTTGTTTAAAATGTAACAATTTATGTATAGGTTCACTTATTAGCTCGGCGTAGAAATCAAAACTTTGCATAGTATACAGTTTGCGTAAAGCATAGCTGTAGTTGCATGTTTTTAGTGGTTTATTCCCGAATTTTAATGAAAATTCTTGTTGGACATCAGATACCAGGCCAACATAACATCACACAGTTATTTTAAGCAATAAAATAAAGCTTTTATAGCGAACGTAAACGAGCAAACAGCGAGCTCTGCAGCAAAGTAACGTATTTGCATCTGGCGCCGCCAGCCTGTCCGCCGCAAACAAAAGGAGCAAGTTAAATGCTCCTTGAATTATTGCTATCCTGGTATGTGCGACAAATTAGTGCATAGATTATGCATCACATTTAACAAATCAAGAGAAATAAATACTGCATGTGAGCTTTTGAGTTACCAAAAGAAAATTAAATTACCGTTGTTTTAAATTCAAATATGGCGAGCAAGTACGCGAGCTGAAAATAGTTTAGAAATACTTGTGTACTTATCATCAAAAAAGGAAATAATAAATATGTAGATACGCAAATGCTTCCGTCGACACAGAAGATTAATTAGAAATGCGCAAATTATTTACATTTATCTATTTATTTACTGAGCTATGGATGTCACATCGAAATCGTTGGCCATTACTCAGATGAGCTTAACTCGCTGAATTTTAACTGGGATTTAGTTTGAGCGCTCGTTTACTTTCACGACTATTGTATACCAGTTACTTGAGCAAGTAATCTTATGGCTGGAGAGGAAAAGTCATTATTGTAGCAATGTTAAACGAAGACAAGATAGTTCCATAAAGTCAGGTATCATAATTACCTGATATTTCTTTCTATACGGTACCCATGTAAGTGGTACCTACCTGCCTCTAAATAGAAGGCTCGAAATCTCTTCTTCAAACTAAAAGCATTTCGCAATGATATAACAAAACCAATAACCAACAAACATTGAAACAAACATTTGAAATCGAAAGACAACCACATTGATTTTAAATCCTGTCTTGTCATATCATCAATCCAAAACATTGATTAGCACGCAATCTCTTAATTCATAAAAAATATTTCCTTAGTATTGTTCTAAAGCACCTAAGTGACATTGTATGTTTTTATTGAAAATAAAAATTCATTAAACCTAAAATAACTCAACCCTGATCTCGTTCAAGCGAGGCACGAAGACGAAAGCCTTGCTTCTGTATTTACGATTTAAAATAAATGGCGGGATTGGCGGGTAAGGCCTATAGGCCTATACTCGTCACTGTAGACTTACAAGAATGGCTCAGTCGACAGCGACTGATCTCGATTCAGACGTCACTTGTAGGCGCTTTACTTGTGATTTGAAATCTTTGAAGGTATTAGGTACCTAAATTAAAGTTTGGAAACTGATTTCTGTCTTAGTTCAGGTATTATTTAGTGGAAGGAACTAAAGAGATTTATCGAATTCCTGAGAAAGCTATTGCGTACTCGGATAACATCGATTTCAATTCGAGAACTTCATTCCATAAAAAAAAATGTTTTTGAAATATATTTTGGATTCCTTGTTTTGTCGTAAAAGTGTCATAATCGGGGTAAAAATCTTAAATCTTATTTTTTTGGAAACTAAATTAAACTGACTGCTTCTTCTCGACATTTAACGTTTACGAATTCGAATTTATAATATGGGATTAACTATTAGAAAGGCCAAAGAATAATTAAAGAAAAGTGGAAAATTGAAAAACAACTATTATATATTCATTAAACATTTATTTCAAAACTTCATGATAAAATAACCGCACTTATAATATATCAACAAATTGTACTAAATAAAATATAAATCGAAAAGAAATTATTTAAATAAGTAGATTTATCTAAAACCTATAATAACCATAATATGTAGAATCAGATTCAATGTGTTACGCAAAGTTTATGATTTTATCACATTCAGTATCACGTAATTAAGAAAGACAATAAATTATTTACAAAATATAATTCTATTACAATATACAATACCAAAGTATTTTTACTGTATAATGGAATGTATGATTAAGTTGCCTAAAATTCGCTAATTTGAAATATATTTCGTGTTTTTCATGTTTAGCCTACGGTAAACCACAATACTTTGTTTCATAAGTACTACCCGTTACACGCATTGTATTACTTAAACAGTATTTTACAATGATATCATAAGAATGGTGAACTACTTTTATCTACGGCCGGCCTTATGCTTAATACAGACGCTCACTTTTTAGCAAATTACGATTTTACCAAGGAAAGTTTTTACATGCAAGTTATTAAAACTTCTTTACAACTTATGGATGCTATGACACAAACAACAATCGATGGATCGGTTCTTCAAGACCGATCCATCGATTCCTCAGTAAGAAACTAATTACCAGCAAAATTATATTTAGCACCTTGACATGATCATTTCCCATTCAACCATGTATTCCTTAAGTATATTAAAAACCTACTGGTGTGATATGATAAGTAATGATGATGTATTTACAAATTCCAACTGGCTGTTTTACGCTCAAAACTTATCGTGTGATCTCCATGCCTGAAAAAAACATTTTGTTACATTTTTTTATCGACGATATCCAATTTAGCTAATTAATGTATTTTCTTGAGATTTACCAATGCATGCAAGCTAAGTGATTATTCCACACATCATAAAGGCCCTACTTCAAAACTCAAAGAAACCATAATCCCTCCTTAACAGTCGGGTAAAAAGTTTCAGCAAAACTAATTAGAAGAGCAATAAGTTAGGATCCTTGATATCTCAATTATTTAGAGCTACTTTTCACAGCCAGGTTTCAAGAAAACCCACAACTCAGTAACCGTGCTCTATGTCTTTATCCTTCTTTTTATGCGGGTGCGGGAAGCTAGTATTTTTTAACACGCTTATATTAGCTTCACTTGAATCTTAAAATAAACCACTTCCCGGTCTTCTTTCCCGGATGAAATTTTGCACATGCTCTGAGTTCTGATGACAGAACATGACTAGCTAAGAAACGCTACTAAAGCGCCTTATTTAACTATTTCTTTTAAATACCAAATAATCAATACCTACCTAAGATATGCTGATCAATACTGGGTCCATCAACGAATCTGCTCTCGAACCCTGGATGTATATCTTCTAGAAGTTTCTGATGGCTCTGCTTGAAGTTCCACAGGAGGAACCTGTGACCTTGCTTCTCTAAGTCTACTATCACAGATATTAAGTTCTGGAAACGAAGAAAATAAGCATATTGAGTAACGCTGTCCAGCTACAGAGACGGAGAGAGACTAAAAAAAGTACATAGGGGAATATACATATAAGGGAGTGTATCCTATAGGAAGTCTATAGAGATAAGTGAAGTGATGATACACAGTCTAGACAAAATTTTACTTAAAATTTCTATGTAGACGGCTACTTTAGAATTAAAAATAAGAGAATAGTTTTTCCGCGAAAACTTTCACGACGCACTTTCACGAGTACATAAGAGGAGTATACAGGGTTACTGGTAAGTAGACCGCATCCTTTCAGGAGGTGATAGTATAGGTCAATACGGACAAATTTGACCCTGGGATACTGTGGGCAAAAGTTAACCCGTTTCAAGATGCGGTCTACTTACCAGTAACCCTGTATAAGAGAGTACATAAGGGGAGTTCATAAGAGAGTACAAAAGGGAAGTTCATAAGAGAGCACATAAGAGGGGTACATAAGAGTACATAAGGCGAGTACATAAGAGAGTATATAAGAGAGTACATAGGAGAGTACACAAGAGAGCACATAAGAGGAGTACATAAGAGGGCACATAAGAGGATTACATAAGAGAGTACATAGGAGAGTACATAAGAGGAGTACATAAGAGAGCACATAAGAGGAGTACCTAAGAGAGTACATAAGAGGAGTACATAAGAGGGCACATAAGAGGATTACATAAGAGAGTACATAGGAGAGTATATAAGAGGAGTACATAAGAGAGCACATAAGAGGAGTACCTAAGAGAGTACATAAGAGAGTACATAGGAGAGTACATAAGAGGGCACATAAGAGGAGTACATAAGAGAGATACAGAGGCCCCCACGTTAGTTACCCTAGATATACATGGTAATTTGATTAAAGTGAATTATATAAAACATCGTTGACCTCAGCGACGCCGATGTCCATGGCGTGCAGCTGGCGGGCGTCGAGCACGACGAGCGGCGCCCGCACGAGCCCGCGCAGCTTGTGCTGCACGTGCTGCGCGCACGGGTACGACAGACCGCCTGTCAGCGACACTGAGATGCAGTCCTGGTTGCCCACCTGTCGAAGGGCATGGTCAATGAATAAGGGTCAATTCCCACTGAAAGAGCAGCGGCCGTAAGAGCACGCTACTGGGAATTGACCCTAAAGTAGACAGTCATTCTTTTCTTTTAGACATTACCCTAGAATATTGGACTGGTGTTTTTCTTTATAATGTACTAGCCGCTTTCCTGCGGTTTCACCCGCGTCCTGCGGAAACTAATGGCCCATACCGGGACAAAATATAGCCTATGGTACTCAAGAACATTGTAGCTATCTATCAGTGAAATAATTTTGGAAATCTGACCAACGGTTACAAAGATTACCCCCTACAAACAAACTTCCAAATTTTACCTCTTTACAATATAAGTATAGATGAAAAAAGTGATGTTTATTTTTGTAATCTTATTTTAGGAGTAGTTTTAAGAGTGTATCTGCTTGTGGAAGCAGTAGAATGCTGGGAGTTGTGATTATCAGGGATATTTCTCCAAAAAGACAATAGGGATTCGTAACTAATATCCGAACGTACCTGCATGTGGCCTTTATCCCACTCATACCTCTGCTACGACCTACCCTATAATTGTTTTGTTAGTAGCGCGGCGGTCACCGCCGGTGCCGGACGTGTGCGAGAGCAGGCTCTCCACAGTACCTGGCGTGTCCGCTGGAGGGCGCCACAGTGTCGTGCACAGTGTCGGGCACGGCGGCGAGCGCCGTCAGTAGCGCGGCGGTCACCGCCGGTGCCGGACGTGTGCGAGAGCAGGCTCTCCACAGTACCTGGCGTGTCCGCTGGAGGGCGCCACAGTGCCGGGCACGGCGGCGAGCGCCGTCAGTAGCGCGGCAGTCACCGCCGACGTGTGCGAGAGCAGGCTCTAGTAGCCACTAGCTGCGGATACCTCCCGCTTTATGCGTAGAATCTGCCCCGGCGAAGATGGCACACCAACGCTGATAGGCAACCGGTAGTGGCGGATTCGGCGGGGCAGTGAAGTCTTGTGATAGGCTTAGGGCGACGTCAGAGGTCAAAAGTGCTCGTCGGCCATTCACTGCATCCAAAACCTTCTCCAGTCGTGGCGGCTCTCCGTTCCACTGGGAATAGAGGGTGGAGGACGAGAGAGTGCGTCTGTGTCTGCGCAAACACTTACGCACTTAAATATTTCACGCGCAACTGACTGCTTCTGCTTACTGGATCCTGATAAAAGACCTGCGGCGATGGGCTGAAGTAGAGAGGTTGGGTGGTGGTGCACACCCGGCTTTGTCTGAAGCCTGCACGTATGGCAGCCTAAGGAGAGTGGTCGTTTCTGCACTGCACTTGGGACAACAGTGTGGATTGGGCAGCACCTTAGGTGATGAAGCAGCCCTATTTAGGGAGGCACTGCTTCCCCCGCTCAGCCGGGGAGGGGGCTAGAAAAGGTGTCCTAAAAAAATGCTTGTCCCGTCAAATTGGGGGAGTAGCAACCGCGGCTGCTTAGGCACCCCATTACTCGCGGTCGACGTAACAAGAAAAATAAGATAAAAACATCATTTATGACATTTGGCGCATGGAACGTGCGTACTTTAATCGATAATGACGGAAACCTTTGCCCGGAGCGTAAAACTGCTGTCGTAGCACGTGAGCTTGCTCGATACAATGTAGACGTGGCAGCTTTAAGCGAAACACGCTTAGCTGACCAAGGCGAACTCGAGGAAATCGGCGGTGGTTATACATTCTTCTGGAAAGAAAGGCCCCAAAGTGAACGAAGGTTAGCTGGCGTAGGGTTTGCCATCAAATCCACCATCGTAAAAAAACTGCCAGAATGTCCACAATACATCTCGGACCGCATTATCACATTACGCCTTCACCTACCAAACGACAACTACCTGAATGTGATAAGCGTATACGCACCAACAATGAGTAACGAGGACAGTGTCAAAGATCAGTTTTATGAAGAACTTAGCCAATGCCTTACCAGCATACGTTCAAGCGAACAAATACTGCTGCTAGGCGATTTCAACGCGAGGGTTGGCAGAGATTCGGAGTCGTGGCCGGGCGTGATTGGAAATAATGGTGTGGGCAATATGAATAGTAACGGACAATTACTACTCACACTCTGTGCCCAATTCGACCTCACCATCACAAACACTCTGTTTAGGCTTCGCGACAAATTCAAAACCACCTGGATGCACCCGCGTTCTAAACACTGGCACCTCCTCGATTACGCGATAACACGACGAAGGGACATCTCCCAGGTGCATATCACACGCGTTATGCGCGGCGCGCACTGCTGGACAGACCACAGGCTTTTGGTAACTAAGTTGAGACTCCGCCTTCGTGAACCACGAAGACCCTGCAGGGCTAAACCAATATCTCTCAACTTAGATCGACTGGATTGTAAAGATCTTCAAGAAAAATACCAGAAAGGCCTAACAGATGCGCTAGATGTGTTTGATGCCCAGCAAGGTGACTTAATATCAAAATGGAAACAGATCTCATCCACCGTACTGACTGTGGCTACGGAAACCATAGGATACAGAAAACGAAACAATGAGGACTGGTTTGACCAGAATGATAGGGCCCTAACTGAAGCATTCAAACAGCATCGTGTACTCATAAAGCGTAATGAAGGAAATCATAAATCCAGTCAAGAAGTCCGAAGTAGTGGTGATTCCTTAAGGAAATTAACGAGGAAGATGAAAGATAGATGGTGGCTTGAAAAGGCAAAAAAGATACAGTGGCTTGCAGATACCCACCAACTAGGCGCTTTCTATGAAGAAATGCGTAAGTTGATTGGCGTTTCCATAAAAAACTGCACTCCATTAAGATCCCTAGATGGTTCCCAAAAGCTCACTGCTAAGCAGGATATACTTGATCGTTGGGCAGAGCACTTTAACCACCTGCTCAATGTAGATCGATCAGCAGATCTTGAGCATATAAAGCGTATTCATCCTCTGCCGCCGAATGAGTCGCTTGCTGAACCACTAACTTTTGCTGAAGTTGTTCAAGCCATCAAAGAGCAGAAAAATAAAAAAGCAGTTGGCGTTGATAACATCGCCGGAGAACTGCTGAAATACGGAGGGGAGCAACTTCATACTTACATCTGGCAAATTTTTGATCGCATTTGGAACGAGGAAACAATACCACCTGAATTTAAAATATCCCGTATACAGACACTGTATAAAAACAAAGGAGACCGTTCCGACTGCAACTCCTACCGGGGTATATCGCTCCTCTCTGTCCCTGGGAAGATATTTGCCAGAGTTCTTCTCAACCGGCTTTTACCAGTCTCCGAAGCCATATTGCCAGAGACTCAGTTTGGGTTTCGACCTAACAGGGGCACCGGCGAAGCCATCTTTTCCATCAGGCAACTCCAGGAAAAAAGCCGAGAACAAGGCCAACCTTTGTGTATGTGCTTCGTGGACTTAGAAAAAGCTTTTGACTGCGTGCCGAGGGAAGCCCTCTGGACTTTACTGGCAAAATTAGGTTGTCCTGAGAAGTTTGTGAGAATGATTCGCCTTCTGCACGACGAGATGACCTGCTGTGTTACCTATAATGGTGACCAGTCAGAGTTCTTTCCTGTCACCTGTGGGGTCAAACAAGGTTGTGTGCTTGCGCCAACACTGTTTGCTCTCTACTTTTCTGTCGCTGTCAGTGAAGCACTCAAACAAACTTCTGCTGGAATCAAAATACGTTTCAGGACTGATGGGGGACTTTTCAACCTGGCCAGATTAAAAGCATATACTAAAGTATCTCATGCTCTTATAACGGAGATCATGTACGCTGATGATCTGTGTTTTGTTGCCAACTCTGCACAAGAGCTCCAGAACCTGATGACTAACCTTCAGGAAGTCTGTTGTCGTTTCGGTCTAAAAATCAGTGTTAAGAAAACTGAGGTAATGGCAATCGACTCTCAAGGAGCTACAGAACCTATCAAGGTAAACATTGGCGATACTGAGCTGAAGCAAGTGAATACCTTCAAATATCTGGGCAGCACAATTACATCCAAGTGTGACCTTGATGCCGAAATAAACCATCGCATTGGCGCTGCATCAGCTGCTTTCGGTAAATTACGAGACAAGGTCTTACACACACATGATTTGAAGCTTTCGACAAAAATCTCCGTTTACAAGGCCATAGTCCTCCCAAATCTTTTATACTCGGCTGAAACATGGGTCCTCTATCGGAAACATATACGGGCGCTGGACCGATTTCATCTAAAGTGCATAAGAGACATTCTCAAAATCAAATGGTCGGATCGGATTAGAAATACCGAAGTGCTACGACGCGCGAATGTCTGCGGCATAGAAGCGTACCTGATGCGGCGACAGCTCAGATGGTGCGGTCATGTTTTACGCATGGATGATGATAGGGTGGCCAAACGCATCTTCTTTTCTGAACTCCAGAACGGCAGACGAAAACAAGGTGGCCAGTTCTTACGCTTCAAGGATGTTCAGAAAAGACACATGAAAAGGTGCAACATTGATCCTCAGAACTGGGAGACAAAAGCCATTTGCCGCCCTGAATGGAGAGGCCTACTTAAAAATGCGATCAAAGATTTCGAAGAGCAAAGGAAATCCGCACTGGATGCGAAGCGTGATGCTCTTAAGGCTAAAACACCAGTAGCCATTCATTATAACTACGTGGACGGTATCCTAACGTGCAGCCAATGCTCGCGCACGTTTACACATAAAATAGGGTACTGCAGCCATCAAAGGGCGCATAGAAGAGCTGATCATCCTAGCTCTTCTCTCAATGGTAGCTGAAAGCAGTCACCATAGCCGAAGTCGGCAGGGAAGTATATAATTGTTTTCTGTTCAAGGATTCGCGCAATGTTCTGTGACGACAAAAAGATTGGCGAAAACTATAGCATTTAAGAACTAGAATAACATTATCTCCAGAGTCCCTCTATTATGGACTGTGCGGCGCCTGACGTTACCAGGAGTTCAGCGCTGTACAGGCAGTGTGATCTCAATAAGTGCAGTACCTTGAAGGCGGTGGCGTTCAGTCGCGGCCGCGCGGCGCGGGCGAGCGCACGCGCGGCGTCGGCGGCCGCGCCGCACGCGATGCCGTACTCCAGCCCCGCGCCCGCGCCCGACACCACCGTCACCGCGTACACTACCAGCTCCAATTCTGGACAGAGCATTATATTATATTTGTTAAGACATACATTACATTTGAACTTATTCAAGAAGAAAACATATTCAGCTTGTTGAACAGGTACCTTAGAAAAAATAAACTATTAAATGTTCATGCTTTAGTAGACGTGCTAAATTCAGTTATTATTACACGAATTTAGAAGACGGACAACATGATTTTGTTTGATATTATTTTCTTAATTCACAACAGAATTTAAGGTTCATTACACGAAAGAAGTCCCGCAGACGCAGCGCTAGTGTCTATCCGATAGCTCAGTAAATACGTACAAAAATATATGGTTCCACAATTTTCTGCGGGACTTCTTTCATGCAATGGACTTTAGTTCCTGGACTGTCTGACTTTTTAAGACAACGCCTTTTTTCTTTTACCATTATTGAAGTAATACTAACTGCTATTTCTCCACAGTCGTCGTATAATACTGATCTCCATGAGAGAGAACATGGCGACTATGATGATGCCAGCCAGCGTGGCTCGGGGGATGAAGTAGAACGCGTCGGACAACAGGGTCACTGCCAGCAGCACCAACATCGCTGGAAACGACAAAAATAATTATTTTATTAATTATAATTAGTAAAAAATACGTTGTGGTAACTAACCTCGAATTATTCACACGTTATTTAACTTTTTAAGTTCTTCCTAATAGTAAAACTCTCATCAACATAATCCGTATTAAAATTAGAATCTAAAATCAATGTCATACTTTTTATGGGAAATCACCAAATGAGCTCCCGCTGTGGGTTACCAGCGTGAGGGAGTGTCAAACTCTTACTGACCAAACCCATCATGTTCCTTTCTTAAGCCCATTATGTACCAGCGGTCACTCTTTCGAACAATCCCGCTGCCCTTATTATTGACCCCTCGCGTCTCACTTATACATAAGTAGCGAATGACATGCAAAAGTTTAAATTATGTAAAAATAAACACAACATATTCAAACTTGTACCTTTAAAGAAGCATCCAGCAGGTGTGACAACTCCGCTCGCGTGGTTAAGCGCGGTCCGCGTGAAGGACCCGGTGGCCGGCATGCTTTGTGCAAATGACGATACCAGGTTACACATGCCGATTGCGAGCATCTCCTGTGTCGCGTCCACTGTTGTGCTGCCGGCTATGGAAAGTACAGATTTTATTAAACACTGATTGAATAGATAACCCCATCTCCCGAGCCTTTTCCCAACTATGTTGGGGCGGCTTCTAGTCTAACCAGATGCAGCTAAGTACCAGTGTTTTACAAGGAGCGACTGCCTATCTGACCTCCTCAACCCAGTTCCGTGGTAAGACTGGTTGTCAGACTTACTGGTTTGAAATAGATAACCGACCTTTATCATAGGCATTCTTCTTTGGCTGCCAATTCTTAGTTGTCTTGAATGAAAAGTAGTTGAAGAGTTAATCCTTTTTGGGAAGTGTCGTGAATCATATCATCTAGTTAGTTGACTACAAAGGCGTTTACCATTTCTTACTGTATTTTTATAGTTTTTTCTTTAATGTTACCTCAATTAGTGTCTAACATTATTTTCATGTGAACCTCCTTTTGCAAACTGTCGCAGTCCATAGTGACGACATTTTCCGTATTTAGCCATAAAAAAAACACTCAAATCTCTCTAATGTAACAGGGTCTCATAACTCACCAAAAGCTTTAGCAATAGCGATGCTCTCGAGTATAGCAACAAGCGGCATCACGATCCCCTCCCCCCCAAACACCTCTAACATATCTTCGAAGTACAGCGTCTGGTTGTTCACAACTGTCTGGAAGGGTGGGGGACCGAATTCTGGTAAACCACCCTGGATTGTACCTGGATAAATAAAACACTAGAAATAAAACCATGATTACGCTAATCGTAGTGCGTTATGGATTTACCAGGAGCTCAAGAAGTTAAGGAGATGACTTTAACTAAGCATGGGAAGAATTGAAAGACAGTTTTAACAGGGCTTGATAGAGCCTTCAACATATTCATAATTATTTCCCTCATCAATGTCATGGTTTTCTCAGACTTTTGACCTAGTAACCCAAACAATAAGAAAATAAATCAGCAAACGATACCAGGAGCGCAGTACACTCCAGTTGGTGACGTACCAGTAAGCGCGAAGGGCGTAAGTCCGCGCAGCTTGAGCAAGTACGCGAGTATGGCGGCCGCGAACACCACGAGTGCGTTCCTGGCGCGAACTACATTGAGCCAGCAGCCCGCCAGCCGCGCGCGGCAGGGTGACGCACCGTCCCTCACTGTCATTGTGGCACGCTGGAATACATCCCAAACACCATTTAAATATCGCAAAGTATTATCGAACACCTTTGAGTGCATCTACACGGTGCAAGTAGCTTGCGCATAGTGAGGCTCATGCGCTAGTTAAATGTATTTTAAAAACATGTGCGGACCCAGGGACTCGAGCATGTACCAAAGCAAAATACCCACACGCGTGCTCTGTTGCGTGCACGCGGGTCACTTGCGCATGTTAACTTGCTCCAGCTACCTGTGCCGTGTAGAAAACCCCACTTTTTATGACCCACTTTTTCGGTCTTTAAAACTGTCCAAACAATAAAGAATTGTCTCCTTTACAGTGCGAATTTCGACCTTATTGCACTCGACTGTCTCTACGAAAATTTACTCAAGGTGGGTCATAAATGTCATTAGGTCATAAAGTAGATTGTTTCATCGAAATTTTACTCAAAACTAGTCATAACATATATAAATGGTATCATGAATTATTATCATGTACAAAATATGAGTGAGTTAAACATTCATCAATTAGATTACTTACTTTAAGTAACAGCAAAGCTATGATAGTGCTGATTCCTAATACTGTGTCCCATAGCTGCACTGTCTTTATGTTCTTGAAGAAGTTTATAATAGCATCGAAGAACGTGTCGCCTGATGAACCTGTCAAAACAAACAAATAAGTTTTTTTGGCTGTTTTATATACAAGGAAACATTTTAGCCCTACTCGACTGTTTAGACTAGCCTTTATAAGATGTTGACTAGTTTTTTATAAGATGTTGTTAGACCAAATTATAACTGTCTCTCAGTCTGTCTCTGTCTTATCAATAAATTCCCCCCGAGTCGTTCACATTAAGTGGTGGTAATTTAGAAATGTTACCACTTCACAAGAACACGTGACTCAAACACGTGCATAGTTTCATAAAGAAATAATTATTTCACAATATTCAGTAAGCTAAATTAAGTAGTATTAATAAGTGTTTTATTCCTTTCAAAACGAAGTTCCCCCTTAATGTCGTAACACAATTGATTAACATTCCGCAAGTTTTCAAAATTTTACGGATAATTGTAGAGACTTGGCGTTTCAAGGTTTGCCAAATCTTTCCTTTTTTTAAACCAGCAGCTGGTTTTTCAGCTTCACACTAGTTAAGGCAATAAAAACCACGACAAATCAGGTATTCTGAAACACTTGATTCTTTTGTGTAAATGCGAAAAGTTTTTTTTTTAGTTTCTATCATGTCCATCTCCATCGTGAATTAGTGAAAAGTTGTACCACATTTTGTATTTGCTTCAAAGGAAGACGTTTACAAAAAAATATTAAAAATTAATATTTCAATCTATTCACAAATTTTGCTATAAAAGTCTATAAAGAAAAGAATTTTCGCAACAGAGTTTTTTTTTTTCAATGAATAGGTTACCATGTAAGTACTAGGAGAACAGCATAAACTAGAAGGTGTGATGCACCTACCCGATATCCTGAACAGCGACTTTAGTTGTGAAGCACTTATCTGTAGCGCGGCTGCCGTCGTGAAGCCGCTTATCACTGGAGTTGATATGAAGTCCAATAGAAAACCTGGAAAAGAACACACTTTATTTTACAAACAATACCTTTTTAACAGTATTCAGATGTCAATCCTAGATAATACATCAAAACTTTGCCATGTCACGCTTGACTGGGTAGATGACCACACGAGTTCAAGGCTACATAAACAAAACCTAACTCTCACAAATCCACTAGACTAGAGCACTAAATTAAAAAAAAGTAAAAGTAAAAAATTGGTTGACACAATGGCTAACTAGTTTAAAGCATAGCTGCCGAGTTTGAGGATATATAATTTTTTTTTTATTGAATGCTTTATTTATACCATAGTTCTCATATTTTGACTAGTGCGAAGTCCTGGTAGTAGCCAAATTCGGACCAGCAAAGTTATTTGACAAGTATAGTAAAATCAATGAATTGTTTAATCAGTTTAATCCTGTGTTAACATCGTACTTAAACAACTTGGCCGTTGGTGGGTGGTGTGTATTTTACCCTCAGAGAAAGCAAGTTTTATCTTTAACAGTGATACATAAATTACCATAACATAAAACACGTGGTATATAAGATTTCTTAACAAAAACCATTGAAAGCCAAGAAGTTCATTGTCTCATACATTAACATAAAGTCCACTTTCACTCCACGTAACAGGGCGACAGATGACGAAGGAGTTATTTGCATGCGACTGATATGCTAATCGACCAATTTGAATATTCGACGCTACTCGATATGGAAAACTACTTCGATGCTACAAGTGCTGTTTTAGAAAGAACCATATTTGTTTTCTATTATGTTTTATGGCTTTTTTGCAATTTCGGTCTATTTAAGGAAGTAATCATTCAAGGTGTCGTAAGTTGAATGAGCCATCTGTTATGCAGCCAAATCGAACCCGCGACAGGCAGCAAGCCATCACGAAATAACTTAAGCTAATCTACTAACCACATGATTTAAATATTATTTTTTGCCGCTCTATGTATAGAAAAACCTATAACATACGTATCGAAATATTTTTTGTTCCAAATTTTTTTTGGTCCATTTTCAACATCTCATATCACAAATGACGACTATTACAATCTCTCATAATGAACGAATTACAGTAGCATAGTGTTGCATAAACTCACTTGAGATCAATAGCAATGCACTTTGATAAGCAGCTGATAACCTAGGGAGAATTGACGTAGACTTTTCTATTCCATCAAGCAGAATTGCAAGGCTTTGAGTACTTATACTTCAGATTTACCGTAAGTGCTTTTAAATCTTGTTTACGTCCTTTTTACTGACTGTGACTCTATACTATCCTGTTGTCCTAGTACATTCATAAGTTTCACTAGCATACATACAAACGCTGGTTGCAAGTAGCTACAAAGCATTAAAAAAATAAGTTCGATGTCTAGGTTTCCCATGAGAAAGTTTCTCTCATTAATATCCCATCTGGATATGTGCCAGCTCAAAACCCACTAACTATCACTGTCAATCTGAACACCCATTACTCCAGAGTTCGAGGAAAAGCATAAGGATACTACCATCTACAATTTTTTCTTCTCTTCTACTCGGCAATTTGTCAAACTTACCTAACTGCAGTATTCCAAGTAGCAATATAACACACCCTGACAGGAATGAAGCCAAGTATGCGAAGTCAGCCGACTTGGCCACGTACTTGGCGAGTAAAGCCGCCAAGATGGCAGTGGGGCCCACAGTGACGTCCTTACAGCTGCCGAATAGCATGTACATGAGGCCTGGGAATATGCTGGAGTATAGCCCCACCTGGAAGTGAATAGCATTGCTTGGTAAATCGTGGCGTTAAATCTTCGTTTGTGTGATTCTCACCTAAGAAGCACCGATTATGTTGTTGGACTTTTTTCAGTGGCTTCCTGAATGCTTTGAAAACATCATAAGACCCGGTATGTGTGAAGAAATTCACCATGTCCGCTAGTATACATTAAGATAGAAATGTTTTTTGGGTCAATTGCATCAAAGTTGCTAGACCAGCGCATCCAGCAAGACCTTTGGAGACCTTTGGGCAGGGTAAACCTCGATTTGACCAACCCTGTTTTACAAAAGATCAGCACCAAAAAGTGTGTTGGATAATCCAAAATAGCAGCAAAAAAGGGCACAAAAGAAAAATAATAATTTACCTGTGGAGGCAATCCAGCTACCATAGCATATGCAATACCCTGAGGTATTGAGGTCAGGCCCACCGTTATACCTGCAACAAATATACATTCACATTTTTATATGTAATGTACAAGACAAAATTTTTCGAAAATGTAACTTCATATAAGATCTGGTTTGACAATGATTAAACTTTTGATTTTCCTCCAAGCAAAAGGTCGGAATAAACAATTTCTTTTCCTCAATAATCTACCTGCATTCAAGACAGCATAATACAAAAAAGTGAGAACAATGCACTTACTTAACTGATATCTTATTGCTTATTGTATGTATACTTCATGTTAAATTAATTAGGATAAACACATTGATGAAATAAATTGATAACTTTTACTTAAGTATTAAGAATGGAATTCAGGATGCAACTCATTTGGCTGAATGAAATCCGACTGCATGTCGAGGTTTCGCCCAAAAATTCGAAATCAGGTTTCCAAAATTTTTTTGGACCTCGACTTGTAATGCTGCCGTTATCCCTTCACAAACCCAGTGAGTCGGAAGCCAGTGACCCCGACATGAACATTTTTACGCACCCACGGCAATATAAAGTGTAATATAAGGATGACAATAAGAGATCCGGTACAAACCAGATTTAAATACTCCGAGTCGGATTTAAATCAAGCTCATTCGTAAGATTCATTGTTTCAGTTCGTGGGAAGATAAGATAAGACATAATATTTAATTCAGGGATTATCTACAAATCCCAGACGTGCTCAGTTTATTGTATTTACGCCTAGCATCTTATATAAACATACAATTACAATTCCAAACGGAAAGGATATTAGTGTTATTAGTGTCGATTGTATTACCACTAGCCTCAATTAGTGTAGTTGAACTTATGCGACCCTGGTACACATTAGGCTTAATATTCGTAAAAACTGTGTGAGAAACTAATTACTCAATCAGTTGATTGGTTATTCATTTGTTTTTCGATGAGGCCAATTTTTAGGCACTTCTGTAGTAATAACTCGCTCAATATTTTTATCAGTAGCTAATTTTATGATGATACTTATTTTTAAGCTGAATGTAGAAAGACGTCGACAGTATACAAGAGACTTGTGTACAAGAATAAACACACTGTATGTAGGTACCCCAAATTACTAGCCACTTAAACAAAATGTCAATGTCTCCCGTAATTACACAATCAGGGGAACAGAAGTAGCTAGTTATCATCAAAAGTTATGTCATCACTAAACCGGTTCATTTATCGGTCATAACGACGAACATTTAGGTAATGCACCATATATGCAAGTCAATGCACTTGTATGGCCTTGTCCAAAATTTGAACAGGTTTTTGTGATGTGTTGTGGGATTAATTTTCCTGTTTGTGTAATTTTAAAGCCTTTTGCATCTCTTAATTTCATCATCATAGCCCAAAGCGGCACCAAAAATAACTAGCATTTGTGTAATAGGGTCATATGAACCAAAAGAGCTACATAAATTACCAAACAGATACTAAATATGGAAAGGAACTTCTTTCGACTTAAAAAAAAAAACTTTATTTTATTCACAAAATTGCTCCGAACCCAATTCAACATGACATTGGGCATCGGACCTACCAGGATCACATAAACATAAGGAAGCACCCCTCACCTGCAATGGCATCTCGTAGTAAATACTCTAAGCTGTACTTGGGCAACCATATTGTTATGGGCAGTCTTCTCTTCCAGGAATCCGTGCTGCATAGCCTGGACGCCAACCGCCGGAGCTTGCTATTTGTTTGCTGGACATTTCCTGAATAAAAGAAAATTCAATAAGAAACCTAAAAAGTTATTATAGATATAGGACGGCTAACAAAATGTCAAAAATGTGTGTAACATCTACATTCATAAGTACCCAGCGTGCATGAAGGCGTGGAGATGGCACGCGACAATTATTTTTTCTTATGAAAATAAACTCTTCAATCAAGTATTAGATACTAGAACAAAAAAGTTCAGTCTTATGTCAACACTATGCCCAAATTAAACAGACTATTGTAACGTGGTCGTAACTGAACGTAACTGGGAGGAATACAGATTAACAAGTACTAAAATATCGTGCTTCTCTAATCACGACAATTATATCTTAGTTGCAACACCCAAGGACATTGTTGCATTTCCTAGTTATAAACATTACATAACTATTATAAACGCTTTAGTACTTATGATAACAGTATTATAATGTAAATAAATAACTATATTGTCCTTTTAGATGTAAGTCTAGTTAAGAATTAAACAGTACATATATATGTTGTTTTGAGATAGTTTAAGTTAATTTGCTGCGCCCTAACAGGGTAATGTATACCTAGGATAAGGATTCATTTCTGTAACTGTATACATTTTTGCAATAAATAAATAAATAAATATTATTACCTCTTGTGGGTTTACGCTGAAATACAATAGGCATATACACTTACTGTTCATATACCTTTGTACCTACTATAATAGTAGTCGCAATCTCTAATATGGATTAAGTAACTTTCATAAAGCACCCCAAAATCTGTAATTTGGTAGAGATACTCGTACACTCGTGCATCGGAGAGCACGTCCTGCGCCTGATCTCTCTCCGGTCGTGTCTGATTCCCTTCCCATCGGGCTATGAGAGTGAGAATAGGGAGTTCACCTGTGTCCAAGCAAATGAGGGTGCACTATAATCATCAACTGGCTGATCTCCTTACTTACAAGTTACTATTTACACTCCGTAGATATCAGTTGGAACGCAATTTTTATTATTTACATGCCGGCCATGCCGCACCAATGCATATTTACTTTAATAACCGCTTATCTTGTATACAAATGACCGTACATTTCATTTTTTAAGTCCTGATGAAAATCACAGAAAAAAGTGTTGTACACAATGAATTAACTAAGTATAAACTCGTCAATTGTCATACATTGAACAATGTTCAACAGTTAGTCATACTTAACTATCTTGTGATGGTTAAACAGAAGTTGTTGAAAATAAACTGAAACTGTATAATGAACGATTTATGAATAACTTTACTAGGAGAGTATAACATTGTAGCATGTACCTATTTATGATTGGGTAACAATGTATTTGAATAAAACTACACTGAAAACCAGAAAACTACAGCCGAAAATATTACTAATTTAGTTTGATTGTATTGTGAATTCGAATTTAAAATGCTTGAAATTGATGAATGCGATCGCAAATATTGCAAGCTCGTGGCTTATAAATTGTCCCATTATTTCAACACAATGCGTGGTTAAATGATCACCCATACCTAATACATTGTATTGAACATCACCATACATCAATTAATGATAAAACATTTAATTGCATAAAACCAGTTCTGTATCAAAGAAAAGAAAACACGATACTGACGATACACGCAGTAAAGGGCCCTGATTTGCTCATTAAGTTACGAGTTTTTCCCTGTTTTTTTTTTTTTTATATAAACGGGTAAAAAAAGACTTCTAATACAATAAGAACTGAACAATCTTTCACAACAAAACAGTAGCCACAAAAAACTCGCTCACGATAATAACGGATAACTAAGAAATACATGATTTATTTCCTCATCTTAGTAAACAAACAGTACCTACCACGATCGTTCATAATATAATTAAGTAAAATGAAGAGGTGTGTACAAGTGGGTTTCTATGATAACAATAAACAAGATAGGTACCATTCATTCTTTCAAACAATTCAACTATGTTTAATTATTTGCATCCCGACATATAGGCAGTAAAATTTTTGTTAATCATAAATCGCATTCGATCTATGCGGGCTCGTAATGAGAGCATTTTAAACTATTCAATAGCTACAGAATTCTTACAAAAGAATGCGACTTCTATTGATAACAATGTTTACATCGATTCTGATGCAGCCTGTGTTCAAATTTTCGCTGTAAATCAGTTCATAAATATTTTAGAAACATCCTGTACTTTGCCATAAAACATGTCTCAAAATACATGAGATGGATTTTCTTTGTAGTCCCATAATGCCTGACAAAAGAAATATTTACTAAATATTTTAATTTTTGTTGTTATCCCATCAACTATTTTTAAGCCATTGTTAAACACACGTTTCTTTTCCTCTCTGTTCTGTTAACGCTGCACAAAAAATAAAAACAAACAAAAAGATTTCCCATTGACTACATTGTAAACTTACATAGACGTTTGAAAAAACTGTTTTCCATACTAAAGCCAAATAAAAAAAGCAACACATTACCTATAACTTCAATCATGTTTCACACAAAAATTGCCGCAATTCAGCCTATCACAATGTTCACATTATATAGCGATTTTAATTTTCAACGGGTTGTAAAAGTACGATAACTCTTAGAAATATCGCGACGGAATATACGTCCACCTTGTCTCGGACTTTAAAACATACTGAGGCGGCGACGTTGGCGATCCAACCTTGGCTGCATATTGGCCATTGTATACAGTCAAATGTCCAATGCTGCTTTACTTTCTTTAATCACCTGTATTTTTGGTACAAAGCCCGCAGTGGATGACACGTTTCCCCTACTCAACATGCTTGTCGACTAATAAAACAAAATACGGTGTTAAAGTTTCCTCCGCTGATATTAATTGTAATTCACTATCAAAGCATTGGATGATGTATTGATAAATATTAGTACTGTTGCGCTTTATGAATCACTTCAGTGTTGTTTTAGAAATTCACTAGGAATTACAATGCAGTGTTATGTTATGGCGCTTCCGATATACTTACTATGTTTCTTGAGTAACATTGATCCACACTAGATTATAAACGAAAAAACCGGCCAAGGCGAGTCCGACTCGCGCACGAAGGGTTCCGTACTATTATTTATAAAGCGTTCCATTATAGCAATACATTCCATATTTTGTGAATATTTCAAGCATCTACCTGTTGCCATTAGCGATATCGTCCTAAAAAAATCACGTTTGTTGTACGGGAGCCCCCCAAAATATTTATTTTATTCTAGATTTCAGTATATGTTTTTATAGCGGCAACAGAAAATTTCAACTAACTATCACGGTTTATGAGATACAGGGGCCTGATTCTGCTAAGTTAATAATGTCAAAATTGAATCACAATAGCACCCAGCCTGGTGACAGACGGACGGACAGACAGAGGAGCGAAAACATTAGGGTCCCGTTTTACCCTTTGGGTACGGAACCCTAAAACTGAAGCTACAATTAAAACAACATTGGATTACTTACTAGTTACTAGTTAAATACATATTAGATGAATTTTTCCGATCGCTCGTCAAGTGTTTCTGATAGCCATGAAGCTTTTTCTACATAATTAAAATTAGTTCAACTTAATATGAAGGCTACATGCTAAGATGTAGTAATGTTATGAAATTGAAGGGTTTGTTTGCTTGGATGCGCTAACTCGGGAACTAGATAGGGGTCCGATTTGAAAAGTTTTTCTAGTATTACATAGCCCATTTATCCAGGAAAGCTATAGGCAAAAGTGTTCTCCGGGTGCGCGAAGTATTTTCCAGGGGACAGGGGTAAAATCGGGTGCCGAAACCAGTTTTTACAATAAATTAATCGAACTTACAAATACTTATAAACATTACGCAATTGTTACGCTGTATAATAATTAACTAGTTCTGGATTATTAAATAGGTTTTATAACATTTTTAATAGTAGGTAGGTAAAGGTAATTAAAACTCCTATTTAACGGTTGAATCGAATTACGTACAAACGAAAGATAATGTTTTAATGGTAATCTTTAATTTAATAATTACACAGAGAATACAACATTTGAGAGGGAGATACAAGACTACTGAGATGTTTTACAATCTAATTCATCTTATTAAATAGTTATGTACCTACCTTGTAGAAAGATGCATATTATTTACAATTTATTTAAGCATTTTGACTTTGTTTTAAAATAATATTGAAAAATGGATGACAAGGAGACGTAAGTGAAATTTTAATATAAGAATTGCAAAGTACATACTTCCTGTATATTAACTTAGTACATAATATGCAGGAGTGACGAATGAGTATTATATATTATAAATACCAGCTTGATTCCTTCCCAATTAGCACATAACGCATAAGTGTTAAAATAGATTCAAAATAGCTAAAAAGGTTTTACAAAATTAAAGTCCAAATTATTTCTTAGACCAGACAAGCCCCAGAATAAATAATCTAACTAATCCTCACTTTGCTATGTCTAGCATGACTTTAAAAAGCGTTGGATAAATAAAGTAAACATTTTTATCTGTAGTACATACATTTGCTCGGGCAGATTTAACCATGTGATTATAAAGTACACAGAATAATCACTTTATGGTAGGCTTGAGTTTACAAAGATGAGGTTTTAGTACTGCTTTAGGATTTATTTATATCTATTGTTTGTTTATATGGTTTGTGTGTGTGTATGCAGTTTTAAGACCCTTGGAACTCAGAGTACAGCGAAACAGGATTTTACTAGTAAAGGTTTTAAGCGTTTGTGGCTTGTTCACATATTTATAAACAATTGGGACTTAAACACGATTAATTTAAAGAAACAGGTACTATAACTTTAAATAACTATACAGTAACTTTTAATAATTATTGAATTAATCAGTAATTCTCTCATAACAGCAGCATACAGCCCAAAAATATAAATATTGCAATGGACCATGTGCAATGCAGACTAGAAATTAAAAATAAATCAATATTGCTACATCATTTAGGTATGTACTTGCCAGTAAAATAGGTAAGCTGGTAACTGATCTAGGTTTGTGGTAAAGTTAAGTTTAGCCACTGAAGGGACTAGATCCAACTTTAAATCATTTTTTTTATTCTGATAGGAATAGTACTTTGTTCTCACAATATGGCCATTTTAGCCACACCCGCTGAAAAACTTGTATAGATACTAAAAATATACTCTGATTTCATTGCACTGACTCACTATTATTACACGAACATGAAAACTTTTTAATAATATCATCACAGAAAACTAGTTTGAACTACGTTTTTGATTCCATCATCAGACAAAGACTCATTTTAACAATTTAAAGATATAAGTTTTATAGGTTTTCTCTAAATTGGATCACTTAGATCTTAGTTAAACTATACCTAGATCTATGAATATGACTACATATTATCATTTATCTTAACTTTTGTGACTTAACTGCAACAATAGATAAACAAAGACTTACACAAATACAAATAAAGGATCCAAAACAATTATCATTATCTTTGTTTAGACCTAAACAATGATAAGCAAGTCTAGTTTACGAAATTAGTGTAATAGAATATTTTACGTACCCAAAAGAGGTCTCCTAGGATCGTCAGCATCCATTTCGTTCTCTAGTAACATCTGCGGGCACGTGATAACTTCACATTTATGTCATTTGAATAATCTTATCTAATAATAATAGAATTACATATTATTATTTTGTTATTGTTTACAATTGATTCTATTCACTCCTACTGACATTGTCATTGACATTGTGACTTTATTGACATTGACGTTTGACAGCATACGCGTTTGGATATCTTCGGTTATTTGCGTGGCAATATTCTACGAACGCTGGCTTGTCTGTTTGTAGAAAGTAATTCAGAGTTTTTCCATTTATTAAATTGCACTATACATTTCATTCAATTAAACAAAAATCTACCTTGATGCCTGATAAAAAAAGTAGTAGAATTTCTTTTTCTTATCCTATTTTCTGTCAATAAACTGAGAATGTATCCGAAACAAAATCTAACAGGGTATTTACGAAGCCAGCTTTGATTAAAACTGAAAAATAAAAATCCTTTTACATTATTAATTAGCCTCAGCTAAAACTACGCTAAAATATAAATAAACAGGATCAGGAAAATAATTATAATTGCAAAAGAAATAAACGAAGTTATTAAGAACTTTTAAGAACTCTGACAAAACATGATGTTTCGCGTCTTTCAATAATTGCTATATATGAATGATAAGCTGCTCATAGCTGCAAGGCCCAAAAAACAGTAACATTAATTTGCTATAAATTTTACAGTAGTAAACAACTATTAGTTAGTTATCATCATGCCATCTGGAAGTGGGTCGTGCGTGACGCTGGGATCCTGGTCTTGATAACCCAGTGTGTCACATTCCACCGATTGTAACTGGTTGATTTACCGGTAACATGCAGTAATGTTAGAGTGGCATAATAAGTAGGTGCTTCACACTGGTTTGAGATAGATTGAATAATGCCAAGAAACAAACAATGCAAGTCTTATTAAGGCGAGGAATTGGTCAACAATAATTCCATAGCCGGCACGCGCATCTAAGGCGCCAAAAGGGGTCGGAGCGTCTGAGCGGGGCGAGGATAACAATACGCGCGCTAGCTTATAACTAAAAGTCGTAAGCGACAAAATGGTTTTGTAATTTTATTATTTAGAAATGATAATTTGATAAAAATTCCTACTACCATTTTAAAGAGTATGTATATACTCAACTACTAAAAAAGTTAAGAGGCTTAAATCGGTCCCGTATGCCCATAATATGTGAATTTCTTTTTAAAAAGAGGTATGTTTGATATATTTTTCTCTGTTATAAAAGTTACGTAATCATGTTTCTACTTCTAACAAAATAAGGTTTATATCATGAACTTTCAGGTAACCAAGTTGTATTTTGATCCGTTTTGTATTTACTGAGAAAAATTGAAATCCTTGGCGCCAAAAATTCCAATTCGTCCTCTGTCGTTCGCAAATATTAGGTATTTTCCAAATCAACATTGTGTTAGAATCGAAGAATAGGCACCAACTTAATTCCTATTTATTTAGCCAACTTACTAAATAAGTAGGAACTTTATACTTGAATATTTCATTCGTGTACTCCTCAAAATGGGCACTATGTACTTATTCGTGTTTTAGTAGTGCTTTCCTAAGGCGCCTGCGCCTATATTAAACGCAATCCGAGTTAACGCAGTTCCACGGAACGTATAGCGTAACATCGTAGGTATATAGTTTACATGTTTTGAATAAAAGGTTTTCTTATAGGTAAGTATTCATTTTAGACAAGGCTAAATACTAAATACTACGAATAATCGAATTTGGCATGGAATAGGATAGAAACCTCGACGCGTACGTAGCTTATTTTATCAACCAGTGCATTAACCGCGAAAAAAGCTAGTCAGCCAAGATAAAGAGACGACGACCTTTGGAAATTAGAAAAATCTGTTAGTCACGTTAGTTAGACAAAGCATTGACCTGCCAAAGAATCCTAAGTAATTTATTATACAAGATGAGACATAATAAAGATAAATCTTTAAGTTACAGACAGAATTATCTCCATATCAGCTTCGAGATGTTTGAAATGTGTGCATATGTTATACCTAGTTGTAAATTACTTAGTAGGTTAGTACTTAAACGAAGCCAGTCTTCCTTGATGACCCCGCTATTAAAATTACAGCATTTCGAACCAAAGATACCATTAGACTAATTAAGAAAGACTCCTTAAGATTCCTACTTTTTAGATTTCTATGGTTTTGACTCTGTAATGTTGGTCATCTGTAATGTTAGGTAAACCTTCTTGTTTGTACTATCTACCTGATGGGTGATTCTTTAATATAAACAGCATCAGAAGTTATTAAAAAAACTCTTGCACTATTTACCTACGTTGGATTAAAAAAAAAACCTGTTGCCCACGATAATAAGATCAAAATGGCAAGGCAAAGTGTGAGCCGCGCAACTCCGCGGATAATTCCGAATAACAACCTTTTGACATTGTTCCATATCCATCCATAGTTGTTATTTTATTTAATTGACTAAGTTGTTCCAGAAAATGCCATCATATTACGGTCAATATCAAATTAATAGTTACATGTTTGTTCCGTATTTATGACTCAATATTCTTTATCGCAAAATTATAAACATAGTGTTTTGTTTTTGTTATAGTAAAGTTTAGGAATATTCTGTAGTGTAGATGATTATTTCTAGAAAACATTTATGTTTTTTGGTTTCGAATTAATTAAATGTACCTACCTATTGTGTTGTGTATTGAATTAGCCTTGATTATTATTGGTTTTTAATCCCTGTAGTATAGGTATTTGAACTCTTATACCATGGCGCGTAACGGTGTAACCACGGTAACGCAATGGCGTGAAGTAACATCTCGTCGCGTCACAAGCGTAAACACAAACAAAACATCTCCTGCGCTCACTGCGCGCCTGGTGCAAAGGTTCCGTGTGTTACATCAGACACACATGTAAATAAACAGCTGTCTCGATGTCTATTGTTCATGGTCTCTATGTCACAGCTACTAGGCTCGGAAATTGATGAAACATGTTGTATGTATCTAACTTTTCCTTCGAATAAGATAAAAACGACAAATTACATTACCATCCATCTAATAAACCTAAAGGAGCGTCTAAAATGCTATTGGTTAGGAAGGTAGATAAGTACTACAAATCATGATAAGTATCAAAAAGGCATTTTACACTTGCACGAAAACTGAATAAAACAAGTCTATTCAAAAATTTACTAAATGACAACAAGTATGTCGTGGTCTAATGAATAATGTGATATCTAAATACATATTTGCCACTTTTTTTTAGGAAATAGTTAAAGACTTCCAGTAAATGATGATTTGACTTTCAGTCAAAGATTCCCCAGTTACCTACTTATGTTACTAACTAAATATCTTTAATAACATTTAATGCCATGGATTTCCGCAAAGATCTAAACGTCTAATTAGATAAATTTAACTTTATCCAAACCAAAATCTGTTGCCAAAAATAAAGGGAGCTTTAAATCCACGGTAACAATTCTTTCGTTGAGATTCCAATTAAAAATATTGAATAAAAAAATAACAACTAAGTCTATAGTTGTTTACGATTTTACAAATACAGTTTTACATTAATCAATAAATAAATCCATATAAAAAGGTCAGTTCTCTCTAATTTATTTATTTATTATCTAATGCAAGCCGAGTATTTGTTGCATCAGTTTTGCTTCTATTCATCAAATTTCTACAAGATCGCCCGCGCCTTCACTTTACGCATTTATTTACATTTCGATACGCTACTTGTAAACCGATAGCTTATTTCATCAGATTACAAGAATTTTATGGTGTTCCCATTCTTACATGTGGTATTATTATTGAGTGTGATTGTGGCTATCTTTTTCATATTTTGCAAATGAAAAACTCCAATTTTGTACCTAAATGAAAAATTCTACATTTTAAGGAAAATATTTTTCATTTCTTAATTTTTAGGTGATTGTATAGGTATGGGGTTCATTGTAGCCTACGTCTAGTCTCTACATAGGTATATTCTTCATTTCACCTATGCTGTTACTCTTGACACAGTCAAAAATATAATAAAGAAAGAAATTGCATTGATCATTCAAAAAATAATTTTCCTAATATACCTCCTACCTACCTATGTACCTAAGAAGTACCTATGTACCTAGGTCCGTGAGAAAATGCTCTCCAATGTAGAACAAACCTAGGTTTATCTAGACAAGGACAGGTATATTGTTTATATTGCTATCTCTAGCACAGCGGAAGGTGTCTAATGCAAGTCGCTTTGCGTGTTTCGTCATGCTCATCGACCAATTTACTAAGACCCCTCTTATTTCCCTTCAGTACGCAGCGATAGTAGCAGCCCTACGATAGTAGAGGTCTTGGTAAATTAGCTACTAGGCGCGCAGCAATATGTAAGTTGATCTAGGACAGCATCACGAGGTTGCCAATAGCTTCTTTACGAAATTGTCTAGTGTTTATTCTTATGCATTTATGTAGTCCTAGGAACTTTTCATCTTATTTACTAAGTTATACCTAGATGAGCCAAACAGATAATTTATCGCATTGTCATTAATTAGGTATGCGTTTTATAACAATTGTGTAGATTATTACAATTTTTTATTATCAAATTCATTAATAAGAAAGTTCACTTATCATTTTTTTCATAATGGTTCATTACAATGTAACCACAGAAATGTTCTTGGGGTCATCTTTACTCACATTGAAATGCTATGAGTAGGTACCTAAGTATATTACAAAAAATTGGGTAAGAGTTCCAAATGGATCATAATGTCAACAAAATAATGATTAACTTGGTTGTTTGTTACAATCATTATCAAACTGTCCCAATTATCTAATTAACACATGCAATTAAAAATAATCTTTAGATCATAGAAATTTTCAATAACTTAAAAAAGTGTATAATTATCATTTAATAACTAAATCCAGTTAAATACACTTAATAATACACACGGAATAAGAAAAAACAATAAATCGATAATGTGAATGCAATGTTTTGTTTGATGCGGCGTGCGTCTGCGCCGATGGCAAATAAAACCGCATAGCGCATGCGTCAACCGCATTTGCTTTCCAAACGTCGCCCAGTGAGGTCGTGAACTATTCGCGTCACAGTTCTAGTTAAGTTAATATTTATCTAGTGAATTATTCTGTTGTTTTTACCAGTGATCATTTTTGAAAAATAAGGTAATTATCAAAAATCTTTTTTAAAATAATTCCCTTGCTATTTATTTCATATAAGAAAATCATTATGTGCTGTACATTATCTATGGATATAATAAAATACAGGAAAGTATATAAATGAAATTATAGGTATTACGATAAGGGATAGTTTATAATATCCAGTCATAATAAGTAACGATGAATGACTTAACTAGTTTGTCCTTGACGTAATACTGCATCCAATGTTATCTCAGGATTTACCCTGATATACCTAGGTCACATATCTATTACCCCACTGTACTCGAAGGAATTAATAAAGCAGCTTTCTATTTTAATTAATTGCTGACAATAAAAGTGCACATTTCTAGAAACCATGACGATACGTGTCAAAAAAAAAGCTCTTAATTTTAAGCTCTAGGGCTCTAGGAATCTTTCCGCCATCTAACTAAGCATATCTTAGTTCCGCAATAAATAAAAAGAAAGGTAAACTTAATTTCATGAGCTATAGTAGCATCTATCGTTGTTTATAAATAATAAAACAATTTTACTCTTCGACTGAAGATGAGGGGAAAGTCCTAAAAAGTCGTCTATCAGTTAAATCCGAAATTAACTTGAGTAGGTAAATAATTATTAATTTAATCACCAAATACATACGTAGATAAATCAAGGAAATACTATAACTAATATATATACCTATGACTAGTTTCAATTATTAATAAATAGACCAATCTGTTTCATTGTGAACCTTCTCCCGAAAATGGCATTTTTTTTTATTCTAGCCAATGCGCTGAACGGAAGCCACGATGAAAATTCCTTTACTTAATAGGTACTTGGTGCTTTTATGGTTATGATTAATTTATAGTTAAGTTTTCTTTATACGGTTGTAACAATCGCATACTTAATAAAACAATTTCCTTCCGGCTATGCAATCAAATCGACATGACGTACTTATATTTAGAAATGTTCCTAATCTCAGTTTGTGCATGAATACGCGAAAACTTTTATCTCGAAGTAACGAGGTTATTGACCCGTTAGCGATTACTTAAGCTCGTACTTTTGAACCCTAGAGTTTCGCCAGTGGATCACTTATTAATAAGCTAAATATTGCCAGATACTCTATTAACCCAGTTTATATAAGTTAGCTTTTATGAAAGTTGCAAAAGGATACACCGCTGCTCACTAAATGTCAACACTTGTCATTATTATATCAGCTATTTACTCCTGCTTTCCTGGTAAATGATGAGGTCAAATATTCAATGATAGAAGTGAATAAGACGATTTTTTTATTAATTGACAAATATCTAACTAAATCAGGAAGACGACGACGCTCAAGAAGTGTTTATGTCAGATGTTTATAGTTCTGAATAATAATTTATATTGTATTTGCGGGACCTGGAAAATACAAAAAAACCAACGAACGTTCCCATTTTATCCAGTGTTATTTATTTTGCAAACCGCAACAACCCATTTCTGCTCTAATCCCGCTAAAATATGTAAATAACGTTTCATACGAAAAACGTCAAAACATTGCTAGTACATACATTTAATGTACAGAACAAGATTGGAGTATTCAATAACTTAGTGGTACCATCATAGACTGGCCGGCTAGGCCTGCCCCGAAATGAAGCCGGCGCGCGGCGCGGCGGCGCGGCCCCTGACAGCGCCACCGAGACGCCGCCCGTCATTGGCCGTCACTTTGACTTTTGATTTTGATTTTGTTTACTTGTGTTTTTTATAATTATTTATTGTAGTGTTTAAGTGCAAATAAATAAAACTAACGGATGCACGACGACAATGATGTGGTAGAAAGTGAAGGTCAATCTTCGGTATCACTGGATGCCGTGAAGAGATGCCCCCTGTGCCCCCAGGCACGCTTTTTTAAAGGTAAGCGGGGTTTGAGCGTACACATTGGGAAGGTCCATAAATCCCAGTGCCCAGGGCCTACCAATGTGACCGCGCCAAACCCAACTCTTATCACAACTACACCAACTCTCGATCCTTTTTGGCAAAAACTATCGAAATTCAAAAATTCAGTCCCAATATTAAAGCGGGTTCCCCGTGGAGCCAGGCCTCTGGTTGCTCAACACTTGGCAGGTTGTGTTCGCCTGGCCGCACGAGAGAACTCGCAACGTGCTTGGGAGGAATTGCTCACCTTCCCCTATAGAATTCTACATGTTCAGAAAAGTTTGGCAAACAAAAAGTCACTAACAAAACAAATTAAAGACAATTGTACAACTTTAGGCCATACAGATTTCGATACTAAATTACCGACTCAAAGATGCTCAAATATTTCACGCCTAGTGGAATCAAAGTTGAGTGAAGGTGACATTCGGGGGGCTGCTAGAATTCTCTTCAGCAGTGATGTGGTGGCGCCGTGTTCTCCAGAGACACTCTCCGCTCTGGAGAATAAACACCCTGCCCCAGCCGATGACCTCTCTTTTCCCGAACCTCCTGATCCGGACACAGATATCCTCACAGTTACAGGTCGACACCTGGTTACAGCCATAGGCTCCTTCAGATGCGGCTCTGCAGGCGGCCTCGACGGCTTGAGTCCGCAACATTTAAAGGATCTCACCTGCCCAAGCGCCGGGGAAGCAGGTGAGTCGCTTTTGAAGGAGCTTACGGCCCTGACCAACCTTATGCTCTCCGGCAAGGTGGACGAAACCGTCATCGACGTTTTGTACGGAGCCAATCTATGTGCTCTGCGCAAAAAGGATGGCGGTATTCGTCCAATTGCCGTGGGGACTACTTACCGTCGTATGGTAGCCAAAATCTGCTCTAAATTTTATAGTGAGGAAGTTTCGGAAAAATTTCAGCCCCTGCAGCTAGGTTACGGCTCGAAAGGGGGCTGCGAGGCTGCCGTACACGCCCTGTCGACCTATTTAAATCATGGGAAAGGAGATGTCATCCTGAAGGTTGACATCAAGAACGCCTTCAACTCGGTGAATAGGGACACCTTGCTGGCAGAAGTCAAAAAAGAAATACCCAAAATTTACAGTTTTCTTTGGCAATGTTATAGATACCCAACAAAATTATTATATCGGAACAACCTGTTAGAATCCGCTGTTGGCTGTCAACAAGGTGATCCACTCGGGCCTGTGATTTTTAGTTTGGCGATTAACCCAATTATTCGGCAGCTAAATTCTGAATTTAACGTGTGGTATCTCGACGACGGGACCCTGGGAGGCAACAGAGATACTGTTCTTAATGATTTAATTTTCCTAAAAGATAAATTCCACGACATTGGCCTCGACCTCAACCTATCTAAATGTGAACTTTTTATACCCGACTCGACTGACAGACAGACTATTCTTCAAAATTTCCTCGCAATAGCTCCTGAAATTAAACCGATAGACCAAAGTTCTCTTTGCCTCCTTGGATCGCCTATACTGGAAGATTCATTTTCGGATTTTATTGAGAAGAAAATTCAAAATTTTAATGATGTTTCGGAAAGGCTACTCAAAATTAATATGCATGCAGCCATCACCATCATACGGTACTGCTGTTTTGGACCAAAACTTACATATAACTTGCGTGCTTCCCATTTATGGAAGCACACCAACCTTTTGGACAAAATCGACGAAATTATAAGACATACACTATCATCCATTTTAAATGTGGCCTTGGACGACAGAGCTTGGTCTCAAGCGACTCTTCCCATCCGTATGGGAGGACTTGGCGTCCGTAAAATTTCCAGTGTAAGTTTACCAGCCTTTATTTCCTCGGTCCATGGCACTGAGAAATTGATCAGGAAAATATTACCCACCACACTGGTCAATTTTGAGGTGCCAAGCCTGACTGAGGCTTTAAACGCTTGGAAAGTCGCATGCCCGAACACCGACTTACCCGCCAACCTGTCCTCTCAGAGACAGTGGGATGAGCCGCTCTGCAGAGTAATACGGAAAAGTTTAATCGATACGTCAATGACTTCTGCAGAGCGAGCGCGCCTACTGGCTGTGGGTGAATGGGAGTCGGGTCTATGGCTTCTTGCACTTCCGTCCTCAAACACAGGCACCATGTTTGATGACACCACCTTCAGACTCGCCGTTTGCCTCCGACTAGGTGCTCCATGCTGCTCTCCTCATCGCTGCCACTGCGGGGAAGCTGTCAACAGCCTCGGTCACCACGGCCTGTCGTGCAGCCGGAGTGCCGGCCGCATACCACGACATGCCAACATAAACGACGTGATCCGTCGCGCTCTTGTTGCCGTCGGCGTGCCAGCCGTACTCGAACCAAATGGCTTGGCACGCGACGATGGCAAGAGACCAGACGGCATGTCGCTATTTCCGTGGAAGGTGGGTAGGACTTTAGTGTGGGACGCGACATGCGTCGACACTCTTGCGCCATCTCACCTTCCCGGAACTGCATGTCGTGCTGGCTCCGCCGCTGCACAAGCAGAGAACCTCAAGCGGCGCAAATATAGTAACCTTATAGGCAATTACATGTTTGAGCCGTTTGGGGTTGAAACTCTAGGGCCGTGGGGTCCGAGCGCCCACCTTCTTGCCAGGGATATTTCCCAGCGCCTGGTTGACACTTCCCGGGACCCAAAGGCTGGCTTTTATTTCGCACAGAGGTTAAGCATTGCCATCCAACGTGGCAATGCTGCCAGTCTTTTGGGTACATTACCCAGTGACAGCGATGAGGAGCAATTTTTTGATGCCCTATATTAGTTTTAAGTTGTATATATATATATAAGTTTATTTTATTTTCAATTAATGTAAATATTTTGTGAATAGATAAATAAACTACTTATTAATTTTAGTCTAAAAAAACTAAATCAGTGATCCATTTATATTCATTTGAATCCAAATATTTCATTAGATATCAATGCTTTTATGTGCCCATACTCAAAGGGCTGTAACTGTAATTATTTGCGTGTGCAAACATATGCACACGTATGTAATTATTCAGGCCTGGTATGATAATACGATGTTCACAATTAACTATTATACTATCATCTTGTATGTATACTATCACCTTATGTGACATGACATGTATTGAACCGACCTCTTTCACGAGATGAATGTTATGCACCCAATTAGCATTGATTGACTCGTGTGATAAACCTTTGTAAATTGTCTAAGATAAACCAAGAATTATGTCATTAAGAAATCTTTTGTCGGAAGGACCAAAAGTTTATGTGAAAATGACAAAAAAATAAAGCTATTTACTTAGAAATTCTTTTTAATTGGCAGTCGGAATCAAAATTCTGGATTAGATATATTTAGCTAGTTTCATATTCAATAACAAGTGTCTAATTATCTACCTTCACAAAATTATAGGTCTAAGGTATCCTAGGCAATTGACATTTACGAAATATTAGCTCGCAAGAAACTGGATAAGTTTGCAATTTGATACACAGTACAAGCTGTAATTTGTGGTTGAGCAAACTCTGTGAAATAGGATTTTAATGACATCAGTCCTATGTTTTATGTTGCCTTGGTAATTATCGAGTAGAAAGGATTATTTTAATTACCAAGCAAAAGCCAGCCAACAAAAACATTCATCAATTTTGAAGTTGCAAAGTAATGTAGGTAGGTATGACTGTGTGTTTTTTTTAATATTCTTTTTAAATAATAAATTCCAATCACAACGAAACAAAGCCAAACTCGTTCCTAAATATGAGAAAGAGACCACAAAACCCCTAATTTACAAATACATAGTCACAAATATCCTTAACCCTTGGAGAGTACGATAATACAGGAATAACTTCATATTATTGTGTTAATTCTGAATGAACAATCAAATACCTTATCATGTACTATCAGTATCGTGAACCTCGGTTGCTAGACTGCTCATAACCAGTTTGATTCGCCCTTTATCTCAAGCAAGCTTACTGCACGCATCTTTTCAATGAACTTTTACCCTGGATAGACACAACGACTGCAAGATTGTCACGAATATAGATATATGTACTTTAATATCATTCATACATAGATATATAAGTATGCGATTTCAGTCTGGCAACTGTCCAACGTAGTTGCCAAGATTATAAATGATGTTTATCATTTTAATCAATAAGTTGTTTATTAATTTAGTTTTTTTTTGTTGTTGTATCGGATAGAAGGTGAAGGTTTCCGGTGATAGTCTGTGATAGTTTACAAATGGGAAACAATCTATTTAGTGGTTCAATAACTGTAAAGTTTTATGTAAGTGACAAATACCTATTGTAAAAGGTAGGTATGCAATTTTTGGGACATGCCTCCGAAATTCTTTCAAAGTTTTCGAAGTTTCGAAAAGTCGTGTAAAGATGTATCCGTCGGTACCACACATCCATACATATTTGGATTTGCTAGTAACATTCTTTGGAAAATTATTGCCATATAAAGCGACTGTGTCATACGATCTTTCCGTAATAAATATGTATGGAACTGCAAGTTATGCGACCTTAACATTACTTTAGCTTCCTTTATGTCTTTATTTGAACCAACACAGTAGTTTCCTCGGGCCGGAAGATAATAGCGATATCCGCTTTTTTTTAACTGATAGGTAAACAAAGGATTTGAAAGTGCATGTTGTATTTTAAATAAACGATACTGTTCTTTATTCGATCAAGGCTTATATTTTCGATACACTTTCGAAAGAATTTTCAGATTGAGAGCCAAAAAAATTTTTTGAGTCATAATTGTGTAAATAAGTACTTGATAAACATGTCAACCATTGTAAATCATAGGCGATCTCATTGCAGCATCTTGAATTAACATTGAATTTTTTTTTTTTTGCTTAACCTTATGAGTACCAGGAGCTCATATCGCCAAAGAACTTTGTCTGAACTCTCTTCTTTTCTATTACAGCAATGGCTCGTGTATGCGTGATTGGAGCGGGTGCAGCTGGTCTGTGCGCAGCTCGCCATCTCCTCGAAGAGCCCTGTGTCAGCCATGTGGACATCCTGGAACAAGCGCCACAGCTAGGCGGCACCTGGGTGTACACTGAGAATGTGGGATATGACGACTTCGGACTACCTATTCACACCAGCATGTACAAGAGTCTGAGGTAATTTACGAAAATGTTGACTTATTTTTCATAAGTTTCGCAATGTTAGTTCCTAATGCGTAACGACAGGTATCGCAGAAGTGGGGTCCAAGATTTTAATAGGTCAGAGAACCCTTGATAATTCGGTTGGTTACTCTGATATCGACATTAGGTAGGCAACGCGAGAATAAATAACTACCCGTCTGGCAATGAGTCTCCGCTCACTATCAGTTAAAGAAGTTTCCACTAATTTATCCGTATCAACTAAGTAATTTATTGTTTTTATTCGTCATTATTGTATTTATTTTTCCTCCACCATAGAAACAAGCAAGTTCTCAGCTTACGACACGTCGTATCGAGGGTCAGAAGCTATCAGGGCAGCATAGGTTGCTGGGAGATATTTACGAGCATTTCGTACATTCTAGAAATGTATGTTTAGAAACGTGATTAGGTTAGCTTGCTCTAGTTTCCACTTTCTACTGTGTTGTTAGGTTGGAAATGAAATGCAAACTTAGGTTGAACCTATTTTGAACCACATTCCAGTTCATATTACCTAGGAATAAGTGTTCCAAACAATGAAGGAAGAAGTTAAAATAAAGTTGCCCCTGTTTTGAAAGTTAAGAGTTGAAAATTGAAACGGTCCTTATATACAAGGACATGATCAAAGAAGAGATAAAAGAGGATTTTTTCTTTGTGAGAAAATTATGAATTTTGATGAACTATGGCTTCAATCAATTTCGTTGAAGGAAGAAATAACGCCAATATTTCTTTCACGACTAAATAACTGAAGTTCTGGAATGTTTTACCTACTTAGTTGGTTTATTTACGATTGCGTTATATTACTGCAGCTAGCACTAACATACACTACACTATGTTTACTTGATCGCATCCGCCACACATTTCCATAATAAGTAAAACCTACCGTAAATATCCACTTATCGAAATTGATTTACAATTCCACGTGGTTCAAGGTAGTGATTACAGGCTTCAGAATTGTTTGTGCCATATATTGTGATTTAATTTATGTATTAACAACGAAGATAATACGACAAACAAGTATAGGTCAATTAATTTGTGAAGACAGTTGGGTATTATCGCGTAAACAAACTGATATGCTGATTTTATTTCGTACCTGAACATCCTGAATGCATTTATTCATTTCCTAAAATTCATTAACTAGGCAATGATTGGCAATCAAACAAATCAATTTTGTTTCATTAGTCACGTTTCGAAAGCTGAAAAAGCATGAAAAAATTTATTTTTATTAGGTACAGAAGAATCCTTTATCTATCTCTTTCCCTAAGAAAGCAGTATTTTATAAAAAAAAATATTAATCCAGATTTCACTAAAAACACCTACAGCTCATTTAAAAATTAGGTATTTCTTTAAATAATATGAAAACTTTCTTACTATTACCTAAACACTTCAAAATGTTCCGTTTCTTTTCAGGACAAACCTGCCTAAAGAAATCATGGGTTTCCCTGACTTCCCGGTGCCTGAGAGCGAGCAATCTTACCTGCCCGCTAAAGATATGCTGGCGTTCCTTAAACTGTATGCAGACAAACACGGCGTCACGGAGAAAATCAAAGTATGATTTCTTTAGAAATAAGCATTACCTTTGTAAATTCTTTCTTTCCTGTCATCTTTCTTTATTATGTGTGTGTACAAAAATTTTAAAATAATTAATTAAATAAATAAATAAGTTGTAACATCTATCTCGTGAATTTCCTGTAGGTTTATACCTACTTAGAACAGCTGTTTTGTTATGCCTGGAATGGTGAAATGCATCTGTCTGGCTTAATTATTTTTTTTTTTGCGAAGCTACACTTTTTCCCTGACCTAAAAGAAGCCCCTTAGAAAATCGAAAGTCATGCATATTTACAAACTGCAGTGTATAGCCAGTTTAAATTAAACAAATCTAAGAATAGTCCAGTTTTAATTATATCCTTACTTTACCTGTTAAATAACTTAATCATTCTTATTTCCACTGTTCACAGTTCAGCCACCACGTTCAACTAGTCATACCAAAACAGGGCCCTGCAGGCGAGCTATGGGATGTCTCCTACAAGAACCTGCTCAACGGACACTCGGAGACCAGGGAGTATGACTACGTGTTCGTCTGTAACGGACATTATAATACGCCGTTCATACCACACATACCAGGGCTTAAGGAATTCCAAGGTATGTCAGGTTTCGTTGCTTAGATTTCCTGCAAGTAATTATTTCGCACTCGTGTTCAAGATTTTAACTTTCTTCACACAAAAACCCTCTGATGTGTATTCAATATTTTTTCCAAAAATCTTCTGTTGTACAATCTTCTATATTAATCTAAAATTCCTGCTTAAACCCTCAGGTGATGTGATGCACAGCCACGACTACCGAGTACCAGACATCTTCACGGACAAGCGAGTCCTGGTCATAGGCGCCGGCCCCTCAGGCATGGACATCGCTTTGGAGCTCACCAGCGTCTCCAAAAAGATTATCCTCAGTCATCATCTGAAAGACCAGCCCCGGACTGTGTTCCCGGAGAATTTGGAACAGAAACCAGACGTGGAGAGGCTTGACGGACATAAAGCTTGCTTCCTTGATGGAACCGAAGATGAAGTTGATGTTGTTTTCTTATGTACCGGTGAGTACCTTCATAACTTGGTATTGGTTAATCTGGGCCAGCGTAACACACAAAATTACATTTCCCAATGACAAAAGTAAATGAAAACTCGCTCTTTACTCCGAGAAAGTTTCGATACCTGTCAACCATTTGCAAAATGACTCCATGTCATAAGTGTGTTGCTGAACCAACCAACTGAACCATATTTGCTCTTGTCCAGGCTATCTCTACAATTTCCCGTTCCTGCACGAGTCATGCGGCATCGTGGTGGAGGACAACTGCGTGGAACCTCTCTACAAGCACGTGGTTAACATGAACCATCCCTCCATGTGCTTCATCGGAGTACCCTACTACGTCTGCGCGTTCTCCATGTTTGATTTACAGGTGATTATAAATTATTAAAAAAGTTAAACGTCTTCCTCTCTTTTAACTATTTTGCTGTGCCCATCAGGGTTCATAAATTGTGAGTCATTTTATATTTTCCACCTAATGTACATTATGGAAAGCAATAAATGATATGATATTAATAATAATCATTGTAGAATGTTTGAGAAGATTGTATGTGCATGAGGCTATTTATCATTTACTATGCTTCATGAAAGGATTACCTATTATGTTTTGTCAGAATTATTTTTTGTAGAAAAATGACAGTAGTAACCGACTTTGAGTTCTGGCCAGTTAATCGTTCTAGATAGATCCTAAAAATACCTGGCAAAATGTATGTTATTTGTTTGCAAGTTTATTGAGAACTTTCTCTCCCTTAGGTGCGGTATTATGTCCGATCAATGAACGGGACCTTCAGCCTACCCAGCACGGAAGAGATGGCCCAACACTGGGAGGAGGAGAAGCGAGATCGAGCTGCCAGGGGCTACACCAAGCGACAGGCGCACATGATGGGCCCTGACCAGGTAAACATAAACATACGGAGATTTGATATTAAATGATTTTAGAATCAGGCGTTCGGCTGGTGCTCCGTTTGAGAACTGATTGATTGAAGTGCGGAAGACATAACAGATGACGATTAATTTTATAGATACCTACTGAGATGCTGTTCTCACAAAGTATGATTAACTGTCAGGAATATAGTGTCGAGGTAATCTCGATACCCAAAATGATGACGTAGGTAGCGAAGTGTTTGGGAAGAACCTTCTCCGTTCTGTAACAAGGTTTCCGACTCTTTAGAGTGTTCTGCGATCTTGGTATATCGAGTGTGTACAAAACCCAGTTTCTACCAAGAATAATCCTTAGAGATAAGAAAACAATTGGCTTTTCTAATCAATTGGCTCTTTATTAGTTTAGCTTTTGATATTGAAGACAATACTTTCCTTATCTGGCGAATAGTAAATAGTTGTATATTATCCTGTATCATTGGGCGTCAGTTAGAGGCTAACTAGGTAATATATTTAGTATACAGCCTGGTTGCACAAGAACTTGTGAAGGGAACTGACAACCTTTATTTACGTACCTGCATGGTCGTTCAAACCTGTCCTAACGAAGGTTTAGCTGTAAACTTTTTAGTGCAAGAAAAATTTCTATGAAAATAGGAAATATAAAATTTACCAGAAATAATATATTGAGGAGTGATGGCTCATTTAAAAATGCATTTAGATAACAAAAAATAATAAGAACCATACAATATAACTTTGTCCCTTATCACCAAACTTTCCCCCTAGTCGAGGCCGGTACCTAGAGCCGATACGATTATCTCAATTTAATTTCATTAAAAGTCAAAGTCAAAGCTATTCTTCTCTTCTTTTCAACATACATATTCATGAAGTCCATAACACGGTAAATCGCGGAACTAGAACAAGTTAATCACCTTACGCGGTTTCACTTGCTCAGCGTAATTTACCAGCAATTGCGACCTCATTTTCTCAAACCCACGGAGAACTAAATGACTAGCGGAGGTGCCATAACGAAAATCGCCTGAAAAAGTAGCGCTCAAAAATGCGGGTGTGCGGGTGACGAGGTACCTTATTGTTTTCGCTTTTATACGCCTTCTTTGGACCCGACCATTTTTTGTACTTAATACCAAAAATCGTTGACAGACTTAAAGAATCCGAACGCCTCTTTACTTAACTCGTAGGGGAAAGGGGGGTAGCCCCGGCCGGTGGGTAGCCTCGGCCATAGTAAATATTAGAATTTCGCGCGGCGTGACTTTGAAGTTCGTGTGATCTCCATGTGCGTTTAAGAGTAATTTGTCAAATGCAAAAAGTTGAAGTCGATTGATCGCTGCGTTCGGGCGTGATAGAGTCAATTTCTTTTTCGTCGTCGACGGCCGCGTGACTTCAATTGTTTCGAAAACTGTTATTCATTTGATAAAGGTAAGTAATTATTTATTTGATTTTGTTTACATAATGGAATACTATTCTATTTTGCACTTTGAAGTTTATTTCAACGCATAATTAGCTGCTTTTTTTTTAATATTTTTTTTTCGAAGAAAGTCATGACGGGTAACCCCGGCCATTAGTTTTGGGGGTATCCCCGGCCATATATTAGTCTATATAGAGGTCAATATTTTAAGTCTTAATCAAAAAAAAATTTTTTTTTTCAGTGTCACAATGCCTAAATTTAAAACTAGAACTACGAATCACGGAGACTGGAGTGAAGAAAACATGAAAAAAAGCAATTCAAGCGGTGCTTGAGACAAAATGTTCCGAGAGAGCTGCCGCAGACCAGTATGACGTTCCACGAACTTCTCTGCAGGATCGGGTCAAGGCATGAGCAGATATAAATCCATCATGGCACGAGGCATGTGTAGATATAAATCCATCGGATTTGTACTATAACTATGATGTGTGTGTCGCCAAAAATCGATTTGGCCACTAATTACGTAGGTGGCCGGAGCTACCCGCCACTTTTAAAAGATATCAAAATTTGACCACTATTTGAAGTGGGTTTAAAACGTATTGGATATTATTTTTGTTAAAATTTTCAATATTCTAATACGAATAAATATTGTGTTGATTATTTTTTCGTAGTTTTCGTTGTATTTCCCTTGATAATTTAATCACAATAACAAAAAAACAAAATTGGCCGGGGCTACCCCCCTTTCCCCTAACTGATCATTTTGGTCATGTACAAATTTGACATTTGCATTATGACATCTCCGCTTGTCTTTGTTTACTCCTTGCTTTCCTGATGCCACTGGTCCATCTAGGCTGACTACTACATCTCCTTGGCTTCGGAGTCAGGCACCGATCCCCTGCCGCCAGTCTTCACCAAGGTACATAACGACAGCAGCCAGAAGTTCCTGGACAACCTTACATGTTATAGGAACGATGTCTATCGGATTTTGGATGATGAGCATTTCATTTGTTATTGAGTCCTGTGTATATTTCAGTTGAGACTTATTTTAAGTTCTTTTATAGATAATATGTTAGGAGTAGGACTTTCTTTACTAACTTTCTTACCTACCTACTACATTTCTGAACTTGTATTTCATTAAGTACTTTCATATCGGTTATTAAGTAGAATAGTGTTTTGCTATACCTAGATAAAACATAGGTAAGGTATGAATTAAGTTAGGTTTAGAAATTATGTAATCTTCTATTTAATTACTGTATTATCACACTAACATAATCGCATTTATCCTTCTGACAATAAAAATTGCCTGATATATTTTGTTTCCTTTTGATTAGAGGTCATAATAGCACCTTAGTTATTTTGTGACATTAGTGAAGATTTCAGGTAAAATCAAAGTAATTAATAAGCAAACATAATAAATACACATATTTTATTTTCTTTTGTTAGATTGTCTCTGCACAATGCGCATTTAAACCTATAGAAAAAAGTATATCATTGTGGCATTACTTACATACATAGGTATTTGTAGTTTTTCATGACTGGATACAAAATAAGTACCTAACTTTTCACAGATAGGTAAAGGAACCAGATCCTTACAAAGACAAAGATCTTAGCTGCAGCTCACATTCATCGCCGTAATTTCTTCGATCCTTCAGCCCCGTTGGTCTGATGATGCAGTGGTTGTGATCCATCCATGGAACTGTTCGCAAAAGATCCACGATTTAATTGCTGCCCCCCTAACCCAGTGAATGTCTGCCATTGGATTTAGGCCACTTCCTACAACTTTGTTTCTTTTAGAACCCTTTCCAGGGTCGCGGTAACTCTTTCGAACCATCCCGCAGCCCCGGCAGGCTTTGGGCTCTAGAGGGGGGCCTCTAGAGCCCAAATGTTACAATTTTATTATTAGGAAGCCTAATTCCATGGTTATTGATAATGGACTGGGATCCTGGTTTACTATTATCGTGATTGATTTGTCTATGTTGTCTTTCTTGAGTGATAAACTCTTTACTTTATATTATTTATACTTACGCAAATACTTACTGCAATCGAAACAATCCTTTTACTTAACTAGTTCTTCTCCCGTTTTCCCGTTCTCGAAGTTTCGTCTTGTCTAGTTAGAACGATGATTTATTTTGTGATCTTGTTGCATGTTCATTTTGTGGGCAATCAGTTTTAATAGGTCAAGGTCTTATCAGGACTGCTATCGCTGATACTTTGGAAAACATACTTACTTACTTATCCATTAGACGTTTTCGCCTTTAATTTGAGATTTTTTTGTATTAGAAATAAGTAATAGTTAATCAATACGTCTGTTAAATATAATCTTTCGACCAACAGCTGTACCTTCAATGGAATAATAAATATTTATCGCAGTCCCTAACTTATCAGTCATTTACTTCGAAGTTGTTGTTCATGAATAGAGTACATTATTATGTCACTATCAGTTAACTTCATAAATTCAAGCCTCACTCATAAATAAATTAAATTACCTTACCTCAATATAGGATGATTTATCCAATAAAAAACAAAAGAAAAAAAACATTTATTTTCATGTACACAACAATCGATTTATATACAAATACCAGGAGTTCATAAACCGCAAGAGATTGCAGAACACTCGATTGAACAACTATCGCAATGTAGTCCGCGCACCACGTCTTGATACAATCACCGCTGGGTCGGCACTAGTGCGCGCGAGTAACATTTGCTTGCTAGTTTAGTTAGTATTGCACTTTAGTTCAGCCTAGTTGGAGGTTATCGAATCGCTCGCCTTGGCTCGATCATTCGCTGCGAGTAGTCGATGCGTCTTCCTTAGTTTATAATAAACAAGGATATCGTTACTAGCCGAGTACCGATTTCCTTTGTAGCGGTCAGTTGTTATTGTTTATAGTTTCCTCTGTATGGCAGTTTTATGCTGTATTTTTTAATTGCCATTTTTTATGTGAAACTTAACAAGTTCTTAAAATTGTTAAGATTTTATTATGCATTCAGATTTTGTGTTTAATAGTTTTTTTATGATAACATGATCTTAATTAATTTCTAAATCTTTGTTACAGGAAAAATACTACGCGTCATTAGCAACTGAAGCGAAAACGAAAACTCTGCCTTCAGTGATGACGAAAATTCGTGACGAAAGCTCGATCAGGTTCCTTCACAACTTGAAACATTATAGACAAGATGTGTACAAGATCATTGATGACGATACTTACGAGATTATCAGTAATGGTAAAAGGGAAGTTATTTGTTGAGCCTAAAATGAGAACTAAGAAATAGTTGTAAGTTAGAATTAGATTACTTACATTTTACGTTAGATGTTATTTTTCAATAGATTTAATGGTTTGGTATTAACATTTTGAAAATAATTTATTTTGTGTACCTGTTTTATTGTCTTACATCTATAGTTGACAAAAATTGTACCTTCTTTGAAAATCATTACTGATTTTTACTGATAATTTAGGACGTATTAACAAGTTTTACAGGTGAATAAAGTCTGGTACAGTACGTGTGTAGTTTCAATAAAACACAAAATTCAGCCAAAAATATTTTATTTAAGCGTATTTATAATCTTTATATTATCAATGCTGATATATTATTAATCTTTAATTCTAATATTTTTATGGCTTTCCCCATTCTATTAGACGCTAAGATTGAATAGTATTAATTCATAAAATTTAAAACAGTCTTAAGCACGCAGTATTATATCGTCCAGTTATTGCTTTTTATACACTGTTTTAACATTTGACGAATTAAATTGTTTGTGTTAGTATACGTACACTGGGCCGAGCCAAATATCTTTCATCAACAAGTTTGTACTTATTGTAATAATAACTTCGCTTCACATACTTTAAAAATAAAAATGTTACTTTACGTTTAATATAAAAATACCACATTTATTCAATATTGTTACCGAAATTCGCACTTTTGTTTCTCTAATATATTTGTCTCAATTTTGTCACCAATATTCTTTTTTGTCAGTATGCAAAATTATATTGAAAATTAACTTAAATCTTACAACAAAACTACATCTAAAACTATTTATTCGTTAAAAAAGTACGACGCACGCCAAATAATATTACATTGTGATTTTATTTCAAATAAATTGGAGAGTTCATAATTACAATTAACTGCCAACTTTCCTCATAACATTTGGCCACATTCTCCTTTAACCACCATTCCTCTGATGTTTGAGCTTCTAAGTATAACAATTCATCGACCTTATTAACCATCTTATCAACGACCGGCTGATTTGCAACATTTCCATAAAAACTTGGCCATCCGTACAAAACTTACCCTACAGTCCTACCCTTGGTCGACCTACCTACATCCCTGTCTTTTCAGTCCCTTAAACTTCAAGATATGAATAAAAGGATCAAAAGCAGGGCTCAAACATACCCTGTCGAAATAATATAGTTATGTACTAAATAAAAATACATATAAAAGTAGATATTACAGTAAAATGGCAACGTTTTAGGAGTACAAGCAGATGAAATGAAAATTCCGAACGAACCGTAAACTTACACATACCAACTAGTTCCAAACTTATTTATATACAATCTTAAGTTACTACGGCGAAACGTAAACGAGTAGCATCAAGCGTCTAGCACCATTTCGATATAAAAGTATACTTCAATTAACATAAAATTATCAACCAAGAAAAATATAAAAATCATTGATAAAAACAATAATATTATAACAAATAGCTCCAAGAACCTCAAGCAATCATTATTTTCGTATATTTCTCCGAAATTATCCAAAATAAGACTAATGTAAATCACTGGTTAATTTTGAATAAAACAGGGGACTAGCTGAAAAAGTATTGCATTTTTAAGATAATAGACATTTATACCAAGGAAAACTACGTATACATAAAATCTAATCGAATAATATACATGAAAATATATCTATACACTGAGATTACAGCGCTACACGTATAAAAAATAAAATCACATATCATCACCTTCGGTCGCGCCACATCGACCAACAGTTCGCACAGATCCTCGCGCCTCGCAACTCGGCCCACACACCACTTAATAATTCAACATTCCAAATGGATACCACTAAATATAACGTAACGAGGGTAACTTTTTAATATAATTCGAGTTTTATTACGTCAATATAAGTCGTCTCCTAAGGACGGGTGAATGTGAAAAATTGTCACAATTTGAGCCTCAAAAATCTACATTGTACTTTAAGACCTGATACCTCCAAGCTACAATCAGTTTAATGGAAGAAACACATTCATATTGCGAAAATCTATTTAAAACACGCTAACACCGAGATAGATAAAATGTGTACTTTTAAATTACTGCGTCACGATACAGTGACTGTACTGCGACTTGAGAAAATAAAATATTAAAACGATCAAGATCGTTATTGCACTCTGTAAATTAAACTTGCAATTTCTTTCGAACATTTTCCTTTTCACTCGTCACAATGACAGAGTCAAAGTACTAGGTTGACAGATCCGTTTAGGAGGTCGTTTTGTTCGCGAACGGTATGTCTGGTTCCATGCGCAGCGTTTGTGGCGTGGGGTCGTAGTTCCCGGCGAGGTAGTATACGTCGTTGTTGTCGTATACCGTGCTGTACTTGACCGGGTCGTCTCCCATGCGCTCCTTGTACTGCGCGAGCGGCAACACCTCGCATTTGTGAGATATCGTTTGGACGTCGTTCTCGTCCGTGTGTGGAGATTCAAAGAGGCCACCCTGGAAACCAAAGCAACGATTATAGTAGCATATTCAAATAGAACTTCATTTCTTATAATCTGCAAGTAAGTGGTACTAACGGGATAGTGCAACTGGTCGTTGCAGCCGACAGTCTCCTCGGGATGGTAGAACCACTTGACGCGCACGGCCATGGCGCCACGCGCCTCCCACAGCGCCACGATGCGCCCGATGTACGGCCGGTCCGGCCGCCCCGTCGACAGGAACACTGCCGCGTCACCCACCTGTGAACATGGAAGAATAGAAACTGAGAACAGGTTTTATTTAAATATTTTTGAATTCATAGAATGGTCATTCTGGATAGAGCTTAGTGGAAGAAGAAGATACGGAAAGCGGACCCCATCATAAGACGGGATAAACACTAAGAAGAAGAATGGTAAAGCTGAAGGGTACCAACATAGTTATTACAAACTTTGTGAGTAAAAATCTGAACCAGAAGGAAATCAAGACGATTGCTGATGAAATAAAGGCACGAATTGCACGAATTTGTCTCATCTTCTGAAGAAAATGAAGATTTATGTATCTCATTGCTATTTATATAAAAAAAACCTCCGAACCAGGTCTACAAAGAATTCCGTGATGTGAGTTACATCCAAATGCGAATTGATAAAAAAATCTACATGAAGTTTTTCCCTACAATCTACGCCAACGGTACTAAGGCAGCATAACTCACATTGAGTAGCTCGTCCCCCCTTTGTATAGCGCGGTAGAACAGCTTGCGATGCCGCGGCCGCGCCGTGCGGCGGTAGGCGGCGCCGTGCCAGCGCCACAGCGCCGCGCCCGGGAGGAACGCCGCCATCTTGCTCACACCACCGCCCTCCGATGACGTTGATGATACTGTACGGCGTTTCGCCTTCTGTGGATAAAGAAAGGATTCAGTTAATACTGACCCAATTTGAGAGCTAGACAGACAAATTAACAATAAAGGTGAATGAAGGTAAATAACATACCTTTTTCGCATCACTTGTGGATGCAGTAGCTGCTTCTTCGTCTAAGCCTATTCCGCTATCCTTCAAATTGTCTTTACTCTCTTCTTCTTTCTTCAGTGTGACTTTGCCCAGATTGCTAAAGTCCAGCACGGCGTTCTTGACCAGACTCTTCTTGGACAAAACCGCCTTCTTTATCACAGTCTTCATTTTGTCTTCTGGTGACTTCTCCACTGCGATTAACGTGGAAAGTCTGTCGTTAGAGTCGACAGAGTCTTCATTAGATTTGTTCGAGTCAATGTAATCGGAAGACGATTTAACTCTTTGCTGATCGTCGCCAGATGAACTAGAATGTTCTTTGCAACTAGAATGATGCCTTTTCCTGTGTTTCCTGTGATGTTTCTTATGATGCCTTCTGTGTTTACAATGTTCCTCACAACATTTGTGTTTCTTTTTCTTCTTCTTGACGTATTCCACAGAGTTGGGATCGTCCTCACTGGAATGACGTTTTATTTTGTCTTTTCGATGCTTTTTGAGTTTCTTTCTGTCTTTATGTCGGTCTTCATCGTCTTTTGGTTTGACGACCACTGGTTCTACAACTGGTGGCTTAACTTCAGTGCTTAGACTTGTGGCAGCTAGTGGTATTACGGTCACAGTGGGAACCTTTTTCTCTTCTGTACTTACACCACTAACACTGGTATTTCTTCTTCTTTTACCGAGCGTGAACAACGGATTTTCATATTCTGTAACAAAACAAAACAATACGTCAACTACTTATATATTGATTGAAGTACTAGAATCACATGCAATAAGAAGTGATACTGACCTACAACAGGATAATTCGGTTCTAAGAACCTGATATCTTCAATGGCTATTCTGCCAGAATCTCCGTCGTCGAACTCGACAGCTACAAACTTGTCATCGTGAGGGTCTGGTGAGGAGACTGCCACGGTACCAGGGTACAAGCATCTGTACTGCTGAGACCAATAGGCACACACTCTAGTACCTGACGGCAGTTCCGTCACTGATGTGGGACTCACTTCTAAGATCTGAAATAATGAAAATTATTTATAAATAAATGACAATAATTTTCCAATTATGTACTTTGAATGTATGTATACCAACACTTACCGCGTCTCTCAAAGTTTCTTCTCTCGACAATATGTGAGGCTTATTACCCCTTTCGCCATCTAACGTGATGGCGTACACATCGGGCGCCGTCACAGCACTGAGCTTCCCCGCATAGAACAGCCCTCCCATAGCTGTAAGTACTCTAGGCGACTGGTCTAACTTGTCTTCTGTTAGCGTACATTTAGATATCGGTGGAGGTGCAGCCGGCTCTGCAGGCGGTTCCTTTACCTCCTCCCCAGTCCTCTCTTTAGATTTGTGACTCTTTCGCCTCTTCTTAGCACGTCTTCTTTCTTTATCACTGTCACTAGACGCACTTGCACGCCGTAGCGCGAATTCTAGTTCAGGAATATCGTCCCTCGAATGTTTCCGAGCTAGACGATCTACCTTCTCCCTATTCTTTTGTCGCACTTCATTGAGACTCTCCATAGAAGAGCTTGCAGATCGGTTTAGAGCCCACTCGGCTTCTTCTGGGTCAGAACATGCCTTCATGATCGGTTCAGCTTTCAACTTCGGACGCACTTTGCTTGTCCGGTTGATATCCTCTCTTGAAGGCTCCCCTCTAGTACACAAAATGCCACCTTTGAGCTTGCCTTTGGCCAAAAGATAGCCCACTAGACTACTCTTAGATTTTGGCTTCTTTGCTACAATCGTCTCAGTAGAGTCTGGACTGGAGACTTTACGTGGTCTCCCAACTTTACGTTTCTTTGATGATCCTCTGTCAGAATCAGGCGACAATGCCGGTGTGGATGGTGTCGTAGATGCTGACAAAGTCGGTAAAGGTGGGGTTAAAGCTTTTAGTTGAGCTTTTCTCTCATCAAACTGCCTTTCCAGTGCTAATAATCTCTCACGCATGTCTTTTTCAATGGCACTGGCAAGGGCATGTGCTGACCTAACGTTGGTGTTGTGCGTGCAGGTCACAGAGTTGCACGAGCACGCCGTCACGCGTCTCAGACTTGTTTCCAGCTCTCCTCCACTACTCCTACCTTCGTCCCTTTCTCTATCTCGTTTGTGTCGACGCATTTTTTCCAGTTTATGCCGTAACCTTTCCTCACGATCACGGCTCCTTATTTTTCTCCTCTCACCACTAGAATCGCCTTCCCTGTGTCTGTGCCTGTCTTTCTTAATAGTAGAAGAATCTGCGGAACGACTTCTTTCGGTGGGACTTAATAAAGGTTCACTCTTGATAAAGGGACGGGCTACAAGGGGCATGCTTGGAGGGGGTTTTTCTACTACTTCTTCCATAAATCTTTGTTCAGCTAGGGCACATAATAAGCCTAAGCCGTCAAGAGAAGGTTTAGCTTGTTCACTGGTAGTAGGATCTGTCGGTGGAAACTCAATCCGCCTGTGTGGTTCCGCTTCAGTTCTCGGAGGGGATTTAGGTGATGTCTTTATAAGAATGTTTAGTTTAGTCGGTGTTCTAGTATCCACGGTCAACGGAGTCGGATCTAATGTTGGCATGCTTGTCCCTGGTGTCGTGCGTTCAAACTGCTCGATACTGTTAGACAATAGCTCCAAGCCACTGACATCTACTGGTGGCCTGGCGTGTTGCACTGGCGTAGTTCTCGCTGTGTCTATTACTAGATCATTGGAAGCATTGCTACTGGAGTTATCTAAACCATCATCCCTTTCCATTGTATCTATTGCTTTTTCAACGGCTCCTACTACATTGTTTGTCAGACCCTCGGAAGACGACTCTTCAGCACTATCCATGGACGGAGGCTGTAATGATTGCGTCTGACCATGCATCATATTATCTTCAGGGTAGTGTGCAACGCCAACGCATGCCACGTCCCTTTCATCTTCATCGGCATGATTCGGTGATTCATCCTCCTCATCGATGTGATCAGTTTGGTTGGACGCGTCTCTGTGTGCCGGGAGCTCAGGAGCCTCAGGAGGTGGCGTGGGCGGGGCTGCCGGTGACGTCGCTTGACTCCGACACGCCTGCTCCGAGTAATCAGGCTGATAATACAGATGCGTCGTGATCATCGGCTGCGGAACTGGTTCGGGAGCATAAGTTGGTTGCGGTTTCTCATGCTGGGGTTCCGGTTCGATTTTTATTAAATGTGGCGTGATGAGAGGCTGGATGATTGGTTTTCTTTTGTCTGCCGTGTGCGCTGGATGTGGTTGTGGCTGCGGCGCAGGCGCGAGAGTTACCAGGCGCGTAGAATGCGTGTGAGTATGTTGTAACGTTGCCGTGCTGGCGAGGAGGTCTCCTGGTAGGAGTTGTAGATGGTGTGATGGGTGGGGCGCTTGGGGTAGCAGCAGGGGTGCTGACTGGTAGGGCATGCCTCCCCAGACGACGGCGTGAGGCAGGTCTGGGGGCGCGGGCAGCAGTAGCAGAGCGCCTGAGGTGGGCTCGCGGACCAGCTGGAAGCCGCCCGACATGCCGCCGCCAACAGACCCGACGCCGCCCACGCCTACTCCGCCGACCATCATGCTCTCCATCGACATTTGAGCTGGAATCAGAGATTGATGATGAGTTAAATTTAGCCAAGAAGTGACTTGCTTGATTCGTCTTAAACGCTACCAATTATTTCCTTTACTCTATCTACAGAACCTAACCAACTGCATTACAAACTAACATTTATTTATTTCAGTGAACAAATGGTGTGCTTCTACAACGCGATCTTCACAATATAATGCTCATTAGACATTTTGTCAGTCATACTTTCGTCGCATTAGTAACTCATGCAGTTGCATTTCGGCACATTTATTTATATCATGAAGATTATAAACAAGTATTATTCTCTCATCATTGAGTCAATGACAATACGGGCGTTGTACCGACCGTTTAGTATGCATCGAGTTAGCTTCCGGAGACGAGCAGGAATGTTAATGTCCACGGTGGGAATTGTTCCTCATGACGCCTTTTAATACTTAAATGTAGTGTTAAATACAGCAGGATTTTTTTTTATGAAGATAGTTATTGAAGTAAATTACACATTTGTATTTTTACGATAAAATATAATGACTTAAAATTATTTTTAATTGTTTATTGTGAAAAGCTAATGTGTATTGGGTACCTGTTTGTATGTTCTCAGCATGTTAATTAATATTGTTTTATTGTCCGTAATGGGTACCTAGGTTCCTCATTCTTGTTACAAAGCCTAGTCATTTACATAAAACGTGTTAACTTTTTGTTTCACATATGCTGTAATTATTTCATCGTTAACATAAATGAATGAATTTTATTAACTACAGTTGCAGTTTGCAGGTGGAAACGTAAATTGTTTACAGGGACATGTCAAAAGTGTCAATTTAGTGCATATTGTATGTTTTATGTCGCAGTAATAACTAACTTAGCTAGCCCTTACACAATCAGACTAATAATTGGTTAGTTAGACATAGGTAGGTAGGTACTATTCCATTTATCAAATACCTACCATGAATTCAAGCTTATTTATATAATTACTTAAAGAATTCTCAAAGAAACCACACGCGAGTGTAGGTAAGTATCCTATTAGCCTGTTAACAATTTCTCCCAAAAATAACACTCGTACCTACTTAGGTAATAACGCTAATGATAAAAGATTACATTTCGATTACAATCGAACAATAAAAAGTCAACACCACACAAACTCCATTGATTGCTTAAAATTCTTTTAAAAGTTCCCATTGCTGCCCAAACACATCTTAATGACTTGCATAATACTGTTCCAATTAATCCATTATTCTTCCCACATCCCTACCGAAGACAGAGATAGAGCATACGGGAAATGGGTGCGTCAGAAAGAGACAGAACGAAACCATTAGCATCGTTTTATTTTAAACGGTTTTAAAAAAGCGGTCGGTTTTTTTAAATAGTCTGATTCAGTTCAAATTGAGTGATGTGGTGAATTTGTAATAGTCTCGGATTAATGATGTGAACTAGTTTTTTTCTGTTAAGTTAAGTAGGTAAGTACTTATGTGTTTGTGTACAGAACTTAATTCTTACCTATTCTTACCTATAGGTTTTTTAATGAGAAATCATCAAATGACTTCCGCTGTGAGTGCAGCGTGAAGGAGCGTGAGGCAAACTCTTACTGTCAAAATTCATCATGTTTCTTCGTAGGTACCAAGGCCGCGGTAACTCTTTTCTTACCTAAGTTCATTTAGAATTTACAAAGCAATCGGACCTCAAGAATCATACCTAGGTAGGTACTTAGGTCGCTATCTACATTTTTGCAGCCATAGGTAGATATACCTACTTACCTACCTACCTACATAGGAGGGAACCTAGTTGTGACTTACTTATGCCTTGCGACCGTAATTGAAGGTTCTAAATATATAGGTACCTATTTCCCTTTGATTACCTCAGGTATAGGTAGGTAAATACCTAAGTAGGTACCTATTAAGTACACTTGGCATCTTTTGCAACTTTTTTGATTGTGGTAAAAAAGTTTCGAATAGGTAATAGGTACCTAAGTACTTACCTAGGTAGATCACCTACGTAAGTTACCTACGTATTTTCGCGCCTCTAATTAGCTCTTTTCGAGTTCGGCAATCGGATAAAAAGAAAGTCATTTCCAATTTGTTTGTATTTCAAACACTTTAGGTAATTACTTAAGTGCACAGTGCACTGATTACGTACAAACCTAGGTGAAACCTTATTTTCTTACCTATCTACTTGCCTATTAAGTACCTTTTACAATTTAGAAACAAATAAGTATTATCGGAAAATGTAGGTATTAGTGTAGTGTTTAAGAAAGCACCAATGGGTTCTTTATAGTGCCGACTTTGGCATAGTTTTGGCACAATCCTTTAAACTCGCATTGCATTGGGATTGAAATAGCAACAATGCGCACCCATGCAAATAACAAAAACAAAATATGTATAATAATTATCGGTTGTAACTAGGTATGCAAATAAATACAATTTTCCCTTCCTGTTTACAAAAGTTTATCGCACTAAACACGTATCAAATTATAATTTCCTTATCAGATATGTATCAAAGGCACCAATTACGTTGCCATCAATCATTGTAGCGAGCGTTATTTCTTCAACGGTCGCGTGAGGTGTCAGACGCCGCAAAAATCGCCATTACCACACAACTTGTTATTACAACAAAAACATAAACGCAAAAAAACTCATTCACAACACTAAAAAGATCGAGGCGGCGAAGATGAAGGACTGCCTTTACAAACCCGACGGTTTCTTATTGGCGGAGACGCAAAGTGGGCGGAGTTACGTGGGCGGAGCGATAATTGTTAGGGCTGCACGTAAGTCGACTCCGGTTTATCGATAAATGAGTTTTTATGTTTTTTTATGGTGTTATAATTTATCGCGTGGAAGTGACAGAGTTCCGTTCGTGGGGAACGATTTAGCGGATGGATGCGGGTGAGCGATGGATCCTCGCGATATTTTTTGCCGTCTTTAAGACGTATGACGTCATTTAGTTTAAAGTGATCAACACGTGAGAAATATTTGGTGATTACTGTACTGCGAGTATTAGTTTACAAGCATGTTATTTTTGAGTGGCTTATTAAAAAACTGGTTTGTGGATGAGATATTAATTCGCATCACTAAGGTTAACTATCTTTTTTTTTTTTTTTTTTTATCGACGTAAAATCATCAAATGACCCCTCCCGCTGTGGGTTAGCAGCGGTGAGGGAGTGTCAGACTCTTACTGACTAAAATCGTCGTGTTCCGTCATAGGCCTTTTATGTACCAGGGCCGCGGTATCTCTTTCGAACAACCCGCAGCCCCGGAACAACCCGCAGCCCCGGAAGGTTAACTATCTGTGTTCTATTTTTCGTTTGGTTACCTACCTACCTATGTCAATGCAAATTTTCGTCCAGAATAACTTAAGTGTTTTTTTTATCTTGCTATTCCATTGAGTGCTGTTTTCACCATGAATAAATCGTCTCGATAAGTCGTTTTGTCAAGTGCACTTATATTTTACGCCAATAATCTTCGATTCTAGCTAACACGTCACCCTCCTTTTACAATTGTATCGGTCAATGATAGTCACTTCTATCTACCTTCATACAGAAATAAGTCATCTACAAAACCTAAGTACCTACCTTCATTAAACCTACAGGTATCGGCACATCAATTCAATCAATTTCACAGTCAGTATGAAAATCATACCAAAATAATACCGGATAAAAAAAAACAAGATCATTTCATTGATCAATCCAAAACCATTATCTCTATTTTGCAATTAATATATCTGGTGTATGATGTAGGTAATTAGTACCTATAGGTATCTGCCTCAGTTACCTATAGGCATCTACGTCGTTACTCAAGCGACTAGACTAACATTGTAATATGCTAACAGATATAAATATTAACGTATTCAAATAAACCCACATATCTCTGGGTAATATATCTCTATTAACCATTAACTTGTCCAACTGAACGTTAACTGTAGTTAGGTACTGCAGTTTTACTTTGAGTTACTGCATTCATTAGAAATGTAAGTTTCATCACTTCTTCTACCGCTTTTAACCGGATGCAGCTGAGTACCAGTGCTTTACAAGGAGCGACTGTCTATCTGAACTCCTCAACCCATGGTTACCCGGGCAATTCCATACCCCTTGGTTAGACTGGCATCAGACTTACTGGCTTCTGACTACCCGTAACGACTGCCAAGGATGTTCAATGACAGCCGGGACCTATAGTTTAACGTGCCATCCGAAACACAGTCATGTCCAAGCTATAGGTAGGTTCCTACTTAGAAAGTACATACAAACTTAGAAAAGTTGCATTGGTTCTTTGCCTGACCTGGAATCGAACCCACGCCCTCATAATTGAGAGAAACGCAAGTTTATCGTAATTTATTACAGGTTTCTAAGTACCCATTGTATAATACTAATAAAGTTGATATAATCTCAATTGATCTTTAGCTACCAGTTTAACCTTTACTAATGAATAATGATAATATTTTAATAAGGCAATTACTTAATAAAGTAGCACTTAATGTCATTATCATAACTTAAGGAACAACAAGAAACATAAGTACCTAAGTACTTACTTAGCAAACCTGAGAATTATGAAAAGATTGTGTGCCTTTTTAACTAGGGAAGTAATTTTTTAATGTGAGTTGAAGTTTTTGACATGGTTGAAGCTAAAAGGAACACTAGAGTTCAAGAATGAATGAATGAAAATGATGTGATGCTAATAGACGTGAAGATGTTGAACAGATGAATGGAAACCATACAAATTGAAGATGAAGAAGATATAAGACCGGTAAGAAGAGTAATGGAAGCTAGTAGCTTAATACTGCCTCATCATCATCATCATCATTTCAGCCATAGGATGGACAGAAACGGAGTACATTCAGCTTTTAACCACGATCTCCGATCATCTGACTAATATCTCACTGCCTATAACATACTTAACTATGTATGTAGTTATGTTGTTAAAACGATACTGCAGTACCTATAAAGTTCACACGGTGCACACCGTAGATTTTAAATTCCTGTGTCGAATGAGTGACACAATAACAGGTACTAATCTAGATACCTGCCAATAATTTCTCTGAAAATTATGGGGTTTAGTTACCTATCTGCGTATGTGATATTTGACTGACGCCGTAATAGTTCTTCATTTAGCATCTGACGTTTAAAATGTAGGTACCACGATGTTCATGTACAGTCAACCGCACATCAGTGGTAACTGTCATGCACCTTAACTCAATAGTAATAAGTACGATTTTCCTATAAAACTGTTACCACTGACCTGAAGTTGACTGTACCTAATGTTGGAATTCTGACAATCTACAGACTTTTCTGAGATTTACGTAGCCTAACTTGTTGTTATTTAAGAGTTAAGACAGATCTTATGTGTAGGTACTTACTTATATATTTTTTACGTGATGTGATTGGACTTCATTGGTCAATCCAAACTAATATTATAAATGCGAAAGTAACTCTGTCTGTCTGTCTGTCTGTCTGTCTGTCTTTTCTTCACGCCTAAACTACTGAACCGATTTGTGTGAAATTTGGTACAGACATAGTTTGAAACTTGAGAAAGGACATAGGATAGTTTTTATTACAAAAAAAATAAATAAAAATAAAATTATTTCGGACATATAGCGCCATCTATTGGTCAAATCAAATATCTACTGGTAGTCACTATTCCACGCGAACGAAGTTGCGGGCAAAAGCTAGTGACAAATAAAAAAGGGTTCGCGTAATCAAAAAGTTTGGAAAACACTGCTCTAACCAAACGCTGATGCGAAAGTATGGCAAGTTACCAAAATCTGATCTACAGTACAGGTACCAACCATTACCTAGGAAATCCACGTAAGCTACTATCGAAACCTGAATACTGTCATTAGAAGCATTCCAAAACCCCTATTCATCCCATTCACACATCGACCAAATTAACGTTTTGTCTCCACAGTCTTTCATTGAACAATACGTTGGAAACGAGTGCGAAGTCCAACGCCATCGCTTTAATGGCAGGATTTCATTAATTTATACCTAATGATGGGATGCAGATAAAAACTGCTCGATGAATGGCCCGATGTGGCCCTAAAGACATAATAAACGATATCGGGTTACGAGTTTTGGTGAGGTTATGCGTGGTTCCGCATTAATTATAATCTGTATTTTTTTATAGAGGTGATTTTGGTAATTTTAGGTAGGTACTGGTAAAAATCACGTAAGGTAAGTGTGAAAAATGCATTGTATTTTTTCTAGTTTACTTAATTAATGATCGATTTTTCCGTTTTCAAATATTTAATTAAATACTAACTGAAAACCGGCCTATTTTTTTTTCAAGAATATACCTACATACTTCATTATTTTTGTTCTTTGTTGAGAAATTATAAAAAGTGCCATTAAAATACTGTTATCTAAAAAGATACCACCTAGATCCTACCTACATATAGGTATGCTCCTAAGAAATAAACAATACAAAAAACATAAAAGTGTGCTTTAAAAATAACGTGAAAAAAAAAACAATACAACTTAAAAAGTTAGGCAAAAAAGCGCCAAAGTAGCCACGCGCGAACTTGTCGTCATTATAAAACCCGACCGATTTCAGAACACACTTTGCGAGCGCAATATTTGTGGGAAGGAAGCAGGAGGCAGGCATACCACTCATCTCGGCCGGGTTACCCAAACCGGTCAACAACGAGTATTGACCGGACGAGTACAGTTGCAATGCTGCTACCAAAGCAACATGACTGAAGAGGTGGTATATCTAATCGGGCGGCATTCTCGCTCAGAATTAGGCGCCGTTTTTACTTAGACCTACTTTCTATCTCTTTTTATTTTTCGAAAAAAGAAAGAGATAGTTATACCGGCTAAAGAATTAGTGCGGCAGTGTTAAATTTTCATTTCTGGCCGGGGTCCGATGTCGCTGAAACGGCGGTCTCGCAATGCAGTTGGCGCGTAGCTACCAGGGTCGCAGATATCGGTAGGAGGTGACTCACCGGGGTACGGCCAGAGGGGCGCGGGCGGCGCGGCGGTGGGCGGGGCCGGCCACGCCAGCGGGGCGGGGCGTTCGTCGCAGAGCACGTTCGCCACGCCGACCGTCATGGCCGCCTGCGCCGCGTCTGCACAACAACACAGTGACGTGGCTGCAGCGACACAACGAACAACGCTATATTTTATTGCACTCCTAATACTTCACACGTCGTTAATAAAAAAAAACATTCATTGAAATATTTCACACATGCTGTTTTTACAATGATAATAAAAAAGCAAACAACACTCCTTAGAAAGTTACGAGAAATGCTGCTGGCCAAGTTTACTATGTATTTTTGAAACTTGAAGTTGCAATCACGTTTTAATTAAAATGATTGAAAAGATGCTTAAAAACAAAAAAATATTCAGTAAAAAGTTATTCAGGTCGAACAAAAAGCTAAAACAAAATTGGCAATTCGGTACAAAGCTGCTTTCGTATTCCTCTTGTTTGAATACTTGGGATTTATTCTGTCTAAATGAAAATCATTCGATTATTCCACGAAAATTAGGTATCTACTTATACACAACAATATTAATTTATTTAGGTAAGTATTTCATTTAGGTACCTAAAAATCTATTTCTGATAAATAGATGATCAATCATCGATTGAAAGTCCTTTGGACCATCCAAGGCAGAAGTGCCGAAACCCGTTTGTGAACACGACTTAAGTAGGTAAAAAATGGTAAGAAACGCAGATTTTCTTAAAAATCTCAAAGATTTTCACATAAGTACTTGTGTAGATCACCACCTTCCAATGACTACCTACGTACCTACTTAAATATGTATAAACTTAGATTCGCAAAACCTGTTTTTCAGTCAAACACCATACATTATGTCTTCAGTCTAATGAGCATTGCAAGTGGCGCCAACGATTATTTTAATCTAAAATTATGATGAGTGAGATATAAAAAACACGCAATTTTAATCACGAATATGTAGAAGATACCTGTCTACAATTAATAATTAAGTATTGTTTTATAAAGCAGACAGTAGACAGTTTTTCAAACGTCACGCAGTTAAGTTAATTCATATGCAAATGTAGCGAGAAACGCACTTGTTAGGCTTTCATAAGAAACTCTAATGAACAGTAGGCCTGATTGCGTGCTATCTATCTTCAGTTTTCTAAAGGTATTTAATGAAGATTTACGGGGAATTCTTATGATTTAGCTTTGATGGGATATCTATGGCATCATTTAGATAAGCTGTTGTGGTGATTTTGATCTTCAATGCATCGATTGAAGTACTTTAAAACTGAATTATCGTTTAGGTCCTTAATGGCGTCACAATTACCACGATGACATATAAGTAATTGACGTGTTTAGTTAGCTCCCTAAAATAACGGTCTGGTCAGTCCTACCAGAGAAAGGAACAGGTACAAGTCTTTACCCAATCTAGCAAAGAAAATCTCGACTTTACAGCATCTGACAGCTACCTACTTATACTTAGGTATACAAAAGTGATGATGATTACTTGCCTTATCTACTTGTCGGAGATAGTCAATAGTACGGTCACTGAACGAGACGCAAGCGCGCCCTCTGGCGGCGTTTTTGGTGAATCAACAATTTGGCGCGCTTGGCGGAGTCGTGGCGGTCAGCGTGGCGCCCGCGGAGCTCAGTCTTACGGCAGTCTTAGTTCAGTCTTCATCGAGTGTTCGTGGCGTTACTACCCTACGTCACGTGTACCTAGTGTTATTGCCTAGCGTTGTAGTACCGTTGTAGATTCAAATGTAAAGGTTCTTCTAACCTGACAGACAGACATGTGTTGCTGGGGAGTTTGTTCCGCCACTTCTTCTCCCCAAGCCAAAACACATAGGAAGTGGCGAAGGGCGGGCGTTTTGGGGGATGTCTTTTGTTCTGACTAGTTTGAATAAACGTTTCTAAGTTTTGAGTTCTGTTTGAGTTATCTCTTTGCTCGATTACCCTACCTGATGTCGGACGATAGTGCCAGCCATCCATGATGGCGCCTCTCCGACATACTTATTAAAATAAGTAGTAGGTATCTTAATATCTTATCAAATTGAACAATATGTTTTAATCGTTAAACTTTAATTATGTTAAGATAACATAACAGTTAAGTATAGGTAAATACGATTAAGTATCAAACCAGGAACCAAAGATATTAATTTGAACATCATCATTCGTATTTTTCGTAAAAAAAGTCATTGTCGTTTTCCAAACATCATTAAGTAGGTGGCTTAGAGAGATAGAGAAGGCTTCAGAACAGGGCTAAAAACTTCAAAATGAAAGAAAACTTACCCGATGTACCTACCTGTCTAGAAAGAAATTGAAAGATGATATGATTAACTACTTAGGATGAAGAAATGGAATCAAAAGGTAACTAAGTGTGCATATGATCGGGTATTTAGCATGAGGACAGAAGAATTATGATTTATTTGGATAAAGGCAGGTAGCTCTATAGCTACTTGCTTAGACACTGGAGCTATTCATTTGAGAACAGCACCCTAAATGTTTTGCAATTCTTCCGCTGGTTTTGCTCAGCGTGCGATGTAGGTAAGTAATCTGAGAATTTAGAAGTTTACCGATTAATTGAGTTTGGACTTTAAAGAACTTCAGATTCGTTAGTATTCTGATTTCCGATCACAATTAACAGTAAGAACTTAGGTTGTAGTTACTGCAAAACTTTTTGTCGTCACGAAACTTTGCGCGAGTATCTGCGCAGAAACTTAATTCTAAGTATCAGAGCGTGGCAGAGGTGCGAACGGAGTATGCATGAGCCACATACCTACTCTTATAGGCTCATAATTTAGCTGCTGACGACCTCCATTGAGTTATGCCAAAACTAAGTACCTAAGTACCCATTGGGTATACCAATAAGAAAAAGATTTATTTGAATAAAATCACCCTCTTAGCTTCTTTTCGCGGTTATTGCGGAAAAAAGAAAATATCGCAAACCCAGATAGAAGTAAGTAAGTACTTAGGCTTAGAAATCTAAAAAGTACTTAGTTCTTTCTAAAATTAAGTTAGTATTTAATTTAAAGCCTTCTCAAAGTTCTCAAACAAACTCACATTTACATTAAAGTTATTGGTCAGGAAGTTGGAATTAGTGTGGATTTATTGGCGGAATTCCTGTGTCAATAGCGCTTTGCCGTCAATGCAACATTTGTCAGGCTAACTAAATACATCGGAACGGCCCGTGTGCCGGGTATACGTAGTAGGTACCTATGTGCACCCAGCTGATCGCCAACCGGTTTGGACCGGTTTCTCACTAATTTATATTGTAATTCATTTGGACGCGTTATTACGACCCGGTGCCCTGTCGGCTATTGTACAAGGGTACACCTTACATACTCGAAGAAAGTTATGTCTACTTGTAGAAATAATCTACGAACATCGGAAGATAGATGATTTCTCGGGTGATGCATTCCCAAAAATCCTCCAGAGGAATTATTTCTTCGAAAAAATCTTGAACGTTTCTAAACTACTCTAAATACTAAATCTGAACTTTGTTCACCTAGATTTTTCTCGCTTAGGCAGGATCACAAAATTCTAAGCCCAACGCGTTTTCAACATCGGTTGTGTTCTAAGTTTTGTCTGGATTCCTCATGTGTCCGCATTAGGCATTATAAACTAGGTACATTATGCATTTGTATGGACTAGGAAGCCGTGATCGCAAAATAAATAAATAATTTTCGGTTATAAAAATAGGCCTTACACAGAACGCTTCAAGGAACCCTGAAAAATTACAGTAGGCTGAACTCTTCCTTGCAGAAGATAAATAAATACCTAAAGAATAACTGCTACTTCTTATGAAACAAATTCCCACAACGAAATGAAATATCCGAGTAGCAGCGGGGCGAGGAGCCAAAACAAAAATTATGAAAGGAAGCACGTGCTTGTACTTTTGTCTCCTTCGAACGTATAGCGGCGTCTCAGTCCGTCGCGTACGTACACGGCACAACATACACATTGAGTACAAATAAAGTGACTGACTGAGAGACTGCATTCTTCAAAGAACCATAGCAATATTTTTTACCAAAAAATTATAATGATTTAAGTTCAGAAAGTAATCGTGTACTTATGTATTTTGTTCATAAAAATATACTGTTCCATTAAGTAAATAAAAGATATAAAAATTAAACATTAAATATTTTTAAAATCAGTGCTAAAAGTTATCAAAAAGTGCCTATCACTTATTTAATGAATAAATATCCATTTACTTATCGCGTCAATAATCTTGATACGTATAATACCTACCTACGTTTTATCTATGCTTGAATTACACTGTGAGTATCCTATCAGTTGACCTTCACCGTAACGTCTCTCTCTAACACTAGCATTCCAAGCACAAGTGCCTCTCTTTCACTCCTACGGCCGTACTCGCCACGGCGCTCCGTATAACTCTTCGAGCTTACTGCGAGCCTAGTATCACGCGCGCTGAAGAAAAGGGTTTATCCGACGCAGAGTGACCCGGATGCAACTAGGATTTTCCGACCCAAAAAAACTATTTAGTTTTTCGCGATAAAAACTAGATTTTCCAGTAGAAAAAGTTGAGCGAGCTTTTTTATTTATTTTATTTTTTCTTGCTTGTTTTTATTTGTACTTTACAGGTAATGTCACGCCGAATTAGGTAATTTTTTTTACGAAAGTTGCAGCAGTGGACATTATTTTTCACGCTAGAAAATCTAGGCCACAGTTAATAACGTCCCTATTCTAGAATTAAAATAGCTTCACGTCGCCCGTGTCGTCGCGTTGCGTGGTCAGCGTAGTGAAGCGTAGCGTAAATAGATTGACGCGACGTCGCTTGTGGTCGCTGGAACAATCGCAGCCGGGGAGTTGCAAATCTTTTATGAATTTTAGATTTGCATAATTTTCTTAACAAATAAACGAAACAAATCAGGTATTTATTTATAGAGATGTAAATACTTGGGATCAGCTTGGAGCCAATTTCCTAATTATAATTTTTGAAACTCGATTGAATGATGTGATGAGTCAACATTTAATAATTATTTTATAGATCCCAAATTATCTATTCCATAAAAATTAACTATTCTATTAACTATTCACTATATTCTTCTTCCTAGATTTTGCCTGGGTCTGTATTTTTATTATACCTTACCCTAGGTGGAAAAGCAGAACCCATTCTGAAGCATTTGGACTAAATCGGACTGTTTATTAAACAAAAACAATAAAAGAAAAACAAACAAAAGAAAGTGAGTTCAGAGAGTGATTCAAGTAATTCGAGTTCGAGAGCGGACGCCGATCATACTCCTACAAAAATCTACCAGGACAGCATGAAATACGAGGAGTCGCGTATAATCGCGATTCACAACTTGTTGTAGCAGTTGCTTCAGACAGATTTGTGCTTTATTGCAATGCACTAAAGCATAATTTTGTAAAACAAAAATAATATTCAAGTTGAAGTTAGTGCATGAATAAAGTCGTAACACAATAGTGATGTTCGCATCAAAAACAAAATTAATATAAATCCGTAAAATTAGGTATTTTAAATTAAGTAATAATTTTATGCTCAGTCATTTATTAGTGCAATTTTGTTTAACATTTTACTGTTCTTGCAATATTCATTAACATCAAAATATTTTTATAAATGGAAATTTTATTTATTTTTATTTATAACCCGAAAATAATAAAAAGTATATAAGTATCATTAGGCATTACAAAATGTATACACGGAGCTAAGTATCCACCGAGTACGAAAGCAGTCAAGAGTAGTCGCTAGCTACCAATTAGTGATTGTTTAACATAGCACTTGTGGGAACAGATTATCTAAAATTACAATTATAATACAAATAAATGTCAACATGCACATTTAATAGTAAAGTCAACATTTTTTGTCCAAACAACATGGGCTGGGGTGAGATACACTCCCCTCTTTGCGAAACCCCTCTGGAACTACACTTCATTCAAATATGACATCAATGTCGTACTGTTAAGGTATATTTTCACCTGGCTGTTTAAAGTGGGGTTCGTTTAGTTTATTTGAAAATTTTAGGCATGCATTACGGAATTGAAAACTTTATGGTAGTGCAAATTTCTATAAATACCGCAGATTCACAAGGATGATTAATACCCTGAATTTTTATTTTATGTTGTAACTTTGAAGCTAAAAAGGGGTACACTTATTTGTAGTGCGGTTGATTTATTTGTTTTGTATGCAACTGCATTATGAATAAGATATTCCAAAGCAGGTTTGCATAATATGGTAGTCGCACCGCTAACGAGTTCCTATTAATCAAACAAATATCTTTTAATGATCACAATCTCGTAAATTATTGTTATATCAGAATTTAAATGATTGCTTAATAATATAAATACAGTGTTAATGCACATAATAATTAGTTTTCCTCGACAATAAATTGCTGTAATCGCCCATTGAGCGGACACTTTTGATTGCTTAGCCGTTAGAAAATCGCCTTTTATAGCCTTTACCCATTAAACACTGGCGATTGATTACGGTTACATATGAATTTACTTGATTATTCGTCGGCTACTAGATTCCCCTTTTATTTTACCCACCAAAACAACTACATACGTTCCTTGAAAAAAAAATCGCCGACCTAAAATTTGCCATCTCACAACATGACTAACTTAATTTTCTGCTTTACGTAACTGAACGTTGTCTAAACTTCTACCTATTTGGTAAGTATTATGAAACTGATGATTGAACATAACAGGTAATCTCTAAAGAAAAAAACTGAAATGACAACAAGAGATAACTCTAATATCGCAAACTTTTTGCGCGTTTGTCCACACACTTGAAAAACCGTGGTCAGAAGCTAGTTTACGTATAAATAAGTAAAAGCAGTCATTACATCAAGCTAGAATTCGATTGGTATAACATAATTAGTCAAGAGATATTAACCAAGTAATTACTTTCAACTATGATTGATGCAGTAGCATTGAGAGCTAAATTAGTGTTAACGGGCTGTCCGTCTGTTTATTATATCAACGCAATTCGTAACACTAATTTATTCAGTCACAGTGAATTATTTCTTTATTGGCCTAAATATGGTTCGAATCTAACTATCAATGTTTTGGCATTTTCAAGCTCAATCATTGAAATTAAACCTTTTATTGTGAAGCATTAATGCGTATAAATTAATTTGCAGCAATATTAGGTATTATGTCGCTGTTGTTTATTATATTATTTAAATACTGCAGAAAGGAACTTTAATTCTTATTTTTTGGCCTTCATTAATACAAGTATCCGGTACTTACTAGTATCTAAGATGTTGACCTCTGTGAACTGAAATCTTTGTGGATCACTGAAATGGAAGTATCCAAATCCACCTAGTGCAATTTTCGTGTTAAAAGACAATACAAATTCAAACTGTTTGATTTATAGAGTTTTCCAACGTTTTGCTCGAATGTCCTCAACGCATGCAACGTTGGCGGTCGAATAGAAACGTCATGAAATGTACTAGGAGAATAGAAGCAGGGAGGCGGTTTGTACGATCAGCTCCGCAGACGGAAGCTAGGGTCGAGCAAGGGTCGCTGTGCAAGGGAGACTTGTAGACAGCTTCAAGGGTTGGCAAATTCATGTTATTTATTTATCCTTAGCAATATAAGATTTTTGAAAATCGGCACTTCGAGCAACTCTTTTTTTTGTACGATATACCTTCAGGCATACCAGCTAACTTTTAATTTTTTGACAACTTCAGTTATTCATGCAAATATGACTAAATGTACCATTGCTATTTCTGCTGATTTGTGATCTACATAAACCTTTTACCGAATGGCCGCTGAAACTGCAGTAAGTAATGTTGGTAATGTTATCTGCCAATTGCCACAGCGTGGTTAGTAAAAAACTATGCTAGTCATAAATTGGCGGGCGTTGCCAGCCCTGGGCGCGGATTGGCGGGAAGCTCGCCAAATGTTTGTGACGGGCGGGGGACCGAATTGTTGCGACGTGATTAGAAAATATCCTAGTCGTTGTAGCACATGAGTTGGAGAAAACTTCGAGCTTAGAGATTACTGTCCAGGGCTCTATTAACTATAGATAAGTACTCATTTTTCTACTAAAAACATGACTGAAATAACACCCTACACACCAGGACTAAGATTATTATCATGCGAATAAAGTTATAAACAACTTCTACAATTACAAAAGAAGAACACTTTCCCATAAATCTTTTATAAGGCTAAGCATAACCACGTAAGTCCATTCGTTACCCGACACTATCGCTAGCTTCTCAGGTGAAATCCTTGAGTAAGTAATACGGGTAAGATAATTTATGTTCTCGTAAATAAATAATTACTTTACTGAGAATGCTTCTAAGAACTCATTCGAGTTTGTAACGCTACCGGTCAAGTGATGTCATTCAAACTGAGCGTTGTTTTCAAGCTATTCATAAAATAGCTAGCGATACTTACTTAAAATAACAGTTCCAACAAAATGTAGGAACGTTTAAAAATGTAGAAAAGAACAACCCTATTTCGAAATGGCAATTTAGGTAAATACAAAACACTTCATACTTCAGCATTCCTAGCAATAAACGCTTCATAATACAAGGAATTCATAATGATCGGCACAGTTAGCCCACATGTTTTCGACCACTTGCTGTGTGGCATTATTTATCTAACTAAACGAAATTGACACTGCAAGCCAATAAAGCCTTTATTGCAATATAACTAGAGGTAAATTTTGAACAGCAGATAAAATTATTTGTGCATTAATCTTACTACAATTTTACGTATGAGTACTTCTCAAATTCATAGTGCCCTGGTATATGAAAGTCAACTTTGTAGTTGCGACATAGATTCTCAGGTCGCGGGTGATGATGCCCCGAGGCGATAAGAGGAAATATTTGCAGGGGGATGCTTTTTGGGTACCTTGCACGCTACCGTTAAATATGTCCCTAGTACCTGCTACACTTTTTTACTATTAGAAATGTGTCATTTTTTCTTTTTTGTACATAAAAGACACACTTGATCATCAGGCGCAATTTGTAACGATGACGTACAACACTGACGAACACGCACAACATACAGCATGTTCTAAAAATAAAAACAAAAAAATGTTTTTTTGTTGTTTCATTTGCATGACATAAAAGCCGCCGCGGTTGCCGTTACAGTAATTGTAAAACCGTGATTAGCATGTAATTGGTCGGAGCCGGTGCGTTTTTGCAGTGTAAATAATTTTGAACGTGATAATATCCGTTCGCTTTCGCGATGTTATCTTGTAGAACGGGAGCGAGGTCCGTATTCCGCACGTTGCTAAATAAACATTGCTTCATTAATAGCCCACTTTTTTCGGATTACCAACTAGGTGTAAAAAAAATCCATTTTAGGTATTTATTAATTAAAATATTGTTTTTAATTTATTGACTTTCAATAATACTATTTAAAATATCGTATGGTTAATGCTATGACTGAAACTGCGCACATTTGTAAGAACTTCCCTATACGAATCTATTCTGATAAAAATTTTTTCATATTAACGAATCTAGTCATGTTAGTATAAGTAATAATACATCTAGCCAGGTAGCTTAATTTATGTTATTTCATAGTAACGCGAAATAAGCATTAGTTATTAACCATGAAAGTACGGAATAATAAAGGTGTCCATATATTGTGTCATGGACACCTTTGTCGTAAAAGGGCAAAATGTTAAGTGTACCTAACATAAAATTTAACGATGTATCGCTCCTATTACGCTTAGCCTAATTCTAGGTTTACGTTCAGTTTTGTCCACTTAATAGTTAAAATTAAAATCGGATTCGTTACACTGAAATTCCTATTGAATGAAATAAAATGAGGTATACTAAATTACGACGAAATAATTAGGCAATTACGAATTTTATTTAAACAAATAACATGTTTCTCCACTATCAAGTTAAAAAATAATTATTTTTAATGAATTTTTAAAGGCACATTACAGCGAACAAAGTTTTAAGTGAATTGAAAAGGCCTATACAAGAGCTTATTAAGAAATAAAAGCAACTTTATGATATAAAAACTAAAACTATACGTTTATAGGCAGTTGTGAGCCAAAATAGTAATAAAATTGATCGTAATTTAGTCATTGAATTAACAAACGTCGTTTACGTCGTCAATAATTTAAGCATTCACGTCGAAACAGCAGGTGTTGGCTTGACGGTCTACTTTTATTCTCTGTTCAACCCCTTCGTATCGATTTGGTCATGCAATAGCTTTGTAACTAAATATAAAAATAAAATAAAAATATTTTTTATTATATGAACACTTTATGTTGTACTTGGGTTGTAAAACAAGCAAATACTGTGGAGATTTTTATCGAAATGTTATTCTTTATGTCGTTTTTTACAGCTTTTGTACGGTGGCATGTGTCTGAAAACGGAAAAGTGTTGTCTGAATGGTAATTGTGATGCATTTAGTGTTTATTTAAGACAAATAAGTACACGTTGTTTAATTATCAAGAGTATTTGTACGGAAGTTCTTTAATCTCAAGATCTTAGTTACTTTTTTTATAAAGTCCAGCAATCGGAACTGAAAGTCGGTAAAGAAATACTCATAGAGGGTCTTTACATTCATAAAGTTTTAATATGCAATAAACTTCAGTGAATGTAAAATGTTATATTTATGTAATTAATTTATACTGCGCACGATTGTCGATACCATCTATGGCGAGCTATTCACAATTATAGGGGCTGCTAGAATATTCAATATTCATACATAATAATTACAATTTACCGAAAGATCGTATGCCACATTGTAATTACTGAAAAACCACCTGCTTGCTGTTAATTGATATTTTAATGAGGGTAATCCGTAACAATCGGTTGGCTAATTTTCCTTGCGATTTCCTATATTCCTGTGATAACTTCAATTACTCTCTTATTTAATGGATTTGCTGAAGAATACGTATACTTATATCTCAGATATTCCACAGAACATGGATAACAGTTGTTTCCTATTATTAAAGTACTTAGTAGAACAACGAAAAAACGCTAGAATACCTTGTGGCCACTTGCAACACAACTCGAACGTTGCATACGTAACAAACATGCTTGTAACATCAGATTAGCATATAATTGTCGGATACAGACGCGCTTTTATGCCATAAATCTCTTTTACAAAGGCCGATACGCACACATATGTAATTAAAACTATACTTATTTAACATAAATTAAATGTCGAGCTATAGTCTCGTGGTACTGTGGAGGAAAACCGCATACGTACATACATAGTACCTATATAGCGTATATAGTAGTATTGCGTTCGACATGATCGAGCAACGTTTTTTGTTATGCCTAAATGGGAAAAAATGCGTTTGATGTAACAACTTCATGAAATTAATATGCGTTTTATGAGTTGGGAATAAAACCTGTTTATGATAGTAACTATTTCATATATTAATTATTATCGCGTTATACAGGTGTTGTGTAGTTTTTATTGTTTATTCGTGACGTTAATTTCTCGCTTAGCTTAAGTAGAATCTAGGAGTTATTTAATTTACTTACAGAGTTTCGACTAACTATATGAAAGCCTTTCCGCCTTTAATGAAGATAAGGAAACAGATGGAAAATATAATTGAATGCGAAACCGTTAGCATGATTACTTATTTATTTTGCTATTAAAGAAATATTTTATAGAAATACAAATAAAAAGTCAACTTTTTATGACATATCCATAAAAAGTGGCAAGACAATTCACGCCTTCCACGCAAAATCGTAGTGGCAACCATTATGGAACACGCGATACAAAACTGGTGGCTAAACAGAAGCTAATATAAAATGATGGTGATTTAAATTCCCAAATACGTAACGATTTTCACATTCGATCGATAATGGCTGAGATGTTGATGCCTAACGGCGCCATTCAAAACAGTAGCTTACGATTAATGTAAATTCCAAATTCAAATTGAGATCCTCGAATCAAATCATGTCAGGAAAGATTTATTTGACTCTTACTAACAAGCTTTATGCATCGTAGGAATAAAGAATAAATGAGTCGATTTAATACTAAAATATTATCAGTTAAAATATATGTGACGTTAGTAGTAGTGAAACGATATCAAAATAACAGCTAAGTAATAACTTTCCAGAAGTGAATCCAAAGAAAAGCTTAGTAGTTTGCAACAATGTAGCGACTTATTATTTATGCTTGCACATAAATAATGTAGGTACATTAGGCACAACGACTTTTGTTATTTATTCATTGTATGTAGCTATAATTCAAGGTACCTACTATCAAAACTGTTCGCGTGATCGGAGCGATTCGGCGCGATGCCGCGATAACAGCCCGATTTCATTTCAAACGCGCAATCAATTAATCTAGACATTTGACTTACGAGTATGACGAACGTTCGATTTTGTTTTTATTCGTTTCACCGGAACCAGAGCAACTCTATGTCGATTTGTTATTCAAACTCACTCTAATACTAACGGAACACGGAAGCTTTGTATTTTTCTACAAAAAAGTTGAACAGCCTGTAATTTGCTAAAAATGCCTCACTCAATTTTGAGCCTTATTTTTATAGCTTCAAGCTTACTTCTTCAACAAGAATCAATTTGACCATCAATAAAGTTTCATTTATTTTTTTCATGATCAAGCGCATCTTAGTAAATACATAGTGGTACCAGGCCAGCAGAAACCGCAAAAGGTTGTTGTGAACGGCCGATAGCTCAGCGCCATCGACAGTGTCCGTGAATGACAGACAAGATAAAAACTTTTTCGCGCTCACACGCAAAATATTCCGCGTTTTTCTGCGTTTTGGAAGTTACAGAAAATTATTTTCACTATCTGTTATGTGCGCAAATAATATAGAATAACTTACCAATATCGTGCATGCGTTGTTGGTTGTCTTTTTGAGACAACGCTGCGAGGAGCCCAGCATCGCCTACTCGTTGTCGAGCGACAGCGATACCGACGGGAATGGAACCTGATAACAATTCCAACCATAAAATAAAACTGAACCGAAAAACGGGATATGACCACAAATACAAGCGTTCTGTGATATAACGTGGATTATGACTTCGACTTCCAATTATTTTTAGGACCTCTCAGAGTACCTATGTTTTTTGTTTTGTTAAGCACAATTAGCATCTTTAAAGTAAATAAGTACCTGATATCCTTATTTTACTTTGTATTTATTGTAATCTAATTCTTTATTCATTCAACCTTCATTACAGACAGCAAATTCGGCGAAACCTGCAGACGATAAGCAATGAGGAATTTTCTCATCGCCGCCGTCTCGCCTAACACGCTGCGAATGTACTAGGAGCGTATAGACCGTAGGAGCTTACCGTTGTTTAGCGATGCCGGTATCGCCGGAGGCGGGTGGTCTGGTTTGTTACCAGGCGACGCTTGCTCAAGCTTGACGGCAACCAGTTCGGAAACTTGGACGTGCTGGGGTTCCCGTTTCACCTGAACTTGCACATTTTGTCCCGTAACCCCCAGCCAGGTAACGGGATTTGTTCGACTACACCCACTGTCGGCATGCATAACCTGTTGAGGACAATATTTTTGAAGTTAATATTAATTTAGAGTGCCTTAGAATAGAAAATCCTAGATGCCTAGGTGAAACTGATAAGGTATGCCATAAATAAATAAAATAGTTTCTTACGAAAAATAGAGCAGTATTGATATCCATTTTCGCTACCTTTTTAGGAGAATTTGTGAGGCAAGTGTTGCATGACCGTTTTGCTTGTTCGGTCTTGATAGTAAGCGGCTGCATAACGCCAATATTGTCCAGCATCTGCCGCTGGTCACCAGGACAACATAAAGAATCAGGAAGACAAGCTTTGCCCAGTTTGGCTTCTTCCATTTTATTGTGATCCCTGTCCATGAGAAAAAACAGAATTAAGAGTTTGAAGCAATAAAGAAAGGCTGCATTTCAGTAAAAAAAGGTTGGCTCAAACTAGCTAGCTATTTGTAATTGAGCTTATTCGATGAAATTCTCCATATTTATTGCTTAATCATTATACTGAGTGAAGCGAAGCCAGTAAAAGGAAGCGTTTGGAAAACTAGAAGTTGTTGCATACTTTTATAAACCTGCGGAAACATCAGGGCAACACGATTCTCCACAATATAGCCTGTCTACCTATCAATCAAGTTTCCAATCTGCGTTTATTATCCAATCGCAAAAGCGCTATTCCGTTTTACAGCACGAATGTAAAAGTGCTTATTGTTAAATGACAGAAGTGTGCCATCAAACTTACTTATCGGTGAGAAGAACCCGCTGCGAGCAGTTGAGTAACTCCAGCTGCAGCGGCGAGTAGGGGGAGTTGGGGGGAGGCGTCGGCACGCCGAACGTCGACAGCGACGTAGAGAACAAACTCTCCGTCACTGGAACAACTGGATCAATTAACCTTTTGAGTTATGTGACCTTAGTACACCTAAAGAAAATCTAGTGCTCAAAACTATCGCTCAATTATGAGATCCTAGTAACTTAGGTCTTTCGTTTAGCACTAACCAAAGCACTAACGTATTTCTGTCTCTTTCTTATCATGAGACAGACTATAGCAGATGTTAATGTTTACATTTGTGTGAAAAAATATTCGGCAAATGGTTTTAGTTACGTAATGCAAATAAGATGCAATGACGCTTAGTGTATGTATTGTATGTTATTTTGCATCTAATTGATAGTCGTTAGTGCTGCCTAGACTAAGTTTTAACAAAAATACAGTTATAGACTATCGACCATTGTTGTTGACAATAAATAATAATCCCATTGGGAAAGAATATGTAGACATGTAACATGTAATCAACTTTGATAGATTCGCAATCAAACTAAATGTAAGTATCAACTATCAACTTATCCTAGCCAGTTCTAAACAGAAATACTAACTAAACCCCAAGTATCAAAATAAACTCGACAACTCTTTGCATTAGCGAACAAAGAATCTATTTCTGTCGAGGCCCAAGGGATCTAAGACCTTAATTATGGAGTGTCACTCGACAGCGGCAACTCCCGCGCACACATGTGCTCATATTTACGTCGCATATAAATGTCCCATCTATTCTACACACTTTAGAACGTTCTATCAACCAATAACATTAATAATACATACAAGGATCGTTTTATAGGCAACTCTAACAAAAAATATATTTCTGCTAATTACGCAATAAAAACATGAAAAACATTTCCAGTTAATTAGAAACTTTTCTTTGAAGTCGTTGCATATGGAACTTAGCATTTCAATTAACTATATTATAAGCAGTTACGCAGGGAAGATTATTATAGAAAAACGTGCCGATGACGTTATAAATTAATTATGACTTTTGCTATTACCATGTAATCTAAATAAATTAGTTTTAATTATTTTGAACAAGTTCTAGATACCCAGCAAATTCATTGGTGAATCAGCAGGAGAACTAAATTACTAAGGAAACATATTTTAGGAGGATGTCAGAAAAGTTTTGTTGCCGCAGCTGAAGCTATAATAACTAAGCGTAAGACCCCAGTGGCTGGATCAATTAAATGTTGTTTATTTTATAACAAAAAGTAATTCAGTGTTGGTATGTTGTCCCACATTTCACGGGTGCCACTCCGACTCCGGTCGCTCACGAGTCACGCCGCGTAACTAATCGCCTTAATTCGGTACCTCAAAACATTGCCGCGATTTTATATGCATGTCTTACTCTAAAACATTCCATTTATGATTGAAATAAGGAAAATGGAATGTAAAAACTGCAGGAATCGTGACCTAGACTTTTTATGATCATAATAAACAAACTTTCAGTACATATTTCTCGTACTTAAATACGAAACCTGATTGACAGGTTTAAGGAAACTATCGGATGACAAGTACCTTTGCAACACATAGCGAGTTTGCAACATATAGAGAGTCTTTAATGCATCTCTTGTGGTGATTGAAATGTGTTCACAATTAGTTATTTGTTAGATTATGGCCTGAAATCTGTAATCATTAACAAAGGCGCAGCCCGTTCCCAAACTGGGGAAATAACACTTACATTTCCTAGTTATAAAACTTTAGAATCTGATTGACATTGCGGTTGTTGTAGAAGGCCGCTCATTGATTAGCCACTACTTAGTTACTTACATACGCATGCCGTAAGTTGAAAAACCAGTCGAATACCAGTCTAGTGCGTATCATTCCGTATTTAGAAAACCTGAAGTAGCTTTTAAAACGGAATGTTCACAAATAAATCCTGAATCGTAGCATTCGTAGTCCCAGATTTGAAACACGCAATATTATTGTTAACTCCTCAATGTTATGTATCCCTGATCCAAGCGATCTCTGCCCTCAGGAGCATTCATATCCCAAACATGATGTTTTATCGCCAGCTGAACCACCGGTGAGCCGTCTGTCAGAAACGTCATGTCAGACATATCCTCACGCCTGTCGCCCAAGGCTCTGGCAGCCATCACGCGATGTGTAACCCGGTTACAAGAACATTAACTCATACCGTCTTTGTTTTGTTTCTGTTGCGGTAATCATATTTTCGTTACGGTATGTTATGTCCTACGAATTCATGTTCTCCTGGTAAGTCTAGATCAATTTTGCATTGTGTAACGAGACCTTGCTAAATGAAAAAACTACGTCGTTTTTTTTGTCGCAATAAACTAAAATCAAAGTTAGCTTATTAATTGTTTTTTTTTCTGGCTTGTTTCACTTTGTTATCATTGGTTTGAATAGATTACTATCAGCAGATCTAGTCAGTATTATAAACAACATGTATTGAGAACAGCTATCTACGGCACAAACTTTTTGGAGTTTTTGTTACTACAATAATTCTAAGTTCAACAGTACCTAAAGCCGAATGTGAAAATTCACAAATATAAATTATGTGCGACTACTACTACCTAGAAGTTTACCGTAACTTCAGTCAAAAAACATACATACAAGTATAGTAGTAATTTTGAACTACTGAAATAAAACACACGAAGCATGTATTTACTTTAACATAGACCGAGTCAACGTCCTAAGATTTAAATAAAACCTAAGTTAGTAATTGTATTAGAGAACAATTAAAGTGAAGCGAACCCACCTTTGTGTATCGTGGGTCGGTTGCCGGCCTGCGTCGGGAACAGAGAGTACAGAGGGAACCGAGCCACACCTGTGAATGAAATATTTATTTTAACTGCGATAATTCAGACCCGCTGTTTGTTTTACTGTAATAATATAAATTGAGTTCCTAATTAACGTTCACTACAAATTAAGAAAAACAAAGAACTTATTAGCTGCAGGGTGGGAAGTAAAGTAAGGACATGTTTTACGTTTAATATTATTAATTTATTGACGAATAGCTAATGCAGAATTAGTTACAACATGTTGCGTTTTAATTACTGATACCTAATTGGTATTTTTTGTCTGTATCCAAAAAAATATTCTTTTTTTACCGAGTAGCATAAAAAATATGTACGTTTCAGGAATAGAGGTACTAGGCTAACATACCTTGCTGCAGATCAGTGTGCGGGCGGGAGCGGGCGCCCCCCGCCGCCCCGCCCAGCATCTCCTCTCGTGTTGAACCACCTCACCACCTGTGAACACATTACACGTTATCATCTATGCCCATTACCAACATTACTTAGCGTTATAAAAATACCATACAATAGCTGCAACTTAATTTAGCATGTTAAATATCATTAAATTGCCCACAAAAGGTTTTTGATAATTTTATATGCTCATTTACAAATAATGCTAATGGGAACTGTTACAGATTAAAAAAATAGTAGGTAGCTGAGAGAGGCACATGAACAATTCAAACATTTCAAAAATCATCCCGCGCGTTTTCTGTTTTCAAAACAAAAAGACAATGTTATTTACAAAATTATTATGCATTTTAAAATATATTCCAAACATATTCCAAATCAATCGCGCATACATTACTTAATTAACACGTTGCTGACAATACGTTCATAAATAATGTAAACAAAGTAATTTTCGTGCCTAATTTAGCGGATGCGTCATCATCGCCACTGAGCGCTCCGAAAGAATACCACTCGAGTATTTTACGTAATGCCAGCTCTTTCAATATCTGTCGCCTTAGTACACCGAATCTTCGTTTACTTTCAAATCTAATAGATATGATGTAATTTCGGACAAGTACGAAATAAATATTTTTTGTTGTTATTTTTAATTAAAAAGGGTCAAATATAACAAGGAAAACAAAATAACATAAGAAAGAAAAGTAAAATAAATTAATACATGTTGTTTTGTGGTTGATTTTTTGAATAATAAAAAAAGCGAAATAATAAATAATAGTCGATGCACCGTGCATGATGCATGCTGGGGTGTGAATTAATTGCATTATTGTGTTGCAACTTAATCTATGTCATAAATTCATATCTCGTATTTATGTAAGTATTTTTTGCTATTAATGGAAAGCTCTCGTAATCTGAAGTTATCATAGGTACCTAGTTGGTATTTTAACCAGAATGGATCTTTAAATAACTGTAGATAAAGCACATTTTAGATAGTCGTCGCCATAACCTCGAGAGCTCAATGCACCAGAATAACAGTAACGATAAGAGGTAGCAATTTGGCGAGGTCGGCCAATGATCGCTGTGACGTCACAGATATCGGACAATAGGTACTGGCGCGAACATTGAAAGTGTTATGTATTAACTACGGGGTTTTTTGTGCACTAGACCGACAGATTTTTAGACAAAAAATGCGACAAAAATCTAAGAACAAAATGTCTCAACTAGTTAGATATTGTAGCTACAGATTAAATATGCCCAAAAGATTTGCAAACAATACACCGTCACGTACCATTAAAACTAAAAGCAATTCTAATATTTTTCTGTTATTTCACCCATAATGAACTGTAGAAAAACAGTAATTTAGCATTTTCCGGTCAATTTTACACAGTCGCTCGTTAGGCGATAATGGGAGGTGTTTCTCTTAACATTTTCTTCAAAACAAAGTAATACATTGTGTGTAGTTTGGAAGCAATTAAATTATCATTTAATAAGGAGAGACTCACCTAGCGGAACAAAACTACGCGGACACCGAGTACGGAGCGAATGGAGTGCATGCCTAGAGCGATACATTTTGTGGTTGTTCTTCGTGAAATCATTAGAGTTGAAGTCCTCTTATTAAAAAAATCGAATATCTTATGCCAACGTGCGCTACATGGCAGAAGTATTTTAATAGATTATTAGAAAAAGTAAAAAAAAAATATCTAAATAAAAAAAATAAAACAAAATAGTTTTTATACCACTAAGTAAGTTCTAAGACACTTAATTATAATTTTTCATGAATACAAGTACCTGTTTGTTTAAGTACTTCACGGCGGTGGAATCTCACTGCCCACATTCGTACTTCATCCACTAAATAATCTATGGGCTGCTTAATAGTATGGGAATATAACGGGACCGTATGAAATATTACAATAATGTTCTTGTTCAATATTTCTACTAATTAAGAAATTATCATAAACGGATGTAGGTAACGTAAGAAAGCCCGATAAATCATGACAAACTTAATTGAAAATTATGCGTAATTGTTCCACGGAGCTATTACAGTATCTTTTGCTCGTGAAACTGATTTCACTGTTCTTATCTACACAACCAAAGTATTTTTTATCTTTTACTATTGTAATTTGCTATGCCCACACAAAATTATTAATATCAGAATCGGTAAATATTAGTAAACTAAATAGGTTTAACCGTGAAAGCGTAACAAACAGACTGACCGAATAGCATACAATATTTCACTAGTACTCCAACAAACGGTTTCTAATCACACTTCATTCACGACAATCAAAAACCAAATAACAATATTCATTCAAATGTTCCGCTCAGTTTCACTTAACAATCCAGAAAATCGCATCCATAACAAAACATCTCTTTTCGATCAGTTTTTCAAACAGCGCTAATAAACTCCACAAGGTTCAATTAACAAAAAAGCGAACCGAACAAAAAACAGATCAAAAGAACTAATCATTCGAAATTGTGAAATAAGAAAAACAGACGTCCTTCGTTTCGAACCAGGTTCGACGAGACGAAAAAAGAGAAAAAAAAATAGAAAAAAAAAACTGTCCTATTAAACAGTGAGAGATGCAGAGAATAAATTATGTTAACCCATTTGAAAAGTTAAGGGCACCGCTTATAAGGGCCGGTATTAGGACCTTCCCGGAATACCGGCGCAATTCTCGAAACGGCATTAGAATACCATTTTGGAATAGTTCGTGAAGTTAATTTAAGTCGACTTTCTGTTTGGAGTTTGTGCTCATTTCGTTTGGGTGTGTGTACGAGTTTTAGCGAAATAGCGAACTGCTGAAAACCTACATATGAGTTTGTCCCAGAAACTTCCTGTAGCGAGATTGATACTTTTTTTATAGAGCTGTGTCTTATGCGCGCGCATTCGTAGTTAATTTTTCTAGAAAAAATACCTTTTAATGTTATCCTACGCATGATATTTGCCCGCTTCTCTTTATGTCAAATTCAAGCGTGAATGATCTTACCTAATAATGGAGGCTAATCTCGTCCATAAATATTCACAAAAATACTTTAAACCTTGCATTTGCTAATCAAAGTTCCAAAACCGACTCAAAATGAACTACTGTCCTTTGTAGATGCGATAACTATCCAAAGATTGACCACGAATCGATCTGAAGATTACTGTTGCTTGATTGATCGCTGCACTAAGGATATGAAGATAGCATCGCTTGGTATTATCTTGATATAGCTATTATTACCTTTATATCTACGTAGTGGAACATAAACACGGCAGTCTAGTTATAATTTGGACAGGGTTGGTTCGTATCGCTCGATCGCTGTTATCGTGAGATCTCCACGCGATCGATCGCGCGATATATCGCCCGTGTGGGTTTATGCGCTAATGAATTAAGATAAAGAAGCGCAACTATTTTGAAATAACTGGTAGATATAACTGCAATCTTTGGTAAACATAATAATAATTGGAAACAGCAATAGGCGTTGCTCTATGAAACTATTCGTATTTTCTTTAGGTATACAGTTAAGTTGGGTATCAAGCTACGCACCTGCATTTGCTTTCTTTATCAGTCATTGTCATCAGTTCAGTGTCAGGATAACAGATAACCATATACCTTTTAAAGATATTGTATTATTTGATCACTCATTCATCTTGCAATGAATGAATTAAGCCGGTACCTAACACCTGTATTACCAGGGTGGTCTAACCAGTCCTCGAAGACTTCAATGACAAATTAATTTCACGAATACTTGCAATAAATATATTATTACTGGTTACGAGGTTCCAAAAAATGCTCAATACAATGGGTGATAATAAAATGAGAGAAGATGAGAATGGGATGTAAACGTGTGAGGTCTGGTGAGTCGTAACTCGTAAGTTTCCAAATGCCTATTCTTTGGGACTCCTACACAGTAGTAATAGGTTCCCAGTGGTGCTGGTGTAGCTACTACGAAGTTTAACGTGATTTATTTGAAGTCTGGATTGAAGATTTTGTGTTTATTGAGCATATATTGTATCTATAAAGTAGAAGGAAGGAGACCGAGAGGCCGAAGTCCCATACGGTGGTCTGACCAAATAACCCAAGAGCTAGAGATGCCTATGAATGTTGCAATGCATCAAGCAACAGAACGCAATAAATGGCGACATCTAGTGGACCAGATCAGAAGGAGTCACGATCCTCAGCAGTGAGGGAAACAACTAAGAGATTGTACCTAGGTATATGAAACTGACTAATTGAAGAAATCAGAGATTTGTCGAAGCATTGAATTATGAATAGAAGCGGAGAGCACTCATTTTACATTTCTCACTAATGTACAGATATGAAACCTCTATAAGTTCTCTACGTATAAGCTTAAAAACTCGCATAACAGAAGCACTATGAAATCCCGCCACAGTAAATTTCCATAGAGTGGCGCAAAAATCAGAATCCGTCGAGTATTCTCGAAATAAATGCGGTTCCATTACACGCTTGCCGCGGGACGAACATACAGCGAATTCGTTTTAATTACAGCCAGACAGAACTATGTAGTAGGAATGAGTCCCGTATTACGCAGGGTCCAAACAAAAACATATATAAAGAAACTAGCTGATGTTTCTGAATAATTTTTGAAAGAAAATAAATATCTAAAAAATATTTTGAAGAGATTCAAGTTGGTTTTTTGTGTAATCCTAAGTAAAAAGTAAATGAAGTCAGTTTTCCAGGAAACTAAAATTATTTCGCGGAGTTCTCGACAAGTTTCATGATGAACCGCAAAATAAATAGCAACGTTGAAAGGCCGTATTTTCAAACAGTTTCCATCTTATATTTTCTATTTTTACAGCATGGAAATGATAAGTCCTCTCGGTAGCTCGACATGACGAAGCCGTCTCTTTGGCTGCAAAGAGAAAACGCGGACAGCTGCAAAAATTGAAAATATTTCTATCGGTCCCAACGTAAACAAAGTGAGTTTACCATGTAACCTGACGAAGTTAAAAGTTATGTTCGAATGTATGTTGTTTGTAAGCTTTTCAATACATTACACCTGGGTGGTTTGTACATACGGATTTTGTATGCATATATTTTGTCACGTACAACCTAAATGACTGGACCAAATTGGTGTACCGGTGAATCCATTTGCATATGCAACGAATTGTACATTTCGGATACCAATTTTAGAATACAAAGTTTTATTATGTTTTAAATCAGAGAATTTGTTGCGTGAATTTTGTGTTGACTTTTTTGGATACAGTTACCTAATTGTGACGTAACTTTGTGGCAGATGAGGATGATTTAAAATATTATTTACTTAGCCAACATTAAAATGATTCAATGAAACACTCAATATTCAATTATTTATTATACATACATGCATTCATACATAGTACCGATACTGCTATATTCTATAGCGGTACGTTCTTAATCTTGCGCGCCTATAAAAGCAGTGCAATGGCTACGTTATCAGAAGATTAAAAGTTTGTTAGCTCAAGGATATGAGACGCAACCGCACTGAACAAACTTTTAAGTTTACTTTTGAGGCTTTACTTAAAACCACTTTTAGAGATGTACTTGCGGCATCTATCTTTTTTCTAGTCATCAAGAAAAGATATCCTGACAAAATAAATAAAACTACATAGTTGGTAGAAAAGATAAACAAACAATCAGTTTTCTATTATTTTCAATTCTATCCATAATTGGAAATTGAACAATGCACCGCCATGTCAACACCAGGGCTGCATAAACTCATAAAACCTTTTATTAAATATCATAAAAGGGAGATCGATTAATTCGGCAATACAAATTGTGGGCGATGTGTCTCCGGGGTTGCCACGCGACCTCCGCTCCCCTATGCGCCCCTGTCCATGCGGGGATTATTCCTTTATTTCTCAGAATATCACAAAATATCGTAGCGTTATTGTCCTATGGTTTGTTATTGCTTTTTGTTTTCTGATGAAGAGGAATTAATGAAACTAGCCGTCTGTCTTTTGTTTTCAATCTTGATGCCTGGAAATTTTCTATTTTATATGGAATAAGTAGCAGTAGTTAGGTTATATAGTAACTGAAGTTTAAGCAAAAATCTTCTAGTTCAATCTCTAGTAGAGTTGCGTGTTCATATAAATTCGGTATACTTACTTAAGTAAATGGCGGTGTTATTTACAGACCGCCCATAGTTTTATGGGATGTTACGTTTAATCTATGGTGAACGAACACAGGATTATATTCCTAGAAGTTTTGTGATTAATTCTTACTCTAGCTAGATAACACCAATATTCATTTGTATAAAACACGTTAAAACAAAATAAACTCATCAATAAGTAATATCTTTACCATGTAAGATATTAAAGACGCTGCTAGTATTTAATCACAACACTTTTTAGAATATGGACCAGAACTGATACTCAAATAATTTAGTGTAAGTATCTCTCTATATTCTCTCACCAGTCTATGTTCATCTACATAAAAAATCATAAACATTTTCCTTGTTTTCTATCCATTTATTTTTCTCCGTTCGTTACAGATTCCGACCACGATTTGAGCAAGACGCCGCGCGTCATCGCTCTACGTTATTATAAGTCCAAGCACCGCAGTTTACGATATGTCCTGAATTTCTGGCTCATACACAATGACGGAAATACTAAGTGACTCTGTGCTGACATCAGACACTTAGCTTTATTAAAAACTCGTCATATAGGAGAGTTTTTGGTAATGTATGTTGCTGGGCGTGATGAAAGATCATGTCGTCTTATAACTCATTGAAATACCAATAATTGTTATCAATAGTATGATACTCAGTTACTTTCTAGGGTGGCCGGTGGGGTACAGTTCTATTTTTCTTGCTGTTTCCGACCTCGGCGTTTTTGAATAGGACTTTTTGCAGCACGCGCGCGGTCCGAAGCGCTTCCAGAACTTTTTGTAATGGGCAGTTCTCTTTACATGTGTATCTGAATCAAACAGGTCATCTAGATAATTGTTTCATATCAAAAACATAAGAAGTAAGCTTATTGAAGTTTGTTATCTTTTCATCTCTCATCGGACCTAAAGAACATACAGTTAAGCCAACATAACTATTAATCCCTAAACGCATAATACGTACATATAACAACATTTAGGTTGAACTGCATCATCAGCTCGCTCTCAATTGTGGCGGCGTTTAACCTCAATTGGTTAATTCACACTTTGCTTAGCGTCAATTAAATATAATTACTTGATTATGGCCGGGGTGGCTCGTCATCATATACTAGTGTTAAGCGTGGCTGTTCTTGGTTATTACAGTTATAGCTTAATAGCTATTGGGCTTTGTATTAATAATTAATAGAGATCTAAGGGGGAGGCCTATGTTCAGCAGTGGACGTCCTTTGGCTGAGATGATGATGATGATGAGAGCTTTAAGGTGTAGTGAGAAGCAGTTCTGGTCAATAAAGTCGGTCTCAGTGAGAAATAGAGTTTTGGGCGAATAAAGAAGCACAAGAGTCAGCTGTTTTTGACTTTAGAATTGTTACAAACAAAATTACTGATTTCAAGTGAGTGCGCGGCAAATATGGATGAGACGGCGACGTGCTATGACATATTTCTGTCTTTATTTTTCTTAGACTTATAAGTTTTGAGAGAGAAAGACAGAGAGACAAATTAAGAATTTGTATTAAAAATGTAAGAAGGTACCTATTCAGAATATTATGAATCGTCGTGTGTGCCGAAAGATGTCGAAGCACACCGTATCCACAGAAACTTATAAATGTAAGCAAACAATTAAAACCCCGTTCTCAGGTTCAGAAAACTTACTCGTATAGGCTCAGTCATCGCCAGTAACCATTGTGTAGAACCACAAACATTTTAACTGCACTCCAACAGAAGAGTTACAGTTTAACGTTAACGGAATTTATGAGCGTGACTCAGCAACACTTAACTTTAAGTCAATAGAGTCAGTAACTTTACGAATAAGTGCATACTTCACAAGAAATTCTTGATTTTTGAACAAAAGTTGATAGTTAGAATTCTTACAGCGGAAAAGGTATTTTTATGTAAGTATAAACATTAGTGCCACTTTTCGTTATAATTTTATAACTCAAGAACGGGCTCCCAAATAAAATGTTAAGGCTTTGTTCGGACTACTTAGTAGATAGTATAAGTGAAGTTTGCACAAAATCGATCAAGCGGTTCTCCATTTATACGTAGATAACGAAGCGCGTACGAGACCGCTAGTTTTCTAAAAAAGTGTAAGATTTTAGATAACACGTGTCAAAATTTACTCTTTGCGTATACTAGGATACCATAAACCACTAGGAACTCAAATACTAGTGTCATACGAACTGACAGACCATACTATTCTGCTCAATGATTCTGCTATATGCATCTGTCCTGCCAGCCCTATTGCTCATTTTGCGTCAAGAGTTAAAAATAGATTGGCCGAAGAAATTGCAAGTGTTAAAAATAGATAAAGTGCATGAGAAGAATGACGTAATTTATTAACAGAAGCATATTTCAGCCAGTTGAACAAAAAATACATACATCCCAACATTTGTAGAAGATTTAGTTTTACGAAAAAAAGTTTGCAAATACTGTTAGAAGATTTTAAATGTTGAAGACGTCTACTTTCAGACTTGGCGTTTAGAGATAGTGCAAGAGACTAATATCTACGGATTTCGGTCCAATATCGCTCCTTATTTACCGTACTAGTACTACCCTACCTGGAGATGAAAGTTTGCGTGGAGACGGACTAAATATACGATGTATGTTTTTGGAGCAAATAGACTTTCCTCGGAATTTAAATTCGGCCCAGTTTTGCCCAGTGTATCCCATGGTCATATTTGTCCGTATTGACCTATACTATCACCTCATGAAAGGATGCGGTGTACTTACAAGTAACCCTGTATAGGCATAGGGTGGTCAGGAGCCAGAAAGTCTGACAACCAGTCTTACCAGGTGTCGGGTTACCCGTATAACTGTGTTGAGGACATCAGATAGGCAGGCACCTTGCACACTGGTACTCAGCCGCATCCGGTTAGACTGGAAGCCGACTCCAACTTAGTTGGGAAAGGGCAGATGATGATTCGGGTGCGGGAAGCAGTTCTCTTGGGAGCAGACCAGACACACGAGGAAAGCCGAGTGTACATTATGGATATCAATAGTATGGTGAACTATGTCTATCAGATGCGTGGTAAGAAACCATCAGTCTACACTGTGGTTAGAAACAAGAACGACCGCGTTACACGACCCGCGGTTACTTCAACCGTGTTTACTGGGAGAAAGCTTTTCTTTATGTCATGTGAGAAAATACTCCGATTTTCCTAAAATGCTACAATGTTTGATGTTTAGTGCTTCAGTCAAATATTGGAAGAATTTACATGCAAATATTCTTAGTCTTTTTACCAGTTCATATCTGTACTCAGTTAGTCAAATTTTTAAGACAATTTTCATATTGAATAAGCCATTTCATCGGTAAAGCAAAAAAAGAGTAATACTATCATATTTATTTGAGATTTGTTGTATCATAAAATAAAATAAATAATAAAATAACTAGAAACTCTCTACTTTGTTAGTATTCATTCAAAAATGTTGTGTCGTTATTTTGTATTACGTTTCATCTTACATATTATGTCATGTTTAAAATGTACAATAACTGCTAGTTACAATGCATTTATTATTCATACCCGTTAACTATAGGTATGTAAAGTAACAATAATATTTATTTATCGCTTTCCCGGAACCACTGATAACGGTTATCACGCAGGGCTGCCACAAACAGCTATTATTATAAAGCTTTTATATTTAATCATACAATAGGTTAAAAATAATTATACAGGTATACAAATTGTTTAAACCTGTTTAATTAAGTAAACGAGGAAAATTATAAAAACCTACGTACCTACCTATGTGTCTTTTTATAGCGAATAGTGTTCACTTTAGAGGTTAATTTTTCCTTTTTATTAGGTAGGTAGAAAGAACAACATGAACATCGTTATGCTTGGAAATCGTTAAATTTTTGTTAGGAAAATATATCTATAGCAAAAATAACAACTAATTAAGTCGCAATATTCTGATTGTGTGACTAATATAGAAACGGAAATATTTCCGTACAATCTGCTCTTACTCACCATTTATCCAAGAAATCCCACCCAAATCCCCTATAAATAAATAAAAACATCGTCTTGACAGCCCTAATTGATAACGCTCGTAAACCTTACCGGAGTAACAGCCCTGTGATAGTATCGCAATATAATATATTAAGTGAGTCGAACGCGTGACACTAAAGAACCGACTCATATCGGAACATACCACGAATTTACGCTGAACCAGCGAGGATGGACTTGTATAGTCCATCCATATGGAGAAATCAATGAAAAGGAATTTGAATAGAATTCGAGAAATCTACATACTTTCTTTAATTGAATTAGTTTTACATCATCTTTTGTATCAGAGTTCGTAGACTAGACCAGTTAACTATAACGGTAGCCGAACCATTTTCAGTAGTCAAATCGCCGATGTGACCAATTAATGGGCGGCAAGTATGCGGCTGGTAACGGATAAGTTATCCTTATAGTTAAATGGTGCAACTGGGTCCTAATTTCGTGAGAGTACCAACTTGGTTTGCAGTATTTCCTCTACTTTCCTTAGTTAGAGGTTGACATGTAAAAGAAGTGACAGATTCAATGCACAAACCTACACTATTGTCTTGTTTAACTTAATACTCAATACTTTGCCTCATACAACGCAATACATTTTGTCAAATAAAAACAATTATGCAACGGATCTCATGTCTGATGAAAAATCATAGCAATTCGCAATTATATTATGTTGTCACCAAGAATTATAGAAAAGCTGCATTACCGATCGTTTAGAAACTCATTTGGATAGGCATCTGCTTTGAAAATATTTTTTGCTTCCTCCTTAATAGGTACCTTCTGGAAAGTAGGTACTACATATGACATACTGAGCTTACATAGAAGAATGAAGAAAAAAAAAACTGCAACGTTTTTATCTGTACGTGAAAAAGGTCTCAACTTCCTTTCATCAGTTCTAATATTTTTGTTTTAGGAACCTCGCTATATTTGCCGACTGGCCGAAACTCAAGGGACTAGAGACAAAGTAACTCCTATACGTATCTGCGATCCTAGTACTAGGTATAGCTGAGCACCGGCGAGACACGAGCGAAAGTCCCTCGCTACGCTACTCGTATAATTCGAATACCTACCTACGGTGTAGGGACAGCAGATTAAATTCGCTTTATGATTTCATTTATTAATCCCGTTTATTCATTTTCATATATTTTTTATATAAATTATTGTTAGTTAGTGCTTTTATAGATCCACACACGCACAGTCCTTCAAAATAAGCACAAAAAATAAATTAATATTAAAAAAAAATGTGTTCCTTCTTTTTAAGTAATTAGCCTTGCTTAATAAAACATAGTACCCAGAGACAAAAGGCGTATTCATTAAATTGTTATTACAAGCTTTTTTATTTACTAAATAAGAAAAGATATAAATAATTTCACATTATGACAATAGTTCTAAACAAAATAATGAGTTAATAATAAATTGCAGATTATTCCATTAGAACAGGTACGGCAGATGTCTTGCACTTAAGTTTTCTTTCTTACGCTAAAGGAAACTATAATTTATAAAGAATTATGTTTATACACACTTGTTACTTGTTATTACTTTTATTAGTAATTATTAAAAATACCAATAATGTGGTGATTAACATTAAAATCGAACTTATTGGTATAATTTTATCGCCAAATATCCTCGATTAAGGAAACACCGTTACATTGTTAAAAGAGGAGGTATGCACCGCTCTCATTGAAAAATATTTCAGCAATAAAAACATTTTAAGTATTTGAACCATTAAATTAATTTAACGAGAAACTTCTGAGAGCGCGGCAAATTCTTTGAAAACGTGTTAAAATAATGCTATTACGGTTTTTATAGTAAAGGAATAAAAACAAGAGTTTGTGTGCAAACGTTACCGCCTCCCCGCGCGTAGTTTTTCAGCGCAGTGAGAGTGGAGTGGGATTATACATAATTGTGTGTTTATTTAGGGTTTCCTGCCAGACGCTGCCTGCCTACTACTGCGCGCCTATGCCGCCCTGGTACTCGCTCACGTAATTATATCTGGTGGGGCTCTCCCCTTGGCGTTCGCTGTACGTACGGCACTTTATTATATATTGTTGTCATGCCTAAGGTATTGCTACTTGTCTGGATATTTCCTGGAACCTAATGACATGTTATCATTTGCACAATAGTATGTTGTGGTCAACATTATTCTAATGCACCCATAGAAACAGCAATGCATGAAAACATCCGTACTAATTTATTGGTCAGGCACTACACCCGTATTTCTAAAAGTTTTAACTACTCTTGGCTACCACCTACAAGTAACAGCAACTCACTTTAAAACAATATCGAGAAAGTTAAACAAGTTAAAACTCGCGGGGCCAAGTACGTTGCCTTGCGAAACTCCACCCCGCATTTACTCAACGCTCGGCTCGGCAATTAGTGCAGTTACGTTTTGAACTTTTACGAATTAAAACGAATTAAAACTATTAGAAATATACCTTGGTAATGTTATTTGTATAATTTTTGCAATTAATCCGAACGGAAAGAGGTAGCAGCCTTTAGTAGCTCAGTCAAATGCTTTTATTAGATCAAGTTCTCGATTTTTCTTATTTTTAATAGCCGTTACATTTATTGAGATAGTAAATGTAAACTTGGTTAACTTCTTTCTTGAAGTACAAAAGTAAAAAGCAAATAAATATTTTATTAGTCAGTTTCCCATACATAAATCAAATAACTACATTTCAAATAAAAACTGACAATTTATTAAATATTCAAAAGCGAGAATAGTGGATATATCTTTTGCGGCAACAAAAAATATGCTGGAGATTTACATGCATAATAAATTGAATTTATTGATTTATATTTGATAAGCGTATACAAAAGCATAACAGTCAAGCTATACGTAAAAGCGCAATAGAATATGTAAGTTTATGTATTTAATGAGCATTGTCATCAGAATATAATGAGAGACTATAATTGACTCGCTTTCGAAATTCTGCAGATTCCATTAACTTTGTCATACACAGTAAAGTTTACCACACATTTTTGTGTAGCCTCCTATCCTTTAAAGAACAGAAAACTTAGAATCCAATACGTTAACTTCTTTTATCATTCTTGTAGCTAAAGACTGAGAGACTAAAACTTTTAAATTTGAAACTCCACACAGCACATTTGTATCCCGTACCTTATTCATGAATGTTTAACCTCAGCCGTGTCCCGTACATTTACGATTTTTAATGCGGCGTGTAGCGGCGGGTAGCTAATGAAGCAATCTGTCTGTCCACGTCATTATTCATTATATTGTGCTGCACCGGGTTTATTCCGATACAATTCTGTCTGATCAACTGCTGGATTCTAGGTAGCGGAAACCGGTTAATTGTTCCCGGTTTAATGATTTTTGTGGACAGTGAGAGTTCGGTTGTGGTTCGGTTGTGAAGAATCTGTCAGACTGTATGGGTATCTACTACATACACATATTCAAAGTAACAGAGTCCCTGGTAGCTAGTCAATTGATTGGCAAAAAGCTATTGATTTTCAAACATTAAAAGTTGTTATGAACACAATAATAAATTGAAGACAAAGTTTCAATATCTCCATTTCATAAAACAGTATACGACCTCAAAAATAAACGACCATCAACAGATTTGAGAAGTACCTCTCATCAATACACAGACTCCATTCGGTATGTGTCCGAATTTAAACTAAAAACTTAATTCAAATTCATAGGCATCGCGTTAGGATAGGACCGGGCGATAACGCGACCTTCCAAGTCCTTATTAAAAAATATTCAATACTTATTATTCGAGCGATAGAAAAAACTTATCGTGCGGTGGGAAGTGGGAATAGCGGCCTAGTGATGTGTCAATGTATGTTACTATGTTGAATTTATCGATGTCTGTGAGCAAAATATTGTTAGCTCTAACAATGGACTTCGTTTGCTGAATGAAAGCCACATTTATAAAAACATGATAAATGCTATAAAAAACTTGATAAATATGTATTTAGATATTTTATAGATAGTAAACGACTCAATGTGCATTTTACGCCTTGAATGGTCACTAACGAAAGTCAGGGTCTATTATTATTCACTAAGTTAAAGGTGCGGCCATTTGAATTAGGTCTTAATTAAACAATTTATACAGTTAGGTACAATACTCCAACAAAGTCAGTTGTAGCTTTGTCAAGTCCCAAAATTGAATTTGAGGACAATCCTTTTTTTTGCAGAGAGTGCAATAAAAATCGAAAATAAAATACGTCCCGGATAGTTTAAAGACGAATCAGTAGACATATCGATTTAATTATCGATAACTGTACAAAAAGTGATCTGATTTACGACTAACCGATTTGCGAGTATGCAAAAACTGAAGTTGCTGCGATCATTCAAGATTTTTTGCATCGCGATACCTGTAAGACTGGATAGTGCGATATAATATTATGTGAATTGAAACTGGTTTCTTGAATAAGCGATCACTGATCTTCTGACTAATTTGCAATAAAAAAAGTTCTTAGCAAAGATTATAGATGGATTTAAATAATACTAGTTTACTGACGCGAATTCTAAATGTATTGCACACGTCAAAAGAAAACCGCAAAACTCGTAATTAACATATCGATTTTCGCTAATGGATAGACATTACCAACATTATAGGAAACTATCAATAAAGAATTTTATAGATAAATAGTCAAACAATTTCCTAAATTATCGACATTATCGATTATTCTGTTAAGAATGCGACATACATCGACACAGGACGTACATCCCTATGTATTTTTTGTGGAGCTTAGGGCGCTACCTGGGCCGTAGGTAGGCGTTTCTGAGAACCGTCGACACTTGATAACTTCGATAAACGCGACCGCCACAGAACGCGCTGTGAGAACCGTGCCTTATTATAAACGCTTATTGGCTATGTGTGAAATGTTTCCATTTTTACGCTATTCATACGATTTAATGATATATTTTCACAATAGAACGAAAGCTTCAAACATCCTACAACATCGAGAATTCAAGGTATAGAAATCAACCCACACTACGCTATACTTAGTCTGACAGACCAGACGGGCAAATGTCTAGGATGAAGACGTACTTAGAAACCAGCAACACGCAGTTATTAGGAATCTCTAATTCCCTATAATCGGCAGTCAGTTGCTTATTACTCTATAACACGAAAAGGGTAACTGCAGTTTTGTACAGTCACAAACGAAAACAATTGACTGTGGAAGTGGAACCATCATTTTATCTCGCACGTTCTGAATATCTTGATAGGAGCACGAAAATGCACGAATGTGTTAGAGACTGACTTTTTCGCGGATTCTACTCTTCATCTAAAAGGAAAATAAGAAATGCCCAGCGGAAATTAAGTCTTGTGCTTTTTTTACAAGACGCAAGTTCGATTCAGTGACTAGGTAGTTCTTCCCAAAATATCTAGGTACGTAGTTTTTTAGACTGTCATAAAAGTTGATTTCTCAGAAGATTATCTTAACTTTTCGCGCAACTACACATGTTTAACCACACATGACTGTACTGTCGGTAAAACCTAGATTCCTCACTTCGCGTGACTGCTTTCGAACAAATTCAGCAGTTTCCCCATAATTCGTACGGTAATTAGTCTGGATACTGATTATCTTCCGGCGCCTCTTAGCTAATGAACCATTGAAGATTAGTCTAGTCTTGAATTAACTATGGTTTTTTAAAGATTTCTTTATTGATGATTCATGGTAGAACCAATAATACTTGGCGTTTTCTCCGAAGTGAGACGAAGAAGTTAATTACTACCTGTGATGTTTACATAACAATGAGCAACCGTATTTTTATGAAAGGGTGTGCGTTCGGGGTGGGTTCTGAGACTTCGCAGAGGAAAAACCCGACAACATCCTAGCTCGACTTTTGAATAGAGATCAGATTTTTGGAGTGAACGTAGTTTAAAATATCTGAGATTATTGATGAAGCATATACCTATTACTTGATTATAGGACGATCTTATCCCAAACACAATGGTACTTACACCTACCTAACCAGACAAACTAAACAGTTAAGTGTGTTGATCAAGAGCAGATCAAAGGACCGCTCGCGGCGAGCTGTTAACTCGTCATATTGACTGACACGGGCATCGAACGTCACTCGATGTCCTACCGCTGTTGACACTACACATATTTGAATGAAGTGCTCTTGTACTGTACTGATAAGTGAGGAATCTCTGCCTAATTCCTTATCTCCTGGTACTTTGAATAAAGATGTTGAAAATATTGGAGGCGCATGAAAATTCAAGAAATTATCTGTATGTACGGTTTCACAACCGCACATCGCATGTTTGGTTGACGCAGCAATATCGAATGCGCGTCAGCCAATGCATAGCATATAATTTACCTTATTATAGCAATTAAGTCAGTAGTACTTTTTCAACCGTGAAAACGTCAAGTAAAGAAACACTGCAAACTTTGCTTGTAACTTTTACGGAACTTAATATACGCAACTTAAAACCATAACTTGTGATCTTTCTGTGTGTGTGCTACTCCAACTTCTACTACCAAAAACTCTCAGTGTAAGGATCTAACTGGACCTTACATTTAATGGTCCTTCGAGCCGGATACTCAGTGTACAGAGTTTCTATTTACAATAGCGAATCGGTTCAGCTGGTCTCCCACAAGCGGGTCGCCCCAGTTGGATTGAGAAGGCGCATATATCGTAAGTAGTTACGAGGATACTGAGTATCGAGAAGTGACTGGAAGAAGGTTGCAAACTGCGATCTTCTAGTCGCGAACCAACGCTATACTCAACTACTAAACATCAACTAACTACGTGAGTGACATCGTGAACTATAACTATGGAAAAACTTCAACTACAATCAACGTGCTTTGAAAGCATCAAGAAACTATGCAGTAACTACAAAAAGGATAGCCTATCACGTAAGAGTTTGGACTACTTGATTAAACGACTTGATTCTTTGGAAAATCAATGGAGTGATTTTGCCGAGAGACATCTTGTATTGTTACAAGAATTTGAGGACAAAACTATCACCTATTTCAGTGAGGATATTTTCGGGAAAACTAAAGCAATGTACGAAGCAACCAAGCAGGATATGTTGGCTTTGCGATTCCATCTTCAGCAACAGCAAGAAACTGAAGTTAAGTTCGACTTATCTGGAATTGAAGAAAACGCCGATGATTACATCAAACGCATGCAAGCTCGGCAAGAAATGAACTTCAAAGCGATAGATAGAGCTATGTCTAAAATAGAAATCCATCAAATTCAGGAAAAATGGGAACTAGAAGATCATCTGTCCATACTTAAATCGAAATGGGAGACGATTGACAAACTACATTGGGAATTGGAACCCTTACTAAAGGGCTCAGAGGGCGAGAACTATTACTCTATGTTTTTAGACATTGAGCACAAATATGACGAGCTGAGAAGAGAGCTTAACAGCAAAATTTGGGCAACTGCACATTACCAGCGAACAGCTCCAAGAATAGAAGTACCAGAATTTTCGGGTAACTACACCCAATGGATTAGCTTCAAGGATCTTTTCTTGGAAACGATTCATAACAATCCTACAATCAACAAGGCACAGAAAATGCAGCATTTGAAGACAAGATTGAGAGGTGAAGCGGAGCGATTAGTGCAACATCTGACTATTAGCGCGGAAAACTACGCTGCATGCTGGGAAATGCTAACCCAACGCTACGACAATCGCCGGCTGCAATTCACGTCGTACTTGAACACCATGTTTAACTTAGCAGTCATTCAACAACCTGACGCTTACAATCTTAAACGGATGCATGATGTGATCAAAGAAAGTCTCAGCGGATTGTCAATCATCACCAAGGATGCGCCTTTGTGGGGCCCAATAATTGTGCATCTAATGTCGCAGAAACTGGACTCGACCACTTACGCAGAATACATAAAAGACCTTCAAGATCATCGGGAAATACCTAACCTGGATGACTTTATATATTTCCTGGAAAGCAAGTTTCTGGCCTATGAAACCATGAAGAATCCTAAGAAAGAAGTCTCCACATTCCAGAAGCCAACATTATCGAAGCCTTTCAACAAAAATAACTTTCATCGTCCTAACTTTAACTACGAACAAAGGAAAAATTATTCCCGAACTTATCATACTGGTTTCGGACATTGCCCCCATTGCAACGGCAGCCACGTTTTAATGCAATGTCCTAAATTCGTAGATATGGATGCAACGCAGCGAAACGCGCTTGTTTACAAACTGCACGTTTGTAAAACCTGCTTATTTAGCCATGGCAACAAGGCATGTAACTCGACGAAAGCGTGCAAGGAATGTAATAGGAGACATCATACACTTTTGCACTATTCGAAACAAACAGCTGGGACCGGAAATGTTGCAACTTCCAGCCAATCTTCTACAGCTATACAAAACCCAAATTCTCACCATTTATCTACGAATACTTTGGAAATTTTACTTACTACGGTCCAACTGAAAGTAAAGACAAGCGATGGAACTTATCTTACCCTTCGAGCATTGCTGGATCAAGGCTCCCAAATCAATTTAATCACTGAAAATGCGGCGCAGCTACTACGTCTGCCGAGAAAGAAGTTCAACGCTGTTGTCTCTGGAATAGGATCAGGATCTGAAGAATGCAAAGGTAGCGTCCAACTGACCTGCAAGTCACTCTACTCAGAATACAAGTTCGACACACAAGCTTTGATTATGAAAAAACTAACCAACAAATTACCCAACTCAACGTTCGAGAAAACAAACTTACCACACCTAGAAAATCTTAAATTGGCCGATCCTGACTTCAACATATCTCGCCCGGTAGACCTGCTCCTTGGGGCGGATGTTTACTCAGAAATCCTATTGGACGGAGTACTCAGAGGCAAACAATCGTCTCCTGTTGCTCAAGAGACGCACTTAGGGTGGATATTATGCGGTAAATTGAAGACGTTCAATTGCCACGTCACCTTATGTGAACTAACTAAGTTCTGGGAGAGCGAGGACATTATCACCAGTAACAAAGATAACAATGATGAAGACATATGTGAAGAATACTACAAGAATACTGTAAAGAGAGACTCGGAAAATAAATACATCGTAAAGATGCCATTAATTCCTAACTTTGAAGAAAAACTAGGAACATCAAAATCAACTGCCATATCTCAATTCTTGCAGTTAGAAAAACGACTCAACAAAGATAAAAAACTCTCCATAATGTACCGGGACTTCATTAACGAATACATCAAACTGAACCACATGAAACCATCATGTCCAGCATCACCTTCGGTTCCAGAGTGCTATCTTCCGCATCACGGTGTTCTCCGAGAACACTCAACTACAACAAAACTACGGGTTGTATTCAACGCATCGCAAAAAACCTCCACTGGGTTTAGCTTAAACAATTTATTGGAAAAGGGGCCAAACTTACATCACGATATTCAAGCCCTTCTACTAAGATGGAGATCCTATCAATATGCATTCACGGCAGATATTGAGAAAATGTATAGATGCATCTGGGTGGCTGAAGAACAACAACCCTTACAGAAAATCGTTTGGCGGAACTCACCCAATGAAAAAATACAAGAATATCAGCTTTCCACCGTTACCTACGGAACAAAATGTGCGCCGTGGCTAGCTATGCGTACATTAAAACAATTAGCTCATGATGACGGTCACAAATATCCTACGGCAGCAAAAATCTTATTGAATGAATGCTTCGTCGATGACGTCATCAGCGGCCACCACAATTTAGAGGAAGCTAAAGATCTGCAAACTTCTCTAATCAACTTACTTAAGGGTGGCGGCATGAACTTAAGAAAATGGTCCGCCAACCACCCCTCACTTTTAGAAAACTTACATGAAGATCAAATCGCAACAAAGCACATCTTTGACTTTAAAACTGAAGACACTACGAAAACGCTTGGGCTTGGATGGAACCGCAACAAAGATACGTTCGTTTTCGATTGGAATCTGGAGTCAACAAACGAACATATATCTAAAAGAAGGTTGCTTTCAGAAATTTCAAGGCTGTATGATCCACTAGGATGGCTAGCGCCTATAACTATAACTGCAAAACTATTGTTCCAAAAGGTCTGGACTAGCAACCTTACGTGGGACGAAAAACTACCAAACTATATGCTACAGGAATGGAATACGTTTAAGTCGGACCTGCCAACGCTAAAACATATTGAACTAAATCGATGGATTGGAACGCCATCATCAATCGAACTGCTGGGATTCTGCGACGCAAGTGAAAAAGCCTTTTCATGTGTAATATACAGTCGAGTTAATGACAGACAAACCTCGACGCCGACGATAACTTTGATCGCCGCGAAAACTAGGGTCGCACCTCTCTCACAAAAAACAACTTTACCAAGATTGGAATTGTGTGGAGCGCTGCTACTGTCAAAACTAATGGAGAAGGTCATGGCAGTCTTATCTGGATATAACTTGACAATACAAGCATGGTGTGACTCTCAAGTTGTTCTGGCTTGGTTGCAAGGAGATTCAACTAGATGGGAGAAATACGTGTCTAATAGAGTAAACGAGATAAAACGAATCATTCCTGCAGATAAATGGCGATACGTAAAGTCGGAACAAAACCCTGCCGACTGTGCATCTAGGGGGATTTTACCGTCGAAGTTGGTGAATTTCAACTTATGGTGGCACGGACCAGAGTTCCTGAAAAATGCAGAAGCCCAAGATCAGAAGAAAAACGTTACTTGTTTTTTTACAACAAACGTAGGCACGTTGAAAACGGAGCCAACCCTAACAAACAGAAATAATGAACATTTTATAAATCACTTACTAAGCAAGTACAGCACCTTGACCAAAGTAACACGAGTAATCGCTCACGTGCTGCGCTTTATCGAGGTGGCACGCTCCAAAATGAAACCTGAAACTTACTACCTAACTACGAGGGAAATTACGTTAGCAACAGAGCAACTAATAAAATATGTGCAGCGTACTGAATATGAAGATGAATTTAAACAATTATCAACAAACGCAACAATACATAAAAAGAGCCCTATCTACAAACTTAACCCTTTTTTAGACAACAAAGGAATAATGCGAGTCGGTGGAAGACTAAACAAAACCAACTTGCCCTTCGAGATGAAAAACCCTATTATTCTATCTCGAGGCGGACGACTGACAAAACTGTTGATTCAGCAAACGCATAAAGCAACGCTTCATGGGGGTGCACGTCTCACATTAGCTCAAATTCGACAACGTTACTGGATTATTGGTGGGAATCGAACAGTGAAAGCTGAACTCCGGCGTTGCGTGCGATGCCAGCGCTATACACCAACAAATAACCATCAACTCATGGCAGATCTACCTCAACAAAGAGCCACTCCATCCCGGCCTTTCACTCACACCGGTGTAGACTTTACTGGTCATGTGGAGATCAAGCTAAACAAAGGGAGAGGAGTCAAAACGTCGAAGGGCTACGTGGTTGTCTTCGTGTGCATGGCGACTAAGGCTGTGCATCTTGAACTCGCGTCGGATTTAACCTCTGAAACTTTCCTTGCTGCCTTTCAACGAATGTGTGCCAGACGTGGCACACCGAAACACGTGTACTCCGATTGTGGAACTAATTTTATCGGAGCATCGAAGATATTACGAAACGAATTCGAGTACTTTCAACAAGAACTATCGCCGGAATTCTTCACTGAAATAGCAAAAATGGAAGTGGAATGGCATTTCAATGCTCCCGGATGGCCGAGTGCAGGTGGCTTATGGGAGGCGGCCGTCAAAGCCATGAAACATCATCTGCGTCGCGTACTGGGTGATCAGAAACTGACATTCGAAGAGTTCACCACTCTTTTAGCAAAAATTGAAGCATGCTTGAACTCGCGACCACTTTGCCCACTCACTGAAGACCCCGAAGAATTCCAAAATTACTTGACACCCGGGCATTTTCTTACCGGTAGTGCCACCTTATCACTTCCGGTAGGCGACTACAGTGTTGTCAATAATATCGATTTACGTCAACGTTGGCAGCTAATACAACATATGCTACATCAGTTTTGGAAGAATTGGTCAGATGACTACTTAACTCAACTCCAAATCAGGAGTAAATGGAACACGCCAAGAAAGAACATTCAAAAAGGAAACATCGTGCTGGTAAAGGACGACAACTTGCCGCCTGGGAAATGGGCAATGGGTCGCATACTTGAAGTTCATCCAGGGTCGGACGGCCACGTTCGTGTGACAACTGTAAAAACTCAAGCTGGTGTTATCAAACGTCCTATTGTGAAGTTGGCACCATTGCCAGTCGAAGACGAACCCCAGGAACTATCAAAGAAACAAACATCGCCCTCATCTAACGGAAATAAATGTTTCTTCAGTTACTTGACAGTGTTATTGACATTGTTTACACTTATGACTGGAACATATGGTCAAGCCGTGACGTCAAGCACTCGTATTACAAACTTCGAACCCGACCGGCCGATCTATTATGACACGATCGCAAACGTACAGCTGATTCATGATGAGTGGACATTACTTATGTATTACAATTTATCAAATTATTGGACAGGTGTGCAGCGAATAACAACTTACCTCAACGGACTGAACGAACTATGCCATAAAACTGATCCGAGATACTGTAGGACAACTTTAGAGCAACTGAATCATGAAATGGAGATACTGGAGTATTACAACACTGTATTATTGGCTCCGCAAAAACACTTGGGTGATCGCAAGAAACGAGGACTGGTTGATGGAATAGGATACGTCGCTAACAGCCTTTTCGGTATATTAGACCAACGGTTTGCCGATAAATACCAGAAGGACATACAAGCTATTCAAAATAACGAGAATTATCTACTGGAACTGTTAAGGAACCAAACTTCAATCGTTGAACTTCAGAACCAAGTGCTGAAAAAGAACGAACAGAATATACAGCGTCAGTTTGCCTTAATAGATGTCTTTATGAATGAAACTGATTCAAGCTTAGCGAAGGTTGAATCCGAAATAGAAATCATGATGGCCACAAATTACTTCAACACGGCGTCTCTCACTGCATACCTGCTCATCAACAACCTAAACAGAATTCAAGAAATGTTATTCAAGACATTAACCGATGTCTATAAAGGTCATATAGATGTCCATTTGATTACGCCAACAAACCTGATTGAACAATTATCGAAGATTGCCAGCAAGCTCCCGAGTACCTCCTATTTGCCTGTGAAAAATGTCAGAGAAGATCTAAAGGATCTGTATAAGCTGCTGTATATGAGAGCGAGAGTCACGACTAACTATTTCTTATTTGAAGTACATGTGCCACTGATATCAGATGAAGATTTCACACTATATAAAGCCATACCACTACCTACGAAAATTAATACAGAAACGATTATTGTACTAGTGTCTGCACAGTACATAGCTGTCAACTTCAGGAAGAATAGTTACGTATCGATGAATGAAGAGGACTTGAACCTTTGTATCCCTTTTCAACTTGGCAAACTGCTATGTAACAAAAATCTGCCTATTTTCAACCTTTACAATAACAATGCTCCATGCGAAGCAAAACTATTGAGTCACCAAACTACGTCACCCTGTGACGTACAAGCAACGTCATGCAAGGAGGAGTGGCTTCCATTGCATACTGCGAATGCTTGGTTAGCAATTTGTTGCGGAACTTGTACGCTACGAACTGTATGTGAGAATGATGTTACGTCACACTCAATGACGACCGGGATAGTGAACCTAGCCGAAGGGTGCTCGCTGCAATCAAGGGAACTTACCATACACTCGCACAATCAATACAATAGCCAAATGACGATGGATTTTAAAATAAATGTTCCGACTCTTAACTCGATGGTGAACAACATTATAAACAAAACCTATCATAACCGTTCCCGTGTGACATTTAACACGGAGGGGGATTTAGATAAACTAGACAAGCAAATAGCCATCCTTCAAACCCGAGAAGAGCAGCTTCCCTCTACTGTTACCAATCATGACATTCATCAGTATGCCATCTCTTACACTATAGTTGGTATCATGGTAATGGTAACCTTGTGGTGGATTATAAGGAGATACGGCCCAACTTGTTGCATAAGACAAACCAAGAACAGGGCCGCCACGAACCAAGTCCAGTTCGAAGACATAGAGTTACAACCGATACCAAGAAGACCTCAAGAAGAACCAACGTCGTCAAAGAGTCAACCGGAGCAGCGAGCCGAGCAGCCACGACGGGGACCTCAAGCTACAGACAACTTAGCGTTCAACTTTGATTGATACAATCTCGATACTTTTTACTTTGTAACGGTGTTTCTTTGCTCGACAGTATCTATCTATACATCTATCTGTTGCTAGTTTTCTTTTGGGTTTGCCAACATGTACGGTTTCACAACCGCACATCGCATGTTTGGTTGACGCAGCAATATCGAATGCGCGTCAGCCAATGCATAGCATATAATTTACCTTATTATAGCAATTAAGTCAGTAGTACTTTTTCAACCGTGAAAACGTCAAGTAAAGAAACACTGCAAACTTTGCTTGTAACTTTTACGGAACTTAATATACGCAACTTAAAACCATAACTTGTGATCTTTCTGTGTGTGTGCTACTCCAACTTCTACTACCAAAAACTCTCAGTGTAAGTGTAATACTGTAATATGTAATAAGTGTAATAGTCAGTGTAATACGATAGTTAAGTCTCGGACAACTCTATTGCAATTAATGCAATACATACATTTAATTATTATAAGATGATACATTTAAGTTTTATTAAACTTTAATATTGTAAAGTGAAAACAAATAAATCGCTAATTGTTGCTTTGCTAACAAATCAAAATCCGTTACTTATTTAATACGAAGTTTTGTGTTTAACGACTTTAACTGATGCATTGTGCATTGAAAACTATGTTTTGTTCTCATCATCGTCGTCCTCATCCCAATTTTACGACTATTTTTGTCGGCGGAGCATGTGTTCATCCATATTCTCTATGGATGAAGACATGCTCTGTCCGTCATTGCACAAGTAACATTCTTTCCAGCCATTTTGTCTTTCACACAATCCATTTACCTATCGTTTCTTTTGTACCTCTTCTCTCTTTCTCTTTCTGGTCGTTCCCTCAATGCTGAGGATCGTGACTGTATGTCAATCTTCTCCACTCGGTCCGGTTCTGCGCCATATGTACCGCTCCCTGTACCTCTTCTACATCCATCGTTATATCGATATCCTATGACGATTATAACAATTTTCGACAATAACATATCTACCGGTGCAATCATTCCGATTGATTCGTATGTACCACAAACAGTTCTGTTTAATCTGTGGTGCAAACACGTTACGTGCTGTGTGCTTAGCTAACATGCATGCGAATTATACGGATTACAGGCTCATTCCATCTGAAAAACGTGTTTTACGGTTGTATTTATAATTGATCAGGCTTATGAAAAATCAATTAAAATAACACCTTTCGAAATATGTTGCTGTTAATTCAACTTCTCTTGATATTTCGATTCCCGGCTGTTTAACCCGACAATGATGTCGTTTAAACTCTTTCAGCGTTATTTCTTAACCTCGCTTTATATACTAAATATATGTTAACTTTTCACATCCTTCTTAGTGTATTCGTACTATACTATGCCATTATTGTCATTTCTTCTTCTCATAGAATAATAATAACTAAACGTAAATTGCCTTTTAACTACGTGTTACTTGAAATGTGCTAATTTGAGTAGTATTAAAGTTAAAGCGAGATTTTAAGAGACACATCCGGCACGGCTTATTTGTATATTAACTTGAAGGCGGCAGATCTAAAAAACTATTTCGCTCACATACACGAAAATGCATATTTATCGTACCTAAATACGTAATAAAGTTGGTATGCAATTTAGTCATAAATATTAAGGTTGAAACAATAACCTAAATTATTTGATAACATATCTAATCAATCTATAGGTATCTAAGTAGGTAAAATTCCCAATATCTGATTCATCCAATAAAATGCAGATTTCTAATTTCATTTCATTCAAAAAATCTTCATTGTTTCACAGAACAACAGCGTAACAAACCGCTCTTCCCATTTTCATATTTCTCCGCCATTCCATTCCGGTGGTCAGAATTCCATCGGAATTTTATGAAAATGCGACCATTTCCCGAATCGACACGACCGCGACACTGTGGGTAATAAAGAATATCGTGGCTTTGCACAAAAGTTGAAAACAGCAGGGTCGGCATGGGAGATCGATGGTGGGTGCATTTTTTATGGTAATGTACTCGCCCCGGGCCACCGCTGTTCAGCGCTGTCCATTGTGCAAACTACACGACTTTCGTACTACCTCCACTAAAATATGGACTCCTAGTATTTCAAACTATGCTGCAGTCTTGGTGCAGTTTTATTTATAACAACAGTATATCGACGATGTTTTAAAAGTTACATATTATAGAGAAACTCTACACCTAATCAAGATAATTGCCATTTAGCAATTAAACACTATTGCCCCGGCCTCACATACAAAATCTATAAAATCTATACATAATATCTTTACTCTACGTTTAAGTTAACGATTCGTCATACGATTTACTGCTAATAATTATAATCTCCAGAGAAGTAAAGCCTAAGCTTACACAAGACATGATGACTTAAGAGCATGGTAAACGTTTGTAATTACTACTTTAGACCCAATTTGTAATTAAAGACTTCAGTAACAATGAACAGTAAAGCTAAACAATTACCAAGACTAACTTTATTTAATTGTTGAGGCGATACATAATGTAAGTTTACGAAAAAAAAACAAGTGTGTAATTCTAGACAAGAATAAGCGTGTAATTTCAATATGTGGAAAACGTAATTACACGTTGCAAACACGAATAGGTACTGCATTTTATTAGACAAACAAAAATATTACAAAGTCCGAAAGAACTAATTAAAACAGCATTATACCTACCTGACTAAAGTAAACACAAAAAAACTTAAACCAAAATATCTACGATCTCATTCACAGCGGAGTTTCTAAGAAATAAAACTAAATTGCCTATTAGCAAAAACATACCAATTAGGATTGTCTGTTTTACTCTAGTTAATTACGAAAGGATATCAAACGATAATGGATAATGGTGCTATTATGTAATAACTCAAAAATTGCTACGTACGACGTATTTCAGTACCACCTGCAGCTTATGCCCCCATCGACTGCGCCCGCGCTCAAATATCAAGCATCCGATTAAGGTTGATAAAGTATCAATTAATAACGAGCACCGTGCCTTTACAACGTTGTACACTAATGCTTATCAAAGGAACACCTGTCTACAGGCTGTGTCTACACTAGACACTCGAGACAACAATTATTTGCTATTTCCAAGCCGACACTTCGAAACTTTCAATAAGTTGGCGTTTATTTGTCAAAAGTTTTAAGGTTTAACCTAGAATTTATATTTTCATTTATTTATTTTCTAACATATGATTTACATTTTTAAATATTAAATATAAAAATAAAAAACATTTAAAAATATAAAAAATAACCTAGAATTATTATTATGACAAATTATAGACTGTTTGGACTGGAATTATTAAAAGCATGTTATACAATAAGTTTTAATTTAGTTTTGGAAGTTTCAATGAAATCGTCGACTGCTTGATGATCTACAAAATATAACACTGCAAGTTGCTATTGCTACAGATCGCAATAGTTTTATAGTAAAATCACAAATATTCAGTAATATATTTAGCGATGCACAAAGAGCTAGCAATTTATCTAAGTAATGCAGTGTCACGATTATCGTGACAGCAGATTAGAAGGTGTAGGATAAAGCTGGCTGTCTGTGTGGGGCTAAAGGCTAAGGTTAGACGCCCACGCCATTACCAGTTACCACGACAACAAATAAACAAAAAAGTACACAATAAAACGTAAAAAACTGCCTGCAGCAAGGGTCGAATAGCAAATTCTGGAGGAAAAGTCACAAAAAACAGACGATTGTGAGGCAAACTAAAATCAACAAGGCAAATAAATAAATGTACAACAAAATAATTCAACTGATTTGCCGTTCAAAGTTCTACTGCGTCACAAAGGAGCATTTTATTGCGAGTTTGAACGAAACCTCAGTCAGAAGTGACCGCAACTAGTTAGTAACTGCGCAGTAATCGTAGCTCCGTGCCCATTGCCCGGGGCAACTGAGTTGCCGACCACATTTGCATTTACTTCATATCACCGGAAACCAGGCTTGTTCGAACTTGTTGCTATAAAAATGCAGGCACTTTAATTAGAATAATTCCTAGCTTTACTACATGACTGAATACATTGCAACATGCCAACCGAATGCATGACTTGAGCGCATATTTTAAGCTGTCAAAGTTTTTCAAGAGAATAGCAGATTGGCTTGATAAAGGAATGTTGATGACATTGTAACTGATATGAATAATCATCGGCATGATGATGCATATAAAAACGAGGAATGTGTCCGCGTCATTCAACACAACTTGACGAAAGGAAAACTGTGAGTTATTGACGGGTTGGACATGTTGTCAATACGGCGTGAAAGCCTGTCATCGGAGTAGATCGACTTTGTGAGAAGACAAACTTCAATTAGAGACACGCAACAGAACTGTAGGTGACGATATACGTGTAACAGATGTAGTGGGAGAGGAAATAATGAAGGGTCACACTAAGACTGATCTATCGCGCAACACTGTAATTGCAATTAAAAGTTCTGTAGCACCGTACTGGCAGACTAGTCGTGTGTAACTACAACTATGTGGTTGAGTTTTATATACACACGTCACAACATGAAACATAGGGAAAAGAATATAATGATAACAGAAGTAAATAAACAGATTTACTTTTTCAATTGCAAAAGTGATAGCTGATATTGTTTAAACACTACTATGGTTTAAAACAACTAAATGAAACGTTTTTAAACTAAGACTGATAGTGTTTCATATCGGACAGGTCTCGGCTACTTACACAACAACTATCTCTACTTAGACCCTGACGAACAATCAGATAAGATCATCACAGAAATACAAACTAGACATACAGAGATTACAAACACGCACTATAAACCAGACTACAATATTGTTGCGTTGCGTGTACACCGCACCACAGCGTTTTCCAAGAGTACGGCAAGCGTAACTGCAATTTTACAGACGAAACCTTTTTTCAGAGTGAATACTTAAGCAGTGACATTTAAAGAAACCGGTCAATTACTAGTAAATAGTGTTCCACGTTTTCCGTACCGCCTGCGCGTGATTCACCTAGCTGCACTCAGTGCCACTGAGTCGATTCTTTGCTATTTCCGTCCATTAGTGTACCTACATTGTACTTTTTGTGACTAATGCAACTACTCATTGTTACCGATAAATTGGAAATTTTGTGTTTTTGATACCGACATTGTGTTTAGAGGGAAAATAGGACATACCTTTTAAAAAACCGCAGAAATTCTATTGTGTGGTTTCATTAGGTAATTCAGTGTTTGTATGCAAACAAAAACATGGTACTGCACTCATGGATAATGTAAGTTTCTTGTGCAGGAATTGGAATCAGTCCAGTAGTTCCGGAGACTACTGAATACATACTAACTTAGAAACAAAGGTCACCTCTTTAATTATAGACAAGTAGGAAAACTTAAACAATACTCTAACAGGATAGCATTCTATAGCCCACCTTAAAAGAATTTCCCAACAATAAATCCTATACATATTCGATGTATAGCTTCGAAGTGGCATAGGTGGTCGGCGTCAGGACGCCATAAACCGGTGGCAGTGCTGAATGCCAAGCGCTCACAGCCATGAATAACGTTTAGACATGCATGCTTACGCCAGCACGCCATACTGCCTCTCCTAATATCCTCACACGAATTACGGTTTAGCAAATCGGCAAATCGAACAATTTTGGGGGTTTATATGCTTATCTATGACTTTAAAGTCCTTTTGCATCGACAACATAACGTCTGCTTTTCTTAAAACCACTGTTGTCGGTGATCGTGGGGCTAAGGATATATTTGTTGAATGTAGTATTTGTTTTGGTGCTTAGCCTCTGATTAGCTATGGCGAACAATGACGAAAATACTCTTATGTGATAAAGAGAAACATAAATTTTTCATTAGACGTAGAAGGGAAGTTAGAAACCTCGCCAAACCTCGGCAAATGCGAAGCGGCTTATTAACTTCGGCCAATTTTGAAGGGGAGACGCACAGAATCTCATTACAATCTTCCCCCTGAGGATTACAGTTTTAAGTGCAACTTACGAGTACCAAGTATGCTCTGATGTTGTATGATGTTTACCTGAAACAAGAAATTTAAAATGAGTATTGGATACATAAAGAAAACACAGACAAACAGAGGCATGAAAACTATACTGAAGAAGTTCACACTTCACACCAATAAAACAAAGATGTCCGTCCGTACGTGTATACTTCCAGCACATATAATTCCCATCGTTACTGCGGCAACAAAACCAGGACTTCATAATAGAGAGGAGCACATGTGGCGAATCGAATTACCCACACATTAGAGCTGTTTAACGTTTTATTTGTTTTTTAAACGCGGGCGCCGGCGCGTCGCGTTACTTTATGACCGGTAACTATGGGCACTAGTCTGGCTGTATGAGGTCCTGGTACGGTGAGCTCAACTTAAATAGAATCATTGTTTTGTAAACCTTTTAATTTAAGTTTCTAATGGTTAGTTACACCGGCAGTCAAATTGGTTGGAACGACCATAAAGTGGTTTAATTAACATCAACTATTTCAAATATAACTCCAAACATAGACAACTGAAAAAGAAATGGTACGGTCTCTATACAAAAACAAGCAATTAACATGTAAACCCAAAAATCCAATAGAATTAAAAATCTCCAAAGTCTTTAATTAAAAACCCTGTAGTTAAAACTCTTCGATTCTTTGTCAAGTCGCTCATTTTGAGTGTCGTTATTTCCTTGCTCGCAAAGGGCTGTCCCGCAGCGGCACGACAATTACCGCGACGACACATCACCGCGACGCGTCTTAAGCACCGCAATCATTTCGCCAGTTTTCTTCACCACTGGCGATAAAACGCAAGTTATGAACGTAGAGCGGAGGCACTTCGCTTAAGGAAGTAATACATCAGACAGTTAACAATACATATCGGATACGATAAATTCTTGAAGAGCAAGTGGAAAGAAATATTCTATTTGAAGTCGTTTGGACATAAGCGGTTCTATCAGAAGATTTTTTAGTGCAACGAATAGCGAAAAAGGGGTCGATTAATTGAAATATGTCGTGCAAATCATTAACATCTTCTAGACTATTCTTCCACGGCATAGATTTCGATGTATCACGAATATTTGTTGAGTTTTGTCTTCGCTTATGGTTTGCACCAACATCGTCTGGTCCCAAGGCACTCGTCGTAGTCCCGCCACTACGCGACATTACTCATCGGTCAAGTGCGCCTTTGGGACAGAGCGGGACAACAGAAGCTGCGTCTCTCTCTACACACACGATCCAAATACTACGCGTTTCTATTTGGACTGCAACGTGAAAACTACGTCTGAGAAAGCCAGGCCACTTTTTGCTCGTGGAAATGTTATAGTCCATGCGAAGCAGCTGACAATTTGAGATTTAAATCCAGGAGCTTTTCATATTGCGTTGCCTAGTCTTGGTCTATTTGAAACTGCGAGTATCTCGTGGCTTTGCATGATTTGTCAATCTACTAATAGCACACATTCTGGCAAGGAACATTATGTAGATGCTAAATGCTGACTCACTGCATCGGTCTTTAGGAGTCTCATCCACGTCCCAGGATTTGATAAGCTAGACTATTCATCTAATTAAACTATCTCAATTAATCCCACGGTAGTAATTACGAGTAACAAAGATGAAGTGCATCTATTTCCACTGGTCATCTATCTGCAGCAGCTATTTGACTGAAATAGACGCAACTATGTAGGTCCTTACGACACTTACGATCAGTATTCGTCGAATTAGATTCCATTTCGACGTCACTTGGCATTTTAGTGTACAATAAGTTGAAATGAGTAAACAATATGGTGTTGGCGTCAGTCCGTGGGAGTATTTCCTTGGAAATGCAGTGTTCCTTATCGCTTGTGGCTAACAAACGTCATTTGTCACAATCAGCTGGGTGGCGGTGGCTACCTTCATCAAATAATAAGTCATTACTGTTCCTGGTGTTCTGTAGCCCTAACTTGATTTTCCGGTTTTGCAAGGGATATAAACCAGTATTTAGTTATGTATGAGTACTCGTTAACATAACATGTTAAAAATAGATACATACATATCTTATACTTTAGGGGTGTATCAAGTTTCAGTGGAAATATGTGCAATACAAAATAATTCTAAAAATGACGACGAAAACAAGATTTATGTATATGTATAACCTTACCTAAAATATTATAGACAGACGTAAGTTAATAAAACCCTAGGATATAGCTTTGATAAAATTAATTAGTTAAATATATTGGCAAAAAAATGTTACCGTAATAATGAGGGTTTCTTAGTGGAAAATTTTCCCTTATCAAAAGGTTTCCATGTCCTGTAGGCGTAGATCATGTCGCGACATTCTAAAAGGAAAAATCTATTTTACAAAGACATAATGAGCACCTAAAGCTTAAATTGTAAAGGTTTCTGTATTTAGGTCCAATTAAAGGTATTTTTACCGAAATACTTAGCTTGGTAGACATAACATGGACATATTTATTTAGGAAATAAAGTTCGTGGAAAGTTTGGGTTTATGGAAATAAAATGCAAAAACTATGAAGCAGAGAATATGAAGATGAACAACAAGACTATGAAGAGCACAACTATGAAGAGATATTTACTACAAACACTGAATACTTTAATTCGGCAACAATTTGATGGGGCTTTTAATCATCATGGAGAGATGTAAGAAATGCAAACAGAATCGAATTCTAAAGACCACGATAGCAAATTTACGAGACAATATCCAGTAATGACGTCTTGTACCACCACAAGATGCTATTCCAGTACAAGCTGACTGAATGTCTGGTTGTTAACCACTAGTTTGACTGCTTCTAGCACAATGGATGTAGCAACGCCACAACTATTAGCTACCGTGTGCCTTACGATAATACGAGCTATGCAGATGTGGTCGGTGTTCTACCAAGGCAAAGTAGGCCCGGTTTCGCAACTTCTGGATAAGAATTTTCTATCAGATAAAATAATAGAAGGCCTTATGTGTGCAAAATATCTTCTGGATAACGAAACCGGTCGTCAAGAGAAAGAGACCTGCCATTATGATGTCAATCAACATGTAAACTGTTCACAAAGTCGTTACCACGCTTCCCTTCTGTCGTTCCGTCAAATTCTTTTTCTTCCGCATTGTAAAAAGAAACCACTCCAACGATTATTCTATCGTGTTAAATAGTCGCTACTCACAGACAATGTGATTTTTGGGCGGATGGGACCATTCCAACCCTTTTGGTGATACAAAAAGCGTTTAAGCGATAACCAGGGGATAGACACGGCAGGGGACGGACGAAATCGATTGTATTAGCATAGGAGTGGAACTATGTAACATCATACAGAGCTGGAAATATTCCTCAAATGACTTAGGAGGAACATTATTTTGCAAAGTGTACTGGAATTAACTAGCAGTGAGACCAAATGACGTAATCTCCCCAATGTAGCACGTTTGCGCGGATTTCGCTATGAAATTGTAATTGGATCCAGTTGCCTGAAGCACGTCATGTGGGCTGTAGTCTTATGGCAGCTAATTAGTCGTGATGCATGGCCATAGGTTTTGTGACCGACTTTGTGAAAGGGTTAATGGAAGATGTAAAACAACAATGTGCTGAATATGTTTCATATTCTTTCTCCAAAAATGTAGCTGCCATAAGAACAGTGAAACATGTCCGCAGTGTTTTTTTCTGGAAGCGAATCCAAAGTGCGCATCCAAATGAGAATGAATGAATATAGGCTACCACGAAGCAAGAAAATAAGAATATTTTTCACGAGATTACGTTTTACTACAAAATAACATTACCATATTTTGGTTTAAGCTATTTTAGACTAAAAAGACGTAAACTGCTCGCCTAAAATTGGTTTATAACAGGCAGACTTCCAAGTTTTTTGGATACCTATCCGTCCGTAACAGAGCTCTAAAAATTCCACTTTTCGTTTATCCATTAAGTTTTTATGTTCCACCATAAACTCCGGCTGAGATTAAGGTCAGAATAAGTTTGAAAGTCTGATAGCAATTAAAGGCAATGTCTTCGGAATCCCACGTTTTATGCGTGGGCAGGCAGGCTTAGGTTTATTAGAGACCCGCCTTTTCTCGCGGCCGAACAATGGCTTTTAGATCGCGGATATTTAAGTAGTTGTAATGAAGAATTTAATCTTTAGACGTCACTATCGCTCACATCTCTATTTAACGACTGTTGTTGCTTCAACAATTGTGCTCTTTCCACCAATTATATCAGTTATCGCTTTAATAACGAAACAAAAACAATATCATTTGCTTTGCATCTCCAAGGTGGACAAAGGATTAATAACAGTGCGCGCAATTAGAACTTTTTGTGAAGGATATTTACGATGCCAATTAAAAGTGAGCTTGCTAAGAATAATTATGATACGCGCTGCGTTAATCTTAGTCCGATGTGGTACGGTAACAAAGCAATAAATACTTGTGTTATTTACAACTACGGTTTAGAATTAGCATGGACACCTTGAGCGTGATGTAATATCATGATCCTATACACGAAGCAGCACGATTTTATCTGGCCAAGGACTGGCTCTGAGAATACTCTACGCCTTCTAAGCCAAGCTTTATTTCGCTCAGAACTTAGTTTATGTCTCAGTGAATGGGGTACAATGATTAGTCTAACGAGATAGCCTAACAACTATAAAAGATGGCTGATCTCTAAACCTGTTTCTGTTTCAAGGGCAGCCTCAATTATACCAGGGGTGCATAATACATGAAGATAAACATTAACATTTTCTCCCCTTGTATTACTTCCCGGAATGAGCAATGCACACAAAATGATGACAGTTTACCATCCACACCTTCAACAATTCATTACTATTGCAAGGACAGTTGGTTCGTTCCCAGCGAGGGTATTACGTGACCGTTTGAGTTGGGAGTACAAAAAGTTTTCGCGTGAAATGTCGACTAGAAGCGAGACTTTACACTTAAGTGTTAATAAAAGATAGGAACTGAATTCATGGAACAAGTGTGGAATTGTATTGAAGACAAATAATAAATCAAAAGGTTATATTCCTCATAGCACTCCATAATTTTGCAACCCAAACTCCTATGTAATAGAAGGGAACCTAATTTTATTAATTGGGCAGTGTCCCGGTTGTATTGAAATTTAAGTATTCTACCTCCAATAGATCAAATCTGATGCAGCATAGCCGTAACAACGGTTCACAAATTGATTGTAAATAACTTGACGCGATCGAATCGATATTGATGACTCCCACAATAATTTACTGAATGATGTACTAAGAAACGTTCCCTAAGGAGATAAAGAAAATAGTGTAGCATGTAGCTCAAGTCGTAAAAGTCTAGATATCGTTAAGATTTAAGGTAAAATCATTGATGTTGCTTCAGTATACAATCACCACGTATTCTTTGTTAACTGTACCACTATAATTACTGAGGTCGACGATTAAAATTGCTTTTTAAACAACTAGATTATCACTAAGAATTCGTATTAGAATTTCTTATTACGCATTTTCTGTTGTTGTGTTTAAATCTTTCTGTATTAATATAAATACAATTCACGACATAATGTAGGCAATTATGTTGTTTTGCATATTTGATCATACATTTTGCATAAGTTAAAATATCATGTTTAACTTATTCTTCCTGAACAGTAGTAGTGTCAATATTATTTAAGAATTCATTGATGTCTATACTTAGATTATTTTAATCTATAGTTTCTATGTTTAATTCAAGTGTAGCTGTTTCAAGTTCGTGCTGCATTCCTACTGAGCTTGATAGCACTAGTACAAACTACAAACTTAATTATTCCGATCCGGTTTGAACCAGTTCTGTAAGTTTGTACTTCTCTACATTGATAAACTTAACCGACCTATCGCAAGTATGTAGATTACTTTTTCTTGTCTGAGGTTGAACTTTACAAATATTTTTGACAAGGATCACCTTAAAACGAAGCTTTAGATCCCATCAAATTAAATATAGAAAAGATTTTAATTGAATGGTGTGTTATTTGAGCACCTAAAGATAAGACTTAAGATTTATATCTCGATTTAGAAAGTTGTTTACGAAAATGCCAAATCCGTTAATCAAAGCAGCCTGGTATTACGAGAACGACGCAAAAGCTAGAATTTCGGAGATCTACATAAAGCTGAATAATTTAAATTGGATTAATCTTTGCGAGAATGTTACACTAAAGCGTATGACATCCGAAATGAAGAGAAAGACTAAAAATAATAAGGAAAAATAATATTACTGGGCTAAATAATAAAAGAGAGTACTACTCATACTTATGTAATGAGGGCCGACATTGAATCGTTTGATCATAAATAACCAGAAATTGACGAAAGACTGGAACGAAAACAAGACTAAATGAAATGCGTCGTCGCCGTCGTCGATTTGAATGAATACCGTGTCCTTACTATCGGTCTGACCTACATAAATAACGTGATTGTTCGTATAAATTATAATGTTTTGAATGAACACTATTTCATAACACATGGTTGAACAAAACAATTTGCGTAATATGTGTACTACGTCTTCCTGTTATCATCCGGCGACTCTGTTGTTTAGATATCGTACGTGCGTATTTATTCTTCATAGTTATGGTTTGAACTTGTCAACTTGTGATGATAAGGTTTTGTTGCGTTCCAAGTTCCATTTCAATTCAATCTGTTCTGATAGAAATGGAACTTGGAGCCTCAACCTTTCATCTTATGAAAATGAAATTGGTTATCAAAGAAATTGCGCTTCAATGCTTTAAAGTTACCAATATCATGGTAATTTTCTCTGCATACCCTAAATTAGCATTCAGCTTCCAATCATTCAAGTATTACTGGAAAATCGTTTGATCTTTAAAATATTTAGAGCATCCAATTTCCTAAACAAAGTTCCGCCCAAAGCATTCGTTTTGAAACAGACGCGCGTTCCCCTCGGCTCACGGTCGGCTACTGAACCGTAGACCTCAGGTGCTCCTTCTGGGTTCAACACGCATGCGCACTGCGAACCAGGTCTGCATGCAACCAACCAACTATATTTTCGGTGCGCAAAACTCCTGATACGGAAATCTGAACTCTATCTGCCTAGTTATAGAGAATTGATTTAATTTCACTGTCTTTTAGGTTAGCGACTTCTTTATAACCCTTCGTAGATGTTATGCAAAACTGCGGCCACCTATTCGGAACGTTGTGATCAGGTGATGGAAACAACGTGATAAGCATCTCGGATTGTAGGTTCTATTTGAACGACGGGAATACTAAGCCTTTTTGTCGAGAACTATTTGTTGAAAGCTTGCAATAAAACCGGGTAACATGCGAGACATTTTCTCATGAGGTAGGGTATGAATATTTTGTGGGAGTGGAAACGCTAACTCTGAGTTTAGAGTGGGGGTTTCATGCCACGTCGGACAATGTCAAACGAAGTGGGAAATAGGTCATAACCACAGGCTGATGTCATAGCAACGTTCAATAGCCGTCTAGTAGGAGACCGTATGTTAATATTATACGAATGTGAATGAAACCGACCTTCGCTAATTCAAATGAGTGGCGGCTCCAAACCTTGGGAATTGCTGAAATTGTAATAAGTTCAAATTGTCAATGGATTATTTTGGTTGGGGAATAAATAACTGACACAATCGAAGGTCTTTAACTTTAAAATTATAAGAGATAAAGTGGATTTGATCCGATGCAAACATGACTAACCAACAAATACGTATAAGAAGACGAATAAATAATAAAAGAGAGTACCTATCTATAGTAATTACTTTTTCAATACGAATTCCTAAAATCAATTTGCCGAATGGGTCGCAATAGCTGCCGGCTCGTAAATATTCCAAAATTAATTTCAGTCGACACTATCTTTTCCGTGCGACGTAATTTCGACTAAGAGCAACCCAATAAGAGGGTAGTCGATGGCAGGCGATGCATAAAGCCCAGCCTCTACCAACAAAAAGGGGAGGAAATTGATTAAGGAATAGCTTCTGTGTTTACATTTTAATATTGCACGCATAGCAATCCAATAAGGCAGGTAGTTACAAAGAACCCTTACTGTTTACCGAGCCAAAGATACGACCAAATTAAATGCAGAGTAGGACCTGCGTGACTTTATGCGTGGAATCTACATTTTTTCATAGAAATAAGGCTATGTGGAATCTTATAAGATCTTAAAAGGATAAAGTCATACTGTGCGAAATTACAAGCTAGTAATTAAGGTGTTAAACAAGGTAGTGTGTACCGGACGTGCTTTACTTAAGTATACATTTAAGTACCGCCATACATAGTGCGTAATTCGAGGCTACCCGTATGATTGGGACCGCAAGTGATCTCATACATCTGATTTAAGTAAAAGTATTACATCATAAGGAAACTTGAGGCTGTATTCCCAGAAGCGGTGATATTTCCAGCCCAATTTAGGATTTTTTTCCTCGTAGGCAAATCACAAGATAAATAAGTAGAAAATTTCTGCACAAATGTAAGAGAAATTCCGTGGTCAGGTTATTAATTAAACGATATTTAAAGAATATTAAGTCGATAATCATATTCTTTTCGATTACTTTTATCTCTTAAACTGGTTCGAAAAGTCTGGAAGCAAATTTTATTTCACAGTCACTACTTAACAATGTATTTGACGGACGTAATGGAAAAGTTGAACATTGAGTACTAATAGTATATTTTGTCTAAAGCATGACCTGTCTGCGTCCTGTCTCGATCGAATGTTATCAAAACATAAGAATGGAAAGTACCATACCTATCTTTACAATCTAAAACTATAGAAAAGTAGAAGCATTCTATTTTTAAAGATGTTTACTTTTCTATTAAGGATATACTGTATTCGTGGAAATACAATGTTGTTGTAAATAATATTAATTATAAACATCCTGTTAGGTCAAAACAATAACAACAACAAACTAACAAAGGTCAACGTCCTTAGGCATTGATAGTAATTGAAATATTATACAGTTTGGCTTAGAAACAGACAAAGAGTCAAACAAGTTGCGAAAAACTTGACCACTAAACACAATTTTGATAATGTATCTGTTGAGAAAAAGCAAGACGGCAAGATTGACTACAGAGAAAATGATGCTACACGTGGTTAAGAGCTATATACCTTCTCATATATACACAATTATATCACAAGTTTATGAGAATTAATACAATTGATTCCTGTTCATCAACCAAAGCGATAGAAACGAGTGGATAAGGAAGGAACGCTACTAAACGGCAATTATTGCAGAAAGAAATGTTATTGTATATTTTTTATCAATCAACCGATGTATCGTTTATTCTGATTACTACAATTAAACTTAGTTCATCTTGTATTACAAAATTGGTTCCCGTTCCATGTTTGATTTTAAGGGAATACTTAACTCTAAGTTATGTTTCGGATCCAAGTTGATGTAACTTGACTTTCCTGCAGCGTCCGACTGTTTTTCTTTGAACTTAACTTGGAGGAAAGCTTAAGTATCAATTGTTTATGTTCGCACAGCTTTGTGTCTGTGTTTAAGACACAGTGTGTTAGCGAAGTTACAGCATCGCTTAGTTTTGCACTTTGTACGAACTACGAGCCTCTTTAAAACTTTTAAGTGTGGGCGTTAGTTGCGTATTTGACTGTTGTGAAATCATGATGAGAATTTCAAACGACTTTACACTTACATATTGACAGACTTTTCAAAAATACTAAACAAGGAGCTGTGTTTTGAATAACGGTGGCTATGTACAGCTAAGTCTATATATAATATCTAACCCTAAAGTCCTGTGAACTGACTGATTATCGAATCCTTTGAAGCAAACATTTGGCTATCGACGAAGAACGATTAGCTTTTATTACTTTTTATTTATTCAGCACCAAAAAAAACGGACAAAATATACGTCCTTAATGTGGTGCACGGTAATCGTCTATTCACCATACAATTTGTAACACTTCCAGAATACGTCTTTGAATCAAAATTTTGTTTCGACGCGAACGAGGCAAGTGCGAGCGTAAAACTTGGCGGGTTCACACCAACTTTACGTAGCTCGTAACTTTGTTGAAGACACACTTACATTGTAGATACGACGACAGAGATATCTAGAAGGTGAAAACAGTAAAGTATCCATTAATGGAAGGAATCGTCACTGTGAAGTGCTTTGCGCTTTATGTCGGGCGGAATCTCTGCAGGTTTAATGGAAAAAGTATCTATTCTAAGGAATGTGTTGAAAAAGGTTCTGCCAGTGATCGATAAATAGGTTATCTAACACTGAAATATTTTTTTCAAATTGTAGTTAGTGAGTGGGAATTCAAGCAAACACTCTGGAGCTTTATAATATTATGGTCTTTTGTTAACAAAAATATAATTGAAAATTAATTTACTGGATATATATAACATCTCTTTGTGGACACTTTGGTCACAGTGCAATTTGACTACGTTTAACAACCAACTACACAAGTAAAATCAGATCGTCAACTATTTTATTCTCTCTCATGTCATTTCAGATTTTGCATCATTATCGTAGGTCATACCCCTCACCAATCTTTCACACAAACTCATCAAAGCCTTTAATCAGTAGTTCATGAGCCTTCTCCACATTTTGTAATACAACCTCTTTTTTTACTTTGCAGTTTAATTAAAAAAGCCGTCAAGCGTGAACTGCACTGGTAGTATCGTAATACGGGATTTCACATCGACAGCAATTTGTGTGAGTCGGTATTTTGTTACATGAGTGTTACTATTAATTACTTTTATTGATTTGACCACCGAACAGGAGTTGTGTGATATTATCTTACAAATGCTGATGAAATAGGTGCAATAGATTATCGGGAATAATTGGAACGCTATTTACATTTGCGAAGCGTGTGATTAATCATTTAAATTGCTTGTTTGATCAGTATTCTGTATAAAATTATGCCGTTTGTAGTTTTTGTCCGCTTTTTGTCCTCAAATTATTTTCAGATAAGATATTCTTTCAAAAAAGTGAACTTTGAATCTTACTTTCCAGTTTATATAAATAAGACACTTCGCTAGGGTTATGTTTGACATTTTATTAGAATTAAACTCAATGCAACTTGAGTTAAAACATGCACAGCTGAACTAAATTGAGTTACATTGTTCTATTTCTCATGTTTAGAAGGGATCTTGTAACGTGACGTCACCGGTCTATTCGGTTTGTGACCTCATGACTATTACCTACTAACGGAAACAGTGCCATAAAAAAGTACATATATTTCGTTACATATTTATACAGACGTAAGTAATAACATACAACGGAGTTTATTGCAGTCCTATCTCTCATTGATATAACTTTTTGCCTGCTTTAGTACTAAATGTAAAAAGTTAATAACAAAAGTACCTAATTCAATCCACATTAGAATGTGTAGGTACATCATTAATTAATTTAAAACGTTCAGCAACTCGGTCTCAACCACTGTCTTACTCTTACAAAAGAAAGCTTGCTGCATGCGACTATCTCTCTTACTATAATCCGATTAGCTTTTGCAGCGCTTTCTGCGGACATATGACGTCACAGATAAGCATCATAGTGATATTATCTTCTGTGCATATCTATTGTATGTTAGTTATCGAGACCAACACTGAAACAACACATTTAATAACGATGGTGTAAAAATCAAAGTGGGTAATGTGCCTATCGGTGAGCAGCCTCTGTGAGGATGAGTAGGTGTGTGTGTTGGTATTATCTGTGCATTTCTTTACGTTTTGAATCTAGGGGCAGATAAAGTTATTGTGTTTGTTAAGAGATGATTTTATTGCTAGAACACGTAAGGAGGTTTGAAAATAGTGTTATTCCAAAAAAGTAAATGTTTGTTTGAGAAATGAAAAAAATAATAATTCTAATTTCAAATGTGTGTAAATAAATGCGTTTTTTTTTCTTAATAACATTACAACAAATAACATTTATCTTCTACAAAATTAATTTTAATAGGTGGGCTAGGCCCATAACCTTTTAAAACACGTTTGTGGTTTTCAACAGACTAAAAATATATTTGAACAAAGTTACAAACTTCTAATATTTTTGTTACATACATATATTATTATTTATTTCAAGTAATTTCAACAAAATTCATGAACGACGAATATATGCCTAGGCATAGTAAGCGCTAAAAATAACGACTAAAAAGCAATCAAAATAGCATCGTGGTCAATTAAACTCGTTCTACTAGATATCGCTTACAGTGACGTCACCAGTTTATGCACATTGCACGGCGACCTCACTGTTATCAGCAGTGCATATCTATCAGTTACATCAGTAAGTAGCCAACAGTAGAGTATCATGCCTAACGCCGGCCGCCCTCTCTGAGGACGTATGACATCAACGTTACTGTCATTTGAAATGCACGCCTGGCACGGACGAAATTCTATGGCTCGGTGTAGCTTCTGTCTAAACAGTATTCTCTCTAAGAGAATACGTAAAATCTCTTCTCTGCCTGCGCAAACTGCATAATCCGCAAGTTATTAGATACGTCTGATTTTTCGTAATGTTTGTCTAGACAGAAAAAATAAATAAGTGTTTTGTTTACTGTGTTATCTAAGCAGACTTTAGTACAGACAATTTGTGAAGCTACTAATTTGTTTATTGAAACGATGATTTTGTAGTGTTTCTTCTGTGTATAGTGGCATTACTATTATCTTTGCACTTCTATTGGCATTTAGTCTTTATAATCGCTTCATGTTTGGAGTGGAAATCAGATTTCAACTTGAGGAGATTCTCAAAAAGCGCCAAGTTAGTCGACATAATATAAATCTTTTGTTTTGCGCAGTGAACATTAAGCAAAACCCGTCCCACGCGTGCACAGCGCTGACCTATCTACTTACTGATCTATGTTGTTCTCGATCTCCATACAATGGGTGGGGTCGGGTGCGCGGGCGCAGCGCGCATTACTACGGCTGGCTGCGCGCATGCGCGCTGATCGACACCCGCCACGCATTACAACGACGCACATTTTCCACGAACACGTATAAATAAAGTCGTCGGAGAATTGCCGCAATTTACACAGCCTTCTGTGAATCAGCGATAATTATGAGATAAAAACCGCGTCTAGAAACTTTATCGTCTAGGAAACTGACGATGTGAATTATGATAGTGCTTTACAGCTGAAGAGAAGATCTGACACACTGGTGATAGCTAGTGAGAGCTGAGCTAATAGCAAACGCAATGGAAAAGTATTCAAGTAAACAATTCACAGTAAATTATAAACTAAGTCACGACGCAACAGCAAGCTCAGTGAAACCTGTTTGAGAAGAAAAATGAACGAGTCTATGAACTTGCTCGCTCTTTGGGAAAAGCGGTGAATGAATGTTGGACTTCCATCTAGAGCAAGTTAGTTCGTAGATCACTGTTAATGGTGCTTTCTCACGATCGAGTAGAAAAATCTGGTCTGAGAGTTGAACCACTGCGACAGATTTGGGATTAAGCAATACATTAGCCACAGTTCACATACAACTTGTTCTCTAGAAAACTTGAGAAAAATTGCAATAATGCTCTCAGTTCCTAGTCCAACTCGGTAGATTTTAATCCGGCCATTTTTATGACACAAATGAAGATTAGTGTTTTCCTCCTGCGCAGTACGGAGCTTAATTACTGGTAAATTAGCAAAAGCCACTTGAAAAACAACTTTTGAAACTATAATGACTAAATTCTCGGAAAAAATCCTACTTGTAGATTCAAACAAGGTTGTGTTTATATTCAATGTAATCAAGGATAATCAATCTAGTGAGCTAGTGGTGACTAACGCAGGCACCGGCTGCCGTCTCCTAACCTTTGATCATAGAACATTAATATGCTCTTACGCTATGAAATTATGAAAGCTTAAGCATGTTCTTATAATACGTAAGATATTACAAAAGATTTATAGTTATTGAATAACCGTGACAAACGCTGTCGCAGATGCCTCGTCTCGGCCACACAGTTCCGAGAAGTTTACGTTGAAACACGATGTGTTGCAGAAATGATTAAGTTCTGTGAAGTCGCTCGTGTACTCCACAATAAAAATATCGAATTTAAAAGTAAACAAACTGCTCCACTTTTTACGACCACAATGCTATGTAGTGGAATCTTTTTATATCGCCACCCACGGAGGATCTCTTCACAGCTAAGGAATCGTTCATCATAAACATTGCTTGATTGAGAAGAAGAATTTGTACCTAACGATGTCCCAACAAGCAAAGTAATCCTATAAGAAAAATTATAAGTCTATTACTACTTATAACGTTCTTGTTATGGTATTGCGGTAGACTCTATGACTTATAACAGCATTTGCCAAGCCTAAACATACTCAAGCGCATTAGATTTTATATCTCGGTCTTATAGTCCGCTACAAGACTGACCTCTAAAACATTTATAAGACACTTTTACTAGTAGCAGCATTTCACAAGCATAGATATGCTCAAGAGTAATTGTTTTTATATATCAGTCTTATAGTTAACTACAAGATTATCTTTTAGGACACTTATAGGACTAAACAATCCTGAATAATATTTTGATCCTATACTAGCATTTTGTGAGAGAAAACGATATTATAACATCCTTAGCTGAGACCACTACAAGTTTGTGCCGTCATAGTCTTGCTCAAGACTTTTATTAGCCTTAGAACTTAATAAGAGCGCTATAAGTTAAAAAAAACTTATAAACTTGTAGATCAAACACTTTATTAGTAAACGTCAGCCATTTTGTAACATTCAGTTGTACCCGTCCATTGTGAGAATTCAGTTTAATATGAACTTAAATGATTGGAAACGATTGAAAAGAAGTGGTGGTTACAGGAGAAAGGTAAAAAATAGGTATAAAGAATTAATTATGTCAGGGTCTTCAGAAATAAAATCAAGTGCGTTAGGCGGAATAATTGAGGGTTCCGTGAGCAGAAATATTTTTCCACGTCTTCCCCACGACTCAGAAAGTGAAGAAGTTCAGAACAGCGAAGAAGAATATATCGAAGAGACCACTGACTATGACAATAATCATGAATTTCTGAAAGACATGCAAAGCTGGGCTATAAAATTTAATATACCTCACCTGGCCCTAAACGAACTCTTTACTTTTTTGAACAAAAGATTAGGTAATGTTTTACCCAAAGATGCTCGTACTTTACTTCATACAAACAAAGAAACGGTGCATATTACAACCTCAGATCCAGGACAGTATTGGCATAACGGATTGATTAAATGCCTAAAAAATACACTGCAGGGGCTGGATTTGAATACTTTACGAAATACGATTTCGTTAAATGTAAACATAGATGGGTTGCCTGTATACAAAAGTTCAAGACATCAACTCTGGCCTATTTTGTGTAACATCTTTGAAATTCCCCACATACCTCCCTTTGTGATTGGTAAGATAACACTATTTCAATATCGTAGAAACTTTAACTACCTACTTTATTAAATTATTTATATAGATATATTATTTTTCAAGGAATTTATGCGGGTGAAGGAAAACCATCTGATCTAAATGCTTATTTAGAGTCTTTTGTGAAAGAAATGAACGAACTTGAAGAATATGGATTAGATACATCGTTGGCGCCAAATGAATCTAAAATCAAAGTCAAATTAAGAGCCTTCATTTGTGATTCACCAGCAAGAGCCTTGATTAAAGGCAAGTTTAGTATTGATATTATTTGAATTATCTGATATCTGATATTTTAATATGAATGAAAAATATGGATGTTTAATTTCTTACAGGTGTCACAAATTTTAATGGAAAGCATGGCTGTCTGAAATGTACGGTGATTGGCGAATACTCACATAAATCAAATACTGTAACATTTCCTAAGTCCAATTGTCCTAAAAGAAACGATAAAGATTTTCGTGCTAAAAAATATGAAGAACACCATAAGCATGATTCTCCGTTATTGAAACTAAACATAGATATGATAGAGGATTTTCCTGTGGCAGACTCATTACACCTAATAGACCTTGGCTTGATGAAGCGGTTGTTGATTGGATGGCGTGACGGAAAGTTGGGAAAATACCTAACCAAATGGAGTGCTCGTGAAATTGATATTGTCAATAGCTTTTTACTGAATTGTCAAATGCCCAAAGAAATTCACAGATCAATGAGATCTGTAGATGTTTTGGCCCATTGGAAAGGTTCCGAATACCGCTCTTTTTTTTATTATCTAAGCGTTATAATTTTAAATCACGTGCTCAAACCAGAACCATTTTATCATTTTTTAAACTTGTTTTGCGCCATAACGATTTGCTCAAATGAAAAGCATTTGCCACTCTTGCCAATTGCTGAAAAAATGTTAGAAGATTTTACAGAAAGTTTTAAGGCCTTCTACGGGCGAGACTACATTACTAGTAACATACATAATTTAACACATATAGTTGACGAAGTAAGAAAATTTGGTATTCTGCAAACTTTTAATGCATATCCTTTTGAAAATAAATTATACGCTATTAAACAAACTATCAGACATGGAAAACAACCATTACAGCAAGTTGCAAGAAGAATAATTGAAAGGCAGTTAATCGAAACGGAGCATCTTAGCGAAGAAATTGTACACTATCCATATATTAAAAAAAACCAGCGAAACGGTTTATTAGTTTTACACCTAGAAACATATATTTTATCATCGAAAGATGAAGACAAGTGGTTTCTTACTGACAAAAATCATGTAATAGAATTAAAATCCATCAGCTTAAAAGACAACACTAAGCTTGAAATAGAAATCACGGGATATCGCATTGTTAATATCCTCGACGCTTTTGAAAAACCACTAAAATCTTCTTTTTTGAATATTTATAAATGCGATTGTGCTCCTATTGAAAAATCGGAGGTATTATGCAAAGTTCAAAATATAAAATGTAAACTAGTTAGTATTACTTACAATTCAGAGATATTTTTCTTACCATTGTTACATACCCTGTAAATTTCAAGTTTAAAGAGCAAAAAATAAAACGATACTTTATAACAATTATGTTTTATTCAAAATTAAACATTAGTCTTACAATCTTTATAATCAGTCTTATAATCTTTATAATCAGTTTCATAATCAGTCTTATAATCGTTATAATCAGTCTTATAATCTTTGTCATCTTCATAATCAGTCATATAATAATCTATTGTAGTCTTCATAATCAGTTTGACTAATAAAATAATCACTCATCATCATCGTCATTTTAGCCTGACATTACCTATGTCTGGGTATGGGCCTCTTCTTTTTTCTTTTTAATCAATCTTATAATCATCTATTGTAGTCCTTATAACTAGTCTCAACAAACTTAATTTTTAAGCTTCTTTGTACGGCGGCCAGCACATCAACCTATCTCAAAAATCTGACAAATTTTCAAAATTGAACGTAATCCATAACATATAAGCACCTTATTATATTATGAATGTTTTATGTGTAATAAAGTTGAAAGTCATTTAAAGAAATTTGTCAGATTTTTTGGGGTTGCTTAATGTGCTGGCAACAATTTTAAATTTATCTTAGCTTCCTTGTACTAATAAATCTTATAACTAATAAAACTTTACGAGTTAAACAAAATATATCAATTTAACTTCGCCATTAAGATCATGTAATCATCTTTATGGCAAATTTAAATTGAAATATTTTTTATAATATAATATAAGATTATATTCTTTAATTCAGGTCAAATATATAACCCTAATTTTGAGCATCGTCGCAGTCTGGTAAAATTTACTAAAACTACACAACTTAGAAGATAATTTCAGCAAATCAGATCAGACTAAATTTTTGTCTGAAATGATTTGATTTAGTTACTAGGGATATTGATCTATTTGTATTTGAGTGACGACAGCACGTCAGACTATCCCAAACTGTCAAAGACAGATTGGGGTAGTCTAATGTCTCTCGTGTTATAATTAATATTGATGCAAAAGTCACTTAGTCAAATAAAAATTAGATCAAATAGTTTCAGACAAAAATTTCCTCTGTAACATCTTCAACTTCTAATTGGTTACCAGTGGTTTGTGGTGTAGATGTAGGATTTTCAGAAGAAGTCCTTTTGGCGCTATTTTTTCCTCTGCATTTACTTGCGGAAGTTCGTAATTGCTTCGATTTGGCCCGCTGATCGGCATTTCGCAAAATTGTTTTAAAAAAATTATGACAGTCAGTTAAATGGAACGACGAGTCTTGTTTATAAATAACTTCAAAAAAGAAACCAATCATCTTAGAGAAACCTTTTAAGCAGATTTTTTCTGTTGTTTCATTTTGGGAACGTGAAGCTCCAGTCCACGAACACGATTTGAAAAACTTTCTTTCAAACAAAATATCAATAATTGTATATGCTCTTGTGATTCCCTTCCCTGTCCCTTTAGTGCCAAACACACTAAACTTTCTTAGTAAATCTTCTCTATAATCAGAATCCATCAATTTATTTTCAAACTCTTCTAAATCTTTTAAATCTTGTATTGGTTTTAACATCAACGAATGGTTTTGTTTTTCTGTAATAGATTTTTTAATGAATTCTTCGTTCGTAACTTGTATTTCAGTCACTTGTAATAAAATCGATTTCAGTGTTTCGTGTAATACGGCTTGATTATTTAGTGTTGTGTTTAGGGTCCCCATTATAGTCTTCATATCGTCATTTATGGATTTTAGGTCACTTTTAATAGTGGTGATATCTATTTTCATGGATTTTAATTCGCATTGTTCTTCTGATAAACTTGTTTCTTTATTAATGTACGAGTATATTATAGGTGTGTCCGACTGATTACTTTCAGGAATAACAATGTATTTTTCAATATTTTCTTGCGGCGCGCTCAACGGTGTTTCAGATGGAGTTGACTCTTTCGGTGTCGTGATTTCGTAATTAGTCTAAACAATAACAATCATGAGTTAGCTAAATATGACGGCAATACTATTTTTTATGTAAGTAAATATTAAGTTAGTACAATACAGTGAGCTTATATGTTTGGAACGGTGATATACTTATAGTAACGGCACATTTTACTATGTTGCTGTCTAATATTCTCTGCGTAATATAACATCAATATATTTGTATGTTACGTATTTATAACTTACCACCATTATTTGTTCTCCATCTTCAGGTATTATTGCTGAAGAAGCATTATGCTCATTATTCTGAAAATATAATTTATTGAAATCATTTAAAAAATAACGGACAACAATTTTGAAAGCAACGGTTTCGTTCGTGTGGTACAGACGGCGCGGCGAGCGTCACGATAATGCTAGCCCTTTCCACATAGTGACGCTAATACACGAGAGACTAGCACAGCGTGACGCTGTTTGTACCAGTCTAAGTTCATATAATCTCTCAGACAAAAAGGAAATACCTACTTAATGTAAAATCGATCCACGATCTGTGAAAATATCACGTCAGCTACATGCACTATAAACAGGTATTTCAGAAGCGACTTTGAAATCAATTAACTTTAATTCAAAAGCACATAAGTATACTTAAATTCATCTTGGCGCGCGGCTCTAGAGTGCGTGTGCACATATATATAAATATGCAGCTTTGATTTGTGTGACAGTGAAGCGGGTGACGCTCAGTCGTCGTCCGAGCAACACGTGTGCAGGTTCAGTAATTGAAAATACCTATAATGTCACATACAGTTGTTAAATATATCATAATAAATATATATATACCTTACTAACAAAAATATTTACATAGTGTATACATACGCTACACAGTGTTTTGTCTTTTTCGCTCTTTTTCCAAAATAAGAGAGTTCGTGACAAAACACTGTATAGATTAAACACTGTAAATATATTTATCTATACTAATATTATAAAGAGGAAAACTTTGTTAAAAAACTACTGGACCGATTTTAAAAATTCTTTCACCATTCGAAAGCTACATTATCCACGAGTGACATAGGCTATATTTTATCCGGGTACGGGCAGTAATACCCACGGGATGCGAGTGAAACCGCGGGAAAACGGCTAGTTAGTAATAAGGATAATGTTAACGTCACGTAAATCTTTATTGTTACATTTCTATATATTTAATCAGTTTAATAGTCTGATCAACAATCAAATCACAATCAGCCGCCCGCGGTTGTTAGTAGTTAGTCACCCGCAGTCATGGTATCTATGCCTACAAGCTTTACGCACACATAGAGCCGCGCGCCAAGATGAGTTGAAGTTTCTGTACAAACCTTTAAAATTTCTTCTGCCATATTATCATATGACAGCTGTGGAAGATCAGAGCAATTGCGCTGTTTTTTTGATGAGACGTATTCTATGTCAGGTTCTGTGTCTGAATTATTGCTCATTATATCAATTTCATGTATTGCATTTTGATACGTTTTTATGCTCCGCCTTTTTACCGCACAGTTTATTTTTTCCCAAGATTCATCGGGCCAACTACCTTCATCCTTTTGTAACTTACTCGTCTGTGACTGGGTTTGTTTTCTGGGCCAATACAAAACTCCATCGCTCTCCCATTGATGTGGTACACATGTCAATACAATGTTACCCTTTTCAATGGTCTGAACAATTTTAAATGGCATTTTGAACCTGTAAACAAAATAATGTTTGACTAGAAAAAAAAGAATAATATAATCACCCACAAGTTTGTGGAAACACGTTGACCTTGCCTCGTAGAGAGTTTCAACACAACGCGTGATCAGGTCCGTCTCTAGGAAATACTAGTAGCTACTATACTCTAGGAAAGTTACTTCAAATATAGTAAAAATACGTAAATCTCTGGCGATACACCTTACTCACATTAAGCACACGCGCTCTTCCTGACAACTCAGGTGCTACTACTGCTAGACAGCTACTGGTTCGACATGCAACCGCCCCCCGCACCTCTGGCGCCCGTACTGCAGCTGTGTAGGTACTACCGCTATAATACGGCCGCTGAGTTATTACTGATTTGACAGATTCTTAATATTTATTATTCCCTTTATTCAATTAATTAAATTAAAGCAAATGAAGTGACTCCAAAAGTAGCAAATTGTATTTAATAAACAAAAACTGCGCAGCTTTATCTCTGTCTCCAATTTATTTCTCAACGGATCATAGATTAGACCAGAACCACTAAAAAGTTGCTCGCTTGCTACTGAGCCTGCTGGACGCGATAAATATTCAATCACGAAACAAATGACACGATCTCATTACATGCAAAACAAGAAGTGATAGAGTAATCGACAGAAAGCACGCGGAGAGAGGGGATTCCCGTGCGGCAAGTTTAATTTCGTTCGTACATGCTTAGGTACTGCTGTTCCTGTGGCGCTGCCTCCGATCGACTTCCGATTTAATAGTGTCGAAGCCGAAACCAGAGTCGGAGGTGTATCAATCGGAACTTCCGACTTTTCGGAATCGGAAAAAAACTTCGTAACATCCTTATACTGTAGATACATTACATATTTTTACATATAAGTGTATACTCGATGTAAATAAAGTAATTAAATTAATCCTTACTTCACTAAAATTGACAATTCGTCATGTGTCAAATCGGTTATAACTCCGCGGCCGTACTATAAACCACTGATACAGATAGTAATTCGATAGATAGCAGTTGTATAATCGTACCTTCAAAATATTTGTCAAACAGGGTGGCGCGGGAAGGAATTTCTTGTTATTTCGGTTGCCCAGCCGTATAATGTTTTTTTTATTATTATTTTATTGGATAGCACTATTCTAAAATTAGTTAAGTACTTTTGCGTGTGTAAAAAGTTATGTGGATACAAAATCAGTAGCAATTTGTGCATTCATCTTCTATGTAATGGTCATATATGCTGTACTGGGAGCAATTCGGGCACCAAAAAAAGCTTTGATGCATGAAAAGTTTTAGATTTTCTTGATTAGAAATGAAGTGAGTAGGTCTATCCATATTGTTTAAATAAACTGGAAATCCACACCCATTGCAGCTTTCGGATAACACAAAATGTGTGTTTGTCCAAGGCCATCTCACATGATTTAGTAAAATCAATGACGATTTGGTCAAAAAACAGTCAACATCAAAAATGACCACCATCTTGTTGATTAAATCCTAAAAAGGAAAATCAATCATTAGCTAGCTGACTTTAATTTACTTCAAGGGAACCCTAATTTGTTTTAAAATGGAGGCGAGTAGTCTGGACAGAAACTGCTACAAGTACTAGTTTACCTATAATGGTTCCATAAAGGACTTAATCAAGAGCAATTTTAAAACATGGCCGATATGCATAAGAATTTATGAAATAATTTATTCGCAACATTATACTAATGTGGAATTTTCGAAGGGCCCCGTGAAATTAACTAAATTTCGATACATATTTACAGTAAATATTACTTCCCCACGAGTTCACACACTATATTTACAATATATTACCGATGTTTTAAAGTACTACAAGTAATAATAGTAATAGTAAGTTTACTTACGTTTTTACGTGCGTGGTAACACAAAAAATCCGGCACGACCAGTCAAAGCAACAACGAAAATAACTTGTATTAAAATATACTTAAAACTATTTTCTAAGACCATTACAAGTGCTTTATAAACAAGATTGCTCTAATAAAATACTTACGTCAGATACTAACAAGAGTGTTTGCACTTGTAATTGTTTAGTCTCATATCATTAAAGGCGCTATTGAGCTTCGTCAAGTATATTATAAGGCTTAATAACATTGTATAAGATGATTATAAGATAGTTATAGAACTAAATGCTCGTATAACTGCGCCCAAATTCAACTTTGTAGCATGCTACAAGATTCTTATAAGTGAAAATAAAATGCTCTTAAAGAACGTTTAAAGTACTGATTTTGCTTGTTGGGGTATTTATTAGTTTATATGCGAGACTGTTGCCATTTTCAAACGGCAACGAATTGTTTTGGACTGAATTTCTCGTATCAGCTAGTTTAGTGGAAATACTTTGAAACATCAATGCTTTAAATTAAATAAGGATTTGAGTGATTTATTGAGGACGGCATTATAAATTTTGGGCTTATGGAAACGTTTTATTACTCTTGAAGAAATAATATCTAAAGCCGATGTGGTTTGGTGCGGTCTAAATATACGCTTTATAAGCAACAAACGTGCTAGGCAAGCTTCATATAAATTCCTGTCACGTCAACCACTATCAACTATCAAATGCTATTTGCATCTATTGATCAACCAGGAAACAATACATAAGTTACGTTTTTGCAGTTTTAACATTTCATCGAGAATTATAAATAAGCGATTCCTTTAACATGAAGTGGAGCTTCTGCGTTGTTTGTTGATCTTTGTACGATATTGATTAGTGATTTACAAGTCACATTAATTGGAGCACGTATTTGGCGGTCTAACTATGTGGATTGATTGCCTTCACGAAGGGGAGGTGTGGAGCGATAGATTACATTGATTTACTTACGGTCGCTCCTAGAAGTTATGTTTTATATTTCGTCATGTAGTTTCTTTAGTGTGACTCCAACACTTAATAAAAGTCACAAAGCTAGTAATATACGCCATAATTCACGGGAGAGTATCTTCGTAAGACGCAGTAACGAGGCGGCCAGATGTGTGCCGCACTTACGAGATATAAAGCGCACATGACGCGCACTTTTATAACTATAGCGTCATATACGACAGTCCGAATGTAACACGCGGGAGGCCGGGTACCAGGGGGATAGGAAATTAAAGAGATAGTCCTGGGGTAGCGAGCACAACTCGGTTTGTATTGGAATGATTGGGAATCCATATCAAACACTTGCGGTAAACTCGGTAAAAGCATTTGAGGTATCGATGTCTAAGAAAATGTTGTATGCTAAGAGGGCGTAACGGGTCAAATGTATGTCGAGACGTGATCAAATTAGTTCCAACATCCTTTATCGACCGTTAATGCCTTATTAACTCCAACAAGGACGCACCTAAATTCGTAACTAATTTTCGTGCGCAACGCGACGGTTTGCAAGCTCGTCCACATAGCTGAATGGATTTGGTCAAGCTGCACCGAGCCAAAATTCATCCGGACATTTGGTTCCCGTGTTAGTATTTACGATACCACTAATATGTATATTAGGTATTAAAGTATGCGAAATACCGCTGCAGCTGCCAATGGTCGACGTAAAGCGAATGGACGTTTTTACAGCTCAGCGTTTTAGTGCTCAGTCGGGGCTCTGAAGTTATTTACTGGTGGTTATGTGGTGTGTGCCATGAGAGAAGCGATAAGCGAAGCGGGTGAATATGACCTTGTAAACTTTAAGTTAATATAGGAATATAGAGAGCATTTACAAGCTAATTATTGATCGAATCAAGTTATTATTAAGATAAATGAAGTCTCATAATTACTTTTGCCAGTTAACCAATTTAAAAACAATATTAAAGATACTGCGATTTTAAATCGAGATACCTTTGAGTAATTGCAGAACGATTTAGCCATTACAGTTTCTCCGGAATGGTAAATCGAGACCAGTCGTTAATGTCAAGAGGTTAATTTGGGCACATTCCAGCACAGATCCAGTTGATTTAGACCCGTTTTAATGAAAGTAGCTAATCGTAATAAAATATGCCGATGGGACGGGTTTTTTAAAGCATTTTTTTCATTCAGCTCAGAAGGTTTTTTTGCGGTAGCCATATTTAATGGGGCATTCACTTAAAAAATATTATAGTTCCAAAAACGAAATACCAAAAATAAAGTTGTAGGCATCATTTTACAATTTCTTATTACACGTTTCTAGAAAACGAAATATCCAGATTTACATCTAAATATTCCAAGTTAATTTTAGACGCGTGTCTACTTAGCGATTCAATTCTTGCTGACTTTACCTATTTACGAATTCTTTCGTTAAACTGTAAGACATTGCTAGATAGAACTCGCTTGAAGTTTATGGTTTAAGGCATATTTTAAACTAAAAATTGGTGGCTATGTCGGGCCCGTCGCCCGCATCGGTCGGACCGCACCGTGTTATTACGGGCCGACGCGACGGATTGCCCAACTTTACTACATGTTGTTATTAAGTCATTTTGTTTTGTTCCCGTCACTATGCCTTGCCCTCATCTATGTCTTGGCTCTGGCTTTGTTGTTCTGATTATTTTTGTTCCCGTTCTCTAATTAGTTGTATAACTTCTTTATTACTCTTTATTCAGTAAGACATTTATTTACAAAGCAGTAGTGAAGTGAACTCTTCTACTATTTAAACATCGAACTTGGAACTTGTTTTGTGTTCGCTGCAAAAATCAGCTTTGATTTTCAATTCAGATGCCGAGCGCAAGAAATAACTTAGATAAGTGCCTATATGCCGTCGAATTCTAGATACGAAATGCCAATTTGAGATGAACAAACCATATCTACCTAACTTCTAATGTTTATGTTTACAAACTAGATATTCAACTGTCGATTAGAAGTCATTGACCGTGTCAGATGAAAGCTGATCACCTTCTTAATTAAGTAAGTGGCCATTATTTAAAACGATATCTCAAAACAATATTTTATAAGGTAGTCGTATTACTTATAGATAGGTAGGATCATTAATTTAAGAGAACATTCTTGATATTGTGTTCAAATCACTCCCATTCTGTGTTTTAGTGAATTTTCTATTCTGTAACCGGTTTTCATTTTTATAAAATTCCTCCCAATTTTGTTGCTTTTGTTATGCAAATCATATATATACTCCTCCTCAAAAAACACGCACAAAACATGATATAAAATGTATAACACACACCAGGATATCATAACTCAGAGGATACAACTCAAATACAATCATTGTAAAAACATAGCTATTCCACATCGAGCAGGATCTCCGTATTCTTGGAAGCGAGTATATTTCACGAGTTATCCGAGGAGGCGAGAAGGCGTCTAATAAAAAACCCAGTGGACGTTATGTACGCCATGTTTCCTGCGCGATAAGCCGCTGATGGATCACTTCCTATGGATTAGGGATGTTCGATACAGGCACAATGCACACTGATTCCAATTACACTGGACAGCGTCCTAGCGCCTTCTGTTTGCCTGGTAGGTCATTCAGAAATCCAATGAGATTCAAATGTCATTTGACGTCGAGTTATGTTGGGGTTCAGTCGTAGTTAAAAGTTATATTGTGTAAATTAAATTAAAGAAGTTACTTATAACGATGGAAATAAGTAGTTCCTACAATAACAGAAGAAACCGCTTGTTGTCGGAAGTAATTTACTTATGATAAGTAATTAAATGACTGAAGTTCATGTAGACTGAAAGATTGATAAGAAATAGGATAAGGGAACAGCTGTACACAGATATAAAAATTCAGTTCCGTATATATAAGAAACCAGAATTAAAAGGGGGAAACATTACGAAACTCTGCCCACACGCGATGCCAACAATATATTCTTTATTGACGCAAGAATTTATCCAAACAGTCTTGATAAAACTTATCAATAAAAACACTACGCACATTTGTTTACTTTAAAATATGGTGCAACGTATCGTGTTGTCGACCGAAAATACGGATACGCTACTAATGCTGCTTTGACGTTATTTTGAAATAATTTTAGAATATTAAGCGAGCAATGGATGCCTCTATAGGCGATGTCTCAAGTTTGTGGATTGTGTTTATAGAAGAAGTAAAAGAGGTATTAATTCGATATTTATGTAGTCAGTAGACACAAAACATACTGTCGTAGGCCTCATACGATAGTGCTTTTTGTCTGCTGCAGTCACGCTAGCGAAAATGTCATTAACACGAACAAAAACTGATGAAGCAATTAAGGGAACTATTCGAGTGCAATTTAACGCGTAATTTACGAAGAAAACGACGTTTTGTGGTCGACTGGAAGACAGCCATATGGACTTAAACCAGACTTTTACATTCTTGAGATATCGGTAGAAGAGAAAATATAATTTGATGAGAATTACGTTGGCCATAGCGTTGAATGAGATGTAGGCAATAATGGTTTTAAGGAGTTGCCTAAGTATTAGCCAAGCAAAGCTGTTATAATGAGCTTAAAAAAATATTGTGTTATTCCCTACTATAATCATTCTGAGGATGGTTAAATATGTTTACTAAACGAACAACAGTAAATCAATTTGTCAAAATAATACAATATAAAACTGGAAATATTTTAATGATTCTAACCAGTCGATGTTAAAACCAACAAGGGTTCACACTTACCAAAAGTTTGTAGTTAAAACAAATCCCTCGGTATTGTCTCAAAGATGTGTGTTTGTTCAGTCGAACCAGGCTCAAGTTATGCATAACTTAACAGTACATAATGTGTGTGAAACACGTCATCTCTATTCTTAAGTCATTCGTTTTTCACTTCACTATTTCCAATGTCTATTTAAATAATATTATTAGATTCATCCAAATGGGAGTTTGCGGAAATATACTTCTAGCCGTCACTTTAATTGCAATATGTATTCAGTTAAATTTAAATATTGATTTTAATACGTGTTTGATGGTACAGAACCCTAATGGTTAAGATCGAACTCGCATGGGGGACTTTTTTTGTATCAAAAACATGTTTCTCACGATACTTTTAGTAATAGCTAAAATATGCAAAAATCTTTAATTTTTCCTTTCAATTTGGTAATATCTAACGCTCGAACATCGATACGATGGGATTCATTTAATTTTAATTTTCTTTTTCGTTCCGAAACGAATGAGCGAATTTATAGCTTTGTTTATTTACGATCCCTGCAAGAAATTGTAAGATAATATTTTATCGTTAATAAATAGCTATTATAGATATCTTATCCGAAGATACAAGGAGTATATTTAGTTTAAGTATCACGTAGATACTGACCATTAGCTAAATAAAAGAAAGACGAAACAAGAATTGTTTCCGTTCACTGAGGTCGGTGTAATTTTCATACTTAATTGGTTTAATAATTATTACCTAGACATGTTTTACTTTTTTCAGTCACATATTTTTTCTTCTAAAAATGATCTGTTTTGTGGCTAACAAAAAACAAGTAGGTACTGAAACCTAATATTTCGGTTGGCGCGCAATATTAAAACTTTTCCTGATGATGACGTAATCAGCTTTGCTAAAAACATTGTAGAAACCAAACAGAAATGAGTTATCTACAATCGAGTCCCATTTCTCAGAAGGTTCAAGGATTCAACTCTTGTGTTTAGTTCGGTCGGAAAGTTGTTTTATCATCACCATTATTTACACGCGTCTGTCTAGAATCTAGACTTCAGATAAGTACTACCTATGTACTGGGACTATGCCTGGTAGAGAGTATAAGGAGAGGTAGAGAGTATTTGTATAAAGCATTAAAAACTAAAATTGACGACTTTACTGATTGGAAATAGTAACATTTTAATGTACAAAACATTATCCTAGCTCCCGTACCTACCTATTTGTGACGAGATATGCGCTACCTACGCCATATTCAATAAACCAGGTTAGCTAACAATTTTACCTCAACCTACCATATTTCTATGAGCCATATTCCACAAAATTAAGGCAAAATTCAGGGAAAATTTAATAGAAATATCTAGCTCTCGCATGTTCGGGGAGCGAGGCTGACATCATCCTGCTCCCAGGGGGCTGAGAGCGCGTGCCGAAACAGCTGATTGCCGACCGACCACCATAAAAAATGGTATAAAACCCTCCTCAACCAAATTACAACCTTATTTCAACATTTCTAGGTCTCGTTTCCCACGCAGCTGCACAAACGACCCTTAATATAAGTGTCCCTAGACAACTCTCAACTCTAACGTACAGCAGATGGGTCTAAAATCGTTTGCTCACTTTTCTCCCCGTCCACGTCACCTCCAGAATAAAATCGGGCGTGCTATAAATTTTGGACTTTAACACCGTAGCACACGGCTAGTTTTTGCTCGGTCGACGTCGTTAACGAGATAAAACAGAATGGATTTTGTGCATTTCACTTGGTTGGAGGCCGGTGCGTGCCTCAAGCGATCAAGTTTTGCTGCATTCGGCTCCGCTGGCTAATAAATGAGAATATTTCGTACCAAAAGATGGATCGTTCGTAATTGTTCAGCTACGGTGTTACTGGTAAGAAACTCATGAGATTGTACGTTGCTTGATTCAATAATACATCGATGTTTTGATTGTATTTTTAATATGCCATAGAAATTATATTACAAGAAATGTTATTAAAATAAGTAGAGCTATTAATACAAGTAATTATAATGTCCAATTAACTGGTATTAAGGTATTGGGGTAGGTACACAAGCGCAGTGTTGTAGCAGTTCGTTAGACCACCGCCAGAGATGATTGTTCGCCTCACGCAAGGTTTTTGTACATTATTATTAACTCATTCGGAACTACAAGTACAACGAAGACTAAAAACTAATTCAATATGTTATTATTTTATTATAATTCTTCGAAATTTTTACTTAAGATTATAATTATGGAAACAGGCAAAGACGTAAATGAGACTTCGCCGAAAGTAAAGGTTAAGTGGCCAAATCTGTCTGTTCCAAACACTTTCTCAATCTTATTGAGTGCCTGTCTAGTTGTGCTTATGGACGAGAGCTCAACAATACACAAAGACCAGGCTAATATAAGTTACACACAGGTATTTCAAGGAGCCGAAACATCCAAAGCTTGGAAATTCTTGTCACATTCGCAAAGTTGATAGACAACAGAGAATGTACACGTGGTTTTGATATTAATTCGCTTCAAATTACGAAAACTGAATACATCAACAGGATTATTGTTCGCTCCTCAGTATTTCCAATAATAATTAGAATTTGCTATCAAAGTTAGCCAACTATCGCATCCATCCTGATCATTTTGCTTGAAATTTTCGCTTGGCATTTGTGCAACGAAACAATTTAGTTGATCGGTGAGTCGCCATAAAGCTGATTCGATCAATCAATCAATTTACTTAGTCTGTCACCACTATCGCAAGCTACGGGCAGACATAAGCCACTTTCGGCCACAACTGCGAGAGGCGCTTCATTTTCCATTCCTACTATATCCAGGGCTTACTGTGTAATTTCGAAACTGGAGACGATTAGCAAAACTCAAAGGATTTCCTGACCTGACATGTACTCGCATTCTCGTTTCAGTAATAACAATGAACCTTTGCCAACTTCATATGCTATTAATTGACCAGCTTCCATTAAGTTGGTAACACAGATTTTTATCTTTATGTAATTAACTAAGCTATTACGAACTAATGCAAGTAATTTACTAGGCCTGGAACTTACGTGACTCTATGTAAGGAGCTCTGTAAGTGGAGTCTGAGATTGCCTCATTGATCTACCTCGTAATGCTGCAATTCTCCAACCGTTTCGATTTATGTGATCAGATTAGATTGTAAGTCATCGACTTCTGATACGGATAGTCTTACAAACAGTAATATCATCTGTTATGCTCCTGAAATCTTACTCGTGTTAATAACGTACGAATTTTGCCCAAAACTCCCGAGTTGTAATTGCAGACGGAGGGTTTTAGGTTGACCCCTGTTACAATCACGTGTTACACGACTTCTAACGGTTATGGCGTGAGCTGTACTGATGTTAAAATCCGTGACGACAAATATTTCTTGGCTAAATTAAGCTTACTTTCCAACATAGGTAAGCAAACAGAATATGTTTAATATACCCTGTAGTCTCATATGGAAAAGTACCACTCCCAATCACACACACTCGAGGCATGTACAAGCATAGAACCTTCTAGATCCCTGTTTTAATCACGATTGTCTGCTCCGTCCTTCTTAGTAACGCACAGATATTCCCGATAACGCGGGGTTCCGCACTCACGTCATGGGTGTGTTGACACAACGAAGAAATCATCAATAAACCTCCGTGACAGGACTTTCTACTCGTTCATTTGCATTTTGCATGCGTTATTAGGAATTCCGTGCAAATACGCTATTGTATTGCCATATACTTTGTTTTCGTTGTACAGATCTGCCATATACTTACTTGGTTATATGGAATTTCAAATAACGTAGCTGGAGTTTCTGATATTGAAGTCAGCGTGTATACCTTATCCCAGTGTGTTCCCAGTGCACCTTGCTTGATGCCAACTTATAACGTATGTCATTAGCAAGTTTATTGGTAGTACTAAAAACTAAATGCGTGAGCTTCCGACTCAGAACAAGTTTCATCCCGTATATGTCTTGTAACTTTATGGCGTGAGAGAGACCACCATGTAGAATCCAATAGGCATAAATTGACAACGAAATATACTTGATGTTTAACACTATTCTTGAACCCTACCTTTATAGTGAACTGTTTTAGCCAATTCTAGTGTTGGAAGTTGAAAATAGCCCCGTGCCTTAGAGACTGTAGATTTTATATTCTTTTGTTCTTACAGTATAGTTGCCGGCTACGAATTCCATTCTTTAAAATTTGCATTGCAACGCAGACTACACGGTCATTGTGTTTTAAGTTTTTTCTAAAGGCTTTCAGGAATGTTGGCTATTTTCTATGTTCTAAGAAAGAATACCTGCGTTATTTTATAAAGTAGGATTTCCGTCGACATTATGGTTTCCTAGTATCTGTTACTGGTTTGTAAATCAAGGTATCCATATTGCAATTTCCTACAATTCTTATAGCAAAGTGCAATTAAATTATTTATATTAGACTTTTTATTGTCTTTTTTCGCTAGCTTTGAACTGATGATACGAGTACATTTAGTAATTTTAAATGCTTATTTATGTATTTGAATGCGTAATAATGTAATGTGCGTAGTTAGGTATACAATTTCTGCGCACGCAAACATACCAACTAAAGCTTTTAGCTATCCGATTACAATTAAACAAATATTTCTGGTATTGTTTATTCCACCTAATTAACGTTATTTTTATGTTTGGTTAAACATATTTGGAATACCTACGCCTTTTCCTTCTAATACATCAAATTCTATATTAAGTAGGTTTTATTAGACCCAATAGGATTTTTCACTAACTGATAGAGATTCACATCTGTCAGTAATTTTATATTTAAAAGGATCCAAGCCGGAAACATGTCGATAAAGTGTTCTAAACGTCCCCCGGAAACTATTGAGTCATCAATTTGCTATTCACATTATACTTTGGTGGGAATAAAATATCATCACTCAATTTAATCAGTGTGTTAACTAATAAAGTTAACTTCAATATTTACGTCTCATTCAAAACTTTAATTAATTTCTCCTTAAGAATTTCTGAAGTGTGAACTTTAAACATGGTTCATACAAGCTTCGTAGTTGGAAAATAAAGTAGGGAAACTTTGACAAAGTAAAACCTCGCTCCTGGCTCCTTGCACTACGTTGTACTGGCAAAGGATCCATTTCATTACTGACATTAATGGGGTTAGTTATTTCAATAGAGGAAATCTGGAAATCTCTACTTCCTTTTGTCTAAATAAGGACCAATCTAGAAGACTTTTGGTCCATCTATCCATAACAAATTCAAAAGTCCTTCAAGTATAACATTTCCCTTCCTCTATTTATTTTCTGGTGCTCGGTAAACTGTCCATCCTAATCAGCATCACTCAGGCACCCACTTACTGTCACAACCAGGAGTGTGTGAGTTTACTCAAATACTATTTTATTATTATTATACAAACATCTAGGGGAGGATGCATTCGGCCGCTGGTCTCATGGGAATCAAAAATGTGTGCAACTTTAATAAGATAATGTCTTTGTCATCTCTCTTACTTTTAGGTGGTCTATCATGGCATCTAATAGTAGTTATTACGAACACGAGCTAGTAGTGTGAGCACTTATCTTCTTCCGCTTTTTTTATTATGCTGCAATTTCGTAGGGGGGCAATTCTGATAAGGATACATGACATGTGATTGTGATTATAGGAAGTTCATCTAGCACTATGTGTATTGCTCATTTGAGGCATGGGAGTTGGTGAAAATTCCAGCTCACTTGCTAAGTTTGCAGCTCTACGAAGAAAAGCTGAAAGTGCTGTCGCATTAAGCAAAGACAACTCTTTAATTGCAGTGAGGTATTGCAAGAAGTAATTGCAATTTGAGAACAAAAACTTTTTATGACATTTCTTTTCACCAGCCATGTTATTGTCAATCTATTTTCTTCAGCACCATGATTGAACTATAGTCTGCGTTTTTTTTTTCACTGTAATACAACACCGCTATTGTGCAATAAAGCCTAGTGTACTAGAGTTCTTGTGAAACCACCGACAAAAAGCGTTTCAAGTGGTCATTCTCCTTTCTAGCAAACATGCAAAAAACACAAAGCGTAGATAACAACTGGCTACTGTACCGGAACTTCATTTGAAGCGCTGTATCGCTAGATAACGCAGCAAAACCTTATCACGCTACCAACCAACGTCTGATTACTACTAGAAGTGTGGTACTAATGGAAAATCACAAAAAAAACTTATCGCATATTCCAGTTTTTAAGACGAACGTGATAGCGAAGTAGGAAGTAAAGTTCGAGCGATTTCTTTTGAGACCAGTAATCCTTCTCTGCCAAATCTCGGAGCTACACACATTCAGGTGCGGAAATCGAGTATTTCCCCCTCCTAAGACTTTTGATGGTAGGTAGATATTGCGGTAAAAGGAATTTCTTTGTATTTATTCTCGTGTACAATGGAAGCGTTCTAAACGAAGCTTGTTGAAGTCCTCAAGTTGTGCGAGTATTAACGATTGCTTCAATCTTCGGATTTCGCATTGCGTTGGACTTATAAATTGAAAATGTTATCTTGTTCACGGCACGTGTGGTTTCCGATGCAGTTCAATAGCATTCGCAGCCGGGCGTGGACGAGGGGAGCATGAACGGATAGGGAGCTTGCGTCGCCCGGACTTACTGACGCGACTGTTTTGCAATATGTGTAGCTACGCATTCAGCAACTTTCAATACAGCTTAAATGAAGGAAGGAAATGTGTGTTGCTTGGAAAGTAAAGCCAAGAAACTTCAAACTTCATAAAAAATATATCAATAGAAACATGGTCATTATTTTCTCATCGCATCACAGACAATAAGCTATTTCTAGCGAAGTTATAATAACGTCAAAAGAAATCGATTGTTTGCCTGTTTTAGTTTGATAAGCTCGCCAATACGCAACGTCTTTTTGTTTGTCTTTTATTCCAAGAACATCTCGGTGAAATAAAATTAAATCGTCTACGTCTCAAGGAACTTTTATTTTTTAGCTATCTGCCCGCGGCAACACTGCTCTGGAGGTTAGTGCGTTTTTTTCTTTTACTTCCTGCCACAGTATTAAGAAAAGTCGTGGCGAACTTAACTCTGCAGTCTGAGTAACGGAAATTAAGAAGTATCGATTTAAGTGGAACTAGCGAGAGTACGTTTGTAATTCTTGCATTTGAAACGACCTGCAAATATTTTATGGTTGTCTGTCAATGCTGTGATTGAAACTTCTTTCTTCTCTTCATTAAATCGTTATTCATTGGATTGTTGCAGAATTTCCTTATACTTGCATAAAGCATGTGTCCTCTTACTGCCATCCCATTAATGTTCGCCTGTTCCAAAACTTCTAACTCAACTAATTTACCTTCAATAGCTATTTTCCTAGTTTGTACAAAGCCCACAGACCTCGTATCGTAAGTGTTCACAGCTTCAAATCTCGGCGTAACATCTCGATGATGTAACGTTAATTGAATTGCCGCATGTGGCAACACTATTGCATTGAAAGGTCGATGGCTGCACGTGCACTGATTGCTTGGGACTTATGAACTCTACTGAACATTCAATCAGTTTTATTCTTTCAATATTTCAAGACAACAAGCATTAATAGACTAAAATTTTTTGTTCAACTTTGAATTCATGATAGGAGCATGCGAGTTGGAAAACCCTCTCAAACAATTTGTGCATAGTCTTGTGCATACTCTGCAGTATGTTAGTCAAGTTTTTACGGACTAAGGTATATTTTACAGTGTATAGGGAACAAGACCATGATCATTCATTCATATCATAACTGCGTATTGGGAAGTTTCACTTTATGTGGACGATATTCTAACAGCATCTGATGGTAAAAAATTTGTATCAAAGCTAAAGTTACGATGACTCCTTGGTTCCCCTGAGTACGCTTTAATTTTACTCCTGACAATTTTTTGGCATACTTAGGAGCTATTTAGAAATCTGAGAAAAATGGGGCTCAGAATACGGGCATTTGAACAAGAACATTAGCAGGAAATCTCCCCTGGAAGTGCCAACCTAACAGAACTATCAATATTTATGATTCACCACTTTGCAGATCCATTTTCGATAACATCTTTTAAAAATCCCCTTTTATTTGTACCTAAACGCAAATACTTTAATGCTTGTTGCCTAAATCCTCTTTCATTACCTTATATGTATTAGTATTTTTATTAGATTTTGTGTTTCTGCTGCCTTAGAATTACTAAGACTAGGCTTTGTTTCTTTGTTGTCATCTAGTTCTATTCTATTTTTGGCGTGTTTGGCTAAAGTACACTATACTATTCCGATTGTTTTAGATCCTTTCAAAATAAACTTTTAAAAGCTTCTTATTCTGCCTAGTCACTGCCATATTACTAGGAAATAGCCTTATTGTGCATATTTCATAAGCCTGCTATCAACGAATTATGTTACTTACTTCAAACGGCTGAGTCATCCACAAACTACTGTAATTTTTCTCTATTCTATGTTATTGCTTAACAAATCTTTACTTAACTGTCTACGATTGAAAATTTTGAAACGATATTTGGCTACAAAAATCGTGAGTGTTGGCAAAGTCTTAATTGTGCAATTTATAATTTCATTGACTTTACATACTTCTGGATTAATGATTGGACCGTCTTTATTTCTATGCCGAATAATATTACTACGTAAATACGCATTTTCCTTATCTGTCACCAGATTTAAAAATAGCGGTAGGTAGGTATAATTTTGTTTCACCGGTAGCTCGACACACATTCAAGTATGGTCGGTCAGTTTGGCCACAAAGTAAATCTTTTTGTTCTCACAATTACACAATGTAAGTTCCACAGTTTGTTAAAATGACGCAACATTTCTATACATAGTAGTTTAACGAGGCGTTCAATCTACATTTCACTTTTAATTTGTTGCTGCAAAGACATTAATATGGCGAGTACCTAATTAGCCTTTAATTCTTAATTATCTCCTATCATACCAGCTATCACAGGTAGGAAGGTACTAGGATAGCAATAATATAGAAGAAATGGCTGTTAGAAGTTGTAAATGTTTGCACTGATAGCGTGCTTTTTCCCGGGTTCGGGCAGCACGGTGACTTTGCTTGCCGGCTTCCAAAAATACCTCTGCGGCGTTGCCTACAGAAGCTGACGTTGGCTATTTTGCGTCCTGGCATGATTCCAGGCTCAGTACCAGGGTTACACGCGGTGCCATACACGTAACATCACTAGACTTCAGCTTGACGTCACTTTTCAATATGATATTCAGGATTAATAGCTAGTCTTCTTTGCATCGAGCTAAACTTTTCATAACATTTCATATTTTTTCGTTTCGTGCCTACAAAATAGAGAAAATGTTTAAAACAGTGTTTCGGTGTCTAACGCAAACTTGCAACTTGGACTACAGGTTAATCTTGAGTTTGTTGCTTTTATATTTTCTGGATATAAAACTAGCGAAACGTATCAAATAACTTCAAATAGTTTAGAAACTCTTTAGTGGCAACTATAGTGTAGAATAGAGCAGTAGAAAAGTTTACGGAAACGCATGTAGCGGGTGCACGATTAGGCCTACAGTTTGGCGGAGCGCAGCCGGCACCAGGCGCCGCTTGTAACACGGATTCTACACACAAAAACCATAAAATACGAATAAAAACATAATCCTACCTTACGATCAGGTCCCAATCCAGGTCTTCCGCAATAATCCAATTGATAAAACACAGTTTGGCACTGAATTTTGAACCAACACACATGCAACGAGTGCAATGAACTGCTGTCAACTGCAATCGTTCAGATGATTTTGTTTTTATTTTGTAACTCGATATTGTTAAAACACGAGATAATCAAATCCACTGTAAAATCACTATAAACCACAAACCACAAATTTCGACGAACTTGCGAAGTCTCAAGTTTTCTTCGGAAGTATCCTTTTACACAGGAACCGGCTTATTGAATTTCATGTTTAAAAGTATTTAAGTCGTAATAGAACACGACACAAAATTCTTGTTTCAGGAGATAAAAGTAAAACAACTACGCCGAACAGCGAAGTGCTTCCGCATCCCCAAAACAGCTGTTCGGGACTAGTGACGTCCAAAAATCGATAACAACCGGATTAGGACAACCGTAATTACACACCACACAACTTTTTCACAACACAGATTACCGGTTTCACTATCCTTTAATGCATGCCTTCACTGTTTCAGTTTTGTAAAAATAAGGTAATGATATTATTTTGTGTGTAAAATATCATTTGAAGAATGCAACAAATTGAAGGAATAACTGGGATTGTTTAGAGAGTATGTGTTTTAGGAATCACAATTTTTGTTTTGTTTATGATGGTGATTGTTTAGTGAGCACATTGTAGTGTCGCAGCGGCACGGCACACGCGGTCGCGCTCGGTCGCGGACTGGCGGCGGCGGCGCGGGGCGCGCGGCCAGGGCGGGGGGCGGGGCGCGGGCGGGCCCCAGCCAGCGCGGAATGCTATTGTAGGCGAACTTGCCCGCCACTTTTTTTCTCAATTCTGGTCAAACAAGTTTTGTATACAACCTGCATTGTAAGGATTCCGCCATTCTTCGTACGAGGCAACGGTCTTTCTAAACTTTGTGAAGTATAAGGTTTCGCTGAAACTTCAAGTCGAGGACGTAACGAGACATCCTTCTTACTCTGAAGACCTTTAAAGTAAAAAAGTTGAAGTCATTCTCTGAACAACACCTGGTTCTAAAAATTACTAAGTATGGGGATCTGAAAATAAGTAAGAAGGAAAAAATTGACAAACTTGAGCTACATCGATCTAACGTTGGAGATATTATCAGCTGTAGAACGTGCCTACGTACATCCATAGGTAGAGTAGGATGAGGGGAATCAATTCATGTACCGAATCACAAGTCTCGAAACCATTACACCAGTAGCAGTAGATAAGTATACAAAAAGGATAATAAGCCTAATTAAACTAATGTTGCGCACTGCTTCGATCACGACTAAGAAGTACGGATCGTTCCTAGATACTATTCCAGATATTCATTAAAAAAGTATCGATCTCATAATACAAATGAGTATTGAAGCTGACGAGACATGCATAATAGTAGCAGTCCCTATAATGTCTAATGAACTCGAACTTGCCATGTTCTAAATAGAAGATCGGAACAAAACCAATAAGAATTTCGTTAGAGGAGACGGGGCGACCAGTTCCTTCTAAACTGGTTCATGAACAATTTCGATAACATCACACGTTTCTGCTGCTACTACTCATACCAAAATCAAGTTTCCAATTAATACATTGTAACTCGATCACATCCTGCTGGAATCAGAATCTATAGAGGTATATACCATAGTAAATATCTCTAACTTTTATTAGTTTTATAAATTTCGCAGCCACAAGCCACGAAAATCAGTGTGGTATTATTTGCCACGACCTGAGTAGAATTCCAACATTCAAGGTTAGAAGGGAACTTCAAAACTAAGTATTTGAAGAGCGATAAACGAACTTCCAAGAGGTCGGATAGACTCGCCTCCGAGAGGGACAGCCAAATAGCCCGTTCCTCACGGCAAAAAGAGACGGTGCGCTTTATTTTATTTATTGCCATATCAAGTTGGTCGCTGGTTCTGTATCACGGGTGTGTGAGAGAGACAAACACTAATATATTTTTCCCCTTGACCTCGTCAGCGGGAGATGCTGTTGATCAGATTTTTTGGAAATTAAACTTTTTTAATTAGTTGACCAGAAACAGGTTTCCCATATGGGAACCTATCAACGAAATATTGCTTGAAGCTGCGAAGATAATATATTATGATGTCTATAAAATTGTATTTTCTAAGGCTGTGTGCTACTAAATAAAGAACAAAAAAAAAGCGGTAGATTAATAAGACAGTTCCGCCAGATGATCTCATAGACGTAATATAAATCATAACAGCATGAGGTCAGGCATACAAAGCGAGTGGCTCTAAAAGAAGTCTTATAGTGGAAACCTGATAAAGTTGCATGCAACGCTAGAACCGAGCCAAACTCCATTTGCCAGTGATTTGTGGTCCGCAAGATAATAAGGATTCATAAGAAATACATATTTAGACTTGGAAAGACATTGTTTTTTTGCAAGATTGCGGTTTCTGGGCCTTTGCAATAAGTTAGCAGATAATCTTTTATTCTAATTCGCCTTATCATAAATAAATTTGGATCATTTGGGCAGTTGACACATAAGGACCACAAAGGCTATCAGAAATTCATAACTAAAACGAAGACAATAATAGCAAACTGATGTTAGTTTCAAAATTACGTAGGGAACATTGCGAAAGCTGTTGGTTGGCAAACCTAACGAGTTATTGTCCAACAATCCTTCGTTACCTTAGTGTTACAATGTGTGTGTTCAAGTAATTTTTTTTAGGATCTCTTATTTCCGAAGGTAATTTATGTTCAGTTCCGTTCCACAAGTTCCTGTTAAGTGCTACAGAGTGTTAGGGCTAGTTTAATCAACATCTAAGTATCGAGTACCTTTCAAATTTGAATTTATAAACAGTCGTAACAATATTTTTTTGTCATTTCACTAAGCAGTATCTTTAGATACTATAACACGGTCTACATTGTGAGTATTATTACCGAAAGCTAAAGGTTCGATTGTTTCCCAATTGTCTCGTTATTGATTCCGATGCGTTAGAAGTGCCTTCAATTAAGTCAGTTTGTGCGTTGAATTCAAACTGCCCCTAATAGCAACAAGTTATCCCGAATGTTTTGTTGTTAAACTTGTTTGAAGAAACGACTTCAGCTCGTCCAGAGATATCTTGTACATTGTTTAGTACGATTTATTTTACGAAAATGTTAGTGCAGAAAAAAATGAATAAGCAAGCGGTTAAAAAATGGATAGCTTCTACGAAAGAAATGCTTTCGTAATGAATTTTATTATTATCTACTTAACTCTGCATTTTCCGTAATGTTTCTTAAATCAATAGCCAATATGAAATGACCGTTTTAGCCTGCACCATCATTTTGCAAACACAATGGTCCTATGTGGCAGCTTACGGTATTAACAGCGCTTAAATAGCTGCACGAACCTTTGTCATTAATTATATTAGCATCGTTGTTTCGGAGTAAAGCGCTGAAACTATAGATATAGCGGTACGTATAGTTGGATAGCTAGCGTTAGCTTTTAATCTGAACAAATCTAGCTTCAGTTTTGGTTGTCCTTTTACTGGATACGAACAAAGTTGAGAGAATAGTGGAAAAAAGCTGCGTGACAACGTGGACTGCGTTGTACGTATTTAGACTAACAGTACCCACACTCTGTAGGCTAAACAGTCGGCCGACATTATTTTTTTCAGAAAAGCCTGAACCTAATGAAAGTTTTTAGTCCATCTTATACACCTGATTGTGCTAATTTGCGCAGTTCCATTTATATTCAAACTGATTTATGAGCATAAATCAATTGCGGTACTCGTGGTGCACTTTTTCTATTAAATCTTCTTTCTCTTCTTCTTTCACACGCCCAAATATCTTGTTATAGTACTCAGTTGGTACCTGGAAGCTTCCGGGCTTGTATTAGCAGTAGCGCAGAGCAAATTGTTAACCAAGTGTCAGAACTGACTCGTATTTACACGTCTGACATGTACTTACATTTTGCGGTTTTAGATGCAACCCACGATACTGAAATCCTTTGCTCATTCCTGTTTAGATCCTAATAATATGAGATAAGCATAAGACGTTGCAGAATTACCGAGAGAATATTCTAAACGTTCTTGATAATTGGATCCTACTATTTCTTCTCTTACCTGCTAATAGCATTGGAGATGATGACATCACCTGAAGTAAACAAGCTTAATTACTTTAAGGCAATATGCAAAAAGCAACCTGCAAATAAATCATCTAAATACGTAATTTTTGGCAGAGGACATACATACAAGAGAAACAAAACAAAACAAGCCATACATGTTTTGATGTAACCCGATCAACTAAAATCAAGTTTCAGCAAAAGCATTCCACAATACCACTAATGAACACACTCAAATATTCAAACGTAATCACAATGAATCAAAGATGGGAAGGGTCGTTTCATTCAATAAAAATCAAATTGTCACCACCGACGAGTCGTAACTGACACGTAATTCTACAGTTTAACGTCGATTCCAGTTCAAACAACCGGTTATTTAGTTCCAAAGAATAGAATGTCAACAGGTTGTACCGAGAATTCCTCTAGCGGATGAAAGCTAGACATTACGAGCTGCGATTGTACAAATATAAATGATACCTTTTGTTTTGTAGAATAAACACGTGATGTTGAACTTCTTGCTGTTATGTTTAGTCTAAATGGTCGACTTGTTTGGAAAACGTGAGCTTTTGGACTTGTAGTGTAGTGGGCCTTGGATTATAAATAGCATTGAGGAAATTAAAGTAAGTAGCCTTACAAGTTTTCCCTGTGTTCAGTTGCAAATGAATTGGACTTACAAACGGATCTCGGCTGAACACATGTTGGATGTAGAGTTAAATAGGCGTCAAGCAACAAAGGTCATCCATCTAGATTTAAGATTATATTCGAATCGTTTTTTGCCTATGTATGTAGAGTTCAAGTCTGTTGCAGGTATGCAATCATTTTGCTAATACTCTATATCTGTTGTTCTACGTTAATAACACCTTTATCTAGCAAGTGATAGTTTTTATATCTGTTTACAAATTCCATATCCAAAGCTGCAAACCAAGAACTCCCATTTGCAACCAACAAAACCACAATAGATGAATCATTTTCTCCTAATACATAGAAAGTTCCAAGTGACAATCGTAGAAGTGCTCGGAAGCGGGCGGGGGTCGGGGCTCCGAGGGTCCGAGGTGACGCACAACGAGTGACGGATTGACGACCATTGTTGCCGACAAAGACGAGACAAATCAAAGAATAGCCCCTCAGGATTCCCGGGATACACCGTTACGATGGGAATTCCCCCTTTGTGATCGCTTGTTATAGTTATTTAATTAAGTGCAATGTTGGGATTTTTCGTCTCTTGATCGCGAGGGTGATTGTTTTCGATATATTTTCTGAGATGTACAGAATCAATATCTGGAGAGTATAAGTAGAAATATCTAGTATAAGGTAAGATTGGTGGAATCTTGATTCTTATTGAGGAATCTAATAACTATGCAGTTTTGTATTTCATCTTCAGCAGGTGTTTTTTTGAACAAATTAAGGAAGGGAAAGGAATAAAGCGAGAAGTTTAAAATAAAAGCCCTGTGCCAATTACGGAAAGAGAAACTAAACTAGTTACCGTAAATTGTTTTAATGTAAAGCAGCATTTATGCTTATTTGTTCTTAAAGTCCGAACAATGGATGTTTGTAATTCCATTAACGTTAAATATAAGGTAGGAAATTACTTTGTAGGTATCCCTTGGTTTCCCAGTTTTTATTTTACTCTGCATGCCGTCTATAGGGTCCTATTATACCTATTAAATTGTTTTTAAATTATTAACGAAACTGTTTACATAACATCAGATTACCAAATATTACTTAGAACACGAGATTTTGATACAGTAAATAAAATCATCGTTAAAATCTAAGTCCAATAAGCATAACACGCTGCCGCAATCATTATCTGCCGAAAAAACAATAAGAATCAGCTTGCAGGAAATTGACCGGCAAACTTTTTCCTCGGCGCTCGGCCGCGGCATGAAAAGCTAAAATTACGGTATCATAATAACGCCCATCATTATACCGGCACGAGGGATTGTTTCCATCAAAACTTAACAAATTGCTTCGTCGACGGCTCTCATATCTAATCAAAACAGATCATAACCTAGCCTAACTCGTACTGCAATGTGCTACTCCACGTTTTTTAGGTTTGCTGAAATTCGGATCGGTGAATTTCTTGATAGGCCTTATTCGAAAAATATTTTATACTTTGGTTTATTATATTTTTTTAGCATAGGTGGATACTTAATCCTTGTTTAAACACGTTGTTGAACTTCACAAAACAGTATATTGAGTGCTGGCTGAAGCTTCGACTCATTCTGCGAATTCTAATCAAGCTTATTTGAAATTATTTCTGTAAAGCCTAACCAAGCCTAAACAAATAGACACAAGACAGGCTTCACAAAATTATGGAGCCGAAGCTCTCTAATGTCTATCCGCCAAAGTGAGACTTGTTCATTTGTATTGCAGTGATAACAATAACAGCCAACGAACATGTCAAATGCTAATGAAAAATCGGTAATTTACGGTAATTAAGCTTTTAGTGCTTCACTATTGCAAGTAAAACCTGTCGGAGCGGCGCGGCGGGAGAGGATCGATTCCCGGCGCGCGGCGACGCGACGTTGCCGCTCTGTCGCGCGTTTTGTTTGGGTTGTATGCAGCGGCAACAGGCCGCGCGAGCCCCTCGCCCCGCCAAACGTCATCGAATAAAAAGTAAAAAGTTTCAAAACTTACGTTATACTGCAAAGCATCCGCAACTATTGCGACTCATTCCTTTTGCCATGGAAACTGAAATATATACTAGAAGTTTTATGCCAAGCTAAGTTTGGGAACCTATTTTAGTAAGATTTAGATTGAGACGTTTCGTTTCACTCGGTTTCATTGGACAAAGTTGCAGTGCGCATTGCACGTCGCTCCATGACCGTGACCTATTTATGTAGGTACCTTGTCTAACCCGAAACGCCTATATTTGGGGTGACATGAAAGACAATTTTTAAGTTAGGTACTTACAAAGAGGTTTGAAGCCCATAAATTATACTGTTTTTAATTAATTACTTAAATTATGGTGGCACCAAATTTTTTGTGCAGTTGACAGCTGTCAAATTTTAAAGGATTTTTTGTACCTACAGACTGACAGCACTGTCAACTGCGCCATTAAACGGTCAGAACATACCTAAATACAAAAACATCACATATAAAGGAAATGACATAAAGGCGTGAACACACGATCACATGACAAACACAAAATTTGTTAGGTATTTTTATTTCGACTAGCTTTCGCTTGCGGTTTCACACACGTCCTTTAGAAACAATTCAGCGCACCAGAAGAAAAGTAGAAATTCCTTGATAAATGGGCTTATCTAACTCTGATAGATTTTTTCACATCGGTTCAGGGATTCCTGTAGATTTCGCACTATGATATTGTTTGAACCTACCTGAAAGATTTTCACCGTAGCATGTTTTACTATTGACAAAGATAGATTTTCACTTTTGCCAATTTTTGTAGGCTTTGTGTAGCTGAATATTTGCAGGGCGTATAATTAGATTAGTAAATAATTTTAACAAACTTTAATCAATGAATATTTGCTTCAGCCTAGGTGGACCTTTAGCTTAGGTACTTACATAAATAAAATAAAACCAATTCTAGTCTTTAATTATATTTAGTACTTTAATTTTGAACTTGTTAAATAATTTAGATTTTTAAAGTTATCTCACTTTTATCGTTAAAACAATCATGTAACTTAACTTTAGCTTAGCCTGCATTATGGTGTACCTACACTGACACTAGATATAAAATTCTTGTAAAGTCAACTGAAACATTATCTTTCTAAACATTAAAATAGATACTCTTTTTATGTACTTAGGTAAAGTATACACTAACTTATACAATTTTTAACTATCAAATTATTGTAATCTGTCCTTAACTTCTACTACATAGTCAGCTATTATATTTATTACACGGTGACTTAACTATGTACCTAAAAAATAAATCATTTTTCTAATTATGTATTTCATTTCCGTAATCTTCTTATATTGGTAACAATTTTAACAATACGAGTAAACCACATCCTTTGATTAGGAAAACCTGGGTGATTGCTTTAAAAATGTTGACAGTTAACAGTTAAACATAAAATTTTGAAAACTCTAAATCTCCCCTATATTGGTCTCCAGTTTTAAAAGCTCCTTTGTATCACCTACCTATTCATATCTCAGCTTTAAGTAGGTAGCGTAAAGTTTGGTCACATACTCAGACCATTTACGTGGACAATTTACGAGGAGTGCCAGACTTTATTTACTAACTAAAACGAAACTTTGTTCCTGAAGCCCTTTATGCACCAGGGTAGCAGAACTCTTTCGAACAATCAGCCCCAGCAGACTCATAGTCAGGCAGGTAGTTAAGTATGCCTTGTAGGCGGAGAGCGAAATCCCGCCGGTGTTTAGCAATGCAAATCAAACGAAAGTTTGGTATCCTAGTACCTACCTACCTACCTACTTCATTAGCTGCTAGAAGGGTCCGGTCTTAGTTTTTAACTGACTTTGATTAAGAACGTCGATGAAGGTGTTTTTCTCATACAATGACTAAATTAGACTATCGCAGTCTCGCAAGTCATCGAGCAAATATTTTCTAGTAACTTATAATTTCCGTCAAATCATTTAATCACATGTTTATGCTATTAATAAATTAAACATACATACATATTTTTAATTTTGTACAAAATCCTATTTATAAATCCTTATTTTGTACTGGTTTTATACAATGACATTTAATGAGAAAAAACAGGTTTGGTACATCGGAGATTGTGGCTATCATTTAGAAAAATCACATTTGTCAAAAAATTAAGAAGTGTCAACATTACAAGTTAATTATGCAAGAGAGAAGAACTTGCACAACGGATATCTAATAATTGTTCGCTACTGGTAAGCATTAGTATACACTATAACTACAGTAAAAATAACTTAAAACAATATCTTTAATTTAACCTACATCAGCACCGGTGAAGAATTGTATCCTTCAGTTGGTACATTAGTCAGTCTTCATCATCCTAGAAACGATAATAAGTATAACTGTCTACCACATACCTATATTATAACATCATGTCTACCTTATGGAAAACCCACGGTCATTATATCGACATATCTAGACCACAATCTGGACCTATGTTCCTTATTTTACAAATCTCTTAAATCAGCAAAATTCTGGCTACTGAACTATGAACTTTATTCAGCAGCAGAGTTAGTCACTTTATGACTTAAACAAAGAGTCTGGACAAAACATATCTGCCATCACATCACACCGTGGGATTCTATGTAATTATCTAAACGTAATTGGTCTTCCATGTAATTGTCTATTAGAGAGATCAATCATCAATGTTCAACTTTGAACAGACCGACCGTCTTGGGTTGTTCACTTTTTTTGACGGTACGAAAAGTCACATTCTCATCAATGCCATATCAAGCTTAACGTAGGCAGCACCCAATGAGCGCCAACCATCCTGGTTATAGGCAGCCCGTATCCATTCACTGCCCGTCGCCTTCAAATCATAGGTCTACTGACTGATTTTCTTTGCAGAATTGTAATTTACTCCATTTTCTTGAATAGTCTTCGGGCAGTCCCGCTCAATTTGTCAGTATCCTCTCTATGTGTTCCTTCAAAACTCCAGTCAATTACTACCACTAACTCTTATTATTATGGAGGTGGTTAGCAGACGACTGCGCAGCCATTTCATTTAACAGCATGTCCTGCATTTTACTTCTCACAACCAACTTCCTCATTGGTTCTAGCTGTCTGAAAAATGGAGCCAGAGACTTTAAGAACATTACATCGTAATCTTCGTCTGAGGAGAGCTTTGCTCGTTTCTCCGGGATGTGATCGCCCGAGTAGCCCTCCTCTAAATACACTTCTACTTCGTTAGTTCCTACTGGTTCTTCCTCTTCAACTTCGTATTCAAATTCATCATCAACTTCTTTCTTTGTTGTAACACGACTGATAGTGGTACTCTCTCTGTCTTCAGCTTCTCCGTTAGCCTTAGTGATGCGCCATTTCCCTGTGTAGTCAGCCCCGGAGCCAGACTTTTTGACTTCTTTCTTAAACAGGTCTCGGAGATATTTCCATTTCACGCGAAGACGTTCCTCTGTAAACAAAAATAGTAATTCCTGATTAGACTTTGACTAGACTAATGTCTTATAAGTAAATGTCTAGTCTAAATTCCAATTTTTATGTCATAGTCCTGGATGATTAGCTATCACGTTTTCTGATTTCCTACTGCGCAACACTTCTGTATTTTTCTAGCTCGATAGGCCATTCAGGATCACTATTATCATACTTTTAGATCTATGTGTGTAAGAATAATGCGGGACAATTATTGTGTAAATAGGAAAATAAGTAGCAGGGTCGCGACTGTTGCAAGGCACTTAAGTATTATTTTTTGTCAGTTAATCGTTCACGCACGATAGGGGAGCTTGACTATGGGATTATTATTTTCTATGAGTACCTACCGAATTAAAAAATAAATAACATTACGGTATAAAAAAAATAGGAAACTCACTGAAATAACATTTTATAAGAGTTGGGAGAATTGAAATTAAAAATAACTAATTGTTTATTTACGTGTTTAATGGCGCGCTTTGAGAAGGTACAGCCTATTGCTATAAATTAAGTTTTAGCTGAAATACCTAAGTTAAGATAATATTTAGGTAACAATCAATCACGATACTCAAAATCAATTCACTATTCTCATACAGCGGAATATGTCCCAGAGCGAGACTGGTCTTCCAAAAAACTTAGAACAGGCTTAACCCATTACCAATACCTCTAACGCCATCTATTATAGTTTGTCAGTACTAACTGACTAAGCAGTGCGCCGCCTGCCGACGCGATACAAACATGTCGCGCTTACCTGGCAGTTGCAACAAGTCCGCTATCTCCAGCCAGGCTTTAGCCATTTGATATCTGTCGTTGTACAGATCATTGTGCGGATTCCACAGACACTCTCTCTTCTGGACTTCCGCGATAAGTTTTTTAACAGTTTGGTCGGATATGAGCGTATCTCGCGGCATGATGGTCGCAAAACGTTTGAAAGTGGAATCGCGGCGCGTACAACGGTCCTCGCGACTAGCGTTCGCCGCGGCAACTGGCGGCGGGCGCCCGGCCGAGCGTATACGTACGATCAATGTACGGTAAGGTCGGGTACAGACGCGGCGATTCACTGAAAAAGTGCAATGCCTATTTTTACAACAGTAAACGGTTGTTAAAACTTAAATACTTGGAAACAGTACTGCGAGAAGTTGATTACATTAAATTGTTACATTAATTAAATGCAATATCGCGTGGATAGGCTCAAGTGCACACGCAGGGTTATGTGCCGTTAGTAATGTCGAGATAATTCGTTTGATTCATAAGACCCCCTTTAATAATGGATGTACCGCAGTGTTAGTAATAATTCGCAAGTTTAAACTATCAAACACTATAATGAAAACTATTACTGAGCTAGGATCCAACTTATTTTTGTCATCCCCTTTTAAGACTTTACTGAACACTGTTTGAAACTACTAATACTAGGTACCTACGTATTCAGCATAATTAAAATTAAACGTAAATTAATGTATTGTGAGCGTCTCTATTTACAAAAATAAAACAAACGTGTTAAAAAAATCTCCACACAACAATAAACTGTAAGATGTGTACCCAGCCTTAGGCACGGGAAAGGCGCGCAATCACGCGAGCGAATCGAGCGACGTTGCCGAGCCGTGCCACAGCGCGCCTTGTCGTAAGCGCGGAACGACGCGACGCACCTTGTGCACTAACTAAAGTATTTAGCAATCTGCTGATGTTCGTCGGTAAAAAGTGTAGGAAATCTATCTTGCAATCATTTTGATGACCTGCATGATACGCTAAACTTTAATACCTAAGTCATCAAAAATACGTAGGAAGTTTTTTTTAGCGAAATAGCGATACACAATGTTTTGCAGAAGCGTTTTGTTTCTAATCTGTTCATACTGCAGCTACATATTACCACAGCTATAAGTACATTGCTTTTTAGGGTTTAATTTTCTGTTAAGTAATCAAAGTTGATTGCGCAGTTTCGTTACAGTGTAAAACCAAACTCAAATTAGCGTTCAAGGTTTTGCAAAAAGTAAAAATACTTTGTAAAAGTGACATCTAGTCACACACTGTACAACTTTTACACTAATCTTTGGTGTATGAAGTTTGTTAAAAAGTTGTCGAAATTGTGACACCTAGCGTCATACTTAGAAACTAAGCCGGAGCACGTCTGTCTAATCTTCAAGTTAATACATAACATTTCCGCTAGATGTCGGGACTGCGTGATTTCAGTACCTATTCCTGAAAATTCGGACAAGGTACCGATGGTCCATGTTGGTTGTCAGGAGACCACGATGAATTAACAAAAGCAATATACAACGGTTTAAAAAGTTTTTTTTTTTTAATATTTTACTATTATGAATGATGAGCATCTAGCCCATAAAAAGGGTGATGGGGCCACAGTGCCCACTACTTGGGGAATCTTGCTCCGGCACCAAAAACATTGGAAAATGTCCAAGTCACCTCTTCTACCATATAGCTCCACCCAGGCCTCGGGTGGTTGCTATTTTTTTGTGGTTTATTTTGTGCCTGTCCTTCTGCACGTTGAAGATTTTTAGACACTACACTCACACCCATGAACAAACACTTTTTACATTACACAAAGCATTATAGATAGTTCAACTCAGATTTGCGCGCGGCCCTATGTGTGCGTCGGCTTGTAAATATACAACTTTCATTCGTGTGACAGTGACGTCGTCCGAGCATGACGTGTTCTTATCACTTTTTCTTATGGGTACAGTCGTTTACGAAAATACTAGTTATTCGCGGAGAAATTATTAAGGAGTCAGATAAAGCGTTTCAAAAAATAAAACGACATTCAAAGCTTTTTATTATTAAATATAGTTTTTCATTATTTTTTCATACGTCTTTTCAAATTGACATTGACAGTATCTAAGAATTGAATACTCCTTAAGTACATATTTTCTAGCTCGGGGTACGTGGACAATAAATAAAAGTGTGGACTAAGAATGTAAAAAGAGCTATAATCTAGTATAATAATGTAAATAAAATGTGTGGGGAATTTTAAAAAGTTATATTGCTTCGCATAATGTCGACCAAAATAACAAAATAATGAAACTCATAAATGAACGTTTAAGTCAAATTGATGAAGGGATGTGGCGTAATACTTGTCGACATGTAGAAAAGAAAAAAGAAGAATACTATAGACATTTTGACATTGGAGTCAGAATTTATAATTCTCCTTGGAGAGTAGCGAATCCGAAAATTCATCATTTGATTTTTCAAATAGCGATTCATAATCATTATAAATAAATAAACATTAAATTACGTAATAACTGTTTTTCTTTAAACCCCCGTATACAACCCCTAAATAACTGTATTGTACCCGACTGTACCTCTTGTCACGCACACAAAGTTACTGTATATGTACAAGGGTTACCCACACATAAGGCCGCGCGCACAACTGAGTTGAACTTACTATAACAACTTTTTAAAACAAATTAATTTACTTGTGACGGCAGTACCTAGTTTTTTTTAACATTGTTGGTATCGAGCCTACTGCACTCGTGGGTTGCCGCTGAAAACCAGTGTCATCATTATATGCTACCTTTTTGGCACAAAATGTTTTATGTTTTGAGTTTTTTTTTTTATCGGTGTCGTTCCTTGTTTTTATTTTTATTTTGTTTTTGTAATGTGCCAATTAAAAGTTCATAAATCTATCTGGTTGTAGAAAAATAGGATAATAAAATTGAAAGGCATAATCTTCTTCACATTTTATTTAGAGACATCGGTATAAAATATATGAGATATAAAACAGCACAGTCGTGATAAAATTAAAATATATCATAATATACGATAATATAAAACACTTCAATATAATATTTAAATCAATGTTTAAAGTGTAAGATTTTTATCGAGACGTGGGATAATCGAGTGGGGTCAGTTTGTACAAATTAATTACAATTTAATATATTCTCATCTAAACACAACTGACCCCAGAAGATACAATATAAATTAAAACTTAACAAATTAAATCTAAATGGTTTGGACAATAGGCATAGAATTAAATATTTTGTTATTCACTGTGATATTTAAAGTTTATAAAATTTTTCATTCGTCAATCGAAAAAGCTGCCGTAAACGACGGAAGTATAGAAAAATTATACAAACGTTTTATTTGGATTTTTAAATTTTATATTTTACTTTTAAATCTTACAATTATGTTTATCACAGTGAATAGAGCTTAGGTGTGGGGACCAGGAGTGGGGGCTAGTGGAGACAGATATATTATGCCGTGTCATAACAACGGATATGGTAACATTAATTACATATGTATGTTAATGATAATATATTGTTATATACTAACACTAACTAATTAATGTATTTCACATTATTATATACGTTTAATACATGACGATCAATGGAAACATAGAAAGCGGCGGAATGTCTCATACAACACATTGTCAAAGGAAACGAGATGGACTGCAAAAACAGACCAGTACTACTAATTACTTGAACATTTATATAATATATAATAGCATAGCAATTATCTATCTATAGCGTCCATAGATATTAATACAGATATAAAAGTACTATCAAAATAATAACTTAAACTCTAAGTAAATCCTTGACAGTTAAATTAAATAAAAAGTAATTACGTATAATTTTTCAGTAAAAGTTAATTCTGCTAACAGTTGGATTTATTTAGATTGACTAGTTTATGATACCTGCGATTTTTATCTTTATTTAGGTCATATCTCAATGTGGCAGAACTAATAAAAATAATTCAACACTAAATAAATATAATTCCTAAAATATCAATGATTTTAAATTCTCAATTCCAGATAACTGTATGATAAAGCTTTAAATCAAAATAAATATTTTGATAAATTCATTGGTTACACCACGTTAACTTTGGCACGGCAATTTATTTAAACCAAATAGCTAACTGCTTAACGTAATATATTACATATACATATATTTAGATACATATTATAAATTCTTCAACAATTTTTAATTCGGCTATGATCAGTTGACCAATCAAAGTGCTTGGATTTAAATTTAGAACATCAACTGACACTTTAGAGAAGATAAATGCGGCCAGGTATAATTAAGAAGTTTTTTCCTAAATTAGAATCCAAGCATAATGTTGTTCAAATAATTATAATTAAGCATGTAAAAATAAATAATTTCTTTGGCAACGTTTCTTAAGCGAAATTCAGGCGCTAAAGCTCTTAACGTGGATACAAATTAATTTTATAATATAATACACTATAATTACCAGTTATAATACAATACACTAGTTTGTTCTTATCCTAACACATCAACGAACGTAATATCATTAGGTTTATGGAATACTTTGTGGGAACGACTGGCGTACGCCTCACCTGGAGTGGAACAAGTCAAGCTCTTATCATTTATGTCGCCCTAGTACTTTTGGAGGCGACAGGTCTGTTTGTCAATTCAAAAAATCCTTTCAAATTGTCGGTTCTCAATTTGTATTACGGTAACTTTTTTATGAATCTTCAGCCCCAAACGTTCGTCAGTTACTCCCATATAAAAGAAACATTCATTAAACATTGACACCAGTACAACATACAATGTCTTCATTATTACTTCTAATAAATTAACGTATTATAACTATAATTCATTTCTTAAGTACCATAAAATCCGACTTTAGTAGACTTGCGCATACACTCAAATATCACTTTGATGGTGTTACTTGAGTATTTGGCTATATCAACTTCGAATCATACATTTTATCCAATCCATCAAATTCGAATCAATTTAAATAACCAGCAAATCTCAAAATAAAATAATTTAGCTTTCTTATAAAATATATGATTCGAATTACCCAGTCACAATCCAAAGGATTTCCGCGTCTCCCACAGAACATAAAAATAACTAATACTTAATTCCTAAACAATAGAAACCTTATAAAATAAACGAGTGAGTTTATAGTGCGTCTATCAAAACGAATAAGCATTCATAATCCGATTACATATTTGTTTTATTTGTTTCTGGACCAGACATTGGACCCCAAGATGGTAATGAATTCAATCCGTATCCCAAAATATATAACAAACTAAATGGTTGTAAATCGATGACTATCAAATCATTGTACCATAGAAGGTAAACAATTAAAACTGTTAAATAATTATATCTTTGAAAATTTATTTTAGAACACGCTTCTCAGTCTCTTAGGGTAAAAATTCCAAGGTTTTCTAAAATATCGAAATTAATCGTAACGTTTTCTAATGACGAACGGTGAAGTAACATGAACAATGATATTCCACATTCCATTACATTAGTTTACTGATAATATCTTATACGATGATGATACATTGGTCTATTTAATTGTTAATAATAAACACCGAGACACGACATCAAATGTAACACCAACATCTATTGTACTGATATTGTTATATTCTTTATAATGATTAAAATGTTATGTACTTGTTAAATCTACGTAGATAGAAAAGGTGCCTGGGACATATCCGAAAGAAAGGATAGATAGTAGTTTAAGGACATTGGAATTTTGAGTTATAAGACAGAATAGAAGAAAAACGATAGATGAGATAGATTTCATCTTATAAAATGTAGAAGGGTCGCCAGTCAGTTTACTTGAAATTAAGATGAGTAAGTCGCATTAGAAATGATCAAGTTCTTACTTTTTAATGAGCACACTTGAGATACTAAAGAAAATTGTAAGAACTGGTTTATGATGAATACAGAACTACTATAATATTTGAATTCGTTACTAAGCTCTTTCGTATCAACTGCATGCAATAAGATTATAATATAGTTATAGTACATGGTCGCAATCATGTGTTCTATAAATTGTTTATCGTTTAATAAAACTGCAGTAAGTAATATTATTTTATAAAATCCATTCTGTTCGTACGGACGGTAAGGTTTTAGAATGATAACATTTTTTTTGTTCAAACAAATTGCTTTTAAAATTTTTGTTTAGGGGCCACTAAACTAAAAAAATAAATTCACTAATTTTATTTTTCGAGTAATGGTTGTAAATTTTTCAAAAATATATTACTTAGAAATTATAAATATTCCCAATTTGAAAATTTTGACGTGTCAAATAAAGAAGCAAGTAAAGATTAAAAATATCAAATGATCGGTGAGAGCTACGTGTGAATAAATGGTAAATCCTAATTAAAATGATATGTAACTAACATTGTATACATACCATAATATTACATACAAAAGACAATAATTATGTAGACACATTACAAAATATTTACAAGTTAAATTACAGTAAGGGATACGTGAGAACAGACTGGAAGATTTACGATTAAACAATTGTACGGAGTTTGAAGAATAAAGTCGCCAAATGTACAATCACGACATTGTCACACATTCACGCAAACTGCATACACAGACACGCATAATGGCGGCGGATCCATTTTCAAAATCCATACAAGATAGATTAATTAAAAATTAAATGGTAAGTACATTAAAATTACTTTTAGTAGACTCTACTAAAATCTAAGTACTAGAATGTTCCGAGTAACGTTATACGAAAATAAACTGTTTATCTTAGATAATACTTGAGTAGATTATCAAATTAAAATGTTAGTGTTTGTTAGTTTGTTGAACGCGAGTTTGACGTCAGCAGACGTGGAGTGTGGTCGTGAAACTATTTGAAAACGCGACTGGGAATATGAGTACGCCCAGTGGCGTACCGTATGAATAAGTTATTGGAAAAGGTCACGTTAAGTACGGGAAGTTCCAGATTAAAGTAGAACTTTCAATCCGACCTTAGGAAAGAGCTGAAGAAAATAAGTACATCTTTGCGATCATAGTTATGAAACTGACTGCTAAGGAATGAGGCAAGAAATCACTGAAGACAGTTGACAGACGAATCCAGAAATCTATTGTCAAGAGACACAAATCTAATATATTATCGAGTAATGAATAAACAACCAACATTGCCGCGACATACAAAGTATACTAGTAAATGATGCGGGATCACCCGTTCCGTTACACACGTTACACGAACGCTTAACATACGTTAGCCTAGTGGTCGGGACTTAGCTTAAGTGTCGCTGGCGGCCGACGGCTGCTTGATCAGGTCTACATCGCGTCCCACACTGGCCTGAGTCTTCAGTTTTGGCTTGTCAACGACTTTGTGATCATGTCCGTGTTTGTCATGGCCCTTATTCTCATGCGGAGTCTTGTCGTGGCCTTTGTGTTCATGCGGTGTCTTGTCGTGTCCGGCCTTATGGTCGTGACCTTTGTGGTCATGTCCCTTGTGGTCGTGATGGCCAGACTTGTGGTCGGGTCCACCGTCCACGACGCTGACTCCGTTCTTGTGGGTGGTCGGCTCAGGGTCCTCTTCGGTCTCCTGACGGAATTTGCGGTTGTACCAGTGCAGGCAGATGCATCTGGAAATGTTATGAAAGTAGAGATGAATGATTGTGGTAAAACGAGGAGTTATTTTTGGCTTTAAATACGGTTAAGTAAGTTCGTCGACAGAATATGCAAGGACAGTTTTGTACCTACGAAATACGAAAACGATTTGAGAGCCATAATGGCTAACAATCAGCTTCAGCTAAAGCTATTAGCGAATAACAATGCAGTTGTATTTGTTTTGTTTCATTTGTTTTCCTGAGCGACCCCTGACGGACAGAGATTGAAGTGGCGCTGACTAGCTCGCCTTTTAATTCAAACATAATTAACGGTACCAAGATGGCCGCCGCCATTTTATTAAAAATATCGTGCTTAAGTTACATAAAAAGAAAGCTTTCAGTAAAACGCCAGACGTTATCTTTTTGAAAGAAATATTTGCCAGTATTTTTCTTTTCTTATTAGTATTTGGAATAGCCAGTTCGAGGCATATTTTCGTTTTAATAAATGGATGTTAAGTAGCTTCTCGTTGATTGAAGTAAAAGGCATCTTTTATATCCGTTTCTTCATTCGCGATGGTTTTTTGAAAAAATGTAACTTCGTAGCCCTTTTAACGTGATGCTTATCTTATCAAAAGGTAAAAAAAATACCTACATGTACCTAACGTAGCATAAGAAGCAAAATAATGGTGACATGATATAGCCATCAATCTCATAAACGTCAGAGCACGGACGGTTAAGATACCAGGCAAATATGAAAGCAAAGAGTTGGGAGCGAGCGCCACTACCCTAATAACTTTCTTATCTTAACAACATTTCCGTGACGTGGTCGGACGAGGGGAAATCTCTGTGGGAATCTTTAGCTCAGCGGTGGGCTGCGAAAGTCGCTGGAGTAAAATTTATGAGCGCCAACGGGATTCTATTACTAAGGCTTTCTGTGCGTGAGACACTGATACCGCTGAATTTTTAACGCAGTAAGTAGATGTCTCATAGCAACCAAAGTGAGGTTCCTGTTACGACAAAATTATGGTTAAAATATCGTGTCCCTGACCGGCTTTTATTTCTTGCACTTCTAGCTAGTACTCTAATAAAAGAATATGACCTAAACTATAACTCTAAGGACCTTATGGAAATGTCTAATTACGCAATAAACCATTACCCCATGTGATCCAAGGTGGTAAACTTGTCGTTGTATGGAATTAATGACATTCGTTCAGTATCGGCTTGTATTTCATTTGGCTAATTGACCGCAGCCATTTTATAGTTAATTCCACTAAGTGTACCACTTTAATTGTGGTCTTCATGTCACTTTATGGACGGCAAGTATTCAATTTTGTTGATAAGTGTTTAATTACATCAACTAGGGTCATTACGTGTGTTTACACAAGGTTCTATATGCATTCATACTTTGAAGAGGGGTAAACAGCCATACATTTTTTAATCAAGTGCATTTTAAAATTATGGCTACCAAGAAGTTTTAAATAACTTAGGAGGCAATCACGAGTAAAAAAGCTAGCTTTTTATAAAAATAAAAGCCAGAAGGTCAAGGTCAACGTTATAAACATAACTAGTGAACAAATTATCAAGTTTGATCGAACCTCGTATTGATTGATTCCTACTAACTAATTTACCGGTTCTGAGGAATACTCGTTAACTCCTCTACTCCTCTATTAGTTGGGAACTGACCCCAAGACCTTTAAATGTCACGGGTGAAACACGACATTACTGAGGTATGTCGAAGGACATAATCACTACATGATAATATACAAGTCTCGAAGATATTCCATGCGCCTTCCTTCTAAGCTATCGTCATGTAGCTGACAGACGTACTACTAATGTTATATGCTACCCTGGTACCCACCTCAGTACAGCGCCAAGTATGCCAGCCCCGACCAGCGCGGCACCAGCTCCCATCAGATAGTATCGATGCTGAGCAGCTTCAGCTCCTGGTGACAACTGCACCAACCCCACCACCAGTACCACGATCCCTAGGAGAAGGGACCCCACCACCGCGTGAAGGGCTGCCACCTGCGCATACTAATAACATTTGAAAGAACTTTAAACACAGGTGTTAAACATTGATCTCCTCTAGAATAACACCGATTACGAAGGAGGGAAAGAAGGAAGGAGAAGAATGTTATAGCAGATATTTGGACAGTGTTCCTGTTACTACTGAAGTACTGTTACAGATCATGATATCCACTTCATAAACTAGCATGTTGACATGGAAGGACGCAAAAGATCTGTGACAGTACTTTATCGGATAAAGAGGGGGTGATCACACAACACACAAGAAGGGGAGACGATACACCATGCAAGGGGTTGTTGTTACCTTGTTATTGGGCAATGCACAATGTTAGTAGCACGGGGCAGATAGCCTCGTTCAACGCTGTCAACATACGACCTCCATAGAAGCCAACGTTTTAGAGCCGGTTTGAATAGATTTTACTGCTAGAATTTAATAGGACCTCCTTTATCAATATAGCGTATGACCCTATAAAAGTGCAGTAAAAGTTATATTGCTCCGTTAGTTGGCTTTGCCGCTTTTGTCAAATGGACGATTCAAAGGAATCGACTACGAGTAGTGACTGCAGAATTGTATGAAAAATCTTTATGGCCTCTCTAAAGTTAATAGCTATACTGTGATGATATAAATAATTTATAATGATTTCCTAAACTTTATGTCACTGATCAGAAGAAATATGATTTGATTAACAGAAACTCTGACTTGTTACAATAAGTAAGTACCAATAATGCATGCTCTAAGATCATGAACACAACAGTGAGAGCGAAAAACAAGGCATTCTAGGATTTTGGTCTTATCCCTCACCATTGCGTACATGTAACTTCTTTTAAAGACATGATAGCCTGGTATCCCACCTTGCCACACACGTAGAGCTCATTCCTCAGCCGATGATGATCCGGCGAGGGCGTGGCATCTGCATCCATGGGTCGGCCGAGCTGCAGAGGCAGCTGCGATGGTCTCCGCCCCCCTCCCCCTCCTCGTTTCTCATTGCGTCGTCGCTCATGGCGAACCGCCACCGCTGGCATAGCACCAATCATCTTCGCTGTACAACACCAGGCCTTCAGAGGCGTGATGGAGGCCCATGCTTAGAAGACATGCTTTTAAGCACGGGCCTCCTCCATTCATCGCAAGTTAAACCGTTTTTTTATACAGTACCTGAATGAAATGATGCATTAATGTTAATTGTCTGCTGTTGTTAACAAAAGATTTATCTTAGCTTTCGTATGTGTATCACCAGAGATTCGAACTCAGGTATACTTAAACCACAGGATATAGGACTCCTCTATTTTCGTTTTAATAATTTTAACTCAAGTGGCAGATTTATATCTCGCCATTTAAATAAAGTAGACACCACAAAACAAAAATTATTACTATGTAGATGTAATCAGTCATAATTCCAACCAGCATCTCCCTCATTCGTCGTCATTCACGTTGCCTCTCGCACTACACACTAGACTGCACGTGAATCTATTGCTGTCATACCTAAGCAGCCATAAACAGGAAATATGGCCCCAAGCTTTTTGTATAAATACAGAAATATGGGATCTTTGAAGTATTGTTCGTGACTTTTCCTCAGAGGGAAGGGGAACAAGTTTCATAAAAGGTAGAAACCAATTTTGTGGTAACAGGAAGGTAGAAGATTTGATTCAATATTTGAGAATGTACTCTTAAAAGAATACGGTGGACTTGGATGATTGTGAGTTCGTATGAAAACCCTTAGAATTTAATAACGTCGGTCCCTTCGGTATAAAAGTAAGAGACTACTTACACCGCTGATTATCTCTTGGCTGAAGTAACGACTGGAGCATATCTGCAACAAGCAACTTTATGTCACGACGAATTTTACAAGATGGCGTCTGACGGAATAAAAGTTGAACGTCTGCTAAGAAATTAGCAATAAAACCAAGTTTATGTGTATCGCTCGTGTTATGGGTTGGGATGCTTGCTTCAATAAGGATTTATATGAGTTTCTATTGTCGTTTATTTGTGCACACAAAGCTGACTGTTAATGTTTTTTATGTTAATATGTAATCGCTTATTGAAATTGGTAGCTGCCGTCGTGGACATGAAGTATTTTGGAACTGAATTTGGGCCTCATTTTGTTTCTAGAAAATTTTATTTTTCAGGCAGTAGGTACCTACTATACACTATACACAAAATATGGCACTATGTCAGTAGTATTTTTTATTTCAGACACAAATAACTTCATGACATCATGAGAATTTTTAAATTAAGTGAGGCTGAATGTTCATAAAGTTATAAACTGGTACTCCAAAGAAAATTATATGAAACTTAAAATTGAAGCTTACTAAGTATTTATAGTAAAGTCACTTTTTATTTTCTGTTATCCAATATTCTAGGAAGTTTACTGAAAGGTATGACAAGCGCTAATGCACTGAAGAAGTTATTTTATACCGGCTGCTAAACTTACCTTCTAAACAAAGAAAATAAACAAATAATTTATTGTTTTGTTTTGATCAAAGATATTATTTGTTCCTGTAACAATTGTTTATTTTCAAATTACGTCCATTTTTAAAACGATATTTCAGTTCAAAGAGAAGAAAAATATAAGCAGGTATCCTTTGTACATATTTATGTATAGGCGATTTTTCAGTAGAATTAAATGGAAATATTTTTGTATTTGATCCCGACAAAATTAGTTTTCCGATAAAACGTAGGTGAGTATTTCGCACTGACATTCAATTTATTTCGGTCCCATTTCAATATGGATTCCTCTCAAATATTTGAATGGGAAATAGGTCATATCGCTTTTTTGAATCCTGTAGTTTTTCCAATGGAAGTTCCAATAAAAGAATTTCAGCGTCCTATTGTAGGTGTATTTTACATAGATAGAGCTTTTGTCCCTGGGAATTATGAATTTATACTTCACTTTTTTATCAGTACTATTTCTGCTTCTAGACCAATGTGATATTCTTTAAATATTTAATTATTGTCTTATATTGTGTTAAAACCATAGCAATAACATTGATTTGTGTTGGCAAGTCTTCAACAGCGCTGGTAGGAATGTGGTTGAAAGCATAAGTGTTACTATCGAGTACTTCGCGAATTTACTGTTCTGACTCATTGTCGTGAGAATTTGTATGATTATCTGTCTATAGAAGTCCTTTACATTTTCTTACATAGTATGTACCTACATGTTGAAATTTATTTTCATCGAAGCCTTTGATAATTTATATCTGCTGTGTAAAAGCAAAAGAGTGTCAACTATAATCATAATTCCTTAAGTATTGGAGATTGCAAAGTAAATAGGTTCTGTGAATCATCGTCACTTTGAATATATTTTTAGTTTTATGGTCCATTATGGGACAACTTCCTTGATATATTTTTACTTTTAACTCACAAGTATTTTAGTAAAGATACTTTAACACCAAGAAATACTTCCAATACCTTATTACTTACGATACTACCTTCCTCTAATACAGTTCCCTGTATCATTTCTCATACATATCAGATGACATTTATATCGTATGTCCTCCCGCATAAATAACGTGTGGTGTAACGCGACGCGGGATACTGAGAAACTACGGTGTTAGAGAAATTGTGCCCGCGCGAAATAGGATTAAAGGTACATTTGTGAGGAACGCGAAAGACGCTAGTGGCTGTATGTAAGTAAAGAAGATTATCTGAATGTAGGATGTAAAACTGATTTTGGTTGCTGCGCATCTGTCTTATATGTCTTCATAGGAACTTTGGGAATAGCGCTATAGATTCTCACATTCTGATTGCTAATGAAGCATGAGCGTCAAGTGCAAGCGGCTGATAGCAGCTGCGTGCGATTGTTGCTTGGCTTGGATATTCACCTTTATACATATAGTTGCGGTGAAAATCCGATTGTAGCTTTTGTGTACAAAAGTCAGGCCGGGAAATAAAGGGATGATTATGGTTGTATAATAAGCTTATTGAGGCTAGCTATTATGTTGTGTGTGTAGTACGTAAAGTAATTAGAAAAGGATGGTGTCAATGTGAGCACCAAGTACCTACTTGATTACATGTTTGTGTATGTAAACTATTTATAGTCTTTCATTGTGTGATTTCCCAAAGGCCAACAGTGTAACATTGCATCTAGCGCATACCTACTTCGTTAGTTAATTCCCTATTACTTTGTATTCAATAAAAGTTCACGCTTGTGTTCCTAAGCTATCAAAGTCTGAATTTTTATTCATTTCATACCGGGTACTACTAATAATTTTTTTTCGTCTTTCTTAAATCCAAACAATATATTCAAAAGTTTAAAAGATGTCTATTTTCTTTATTCTATATTTATCCAAAACACAAGGGACAGTTCGTTTAACATTAAACGGTCTCTAACCACACGAACTACGTTGTACAATAGTTATAGCTATGTAATTGTAGAGGAAGTGAAGCATATTTGGAATACCAGTTTGTTTTTTGAAAATAAATTGAAGGAGAAACGGGATAGCTCAATAAAAAATACATTAAATTATTGTAAAAATATTAAACTTTAATAATGAGAACAATCAAATATAAAAAATACCAGATATATTATCAAAATGCCTATCAAACTAAAAATACTCCAAAAACGTGATTTGACTTAGGGTGCAGATAATTTGGAATATAGTATTCCAAATTATATTCATTTTTTTTTCTTTGTAAATTGCTAACACTTTTTCTAAGAAAATAATAGAATTCTAATATTTTTATAGTCATTGGCTCTTTACAAAAAAAGAAACTTTTACAAAAAAATAAAACCGACTCCCAAAAAAACTGAAAAGCAAAAAAACACGGTATTCCAAATTAACAACACACCAACCTAACTTAAAATTGCATGTCAAATTTTTTATTCTAGAAATATTCACAAAATCATAGTAATATCTTAAACTAACAAGGTCACTCCGCAATTAAAATAATTACAATAAAGATATAGAGTATTACAGCAAATGATTACCACTGATTGCATGCTTACCGAAAAAGTTTTCAAATCAGGCGTTTCGTTCGCTGGGGGCTGGTAGCCGAAATGTCAAGATAGCGTCCTGTTTTTAATGCTGTATGGCTTTGTGTATCGTTTGACGTTATGTTTACGGCATAAAAACTCAGATGGCGTTTATATATATTTAGATATCGAAGTATTCCAAGTTACCTGCAGTATTCCAAATATGCTGCAGTTCCTCTACCTACATCACCCCAATATGTCCAGCCCGCAGTGACGGGTTGGTTCCGCAGGATATTGACGTTTAGCCTCTCAACCCTCTCGCTGATTACCTCGATAATGTCACTACAAATATTAACGGGGTATGTTTTGATATGAGTTTATGATTGGGCAATAATCGCAATAATAAATCGTGTTTGTAGCGTGTGGAAAATAGTGAAAAGTTATAAGTATAAATGGTTTAGACTACTTTTGTATAAACTTTGTATAGTAAATATTCGAATCGATGAAAATTAATGCAACTAGCTTGACTTTTCATAAACTTGACTTTGACTTTGAAGTTTTTTAAAAGGATTTAAGACAGTCAAGATGGGATAACGCGATAAGTGGTGTGGCTTGGAGAGCAATGGTCTACTATTTCAAAATAGATGTTTTCCTGCACTAGCGTACAAAATTCAAACCGTAAAATGTTTGAACATCAAAACTTTAAACATTACTTCTCCGAATTCGATCAATAAGAACCTGAGATAAGTTGATATCGGCTACGAGCTACGCGCTACGGGCTACGCCGCTACGAGGGGCGCTACGCATAAAACATGGGCTCACCTAACGTGTAAGGTTGTTACCTACATACTTCCTTCTTTTTATAGTAGCCTAGTGAGAGGAAAAGTTCAATTTTCTTGTGAGAAGTTGTATTTTTTTATAACCTATCTGAAACTAAGGTTAGAAAATGAAAAGCGTGAAAATTTTGTAATAATTAATTTATTTAATAATAAATGTGTAATAAATCGAGTGAAATAAATTATATTTGCCTAACGTGGAATGATTTGTGACTTGAGATAAAATCGCCTTACCTCGGGGAAAGCGATCCATGTGCGATTTCATAATTTCCAAGTTAATAGCCAATAAACACCGCTATTACCGTAAATTCACCTTAATTCCTTGATTTATAGAGCTCATTTTTAAACGGTAATTATCTTTTGTACAATAAAATTTAATTAGCTTTGCCAAGAAATCGCTTTCGCCGCAGTAAAACCGTTTGATACAAAAGTACTTTGTTTAATATACAGAAAACTATTTTAATATAATTTTTCATTCATACTTTAGTAGATGACTAGATTGAAAAGAAAAGAGTTAGTACTACTCGAGTAATTTATTTAAAAAACTGTATCGATTAGGACAAATTCGAATTCGTTATACAAAGTTAGGACTACTATTCGATTCTCAATCTAGTAATTATTTTATTATAAACTTATACTTTGGTGTTTTATTTTGTAGTTCAGAATATTTCCTATAGTTAGTATCACTTTGTGACAAAACAACAACCGGTGTGACGTCAGACTCAACAATATACTTCCAAATGACAACGAGTATGTAAACACTTAGAAACGAAGCCAGCGTACAAGTCGCGATCGAAAATGTTCACTACACCGAAACTTTACAAAACTTTCATTAAGTACATTACTTATTGCTTCAGTAAGGTCTGAGGTGATCAACGAAACAAATACATGACTATGGCACTAGTTTGTCAAACAAAACGCGACTATTTAAATCGATTAAATACATCAAAGTGCTTCACGAGTGTATATGTAGTTTTATTTAAAAATGCGCAAAAGCGTTCATAAAAATCTCTCCACGACACCGAAATGGCATAAAAAAATCACAACAAACACGTTTTGAGCTTAAACACGACACCAAAACATTTGGACAACGAAACAGACACTACAAATTATAATCTAGACATTTATGAATCACAATAATGTATCGATATTTGTTAAGCCTTTAGCATTCGCGGAACTTGCTCACGCTATGAATTCATTTAGAATTGAGTTCGACTAGTTTGTCATCAAGGCATATGTTACAGGACTGAAGATGATTGCATGGGACATATATACACGTGACACTTACAGCCAAGTATACAAATTGAATTACCCTATCAAAATTACCTAAATATAAAAGTATAGGCACAAGAAATTTCATAATTAACGTGTGCAAACACTATATTTTGCGCTATCATATGTGCATCAGGATGAATACGATAAAGTAATTAATTATTATTAAATTTTAATTATAAGTGTTTAGTAATGCATTGTTATAAGTTTGTGTTAACTGCAAATAGTATGTGGCACGGCATTTCATAGAAATAATTCTGTCAAACAATTGATTTGATTATTTTATTTTGTTATATCAAGTTACTGCTTAATAAAGTATAATAAAACTCTATATAATTTATTGTGGACGAATTGTAGCACTGCACAGTAATAAGAATCAAAGAATACTCAAAACAATGCATTATTAAACTTGTAATTTCCTTCTAATATAATAATGATATTTTAAAACATTTTATTTAATTTATACAAAATAATACTGTCACCAATATCTCGAGATAATATAAAGAAAACGTGCACAAGTAGTAATGTAATGTTCAATTCGTTTTCTCTCTTATTTAGTACAACACGAAGCTAGCCGTTTCTAGACATTCAGGCGACAGATATAAATACATAACTATGTTTTACGTTCACTCGGGGAATACTTCAGCTTAAGCACTTTCAACCTTCAAGACGATCCCAGTTTAATATTCAATTCGATTTCGAAAAGGAAATATGATATCGAACTGTATTTATGAACTAGACCACCATTGCGCTATGTTCTCCTGGTACGTTGTATCAGTAGAGATATATTGTTTATCTTGACAAAAGAACACTGTGAATGGATCTTGCAGATTTCATTATTTATGCAAGTAAGGTAGGTCTTCTCAAGTCACTTCACTAAATTGCATACTCCTGTTACAATGACGAGGTAGTTTCTATCCCTTTAAAATTTTGAACAGCCAAGTATTCTTCAAGTGAACCTTATAATCTACTTATCAAAAATTACCGAAAATTGTGCCATTACAAATACACAATGTTTATAATATTCGTGAAATATTTATTTAATAAGGCAATGTTTTATAGACAGCACTTATAAGGTAGAGACAGATATAATATACCCGCAGAGGTACGAAATAATTCGCCAAATTGTCGTTCTTTGTCAACTTGCTCGTCAAATTACTAAAGTTTAGTCAAATTACATTGTTATTCGATTTACTTTTCAATTTGTACGATCATACGAAAATGTTGACAAAGAACATCAAATTCGTCTAATAATAAGGGAAGATTTATAAGGGAAAAGTACTAGGAGAGAAGTAAATGGAAAGGGGTGTAAACCTAATAATTAAAAATTTGAGCATTGTGAAGCTAAGCTCGTGTGTGTAAGCTTAATATTAATATCAATGTTTAATAATGTGTATATATTTATATAATTTGACATCTCGATTAATAAAATGGAAAATATTTCACAGCCCCAAATAAAAATAAACCTAACGACAACACAGGTACACATGAAACACAGAGACGTGACACAACGTAACAATCTAACTTAAAATTATACAAATAAAATATTCTTCTCTTAAAATCGACCTTATCCCTTTGTACTTTAGGATTAGAATTATATGCGAGGAATAGGCTACAGATAATTAGGTCGTTTTTAAGAAAATAATACTTGTTACAAACTAAACTATTGTATGTTTTTAAAATAAGGTCAGTTGATAGCATTGCCATGACAGTTTTGGCACAGTTATTAGAAAAAAGGAAAAAGTGCACATAGTGTGCTTTATGATATTTTGTTGTTTACTTATAATATTAATATTTTAAGATAATATATTTAGGAACTGTTTAGATACACTGGACAGAATTGAATATTTATAATTTTCTGTATTTCATTTATCTACCTAGGAGACAAAAATTAAGCCGTATAGTCGGAGAGACAGTCTCTTAAAAACTACCTTGGAAATATTTTGTAGTTTTTTTTTAACACGCTTTTTTTGTGAACATTTTCATGTTTGTTTGAGAACAAATTAACCCTTACGTATTCCTCCATAAATAAGTAAGCTGTAACAAGACAGAACAAAACGGAACATTCAACGTTCAATGCTTCCCATGTTTCTAAACAGTTTAACTAATCAGTAATATATAGTACATAGAAGACAAACAAACATACAATATTATATAAAATCGTCAGGTATATAAGAACAGTATTTAACAATCAGTCTCAAGCCAATACATGCGGAATTCCAATGTTAATTTAATTAAATATACACGCTCGCTCACAACTGCAGTATCTATTGTTAAAGAACAAAGAAAATGCTACGATTATTTGTTTGTCCCCGATTTATTGAGGTCACAACACTTTTATACAGTTTTGACTATCACGCAGTATTCGCGCTTTATTTTAACTGCGTGTTGAACAAATAAACATTTCGCTGTGCCAACGAGGAAGACTGAAGCGTTTGTTGTTCTTTGTTTCACAACAAAACGTACCAATATACTCCCGTCCCCAGTCACGCGATCTGTCACTGAGCTGCCTGACGATTGACTAACAGACACTGCAGTTGTCAGCGAGCACAATACAACTTACTGCTAAAGTCTACCAAAGAGTTGGTCCGTCTGTTAAAATATAATATAGAGAAGCGTTCCCTGAACACAAATCAAATATCCATTGAAACGTCGAAGCGTTGAAGCTCTTTAACCAAATAGCAGGATAGTTACATAGAAACCTTGTTAACGAAAGTAGCAGCAGTAGAAACACCATCTCAATTGTAAGAGACATAGAGTTCATTTCACTTTGCCACGAGCCATATGTAAGAGGCGAAGCGAGCAATTTTCGACAATTCTCTGATTCCGAGCATATTAGAGTTTTAAGAACGGAAGTAGAGGAAATGGGCACTAGCTGTAACCGTTCCAGAACTGCTGGAGTAACGAGAACGTGTTACACGAACTGACTATTATTTGTATTTATAGAATATCCACACTCACTAAGCAGAGATAAAAGTTGAGTAGTGGTCTGCTTGCTGAAATTATTTTGTGTTATTTAACACGTAGCATGCGCATTGTTTGGGGCGTAATATTTTGACTAAAGATTTAAAATAATGAGACATTAGGCGGGAGAGCTCGGAATGTGCGAACTGTCGATCTAGGTGGCTCACATGCGCGACATGATCATGTACCGTCCGTCGGAGAGCAGCTCGCGCGTGTCGGACGGCGAGCCGGGGCTGAGGCTGGGCGCCACGGACGGCGACGAGTACGTGTCCTTGTTGAACTTGCCGAGCCGCGCGCCGCCCTCCGACGCCACCGACACCTCCTCCTCCACGATCTGCTCGAGCGGCAGCTCGCGCATGGCGTCGCCGTTCAGCGCCAGCGCGTTCACGAAGCCGTGCGCGCGCTCCGGCGGCGGCTCCGTGTACGTCTCCGTCACCGTCTCCGGCAGCACCTCGCTGGCGCGCGCTCGCCGGGCGTTCTTCGTGCGCATGCCGCCTGTCTCCGCGTCGCGCTCCAGTCGGTGACCAGACCGAGATCTCGTCAGCTGCCTCTGTACGTAGTCCTCTAGTGCGTCTTCCTCGCTCTTCATCAAGTATTTGTGCAATATGATCAGAAACACGCCGATCGCCACCGCGAACATCCCGGAGCAGACCAGTTCGTTGAACCAGCTGACGGAGCCGACCGTGCTCCAGGACGTGACGTTGTCGGGCAGGAAGCCGGAGCCCAGCAGGAAGAGGCCGAGCACCAGGAACACCACGCCCAGGTGGAGCATACCGACCGTTGAGACGACCTCATTCTCGGTGGGATGGGGCTTTCTGAAGCGGCGTCGTTCGAGGCTGCCGGTGGAGCAGTGCGGGGAGGTGACTCCCGACTCTGAGGACTGTAGCGAGTAGCGTCGCTCGCGCGCGCGCTGCTGCTCGGCGCGGCGCTTGCGCTCGCGGCGGATGGCCAGCGCCGAGTGCAGGCCCACCGCGTGCATCCTGCAAGCACGGGCACGGGTGAGTGTCTGTGTGCAGCGGCGGCCGCAGGCGCGGGCGCGCCTCAGCGGCCGTCGACCCGTGCCCGTGCCCGGCCGCGCAGGAAGGAACTTGACGTGCGCTGCTCAACTGCGCAGCATTCTCAACACTCAGTTACTTAGACTACTTAGACTAGCGCCCGCCGTCTCAATACAATGCACTTCTTATGTTTAACATCAAGTCCGTTCCTACTTATTATACACATAGTTATAATAATAATAGTTTCCTATACAGTAACATTGTTGAATCTGAGTCACTTTAAATATCAAGTAAAATAAAACCATTATGTGAAAGTTATCAAAAAGCATGTCACGTATTAAACTCCGGAACATACAGCGACACTAATATTTGGCAAATGTGCCTGTAATACGGCGTGAGTCGATGACGGCGCGTGTAGCGAGCCCGTGCGACATTTCCAGAGGTCCGGGTCACAATGACGGACCCCTGTTAAATTATTCACGGGAGTCGTCCTCAATTTGCGCAGCTCTTCGTGGAAGGGAAAACTTTTAGCTTGTCCAAATATACATTAACTACATCAAGGGGAAATATAATTTAAGGTCCGGGGCTTTGTAATTTCTGAAATTATTAATAAGCTCGCTCCATCTTTGCTTTATTCAATTTTGAAAGGTTGTGTACGTAAATATCAGTGGCGAAGCGTCCTTATAAGCCGATTCCCATCGGCTTCCCTTTCGAATTTCAAGAAAGAAGCATAGGTATAAGTTATAATATAGGTATAGGTATAATTAATATAATCATTTAAACCACACAATTTAAATATGTAGGTATAACAAAACGCCTACCACCGTAAAAAATAGTCTATAAATTACTTGAAATATTTTGCTCCTACTAAACAAGCCGCGGCTTCCTCCTCCATACAAAACTACGCTTGCGTGACGTCATCCACGCCGCGCCGCGCGATGTTCGCAAAATAAGGGCGAGCGGTAAGCCGGCTCACGGAGCGGGTTCCAGCCAATCAAAACTCGCGAGTGAACGAGAAAGAACGCGTCAAGAGTAGAGTAGCTATATCTGTCTACGCGCGAGTGACAGCGCTTAGAACTCTCAAATATGTAAACAAACAAATCAGACAAATTCACTCTCATTCTTCTTATTTTGTTTTAGATAATACCATTAACAATTTGTTCTTTGTACTACTTAATTGAATTTATTAGTGTATCATTTAGAAATAACATAGTTCGTGTGTGTACATTATTTTATGTTAGTTTAAGTGTTTTAGTTACATTATGTCAACATAGATGGCGTTGTGCATTTTTATGCAAATCCTGAATCGCGGTGTTAAGATTCTCCGCGATTTAATGACCCTACTTGGGAATTGATAATTTTTGTGTTCACCAAGTACATAATTTTGATTAAGTAGTTGGCAGTATCATTACTTCCTACTAATCCCCGCAATCGCACTGTGACCTGGTACTCAGTACAAGTACAGTGTGTGTAGTGAAAAAAATAGAGGTACCTACGTTGAAATGAGTTACTTTGATACGCAGACAGTTTGCATCAGGTTTCTTTTTAGTGTACCTACTTTTAAAACTTAACTAGGATAGCATTTATCGCATTAGACTGTTTTCCGACAGATTATTTACTTTAGAAAGGAACTTATTTTTCAAGGTTAAGTTTTGAGAATAAAAACGTTATAAAACTCGGGCATGCCGCTCGGGTGAATTACCTACCAATAATACGTCAATATTAAAATTTCTAACGTCCTGACGGATTGATGAAACACATACCTACGATAACAATGGCTAACAGGCCGTTGTAAATTAAATACTTAAAAGGTATTGTTTCTAGTGCCAACTTTTCTCAGATTCTAGTAGTTAATATACCTAACTAAAGATAATAAAGTTTTATAGATATTAATAATCTGCCGAATTCCTCGAGAAAACAGTGCTAAAAGGTGGACTGAGAAATTACCTCCATTACCTCTCCCCCCCATCCCTGAGTACTCCCCCCCCAGTTTTTTTTGCTGCGGCTTCCCTATTTCATTAAACCACCCTTCGCCACTGGTAAATATGGCCCCACAATCCCTTCTATTTTAGTTCAATCTCTTTACATAATATATACCCACCAAAATTTAAATAAAAGCGAACCAACAAAACATGTATGTACAAGAGATGTAGTGAAGAGTTCGTGACGTCACACAAACTAGTACAAAGCCCCGGCTCCAGCTGTCCCGAGTCCCGAGTGTGACACATTGAAGCGCCTCACTGAATGCTGGCGCTTGAATGAGGCCTTGTAACTAAAAGCCTGAAAGCGCCTGAATTTCATAATGTAGCCAGAAATGTTTGAATAAACATGGCGATGTTAAGGGTCTAGTTTTCATGTTTGTGAATAATTACATTACCTATTTATACATCATTTGGGATTATAGCTCGCTTTCTCTTAATGAGCGCGTGGAACATTCGAGTATTGTAGCTATGTAAGGGGATTATGTTGAACAAAATGCAAATGCTTAAATTCAACAACACACGGAAAAGGTTTTTTACAATAGGTTAATTGTTACAATCTGAATTTAATCATGAGATAATCTACTATACTATGTTTAATATTTCTGTCACAAAAACCTAACGAATGATTCATAACAAATGTACATTCGACCTTCCATTACCGAGCCTTCACCAGCAGTGCTGAACCCTGGAGACTTGCCAACCAGTAGTACTGTTAATCATTTCTACTGCTGCATAAATACTGAACTAGTTAACTGGTTTACGGAGCCGTTATTTATCCCTATCAGTAGTTAGATGGAAAATATTGTAACTACTGTGGTACTACTTAAGTTATTTAGTTTTGTAGGCTTTCTTGTGGTTTTATTTGAGAATAAAAATAATTGGTTCATGAACATGAATAAAGATATCTTTGTGCTCTATTAATTTATTTTAATCGAGTAACTGGTTAACCAACCATGAAAATAACAAACACAAAATTGAATATACTAGAATAAGTCATAGTTCAATAGTACAAAGGTATCTTCAAACAGGTAGTTCCTTTGTCCGCAGTATCTAACAATGACATTGCATTGAATGCAACAGTTTCTAGGAACGGAAGCACTGATCGGTAATTGGCAAACATATAGACAGACCCTCTTGACATGGCCATTCTCTGAATGTAGCTTGCGTACTAGGAGATCAGAGGTTGTGAGAGTTTCCTTTCAATAGGTTTTTGTACCTACATATGTATACGGTACCTATGTGTACATATATAATTCTGAGTAAGAAAAGTAAGTGATATTGATGATGAAAGATAATTAAAGAAAGAAGGCAATATAAGTTAAATACATAGTAGAAGTTATCGTATTCAATAAAAATATGTGGGTGTAACTGAGCATGTGTACTAGAGGTAGCGATGAACGAGTGTCATATTGTTTTCACATCATTGAAGATTCTAAACGCAACATCGTGAAAGTGTAAGTTTCAACCGCAAGAATTTACACGCTAAATGAGTTTCACTCGAACGCTAAGCTTGAATAACTCTAAAACGATTTAGTTCTAAAAGCAATTGGTCTGGAACTTGAACATTACACGTAAACGTTACCTCAAAGCAAACTTATCAGCCGTTGACTACAAAGCAAGCAATTTTATCCGTCTGTGCAAACGAGCCTTTACGCGCACCGGAGCAACTCGGCGCGCGCAATTAAAGTCGACCTATGTAAATACCACTTTTAAACTTACGGAAAAGCAGAATTGTTCTTTATTTTCTTTTCGGTTACTTGAGGGAGGAATTGGACGGTGTAGGCGAAACAAAAGCGGGTGCAAAAGGTTGCGAAACCTCTTTGTTAGTGATAATTGTTGGAACTGGCTCTTGCCAAATGGAAGACTTTTAAAGACGTAGACGCGAGCAGACGTAATTTTGGGCATAAATCTAGACTAATGTTAAATACACAAAGAAATAAAATCAAACACTTGTATTAAACGTCGCGTTGTTTCTCCAACAATATGTCGCCAACAGATAAATCTTATTGGCAGCAGTACTTGGCAAGATGCCACCCATCCCGGGCTTAGCCCGAAGCCTGTTGCCGATCCCAAGGGGGTTGACGAGGGGCGGGGGAGGGGTATCTAATATCTGTCTAGACGGAAAGCCTTTGTGCAGTCGAGTCAAAGATGGCTGCACTTGAAGCCCTTTGGCTTATCGTAAATCGTAATGAGCTGTGTTCAATTTTGTTTTATATTGGTGGGATCGAGAATCTTCCACAACACGATTATAATGTGTGTGAAAACTCGTGAAAAGTGAGGTTAAATATAAATTCCTTGTAAGCGTGAGAAAGTAGACGATCTGAAAGTACTAGGGCGCCAAAACTTAGTAGCAGGTAGCACGTATCGTCAATCATCTCTATCTTGGCAACCCAAGTCGCAAGTTAGGACTCTATAAATATTCTACAGGGTCTTTAAACACTAATAGTTCTCATAACCACGCCTTTTACTACTTTGTGGTGCAAAATGGAAATTCAGACTTTCTGTGTGCCTAGTACCTAGAACATTATTCTAATGGCCTAGTTGGCGGGAATCCAAATGTATTGTTTTTACTAGCTCCAGTATAAGGCAGAAATTCTTAAAGGGGACTATTGTAAGTGTTTAGAAGATATAAAACAGGCTTGTTGGGTAACATGTTTTTTGTCCAATAAGCGGCCATTTTTTTCTCTTGCTTTTTTAAGACTACATACTCGAGCCAAGTGATTTGGGGTGGAAAGGCCAATAAAGATTTATTATGGCTATGGTTAGTCTAGACATGTTTGTTATGTGATAGTGGCAAAAACGACTTTAAAATAAAATATTATTTTATTTAAGATTTGATTACAAGTTTAACAATAGAATGTCGGAATAGAACTGACTTACTTTAACTTAAGGGCACGTATTTATATGAAGAAATCAATGGAAAAGTAAATAACAACTTAAATAATCACTATTGGCTAATTACTTAATAACATCCTTTGAGAACAGTAAATAGTTGTAACCTAAATGAGGTACATGAGATATTAATAATACATTATACAAATCGTTAGTAAAATAGAGTTCAAAGATTGAAAGATAAATAAAGTAAACAATATTGACAATGTAAAAATAAAGTACAAGTAGGTATATGAGAAGAAAAGGTAAATAAGCACATAGGAAGGAATGTTATATTATATAACACCTCCCCGCCTAGAATAAAGATTGGGCGTTAGCGCCGAATCTTTTTGGAGTGGAGGGATTGTCGTCGCTGTCGTCTTCGGAGATACATGACGTTGTGGTTTGGTTCAACGTGGTCATCGGGATGTTCTGAATGTGACGTGTTGATCGATGTCGTCGTGATGTTCTTCCGAAGCAGTTGTTGAAGATCTGGATGCAGTGGTTGTCATCGTTATTGCGATCAAAGTTATTTGCAACTCTTAGACATCTTCTGAATAATTTATACATCAAAAATGATAGCATGAGGGTTCCTGTTGTGAAGTAGAACCAAGAAAATCTATTCTGGTGTCGTTGGATGAAGGGTTTCTGTTTCATCTGCTGGATTTCTTCGTTATGTTTATCTAGTTGATGTTTGAGGTTGTTGAGTGAGTCTAGTGGAGTTTCGTTGATTGAGATAGGTAGAAGGTTTGGAAAATGATGATCTTCAGTTTCTTCGAAGCAATCTTCAGTTCTGATGTCAGGAACTATAATCGGGAATGTGATGTTGTCTTCCTTGCTTTGGTGTGCTGACAGCGTACTGTATCCCGTGTGAAGTTTACAGTTTGTTTCAAGGGTAATAATTCCTGATCCGTAGATGTTGTGATGCGAGACTTGATTGTTGCATTGAAGGATGCACTGTGTTGCGTTACTGAGGATGTAGAGCCATCTGTTGTTTTCCAAGCGTTGGAATGTGTTGATTTGTGCAGCGAAGGTTGTAGTTGTACAGATGGTGGGGATGTCGTTCGAGACACTGAGTAGGATTTGTAGCTCACAAACAGGGCGTGTATCAGAGTTGTAGACGATGATATCTCGGCACACGCTTCTTCTTTCAGCGTATGTCTTGCAGTTGTCCAAGGAGCTCGTGGATACGTAGTGTTCACCACTAGGGTTTGTGGCCAAATACTTATGCTCTGGTAGGATGGTGGTATAGAGAGAGGAATTGGGATGTTGGATAGGGATTGAATAGATATGGTAGAGTTTAAAAGATGAGTGGGAAATCTAATATATAAACTAATCTGTTTGAGTACACGTAAGCAGAGAGTTGAGACGAATCTAGGATTTTATTGATGTTGTCGATGGTAACAGGACTAACTAATTGTTTATTAGATCTAGCGTGGTTGGATAAGAGAAGATTTTTATATAATTTATTAAGAGAAATGATTGAATGATGAATTATGTTTGATTTTGCAAATAAAATACTCGAGAGGCAATCGTCAATCTCGTTTTCGAGATTGGTAACCGATTCTAGTATTAAAATTGAGATTGATGAGATATCTTCCGTAATTTTTAAATCGAAAATAGTTTTAGAAGTACTGTTAAGGTATTGATTTAAACGATCAATGTTTTCATTTATGACCTGTTCATCATAAGAGATTTTAAATATCGTTTCGTTGAAATTCCTAATAGTACTAGAAGTTATTTGGATTTGTTTCTGCATTACTCACCTCTTTAATGCAGAAACAAATCCAAATAACTTCTCGATCGAGTTCACGTTTCTCAAGCATATCGATACATTCGTCATAATGTTTCGCGTCTTTGGCATCTGGAGTGCCGATGAGGTATTTCAACAACGAACTAAGCCCATCTAAAAGTTCTCTTTTCTGTCTAGAATTCTTACCTAAGTAAATATTTAGTTCGGAGAGTCTGTTATCTATTTTATCGAGGTTAGTCTTAAGATACGATTTAGTGGATAGAACATTAGGAAAAGCGGGATATTTTACATAAAATTGTTCGAATCTAGAAGCTAGACGTTTTAAGGATTCATGAGCAATAAATAGTGGTTTAAGATCACGGTAAACGATGAGTTTCCATGAGTCATCAGATATGGTGATAGAGCCTTCTTCTTTATAAAATAATCCGGCATGCGTAGGCAGCGGTTGAGTTAGATTGGCAACGATTGCGAATTAACCTTACGTTTACTTATAATGTAGTTCTTAATATAGATGTAAAACTTGTAGAGAAGAATGTATAACAATAATTTTAGAATTGAGCAAATGATGAAACTAGTATAAGGATTCTGTATAATATCGTTAAAGTTATAGGAGTTAGGGGATTGAGCCGCTGTAGAGCTGACCCTGTAAGAGTAAAATAAAACTAGAATCTAAATTTAATGAATTATACTAAAATAGATTTTTTTTTCTGCTTATTCTTATTAATACTAAACTAAGGTTTCATGCAAATGGTATGGTCTGAGCCTATTTGCATGCACTAGTTGGTTACGATTGGCTTTCTGAATTACGTAGTTATGATTGAAACCAACACGTATAACTTGATAAGGACCTTCCCATTTAGGGTCCAAATTGTTTGGATTAGGAACTTTTAACATAACTTTATTACCTATTTGATATTGCGCAAAGTTTTTAATCTGACTATCATATCGATCTTTAGCTTTTTCTTTCATAGCCTGCAAGTTTTTAAGGGCTGAGTCTCGAGCGATTCTCAATCGTTCGTTTAAATCTTTTAGATAATCACAGGCTGTATAGTCGGGAATAGTTTTAATATTATAAAATGGACGTGGCTTATAACCAAATAATAATTCATGAGGTGTGTAGTTAGTGGAATTATTAACTGAGGTATTATGACACATAATGGCAAAAGGTATAATTTTGTCCCAGTTTTTAAGTCGACGACTGTGATACATTCGTATGTGATCACGTAAGGTAGCGTGGAATCTTTCGAGAGCGCCATTTGTTTGGGGATGATACGCAGTATTGAAAGTATGGTTGGAACCGAGAAATTTTGTTAATTGTTTTAAAACATTATTCATGAATTCAGTGCCCTGATCGGAATGAAATCTTTTAGGAACACCGTAATGTTGACAAAAATAAAGTAATTCTTTAGCCACAGTTACGGCTTCTTTATCGGGAATAGGATAGGCTTGTACGAATCGAGTTAGGTCATCTTGAAGAGTTAAAACATATTTATTATTGTTATCGCTAATGTCTGAATAAGAGACAAGGTCCATAGACACTCGTTCGAATGGTTCAGTTGATTGTGATGTAATTATCATAGGAGCTTGAAAGTTTTTTCGTTGTATTTTATTACGCTGGCAAGTAACACATGAATCGATGTAAGTTTTGATATCGTTTGTCATGCCTTTCCAAAAGAAGTTGTCACGTATTTTTCTGTTAGTTTCTAAGATACCGCGATGTCCTGAGAGAGGTTCGTCATGGTAGGTCTTCAGTATTTGAGGAATTTCCTCAGGTTTTGGATATTTTATATTGTTTTTACAGATTGTAATATCACAATTATACATTTCGGCTAAATATGATGTAATGCGTAACTGTTCGTTGCCTTTCATTTTACAGGTGAGATCGTTTTGTAGATCAGGTACAAAAAGAGATTCTATTTTGTTATGTTGTAGACATGATAATAGTGATTTGAAGTAACTTTCGGAATCCCAAGGATCAAAATGTGTAGGTCTTGTAGGACAGAAGTATAAGTTTTGATTTTTATCTGAAATAAGGAGATCGACATCGTATAGAGATTTAGGTTTTTCTAAATAAGGTTTTGTCTGAGAGCAAGATTCAATTGCTTCATTGAAAATATTATTCTTATCTGAGAGTTGACAAGATATGGGGACAAATACATTTTTATTTCGTGGATCTAAGAGATTATCAGGAGATATTTTTAATTTCGGACTGTTGAAAGAAACATCTTGAGATGTAAAATGTTCGTAATTCATTTGTAGATAATCAGTAGAATCGGAAGACGGTGGATCGTCTGAAGATAGATCTACGATATTGGAGTTCATTATTGGTGGGCGTGATAATGCATCTGCATTTGTATTAATTTTTCCTGCTTTGTAAATAATTTCGTAGTCATACTCCTCTAGTTTTAATCTCCAGCGGACGAGACGACTACCTGGGTCTTTGATGGAGAAAAGCCATGTTAAAGGTTTATGATCGGTAACGATCTTGAATTTTCGGCCGAATAAGTAAGGACGGAAGTGTTTTACAGCCCATACGATTGCAAGGAGTTCGCGTTCTATTGTAGAGTAATTAGATTCAGCTTTGTTGAGTGTACGTGAAGCATATGCTATGGGTAAGTCTTTACCGACTTCACCTTGTGAGAGAATAGCACCTATAGCGTGAATCGAGGCATCTGTTGTTAGAACGAATTCTTTACTAAAATCTGGATATTGTAATATAGGGGATGTAGTGAGAATATTTTTGCAAGTATCGAAAGCGCGTTGTTGGGATTCACCCCAAATGAAAGGTACGTCTTTCTTCAGGAGTCCGGTCAAAGGTTTTGTTATCCGACTGAAGTTTGCTATAAAGCGCCTGTAATAACCTGCAAGGCCTAGAAATGATTTTATGTCTTTGCAAGATTTAGGAACTGGAAATTCTCTGACCGCTCTGACTTTGTCTGGATTTGGCTTGACACCTTCACTAGAAATAATATGTCCCAAATAAGCTACTTCTTTCCGCATAAATTCGCATTTATCAGGTTGGACTTTCAGACCGTTTTTCCTGAGTCGGTTGAAGACTTCAGTAAGTTTCTGTTCGTGTTCCTGGAGACTGGATGCGAATATTACTATGTCATCTAGGTAGACAAAACAACGTTCACCTTGTAAACCTTGGAGGACACTATCCATAGCACGTTGAAATGTAGCAGGGGCATTTTTAAGACCGAATGGCATTCTAAGGAACTCGTAATGTCCATATGGTGTGTTAAAGGCTTTCGGGATGTCTTTGGGGTCAAGTTCAATTTGGTGGAATCCCGAGGCAAGATCTAAGGTAGTGAAGTAAATGGAATGGCCCAGCTTGTCTAGAATGTCAGTTATGTTGGGCAAAGGATAACTGTCTCCTATAGTGATATCGTTAAGTTTGCGATAGTCGATGACTATACGCCATTTTTGTTTCCCTGACGCGTCTAGTTTCTTGGGGACTACCCAGATTGGGCTACTCCAAGGAGATGAACTTGGTTGAATAATATTTTGATCTAGCATCTTTTGGACTTGTGATTTTACTTCTTGTTGATGCACATACGGAAATCGATAAGTCTTTGTGTTAATTGGCGTGTCTGATGTAGTGGGGATTGTGTGTTTGGTGTGGTTTGTGAATGTCAAAGGTTCGTTTTCTGTGATGAAGATGTCTGAAAAATCCATGACAATTTTATTTAGAGATTGATTTTCTTCTTCATTGAGGTGATCTCTGCGAATGAGTTTGTCTACTTTGTTTCGTTTGTCATTAAACGTATGTGTATTCGTTGAATTTATTGGAATATTATTTGAAGATTCTATTGCGACTAGTTCTGATGCATGAACTCTAGGTATTAACACAAGTTTATCATTGTTACCGGAATTTACACAAGTAATTAGGAATTTGTTATCTTTTACTGTGACTAAGGCGTTAGGAATAGTGACATCGTCGCAAATGGTTTGTTTTTCGATTAAGGCGGGTCCGTTTTGAATATCATTAGTACAACATGTGATAACAGTTTCAGATCGTCGACCTATGAACTGTTTGTTATCTACGGGTTCGGTTGGTTTTTCTTCAATATGAAATAATTTGTAAGTACGATCTCGTATACGCATGGTTTTTGATTGTACGTAGATATTGGCATTGAACTTGCTCATGAAGTCATTGCCCAGGATACCGTCTGCTTTAATGTTGAGGTTTGCTATATGAAAGTTGAATTTCGGGAAATGATCTAGGGAGATTTGAGCTCTACCGAAGCTTTGAATAGAAGATTGGTTACCAGATATACCTACAATCGATACGACGCACGATTGGTCTAGAGGGGCACTACCAATATGTTCCTTATTAAGGACGGATATAGCGGCTCCTGTATCGATAAGTAATGTTACCGGTTTACCTTCAACGTGGAATTGGCAATGTAGAAGATTTTCTGGAGGTACGTTTAGCGTAGAGATAGTAATGGGTTCAGTATACATAGCTTTAGAATCTGATTTTGACATAGAATTAGTATTTGAGTTTGGCATAGATTTAGATTTGGATTTAGACATAGAATTAGAATTTGAGTTTGAATTAGATTTAGATTTGGATTTAGACATAGAATTAGAATTTGAGTTTGAAATAGATTTAGATTTGGATTTAGAAATAGAATTAGAATTTGAGTTTGAAATAGATTTGGGATGTAATTGTGTTTGAACCGATACTTCTTTCGTGGTTGTAGTTTGAGTGCTAGCGTCACGAAATTGTCCCCGATGGACTGGATAAGAGGAAGTATGTTTTTCGGAGTTGGTAATTACTGAATTTGTAGTGTTTCGAGACTCGGTATTGTTGTCTGGACATTGTAAGAGTGGGCTGAAGCGGTTCCCGAAGGCATGCCCAACACCTCGGCCGCTTCTGAGTTTAAATTATTTATTTTCGCGGATGGAACTGCTGCGCGTTGATTTTGTGGTATTTGATTTTTGAAACTATTGTTGTATTCTCTTTTTCGGCATTCCGAAATCAGATGACCCATTTTTTTTGCAATAATTACATTGCTTAGGTGAGTTTCTAAATTGTGGAATGGCTTTTGGTTGTACCGATTGGTTTTTAATCTGACTGCTAGGGATATTATATAAAACTTGTCTGGCTTTGTTCATGTTTCTTATTTTTTCTTCTTGAATTGCGAAATTTCCCGCATCCAATAGGCTTTCAAAAGAACGAACGCGAAGCATCATCCCTATGTCCGAACTTAGACCGTTTACAAATACATTGAGAGCCGTCTCTTCGGTAGTAGCTTTACGACCCTCTAACGTAGAATCTATGATTTCGGCCGTTAGTTTTTCTATAATTTTGCTTCTACATAAATCAACACGAAGGAAGAATTCTGTGATGCTTTCTTGAGGCTTTTGGAAGTAGGATTGTAGTTCTAGATTTAAGTGAGCTAGCGTTTTTGTTTGGGAGAATTTCTGGATAAGAAACTGTTTGAGGTCGCACCATTTAAAAAATTGTTTAGAATGGACGTCTGATGAACCCGGTCCAGTGAGCTTATTTAAGGCGTACGTTAAGAGAACTGTCTGTTGATGTACTGAAGCAAGGTTAAACGCGGAGTCACACGACCGAATGAATCTATATACTTGAGAATTTTGCGAGGTGTCAAAGTCAGGAATTAGTTTTAAGAGAGTCTCTAGGTCCATCTCTGAGTTGGGGGAGACTTTAGTGTCTGGCATCGTGATATGAGGTTTTGAATGTAAAATATAAGATTTAAGGAATTAGGATTGAATGATCAATGGGAAATAGAGAGGTAGCAGAGCAATATGCGTTTTAGGCCACTTACCATAACAGTGAAATACTGGTCGCGATGCTGAGCTTCATTACTCGAAGGTCCGGCGAAGTTGTTTAAAAGCCTTCAGCTACCGTGCTTCGTCACTAGGCGATTTTGACCGTTTGGAGTCTACACGTTTAACTTCGTCTTTATGCACACGCGATCCTACCGACTGCGCCAAATTTGTTATGTGATAGTGGCAAAAACGACTTTAAAATAAAATATTATTTTATTTAAGATTTGATTACAAGTTTAACAATAGAATGTCGGAATAGAACTGACTTACTTTAACTTAAGGGCACGTATTTATATGAAGAAATCAATGGAAAAGTAAATAACAACTTAAATAATCACTATTGGCTAATTACTTAATAACATCCTTTGAGAACAGTAAATAGTTGTAACCTAAATGAGGTACATGAGATATTAATAATACATTATACAAATCGTTAGTAAAATAGAGTTCAAAGATTGAAAGATAAATAAAGTAAACAATATTGACAATGTAAAAATAAAGTACAAGTAGGTATATGAGAAGAAAAGGTAAATAAGCACATAGGAAGGAATGTTATATTATATAACATGTTCACCAAAAAGTTAATACTCTATTTTGGACATTGATGCCGTTATTTTTACTTTATTCTAGAGATCTTAATGGTATTTAACTAAGTACTTTCCCGAGCACTGTTGTTTTTTCCTGAAGTATCCTTAGGAATTCCCAATGGTGCTGTTCCTTTTTAAAATGAAAGACAGATCCACACCAATAAAGCCATCAAAATATATCTCAAGTACATCGTATTTACACAAACAGCCCTTAAAACCCTCTCTTTGTTACGTTGCACGTAAAAAAGATAGGATGGCCATCCACTTAGTAGCGAGGGGCGATAGAAGCCGTCATTAGCTGCCAATAGCCATCAATTTATCAGCACTCATCGGCCCCACGGAAAGGGTTCCCAATCGTAATTAATCCTGATATTATCCGAAGTGGGTCTAAAGTATCGAATTCGTTTAATGATCAGTCGACCTCGTTAAAAGCTTCGGAGATATTTTTAGGCTTGTTCGAAATGTCAAAATGTATTTTTAGTGTTGTTTACAAAACATTGCGTTATTGATAGATAAGTAGTTGCAAGAAATGTTTTGCTCTTAAGTTTTCAGAATCGATTATTTCATTGTTATTGATTGTTCCTGAACTTTAGACGGTTCGAGTTTATTTTTGTATTTTCTTGTAGGAGTAAAATAAGAAAGTTTGGAAAACCTATTTTGGATATTTACTTGATCTTGTTTTTGTACCATTAGTCCGACAGGTTCCCGTAACGTGATTATAACATGGACATCGCAGTAACGTCATCACTATCCAAGGTTTGAAAGTTTTATTATCTGAAGTGCATTTCAATTAGCCGTACGTACGTAAAATATCAGTAGATTGAATCTAACCACACAGCTTTTATTCACATAACACCTATCGTTAATTGCATTCCACAACGAGTAGGCAAACGTTCAATATAGTTAACCGAAGCGAGTTACTGAACTGTCGGCGTCGCTCTAACTATTGATTACGGTACACAAACAATTTAACTTTAATCTATTGTTCAAACAGCCGTTTACGTGGCATTCATCTTGCGGTAGTTTTTCATTATTTACTAAACGCTGAGTCTATAAAATAAGAGCAGAACATTATCAATCATAGTTATTACTATCTGAGTGAGCAAGATGAACGATTTGTTGAATGTAAACATTCGGATCTTCACGTATTCTGTGCCGAAATAGATGAGCAGACTGTGAGACGCCTAATTTTAAACTTGGAACGCCACAGTCTAACTAAGCTTCTATATAAATCTATGCAGTGGTTCGAGTTGAACGTTTTCACAGAACAATGGTGCGGTTTGGTAACGCGAAATGGGCGGGTCTACTGTGTTGTTTTGCTTCTCTATGTTTTTTGGCCTATTTTTTTTCTTATTGTTGACAGAGCATTTTTGTTTTGTTTTTGCTCGGTCCTTTTTCTTCCTATACATTTATAAATGTTCCAGCGAGGTTGTTTAGTAGATAAAGTAGTAAATGCATATCACAAATTCGCATAATGATGTAACAATTGCTCATCTACTACTGCCATTCAATGCAATTTTCATACGGCTTCCATGTGACCTAGATATATCTAGTAACTACTTCTATGAGTTTTATCCGTCTGTCATACCTATTTTATAATATGTAGGTAAAGAGTATTTGGAATATTCTTATTGATTAACAATTTTGACCAATATTTACTTATATCGCTCCTCCCACCGAATAATATCGTAATGTGACATAACGATGCTTTTCGTTTTATTGCATATTCGTCATGTACATACTCTTTTACACCTTGTAAATTTTTTTCACATTTTTCCGATAAGTATATTACAAACTAGATTTTTTGTAATAACCATAGCATTATTATTCTGTTACAGATTTATTGTGCTTATTTACTTGAATAACATCACTAGTAGTGATTACGGGTAGCGCTGCAAATAAGATTTTCAATATGTTACAATAACGATATTATTCGAGTAAGAACAAACAGACAGCGTGCACAATAATAGTATACTACAATGGTATTCATTAAACAAAGACAACCATAATAATGTCCAGCAGTGGACTGCGATAGGCTGATATGATGATGAATAATATCGTAATGTTGTTTTGCGAAATAATGTTTTTCTAGCGTTTCCAGTAAAAAATATTTTCTTAAATAACTTCGTTCTAATAAAATAAACAGTAAATAAATTTGTTTAGAATGATTCTATAAATAAATAGCTTTTATTTGATATATAAATTATTCTATTAGGTTGCACATTTTTTCCAATAATCTTAAAAAAGCACTGTTTTATTTTTCCTGTAAAATTTGAATTTATTGATAACGATATTATTCGGTGGGAGGAGCGATATGACGGGCTAATATTTATAACTACGATATATCTGTCCCACTTCTCACAATTCCCAACTCTAGGCAACACTTATTTAAACTTGTACCTGTACCTTCCGAGTTCTCATGCGACCCTAGTTATGTCTCGTGGGGAGAAAGTTAGGTATTGCACTCTGCATTAGTTTTGTGCACTCAGAACTTTAATATTTGATTAATATTGTTTTGGACGAGTTTAAATGTCGATACATATTTACACTAATGGTTTTACATTTACAGGAGTTATTAAACTTTACGAATGACGATCGATCAAATAAGTGTAAATGCTAACTTGTTATTCATTCATTTAAAAATGTATCATCAAATAATTTTGAAGTGAAAAAAGCAATCTCAAAATCTTTCACTTTAGACACGATAGTTTCTATTCCATTTTAAATTGATTCAAGAAAACTAGGGTTTAGTGAACAAGATTAATGGCATAAAGTATTCAGTGGTCAGTCAGGTGTGTAACTTGGCCCGTGTCGCCGCCAGGTGGCGCCACGCTCGACCGGGCACTGGCCAACCGCCAACATACTTATGGTACCCTAGTACTTTACCAGAGTTAGGATTTGCTTGAGTTATTATGGAAATCATTTATTTGTTTCAATCGGTCTGAAAATTCGAAGTGAAAAATATTACGTTTGAATAATAGAGACTAATTTTTTTGGAAACCATCAGTTCAGTACGTAAAATAAAGGCGCCAAAGGTCCACCATCCCATTAGCAGTACGAAAAAATGCTAGTAAATATTTGAGTAATTAACATAGCCCACAGAACGAGTGCCGCTGGCGAAAGAAACGTACATGCGCAGAATTAATTAAAATATCCCATTTTTGTATTAAACTCCACCGCAAATATGAATGTGAGCTTTTCATTTTGAAACGAAATGTGTTGGTTTTTCGTGCGGTGCCTGGTAAAAATTATTGATTAAACTTTTAAAAAGATTAAGGTTTCGTCGAATTCATTTGGTAGACATTAATGTTGTTAGCATAGTTGCGTACAATAATATTATTTTGTATAAGTATTCATTATTTTCTGCGCTCCTGGTTAATAAATATTATTATAATTTTCGTTAATAATTAATACCTAAATGATTTTTAGGTGCAATTTTACATGAAATTGGTTTATTGTATCAGAAACCTATCATTGTAGCCAAAATAGATAGACCCAACAGTCCGGGTCAAAAAAAATAATGCAACTAAAATTATATAGATAAACAACCATGAAAATATAATAAAATTAATACACAATAAATACCACATAAAAATATCTTCAACAGCTATAAAAATCGATGTTTAACCATTAAAATATAAATGAAGCTCTAATTCCATAACCAGTCCAGCTATAAATATTTATTATAATATTCTTAACACCCGGCCGGGTGAATGATCAGTACTGAGTCATAACCCAGTCTCACTGATTGATATACCATCCACTCTGGAGTGGTTTATTTGTACGCCGGACAGATGATCACCAGATACATTTGTGAAGTCGAATATTTTCATTTATAAACGTATTTAATCATTTATTATGCTTCATGGTTTTAAACTATTGAAGTTGCAAGTTGAAATAGTGACCAGCTAAACTAAACATTGACTAATACAACAATGGAAAGTTTCAACTACATTTCAGCGTTGTCTAACAACTACGATTGCAACTATCCAGGTTACACAGTAATGGACATCAAACTATTAATACACGCCGTTCAATCGGGCGATACAATAAAATGTGAGCGTTACATCGCTGTGTTTATATGTGCCAATCGTGCGTCACTGCGTTTCCTGGTCGTGTTGTATTGTAAACACTGGAACTAGGTCGTTAGGGCTTTGCTGCACGAGGTGAATTTGTATCAGTAGGAACAGAAATCAGATTGTTTTCATAGATTTTTGCGAAGAGAAATCTTTATTGTCAGAGGCCGAAAGTCTGATGTGAGACATGTGTCTAAGTGCAGATTAGAGCTAGGAAATTAATTAAATAGCTTCTTTTAATAAACCAGCAGCAAATGCTGTGTAAAGAAAGCTACCTACTGTTTTTATTTTAGTTCTCCTTTGATTAAATTTCAAGATAAATAATTCCCTGTAACGTCGCCTAGTTGCCAGTGCAAAAGTTTCTGCAAAATGTAGGAAATTAGATGGCTTCCAGATAAGAATTTTCCGTTCCTATTTTTATTAGTTTCAATTACTTAGAAAGAAATATTCCAGGAGATAAGAAAGAACAAGTACTAGGAAACCATATTCTAAAGGATGTTGAATAGTAACTTTGTCTTTAACCCCCCAACTTTAGACTAATTTTCACTAACCGCAACATGCTCGTCTAAAAACATACGTAGATATATTTTCAGCTGAAGCTCAAATGGAAATTGTGTGGGAGTTTTAACATAACAGCACTTCTGTGAAAGGACTACTAGACTGCCATGTGTAATTGGATGTTCGCTCAATTATTACGTTCTAGTTTTTCACTGGAAAGTTTTATTTTTTATACGATTCATACGATTCTTAATCGTAACAAAAAAGTTCATGACCATGACAGATAGAAAACTAAAACTCAAAGTAAAGTTTAGAATGTTCCCTATTCCTTACTTTTCTTCTAAAAAAATGCACTAGCTTAATAATAATGTCAAAATGAGGCTGAATACTAAAGTTACAAGAACATAATAGGTAGGTACTGTTGTAAACTCAGCTCTCGCGATGTAACCGGGTCGACCTACCCGTGCCAGTGACATAATTCTCTGATATCCGTGTCTCCCTACACGTGTACCACCTTTGATGTAGAGTGCTTTATAGTCGATCTGAACTCTTCATTTTTTATGAGATCCCGGTGCAGCCCGGTAATAAAGGGGCCATATGGCAGATGAACGGTTTCGCAATGTTGTTGGTGAAAAGTATGGATAGTATGAATGTATTGTGTCGAAAATTGCTTTTTAATTATCACAGGAAAAGTATCTAAGGCTATATTTTTTAATACACATCAGAAATATATTATTTTTTTTGGTAAATTTATTTTACCTCACTTTAATTACGACTTAATTACACCAGTTTCCTAAAACACGGTCTTAAAATTTAAATATTCGGCCTCAAAGTACCAGGGCTATATAAGAGTGAGGGGATGAATGCGGTAGCTCGGCGCATTTCCGCGGGGATACGTTTTAAAAGCAATTGGAGCGTGGCTGAGATCCCTCTGCGTGCTAGCTCGACGCTAACCCACATAAAATTAATATTACATGGCGTACTTGTACGAGTTCTTTTATTTTTAAACGAAATATTATGGTCGCCTAGTAGGTTAAGTGCTGCTTTTAAGAAGCTAAAGTAGTAAAACAAAAGCAATTACTTAATTTATAATTCTAGTCTTATCCCACACATGAGAACTTTTTACGAGAACAATTTTGTTGGTTTTAATTTTTCTTTCGACTTAATTACTTTTTCTACGTTTTATACTGAATTCATAAAGAAAAGTGTGAGTTATAACTTCATGTGGATTTTAAGCCAAGTTCTAATAAAGCCATTGACCTCCTTCACTAATAATGAAGTCTATCTTTTATTATGTATGTCCTTCAAGCGCTAACAGACAAATATTGACCGCACGCACTACGTCCGACATTGTTCTGCTGCCCGCGTCACGGGGGTAAAAACCTCATCAGTTCTTATTAGCACAGATATACTACGTCTGTTTAGCTTATACAGATTATATCAATGATTCATGCGTTTGCGAGTAAAAGCATTGTGAGATGGTTTATGTGGCAATCTGACGAATCTGAGATTAGGAATAATGTAAATTAAAAAGTTGAGTGAACGTTTCTTTTTAATATGCGAGTGGAAGTCTCGAGTATCTTAAAACAATTGCAATTTTTATTTTAAATAGCTTCACCATCATAAGTTTCCTCGAGCACAAGTACTCGTATCAACAGCATTTTCTTTCAGTAAATTGGTAAGCTCCTGTCACTTTACAAGTATTGCTCACAATAACATTTTACAAAGCTTTTGAAAAGGCTTCCATTGTTGTCATCGAAGACAAGGGCATAAAAAAGAACCTTCTTGTACCCTTTGTAATCTCGTTACAAAGGGAAGGCAAGACCAGGCGCCCATAGATTAAAGGAAATTGCACGCCGCTGCGATGATCGGACGCGATCGTAATCGTCCGCCCGCGATCGTCTGTGGACGACGGCGAATCGTACCCGCGATAAGCCTTATTGAGACACCATTACCCGGCTCTGATCATATTTTATCAGTTACCGGTTTGATAATGAAATGTCCCTTATAAATGCGCATGGGAAAGATATTCCCGTGAACTGTACTACGAAGAAAAGCTGGTAATTTATATGTATGTACTGATTGTACGTTACGTACTAGAGTGTTATCGACCAAATCTGTTAACATACAAGCAAGCTTCATAAGAACAATAAAACGAGAGGGGAACAATAAAACTTTTACTGAGTCCTCAGGTTTAATTGTATAAAAGTAAGTTTGTTTTTACGAGTTTCAGTCGCGAGTAAGTGGTCGGACATGCAGCGCTTTTCATTTTTCTGTATTTTTTTACAACTATAAACTATTCTACAACCAACAACTAACTATGAATTACATTATTTACTAATGTGAACTAGTGGGATTATCTAAGTAAACCAGATACGTCAATGTAACATTTCGGCTATTGAATTTGCTTTGAACTGGCATTTCGCATTCCCTTTGCAGTCAGAGCTCAATCAACGTCACATGTATTGTATGTGTAAACATTCCATCACGGATCCCGCCCATTTGCCATTTTGTCCGGCTAACGTTAACAGGGATTCGACAAAAATCCAAACGCAGCAAATAAAAATCCCGGGGTTGAGGTCGGTAACCTATTGTCCCGGGTCGACTGTAGTGTTAAGAGAAAAATATACTGTAGAATTTACATAAGGAATAGTTGAAGTTTACAATACGACGGTCTCCAAGTGCTTTTGTGTTCTGCTACCTTGGTAATTCGCTGCTTATGCTGCTTATGCTTGAAAAATGCACGGAGAATAGAAATGTAGGAAATACATGCATTTTTCATAGAAAAGAGAAAATTAAGTTAAATTCTAGTGAAAGTAGCAACATTCTGTACCTACCTACATACATAATAAATCAAGCTAGATAGACAATGCAAGTGCAAAAATCGGATCGATCCCTACAATGTTACCGATATCTCGATTTACACTTTATGGTCACATACTTGGAATCGAGTCATCGAAGTTTTATCCATTATTATTTTACAGCGCACTTCACTGGACAGTGTAGTACAGATAAACTTATCGATAACAGTGAATGAGTGTGACATATCGATAAGTATATCGACTGAAAGTTCGCGATGAAAATTGTTACAGTTGAATTGTTAACACAATTTGGTTATTTCAATATGCGGAAAGATCATTTTCTACACGGAAAGTTATGAAAATACTCGGATTTGGTACCTACATCAGATTTTTTATTCCTTTTTTTGCTTTTCTACGTCGTAAAGTCCTCGTAACATTCAACTTACTTTCAACCTTTCTTATCATAAACAAATATGTTATGTTCATCTGTTTTTGGACACCTTTATGTACTGTTTACTGTCATTGTCCGAGGGCGTTCGGGGCAGACGGAATAATGAACGATAAACTTGTGCTGTCAACAGCTGATTAAAAGATTAAAGATGAAAGCTGTTTTCAAAAAAACATAAATAAGGCTTCTCTTACATTTGAGAAAATATCCTGAAGATCGTATATCTGGGGTTGGCTAGGAATTAATTATATTTATTCTGAAAGGAACGTTTCTGTGCAATTACACTTTTATACATTGACAGTTTTTCAAAACAAACGAACGTATGTATGAAGCCCACTAGTCATGTCTATAAAAATCTACAACAAACTACCTGAAACACTAAGAAATGAAAAAAAAGACACATATATTTGCAAACAAATTGAAAAAACTTCTCCTAAGCAAATGCTACTATAGCGTTAAAGAATACCTTGACGATAAAAAGATAGTCGAATGAATAACTTTTGTTTTCCTAATCTACTATTGCATCTATTATTATTGTATCTACTACTGGAATTATTAAACTTTCTAGCCTTCTTTTGCTGTGCCCTAACAGGGTCCATAATATGTACCTAATTACCCTATTGTAACATCTTTATAACTTTATGGTATGCAAATAAATATGAATATGAATAATATCTCGTTGAAAAATTAATGGATCTTAATTGATTTGAAAGTTAAATATTAAATAAATAACGTAACGATTTGGCACATAGTCGTCCATATTATGCAAAGCGGCTAAGAGGATGAGAGATTGTGAGAGACATCGGTTTATCCTCGGCGCGACGCCTGCATACTAATCTCTCTGTGTTCCAACAAAACATGAACATTGAACACACTGGTGTAGAGCCTGGGAGAATATTGATTTGGTGGCTATTTTTTCTGGTTTCATAATTTTTATTCGATGACAAATAGGTTTAATAAAGAGTATCTTTAATTCTCAATTACTTTTCTACAAAAAAACGTCTTTGTATGATAATGAGGTTCTTAAATAATATCTGATTTATGATCAAGGTTTGTTTGAACTACTACACTGTAAACTTTTCTTTATGATCAGATCTTAAGATCTTTATTTATACAAAACCTTTTACATTGCTTAGAACTAGGATACAGAACATGGTTAACTAAAGGTAACACGGAATTGGAAAACCCAGATTCCTAAACTAGGTGATCCTGTGACTTAGGAGTCTGTGTTCTGCTGTCGCATACAATCAACCTTTATTGTGTTCAAACATAACCAAAAATAGTCATTGACAATGCAGGGTACAAAGTATAGATTTTAAAATTAATATAAGGAAAATTGGGGGTAGTCTTTTTGGTGTATAAGTGAGTGTATATGTAATATGTAAGCAAGTGGGGGTGTGTGTGTGTATGAATGGGGGTGTCTGTGATATATTTGTACCAGGTCGAATTTTACACTCAGTTATCTTATTGGCAGAAGAAGTAGAGATTCGTAAAATTCAGTAAATAGAATACACAATTATTCCAATCAATCCTTACTTCCACAAAACATATTCCGTGACGGTATATCTAAGGAGATCATAACGCCAAGCGCAAAGGTGAGTTACACAGGATGAGCTTAACCCCGAACTAGGGTGGTACATAATAATTCAACTAAGGAACCCGGCCGCCAAGACTCTTGGCCGCTCGCTGCCAAGATAATAACTTGGCTGACAGAGATAACGGGGATTTAGTTGCTTGGAACTAATTGGGTGAAGATATTCAGGAATCTGTGTGATATTTGTCTTAATCATATGATTGTTGAATTTCTTAAGTATTGATAAAAATGGAAAATGGAAAAACAAGTTTTAAAAAAGCTTTTTATGGATTATACTACTAAAAGTAAGTTAGTTACAGTCGTATTAAATCATATTAGATCATATTAGAAGTTTTTACAAATATTCGCTACATACTCAATTGAAAACCGACGCCCCCCGCTGGACAGTTAATAGAACAATATTCCTTTGATAAAGCCGCCAGTAAATAGTAGTACTTAATATCCGATACTATCACTGATAAGATACTGTGTAATATAGTATTGATACGTCAATAAAAATAATAAACTGCACTATGACGCACTCGGCATACAACCTATGTGGAAAGTTTTACTGAAAATCCGGATATAAGAAAAATAATGATAATGCCGGAAACAAATTGTCAGTTTTTCTTTCCTATCTTGTGGTATAATCTGGCGAAACCTCAAGCTATTTAGGTACCTAGATAAAAGTAAAATCAAAAGAGATACTCCGGTAAAAAGATTTGATTTTTTCAGAATCAGAATAAAGAAAAAAAAGACTTGCAAATGCTTTTTCTCTTAAACACATAAAAACACTGTAAAACGCGATATCCGTTTTATTCATTCATGTTTGTTTTGCACAATAAAATGCTACAAGCATAGTAATAGTTTCTCGGTTTCGGTTGTAAAATAAAGCGAATGAAACTTGTTAAAAACAAATCGCTTGCCAAGTCGACAGGTCGGTGTTATTATTGTTTTTTGTGCAAGTTTAGGAAGCACTGGTAAAAATGAAAACTACCGCAGATTTTTGTTTTGAAAAGTCTTACTATCTTTTCATTACTTCGTGCTTTACTACATTTTCTGAATTTTGAAAAGAGTAAAAGATTTTTTTTGTCGCTTAAACTATATTATTTTATTCACTAGGGATATAAAGTAACTTAGGTACATTCAAACCATTAACTATTGATTTGAATTAATATTTAAACTTATTATTTACTTTATTTATTTAGAGATGTCTAAATATTTTTCCTTAGGTACCAAATGTTAGGTGTATATAGTATAGTACATCTATTTTAATTTGAATATAGCATAATGTAGTATATCCAAATAGCCGGCAGTACTTTAAGTATTTACCGTCTAAATTACACGCGAAAGGCAATTCGATGTCATAAATGATATTCGATAAGCGTCGCGGTCCCCTACGCTCTAGTACCCAGTATCCGTTGACGGTATAAATCGAAACTAGACAGTACCTAAGTACTTACATATGTATATGCATGCCTAAATATTAACGTATTTGATATCACAATTCGTTCAACAATATGAAATTTACCGCGACTTTTCTCATATTTTGATAGGAGGAAACCATTTTACGGAATAAGCTAAACATGTCTATAACTTAGGAAAATGTTTTTTGTTACGCACGTAAAGAACGCACTATACTTGATTGATTCACGTATAAGTATCACCAAGAGCATAACGGAAAGAAAGCAGTCACATTTGTTTAGTATAAAAAAAAACTTCATTCTACACCACATATCTGTCGTCAAGATACCAAACCTTAGTGAAAGAAACTATCTTAACAATAATTGATTGAAAACAGAATCAAGATAATGAACTCCAAACGGGTCTGTTTTCTCTACAAATAACTTTCACGGAAACACAAATATCGCGTACGTCTATAATTGGTTAATCACATTTAGGAAAACAAAGATAACTAATGGGAAATGTGTTATTTGTCAGTTCCAATGTAAATAAATGAACCTTCCACTATTTCTGTTTATTAAAACAACATTATATTCTATTTTAATTGCCATGTTAAGTATTCATGTTTGTGAAGTTTTGACGAGGTAGAGTAAATATATTTTTCCTTTAGAAACAACATATTTTTAAGTTTTAAATAAAGTCTCTATAGGTAACATTGTGAATGATGACATTAATTTATTGACATGATGCTCTCCGACATCCTTTGAAATACACGTTATGTAACTTATCAAAGTCAGTTTAGGCGTTAATAATAACAAATACTTACACCATAGGAACACTACTTTAATTCCCTCCGCCTAAAGTCACCACACAATAATTATTTCAGAGTCTAATCACCAACTATAACTCACTATCACCAAATATTGCCACTAAATTCTCTTCACCAATTTCTTTGTCAATTGCAATAGAACGCCTGCAAGTTTATGCAGCCCTGGTCCCCGCACAACTGAGGCTGGACTCGCTCGAAGGCGATCTATGCAATCTCATCTAAATTCGTTCACCATAACGTCATACCTGAACCAATTTGTGCTAGTTTAATAATGGGATATAATAAATAAGCGGAACTGATTGTTTATGTGTTTGTTCGTTAGTTACGGGTAGATTTAGATACCTAAAAGATATACAATATGTATGAAGGGTGTGGTATGGATATCCTATTAAAGATTTGTACTTAGATGCACTTTTTCTTGAGAATGAAGATGTGACAATCAGACATTACACAAATACACAAAGCGAGAAGAAGACTTTTTGTTTGTACCTCTCTGGTCTGATCTACAGAAGTCGACACACTTATTGAGGAAATCTTACAAGGCTCAATGAAGGTGTCAGCAAAAAAATCTAACTAGTCATTTTCAGAAGCCAAGGGCGGGTGAAGCAGCGGGCCAGGGCTAGTATAATATAAACTATAACATTGTTCCACATGTAGTTCGATTTGTTGAACCGTTTCCGTTCACCAGCAATAATACTTGAGAAGTGGGTTACATGACGAATACGCTCTGAGTTAGTAAATACTCGAGTTTTGGCTCGCAGTTATTTTAATGTACACTGTTTAATCTTGAACTAGTAAATCATATATTTTCCTTGTGAAATACAATACAGAAAAAAACATTAGTAATCAAAACTGAAGTCATCCTAGAAGTGTATCTAAAGCATTTTGTATTTATTTTAAATTCTATTTGCTTTAAATCCCATCTTTTAGTAACTTGTTTCTATAAATACACACATTTAAGGACAAAATTCTCACAATTTCCACGCATTGTGTGGGCAGTACAATCCCAAACATTGGTCAGCATTTTCGCGAACGTAAACAAAAACAAATGAACATGTTTCTTGTTACAAATTCAACAATAGATTGAAATGTGACCTTTTTGCACAAACACTGAAAAAACATTCAGAAAACGTAAACAGAATCACGGACAATACAAACTTTGAGTCGGAACGTTTTCCCAGAAGTTGTGAGAAGTTAAAATAATTTGTTACTTTGTACTGTGACTACAAACTGTTGATCAAAGGCATTGCATTTCACTCAGAAACTTTGTGAATAAGTCGCTAATCTGTAACAAAGTTATTCCATTACGGAGTTAAATAGGTATTTTAATCAATGATCTTCTTGTTGGTCTTGTAGTTGAAACAGCCAATGCTATGCGTTAGTTCCCAGTTATTTAATCCGCGTTTTTTTCAATATTAGTTCTGTGTTTTAATATTAAAACTGACATCATAACTGGTTAAAAGTCCGCTTAATGTACGATCAAATGTGTTAAGATTAATTTAAAGATCCGCACAGATTTACAAATAAAAAGCAGCCTAGATGGTATTTTGACGTAGCCAAATATTGCCTGCCAAGTTCTCACACACAAACTCACAAACTTTCATCATTATAATACTACCTGGTGTGGTAGTCTCTAACCGTCTTACCACAAAAACTTTTAAACGTCAGTTTATGCCTCGTCTAAAAAAATGTCAAATTATGACGTTGACATATGGTTCATTTTGCAGCCAAAATTTTATTAGACAAGTGTAAAACAGGGTTTAAAGTTTTTGTAGTAAGGCCCATATTGTTTTGTTCTACTACATTAAGATAATAACGTAAACTTCAATAAAAAGCTCACGCAAGCTTTTTCCGTTTTAGAAAAGGGAAATTTGTTCGCTGCGTCCGAGAGAAATTAACAAAGTTGTTGAAAAGCGTTTACGTTCTACTGCTATGAAAACAAAGCATGCTCCCCTACAGACGCCATTAAGAGTACTTTCACTCCACATTATAATGTTTTAAGGCTTTAGTATTATAAACCAGTATTTGTACTATTTTTGCAGAAATTGAATTTTTCTTTTCACTACGATTAATTCTAGGAAAAGCGCCGGGAAGATGATGATGAATTAAAATAATAGCATATTTATTTAGCTTAATTTTTTTTGTGTTATGTTACCGTATGAAAATCCCATAAAACCATCAATTTCTTGTATAAAAACAACAAGAAAAATGCAAATACAAAAACAAGATGGAGTCTTGTCTTTTGTCTTATTTCCATATTTTCTTTCCAAACCATTGATTTTGACTATCAGATGAATTATTCATGTTTGTAAGAAACTTCCTGGTTTTACCAAGGTCGACATTAATAAAACAGCTTGATACAAATAACGTAGTATAGTAATAGAAAAGGTCGAAAAATAGGGCCAATTAAAATGTTAGGCAGTAACATTACTTTCAGCCATTAAAAAAAAAAACAAGGGCAATAATTGAGGGTGCAGAAGTGTAATAATTAAGGGCGCAGTGACTGAAATATGAACTTAATTAAAATTGTTTTGTTCATAACCCGAATATTGTGAGTTTCGAGAGGGGCTAAGTTAAGCCATTATGAAGGTGCTTTGTTATGAATTACATAACTATAGTTAACGTTAAATTGATTAGTGACTTTTATACATAGTCTTGCGAAAAGACTTAGTTCGGGAATATACGTGTATGTACTTATGGAAATACCATAGTCTAGTTCTTACAACCTATTACGAGTCGCTTTCTACTGATTTGAAGAATTATAAGAGGTGTCACAAAATTGTAAAGGAACACAACTACATGATAAAATATATCCTTAGCTTTTATTGAAAACATCTATTCTGTTTACGAGCGGTAGCTTTTTTATGTTGGCTTCATAATAAATGTAAAAACGCTACCATCCGTGGGGAAAACCGATCGTTGTTTTGTTTATAGGAACCAGTCAATAGTGCTCTAACTAGCCATGTGTGGTCAGTATGCCAGTGACTAGCTCTTGGCAATCGACTGGCGTCTGCATTAGTGCTCCGTTTAGATGCGATTAGTTCCACTAACTGCCTATAATACCTACTTGAAATGATTGATTGGTATATTAAGGAAACCTGGTCTTTTAATCTGTATTACTGACCTACATTGCGTTACTAGGAGTAATAAGAAGTGTAATTGAAAGGAAAGTATGTATATATTTTTGTAACTTTTTAGAGTCCATTTCACTTAAAGTTTGGTACCATCTGTGTTTTAAATTAATATTTTTATTGATATAATTTTATTTAATCAACAACACAAAACTTTTAAACGATACCAAACGACCGCAGTATTTTCAAAACTATTTACATTTTCTTAGAGTTCCATTTTTAACTCGCACACAAAACCTAACTTTTGCACGAAGTTTAAAAACCCGTCAGTCAAGCGTCCGTTCAGTTCTAAAACTAGTTCAAACCTTGAACACTTTTCATCTTGAGTTACTAGAGTTTACATACAGCGCCCGTCAGTTACAATAGTTTACACACGGAACCCGTCAGTTACAATAGTTTACAATCTCTTGTCGGTGTCACATACCAGGAGTTCATATGTGCACGGCACTAATGGAATGCAAATGTACAGAAATAGCAATCGACAGCCATTGTAATGTTTACATGTCTCGACCGCTAACTGTTGCTGCTGCCCTGGTAACGAGCTTGTTACAAAACTGTTTATTACTGTGGTCCGGTCCTTTTTATCCGGTTGTTTTGTTACATCCTACACATAGGTATTATTTGTTGCTTTTCAGAGCACGTATAATAAGTTTGTTGGCAATTAAAGAAAAATCTTTGTTGAAAATCGAAAAGCTTTCGATATTGTGAATGCAGCTCATGCACTTTGTTCCAACGAACGAAATTGAGTGTAAAATGCTATATCTGAACTAGGTCGAGCAATTCTTCCATTTTCGGAACAAAACGAAGTTGAATTCTGTTAATAAACACTGTCACGAAATTAAACTGCGATCACGTATTGATCCGAACAATTTTGGATATGATGAGTTGACGCTAGGCCAAGAGTTGTATTTATAGGTTACAATTAATCGAACCGTTAAACGAAATGAACAACTTACATGAAAAATAAGTAAATGACATTGTATCATACAATGAAATCTGCAAATAAATACTTCACATCTTAGTTTGTCGCCAAAACGATCTTCCGTTTGAATCTACATAGATAGATAGCTGATGTTTAGATTAAGGTAAAAAAGCAATGAACTTGTCTGACGTAGTGGTAAAATATATCTGAAATATATCTAAGCTATGACGCAAATAAAGGTGTTTGCCGACGGGCGCGGTCAATATCCAACAGGATCGAAAGCCCTGGTTACACCATATTTGTTCAAAACATTGCCATGGGCTTGTGTAAGCAAGGGGCATATTTTCCAAGTTGTGTATGCATGTTGAAATATAATACCCCTTCTTACGTAAATTAAAACGTGAGGTTAACTTCGAAGTTTTAAAAGTTAGTCTGGTTTGTTTAGGCTGTAATCTGGCGGGATTATAGTAAATATTGAATGATTGTAAGTTTGGACTTATACCCTACGTATATACATAAGTAAGTCCGGTCGTGTCGGATTGCCGTCCCATCGGGCTATGAGAATTAAGGAATAGTGAGTGCACCTGTGTCTGCGCAAATACTCGTGCACTATAATATGTCCTGCGCAGTTGGCTAATCTCCTTACATGAGAACAGCCGCCGTAGCCGATAATCGGCTAGGAGGACATCATCATCATATACATAAGTATAAGTGGATACACATGAGGTACATTTTCCGAACTGAAAGTTCACCAGTACAAAAACCAAACGGGACTATAAATACAAAAATATTATTTTGTGTAAGCCATATATTTCGATGTACGGTTCCCATAGGAAATACCCTAGGAATACCTCAGCTCGGTTATAACAATGAGTTTTTCTTTTTAAGGAGATTTCAAATACATGCTTGTAGAGTGCCCCATTGTCATATTTTATTAGAATAAGAAATCGTAGTCAAATCTGGATAAAATATAAAAATCTGGATTCTAATTGCCTAAATAAAGTGACTGTACTAAATGCTCTGGTACCACAAATGTCTTATTAGCAAACCACCTTAACACAATAGAGTACCACTGGTACTTTCAAACTCCAAAAATGTTAATACAACAGCTCAACTCTTAATCATGAAGATATCACAATTCACAAACACATTTCATAAATAAATTATTACTATTAACACAATAATTGTTCCGATAAGCCGTCGAGGTCCGGCCGGTTTCACATCGGACGTCCGACACGGCACGATATGGCCCGGACTCAAGCGGAACGGAAGCGAAAAATCACCACGATCACGCTTTGCGAATAAAGCGAAATGAGCGATACGAGCGATGCGAGCGAATTGAGCGATTATCGGTTGTATTGTATGCTGATAATGTATTGTGTAGCTGTCATTTCTGAAAATACTAATTATTATGTTGTGGGACATGTTTTGCATACGTTATAAGAGTACCTATAGTGTTGTGTATATGACAACATTTTATAGTCCAGTTACAATTATTGATAACTAGCTTTCCGCCCGCGATTTCACCCGCGTCCCGAAATAACTGCTTCCCGTAGCCGGATAGTGACAAAAATGTCCTTCTCCTGGCTCTAAACTACCTCCCTGCCAATTTTCAGCTAAATCGGTTCAGCCGTTCTTGAGTTATAAGTGTAGTAACTAACACGACTTTCTTTTATATATGTATATAGGTGTAAAACGTTTCCCTTCATTGGTCTACGCTACTTCAGTGCGATTAATGGATACATACTATAACTTGTTTTAATATTATTATGCGTGATTTATAACCAATCAATTGGGATGTTTATATTTTTTTTCACATGAACCACCAGTCAAAGACAGGTAAAGTGCCAATTCACGAGTTTTAACCCACAAAAGAATTCGACAATTCCATTCAATTTCCTATGAATCCGGTCCAACGCAACTCTGCCAAAACCCACACTACGACCGTTTTATTTCCAATTCAAACAACGAATCTCATAAATAAACCGTAAAATAAACGTCACAGATAAAATGCAACAGTTACTTTCAATATTGCCGAAGTTTCCTACAAACACACGTAAATATCTATATCCTATTGTCCAGGTTTAGTAGCCATTAATTTATTTATTTTTATGTTGTGGGTCAATTTTTTGGCAATGCGGTTCTCGGATTTAGCGAAAATGTTTTGACGACTGAATGTTTGAACAATGTTTGTTAGGACATACTTTGTCGTATGTGCTAACAATTTTTCTGAATACATTAGTACAACAAATTCGTAAAATACGTACGAACTTTTTACCTTTAAAAAACACCTAAAACCAAAAGCTAGTACATTAACTAAAATTCGATAGCTCCTACTAATACTGTACTCCCAGTACTTTTTTATTAAATGATATTTTTTGTCGTCATTATTAATTTTCATTTCGGTTTCGATGTAAACAATTTATTTTTAGCTACTTACTAGAACATGAAAAATAAATAAAATATCACACAAAATATATCTAACTGAAAGACGTTAAACGGGAGTACTCGCTTGCAGCTACAGTAAGTAATCCTGCAACATCATTGGGGATTCAAACTGGAGGCTCTACCGAGGCATTCGCGTTAAACATGCAAAGGCTTCGATGGCTGAAACTGCAGAACTATTCATGAAACTAGTCCCAGTTCCCGAAGTGTGCCGTAGTTAGGAGTGCGCACCTGTGATCCTCGGGAGACGAGTAGGACCTTCCCATACGACTGCAATATGTATTGCGACCTACATTTCTGAAATCTACTAATAATTTCCAGTATTTATTTAAAAGGAATGAATACAGGTTCTTAGGACCACAGTTTGGACACAAGTTCACGTTCTAACCCTTTGCCTTGAGAAGAATGAGGAATAAAGGAATAGTGTGGAGTTCTAAAGTTATGTAAAATTCCGAACAATAGTGTCAATAATATGAAGCAGCTTCTACAAGAAGCGAATTCAATAGCTATTAGACTCCTGCCTTCTAAGCATGCAAACGTACATGTACATCTTTCTATAACGATATAAACACTATTACTTTTATTTAATTGTTTCTTTTATCCCCATCATTCAGGAGTCATTAAACCGATTACATAAAGGAGGTTTACGAGGTGCAAAGAGTTGGCGCTTTGACTCCAGAGCTCAAAGGACCGAACGGTACACGGGTATCATAAAAGCAAAGAGTTTTCTGAATGACTTGCTCGGTATTCTACGGAAGATAAAATAATGAATGTACCGTTTATTTATAGTGCCTTAGTATTATTCGGAAGAAAAACGAATGAAAAGTTTATGAGGTTAAAATTCACATTTATGGAGTCTACTGAACTTTGAAATGTTATTCAAACAAATTATTTTTAATTGACTCAAACAAACATAATAAACTATCACATATTTACTAGCACTCACAGCACTTACATTTTTACGTCCAGCAAAAGCACTATAAATTAAATTAATTTGCAGCTGAAATTTTCATCAAACGGGCTTCAGGCGCATGCGTCGCGTATCGAAAGAACTATTCCAACCGCGTTAATTAAGGTTCCAATCGAGCCGTGAAATGTTCCAGCAATCGACGTACTTAGCTATAAATAACAAAGCTTTATTAATTTGAAATGTATACTTATAAAACTCCTTGCTTTGCTTGAAAAGTAAAATTTTATAAGGGAACTTTTTTGCCTCATTTTCCAGTTGAGAAAGTTTACATCGTAGTGCATCGTAAAAACAAATGATATGCTGCTACGTAGAAGATGATTTTGCCCAAACATAGGCTCATACATGCCTACATACATACACACATCTAAAGTATGGTGGCAATAAGAGTATCAGGACATCCGCTATCACAGGTCGAATCTTTACAAATCACTTGTACGTAATGTCACAGCACAAATACCCAGATTTTCATCACAATATGACTGTAGACTAAAATAGCGTAATTTGTCAGTTTATTGTGCAGTAAACAGTACAGATTGGTTCTGGTGATTTACGACGATTACACGTCAACAAACTGGAAATAGGTCGTTAGATGCGAACACACACAATATATGTATGTACATAGCTTGCGCAAGGGACGTTAAGACTTGAGTTAGCCTAGTTAGCCCTTTTTACAGCACGCCTAAGATTATTAGAATAAACTACGAAAATATTGAATTCTTCCCGATAGATTGTAATCTAACGATGTTTGTAATCTTACGGTGACATATCCATCCTAATAAATAAACATTGATATCTATCGTACTTATTAGACGACAAATAGAAGAGTGGATAGATATTTGTACTAGGGCTGAAGGATGATGAGGAGGTTTCGTACCGAACTTCACCACATTTCTCATCCATGTCCAGTAATTAATGTTTAGACTTAAAGAGAGACTACTCTTGATTTGTTTCGGTTATTAAAATCTAATATATAGAAACAACTCCACGTGGTTACAACCGAATGGAATACATTATGATATTGCATGTCAACTCGCGATGTAACACGTGTCGTAGTATTTCTGGCGCGACACTCCACGCGAGAGTATTACAGCTACATGTCTATCTGTGACACGCATGCAACCAAATGATGTCGTACATACATTGTCAAGTTCCTGGGTTTTGAAGATAGAAGAGACAATTGCCATTGACAGATACAAAAAAGATGGAAATGTTATTCATTCTTACAGTTTCATAGTCCACAAAAGTTAGTAATTCTGACAATTAAACACTAATAGATATCTTAAGTTCGGTCTTACAATTATAAGTAGCTTATGTAATTAAAAAAACGATTCGTAAGTCGCTTATAATAACTTCTTACATACAACCTAACCAAGACAGTACCACCGCATACCACAGTATCACATATGATCAGACAATAACACAGTATAATCAAGAGAGATTGCTTCTCCAAGGTAAAATATTGATGTAGGTCCAGACCACCTTCATCTAGTTAGGTTCTAATTAACCTAACCTACTTAAGAAGGCTAGTTTCTATACCCACATACTGCTTTAATTTCTATTCTAAATTCATTGGTCTAAGACCTGAGAGGTTGATACAAGACGCATGCATTAAATTGTCTTTTTCAATATTAGTTTATATGATCTAAGAAAATTTTGGTGTAATGCCACGCTAAAAGCATAGCAACATAAAACTTAAATTAAACTAACTTATTGTTGTTAAACAATAGTTGACATTTGTCTTAATGTTCTTCAACAATTATGTTTCCGAGTTTAAATGAACTTGTGGCTTAATTGCGGTAACAAGAACAACCTTTGTTTATGAAAGTTGCGAACACGTGTGAGGTAATTATGTGACTGAAAGGTTGCTGCGAAACTTTCAGTTATGAAAATGCAATGGTTTTGTACATAATGTATGGATGTGTGAACATGGTGCATGTTGTACTTCTTCAAAGTTGGTATGTCACCTACGCTTTCTTAATAACATGGATAACTCAGATTTTGAAAGTTGGATAGTTATAGGCTAAGGCTAAGGGGTATTGGGGTGCCTGAGTAACTGGGTTGAGGAGGTCAGGCAGGGCAGTCGCTTCTTGTAAAGCACTGGTACTCAGCTACATCCGGTTAGACTGGAAGCCGACCCCAACATGATTGGGAAAAAGGCTCGGAGGATGGATAGTTATAGGCTACTTTTATTGAGGTAGATACGTCAAAAAGATATCTCAAAATTCGTGAAAAACAGCTAGTTTTCATACGTAATTTAAAGTTGTCCACCAAACTATTAGCAAAAAAGTCTTAATCTAAACATCTATCACTACCCAAGTGGAACTAACTGCCCAATATTCCCGCCATCCATCACTCGCCAGTTAAAATTCAATTAATCGTTTAACAGAACCGGCACGCAGTCCATTGCGTCAATAGTTCGAGCCCACTTTGTTCGGCTGGTGCCCGCGCGTCAATGTACGTCAAACTGACTTTGATCCATTGAGCAATATTCATGTCATACTGTTTGATCGATCACGCGGAAAAACTGTTAGGATTGCGTGCTAGTTTTTTTGCCTGTTTAGTTTCATTTTTATAAGCATATTCTAGATATTAATTTGTATATAAACTACCTACTACTAATAATATACAGTCACTTTTCATAACATTTTGCGAATATCTAATGGACACACTCAGAGACATTTAATGGTTACTTAAGCCGTTCCTCAGTGCAGAATTTATATGACAATCTGTCACTAAGGAGTGACTTAAGTAATCATTAAATGTCTTCGAGTGCGGGGGTGAGGCAATATGAAATTGCATCGACTTAAGTCCAATTTTTTACTTATAACATTTTCTCATTAGGAGATTACACGTGTACCAAGGGTTCGTATCGTGCCCTACTTAACAAATAAATCTTCCTCTTACATCTTTCAATATAAAATCCTTACTCTCTAATACAAAACATCTCCTTTGCTTTATTAATATAAAATAATCGGCTTCAGAGCTCAGCCCTTGTTCCCATGACAATGCTAAGGCGATTACAGATCGAATTAATTGGATACATTGCAGCACAGCATCCGATGAATACAGGCTACTCTATGGAACTAATAGAATCCTGATAGGATAGGACTAAGCCATAGCATAGTTAAGGGTGTGCTAATTGGCAATTAGGATAAATGCAGTGCAACGTAAAGTTGGATGTTAATTAATACAGTTAGATACTTATTGAGGTGTCCATAGTGAGTAGGGAACTCAAATCCAAGTCAGAGGTTATTATTTCATATACTACCTATTACAGGTGCTTAAGAAATGTAAAGAACTGGGTGCTCAGTTCCAAGAAATGGGTGCGGTGGAGAAGAACCGGCAAGAAACTCCGTAGATCAATCTCTTTTACATAAAATTTCAGAAACATATTTTATGAAGCTTATCCCACCAGATTCACCCAATCCACCAAGGAAATAAAATCAAATAAACATGAGACAATAAACCCAAAACAAGATTCCATCGTTCCACCATAAAAAAAATCCTATAAACAAGTACAATTAAGCAAATTGTCGCTGATGACGTCACGGACGTAAACTGTAGCAAGTCAGGCTGATCTTATGACAGCCATGAAGAGACGTTACGAGTCGTTTATCGTGCACATTCCATGGTTTATAGACCATTGGAACTCGCTCTTGTTTCGGACAGTATTCATAGACAATTGCAAGTCACGGGGATAACGTTTAGGTTGTTAATGGTCGTTTCGAGGTTATGTTTTCATGGTGCAAGTGTCATGTAAAAACTGTTGTGTTTTCCAAGTTGCAGTAACTACGTAACAAAAATAAAAAGTTGCACCACCAGCAGTTTCACTCACGTCCCGTGGGAATTTTTTCACGTACCCAGATAGGAAGTAGCCTCTGTACTTCCTCGAGAAATGAGGTATATTAATATAAATATTCAGATCAGTTCAGTACCTAAGTTACTGAAATTAGCTCATTAAAACCAACAGGCAAATAAACTCTTCGGTGTTATAATATTTGTTTCGATACATTTTTAGGCAGTCATTCAGCAATATAATATTAGTGAGTGGCCTAGCAGTGTTATTATTACAGGCACATGGTATAACCCGACAAAAGAATGCTACTCCAGCAGATTGGCGGTATCCATTACACGGAGTACAAACTTCTGTTTAGCGCTCGCTCTAGTTTGGCGAGTTTCAGCGACGTAGAAAAACTGGGTTGCTACTTTTGGTATTCATCCCACGTATCTTACTAGGAGCACATATCTAAGAACGGCTCAATTTTAATTGCACCTCATTTTCCAACCGTGTTTGATATTGAAACAATCATCGAGATGCCCGCACAAAGTGCAGGCCATTAGCAGAGGCTTAGTACCAGGATTACATAGCGCGCGAAGGGTTGTTTGCACAACGCTATCGGAGGGACACAGGGGAGTGTTGATACGCGACGCTAAGTGGACGATTATGATGGGGTGATACGGGTTTGATACGGCAGTGGTAATTATTCGAGTGTGGCGTATTTTTTCGAATAATTCGAGAAATATTTTTTTAGCAATTTTGCAGAAAATATAACGGCTGATAACACCCAGATCTGCTGAAACTTATTTTGTGTCAAATTATAGAAGTTTAATTTTAGTTTTTTGTTTAAAAATAATTGCAACACAACAACTAAGACTTCTAAGTTACAACTAATAAGAAGGCAAAAAGTACATATTATGTATGTAAAAGTGTGTAGGTATGCAATATATTCGACTCCTTGTTCAGTTCATGCACCATGCTCAGTATATAGGATTTTTCCAAAATTTTCTTTCATTTGAAACCAAAACTATAGTGACTTTTATTTTTATAACGTCATAGATTTTTGCAATCTGAAAGCATAAACCGACTAACAAGCTTCGTGAGTTACATAGAAACGTGAAAGAGTAATAATATTTGTGCAGTATGTTTGTTCATCTCCGTTGACATAAAGCCCTCGGAGTTTGCTCGGCGGCGTCGTACGAAGCGCTCTTCATATTCACACTTGGTTAAATAAGTTTTTTATAAGATAGGTTTTGTGCATGCTATGTATTTTTTTCTGTCTTGCGGTCAAATATAGGGGGCCTTTTATACATATAATGAAAATTGTGTTACCTTCGTAATAAATAGGAAAAATTAGTTTAGGCGCCTAATTTGAAAAGCCTTTTTAATTCATTTGTGCAATTCTAGGATCAAGTCACATTATAATACTATCATGTATTGTATTTCTGTACAATACATTTCACTCTCAACTTAATAATAATATATAATATTCATTTATTTGCTCAGAATGTAGGTATTTACAGAAAATTAAATTAAAACTTAGTTCCGTGTGCTAACAGTAAATTGTGATGCGAATTTGTTTTCCCTTCTTTGATCTCAAATGTACGTATTGCTAAACTTCGTCTCGCTACATCAAATAAGATTAGCGAAGTGCACGGTTCGATTCCTGTTCGTCTGCTAAACTTATAAGAGGTACTTGTAAGTGCTCGCTTTCCGCGCTACTGGTGAGCGCTGACCGAGCATAATGTGCTCACACCAACATGTTGAGCATAGAACTTTGTAAAATAATTATGTAATGTAAGTTTGTAGCAATATGAAAGTAAGGGTGGTGATTAATCCACAGTGCTTAAAAAATGTGGTGCAGTTGTAGAGGGATAATTCAATAATTTAAGAAACTAAAAAAACACGGTAGTCGTGTATTGTCATCAGAACTCAGAGCGTGTGCAAAATTTCATCCTAATCGAAGACCGGGAAGTGGGTAAAGTTAAGATACCAAGATTTCCTAACATACATAGTTACAAGTGCAGCTAATATACGCGTGTTAAAATGCATTGTCCCTTTCAGTAGATTTGTTTGTGATCAGTAATTTGAGGCTATATGATAACTGAGACGTATTCAAGAGAACAAAATAAAAACAATATACCGGTTACATTATCTACTACATACCGAGAGATCTGTCCAAAAACAAACATTCTGAACTCAAGAAGCACGCAAACTCACACTTAAAACAATAAAGGGTGCAAGCAACCGTAAAACGTTGCACTAATGACGCGTAATGCACACTGCACATGCATTTACCGGCCGCAGCTACCAGGCGCTCAGTAATCGCGAGAGCTACCAGAGTGTGGTGTTCGTTAGACATCATTAGGGATCGTGTGGTCTGATTGAACTTCAGTTTGTGTAATGAGTAATTGGATTACGAAGATAGATTTTGAAATTCATTCAAAAGCTCTGCTGAAAGGAAATAATGTTTGTTGCGTAAAGAGATTTATGGAAGCTATGGAATATAAAGAGCAATCGAAGTAGTAGATACTAATCTAAAAAAATGACACATTTCAGATGAATATAAGCTATTCACTGTTAGTTTCAAGACTACTTTACTTTTTTCCACATCAAAACATTAGCCGAAATAAAACGAAACCCAACAATTAGTCAAGCAATATAACTAAAAATGTTACAACTATTTTTCCAGCTAACTCATTCAACTTTCAAAGTGAAACATACTGCTATTATCATAAAACTTTATTGTTCAACAATTATTCCGGTTTTCAAGCAAAACTAAACCGAAGTGCCTGTAAAATGTTATATTCTCATCTGGCAACCCTAACAAGCCTGAAAATGGGTCATTGAACTCTTGCGCAAACTCCCGCGCATGATTTACTACCAAACTTTTATGATTCGTTTATTTTTTCTGGCAGTACTAAAGAGAGTATGAAATAGACATATTTATTAATGAATGTAAACATAATAATGATATAGACATAGAGAAAAATGTGTTACATCAAGTATTTGGTTTGTAAATATTTTAATTGGTGTCGGATTTCAGTTTGAATGATTTTTATTTTTTAATTATCCGTCATAGAAAAATGTGACCAATATTATTTGTAAGATAGATACATAACAGAAAAATATACATGTGTATATGCTACGGGATTAAAATTTCTTTAAGGAAGTCGGTAAAAAATGAAGCAGCCTGACCTAGATACTGAACAAGAATGTTTAGAGGGAGATGTAAGGACATACTTGCAGGCAGACAATGTTACATGCTTCACAGAAGAATTTTCTGGAATCCATGCTATTTACAAACAGAACATTTAGTTAAGTTTGTATGTAAGAATAGAGGTACATCTGAAACGAATGGAATAAAATGTTCAAAATACCTGAAGGTCGCAGCAAAACTTCTTAATGTCTACAGAATTTACGAGGATATTTAACAACAGTACTTATAACTATAACCACTACAAATATGAAATGTATCGAATTCTAGAAACGCTAATATTAGGAAAGAGTATCTTGACTATATTTGAGAAAGAATAGTTAGAATCCCGCAGTCTGCTCTGTTCATCAGGCTCACTAATCAGTATGGTGATGTTACTTTGTCGGGCCAACCATTGACCGCCAGTTAAAACACTATGACAAACTTACTTAGCAAACTTCTTATAAACCTCTCGACCTAATTACCTTACCAAGTTATTAACTGCAAGCCAACTAAGCTAAGTAACAGTACTGATACGGTACTGTTACGGTCAGAAGCTCTTACGTGTCGTTAATCGTTACTGATCGTCCTTCATCGTAATAATGTGCTCATGATATCATCGAACTGTGTATTTTATAATTATGAATGAATATTTTATAGCGCCACATGTTTTAATTCGGTTCAGCGGTTTTGTAACACGCTACTTGACTCATGATGTTCCTTCATTTAAAGAGAGAGTAGCAAGGTCTTGAATATCATGTAGTGATAACAATGGTATGTAAAAAGACGTTAATACTACAGCAATAACTTCTTGTAGAAGGTATAACATAGCAGTAGAAACAACTGAAAGATATCGAAGTTCTAATTATTCCAAAAAATCGTGTATTATGCGCAATATTTGTACCTAATTTACGAAATGCACCGCGTAAATCAATTATTAAGACGCTACCTCTATTATAAATAAAAAGTCATGAAAATTATGTAACTACATCACACTAATACTATTACCACATTTCTTCAACAACACATTTAGCACATCAAACACACAATAAATAAACCACAAACTTTTACTCGCACCGCTGAACAAAACAAACAAAACACCTGAAAGTATATTTTCTCAGTGAATTCCGCATTGAAATTAATTACTCTTAACCTTGGTGAATCTGCCAATAGTTTGCTATCTGACGCCCGCACAAACAAACACACGAGACGCATTCGATGTGATCTATAAACCGCCTGGGACATAAACGATGAAATAACAATGCGAATATAGATTGCAGTGTCATGTGTTATGGTCAGTAGGTGAAGTCGTGCAGTGTAAATTATACTGAAGTGTGAATGGGTGTGAAACTTATCTTTATGACTAGTTGATTTTAAAATAAAAGCATTCTAGGTAGAAGTTTCCAGGTTCTTTAGCAGTATTAAAGTAACAAAAGTTCTTACCGTACGTAATTTGTTTGTATTTTTGCGTATTGTTAGATCATTTCTTACAACATTAACAGTTTCTTTTTTCTTTTTTAAAAAGATGACTTAGCTTAGATAATGCCCATCTTGTAATAATTTTTTCAATGACTGAGTTCAGCCGATTTTCTGCACATTTACACAATCATCCTGTTCTACAGTTCTGTTCACAGTTTTTCAATCAACTGGCCGAAATTGTTTGATGTAATGCACCGACGCCGCAGACAGCGGGAAATACATTGTTTTAAAAATAACAAGCTTCATCTAATATACCTAGTATTTAGTTTTCTTATGAATGTTAAAATATCAAAATTACCTACTTTTTCAACTTAAAGTAACAAACACTTCAGCGAAACATATAATACGAAACTCATTGAATTTCATAGAAAATTAAGCGCGCATCGATGTGAAATAAACAGACGTTAGCATAGAACCTATAATAATTCAGTTAATGACTTGAATGTTAATCAAGAAGGGCAAGGCCTCTCGTGACTCGAGCTATTCGATGATATCGAACTTTATTCAGGTTTTATTGAAAAATCGATGCCATGAAATTGTTTAGTAGCTTCTCTTCCAATTAGAGTCAATATTGATTAAATAATTAAATGTGTTTGTTTGAAAACATGTCGATACATACGGCTAATTGAAAACGTTTTAAATCTTGATACAAGTTTTATACGGACTTCCTGAATTGCTTTCAATATGATAACTGTTCTGTCAATTTAGATCACATTTCACCTTAATTTAGCTTTCTTTATATCAGACCATTTTTTTTAATTAATTAAACAAAGCGTCTACCAATTCACTCAATTACCATTTTCAACCAAAACTAACTTATCTATGTACATACCTAGAGCTCTTTATTCATCTCACTACCTACTTTAAAATCAAACTTTTCACAAAGCCTTTATCGAGAGCTGCAGCGTATTTCGACAGCCGATAGAAAGTTGAGAGTCGGTCGATAGAACTCGATAGAACTTAGTATCAGTGTTACATCGAGCGATGTAAAGTTGTAAGTGTTCTTAGCGCATCTTCTGCCGTGACGTCAGACGATTATACATTGAACTAGATATTATGCTGACGATTTCAGTTCAACACCTATTTTCCTTCTTATGTCATGAACTTCTTTGCGATAAGATGTTGTGTGTTTATTAGCTAGCCTGTTATTTTATAACCTGTGGCTTAAAGTAGTATTAAAAATGGCGTTAAAATATAGATTCGTTGATCTTTGTAGTTTTGGATTTTTTAAGAATTTTTAATGAAAGTTCCTCATTTAAATCTATGCTTCCAACAAACAGATGGATGTATTTTACTTTAATTATGTAATTCCTTAATAATACCAAAATAAGGAAGACGTAAGTATATAGTATACATGTACAAACAATTTGCGTAAATTCGAACTATTGTAAATGTTTATGCTACTATGTTGTGTTCTACCCACTCACTTTCATACATGTGAGTATAGGCAAGAACTAATTGCTTTTCCTGTTTTCAAGAACTAGCATGAGTTTAGACAAAATCAAAACTTAAAGTACGGATGATGTAAATTGGAATTTACAAATCGCAAGCTTGCTCTTAGGAAAAATATTATTATATTATTTACATCGACAGATAACAGTAGAACAACTTATGAAAATCATTGTTAAATACTTGTCTGTCACAAAATTCATGATCCCTTTACATTCAATTAAAATTGCCTTAACAAGATTTTAACACTAATTTCTAACAAAACCTAGTCTCGGGTCAGACTTGTAAGACTTACGCAAAAGCGAGTATCGTCCCTTCCAGTGGTATATTTAGCGGTGCTCTGTTTAGTGTCGAGCGTGCGCACGCGCCGAACAAACGCCATTGTAACGCTATACGCGCCTCGATTTATTGCAATACAGTGTACCGGGATGGATTGCATGAGTCTGGACATCATGCTTTACAACTTTTATTTAGAAGAAACTAGTTCTTTTAAAAAATGGTAGTTACCTATACCATGCATTAGAAAGAAGGGTAAAAGATATTTAAATGTGATACTAAGAAATGGCAAATAAGTTTACTTAGAAAAGGTTTCGATACAGAATATTGGAAAACAGTAACTTACATACTACCCAGTTTTTTGGATAATCCATTTTCCTATTTGTGGGTCCACAATAAAATCAAGGTTTTAAATTTTCTCCCATTGTTTTCCTCACATTTAATACTGGTAATAAGAACATACAAAATATAGCCTGCTCTTCAATTTGGCGACGTGTAAACAATAAGGCTGTGTACACAACATCGACATCCGCAGTCCATTACATTAATGTCCGCGGTGTCGGGTTTCGTGTCGACTCCCAAATGGGAGAAAAATATATGAACTGAGTGCGTGTTGCTAATGTAAAAGGAAGCCTACTGAAATATAGTGTACTATAGAAAGGCTGCCAAGAAGGCAATCCGAATATGTATCAAAAAAAACACTATCAATAATGACTTCTGAAAATCAAAAGCATAGATTCTCCAGTGTACTAAATTTAAAACCATGTCAATCATGAAGCAACCACATCTATCCATAAAAGTTATGATCCAAGAATTGCACGGACATAGGTAACTAATCGCAATACATTTGAGATAACGCGTGAAGTCGTCTTCACAATAAATTATCGCGCGGTTACTCACTCAAGGCCTTAGAGATGTGTTTATGACGTCTCCGGTTGGTTACATTATCTAAGCGCGACCGATCGTAAAGTGCGTTTGTAACACATAATACGAGTGTGTGTTTCGGAAATGTGTCGGTACTAACATGCTATGTGTCCGTTTGTCGGTTGTCATACCGTATCTGTGTTCAAATATGTATACTTTTATTTGTAGCCCTTTGAGTTCTGCTGAATTTTATGTGGAGCTTGTTGCTTTAAGTTCGGAGTTTGAGGAATGATATTTATTAATGAGCTTAGCTTTTGGCATTTGTTATGATTTTGTTTGAGATTCTAACTTTGACTTACCTCCTGCCTTATTCGAGACTTTGTGTAGTTATGATGGCAATACTTAATTCAACGTCTTGTCAGATTATCTTACAAGATGAAGCCAGAAGAATTATAAACTTTACCTTTTTATGAGATTTATGAATTAAGTTCGTTTTTTAATTAAAACTTAATCAAAATTTGCACCATTTAAAAATTAAGTACAATCAAGTCATCATACAAAAGTACTAGGCGAACATAAAAACGAAGCGTTCGCTCTCGTATCGAAGCGCAGATAACACAGAGTGGAGCGCGGCAATTGTTTAGAGAGCCCTCCAGTCAGCCCATCATGGTGTTTGCATACCCATCAGATGATACTCTCAACTTCAGTACTAATAATGGCCATACAAAATATTAGTGATTTTAATTTTGAGTCTTATTAGCAGGCGGTTTAAGTTCAAAGATTGATTAATTGTCTTTTTTACTGGGTTAATTAATATACAGGTTTTTTTCCGAAGAACAGATTGGGTAGCGAAATCATAGGGTATATTATAAGTCTCCTTTTGAAGTATAAGCACAAATATTTTTTCGTATTCGAGTATTTTTCCATCAAATATAATCTAAAGTTTATACTAAGCTTTCAAAGGATCATTATTCATTTTTATAACGTTCCTTCAAAACCGGGTTCATAATCTTTTGAATCGCTTTCCAAGATAAAGTAGATTTACATTTTAAATTCTTCTTGCTTTCTCACTGGATTTTAAATCGATATATCCGTATCTTGGTCATAAAAATATCACATTTTCATGCTAAAGAGGAAATCGTAAATACACAGCGTCTTTGGAGATTGTATACAAGCAGTAAAATGAGTCAAATAAATATAATTAACTTGTCATAACTATATCGTTACTTATTATATAAGCATCATGATTTATCTTCATATACCTATTAACAAGTTTAAAATATACAAACTCGTACCTATAACGATTGCTTTTGGAAAGGTAACTCAAAATAATTCAACATTTTAGAAATGCTCACAAAATATTTTCTTAAACATATGTGTCATGCTTACTACACTTATACTCGACTACCGACTCATTCTAATGTATGTTAACGTTTATTTCATAAGTAAGAAAATCTTGTCTTTATAACGTTATCACCATCAACACGCAAAATGTTCCTACATTAATATGTAAAGCAGTCTCCTTACAGTTAAACATCGCAATTCCTACCTGTACATCTTTATATACATGTGTGTGTATGTACGTACCACGGAGGAAGGAAAGATAGCGGAGATGCCGTAAAAAACGTAAGTCAGGCGCCTTCTTTTAGCTCAAGCAACGTACAGTAGGGGTGATCAGTTACTAGAATTAACAAGACGTTCAAGTTTCTCGTCTATGGGTGCTTACATAAAGAAACAGGTTTCCGGTATAGACAAACCTGTACGGGTAGGTACCGATCAGTGCAGATATAATATTTCAATACAATCCTATTGACTCACTTATAAAGAAACAGGTAAGTTACAACCTGTTTCTTTGACCTGTTCAACCCGTACAGGTTTGTCTGTACCAGCAACCTGTTTCTTTATGTAAGCACCCTAATAAAAATCAATCTGTTAATCTGTCAAGGATTTATTGGTGATTTTATATTGAAAATAATGGGCTGGTTTCATAGAATATGTGTAAAGACTAAGCTAGTGACGTTCCTCGTCCCGACCACATTTTAGCGTGCTACTTTCTTAAGAGATTTTCCTTTATGACAACTCCGCTATTCATTTTGTTCTCCATGTTACACACTCACACACGTGTAACTTCCGCGCGGGATATTTATTGGCGACGTATTCCACTTGAACCGCAGAACATTTGCATGTCGAGTGTTAACCAGTTGTAAACTCATCAGTGCGGTTGTTTTAAAATATATTTCACCATTAAAAGGCTTGCAGTACATATCATAATTAATTAATGTTGGTCCTTTTATCCAGCTATTAAATATTGAAAATAAATCAAATTTTCAGACGAAATGTGCCAGTATACCTATCTCATATTACAAAATAATTGTAAACATATAATGATCAAATTGGTTTAAGTGACTATACCACAAAAACCAAGTAAAGCTTAATACTCCAATACAAGTATAACATACTATTTAATATGTAAATGCATTAAACTAAAACAAACATACGAACAGCAATAAATCTCTTTAACAATGTTTATTAACTAACAGTTATAAAAAGATGAAAGAATTTCGTTACTGCGTCTGACCACATATGTTTATTAATATTATGTTAATAGACTTATATAAACTAAGCGAAAGCTCTAATGTATGCACTAATGTAAATATTTTAGTGAACTAACGAATCATGGAAGTAATTAATTGGATATCTTTTTAAATGTTTGTGTTTTAAAAGCTAATTTTGTTTACAACGTTTTTGAATGTTTTCTAGACAGTACAGTCAGCCAGTAGCATAAAATGAGTTGTAATTTCTAACACGCTTCACTTGTAACTATGTAGGTATGTAAGAAACTCTTGGAATCTTAATTTGACCCACTTCCCGGTCTTTGATTAGGATGACATTTTGCACACGCTCTGAGTTCTGAAGACAATACACGACAAACGTGTTATTTAGTTTTTAAAACTATTTGTGTTACGTTCTTGCAAAATGCATTTGGCTTTCATATAAGTTTATGTATGTAGTCTTCAGAGATAAGATCTAAATAGTTTTAATATAGGTAGATAAGACAGATAAATGTGAATGCAACTAAGAAACAGCTAAAATAATAAGTCTCTTCCAGAAAAATATCAACGAACCAAACAAACTAAATACCTAAACTATCAACCCCGAAATATCGCCTTACTAAATCTAGAACAATAGAACATTCTTCCATAAGCTAAAATACTTATTGTTTGCTCGAAGCTTCGACAGTACGCTAAATGCCAGACAGGAAGGTTATAATGCAGCCTACTGAACATAACGCTACGGCGTAGGCGTCTGCCGCAGTGGCTACGACGTAGACGCTACGCCGTAGCGCCCTCATAAAACTTAAGGTCTGAATCGATTGGTTGAATTTTGATTGTCGTTTAAAATTGTCTAAGTTTTGTTCTAAAATAATGTCTATAAGAGTATATCCGTATATGTATATAGAAGATGGAACTGCCCCAGAAAACCCATTAATTTTAAAACAAACAAAAATACAGAGTTTCGAATACTAAAAACTGAGTTCATTCATAAATTCTCAGCAAAAATACTTTTCTTCACAACTACTATTTATTAACGTACTCGAAAACGAAACGAACGTAATTGCAAACTACTTTATTTATATCTTCGTGTTTAACCGTGAACACTATTTAATGGTGTTGAAAGGTAAAAATATTTTCACGTTATATATCTCAAGGTCACGGTAATTAGTTGATATTATTAAAACTGTTTGCTATTTGAACGTTGACTTTATCTTCAGCAATCAAATAACGATTAGTATTAACCGTTCGTGTAGTAGTCAAAACTAAATTTTAGTTAACTATATAAACGTTTAGTTTAATGACAACCAGTTCTATGATTGATGGCGAACTTAATATTGTTATTTTTACAAACAGACATTGCGATAAAATATTATCAAGTTCATTTGTTCTTGGACTATTTGTACTATCACAGTTGTTAAAGGCTACTATCGCAGTTACCTATTATTCAATTGATTTTATCAAATATAACCTACCAAAAAAGCGTTATCACTATGTAACCTTACATAGGCATAGGCATAATAGATACCATTTTTTCTTGGTTTATCACCATCTATTTCTAAGCTCACAATAAACAGAATTGGCGAACTCACCCTAATTATTTCTACACCAAAAATAATCAGGTCACCATATCCTTACAATTAGAGGTATAATCAAGACAGTCTCAGTTCCTCATAATATACCCGTGACAGACAGACAGACGGCCTTCACTGACAGACGACGGTAATGGACCGGCCAGTCGCGACCATCCCCTAACACCATGGGGCGGCTTCGGTTATGGGGACAAGCCAAGGTCAGTGCTGTGTCAATGTGTAGTAAAAGGTTTTGTGGTTGTGTCAAGTACACGACAATATGAAATCTACATTGATATCAGTTTCTTTGTAAAGCTATGTCATTCCTGAGTGTTTGAGAAAGTAAGTATTGTAGGAAAACTACATACATAGAAAAGAAGAAAAATAAACAAACCTAAAAGATGCCGTTTCTGCGTCATTTGTAATGCAATTTGTTGCAGGTATAAGATATTTTTTCTTGGACTTGACATCGATGAAAGGTGAATCTTAGGACCAAATACTAAAACTAAAATGCCAGTGTTCTAAATCAAAAAAGTTAAAGTTATAAATAAAAAAATGCCTAAAACACCTACTATCACATAACAAAACAAACACGATACATCAAATCCAAACAGGTATTGTCCAATAAAATGTCAGAACGCTATCTCTCAGATAAATCCCGGAACAGCAACATTGCCATCAGTCCCGCACTTGTTAGATAAGTCCGCAAAAAGCGGGATTAGTCCGCACCGTGCGTTCGACCGTAGATAGGAACGCCGATAAATGGATTAACGTATTTTCACACTCTTGACTCGTGAATTGGGCAGAGGTTTAAATTATAATGTTACGACATATGTGGTAATATGCTGGTGAAAGACGTGATTATTTTCTGGGCAAGTACCTATTTTGCTTCTTCAATAATTAATTGACCGCCTATACCTACTCAAAATTAATACTTCAAAAATTACCTTTCGATACAAGGAGAATTTAGTATGAATGGAGCGTAATATACTAATGAATCCCATTAATTAAGTGATCAAAATTTTTGTGAAAATATTAATCTAATTTTGATTATTCTAAAATCCAATAAATCGAAGAAAAATATAAGAAAGTGGTTTTCTTACCCACAAAACTTTGGTCTTAAACCCAGAAGGTTACAGGACATACATTTTATCCAATAACAAAACAACTAGCGTATATATTTCGCAACCTGCTACAGCAATATAATTATGTAAATACCCATTACAGCGTGTAGCCAATTCACTTAACCATACCTACTGTTTTCTTGTTAGCTATGTGAGAAACAAATTAAACAACACTTGTTTTTCTTCTATTAGTGTACAAACATCATAATTTCTATGTTCTTGGAAACAAATACAATGTTAATTGTATAAATAAGCTTTAGCTTTAGTTCCGAGAAATCAATTCAGTTAAACTTATGTATTTTTGTAAACGTTTAGTTTAATACACATAAGTTGGTAGAAAATATCTATTTTACACTTATGCAGTCATCAGAAATGTTGGGATATTCAGGAATCTCTCCTTCAAATAGGTAATGCTTTAGTAAACATGTTTGTTTATATTTTCAAACTGAAACCTCATCTTTCGAATAAGACTACATTAATACTTATGAGACACGCAAATGATTTCTTTCTCGGAAATGTGAGAAATTTTGCTGAATCCAAAATGCTGACAATAATTATGTTTTTTACTTCTCTTCAAGAATCACTGATTCACTTTGGGGATAATTTTATAAGTGAATCAACTTGTCTTTTTGAGACAAAACATAACATACTCAGTATTGAGTCTTGGTTCCTAAACCAACCAGCAACTAGGGTAAAGACACTATTGTTGATCCAATAGAATTTTTGAATTGAAAGAGAATTCATCGTTAGAAATAGTTAGACCACGAATCCTTAAAGGTTGACATTTATGAGTCAGTCAAACAGAAGAGTAATATTGCTCCCTTAACTTTTCTACTTTTTATTTTTTATTAGCCCGTACTGTCCCAATGCTGGGCAAAGGCCTCCCCATTTTGCTATTATCATGGCCGTAATAAAAAAAAATATTCAAAAGGAGTTATGGGTTTACTTCGTACCATGAAACATTATTTCATACAGAATCCTAGTTTAGTTTAATAACAAGGAACCAGGGAATATATTCAACAGCCGTAGATGCCATATAGAATTCTAATGATTCATTAGTGTAACCTACTCACAATGATAGTTACCCGTTTGTAGTTAGAGCAGTTGTTAACTACAAGTTATTTAGTTAACATTAACACAAATGTGAGTTAACAATCCTCCTGTGTAACCGTACTGTAATTTAACTTAGTTGGTTTAATGCAAAGTAGGTAAATAAGATTGTTAATTATTTGTAACAGTGATAGCATCTACACGTGCCTGAATGACTAATTTCTCAAAAATACTCTTATTCTTATTTATGACATGAATGTAAATTTCAACAAGAACTGTCTTTTAAGATTTGAAATATGTAACGTTTATGTGATTCGTTAAACGTAGACATTGCTTTGTGCCGAAGGCGCTTTTCTTACAAAGTAGTAAATTGTTTCAATACAAATTGATGAAATGCTGTACTGCGCATAATGTGAGTTATGTTAAAGGTCTAGAGTTCAGATTGGACCCTGTTGCACAACGCAAGCGCGTTTCACCGCCATTTCATCACGTAGCCAACTCACGTATGCAGGTGGAGATAAAATATCCGAATACACTCGGAATTTCAAGTGCTACACGAAACATGATTAAAAATCAATCGGGTATGTTATCGATAAAACGCCATGTAGGTAGCATTTTTTTCTCAAACTATTATCAATTGATTGAAAAGCGATTAATGCTTGCTTCATACCGGTTTGAAATGTCACGAGTTCACATATTTCAAGCGCATTAAAAACTGCGCGTCGTTCGAGATGTTCAGATGTTCTGTGCAGACCGCGGCGCGGGTGACGTTGTGCGTCAAAATATAATTAATGAACAGTAACTGCTAATCACACGGGACTCGTAAATCTCGTGAGTCATCGGGAGTCGCCGGGAGGCGCGACTAGTCTCACTCCCACTGATCTAGGACGCTATAACAAAGGAACGCTCCTTGCCTAATGGAAAATGTTTTTCTTTTGCGTCGCAAGTTTGGCGGGCTGACAAAGAATTATTGATTGTTTTGGACAGATTTCAGAATCGAATTTGACTGTTATTCAAGGATTGATTGAAGAGGAAACGATAACAGTATCAAAAATATTTTTTTTCAAGTTGAGCTTTTAAGTCGCGGCTAATGACGTATCTCCCAAACCGAAGCTTAAAATATGCTGCTACTTAAGCCAAGCACACTATAACAAAGTATCAATAAATTAAACCTTAATTCAAACTTTGTAGTCGTACACAACGTCTATTTAAAAGACTTTAAAGTCAGACGCGCAAAAACGTTGGCGATTTATGAAACATCATTTGCTATTGTTTTCTTAAATTAGAATCGATTTTCCACTGAAGATATTCACGAATTATCTCATATTTATTGCTACTTAACGGTTAAACCTAATATTTCTCACCTGAAAACATCCAGAACCAAACCCTACCAATTAACATCGCCATACCCTCAAGTAAACCAAACATTTAAACCTTAAATAGCACAAAAATAAAACAGTAAAAATATTCACCTGAAGCGTTTGTCTCAGTGCGGCCGGCTTGTTGCCGGCAACTGCATTTCGGTCACAAGAACTGCACTGGGCACGGGAACGGCACGGGTACGGCACGGGAGCGGCACGGCACGGCACTGGCGGCCGACGACGACGGCAGAGCGGCCGAGACTGCCTCGCCCCGGCCCGGCCGGTCGATACGCGCACAACAGGTTAGTATGCGTGCGCCGAAATGTAAACACTCGCTCACTCGTGTGCAGCCACACACTAATGGACCTAAATCCGTATTGGTCCGTGACAACTGCAAGCTTTGCACTTCGGAAATTCAGTCATGTTAATGACATACTCCGTCTTACCACAAAAACTTTTAAACGTCAGTTTATGCCTTGTCTAAAAAAATGTCAAATTATGACGTTGACATATGGTTCATTTTGCAGCCAAAATTTTATTAGACAAGTGTAAAACAGGGTTTAAAGTTTTTGTAGTAAGGCCCTTTGTGTCTAAGGTTTCCGAAACATGTCTTTACAATTGCTTCATTAGCTATCACGATCCTTACGACGCACTCAACACCATCCTTAAAAAGGGTGTCTTTATTTCGGCTTTCCAGTTCAAAATACGAATAAAATTACAATTGTACTTTCATTGGATAATGATGTAATTCCTGCAACTAATAACCGATGATCGTTATTATGCCATATCAATAAAAGATCTCAGCACCCACAAACTCATACTTATATTTTCTCAGCGGGTGTTTATTACCGCCACAATACAGATTCAGAGGTCTTAATCTTGATAGAACTATTTAGTAAATAGTAACAGGCCTTCTAACCAGAGAAAAAGAGCTATATTTCCTTTTCAACACACGTAGCTCATTTACACTCCCGAACAAAGATACCCTCATAAAAGTAATAATTGTAAAGTAACAATGACAGCGGCCATTACTCACCCCGGGAACTTATCAGCCGTTTAAATAACAACAATAATCCGCCATGATCGGCCGTTCCGTCAGCGATAGCCATCAGCCGCGCGTGTCAGCCGCGTCGGCCGAAGGATTTGTTTGTTAACGACATTTTATTTGTATCGCGATTTATGTAAATCTTTTTCTGAATCTCCTGAACTAATTAGTTACCTGAAAATGTGTGGTTACATTGTTGCTTTCTTGGTTTATGTGTGACATTTGAAAATGGTTGGATCGACTGAATTGCATAAGTTGTGAAAACTGAACCGTTGCAATCCCAGTTTAGATTATGACATTTGACATTTAGACATTAAACACTGATACGTAACATAAAATTAACTGAAAAGGTTATCTACTATTTACGTCTTCCATATATAAAACTAAAGTGACCTCATGCGAAACCTTTACTACATTCTGACAATAAAATTAACTCCTATTTTCCGGGGTGAGGTCAAATATTCATCATCTCTGCGCATATAACAAATGCTGTAAAAACTTTTCGTCTAAAAACGTCAGACGCTTACTCATTGTGTCTCCGGGAGCTGGGGGATGCTGAGGTCACAACCTTATTTATTATATTTAACCATGGCCAAAACGGTTACTGGTCTGGTCATAGTTTTGTGTGGGCTGAATTGAAAATAAATTGTCGTATAAGTCTTAACTTTTGTTTGCATGACTGGTTTCCGGAGTTAAATAAAACGGATGTCTCATGGGACTATAAATAATACTTTGACTGTTTTACAATGAACCTGGTTGCCTACTGTAATAAAAATTGCTGTAGTAGATTTCCCTATTACCTACGTATCCATGAAATCCTTTCCCTAGACCTAAAATCTTTTCCCTAACAAAACGGAATTCTGTAGTCGAATTATTGCTTAATATAGTCGTTAAGTTAAAAGGTTTAAATACATAATATATTATGAAAACGCTAAGTCCTTTTATAACTTAGTGATACCAAGAAGTCCCCTAGACTCAAGCATTTCAGGTGCGGTCCGAGTATGGTGACGTCATTCTTTCTAAGAATTCCAGCTACGCAAGACTTTTCATTTCCTCGACTGCCTAGCCTATAGCCTAGGCGGTCTACGTCAGCCCTTACCCACACATTGACACCTCGTGTAACAATCTATAGGTCTAGGATTGTTTTTGCCAATGTGCGTTACTAGCTTAAATATGGGGGTTATTAAGGGCTAACTTTGACTATTTCTTACTCCTTAAAATTGTAATAACTGCGTTGGAAAAGCTCAAGCTCTGTCTGCCTTTCTTTCCATTGAAAAAAAAGTGTCAAACTGGGGTTAACAACTAAAATGATTTACTTAAATAAATAAAGTTAAACATTTTTCAGCGGGTGAAACAGATAGTGGTTGAAATAAATAACAACTAACAGAAGAAATTCACTTGACAGGTGCTGAAGTATTTCCACAAAATCTAGAGCACGTAGGTATTTGAAGTGCAGTGTGCCAACGCGGCAGGTGGACGAAACTATCTTTAACCGAAACAGGTGTGCCTTATTTTAGTATTCTTGTAAAATTGGTACCCTTTTGACTATTGGGAAATGTTGTCATTTATCTTCCACGTCGAAATATGTAATATATATTTATGTATTGTAATATATATTTATATATATTTATGTATTGTAATATGTTTTTATTTATATCTATTCATGACTTTCTCTTTTCTTTTTTTTTTTGTACTACCTATTTATTTTCTCCCTTTAACCCGATGGTTGACTGGTAGAGAATGCCTTGAGGCATTAAGTCCGCCAATGTACCTATTTTGTACATAAAGTATAAATAAATAAATAAATAAATAATAACATTCTTTATGGTAGGTATAGCTAAAGATTTACAGCCTTACTTATAAAAATCAACTAATCATCTTCTAAGTATTGTTTTAACTAATTACTACTCAATGCCTTAAGTAGTGATTAAATTATTTTGACCTATAAACGTTGCTTAAGCATGTCTTAAGTAATGAACAGATAATGACATAAAAACATACTAATTTCTCAACACTACCTGAATGTTGGTAGCTTAAAAAAATATTTGTCATCAAAACGTTGTGTAATGGCAACAATGGCATCCGTAAAATATAAAATTAAAAAATTGAGCTGTCAATAAACCGGAAATGAAAAATCAGCTGGTAAGAATCCAGCCATTTTGCTAATTAGCGGGTTAAACAAGGGTGTGAGGCTACTTAATTTGACAACTCATTTAAGACATTGCTAAGAAAATAATTTAGTTAAGTCACGTTTATACGTAAGATTTTTTCTTAAACACCCCTTAAGTATAACTTATTATTTAATTCACGTTTATAAGTAAGACCGTTTAAGTACTGAGCGTTGAATCACATAATATGAAGAAGGATGTATAGAATTTAAGAGTAGATGAAACAATAGATTTAAGAAGGTATAAAAATAGCTAAATAACGACTCTTTGCTTAGAATACATAATACACAGTCGTATACATACATCTACTAGAAGTAAGCTATAGACATCACACTCCATCAACATTACCAGTCCAAACAGCTGTTGCACAGAATCCATTCCTGCACCAAATACAGCCATAGACAGTCATCCCATTTGACGACGTGATTTGGCTGCCTCTATAATTACTGGCGTGTTATACCGTGACTACCGGATATGACGTCATGAACCATAACGCATTCATTGTTACCCGTTACACATGTGACAAACTTGGATGACAGCCATGACACTTGGTCATCATAAAGTTAAATGTATCGTATGATTTCGTTTCTTGTAGCTTTGTGTTTCTTTGAAGATTTAACCGTAAATGTCTTGTTTAAGATCCTATTGAACCTACATTTTCCTCTTATCAGTTGTCGGATTACGAACGTTCATTGTAACAAACAGTTAACTTACTTTTTTTACGAACTTTCATAAAAATCGGTGCAGTCTTTCTCCCTTAAGTTTTCAGCAGTAAAAGAAAAACAAACAGGTTCTCCTGTCTCCTGCATTTCTTATGTTAAGAGGGATAAGGATAAAAAAAAGATTCAACCAAAACGTTTTTACACAAAATAGGTCCCTGGGAATTCCGTAAATTGACTTAGATAACTATCATTTGTAATATCACTAGGGTTTCAGGGAAGGGTCACGTCATCTCACGAAGATAGCCGAACTTGTCCGAACTTTTTTTCATTTCACGTTCCATTACGCGCCGTGTCAATTATTTCGTCGACACTTATTGATGAGCCCGAATCAATAGCACAATGGAACGAAATCTCTTCTTTACCGATGTATTCTTTATTGACCATTCTATTTTGGGAGATTTATTGCTGTAGAGTGGACAAATGGCGATAAAAAATAGATTATTGAAAATGTCAAATAGTGATCAAGTGTTGGAGACAAATATGTTGAGTTGAGAACGTGTCTATTGATTTGTTTCAAAAAATATTGCAGTGTAATATTATAAGAACATTTTTAATATTAGATTTAGGCTCTGACTAACTTATTTTCAAGCGAGTTCCAAAAATGGAGAAAGTTTAACTGTAAAAGCGTATTTAGTTTACTACATAGTGCAGTATACCTACTATACAGCACACAACGCAGAAAATATAAACTCGTTACATATTATACTCTTAGTGCGGGTTTTTACCACGCGCAGACTAACTCATATTTTGCCAAAATAAGAGCTGATACCATAATGAAATAAAACTAACAAGATATCACCAGAGATTACAGAACAAAATACTGATATTGAATACAACGCATTTGGACAAAATACCTTCTATGAAGGTTCGAGATGACACATATTTTGTGCGTATTTCTCGAACAAGCTTAGGTAAATAATCCAGTACTCACCCATCACACATCTACCAAATATCGATGTATATCATAAAACTATGTAGTAAGTAAGGTATGAATTCATACTTATTTAGCCCGAGTTCTAACTACAAGACATAAATGCGAGTATTCGTTTGTTTGTTTGAAAAAGGGTTCAACCCCAATGCAGACGTATTGAATATATTGGGTGGCCTGCCTGTAGACGTTTACATATACGCTGATTTTCACCAGGATATGAGAGGTAGGTCCTTCGGTACACTGATCCGACTGAAACAACTACCAAGTATAATTCTTGATATGCAGAAATAAAGTCACAAACCATAAGCCGTGAGAAAGTAGCATTACAATGTCAGCTATTTTGTTACTCTCTCATATTGAAATGTCTGATATGTCAGGTGCATAATCTTGACACCGTAATGTCATACCCATTTTTTTCGCCATATGTGAAATCCCTCAAGAATGCAAGAGAAACCGCGAGCAAGTCCTAGTTTTTGTCTGTGGTATCCCGAACTAAGCCAGGTCTCAAGAGCCGCGCGTCAAGGCTGTCCTTGCGATTTCATCGTATTACATCGCCTAAGAGAATTCCTATATAAATGCTGTTACGGGACTTCATTATATTCTTTCACGAGAATATGAAGAGAAAAATGTATGTAGGTAGGTATTGTGATGTGATTTTGTCTGGTTTTCTTGTAAATTATGGCTTACTGACTAACACAGTCATAAATTAACTTGGGACATAATAAAATAGGCTAAATCCATTCTTTTCAAAATATGGTAATTTATTGATTTGCAATTAAAATACATTATAATTAAGATATATACATTAAGTGTGTACTTACTTATCCTCCTAAAATAAACATTTCTAAATATTATAAAATCTCATCGGATGGAATTGTGTACTGACAATAATTAAATTAGCTTTATATTATGAAAGTCTCACTAACATCTTATATCTTAACAGTTGATTTAATTAATACTAAATTCCACTAAGTATTTATAATCAGTTCTCTTTCTTTTTGAACAACGCAGTGAACTTGCCAGCTTGGTATGTTGGCATAAACGGCAGGTATTCCGTCCATTTCCACCTGAAATAATAGTTTTTATTTTTAATCTGGACTATAATTATTGTAGTTCATCGTATTAAAATGACAGATGTGAAACAAGTTTGATCACCAAATAGCCAATTTTACCACCTGATAAGTGGAGATAAATACTTGTATCCAGTAATTAATTGGAAGCTATATAACGCTATTAATCTACTTAATGACTACTAAAAAAGATTTGCATTACTTTAATTGGCTGTAAAATTCTAGTGTTGTTATGTACATTTTATATATTTCTTGTACTAATCAGTAATTAGGTACCTACAGCATTTGAACACTCTTTGGTAACGCACAACTATGAGTACTATGGGCTGAAAAGAATAAAGGTAAGAAACATTATTATTCACATCAAGGTATATTCTTACCGCCGTATCAGGTGCATGCCCACTGGGAAGTCGTACGTGTCTCCGTGCTCGGAGGCGCCGGCCGCGTCCAAAGACATCTCCTTCGCCCATGCAGCCAACCCTCGCTCCTCATCCGTACCTTGTCATGGAGAAATAAACCCAAATATTAAGCAATTGCTAATTAATATTAAGTACTAATTAGAAAAGTACTAGGACAGCAGAAATGAAGAGGAGCTAGTAAATCTTTTTTGTTCATCTAATTTTATAACACCTCTGTGGTGGTGTTTCAAAATCAGACATTGATAAAAAAACACGTTTTAAAAAGTTAGTTTAATGTGAGTGTTGTGTTGGAAACTATCAGTCTTTTTCAAAAAGTTAAACATCTGTTAAACACTTGTCTAAGTAAAGTGTGGCTACAAAAGGGACTTTAGTTCAACGTCATAATTTGTAAAAAAATTGACAAGTGTTCAACAGATGTTTAATTTTTTTTGTAATTTTTTAAAGCGTGTTTTTAAACTATTATTTTTATTTGTTTTTTTTTTGTCTTATTCATAGAGCTGCAATTCAAACAGTCAATGAGCAAGTATTTTTAAATAATTTCAATACTACATGAATTTTGTATAATTTAATGTAGTATTGAAAATGAATATCAATATCTGATTTTTAAACAACACAACCTTTCGAGTATGAGGGTGTGGGTTCGATTCCAGGGTCAGGCAAGTACCAATGCAACTTTTCTAAGTTTGTATGTACTTTCTAAGTATACTTAGACACCAATGGCTGATAAAAAGGTGAAGGAAAACATCTTGAGGAAACCTGGACTATAAAGTCTGAAATCACCAACCCGCATTGAGCAAGCGTGGTGATTAATGCTCAATCCTTCTCCATGTGAGAGGAGGCCTGTGCCCAGCAGTGGGACGATAAAAAGGCTGTAACAGTAACAGTGAAACAACACCACAGAGGTGTTATAAAATTAGATGAACAAAAGGATTAACTAGCTCCTCTTTATTTCTGCTGCCCTAGTACTTTTATAAGAAAAACATTTGATTTTTGCTGAAAGTTATGAAAAAAATCTAAGTTTTTCTGACTGCTATCGATTTTGAGCTCTGAAAAAATCACAACTACAGATTACCGGACACGGCGAGATGTCACCCAGGCTGTGGACTGTACTTCTTCTGTCTAGTAGAACAAAATGTCCCATTAGTTCTACTGCCAATGTTCAGTGGAACTAGTGGGAATACCAATAAAAACCATAATTCCCACTAGTTCTACTATTTTGTTACATCTCATATAGTTAGAACTAGTGGGAAAAAAAGTTCCCATTAGTTCTACGGTAGAACTAAGCAGTAGAACTAGTGGGAACAAACCATTTTAACGATGGTCAAAATGGCGAAGGTTGTAATTGTACCTATATGGATGTGAAAGGTATGTGTATCAAATTCAAGACACGGAGGACCTAATGTTCACCTTCCAATTTAGGGATATCTAAGCAATTTTCAAAATCGAATACACAAATTCACATGTCTACTTTCGTTTTTCATTGTTTGAACCATTAAGCTTTTTGATTTATAAAAAATGGGGTATAATTTAGGCGGTCACCAAAAATATTTTTAAGACTCTAAGCTGAGGCACCAAATAAAATAAACAACTCCAAAAAAATAAATTGACTTTATTAAAAGGGCACTAAAGTATATAATATTATGATCCAAAAAAAATAAAATAACATCAGAAAAATCGCAAATCTCGCACAAATATTATTTTTGGTTCCCAGAATGGATTAATGGTCACCAAATTCTATCCAATTAAAAGATACTACTTTTATTACTACCAAAAAGTTAGTGTCGAAAACGAATCGCTGCAAAACCGACTCCACGTAGTCTGGTCTGCCCTACCCCTAGAGTGCAATTCAAAACCGCGTAGGCGCAGAGGGGCGAGGCGACCTGCGAGCTGAGGCGCAGGTAGTTTTAAGGCTCGCCGCTGCGGCTGAGGCTGGCCGGCCTGCCGGCCAGCAAGCCGAAGCTGCGGTGGTGAGCGTGAAAACCATCTGCGACTATAAGCTCGCATGGCACCGCCGGAGCCCTGCAGCACCGGAGCCGTGACAGAAGCCATGCTTGTTGCATGTTGCGTGCTTACATTTTAAACGCACTGAGTTACACACAAATTCATATAACAATAAATAAGCGACGTACGTTTGGGAACCCTAGTATATTAATTGGTATTTGGAAAATATTCTAGCGATCGTTAGCTTTATTAGTCTAACAAAAATGACCAAATTAGGAGTCATGGTATTACATAATTGGTAACATCTAAGTAGTGACAATATATAATATTTGGTCTAAAGTGTATTTTAAAGGCGTCCATATATTTTTTCAGTAGTCAATAACACGAAAAAATGGTTTTATCTAATAATATTTTTGGAAACGTTATTTGGTGACCATTTATCCATTTTGGTAACCGTTTAGAATTTTTTTGGTAGTAAAATAGGTACTTTTTTGGGTGGTGTTTAAACACAAGCCTAAAAAATGTACCAACGAATTTTTAAGCAAATTTTTTTAGGCCATCAAGAAAAATCATCGTTCCCAACTCACCAGGTATCAGATTATCCAGCAAACACCCCACAATGCCGCCAACCAGTATAGAGGTGCTCAGCAGCACCTGCAGCACGGCATCCAGAGCCTCCGCCCCGGTCTGTATGACCCCACTATGGGCTGACATCCAGCGAGTCAGGACTAGGGGGAAGAAGATGCTGAACCCGATGATGTACAGGTTCCGAGAGCTGTTCAGGTTCACGTATTGGAGGGCTGATAGACCTGGGTAATATAACAATCTTTTAAAGACTTCTATTTCAGTTTAAACGATAAACTATATAATTCAACTATCTTGAGACCTAAATCTCCAGTTCACAGTATTTTTTTATCAAAGTTACAATTAACTGATCCAAATTAACCAAATATTAAAATATCCGTTTGATACTCCTACTCTACTCCTTTCAAAAACATTTATTTACTTTGTATTCACGACTCTTCCAAATTAAAATTACTTTTGTTCAGCAGATTCATGAATTTCCCCTCTTCCAACCTCACAAGTATAGTACAGAAGTGTAAAATCCAGGATATTCTACTCACCGAAAGCAGAAATCATCCCGAACATGACACAGAACAGTCCTCCGACTATGGGCTGCGGGATGATGATGAACACGGCTCCGAGCTTGCCCACCACGCCCTGCAGCACCATCAGTCCCGCCGCCCACTGCACCACGCGACGTGACCCTACCTACAGACATAGGATAGATAACATGACACATAGCTAATTTACACTCATGTGTTTCTTTTTATAGTTCCTATTTTTTGACTATTTTTGTTGTGAGATGATGATCTTTTAAAGTCCGAAGATTCTGCACCACATCATCATCATCATCAGCCTATCGCAGTCCACTGCTGGACATAGGCCTCTCCAAGTGCACGCCACTGAGATGAAATTATATCATCCAGCCTTGTTCATGTTACTGTAACCGCAAACGGTCCAAATAACACTGAGTAAACAGATAAATTCACCAAATTCTTTATACTTATTAATCGCCAAAATCAAGATGCGTAAAGCATTTCATTGTTAAGAAGAAGTGCATGACAATCTTAAAACAGATCATTGGAGTATATTCCTAAGAGATTAACAACCCATACTTCCCAAATTATTATTTATTTCACTCATGCCTCTCATTATAAACCGCAAAATAATTAAATATCGAGTGCAGTACAATTGTTTCCCTCGCCGCAACAGATAGTACCGACCGCGTGTAACCGACACCTGTCGTTTGCACTCTCTTGTTTAATTACCGCGAAATTATTCTGTTGCCTTCAGGTTTTTCAATTATTTTGTGTATTTTATTGCTTTATTTTTCATTCCATTATGTGCTTTGAAATGTATATAACAACGACTATGACACATACATCTCAATACATAAAGAATAGGAAGTTATACATACATAGTTGTTTTACAAAAAAGAAATGAAAACCATATCTGATGTAAATATATTTTGCCGTACTGTCGTATTTAACCAACAATATAGGGTTTGAAGATCTTCTCAGAATTAACAAAACTGGTAGCAGCCCGAAGTCCACCTATGTTTAGCCGGTTAAAGCTGGATGAAATCTTCATCACAGCGGCTACTCCTAGGTGCGGCCACACACCTCTGGCTAAAGTTAGACATAACCTATATCTCACATGCACACACGCCAGTACCTACGGCTCATCCGCTTGTATGAGATAAGTGACATCATTACCTTAGTAACGCCAATAGCTCCGACGTTCTCGCCGAAGGTGTTGGTGCCGTTCCCGGAGCCCCAGAGCCCCGCCAGCACCGTGCCCAGCCCCTCCGTGCCCAGACCACGGTTGATCGCGTGCAGCGGCGGTGGTGGAGCAGCTAGGGGAAATGTCTTAGTTAGAATGAATGAAGAAAGTTCTGCTGTTGACAATTAACGGCAAATGAAATTGCAGAAGTAGGGACTCTAGTATATAATAATAATTACTCCCACAGGACATCTAGAGACTGAATAGCTTCAAAACCATGAGGGTACCAATTGGTATCAATTAGGTAGCAACTCTCTATATGTATTTCGAGATGATCGGTAAGGAGTGACAGCGGTCCTGACGCAGACGTATATTGGATTCAGAGATTGCAATTTGTTAAGTTGCGTGTCTGAAGCCAGTCTAACCAAGGGGTACCGGGTTGCCCGGGTAACAAAACCATCAAAACCAATCTGTGAAAGATTGGTGATCTTATTTTGAAAATACTGGGCCGATTCTAATAAAGACGTGTAAAGCATTTTGGCGATTTTTGTATATTCTATTTAGAGATTTTGCGTCATGACACCTAAGTTAGTTATTTTGTTCTCCATGATATGCATGATTCTATCCTCTATTTTTGATGTTTCTTTTCAACTTTACATAATAAAGAATGCTTGTACATGAGTCGTCGGTTGCTTAGTAAGTGCGATAGTTACCGCACATCCTGGCGGTGGTGGGGTAGTAGCTGATGGACTCGACGGTGCAGGCCAGCACGCCCGCCAGCATGCCCAGCACGCCCGCCACGCTCACTGTAGGTGCTCCCCATTGTCCTGTATAATATAGATGAAGTCAGAACAACATCATCGTGTGTAGACTGAAAAGTAAATAGCAGCTGACGCGATGAAGGGCAAAAAAGAGGATTTTTGAAAGTTCAATAGGTAATTGAAGTAATATTGCAAAGTCGTAGCTTTTCATATTAACAATTCAATTAGTAGGTCTTTATATACCTGCCTCGTTTAGTACCTCTAGCTTCAGTAAGCACAAGGGTACTATTTTTTACTTTATAAGACAAATCCTTATCTTTTTATCACTATTTCAGCCATAACTCAAACTCCTGTTTCCAAGATTATTTGGACCCTAATTTCAACATCAATAGCAGTGATACGCATCTGCTTCAACGGCACTGAAACGCCTTCAAGAACTCACCAGGATACGGCACCCTGAACCATGGCGCATCTTCAATGATGTTGAGCTTGACATCGGTCCTGGCGGGATGCTCCGGAGGGAACACGTTGGTTATCGTCAGTATGGCACACAGCGCCCACATTAATACGATGGTTAACAGCACCTAGCAAGATTGAAATCAGTTATTACACATAATTATGAAAATCAAAAAATAATAGGATAGAGGTTAAGTGGGCCATTCTAAAAAAATCCTATGGTGGTAAAAGTAAATAATAGTCTTTGTAAGACTCAGATTTCTGGAAGAAGAGTTTTCTAAAATACCTGGAATAGTCATACATCTTGCATTCTTGTCAAAAGTAGGTTCCATGGAGAAGAACAGGCAAGAAACTCCTCTACGTACAGTGAATACTCTTTTCAAATGGTAGGTATGCACTAAAACTTCCAAGGGCGTCTTCAGGAAATACCAAGCTTACGAGTTTCAAATAAGTTTAAACAATGTTTATATGCACCTAATTCATAAACTAGCTGGAAGTACCGACGGAAACATGAATGGACTTCGTATTTATAAACTTGCAAGAATAAATAATTGGCTTGAAGGTTTTCTGTGAAGTCTATTCCTAGCCTATAATTTGTTTGCATTGCACTAATAGAGACTCTAGATTAGTATAAATATAACTTTGAGTTAAAACATGAGTTCACATAACCCTCATTATATTTCCTATCTTTTTCTTGCTCTCGCAGGGATTTGAAATCTAAGTATTTTTCATTTTTCTCGGATGTAACATCCCTTGAAAGAACAGATAGCTAAAATCAATGTGGAAGTAGAATTATCCACACATATATTCTCATAAACATAACTATATGTAGGTATATAAACTTTGTACTTTGTAGATATTAATTTCAACTAGTCTGCTTACCGGAAATAACTTGAACAGCGGGAACCATATGATGGTGAATCCTCTATCCCTCTTCCACGTGAGAGTGGGGATGGTGACGTTTGTCATACATTGCGAGAATATTGTCAGCAATGTGAATGTCCTGCAACAATAAGATAATACTTTTAGTTTTTCTAAACTTACCGCAAGTGTTGAAAGATTTATTTGGTGAGTAAGTTAGTCTTCATTTTTTTCATCGAAATGAAATATTATAGACTGCTTCGGTACCTAGATCACATACTCTAAAATAGGTCTGATAAAAATCTTTATTGTCCTTCTAAATAATTAAACTCATATCTTTTTCGCCAAAAAAATATCCGCTCAGACGTCTTAGATCTCCTAACAACGGCCATACCTATTTCATACATTGATACCTAAAATAAAATTGTAAAGAAACGCCAATTCAATGAGACGTTCCCAATTATAAAAGGAGAGCATTATTACTTTTTACAAAAACGTGACTGAATAACAGCTTAGAGCTGTATTAAAGTGTAAAGGCGAGAAATAGAAAAGAAATATAAGTACGATGTTGGATTTTATCTTGAAGTAAGGAAAAATGAGCGGAGGTGCCATAATGCAGGACGGTCCGGCGCCTTCTTCTATCTGAAATGCATACGTTTGGCAAGACACAAACGATCAGTTACGAGAGACTTAGTGAGGTGTTCGGGTTATTTGAAACTTTTGTCAACGATTTTTGCTATTACAAAAATTTTCGGGCCCAAAAAAGGCGTATAAAAGCAAAAACGTTCCTCATCTCTCGTTCACCCGCATTTTGGTGCGCTACTTTTAGGCGATTTTCCGTTATGGCACATCCGCTTGTCATTTTGTTATCGAAGGATTTTATTCAAAGCGCTTTTCTCGTTCTTGCGATACATCTGAGAATAGGTTTCGTTAAGCCCCGTGTCCACTGGAGTGCGGAGATTAGTCTAGTCTGTTCTTTTGTAGTCAGCCACCTGATTCTAGACTATTCTTAGATCGTTTAAGAGGCGTGAACACTTACACATGAGAGGCTTACAGCTTTAACCGATTTCGAGCGATGAGGTTGTATGTTAGCCACTTAGAAACTGGATGTTTGCAGGCAATGTTTGTTCCAAATTATTTAGTTTATGAGGCCGCCTATTTATTTGCTTTTTTTTCTTGTTGATTCTTGATAGATGATAACTCAGTTTCAAAGTGCAAAAGGATCACAAAAGCGATCATCTATTTAAAATTACCCATAAGAACATACTTCGCTTATTTTTTGTCATCGATAAAATTAAGGATACATTCCCTCATTTCGCTATATCCATCCACATTATAAAGTCTCACACTGTAAGTAGCTTGCCATTTAAAAAACAATACTATTTCACAAAGTAGTTCCGCCTGTAACACACGTGTAACCAATTACTGAGATACGTTTCCAGTGGAGCTCTTCCGTTCTGTAGGTTTAAAATAAATATGTGCGAACGCAATCACACGTTCCTATGGTACTGCAGTAGGGTTGGGACTTGTGTGTTGAATAACTATGATACTGCGAGTTATCTGATCATTTTCTTTAAGGATGCGAAATGTCATTGTCTTTCAAGGCTCAAATATATTTCATTATACGAAGGTATGATACCAATAACCACTTCTTATTATAGATAAATTCCTCACTTTTTTCAGCTTCTTTCAGTTTGGCAAAACTCATCCAGAGTAAGATTGACTGCCTCTGTTACAAGTAGTTCATCATAGTTTCAGATACCCGGTAAATTGTTTGGAAAAACATCTCAAAACTATGCTCAAAAAAAAACTTTGAAACACCATTTTTGTTTGTTGTTTAAAAGTATCCTATTCAACGGAACTTAACCAAAACCTGATTGATTGACAACCCTGCCTGCAACTGCCAAAGCAAATATTTCCAATCACGAGATAGCTCGGCTCACGCAATCTTCATTCCATTGTTCTGATAAAATAAATTAAATTTTAAATCCCTTTCGCGCCCTCTGTACCACAAGAACTGTAGACTACACTTTTTGTTATAGAAATCAAACATTGCAGGATTTGAGTACCTAAATCACCAATTAAAATTGATCAAAAAAATCCCAGCATGTTATATTTCTTCTTTTTCCCTGCTATTTTCCGATAATTATGAATTACAAAAATCAGCTACCAATGACATAATTATAACTTCACACAAGACCCAATCAATAAACCATTGATTAATATTCCCCAAGCTTACAAGACATGTTGAAAATCAAAAATCGAAAGCTCGTCACAACCCCTTTGTGTCGGGCGCCATTGTTTGCGCGAACAAAGCTCTGCTAGTCTGCTTGCATAATCTGGATAGTCACACGACGCCCACGACACTCCCACTAGTGGCCGACTAGTGAATGGATAAACTATGAGGGTATTTATGTATTGAGTATACACTTGATCTGGAATTCTAGATTATTTATTATCTTACACAAGTATTTTTTTTTAATCAATGTGATGTTAATTTTACATATGCGACAGTAAAGTTTATCCATAAAGCCGATGAACCTATTTAAATTAAATCTGATATAGGAGCTAAGAGTCTTGAGTGAAGACACAGGAAGCAAATAAAACCGCGAGAAGCGGCTAGTTGATTTACAATGTCATATTATTAGGTTTCAGTATTCCTGAAAATCTAGTACAACTTGGAAGATGATCCTAATGTACAACAAGACATATTAACATAGAACAACGACGACAAGCTTGGCGTCCTAATGTCTAGACATAGTCAAAAGCCCACTTATCTTCGCTATCAAATATTTTTACTCCCGATTTATAAAAAAAAGGAAACAAGTCAAGTTGCATTCGTCCCTTTAAGTCTATCCAGGTCGTTTTCAATGTAGACCAAAGGAAAAAATATTGCACTTTTTTTAATTTAAAATTGGATAAAACCCTTGATCAATAAAATGCTTTAGCTTTTACCTACAAATTGAGGTGATGACATTATAATTAGATTTTCAATGAATATGTGTACAGATAAACCAACTAAATTGTAGTAGGTCAGTACCACAGGAGAAAACTTGGTAAATACGTAATATTTGATCGAGTGTTTCTCTGTAATGAATGATCTTCGTTCCGTTATCTGAAGCCGCCGTGACGGAAGACCTGTCATCTTGGACCATCAGCGTTTTACGAAAATACACATCCAATGAGAAAATTGTGCGGCTTCATAACCGCGTGCTTTATTAGAAGTACTCATTTAAAATTAATTCCTTTTTTATTTAAAATTTTTATTCAAATTATATCCATGCATTTTATTAAGTTCCTTTCAAATCTTGATCCTCACGTTCACAGAAAAGGGAGGGACATTCGTATATAAAGGGACATATAACTTTTCTTTACGAGACAAATTCTACCAGTCAACGTTACCACAAACCATGTTAATTGATTACTTAATAAGTAACACAAAAATAATTGCCAAGGGATTCGTTTCCGGTAGAAATAATACAGCGCTGCTAATCTAAGAGATACATAACAAAGGACAAGAAAATTAATTATTTACCTCTCTGATTACCTGTTACTTAAATTACCGAACAACCAACTTTGTACCTTATATTAACAAAGTTAAGGTTTAAAATGAAAATAGGTGAGTTCATCTTACCGCTAAAGTACGTTTAATTACGAACTGGCGTCGATTACACGGAGATCAAAGGAGTGTGTAATCTCTAATAAACTTGCTCATGTTACACGGAAGGGTATATTGTGTTACATTAAGGCTATACCGCTGAAGTTTCACAGCTATTGTGAGGAGAATATGCTGAAAATACTCGCGAGATATATCTATAGGAGGATGTTTTAACGCTAATTGGGGGTGCATAACTAGGTATATGTTAGTGTAAGAAAATATAGCCATAATTAAGTTCAGTTTGTATTTTTGAAAGGATTTTGAAAAGCACTTAAAAATAAAGCCCAAGATACTTATTATGATAAACTATTCAACAATCATTTATTAACAACTCCCATAAAGCGAACACCATACTAACTTAATATTTATGTCTATGTTTTCAAATTGGACCATGGCATAAAGTCAAATAACAACGTAATCTGGAATCGATAGCAGTCCATCGTTACGCATCCGAACTTCTGAGAGGAATGAACTTGTCAAACCAAATTGCGAATCTGTTCCCCAGCAATCGAGTAGCTCCCAGTTCCAACAACTTTATATTAGTTTGAAAACGGAAATGTTACACCAAATTAGAAATATCTGATATGAAATCTATTTTACATAAACATTTTCATAATCTAACAAAACAGTATGTAAATAATAATTATAATATGTAGAGGTGAAGTCCTTTTCAGCTGAAAATTAGACGGGAAACTGCTAAGACCCGGGAGAAGGACATGGGATACTAGGAAGAGGAAACAGTTATCTCCGGATACTGGTGAATCCGCGGGCGGGAGCTAGTAAGGTCAAAAAATCAAAGTCAAATATGTTATTAAAGATTAGGATAATTAAATTAGAATCTTTTCACGTCAAACTCTCTTTCATCGCTTCCTTTTGTAGTGATAACATTGGAATTAAATTAATAAACTCATTTATCTATATATCTGCATAAGTTTTTTCCGGATTTATCCTTCACCGACTAGTCGTAGTAATAACTTTTTGTCACATTTTGTGGTGGAAACTGTAACTTCGTTGGCGAATATAACAAAACGGTCGAGAGGGGATGTAGCCGAATAAAGCTGCGGGGTAAATGTACCCTCGTTTCACACATTTCTATGCTAAATATTCGCTTCTCCATTCTAAAATCAAGTTACTCGAAGAAGAACTTTTCTCTTTCTTTTAGGTATTATTCAAGTAAATCTACGAATATGTTCAATATATAATTAATATAAATTAAGAACTATTTGTATATCTACCGCAAAGAATCGTGTATTTATATAATTAGGTATTAACTTAATAGTTTCTAACATAATGAAACTGTATTTTACAACTGAAACCTTTCATAATTCTCTTTTCACAAAAACTATAATTGCTACCAAAACCTATTCCATAATGATGGTAATTAACTGATAGCATACACCCGCTTCAATAGTGTCACCGCACTTAATTAGCGCAGTATTGGATGGCAAATAACTGGCTCAGAGCTCATACATGTAGCTAATTAATGATATACCAGAATTTATAATTAGCTCGTGCGTTAAGCTGATACGTTTTACTGAATTAGGTGGTTGAATTTCATATTATCTATGTGATCTATGAGGTACTTTTAGCAATACATGCTTATTGTGTAAAACAATGCTTTTCAGACACGTGTTATATTATTATTTTAAACTTATATTTCGCAAAATATGGTATAAGAAAGATACATACATCCTTGCTTATCTACGCGATCATAATTTTATCAGAACTTTTAACCAAGAAAGCGTCACAAACAATGGTAATAGAGTCTCAATCACACATCCCTATTTATAATATTAAGGATGCGTGGGCGGGTCATACCCATCAAACACAAGCGACGAGTGATCTATAAGGAGGTCATACAGTATGCAACATCTCTACGTTACATACATATTTCACAACGACAAAGCAATTCTATACTGAGTCACAGAATATTGCAATCTCAAGAGAATTCCTTCAAGCAGTGTGCCAGTTGAAATATGCGAACGTTGACTTCGCTCACTTTAATACAAATAGAATTTTAAATGAAACGGAAAAACGAAGAAAAGTTAATTAGAATAAATCAAGGGGGAACATTAATTTTGGATCGAAATATTATAACGGGGGTGAACCAAAATTGTTTTTTTAATTTCCTTTGTTTGGGACGAAAAAAGAACCAGAAAGTACTAGGATAGCAGAAACGTTAGATGGTTAAGGCATGCGTTGTTTGAGTGAATAGAGTGGGGATTCACTTGCCCAAAGGACCGATGACATCCTACTTTTTCGATCGTGGACTAACACAATAAACATAGGAAGAATATAAACAGAAAACTAATTATAATATACCCAACGAAGTGAAGATTCTTAGAAAAAGCAAAGCGAAGAGAAAAATAAGCCGGGATTCCAGCAGCAAAATCAATTTTCCATGCAAAGCTCGAGCTTAGTGCAAAATGTATTTTTAATATTCTCCTCTGTTAATATTTTCGCTGCGTTACATAAAATACAACATAGTTAGTGGCCGGGTCTAGATGCAGATGAAATCAATAGAGCGCACTTGTTGCAGCCGGGAGAGGCCGGCGACCCGGTTGCCATGGCGACCGCTCACCTCGTTTGACCTACGTGCCCGCTTTTATGATATCCTGGTACCGGACGCGGGAACAAAGAGATCGGTTTGGTGTTTGGGGGAATAAGTGAAAAAGACTTTTTTATAAATCCCGACTACGTTAAAAAGGATGTAAAAATGTTAAAACAATCGACGTTGAGGGACCTCCTAGCCAGATAATTAAGTGTTCCATTGAAGACTACTCAATGAAACACTTAGCTACGATTGTTCAACCTGTTTATTTATATTTTGGCGCAATTTTTTTACTTAAACCTTTTTAGTTCCCGAAAGTCTATAAGTAACAATCATTATTAACCTAGTTTAAATTCATTTTTAAACCGTAAATCGTCAGTATAATAAGAGTTCCTATTAAATTGGAGCAGTTATGTATAATGTTGGGTAAATAATTTATTATACAAATATGTATCAACTAAAGTTAATTATAGTTCGCTTAATTGAACTATAGATGAGTTTTGCGGGTTAAAATAACTGTGCACGACAGTTGTGATTAAGCTCACTGGATACAGGATTTTAATCAAATAATACATAATGCCTTTTCTGTGTTAAATTATTTTAGGGCGGAAAAGCGCGCTGTGAAAATAGCTTTGTTTCAGTTGTGTATGCGATTATGAAAAAGCATTCTTGTGTTCTTCAAAACTTATAAAAAAAACAAGTCACCGTCGTAGCTATTTTAAAACGTACAATATGTGATGAGTATCAATATCTTATCACGGATACGGCGAGATGTCACCCAGGCTGTCGACTGTACTTCTTCTGTCTAGTAGAACAAAATGTCCCATTAGTTCTACTGCCAATGTTCAGTGGAACTAGTGGGAATACCAATTAAAACCATAATTCCCACTAGTTCTACTATTTTGTTACATCTCATATAGTATAGAACTAGTGGGAAAAAAGTTCCCATTAGTTCTACGGTAGAACTAAGCAGTAGAACTAGTGGGAACAAACCATTAAAACCCTGAAAATATATGTTTTTTTATCAAATTAGGTTTTCTTTAAAAGTTTCGTCAAAATCATCTAGCAAAATGAAATTACTTGATAGCCATAGATAGTGAACTGGTATCGTGAAATATGGTAAATTTTCCATTAGGATGACCAGTAATAAGGTTACTAGCCTTGCCCGCGCACCCTGTCCGGGTAATCTATTAACCGGGTCTACTCTGAGCCCTTCTGTAAGTTAGTTGCATGTAGATGTAACTTGTTACTTGTTTTTTGCGTTTTCCTGTTAAAACCGTTGTTTTATGCAAGCCATCTTTTGTGATGAGATACTAATAGGTTTAAAGTTCAATATGTTTAATATCATCTGCTTTACTTTATAGGAAAAGAGTTTATCTTAAGTTGTCGATGAATACCACACGTCACAAACAATATGAAAACATTTTAGACTGACTGCTCAGGTCTTTAAGTAATGAAACTGTCACTTATCAAGTAATTAGCAATACTTATCCATCCTGCCCAAATCTTCTTACAAAGTTAAATATGGTTTTAACCTCGTGCCTACTTGTTGATTCATAACTACGACACTAATGGATGTTCTGCTAGCCCATTATTTACTTCTGCAGTTCTGATAGGAAAATATGAATATTTTGGTAGTTTGTTTGAGCAGCCTACTCATAACATAATACTTTAAAAAACTTATTATACCATCTATGATTGCATAGACAAACTTGTTTTTTTCACATTTGATGTTTTTGGTGCAATATAAATTTTAGTGCGCCGACTGCATCGGATACTCATTGCTATGCAAATAAATAAACAGACAGAATAATTGGCATTGATTGACTTTCGACTCAACGCGTCTATCGACTGATCGCCGCACACGTTGACTGGCCTATATTATCCGATGATAACTAGCCCCGATATAGATCGATGGAGCCTGCAAATAGTGCGTTCACCTCTGACATTTTAACGTCCTTGATGCCCCGTTATTAATTATTTTTTTAGACTGAGTAACAATAATTACACCAATATTATTAACAAGCTTTCGCCAACTTCCCGCACCCGGGTTAAAATTTGCCTATTTGTTAGTCTGTGTAACCATTATTGCAGAGTTTCTTAAAAATCTGTAAACTTTCGATCCCAGCAAAAACACATAGGAAGTGGTGAAGGGCGAGGAAGTGGTGAAGGGCGGGCGTTTTGGGGGCTGTCTTTTGTTTTGACGTCGAAAAGTGCTGATTTTCAGCCTACTTTGAATAAATGACTTCTGATTTTGATTTTGATTTTATAATAGTCAATGTGACAGTGTGATAGTGTGTGGTAGCCGACCCCAACATAGTTGGGAGATAATAATGATGTGACAATGTGAAAGACGCTGTCTCAGATATAAACCTAACACATAAAAAAAAACTCAAATGTAAGAACATATTTGTTTCTGTATTATCTACAGCGTACAAGAACTTTCTGGAAACGCTTTAATTTATTTAAGGAACAACTTCAATTTACTTAAGTACAAGACACCGTAAACAGTAAATAAGCACGTGGGTGTACCACGACACACTTTCAGATACGTCAGAACTTTACAAAAGGAAACGTTGCCCTGCAATTCTGCATAATACGTATAATCTTACCAAATTACAGCGGATATTCTAGGTTCAGAGAACACCAATTTGGGTTCACGAAAACATCAATTTGACATCAACGTCACAACTTTACGACCTCACTTTGAAAAGAGGTTACGAAGTCAAAAGTTTTTGAAGCAGTTTGAATTATGTATTACGTTTATTCATTTCTTATGTACCCACAACCAACTAGGGGAAACTTGAGAGTTTGACAACCGATCTGGAATTATCTACTAATATTATAAAGAGTTTGTTCGTACCCTAAAGGGTCCGAAACTACTGAACCAATTTGAATACTTCTTTCGCTGTAAGGAGGCTACACTACCCTCGGTTGCATATTTTATCCGGGTTCGACGCGGGTAAAATCACGGGATACAACTAGTTTGAAATAAAATAAAGCTTGCTTGAAGTAACAGATAGAAAATGGTGTTGCGTGCTTCAAAGATTGTGTCGATCCCCCGTGGAGAAATTAGTGCAAGAAACGCAATCGTTCTTGTTCTTGCTACTAACTGTTCTTTGAAACACGCAGACACGTGACTGGGGAGGTAATTTTCAAAGTTTTAAAAAATATGGGTATATAGGTAGGTTTTATTTCATTGTTTATTTCAAATTCATCTCCATTTGTACCCATAAATTGTGATTATGTTTTTTAATAAATTTTAATTGTAATTCTTGTAAGAATGTCTGAAACAGAAAAGTTTAGTGTGACAGCTCAGGAGAGCTCACGTTTGACCAGTCCTTAAAATTGAGTAGCGTATTCCTTTCCAGCCGTTACTGATATAAAAGTAAGCTTGACTCACCCAGCAGCAATGCCCCATTGCTGCGAAGCTGCTTCAGCTGCGTGATCGAAGAGTGTCAAGCCGACCAGCGCCACGGTAGGCGCTATCGTTAGAGGTGTCACGAAGCGGAGTAGAGAACCGATGACTCCGAAGTATCCTGGTGGAAAAGTACGTATGAGAAAAACGTATAGGTACTCGGAAGGTCATGTCAGACAGCGACAAAAGGACTTGGGAAGATCAGACTGTAGGGCTTTACCTAATGCTTAGTGGACTTCTAGCACAGAGGAAAAGATTCCATTCTAAGACAAGGAAACCGTTAAGTTCAGTATAAAAGATTCATGACCTGGAAGATAGATTTATTTTTTCTGTAGAAGTTTTTTTTTACAATTTGATTGATAATTTTTAAAATTACTCTTGACTAGTTTAATTGCCTATAACTAGATTGTTATATTGCTAAAATAGCTGCATTTTCGAAAACACTTTAAAACTTTGAAAAACCATTTTATTTTGCAATACTCTAAGTATATATGTCATTTTTGAAGGAAGATGGAATATGTAAGTATCTCAAACTCAAAATCTACTCCATAACTGGCAAGTTTAATCCAACATCAGGAATTTCAAGCAGCTAATCAGTCTTTGCCACAGTCCCAGACCGATGTCATGGAGATTGCATGCCGCCAGAATACTCAAATATGAAACTGTAACATGTAGGAGCTACCACATGTACCACATGTAATATAGGGCGTCTTGCCGATCTAGGTCACCTGATTGATCTATATGTAAGCCCGGATTACGATTCGAGATGATGTTAGTCCTTAACAATTATATACTACGGTTTTTATGTAGGTCAAAGAATTCACTGTGGCCTAGAATAGTTTGTGAAAAAAAGTATAACACTATTGTGAACACTAATTTAATATTTAGTGCTTATTTCTCTCATATTTTTATTTTACTATATACTTAACTTGCATTGATTGTGCAATATAATCATTATCTGAAAGCTTCGAAAAATATGTTTCTCAGAAAACAATTAATTGGAAAATCCGAATTAAATAAAATGGACGGATATGAAATAAATCCTGATATGATGGAGCAGTTTTCGCAGAATTTCATACTAACGATATTAACATGCAAATGTTCAGCAACAATTTTTTGATATTAAAATCATTTAAAGGGAAATGAGAGTAACCTTTCAAAGGTTGAAGTTTTATTTCATTTTTTTATGCTCTACGCTTGCGCGGGAGGTAATATAGTTACGGGGAGGGAAAACCTCCCAGTTCCCGGAAAGCCTATTAGTTTATTACTTCGTTAGCAAAAAAAATCGGTAAAAAAAACTTTTAAGTTAAACGGTTTTATCTTATGTGTACTGAAAACTAGAAAATAAAAAAATAGTTACTTACCTGTCAACCTACGTAGGTGGTCCCGGTCATATTAAACTAAAATAAAAACGTGGGGCCCATTAACTATTGCTGTAGTACTTTCTTCTAGAGGTATAATAGGTGTGGATTGCATCGACTTACTATAATCGTAACTGGAGATTTTGACAATCAATAATCAGCCGTAGCGGCTTCACCAGCGAACGCCGAGCTCATGATCTACCAAAGTATAACGATATGCTTTGCCATAGGTAGGATTTCACAGGGGCCCCACGTTTTTATTTTAGTTTAATATGACCGGGACCACCTACGTAGGTTGACAGGTAAGTAACTATTTTTTTATTTTCTAGTTTTCAGTACACATAAGATAAAACCGTTTAACTTAAAAGTTTTTTTTACCGATTTTTTATTTTCTAGTTTTTAGTATTTAACGAAAATGCCTACCGAATATTCCTCATTCTATCTAATTCATTTAGTGCATCATTATTACACGGTCTCTTACCTGAAAATTTATTACAATCCAATTCCTCAATACATAGCCCTTCCAGATACTTTTTTTTGTAACAACCCCAAAAATCATCACATGACCTCTCCTGCTGTGGGTCAGCAGCGGTGAGGGAGTGCCAGACTCTTGACTAAAAATCGTTTTGTTCCGTCGTAGGCCTTTTATGTACCAGGGCCGCGATAACTCTTTCGAACAATCTCGCAGCCCAGGCAGGCCTTGGCCCTGTTGGGCCCCGCTGGAGTTACTGACAGTTTTCTACTTGTGAAGCCCTTTCATTTGATACCCATATTGGTGGGATTGATAAAAAATTGTTATCAGCCATTTGGTAGCGGCGGCCATCTTAGATTTCAATTTTGCATAGTAAATTGTATTCTACTTGTTGAGACCTTTGATTTGATACCCATGTTGATGGGATTTATAAAACCTAAGTTATCCGCCATTTTGTAGAGGCCGCCATCTTGGATTTTAATTTTATATAGTACATTGTATTCTACTGGTTGAGAACTTTCATTTGATACCCATATTGATGGGATTGATAAAACCTACGTTGTCCGCCATTTTGTAGCGGCCGCCATCTTGGATTTCAATTTTTTATAGTATATTGTATTCTGCTTGTTGAGCCCTTTCATTTGATACCCATATTGATGGGATTGATAAAATCTACGTTATCCGCCATTTTGTGCCGGCGGCCATATTGGATTTACAATGTTATTGATATTACTATATTGTATTGTCATCGGAATTAAAGGTGTATACAAAATTTCAGATTAATCGGTTGACAGGAAGAGGGTGAAATTTGAATTACTAAATTTGACCCAAGAATGAATAAATAAAACAAACGGGGTGAGCTAAATAAAACCGTTTAAAAATACTCGCTCCGTTAATTAAACCCGTGCTGTGAGGACCAACTACATGTCACACAAGTTTCTAAAGTTCTTTTTTGTGTTGTATATAGGTCGGGGTTGTAATTAAGCATTTTTGGAGAGTTTCGTAGCTCTCGTACTTATTTTCTGTAAATATTGGCCATAATGACATAAATTTTAAAAACTAGAGGGATGTTTATTAAATGGCCCTAAAAACAGCTAAAATAAAAAATAATACTCATAGCATATACACAACAATTATTGTTTAGAGCGATTCGCAGCCTATAACCAAAAATTCAAAAAAAATATGAACCTAAGGGTGCTACTACAGAAACAATCAATTTCGTTGAATCATTATCTAATTATCATATACCAATTTTTCTACCAACCCAAAAACACCTGGAACAGCGCAGACACAGCGATAGCCCCAGACAGCTCACACATCCTACTCATCCACACTTGCTTCTGCTCTTCATCCGTCATGGCAGCCAGGACTGCCGGCGCTGGGCACTGCCACATCGGCAGGTTAAGGATGGCCAGAGTCGGCACCAGGAACGAGATGGTACCGCCTTGGACTATGGGGAGACGGCAGCCGAAGGTTGCTTGTAACCATGTTATTAGACCTAGAAAGTAGGAATTTAGTCAGATTAGAGCTGTAAATAGATGATATTGAGATCCAGTGAAAATCCACCAGTCACCAAAGGGAAATGCAAAAAACACAATCATTCGGATATTGAACCTATCAAGTGTAGTGTCTTCATTGTTAATTCTCTTATTTATCTTCAATATTCGCATATTTTTAAGAGTCTGTTTGCTTTCTGGATACATCTCCGTTTCGTTCCTGCACTATTTATTTCTTGCATATTAAAGTACCGACCTGCCTCATCTTCTCGTGGTTAATTCAACTGAGTAGGTAAGGAACTCTAATATTTTATGTATAACGCCCAAGAGCCGCCGCCGTCCAAGATACTAATTACTTGTCAGATAAAAAATAATGTCCCCGCTTAAAAGGGTAGTTAAGTGCCTACCTGCATTCATAGCGAGTCTCACAAAATATTAATTAAGAAAATACTTAAGGGGTGGCTACCTTTTAAGTTAATTGAGGCTTTGACTAAATTGATATTCCTACCTGTGGAACTACTTTTTCTTGCTTTTTCTATACATTCACTAATAAACAAGGTTGTCTTAGGTAATAATTGTTTTGATAACTTACTTAGTAAGTGAATGTATGTACAAAAATATGTCTCAAAGTAGCCAGCAAGACCTTGCCCCGCGGCAGTGAAAGTATTGCACTAGATACCTACGCGTAATGAATAGTAAGCAATAGCAGCAATGTATGTTGAACATTATTTAGCTCCAGTCTACCAGTCGGGGGTGTAACTCAGTGGTAGAGTGTCTGCTTCGCATGCTGAAAGTCCTGGGTTCAAATCCCAGCACCTCCAAATATGAAACAACTTTTTATTGTCCTTAACGTTAGGGCAAAAATAGGTCCTAACTTTTGGTCATATACTTAACTTTTATTTTAGGGAATTGTGTATCTATACGAGATACCTAAGTCATGAAAGGACAGTCTTAATATATTTAACTAAACAGGACTATATCCCCAGTACATACCTACTTATTAGGTCATAATAAGTAACTACCATAAAACAAAACTCCGCTGCATTTGCAGCATTTGATAGCATATTTTTATTTATCCAACAAAAACGTTCGTCTAACTTTCAAAAGTTTGTACGAATTCCAGACAAACTATTGAAATAAGCCTAGCTCTTTCGGAATAAATCTAAGAAAATGAAAGTAGTATCGCTGAGTAATGTAACTCCGTCTAGTAATGACTTGTATCGTAACTTTGACGAAGAGCAAGTTAGTTCAAACTGCATGTTGCTGTTATGTACGCTGCAGGCGCTCATACGGTTCTCACTTTTGTGAGTGATCACATATTAAACTATATAGCAGAAGTTATACTAACACATGAATCTGATGAAGCTGCATCTACATTTTTTTTACAAGTAAATATCTATCTAATACTATCCAAGCTTGATTTGCTTTACCTACATTAAATGTATCCTGGACACATCACTGATTAATAATTAAGGATTCTATCATAATATACCTAGGTACCATTTGAAACGAGTAGTGGTCAATGGGAACTAGTTCCCTCTTTGTATGAGAAAAATGCTTTCGTGGGACAATAACAGGACTCATAATGACGATGAAAGATAAAGTAACACTGAATAATGTCATGCATCCCACATTCATAGAATATTTGGATACACACAGCACAGACAGACATACCTATACCTACAATTCTATACTTACACCCTTTGTTAATGTGTTTAATATTCCGTAGTCATTCCATGGCGTGGGCCGAAACAAGAGGTGGCAATCAGAGTTAAATAAACCCTCTGAAGCGTTCTGTGGGTATTCGAAAATTAATGCGGAACACGTATGATATGTTCCTATCTATAGAACACATGGAATTCATGGTCAATGAAAGCTGCATTGAAATTCAGGGAGGCAATTGTGATGTTGCGCGATGATGTAGTTCGATAACTGGTACTACATTTGTGAATGATGGTTTCTAAATAGGGTTAACTCTTAATCTTAACAGAGTGAAAATATATTTTTCTGAATTAGTACCGTAAGGCTCAATTAAAAAAAAATACTGTTTGCGCTGAAGTTTAAAAGTATATAGTTGTTTAAAAAAAAAGGATGTCTATGTTGTCGCTAAACTTAGGTCTTAAGCGATCTCATAGGACAGAAAACGAATAAATATGTTTTTTTATTGCGGTTGCTTTAAAGTACAATAACTATCCAGTTTGTTTCGATTTGCCACTCATAGGTATGTACCTAGATATACTTATGTCTTTTTCCGACCACGGGACTACAGAGTCCCGGATTTTTGGAAGGCGAACGTGGGGCCGAAGCCAACACGCTGTAGCCCTTTTGAGACAACTTTAATGAAATGGTGACACAAAACCGACGATTATCCCTGTATACACTATAGAAATGTACCCAAGGACAATCCCCGGTTCTGTGCTAAACTATTGCTAACTATGGATGAAAACTACTTGGGCTATTGTGATGGGATGCTAATGGACTAGGAATGGGGAAACTACGGGAACTATGGCACCTGCCGATGACATTGTATTAGATACATGTTAAAATGGCAGGTGGAGACTCGCCAACTCACTTACTGGGCCCCCGGGAATCAGTCACTGAAAAGCAACAAGAGGGCAACAGGGACATGAGCGGCTGAGAAGGGTGAGGATACCTCGGCGGACTTTAAACGCAGATCACGCGCTCCCTGTGGGTCCAGCATCACCGGCCCACTCGCCACTTACCACGAGGCACCTACCCTCCGAGCAGGACTAACCTTGCTCTAGCGACTCCACTCTGACCGGCCGATGAAGGCAAGCCAAGAGGCGGGAGACCTATCCCCCGTCATGCTTCACTCCGGCAAGCCTGAGATGGGGGACAGTATACTCTCCCTGGAGCACTCGGATATATAGCCCTGCGGGGTCGCTACTCCCCGTCATCCGCCTCAGATGCCCTGCGGGGCGTACCTAGATATACTTATTATTATTAGAGATCCTAATGGAAACGTACTATAGACAAAGAACTAAGTGCATAAACAAACAATGACAGACAAACATTCTCATTTCTTCCACATAGCTACAGCTGACGAGCGCCAATAAACGGTTTATGGCCCATATTAAGTGCACCTTGTGTCTTTGTTATCATGTTTTATCAGTTGGTAGGAATAACGTTTATTCTGAAGAACAAGATCAACTTTGCTTAACGCGTTACAGTTAAAATAATTTAAGAACAAAGAACGTTTAAGTGTAAATCTGTTGACAAGATTGTCGTCCCTCTTAATTGGTAGTCAGGATAAAAATCCAATGAAAGACAAACAGATACCATAAGCGGAAATCTTATTATATATGGGATCTGTTTACTGTTAACGAAGATCACGAGATGCAAAATCTTTCTCAGAGCCTGCCCAAACTGAATATTCTGTGATTAATAAATAATTGTCAAGACCCCTTCAGAAATCCTTAAGTAGGAATACCCCGTACCTATAGTCCAATTAATAGGACACTGTAGGTCAGCTCCTAAATATTTTCTTAAAAAGTGCCATGTTTGGTCGTAGCACATGGCAGAGTCAAGATCATAATGAATTTACCAAGGAAAAGTGAATGTTTTTAACTTACCAGTAACAAATATCATGGTAGATATGATGTTAGAGCGATCAGGATCTGTCTCGGCCATACACAGCGCTGGACACAGGATGAAGGGGATGGCCACTATGGCTCCGATCATTGTCAAGTAATGCTGAAAGAGTTATATAACTGTAGTTAAAAAACTACAATTTCCTCTAAAATTATTCAGAAAAATCTGTGCAGATGCTGACCTATTGCTGTAGTATTGTTCAAAATAGAACAGAATGTAAAAAAAAAAACTTACGGTATTAGAAGAAACATATTTCGGTTCGGTTTAAGAACACTCCCGACAATTCAAAGATACATGAAGATAAATCAAATCCTCCGAGCCTTTTTCCCAAACTATGTTGGGGTCGGCTTCCAGTCTAACCGGATTCAGCTGAGTACCAGTGCTTTACAAGAAGCGACTGCCTATCTGACCTCCTCAACCCAGTTACCCGGGCAACCCGATACCCCTTGGTTAGACTGGTGTCAGACTTACTGGCTTCTGACTACCCGTAACGACTGCCAAGGATGTTCAATGACAGCCGGGACCTACAGTTTAACGTGCCATCCGAAACACAGTCATTGGTGTCTAAGATATACTTAGAAAGTACATACAAACTTAGAAAAGTTGCATTGGTACTTGCCTGACCTGGAATCGAACCCGCGCCCTCATACTCGAGAGGTTGGTTCTTTGCCCACTAGGCCACCTTGGTTCGTAATTTGTGGTACTCACCTGTAAAGCCATGAAGATGCACAGGTACCAGGGAGGTATGTCGTCGATGCCGTATGTGACATTCCCTTTCCTCTCGTTGTCCTGGTCGCCATTTGCATCCGGCACCTGGTAGGTATTAAGTTTTAAATTACTAACTGTTTATATAGATAACCCGTAGTAAATGGTTTCTTTCCTTCGTCGAAGCTTGTATTCTGGCTAAAAGTATTCAAAAAAGTGCACGGCGTTTTATTTCGTAAAGTTAATGACCTAATAAACTTAATCTGACTATCGAAGAGAGGGTATAACACGGCTAAGTTAGGAATATTCCTAACGGTTTACAAATCAATTAGCAAGTTAGTGTGGAGGTGTATGGAACTTATCATACCTAATATACCTAAGGTACATAGACTGAAGGTCATGACTATTTCCTCAAACGAACAGTCTACACAGCTAAAAATACAAAGTTAAACATAGTTTACGAACTATGTTTTATGAATACATTTTTGTGGTTAAATATCATAAAACAAACCGCAAAATACTGGAAGTTTCCGTCGTAATGAATGTCGTGATTTCTTATCAGTTTTCATCTGAATTTATTGCTTTACAAGTTTTGTAGCAGATTATTTTCTGGACAAATATTGTATAATCCGAATTTAAATCTTATTTCACTGTTAGCAGAGGAGATACATTGCCTAGCAGTGTACAGCTGACAGGTCACCTCTTAGGTGAAGAGAAAATGGAATAGTTTCCTGATATCAGACATATCATAATAAAAGACAATAGGATAAGTACCTAAGTGCAGCTACAACCAGATTTAAAATATGATTAGCTATGGGTGTAGTAACTAATAACCTATGTATGCATAATTTCTTAACCTTTAAACACAGTGTTTGCAGTTCATTATCGCCATGATTAAAACCTACAATAAGACATTAACAACCGTAGGTTGACCAATATACCTAATATATTACATATTATTATGTACATTATCTATAATATAAAAATGAATCGCAAAATGTGTTGGTAAGCGCATAACTCAACAACGCCTTGACCAATTTGGCTAATTCTTTTTTTGTTGTGTTTAACAATCGGCCAGCTTATTGTAGGTAAACTTGTAACTTAACAATCGACCTAGGTAAGATTAGATGCCCTTGCAAACTAATGTTAGGTACCCATGTATTGACAGACGGACTTACAATAGCCACCATTTAACTACACATTTGGTTCTATGTATATGAGTTACTTACAGTTATTTTTCGTGTACCTATAAAATGTGAGGCCTACCTTCGTTCTAACTATGCTATATTCACACTGACATTGACTCATATTTTAGGTTATAAGACTGAAAGGCTAACTATGAAATATTATCGCTGCATGCGATTGTTCTCGAGAGCAAAATACACAGAGTGCATTTTTATGCAATGAAATAGGTACGACGTATGAGAACTGACCAGTCAGAATTGCAAACAACGCATGTTTATGAATAGGGACCTAACTACTCAAACAACTATTATATACCAAGGTATTTCTATTCTTTCGAGTGCAGTTTCTTACCTGAATTTTCATTGAATATTAATAAGGCGAGATAAATTTTAACTTCACTGATATTCGATCTTTAACACTTTTTAACATTACCTAAATAAAAGGAAACTAGCACATGTTTTTCGTTGGTGTTAGGCACTATAATTAACTTTACGTTATTTATCTTGGAAAAGTTAATTGATTCAGGAATCACACTTTTTAATAATAAAAAGAAGACACTTGAAAATATCTTGAATCACCTCTTTCAAATACACCAATACAAGCAACTACGGTTTGTAAACAAATGTTATACAACTTCTTTAATAAATTGGCACCATTATCAACGCTACCCATGTATTAATAGAATGCACATTATTAGCTTCGGTCTATAGCAACAAAACAATATACATAGGTACCAATGTTTTAAGATCATTTCAGCATAGGAGCTCATAAGGCTAGTCAGGAAGTCTAACAACCAGGAGACATCGGGTTGCCGGGTAACCGGATTGAGTTCAGACAGGACAACCGCCCCGGTTAAGACCTAACTTCACCTAAAACATAAACGTCCATTGTTCTTCAAACAACTGCTTACTTTGATATTTAAACATCACATTTTATAATAAATAGTTGCAGTTGTTTTAAAAAGAAATATGTTTATTAGGGTGGAGCGATTTTATTTTTTTTGAATTTTTGCTTCGGCATACCTGTATAAAGTTGCTATTTTAGGTCATTACTAAATACGAGAAAGCTCAGTTTGTTTACGTCAAGTTTAGAGGTGCCCCCATCATCGTAAAGTTTTGAAAATTTGCGCAAATTCCATAAAATCGCAAACATTGTATAAACTCGGAATTATATTCTTAGCGATGCTTTATTAGTGTAAACTAAACAAGATTCAACTGGAAACGTGTTTGTTCTGATCGGTAGGTAACGGGGTGCGGGGAAGGGGTATTTTTTATTTCACTCCCTCACATCAAAGAAATGGCATTAGCCAACTACGCGCGTACACGAGCTCACTTGTTTGTCGTGCACTTAGGTACTTGACACATCGAATCTGACGGCTGGGAACAAATACATATATTGTAAGTAATATTTTTCACATTCAAAACTTGCAGTTTCGGTTATAACCGTAGTACTATTAAAAGTATTCTTTGTCTTAATTACAGAAATATGTTGCAAGTTAAAACACGACAAATGTCAAGCTGTCCTGCCTCTGGTTTGCCAGAAAAGTTACCTGTTTCCCAGTTACCAACTTACAACGACATTATGAAATATTATTTATTTATCAAAAATGAATTGAAGCCTGATATAGCAACAAAAGAGCCAACAGTTCATGAAATATCTGAAAGGCTGGCTCAAGAAGTTTTATAAATATGGCAAAAATCGTCGCTGCCAACTGTAAGTTTCAAAAGAATCCTACAATTGATTCGCGTTTATCATGACAAATACAGATGCTTAATGAAACCATATCGAGGCCGTCAAACGGACATTAAATACCAAGAAAAAAATAATAAATTCATACTTTCATAGTTTCTTTGATATTTGTAGCTGCAAATGCAAAGTTATATCGGATTGTAACTGTCCTAAAGAATGTCGCATTCCCAAGGAGGAAGTTGTTTTTTTATTGGATCAAAGAACGACCAGAAAAATGATGATAGGCGGTGTCGATGTGGCTACAGCGGCAAAAATAAGAAAAAACAAGAAAGAAAAGAAAAAGCTTTATATCGCAGTAGAGAGGTAAACTATTTTGATAAACCTTGTTGTTCTCGTTCATTGACTGATGATTTTGTAACAGAAAGCAGCAGCTCATGCGATAGTTTGCTTGTGCCATCTACTAGTCCTCAGTATAAAAACCCAGAACAGGTAAAACATAAAGCTTCGCCACCTAATAAAAAAAAAAACGATTGAATTTAACCTCATTAGCTCTTGCATGCGATCGTACTGGAGTTTCGGATAGAGCCGCTGCTATTATAGCTTCTTCTGTCTTGAAAGATGTTGGCATTATTGAAACCTTGAAAAATGTGGTCAAGAACGGTCTCAGCATATGTCAGATTATTGATTTTCCATGTCACACTCAAGCAGTAGAGCGCTGCATCAAGTTGGTGACAGAAGCATCAAATGCAGTTTGTGGAGATAATAAAAGAGACGGTTTCATTAGAGCGACACTGCTTTCGCGTAAACGAATGCCTACTTTTAATACGAAAAAACAGTTTGATATGTAAGTTTGCTTTTTTAATGTTTAATTTTTGCAATTAATAGAAAAATTGGATTTTTTTATATTTTTTATTTTCATCTCCTCTGGGGCACCTCAAAATATTGCGACTGGTAAGTCAAATTTTGTACACTTGTTTTGAATATTATAAGACAACTTTTCATCCCTATTCCGTTGAGAAAAAACGATTTTTTTTTTGCTCCATACATTTTCGCTCCACCCTAATGTTTATGTCATCTAAACATTGTCACTCATCCACGGACCGACCGCAACAAACGTTGCTTTACTTTGTGATCAATCGTTCCTCGTGGCTTTGACTTAACCACGAGCACCAACACAGTTGGGAAAATACTGGACAGACGAAGCAAGAAAAAATGACGTTGCTATAGAAACAAAAGTACTCGCGATGCACAACGGAATATTTTGAAGAGGTGCTCATATTATATCTAGCTAACTATGGAAGAAGGATTATATCTAGGTACTCGAGTACCTTCTAATATCTACTGTCTACCATTAGTCTCCGCTTTCTATCTACTTTAGATTAGGTAATTGTAGGCTTCTTAAGAAATTCACGTGCCTTATGAATTATTATCGCTAATCTTCTTAATGCCAGCTCTTATAATGTATTGCACACTAGGCAATTCTAATCATAGTTCCGATAAGATAGCGTATTATATTCTTCCTGATTCGTTAAAAGAGGCTGCAAGAACCTACGAGTGCTGAGCATGAAGTTTTGGGTTCGATTCCCAAAATTCTATACATTGTTATGACTTACGGAAAAGTCCTAGAGTATGTATTGTTATAGTACCTCTATAGATATGTACTAAAAGGGTGACCTCGTTAAAAATACCAATATTTTCTAAAGGTAACAAAAACAGTAAATAAATTATGAGTGTTGTAACAATTATTATTAAAACTAGTAGGTACCTATTGGTACTACAAGAATATTAAAATTTATGAACACGATAAGATCTAACAAAATCGTGATTGAATAATATATTACCAGTAGGTGGCAAAGCAGCTTAATGGAGAATTAATATATTTAGATAAATAACTCACCATATGAATAACTCCTTCCAGTCCGATGGGGATGTTTGTTATATCAATTGAGTGCACCATTTTGAAGCTAAAAATAACAAAATGAAACAAAAAAGCTGAAAATACTACTTACAATTATTTTTTTGTTCAATTTTGTATGTCTAAATCGTACCTACGTAACTCACAGGATGGTACCTAGTCTAGTATAAACAACTAGCTGGTGCCCGCGACTTCGTCTGCGCAGGTTTAGTATTTCGAACGATATGTTTACAAATTGTAGCCTATGTGTTATTCTGATGTATAAGCTATATTATTGTAAAGTTTCATTAAAATCCATTCAGTAGTTTTTGCGTGAAAGAGTAACAAACATCCATACATCCATACATACAAACTTTCGCGTTTATAATATTAGTAGGATGTACCATTCGTGACATAAAATTAAACCTACCCACCTAACTACTTCCTCAAAAAATCATTTAAAGTTAAATGCATGTCCCCCAATAGATATTTTAAATTTTGGTAGGTACCTACCCTTGGTGTGGTAGGTATTTAATTAATAAATTTTAGATGTTTTGGAAACGAAAATAGTAACTTTACCTACTGATGCCAATTATTATAGCTTAATTTAAATTAAACAGGAAAAACTCGCATACTAAGGGTTCCGTAACATTATTATAAAAAGGACAAAAAAACCCCCCAAATATTAATTATATTCTAGTTTTAAGTATTTTTTTGTTATAGCGGTAACAAAAATACATCATCTGTGAAAATTTCAACCCCCTAACTATCACGGTTCATGAGATACAGCTTGGTGACAGACGGACGGACAGAGGAGCGAATACAATAGGGTGCGGTTTAACCCTTTGGGTACGGGACCCTAAAAATTAAGAAACATAAACAAAATAATAGTTTTGAAACTTCAATTACCTCTGCTGTTTATTTTTTTTTTCACAAAATCTTAAACTTCACTAGGAAACTCCACACACAGCCTACACTTTGTGTCGATTTAATTTTTGTCATCACAGTATAATTTAGATAACGTAGAAACGAGCGTCAATCGACCGTTTAAGAAGCAAACTGATTGTATGGTTCTTAAGTGACAATTAAATGAGTACATATTCATACACACAGTCTTACGAAAAGGAGTATATTGATCAAGAGTCATTAGCAATGGTCCGCGAATATCGTGCCTGTGATATTATGCTGATACTCACTGATATTTTGTTTGTCAACTATCAATAGACAAGTCATTTGTAGGTGGGAGTTCAGTATCTTAGCGGCGAGTTTTATTTTTGATTTAACTGATTTAAGGTGTTTCGACTCAAAATAAAACACCATATTTAAATTTGGCTCTTTTTTAATTAAGTCGTGACAAAACAAAATATCACATTAAATGATCATATCGATTTTTGACACTTAGGTACGCGAATAACAAAACAAACAGATAAAATCCGTGAAAGTAGTTTTATTTAAATTCATCACAGCTTCTATGACTAAAATAATATTGGACAAAATAAATCCAGAAGGTAACCAAAGTAATACTTAGTTCATAAACTATGCGAACAAACGTCAAATATACTGTCTTAACTTACTTAAGACCCTTTTTTATCAGCCTTTGACTTATCACCTATTTACCCTATATACCTATTGCTAGCAGTTTTGACGTGGTTTCAACCGCGGCCCGTGGGAATCCTTCGCTTGCTCGGTCATCAAAATTGAGCCCGCGGTTAAAAAGCAACTTTTCACTCTTGTATAACAAATAACAATTTTTCCATTTTATAATATTAGTATACATACATAAAATTCTCTTAATGCATATAATTTTACAGTAACTTTCTTAAAATCTTACTAATCATAATGATAGGCTATTATAACTTGCAGCAGCATACACAATACATCATCATCTCAGCCATAGGCCTCCCCCTTAGATCTCCACAGATACCTGTTGCAGACGACCTGCATCCAGCGTCCTCCGGCGACCTTTATAAGGTCGTTTGTCCACCTTGTTGGTGGACGTCCTACGCTGCGCTTGCTAGTCAATACATACAATACGTACTTCGTCGACAATGTACGAATTTAACTAGTGTGAGTTTTCGGGTTATTCGTCATCTCGAAACACTAAACTCACCACGAATATGTCTAGTTGGTGAAACTCAGTGAACTTATGATTCATAATGATTCCTTAGTTGATACTTGTAAATGAAATTCAAAGTACCTTTCTTACTAACTAATATTAATAAATTAATGAAAATGAATTGCAGTTTGTTAGTCTGACTAAAACTCGACAATGGCTGGACAGAGAGGGAGAGGTCCAGGGAAGGTTTAAACGATACGAATCAGCTAGTTCTAAATAAAAATGCTATGGAGGAGTTTGGAATCATTATAACGCGTTCCAAATGTTTGCTAAACGGAAATGCAATGATAAAATCTAAGTTTCACTAACTGGACACGAATTAACATCGTCGTGGCGAGTTGACGACATGATAAATGTACAAATCTTGAATTTCACCAACTGGACACATTCGTGGTGAGTTTTGTGTGTCAAGATGACGAATAACCCAGTTTTTCAAGTTATCTTTCTGTTTATTTAATAAAGCTGTCATCGGCTTTTGGACGTAATATAAACGCGATGAGAAACCGAACGAAAAAGAAGCTGAAAGAGAAACTTAACTGGCATAACTCACGCTAGGTACTCTGGTAATGGAAATGCAGTCTTATAACAAATCAGTACCGTTTAGATAAATACGACATAATAAACTACGTTACTGGAGTGTTTTACAAATATTCAGTACCTAATAAATACAGTCGATCTATTATCGCCAATGTCTTCATTAAAATATAATCTAAAATCAGTTAACAACTTTGGCATGTACTAAGGACCTTTATCGTTGGTTTTCCTCTAGTTCAGGGCTGTCCAAACTAGATGGGACCCAGGGCCAATCAAAAATCCCTAATACGTTGGGGGCCCGCAAATATTTATAAAAATAAATTCCTATATCAATATTTCATAAGCAACTTTTTCCCGAGTTGTCGAGTAATCAGTGATGTGAGTTCTAGGTGATCAAATCTAGTGTCTAGTTTTTTTATTATTTTTGGCTTTTCAGTGACAAGCATAGTTGTCACTATCCTCATTAGTGGAAAGGTCTCATCAATACGAATAATATAAGCCGAAACACGAGGTAGTTTTCATATTCAGATGGCGAGTTCCCTCGACCTTCTCTCGCCTCCATTATCAGGTCAGCTCCAAACATTCACTGTTGCATGGTGTTATTAGACGTACACCGCTTTGTCAAGTTTTTAAACTATGCCTACAATTTTCGAAAGTTGCCCTCGATTTCTCAGGGTTTCCATCATCAGATCCTGACCTGGTGATTATGGGACCACCTTGGAGGTATACCAAGTAAAAAAATAATTTTGCGAATCAGTCCAGGTGTCTTCGAGTAATCGATGAACACACATAAAAAAAAGATCCCGACGAATTGAGAACCTCCTCCTTTTTGGGAAGTCGGTTAGAAAGAAAATTCATTTAAAAACTCAGTTTAAAAATAAAATGAGGTTAAAAATCGATCTAAAAGCTATTACTTAATTAGTTGAATCATTCTTATCAAGATTGTCACAAATGGAGAAAGAGAAAGAAGAAAAGAAAGAGAAAGAAGAAAAGAAAGAGAAAGAAAATAATTTCAAATCAGTTTGCCGCTCTAGAGTTTAAAAACTGCTTTTGCACTCAGATATTGAAGTGCAAAACTATTCTTTCCGAGATGGTGGAATTAAATATAATAAGCTCATTAATATACTTAAACTAAGAAGATACAAAAGATTCTGCAGGCCGCAACAATTCAAGCCGGGCCATGGTTTGGACAGCCCTGTTCTAGTTAATCAGAAATGGTAGCCATGCTTGTGTGCAACTGAGCACACAATGCAGTCATCACAGATTTCATGTCGATGTCGATACAATTTCACTGCATCTAGAGCTGAAAATAAATGTGTTTTTTGTAATTATTTGCAGATATACGGCATGGAAAGTATTATTAGTTAGAAAAGAGCAAATCAATATTCGAAAAATTTCAAAAATGCTTATTTTTGTGAAAATTACCATCTACACCTGCATTACAATCTGCCGGAGAAACTAGCTGCGTTGAACGTTTTCTGAAATCAAAAACATTCAAATAACAAATATTCATACTCTGCACAGGGATAAAAACAAAAAATATAATTCTGCAACTTGTTTATAGGATACTAGTCGTTTTTCCGCGGTTTCGCCCGCGTCCTGTGGGAACTGCTGCGCGTACGGGAATAATATATAGCCTATGTTACTAGTTTTTTAATGGTGAAAGAAGTTAGAAAATCCGTCACAAGTTTTTGAGTTGCATTAAATAGAAACAAAGAAAGTTTTCCTCTTTACAATATTAGTATAAAAATATCATTAACTTACTTCCTCTCCTCAATTTCTTTCATCTGTCTTTCCGCTTTTGACCAAATATCAACAATTCCTTTGTCTTCAACAATTTCTTTTTTCTCCTCATATTTTCTTTGGCACTCTCTTGCATATGGACTTGGGGAATATCGTTTCTCTGTACTGACTATTGGAGGTGGTGACTTTATATCAGTTTTCACTCCAGCCCGGCTTGCAGCTTTTCTTATAAACATTGTGGGTATTACCCCAGTAGAAAACGGCTGCTTATCAAGTTGTTCAGCTTCCTTAGCCGCCAAGATAGATGTGAGAGCTACATTCCGGTGAAATTTTTTTTTAACAGGCTGGTCTGGTTCTACTGCGTCACTTTCATGGCTTTCTGATGGTTTGTTTACCTGTAATTGTTGTTTAAAGAAGCTTAAGAAAAAACAGTTTTCAAAAAGTATGGAGAACAATACTGGTAGATTATAATTAATGTACAAAACAATTGTTCTGGACAGCAAATAAACTCATATTTACTTTAAAATAAAATGGAGTGTTTGTTGGACCACCTACACATACCTACTATGGAAGTTGTGTATTGGGGGCAGTCTTTGTAAATGTTGCTGTTCAAAAAATTTTGTTTTGTAGTAAAGTTAGGATAAATGATTTTGAGTAAGTAGTTAGGGCGTTCACTTACCATGTTCAGCATTAATTGAATTAAAGAATAATCCGGAGCAATGGAGCCTCCAATTGTGTCAGCCGAGTCATAATGTGAATGTTGATCACCTTCTGTGGAATCACAAGGTTTTCTCATTCAATCATGATGACAATCACTATTACAAATTTGCAGTTTCCCCTGTAAGACATTTAGCTTACTTAACTAGCACAACTTAAGAAAATACAAAAACCAGCCTGAAACATGTGGTTACTTATCTCAGATTACCACAATGGAACAGTCACTCCAACTACAGAATTATTTTAAGTACATGGGGCAGATCATTTTGTCATACACCTACCTTCCTGAACATAGTAAGCCGGAGGGCATTCAGCACCAAATGTCTCCAACGATGCTGGCACCACACACCCCTGTGCCACTGACAAGTCTTGCATTATATCCTCTAGATTCGTCCAGTCACTCATTGTCAGTAGTTATTGGCTGGAAAAATAATTTTAACAAGTTGATCTCAATTTTGAGACTTGAGTGGAGTGATGACTTGCACAAGACGGCTGGCAGTAGCTGGATGCGAGAAGCCGAAAATCGATCTCAGTGGCGTGCACTTGGAGAGGCCTATGTCCAGCAGTGGACTACGATAGGCTGATGATGATGATGATGATCTCAATTTTAAGTTAGAGCTGTCGAATAAAAAAAAATGACTTTAATATAATATCGTAAGGGGCGTGAGTTAGGTTCCTAGACCAGGTAGTTAGTAAACTGAGTAGTAAAGTTGCAGTACTTACCCGCTTTTATATTTTATTTTTTTAGGATAACAAAACCTACAGGTAAAAGTAAAACCTCAAGTAAATACTTACATTTCGAAATATAATTTTATGAATCTGATAAACTGAATAATATTTACTTGTTATAATATGTGGTTTATGCTTTATAGTAAACCTACTTTTATCACAACAACAACAAGTTTTTGTTGCAATTTGTCATAATTTGCAATGCTGACATCTGTCACTCAGTCAGTGATGTCATAGACTTATAATTTAAGTGATGTGCATAGTGATGTGATAACAGACGTGGAAATACAATCACCCTTATTTAAAAAAGAGGTTTTATTCAAAATCAAAAATTGTCTTAATGTTTTTAGTAGTAGTTTAAGTATTATTGGATATTTTTATTAAATAAAAAAGTCTGAAATTATCCATCACTTTCACACGACTTTTTATATTTATTATGTTATTCACTGTAAACGCAAACCTTACTAACACTAAGAGAAGGAAAGACATAGTCTGTACTTCTCACTCTGCTTCAAAGTTTGTGTTTACAAACCGATTTTTCGCATTTTAGATCCATATTTGTATAATAAAATAAACAAAGAACACCTATATGCCAAAGCAAAACTGCGAACGTTGCAGTATTTACTTCATCATCATCATGTCAGCCATAGGACGTCCACTGCTGAACGTAGGCCTTAGATCTCCACAGATACCAGTTGGAGGCGACCTGCATCCAGCGTCTTCCGGCGACCTTTACTTACAATCACTTAATTAAGTACAATGAAACCGAGTATCTTAAGGTAACATACTGCGTAAGTTAAAACTTCAATACCAATCTGTGTTGTCTGTTGTCTCACATAGGTTAATCTCATAGTTAGGTACCCTATTAGAAACGGACAGACGGCCTCCATACTAACTGTTTCACTCCGCTCGTTTTTTGGATCTAAGTGCGCAGTCGTGTTTACTATATTATGTCTATGGTCATAGCCGACCACTTCGGTCGTAAAATTGTAGGTATTGGTTTATTTTTTATTTGCTACAGTGCGTTGTAATAACGACTTAAAGCAATTCGGGTAAAGTTGAACTTGCAATAACGTATGCTTGTACCTTATAGAAAGAGACAAGAATTAGTGTCCAGGAACACTTTCGAGTGTAACTTTTATTCGAGACTGCATCTTGGGTTTTTGCTTGGATCCCATGGCATCACTCCCACTTCAAAATTCTTGATAATTAACCCCCGCTGCCCAAGGCTCGCTTCACGCGTGGACCATGGGACTGTCACTGACTTGCTTGCCAGGCAAGATACTCTACACTATAATAAAAAAGAGGAATCATTTGTTTTGTTTGTTTGAATCTAATAGGCTCCGGAACTAAACCGATTTCAATCATTCTTTCACTGTTAGAAAGCCCACTGTCTGCGCTGTACATGAACTATTTTATATCCGGGTAAGGGACGAAGTTTCACTTTGATGCGGATGAAACAGCGGGAAATAACATCAAACAGGAAATAAAAACAAACGTTTTAAAAAAATCATTCATTTATTCAAAGTAGGCTGAAAATTCGGTACTTATTGAACGTCAAAATTACAAAAGACAGCTAAACATTTTCTTGGATATGTGCTACCTTAGTCTAACTTATGGATACGTTATAGGTAATAGAACTTATATAATTCTCGACGCTCCCTGGACGGTTAATTAAATTGCGCAATATTACTTACTTAACTCTGCAAAATTTACTGAGTAAAATTAATATTGAAGATAACAATTTTAATTGCTTAACATCTCTTGTAATATTGCACAATGTTATAGCTTCCTTATGCCAGGGTTGGTAACTATACAGAATTGTACCTATAATACATAAGTGTCGAAAAGAGCCTCCTACGTCGTTGTAAACTGTAGGGGCGACGGACTTGGTGAAGTCCCCGCGTCCTCGGCCCCGCGGCGCCGGCGCGCGAGTGTCGGCGCTCGGGCGCGATGCCGGCAGCTCGACACCTATCTACGCCAACTCCTGAACTTCCTTATACGTCACAACCTTCACCTTTTCTTTAATTTGTAGGATTGTTGCTTACAAGTTACGCGAAAGTGTAAAAAACTTTATAGCCTCTAAACGACGGGGTTGTTTCAAAACACTACTTAAGATATGGAACTGCTTAAATTCATCTAAATCGACAAGAACATTACAATCAAAATTGTGTTTCAAAATACCCTTGTTTCTCTTAGAAACACTCAACTTGATCCTTTTTGCCTTCACAGTCTTTAAACAAGACATTATAAATATGAACACAATCTTAATTTAGTTCAGTCTTTATCACACTAAAACCGACATCTACATTAAAAAATAAATAATTTTATACATAAACTCTTTTGCAAAAAAGGCACCTTCGCGAATACTTTTTTTTAACGATTTTGTATATGTTTCAAAAGGTTTTAATGACTGGAGTATGTTACTAGCATCAAAACGGTTAGCCAAGCATGCATAAGAGTATATTCTAAATTTGAATTTTGGAGAATCGCTGCTAAACTGGTTAAACATTGTTCTGAACTAGTTCTCGGTAGAAAGTCCTTCAGCGTTTTAAGGAGTTTTCGGTGTGATTTTAGAAAATCACTTCACCATTAGCATACATTTACATTTATACTAAACCATTTAGTACAGCTGTCAATTTTTCTAAAATGTGTTGATGTAGCAAAAAGGTCTATCAATCAGTTATTAAAACTGATTATGCAATTCATATTTTCAGCAAGTAATATTTTCCAGTCATCAAAACCTTTTGAAACACACATTAAGTCCTTATATCAAGATTTCGCAAAGGGCCCTTTTTTGCAAAAGAGCGTTTATTAAAAATTCATAAAAGTTTTCCACTTCCACATTTCAATAATATAATCTTATGGTTCTAAAAATCTGTAGAGTAAAATAAATTATACTATTCATGTTGATACACCGTTCTAAAAATGCGTGGCAAAAAACCCAACTTCTAGAGCAATGCTTCAGCATTTTACATTCTATTTTGAAAATCCCGCCAGTATAGCATATACTGGAATATTTTTTTACTATACCCTATTCGCGGAGGCATGAGCCAAAAGGTAAACAAACCATAAAAAGGGTTCATTATAAGCATATTTTATAATAACCACGGAAGTGTTACACTGACAACATTAGAAATGACATTTTAGAACGATGTCTGTTAAATCTGTGTAATCCTTTTAGAATTATTTGAAATCAAATATAATAAATACCGTAAAATATTTTCTTAATTTTACATGTAAAAGCACCTTAAAGACTTAATTGTCAAATATGGAACGCTACTAAATTGTAGAGCACAGATACTGCGAACATTTTACATAAAAATGTAACGTTTTGTCATCTGTCGGGTTATACCCGCCATCTTGAAAGTGTTGATCTTTGTTTACCATTTGACTCACGCCTCGGTAAATAGGGTATAGTGCGTCACCTTTATCTACTTATAGTTAAACAAGATTTAAAGATACGTATACTTTGATATTATAGTACAAAAAAAAAGAGTTATTGACAAGGCAAGTTCTGTTACACACATTCTTAACCACACTTTTTTATCACTGTTTAAAAAAATATCCCGTATATCGGGTGTGTCGTTCACAATCACATTAAATCATATCACATATACTTTATGATATTCTATGGCGAATTGTAAAAAAAATAACCTAATCCATTCATTGGTTTAGCCACAGGAGTCATTTTTCGTTTTTATAATTTACAACATCATGTGTAAAGCAGAGATAAAGTTAGGGGTATCGTATGTTTTGATCAGTTGATAGCTGTCAGTTTTCAAGGGAGAATTTCAGTTGTTTGTAATGACTGACTTTTATATGGTGTTCTAATTTTTGCAGCCCCGGATCTAGGGGGGGGCAAGCCGGGGCCTGTGCCCCGGGCGGCAAATTCAGGGGGCGGCAAAATCAGGCGGCTGCCAAATTCACACTTCACAGACCAATGGATAACTCATCATTTATTTAACTTTGACCACGGAATAAATAATAGTACAAGTAAAGCAATTTCATGGCCATATCAACTTAACCCAAACTCAAACTCAAAATATAACCGATACCCTGCACCACTGCACGAACATTTATTATTCACGAGGCGAAGTTTTAGCGAACTAAAAATTATTAAACATTATTTGCGATCATCTATGAGCCAGGAACGCTTATCGCATATATTTATTTTTATTTTAAATCCTACATCACAGATTACTGTAATGGTTATCTACAGCGCCATCTTAACCTATGGTGCAGGGTGTGCGCATGACCCGGGCGCCTTGCTCGGTCTCAGGGACGCCGCGGGACGCCCCACCACCAGGAAGTTCCACATTGTATCACGATACTGACAAGCAAAGTTCCTAAAAAAGTCGCCTCCGCTTTGTTTGATTGATTATTTTTCTTTTAACATCCTCCAACTAAGTGAAAAAATTCTTGCTCGCTACGCTCGCAGCTAAATGACATCGCGGCTATTTTTCTGATTGTTTATTATTTTTATTGACTCGGTCGTCGGTCATTGATTCGGTCTCTAATCACGTTTTCTTTTTATTTGTACATAATTCGCAGTTTAATTTGTGAGTCTTCAAACAAATAATTTAAAAAAACTCGCGCTCGCTGCGCTCGCGGCTTCTTGTTGCTTTACAATGTCCTTGATCAGGTATTTTTGTGTCGCAGGCTCAAAAAATTTCGCGCTCGCTTCGCTCGCGCAATATTATACATGCATTGCCTTAATGACTTCATAAGTCAAGTCTACGCTGCCTTACCTTTTATAAGTCAAATGTAGTAAAAAAAATATATTTATGGAGTCCCCAAAAACAAAAAAGTTTGCGCACCTTTTGTGTACCAAATTAAAAAATTTGCGCGCTCGCTTCGCTCGCGCTACTTTTTACAATTACTTCGTTCTGTCTCGACTTTCATAACTTAAACCGCCAACAGTTTGAGCCTATAATGAATTGGACACATTTTTTAAAGTCCTTTACCTACCAAATAGTGCTCTTCATTCGTACGTTCTTATTTATATTCCTCAATACATAGGTGGCGCTTGAGCGATGATTGCACCCAGGTGCTACATGAGCTAGAGACGGCCCTGCCTACATATTGATAGCTAAAATTATATGGATGATAAAGGTGAAAATAAACATAAGTAGGTAGGCGGGCGGCATTTTGCAGATTTTGCCCCGCCTAAAAAAAATTGAAGATCCGGGGCTGAATTTTTGCACATTTTTATTCCATTTACTTTGTTTGAAAAAAACATTTTTTTATTTTTACGTATTTTTCTTTTATCTTTGTGTTAATCGACATATATTAACCAGTACATTAACGCATTTAATTTAATGTGATTATGAACGACACACCCGATATATCGGGTGTGTCGTACCTAATCATATTAAATTAAATACATTAATACACTGGTTTTTTCTTTGTGCAAAGAAAAAACGTAAAAATTTAAAAATGAATTTTTCAAACAAAGTAAATGGAATAAAAATGTGCTAGAATTAGAACACCATATAAAAGTCGGTCATTACAAGCAACCAAAATTCTCCCTTGAAACTGACAGCTGTCAACTGGTCAAAACATTCAATACTCTTAACTTTATCTCTACTTTACACATGATGTTGTAAATTATGAAAACGAAAAATGACTCCTGTGGCTGAACCACTGAATGGATTAGGTTATTATTTTTTACAATCCGCCTTAGAATATCATAGTATATATGATAGGATATAATGTGATTAGATACGACACACTCAATATACGTCATCATTCTCATTTAAAAAAAAAGTAAAAAAGAAGGATGCTACTATGACGGGTTTCGAGTTATGTCAGAAAGGATATGAACAAAATTCGTTACAATCACACTGACAACAGGCGTGTAGAAACACGCCTTGTGTCCCCAGCAGGGTTGGTATCAGATTGACTAGATACGAAATTGACCATGTCACAACGAGTTAGGGGGAAACTCGCCCCTGGGCTGCGGCCCAGATTACCATGAGAAATAAGTGGCGTAGGTGAATCGACCCATTGGAATTTAGTTTCTATGAAATCTGGTAGTTTTGTGACACTTTTCACAGCTCAAAATTTTCAGGAGGCAAAAAGACTTAGAACATTTTCATAATTACCATCAAATATAATATAAGTTTTTAAAATTTTATACAAAAAGTGGAGCTCCTAGATTAAGTCAACAATAATAGCACTATCGAAAAGACGTAAATATAATAGGTAAATATGCAAATTTTAAAAAATAGGGTGCTACAAAAAAAAACTTCAACAAACCCCCTTTTGGCTTCAAAAGTATTTTTGTAATGCTTGAGTTGACATTACACTTATGGACGTTAATATTTTTGACGGAATTCATGAAAAGATCTAAGTTTTAATGCCTCCTGACGATTTTTCGATAATTATATTTATACTTAAGAGCTCAATTTGTTTTACAATGTTTATATTTTAAACTATATACTAAGCGTCCAGCATTCTAGATGTAGTTATCGGCACGGATATTGAGCTCTCGGCGGAAGAGTGGGGATCGCTTTGCGCACTGTACACATAAGGCAATAAACCAATAAATCGCTTCTGCACAGGTGAAGGTCAGGGCTCAATACCCGTGCCGATAACTATAAAGTATTTTACTTACAATGTCTTTGATGGAAATTATGAGAACGTTCTAAGTCTTATTGCCTCCTGATGGTTTTGAGCTGTGAAAAATTTCACAACTACCAGATTTCATGAAATTAAATTCCAATGGGTCGAATTACCTGCGTCACTTATTTCTCATGGTAATCTGGCATGCACATTCAGCCGAGTTTTCCAAACTGTTTTTAGCCCGTGTAAGCTGGGTCGCAGCCCAGGGGCGAGTATGCGCCTAACCCGTCACAACGCCCAGCAGATTACCAACAGAATGTATCCAAACTCTATGATATGAACTCTGTATGGGCACGTACAAAACCGTGTAGACATCATTATTTATGAGCTTTGATCTTTGATTATCCAATTAAGACATTTTCGAATGAGGGATTTTCTTTTTCATCTTTTCCTAGCTGATGCCTAGATGGAGCTGATTTTAGTTCGTTACTGGAAGGAACGGAGCCTCACATATCAAATCAACGTCATATAATTTTGAGATCGTAAAACGAATCATACTCGTCATCAATAATTTTAAAAAGTATATAAAATAGGGAATGAAAATAGAATAAAAGGAGAAAAGAAGTCAGTCATATCTTCGAATATCCCGAGATTTTGAAAACAATTGGTCCAGAATTTTGACTTTCTTGAAGCTACGTGTTAACCTTGTCATTTTAGCAAAGACCCGGTCGCGTAGTAGGTACAACGCCATCTATCACTGTCTAAGGAACTATCTTTTAATTTGTTAGTTGTTAAAAAGAAAACCTCCCATTTTCCAGTTGCGTGGTCAATTTGAAATCTAGTCATTCTGTTACCACTCTTGTAAATCGCTGCAACGGGTAAAAAAACTGTTTTACTGGATGGAAGAACTACTCTCTAATTTTTTTCCCTCTGAACGGCTTTTTATAAGCGAGTCTTTTTCTCTTAATTTTTCTTGGAGATTTGCCCAAGTAACAGCTTCCGTGTCTGTCTCATGATTTTTGTTATTTTGTTCATATTTTTTTGCTAACTCTGCGGCATGTTCGGAGGGTATAAATTTCCGCGCATTTTGGGAAGGCTTTGAACCCTCGCTGTTTGCGGGGGACTTCACTGTTTGGACAGTTTTTCGCTTAAAGAATATTGGTTCTAAAGAAACCGCCTGTGTTTTTCTTTTAGTGGGCTCTAACCAGTTATTCACCTTCTCTATAGACTTTTTCATTTCTGTGTCTTGTGGCAACATTAATGGGGTACTGCTATTACAGTACGAAGAATTTGAAGTACTAGGTTTTTCCAACTTATTTTCAAAATATTCCGGAGGGCATAGTTTTACCGGTGTGTCGTTGTTAGCATACAATTTCAACAGCGTTGCTATGGCAACATTTTTTTCTTTTTTCAAATCATACGAATTCGATTTCGCGGCGTCGCTAATTTTAAGCTTTAAATTTGTAGCATATTCTTCAATATTATTTTTATTTTCCGGTTCCTTGTGACAGTTTGATGAACTATTAGCTTTTGGTATGAATGCTTCCACTTCTGGGTTTAAACTGCTTTGTTTTGAAATAGCATAAAAGTAATCAGAAGCATCGCCAGCATCTTCTCCTATATAACTTGTATCTGTATTAGAATTATTGCTATTAACCTGAAAAGAAGCAAAACATTATTTCTGATGGGTAAATCCTAACTAGAGATAATTTGGATAAGGCTATGGTTCAGCTATTGGCTATGTGCGCGACGGTGGCGACACGTAGCGTTTACAACATTTAAGGAAGCTGTCAAATAATAACAATGTAAACATTAATTAAAATAGTATTGTTGACATTATTTAAGTGCAATTTATTCAATATTTTTACTGTAAAATGAATATAATAATAAAAACCAGGTTTGAAACTATTACCCGTAATATTAGTTTCCAACCACAAACTGAGACAAAAGGCAATAAATTAATATAAGCCGAACATGTAAGAAATGTGGAAGAACTGCGACATAACGGCCAGAGCTACTTAATACGAGCCCACGTAATTCGTCAGACATCTGTGACACTAACACCATACAAAACCAGTTTAAACGTAAGTAATGTTTATGTGATGCCAGAATGCTATTACATGTAAGTCATTTCCAATTTACTAATTGTAAGCTTCTTATCCTTCTTATTATTTTTTACAGATCAATGGTGCTCGTGTCGTCACTGATGTAAAATATGACTGTGTCTAGGTGATGATGATGATGATGATGTCCTCCTAGCCGATTATCGGCTACGGCGGCTGTTCTCATTTAAGGAGATCAGCCAATTGCGCAGGACATATTATAGTGCACAAGCATTTGCGCAGACACAGGTGCACTCCCTATTCCTTCACTCTCATAACCCGATGGGACGGCAATCCGACACGACCGGAGAGAGATCAGGCGCAGGACCGACATTTACGTGCTCTCTGATGCACGGGTGTATCAATCACCAATTTCCAGGCTCCGGGCTGCTTTGTGAAAGTCTTCTAAAACCCACAAAGCGATTTCGGCCCGACCCGGGAATCGAACCCGAGACCTCGTGCTCAGCAGCCGCACTTGCGACAGCTAGACCAACGAGGCAGTTAAAGTTAAGTGTCTAGGTATAATCACGTTAGTGCTTTATTATCCTATGTTAACAACACCAAAAGCTTGCCAACGACCAGTAATGAACAACAGTGGGGCAATTTGATCAAAATAAATATTCTAAAGGAAGATACTTTGAAGATATGTTCCTACCAGTTGCAAAAAAGAAATGTAGTCTAGTGCTTTATTTTTAGACGCTCTTGGGAAAATATAAAATTTACATTTGCTACTGAGGCCGTTATTTTTGCAGTTAACAAGGCAACAACAGTCATGGCCCATTTCTTTGCTTTGATTTTGTACTGCAATCAACACATTTGACAGCTGATCATCCGCATTTGTTTCCAATTTCTGCCGTGTTGTGCGCTGCGGTCGTTATCTGTCCGCCACTACTCGCTTATACAACATTGCACATAGCCAATATAACACTTTTCACTAGACTGGAAAGAAAACTATTAAGGTGAGGTGACTTACCATCTTTATAATTTTCCGTAAGCCGATGAGATCTGGCGCCTGCTGCTCTGTTTGAATCGCGTTTCTCTGAACTCCATGTCCAAACATCATTTGAATTTGTTCATCAGCTGGCAAAAAAATAAAAATAATTAATTAACAGCCAATTAATTTATGTGCTTCTTTAGCAATACTGTCTTGTAATTGTCTTAACATGTCTTTTCACACACTAAACCGGACCTTCAAATTAAATGGACAAATTATTTCAATTCTTCTAAATCGTGACCAGATCACTCCTCATGGCGACCCTGCCATACTAGCGACTTCATATATTCTACCTATGTACATGGAATTTCTACTATATTTTTCAATCTTCTAGACTTCGGTGTATTGATTGCTTTTGGACATTGCATTGGCGTCCATCAAGATTTTTTTTTTTGGAATATCGACGAAGAACACCAACCCAGAACAAACTAACGCTATGGGCACAAGGCAAAGCAAAGAACAAATGGTCATTGCACAGTCTGCAGCCGGAAGCAACCACGAAAAAGCGACGGCGGAACACCTTCAGACGAACAATATCCTTCTGTCCATAATATGCGCCTGTATGCTGCTGGCGGTGTTGATCGGATTCTTCTGCCTGTACAAACGACGCCACACCAACCGGATGCAGAAACAGCTAAGGAGTGGCGTTTTGGAACGAGTAATCGCACGTGTCAGCTACCGACGTCGCAGGGAACACAGGGAGCATGAGGACCCAGAAACCAAGGTGTAACAGTGACCAATCTATTGTGACCAACAAGTTAGTCATAATTAGTACGCGCATCTTAATTTCTTTTATTTTAGTAATTTTACTTTTTTTTGTATTATTGAGCCTCTTAACACTTGTTGCATTAGGTTATGAGTATAGAATTAAAATTAGCAGATATTTATAAACAATTAAACATTGTACGGTACGGATTCTATTTCTAAGTTAGGTCCTGCAAGAATTGTAGGTACATAGTAATTTTGAGAATAAGATTTTAGAAGCTAAGAACTTGTGTGTGTCGTTTATAATATTTTGAATATTTTACTTAAAGATGCGTCTAAAGAATTATTATTTTTATGTTCATGTATTTTTTATTTTTGGGATAACATCCCTAACAATGTGCTAAAAAGTATGAAACACCTTATTGCACCGCCTCTAACACACATTTTAACATTTCCGAATTTGCTTAAAAAAGCTGTCGTAAGCCCTGTTTTAAAGCTGGGGACAAAGCCAATGTCACTAATTACACTGGTCAACAAAATTAGACCAACTTCCAGCCACAAGAATGAGACTTCGAGGATGTTTTCAGTGCGCTGAATCCAAATTTGGCTTCAGAATTGTCCTGTTAGCTCGGGATTTTGAGATATTCTAACCTAAACGTGCGAAAAACAGTGTTTAACAGTCATTTTAAGGCCTATGTAGACCGGCGAGTTTTTTTTTACCTGAAAAAGTATTCAAGGGGTCTCAGAGAACAAGTCTTTTTCTTTCAAATGGCGTTGAGTTTGCGCAAATATTATTTTATTTCACTGAGATATTGCGAATTGAAGTTAACAAGTTTTTATCCATATATATTGAGTATTTCCAATTATATGGGAGTTTTACTTGTATACTTCAAATTGTAATATCTCAGTGAAATAAATTGATATTTGAGCAAAGCTCAACGACATTTGAAAGAAAAAGACTTGTTCTTTGAGACCCCCTGAATACTTTTTCGGGTAAAAAAAACTCGCCGGTTTACATAGGAATTAAAATGGTTAAAACAGTGTTTTTCGCACTTTTAGGCTAGAATATCTCAAAATCCCGAGCTAACAGGACAATTCTGAAGCCAAATTTGGATTCAGCGCACTGAAAACATCCTCAAAAGTGAAGTCTGGTTTATGTGGCAAAAACTTGTTGACCAGTGTTATCGACCCATTGCAGTATTAACAGGTCTTTAAAAGATTTTGGAAAAAATTATAATCAGTAGATTAATTAAGTATCTTGAAAATAACAACTTACTATCGGAACAACAATTCGGATTTAGGCCTAAAAGATCTACTAACCAAGCAGTTCATAAATTTACAAATCTCATCTGATCTAGATAATAGCATGTTCGCGTTTGACACCGTTTCTTGTTCCCTATTATTGCACAAACTGGAAAAAATGGGGGTAAGAGGAGCACAATTAAAATTATTTTCTGACTATCTCAGTGTTCGTCACCAATGTGTAAAAATTGGTCAATACGAAAGTTCTGACCAAAAAAATAGTGGTTTGGGGATCCCTCAAGGCAGTATTTTAGGCCCCACCCTTTTCTTAATTTATATTAATGAATTAAGCAACTTGTCACTTACAAATGGTGTCATACGCTGTCGACACAGCTCTTGTGTTCTCAGGCAAATCTATAGATGAGGTTTATGAACTTGCCCAAAAAGGTTTTAATATAGTGTCTAATTGGCTTCACAATAACCCAGCCCCGGATCTTCAATTTATTTTGGGTAGTATTTAAACGCAAATCAAAAAATATCCTTTTTCCATGCAATAAGATTCCGAATTCCCATCAAAATTACTGATTGCACAGCAAAATATTCAACTCAAAATATCACTAAACACACTACAATTTATTTTCGCAGCGTACAGCGTTTTTTCCAAAAGCAAATACTTTTTCATCAATGCACAGCTAACAATCTTAATGCACATTATACATGTTAACTCTTTTTCTTTTAAATATAGCTTCTATTTTTATATTACTTACAGCAGTTTTTCTGAATAAAACAGCATTTTATTAGTCACAGTCATCTTATTATTTATTAATTACCACATAATGAGATCAGCAAAAAAATATAAAATTAAATACAAAATTGTCATTTATTGAATTATTAATAAGCGTCCACGCCTCCTTGTTTGCCCAATAGGCACTTTTTAGTCATTGTCAGTACTTCCTTTTGGCATACATTTTATATAAGTAGTCATTAAAAGGCAGAACTATCATATTTCAGAATGTTTATAGTCAGAATCATCTTTTGGCATAGTTTTGGAATTTTTATTTTCCTGTAAGAAGCATGCAAACAAGCATGAAGCATGCAAGCAGGCATGCAGCATGTAAGCAGGCATGCAACATGGAAGTAAGCATGCAACATGCAGCAAGCATGGCTTCTGTCACGGCTCCGGCGCTGCAGGGCTCCGGCGGTCCCATGCGAGCTTATCGTCGCAGATGGTTTTCACGCTCACCACCGCAGCTTCGGCTTACTGGCCGGTATAGCCGGCCAGCCTCAGCCGCGTCGGCGAGCGTTAAAACTACCTGCGCCTCAGCTCGCAAGCCGCCTCGCCCCTCCGCGCCTACGCGGTTTTGAATTGCACTCTAGGGGTAGGGCAAACAAGACTACGTGGAGTCGGTTTTGCAGCGATTCGTTTTCGTTACTAGCTTCAATTTTTCACTTAATTTGTTCTGCTTTTAGAAATAATGCAATGTGACAGGATTTTTTTGTTATAATAATCATAAAATTTGCCGAGCATGGCTTCTTGAAAATTAAGACAAATATGATGAACAGGTTTTGTTGTACTTACTGGTTAATATGCGACTGGGATAGTTATTTTGCTATGAAATATGAAAAATTTGCTGTGCAGTCAGTATTTAATGCTTGTATGTAGTATTTTTGTACAAGAATAAATTTAACTGTATTGCATTATAAGAAAAAAGTAATGTCATATTGATGTATATTTTCGAATTATCTGCAGTTTGAGTTTTGTTAAACATTTAGTTTATTTGTAGTGAAGTAAGTTATTTGATGTAAAAAAGAATATAAATGATGAGTATTTATTGATAGGCGATTATTTATTTGATATGCAATTTATAATATCCCATTTATTTTAGGCGGGGCAAAAACTGAAAAATGCCGCCCCGCTTACCTACCTACTTATGTTTATTTTCACCAACGATTGTAACTTTTTTGCTAGGTAAATGACTATAAAAAAGTGTTCAAATCATTGTAGGCTCAAACTGTTGGCCAGGTTTAAGTAATGAGAGTCGAGACAGATTAATGTACACAAAAAGTTATTTTTGCTACATTTGACTTATAGAAGGTAAGACAGCGTAGATTTGACTTCTGAAGTTAACAAAGGAAAGTCTGGATAATATTGCGCGAGCGAAGCGAGCGCGAAATTTTTTTTTGCCTACGACACAAAAGTACCTGATCAAGTACATTGTCAAGCAACAAGTAGCCGCGAGCGAAGCGAGCGCGATTTTTTTTTAGTTATTTGTTTGAAGACTCACAAATTAAACTGGGAATTATGTACAAATATAAAGAAACCGTGATTAGAGCGTGTCATTAAAATTTGTGTTCGTTGATTCGGTGCGTTAATAAAAATAATAAACCATCAAAAAACAAGAGAGCGAAGGCGACTTTCTTAGAAACTTTGCTTATTAGTATCATGACACAATGTGGAACTTCCTTATCAAACGGGTGTAATTTCATCGACATTTTCTGGTGGTGGGGCGTCCCGCGGCGCCCCTGACCGAGGCGGCCGGGTTATTCGCACACCCTGCACCATAGGTTAAGACGGCCCTGTAGGTAACTATTATGGTAATCTGTGATGTAGGATTTAAAATCACGCAGCCGCCTGATTTTGCCGCCCCCTGAATTTGCCGCCCGGGGCATGGGCCCCGGCTTGCCCCCCCCTAGATCCGGGGCTGCAATAACCTACTGACATTAGATTCACATAAAACCAAGTACATTTTATTTACTATAAGAAATACTAACAATACGAACACTAACCTACACATGTATGCACATAATAGTCATATGAGTACGTCCGCTGACACAGCATGCGCTTGCCCTACATTAGTAAAAACTGACCATATAAAATATCTAGGTGTCACGATTGACGCCCAGCTTAACTTTCGGAAACATATTGACTCATTATGCACTCGAGTTCGTAAATTGATATTCGTTTTTAAAAACTTGCGTAACATAGCAGACTTCACTTTAATTCGGCAGGTGTATATGGCCTTATGTCAGTCTATTCTTGCCTACTGTATTAGCTCCTGGGGTGGCGCCCCTAAAACTATCCTCTTGCCCTTGGAACGTGCCCAAAGAGCAATCCTGAAGGTCGCAAGCTTTCGTCCATTCAGATTCCCCACCCACCAGCTTTACAGGGAATGCAAAGTGCTAACAGTACGCCAGCTATTTATTTTGAATGTAGTACTACTCCAGCATGTAGAACTTGGTTTCAAGCCTCTACCTTCTGGCAAAAGAAGAAAGGATTTAGTTTGCACTAACTCTCGGACTAAACATGCTTTCACTAACAGGTTTTATTTATTTCTAGGGCCTTATTTGTATAACAAACTTAACAGATTGCTAAATGTTTATAGTGTTAATTTAAATAAGTGTAATATAGTACTAACAGAATATTTAGTCCCTCAATTACTCAGACACGGAAAAATTGCTAGAAGTGTTAAAATAAATTGCTTATCTTAGTAAATTATGTATAATTAGAATAGTGTTATAGTTAAGGAAACTTTGCCCTTGCAAGAAGTCTAATAATTATGTAGGTAATATGATTATGTTGTTAAAATGATATCCGACAATGCTTCTGAGCCTTGATAGCCTGAAACACAGGTTTAAATAAACCTAGTTCGGGTGGTCCCTATGTTTAGAATTAGAACTGTTTTTATTTTATTATTGCCTCATTGCCTGTAAGTAGATATTAGCCTAGATTAACTTATTTTATCCGAATGTTATTATTAAGACATTTTGTTTTACCTCAACATCTGAGACATTTTAATTACTAATTCATGTGATCTATGTTTTTTATATATTTATTTTATTTTTTATTAAGACATTTGAAAAGTTTTTGACGTGATTTAAAAAAAAAACTGATATTGGAGACTTAATTAATGATTAATGTTCTTTTCTGTTACATCAAAACATTTTGAAAAACTATGCGTATTCTTTCACTGTTGCGAAGATTTGCTCTCCCCGAGTAACATAACAGGCCACATTTCTGGGTACAAGAAATTGTTCCCACAGGATTTTTTTTTTTTTTTTGCGACGTAAAATCATCAAATGACCCCTTCCGCTGTGGGTTAGCAGCGGTGAGGGAGTGTCAGACTCTTACTGACTAAAATCGTCGTGTTCCGTCATAGGCCTTTTATGTACCAGGGCCGCGGTATCTCTTTCGAACAACCCGCAGTTCCCACAGGATCAGGCAGACAAATGCTTCATTATTGCATTATTAATATCAATGTGGGGCTGTGGTTACCACCACATAACTGATAGCCAAAATAAGTGAGACAAGGCAGTGTTTTTATCATGCTCCAGTTTAAATTGATAAGTACATAAATGTAATTCATTAAATCTTTAGAAATTGATTTTAAGAAATTAAAGGACATTAGAGAGTAGAGAACAATGCCCTGAAGATTTTTTACTACTACAAGAATCGTCTACAATTAACCCACTGGCTGCTATTGGACTTTGAAAATACAAAAAAAATCACACAATGTTTGAACATCACATTAAGACCCCAAACTGAAGGAGGCAGGCGCTGCCTTCAAGCAACTCCTGCCCAACCTGAGGGGCCGAAACACTTTCTTTTTTTTTTCTTTGTTGAGAAATCATCAAATGACCCCTCCCGCTGTAGGTTAGCAGCGTGAGGGAGTGTCATACTCCATTTGAGTAGGCACTTAACTAACAGTAAATAAACTTGATAGGCCTGTTTTATAAATAAATTGTTTAAACTAGCCGTTTTCCCGCGGTTTCAAACATGTCCCGTGGGAACTACTACCTGTACCGAGATAAAATGTAGCCTATATTATTTGCAGATAATTTAGCTTTCTAATGGTGAAAGAATTTTTTAAATCGGTCCAGTAATTTTTGAGTTTATCCATGCCGCACAAACAAACAAAGTTTCCCTCTTTATAATAAAATAATGATTCAATTGATTAAATCACTGGTATTTAATATATTCACAATGATTTTCAGCTGCATTTCATTTTTAAAATGAGTGTTCAAATAAAAAGTTTAGTAATAAAATTGATGACTCATGAGTGAAGAATGCAGTGAATGTTGTGACATGTCTTCACTTGAAACAATATCATATGACAACGCATTACGAATTCTGCAACTATAAGAGTGCCTTATTGAGGAAAGTTAACAATGTTTGTCTCAGATTCAAGTATAATAAAATTATAGAACACTAGCTGGTGCCCGCGACTTCGTCTGCGCAGGTTTAGTATTTCGAACAATATGTTTACAAATTGTAGCCTATGTGTTATTCTGATGTATAAGCTATATTATTGTAAAGTTTCATTAAAATCCATTCAGTAGTTTTTGCGTGAAAGAGTAACAAACATCCATACATCCATACATCCATACACCCATACATACAAACTTTCGCGTTTATAATATTAGTAGGATGTTTACACATGAATTAGTTAAGGATGTGTAATTCTATATAAATACTATTAAGAGCAAAAATTTGTATTTCTGTTTGTAATAGATAAATTCAAAAACAATGGGAAATTATATGTCTAGCCACAAAATTATTTATTGGACACATGACTAAACTTCTAATTTTATAACTAAGCAACGGGGAAATGACATAGCCTCTAATAAACTAATTCGTCTTTTTTACAATGCCAACTAAATCTATACTAATATTATAAAGCTGCAGAGTTTGTTTGTTTGAATGCGCTAATCTCAGGAATTACTGGTCCAATTTGAAAATTTCTTTCAGTGTACAGCCCATTTATCGAGGAAGGCTATAGGCTACTTTTTATCCCGGTACGGGAAGTAGTTCCCACGGGATGCGGGTGAAACCGCTGGCAGAAGCTAGTACTCTATAAAAAGCTTCAAGTAAAGGTCATCAATTATTGTGACTTGTCCTTCTTATTTATGCATTGTCATCTAATTTTCTAACTCTGCCTCGTTTTTAGCATATTGCCATTTATAACCTTCAATTTAAAAACATTGTATTAAGAATTGAAGTTAGTGACGAAAACGAATCGCTGCAAAACCGACTCCACATAGTCTTGTGTGCCCTATCCCTAGAGTGCAATTCAAAACCGCGTAGGTGCGGAAGGGCGAGGCGGCCAGCGAGCTGAGGCGCAGGTAGTTTCAGCGCTCGCCACCGCAGCTGAGGCTGGGCCGGCCAGCAAGCCGAAACTGCGGTGGTGAGCGTGAAAAGCATCTGCGACGATAAACTCGCATGGGACCGCCAGAGGCCCGTGACAGAAGCCATGCTTGCTGCATGTTGCTTGCTTACATTTTAAACATACTGAGTTAAAAAATTAGAAGCTAGATAAATATGTTTTATGATGTCATTTAATGGTATTTTAGAAGTTTACTGTTAGAATGCATGCTACAAATTTTGATGCTAAAAATAACCATCATGCTGAGTTGTATTTAGAGTGGATTACTTAGAAGATAACTAGTGGCTAAGATAGTATTATTTAGATGCTCGTTAAGTGTGGACAAATAGGACAAATTACGGAATGTGGTGTTTTTGCGATTTACCATGAGCCACTGAACAAGAAACTGAATGTGCAAGAAATTAGGTAAGGAAATTAATATTACCATCTTCCTGCAAAACAGGCGGCGGGACATCGCCCACAACGAGACAGGAATCTATTCCCTCATTTTTCCCAATTCTGCCCGAAGCTCTTCTAATGTCTTTTAGCACCTCTTCCTTTGTAGACCAAGCTTTCACAGGAGCCATTTTTCCTTAAAAAGATCTGGCGTCACCAACACAATTCGTTTTAAGGGTAGACAGGAAATGCTATTCAAAGTAATACAAATAGAGAGCAACTTACAGATTGCTATGTGAAGCAAGCTAATTCTTCTTATTTTATTTATGGGCCTTATCAGTGTTTGTGGAGCTGAAAAAAAGGACATAAAACATGTTTAAACAAACAAAGTCACAGTTAGAACATAAATGTTTAGTAGTAACAGCAAAATAAGAGTGTAATATGTAATAGGCGTTTGTTTTAAATAGATCTGATTTACGCAGATAAATTTATAAAAGACCTTAACAATGGGGAATTGACTAAACTTAGTAAAACTGGTATGTTAATACGTCGTGGGATATGATATCATTAGAAACAAGGTCATACAGGGGCGTAATAAGACGAGGGCAAGAAAATAATAATTCTTCCAGTGTACCCTCCCTGTCTGGAACCAAATTTACAGATAGAATAATTTCTGACTCGATCTTCGCTAGAGAAACTGGTATGCAAACAAAACGAAGGCACAGTCGAATGATGACAGATGTAGCCAATTTATTAAAAGTAGTAAGTACCTATGCTTACTAAACCAATCTTCTCTTTTACTTACCTTAAGGTTGTCACAGGGTGCAGCTACACACAAATTACCAGGTGTAACAACTAGCAAGCGCAAGCTCTGTGTGACTTCATGCACTGACTTCTGTCATGCATGAGTCATGTCAGTCAATTGGCGACTAATGGTCAGTGTTGCCAATTGCCAGCGGCAAATAGTCAAACATAAAGCCCATCGCCATTGTGTACACGGGGTATTGGTGTATGTTGGCGGACTCAATCAATGTGAGCGTGCATTCGGCGAGTTGTCGGTTTTTTTGGCACACATCAAAGGAATCGTGGCCTAGTGTGGCCGGCGGTGTTTACACATTGGGCCAATGTTTAGTTCATCACCGGCATTCACCGGCCGCTGAGGATATTCTAGTACACTTTTGTGTTGCGTATAAAAATACATATAGTAGTGTAGTATAATATAAATATACTAGTGTAGTATACAAATAAACAGCCCCAGCCGTAATTACCTCGATGTCCATCGCAAGTGGTTTGCCAGGGAGCAATGAGCCATACGCCAATGTGTACAAACACCCTTTGATCGTGGCCACATCATAGTGACAATTTGTGCTTTGCCCCAGTACACATTGGCCCATCACTGGCCAATGTGTACTGGGGGCTTAACAATTAACCTGAGGCAGCTCAAAAAGTAATTTTTTTTTTACTTGACTTGACTGTGGACTTCGTTCGCGTGGAATAGTGACTTCCGGCAATTTTTGGTTTGACCAATACGCGATGGCGCTGTATATAAACTATCCTATGTCTTTTCTCAAACTCCAAACTATGTCTGTACGTTTAGGCGTGAAGAAAAGACAGACAGACAGACAGACAGACAGAGTTACTTTCACGACAAAACGGCATAATATTATCTAAGAAATTCTGGTCAAATTGCTTTCAAAATCTCTCGGGACACTCCGGACACACGGATAATAATTTATTTTTTTAAAGAAAACCTACAAAATATTGCTGTGCGCTGCCTGTGCATGTGGTAGGAGAGCGCTACAGGCTACAGTAGCGCCAAAATTATGGCCCCAGAAGTGCAACTAATGGCCGATGTAAAGTGCGAAGTCCAATTAAGTGAGATATATTAACTGTTCGAAATATCTATTCGGAATTGCAATTTGTATACATAAACTTATATGCGGACCACATTTACAATCTTAACGTTATCTTCTCATACAACATTTCGAAACTAAACGTTCACCGCTGACAGTGACAGTGATATAATAATCTGTGCTTCAAAATTGACAAGAGTGGGAAGGAAGAGGATAAAAAAAAACAGGTTATAATCGAAAGAAGCAACAACAAAATCAATTGTTTATTTCTATTAATCTTTGCTAAAGAACCGGAAATCTCTGATAAATAAATGGGTGACGAAAAGCAGCCTGATGATGCTCAATCAGATCTATCAAATGCAACAGAAAGCTTAAAAATTGAAGGTGATCAGAAAGAGAATGGAGATGCATCAAAATCTGACAAAGTAAAAAGTAAGATTCCTAACATTCCCTTCTCTTAATAGCGTTGTTAATGACTGTTGATGTTATAAAAATAATATTATTCTTCATACACATGTATAATAAGTTACCTTTTAGGATGTGGGGAGTGCTGGATAATTGTCAGTAAACACAGATTTATTTGTATCCATAGTTTTATTATTGTTCATTTAATCACTCTGGTGTCAGTTTTTATGGTAACATCAGCATTTCTGTCCTAAGCTATACTGTAAAAGCTAATGTGAGTTGCTGATGTGGTCTGAGATGACAGTCATTGTCTGTGGGTTTGTTGACATGTTGTGACCTCACAGTTTTAGATAATAGGTGTATATAATTTTACAATGATTAATGTAAATATTTCAGATAATTTAAATAATATTTAAATAGAAAATATCTCAATGACAATATACCTTTCTTGTATGCCACTTATTATAGTTATCTTAGTTTCATGCTTATCTGCACACCAGTTTACAACAGGATATTACTTTGATTATAACTCCATTTCCAGTTGACATCCTGTTGAAAGCTACAGGCAATGCTCCAATTATGAAAAAGAAAAAGTGGGCTGTGGATGCAGAGAAACCCATTGGATGGATCATGGAGTTTGTCAAGAAATATCTTAAATTAGAAGCAGATGAGAAACTGGTATAATTTTATTTTAATATCTATCGGAAATAAATCTTTTTGAATAGTGTATGTGGCTTAGTGAAGTCAAAGTCAACAAGTGAATATCAGAAATAGCCATTTCCCTAGCACATCTTATTTGTACCGCCACATAGCTTAGTATAAGTGGAAAGGGTCATAGACACATAGAGGTGATCTAATTCCAATTTCCATTATTAATGTTAACCTGCAATCCATCATAAAAGCTAATGTTAATATTTATTGGAAAATTAATGTAGCTCATTACTAGTTTATTAAGCTTTGTTATTATCCAAAGAGGTAGTCATAGCATAAATACATAACATATGTACTTTATATTTTCAGTTTCTATACGTGAACCAGACGTTTGCACCGTCACCAGACCAGTTAGTGAAAAACCTTTACGAGTGTTTTGGAACTGATGGTAAACTAGTGTTGCATTACTGCAAAAGTCAAGCTTGGGGCTGAAATGCCAACTGTGTTCCAAAGTAAGCTATATGAACTTTAAAGACAATTTTAACAAGTAAGGGCTTGAATTTACTGAATAAGAATTTATCTATAACATAAGGTTCATTGTGGGAAATCATTCACATTGATATTTTAAATGCATTCTGTTTTATCTGCAGTCTGGTACGTTTGATGGAAATACATATGAAATACATCATTTAATGTAGAAGGGGCAAAATATGTATGTACTTTCTTGTAAGAAAAAATGACAAAGTCAGAACGCAGGTATTAAATTCTTTATTATAATTTGTTGCTTTATCCCAAAATGTTTTCCTTTAGTTTATATCTAGTCATTGTAACTGTTACGTTTTTTGGAGATTTATCAGAATTTGGGCAAAAAATATATTTTTGATAGTGAACACTCAGGCTAATTTAAAACAGCCATGTTAGGCACTTGTCTCACCGGCAACGATTAACGAGTAACGAGTAGAGCTAGAACTAGAAACGAGTTAGCGAGACGCGGGGAGCGAGTGCGTAGTTCCGATATTTGTGTAGCTCGGCTATAAGCGAGTGTGCGAGTGAGGCGGGCGATTACTCGCATCACTCGCTCGCTAGATACGCACTGTAGAGAAATGACCACTGGTTGCTCTCTCGGCGTGAGTTCTAAACGCTTAGCGAGTGTCGCCGAGCGAGTGTTATCTTTCATAGCTCTTGTCGCTGAGCGACAAACTAGTGAAGCGAGTGCTCGCCGGCAGTGTGAACAGTCAGCGATCAACTATTTGTATATGCATCTCTTTTATTCACACGGAAAGTATATCTATTGTACGTTTCTTGAGCGAGAAAATAGCCGATAGTTAGTCGTTTTCTCGTCTTTGGTGGGACAACTGCCTTAGTAAAATTTATTTTCTTTCTTTCATATTATTATAAAATAGTTTTGATTTCATTTGTTACTGAAGTTGCCAGATTTTCCACCTGAAATAAAAGTTATTACAGTGTGTTGTATACATAAATAGATTGGAATATAAATATATTTTGAAATCAAAATTAATTCTTACATAAAACTTTGCGTGTAATCATATTTTGGGTCCCATCAACATTTAGAATAAAAATATATGGCAACACTGACACTTTCTGACCACTGCTATATCCAATCAGACTGAGAATGAGAAGAAAAGATGGAGAAGTTTATTCCATTTACATAACATTTTGCAACTAATATCATAACACCTAAACCATTCCTTTACAATAAGTCAATAAAAAAGGCAAGGACTTGGTCAAAAATGCTTGCTGGGAGAATGCTTGTGTGTGCATTTTTAAATGTGATATTATATAAAATATTAATTGTATAAGCGTATTTAATAAAGTTATAATGACATTTTAATAGTTTTTGTTTTTTTCTTAATTTATTTCAGGTGTTAACAGTGTGGAAAATAAAACTAAACATATTCCAAAACAAGTTTATTTTATGAAAAAAATGTCGTAATAAATATAATTCGAGAGTCATGAATACTTAGGGTCAATTGTAACATCTTATCTTATTGCTTCCACTACTATTCATGGACAGTAGGGGAAGGCAGTCTGCTACGCAATCGCTTAGGCACAACACTCGAATATCTGGGCCTATTTTCTGTCACCACTGCCACTGACATACTCTTTGCTTGTCGTCCGCGTTGGTAGGTTATCTACAGAAGGATTGGACATAATTTATTAATCAAACAACAAGTTGACGTGTTCTATTGTGGTTGGGTCCATATTGCCTATTTTCTAATAAAAAGTATTAGTAGTCCGATGTTTTTCCATCTTTACCTGGTGGTCTACAGCATTTGATTCCGGTGGGAGGTTTAGTTTTATCGGTCTTCTTGCTGTTGTCAGTGCGAGCGGTGTCGTCGCACGGGCAGCACGAATGCACGCTACCGCGCGTCGTATCCATTGCTTCGATTTTTTCAGTCTGGAAACAGATATTAAAACATAATTTTGTTATTTCGTGCCTGTATTTTAAATCCAACAAAAGATCAGCAAAGAAACCAAAGATAAATTGCATTTTTGCAGGTGTTGCCTACAAAAACTTTACTTTTTGTACTTAGTTAAAACATGTAAGCTTACCTTATTAGGTGCGGCGGGCACATAGGGCCGGTCTCCGGCGGCCTTGTGCGTGGCCTTCTCCGCCAGAGGTAGTCGGAGCTCGTCTTGTAACGTCTTCTGGGAGTTGGCCGATGTCTGCTTGCTTTTAGGCGGTGTGGTCTCTTTGTGGATGTATTGCTGTTTTGAAAGGAAGACGGCTTTAATATTCATATTTAGAACTTCATTATTTTAACTAGGAACTCGCTCCGGCTTCGCCCGGGATAACAGTATTTCTCCACTATTTAATGTAGGTACCTATGTTATTAAACCTTATTCTTTAATCACTCTGTCCATAAAAAAACCGCATCAAAATCCGTTGCGTAGTTTTGTAGATTAAAGCAAAGGGACACAGGGATATAGGGACAGAAGAAGCGATTTTGTTTTATACTATGTAGTGAAGAGATAAATAAAGTTTGGTCATAGCCTGAAAGCCTTGATACCTCTGGCACGCGCCACACGATGATGCTGCCGGCGGCGCAGGCGCTGACGATGTAGCGCGCGTCGGGGCTGAAGCGCGTGCACGTCACGGCGCCCGCGTGCCCGAGCCCCATGTGCGTGTAGATGCCTTCCTGGTACTTCCACAGCTGGGAATTATACGGAAGTAGCTTACCAACTGTTTACGCACTAAGTATTGAATGTGTGTTATTATAATACAAAACTTTAAACACTCTATCTATTAAAATAAACCGCACGAAAATCAGTTGCGCAGTTTTGAAGATTTAAACGAACAAAGGGACGCTGAGACAGAAAAAGCCACTTTGTTTTATACTAGTGATATAAGCTTGAGTCCAGAGAATAACAAGTTATATCAAACAAAAGGTTTGAGACTGAGAAAGAATGTTCAAAGCCTTATCTTACTTCCAAGACAACCATCGCGAGATTGCAATGCGCCAGCTATGGCTTACAGGCACGTGGAGATACACTCACCTTAACCATCTGATCGTTGCCTCCCGTAGCGAAGAGTTCCCCGTTCTGAGTAATGTGAAGTCCATTGACAGCACCCACTTTGCTCGCTTCCAGCTAAATCATATTATCAATTTTTACCTTGTAACTAAAGAACCTTAAATTTAAGTGTTCCTTAGAACTCAGAAAAATATCGAATGCTCTGGAGTTTATTGTAAGAGAATTGTATTTTTTTTTTTACACGCTTTTTATTAGCTTCACCTGTATGTTTGTTTGTAACCGACTTCTTTGGGCGCGATTTTGACCCACTTTAAACGGCCAGATTTCGTTCAAATTTTGTAGATTTATTGAGGACCGATGACAATACACTAATTTGATAAAATTATTCCATTTTAACCGACTTCCCAAAAAGGAGGAGGTTACACATACACATCGATTACTCCGAGGTTTATAGACCGATTTACGTGATTCTTTTTTTGTTCGACTTGGAATAGCTGCCAGTTGGTCCCATATTCATCAGGTCAGGATCTGATGATGGAAACCCTGAGAAATCGAGGGCAACTATCAAAACTTGTAGGCATACATAGGGTAAAAACTTGACACTTAGGTGTACGCCTAAAAGCACTATTCAACTGTGAAGATTTGGAGCTGACCTGATGATGGAGACCAGAGAGGGTCGAGGGAACTCGACAACTGAATATGTAAACTACCTCGTGTTTGGGCTTAAATTATTTGTATTGACAAGACCTTTGCAACAGTGAAGGTTTGGAGCTGACCTGATGATGGAGACCAGAGAAAATGGAGGGAACTCGACAACTCAATATGTAAACTACCTCGTGTTTGGGCTTAAATTATTCGTATTGACAAGACCTATGCAACAGTGAAGGTTTGGAGCTGACCTGATGATGGAGACCAGAGAAAGTCAAGGGAACTCGACAACTGAATATGTAAAATACCTCGTTTGGACTTATATTCTTTGTATTGATGAGAACTTCCCACTTGTATGGATAGTGACAACTATTCGTATCACTGAAAAGCTTTAAATAAATAACCTTTTTACAAAAAAATTAAACCGAGTTCCCAAAAAACTAAAAAGCAAAAAAAAACTAATTTTAGGTGCATCGGCCTAGAAGTCGGTGGCAAAATTAACTTAGTAAGATCCATTAGACACCCGACTTCTAGGCTTTTCAATTTGCAAAAAATGATCTTTGTTAATTTATATAATTTTCATCTATAGTCGATAAGGTAAGAAAATTAATTAAAATTTTCTAGAATTTTTCTCTACAGTCGATAAGGCAGGACTCGATGTTAATTTTTATTTCCAATAATTATCTTTAGCCGTTTTCTCTAATATTGTCAAATTTTTGTATACTAAAGAGAATTTTAATTCTACAAAACAAATAATAGTTTGAAAACAAACTAAAAAGTAGAAAATAAATAATAGTTTAAAAAACTAAAAAACACGCTTTTTATAGAAAAACGAACTAAAAAATAGGAAATAAATTTTAATGAATTTAAATTAAGAAAACAGTGTTAAAAATTTCAATGAATATAAATTAATAATAGTGTGAATACAAAAAAAAATATTTAAAAAAAGCGTGGGGTGCTTTTTAAGATATTATCGAAATGAAAATCACTGTACTCATCTGTCAATAAAATATTTATAACTATTGACACCATGCACCCCACGCTTTTTTTAAAATATTTTTTTTTGTATTCACACTATTATTAATTTATATTCATTGAAATTTTTAACACTGTTTTCTTAATTTAAATTCATTAAAATTTATTTCCTATTTTTTAGTTCGTTTTTCTATAAAAAGCGTGTTTTTTTCCCAAGTATTTCTTTACTAAATGAACTATCTATAGATGTTCTTTGTATCATGAACACATGAAGGGAAGTCTTACTTCTCGAGCCAGATTACCGCTACCAGTCTCCCAGTAAGCCACGCGTCTATCGGAGCCGCCGGTGAGCAGCTGACAGCCTTGCGGCTCGAAGCACACACACATGAACAGCGTGTTCGCGTACATCACTTGTCGACGGGATAGTGAACTGGGGGGTTGAAAATACATGAAACATACATTCTCGTCTACTAACTCTGCCGCTTTGAAGTTAGCATTTTTACGCATCGCGCAAGCGAACCTTATAATTGTTAGATTGTTCTCCAATTGAACTGCTCAAAGCCTTTGATTACCTTCATCATGAGGTACTAGCTTAGCTTCAGTTTGAACTGCAGCTTGTACCGAAATATATGAATAAATTTAATCCGCGTCTTGTGAAAAAGTAATGCTACATAATGCTTACCTAATAATTTACATTGGGTGTTCCACAGGGCTATATACTAGGCCCATCTTTATTAGTTTGTGGGAGTTAAGCAGTTGTCCCACCAACGACGAGAAAACGACTAACTATCGGCTATTTCCTCGCTCAAGAAACGTACAATAGATATACTTTCCAAGTGAACAAAAGAGATGCATATACAAATAGTTGATCGCTGACTGTTCACACTGCCGGCGAGCACTCGCTTCACTAGTTTGTCGCTGAGCGACAAAAGCTATGAAAGATAACAGTCGCTCGGCGACACTCGCCAAGCGTTTAGAACTCACGCCGAGAGAGCAACCAGTGGTCATTTCTCTACAGTGCGTATCTAGCGAGCGAGTGATGCGAGTAATCGCCCGCCTCACTCGCACACTCGCTTATAGCCGAGCTACACAAATATCGGAACTACGCACTCGCTCCCCGCGTCTCGCTAACTCGTTACTAGTTCTAGCTCTACTCGTTAATCGTTGCCGGTGAGACAAGTGCCTTACAGGTTGAAAGTCCGTGCTAGTTTTGTTCACTTATTTTGACAAGCCAATGTTATTTGACTAAACTAAATGATTAGGACAAGGAATTACCGACTATTAAATAGTACCCATTGTGTCAAATTTATCATCACCTTGTATGTACCTACAACCTTATATGTATATTCAAACCTTATTACATACCTTATATTCAAATGCTCAATACAAGTTAAGCTGACTTACATCAAATCCCATATAATGCAGGAGCCATCAGTGCCGGCGCTGACTGCCTCAGTGTTGTTCGGCGACACCTGTATGGCGGACACGGGGCTCTTGTGTTCCTTCAGCACCTTCTTCAAGGTCTGGCGTTCTGGCTTTATGTCCCACACACGGACCTAACGTTGTCAATTAATAGGGAAGATTATACGGCCTGTTGTTTGTTAAATAAATAAAAGGACAATTTTAATTGGACCGGAGCTTATTTTGATTAATTGATCAGTAGATCTTTCACTGTGTCTTGCTATGTCTAATCTCCTCTCTTGGTGTGAAAAAATTGACAAATCAAAACCATTTTTAGACGTCAATCTAGATGCATTTTTGGATAGTTATCCAATAGAAAATACAATAAAATGGAAGGCACTAATACCGGTAGGTACTTTGTATCCTTTGCCTGGTTTCGGTGTTCATCAATTTTTTATATGTATTCTTAAATATATTTTTTTTGAAATGAGTATTTGAAAATGTAAATATGTGTTATAAAATAAATGAATGGAAGGCTAACCTGCCCCTCACATCCGCCGGAGATCAGGGTCCTACCGTCAGTGGTCATGTCGAGTGCAGAAGTTCCCTTGTTATGCGTGTTGAAGATGCAGTAGATCAGTCGCCCCGTCAGCGGAGTGAATGCACGGATGTTGCCGTCGTTCCAAGCTTACAAAAAAATAATTACTACCATACTATTTAAAGTTCATGGAAGAGTAATCAGTGGGAAACAAATTCAAATTGAATTAATTGAATAATAAATCACACAAACTGCGCTGGATAAGCAACGCTGTAATAATAAAGTTGTATTTCTCGTCTTAGAACGTTCATGTTATTACAATAATTATAGTACCTAAGATTTATTTTGAGATGAATATTCTAATATAATAATTATATTGAACAATTATTGAAGTTTCTAGAGGAGACACGCCTTCTGCAAACCCCATACCATACTTTTGTAGGATGGTTGGCGTTCTTTGGGGGGTGGCCTACGTTCTGCAGTGGGCGGTAATTGCCTGATATGATGAAGATATTTTATATAAATCTTATAGGTACGAGTATATGGGGTATTTAAATATTAAAGCCCAACAAACTACAAAGACATCTTACCTGATACAATAGACTTGCCATCGCCAGAGAACAAGACAGCGGAACACGTAAAGTTGGGCACCACGATCCGCAGCAACTCCTGACAGGTCTCCAGACACCACACTCTGACGTCACCCGCCCCGGCTGTAGCGAACACTCCTGACATACCTCTGAAATAGGTAGGTACCCAACTTTTTCACTTCTCATGGCGAAACGAATTAATGTCATTTTTAACCAACATACATCCGTCTGTTTGGCTAAGCACTGTTTACTTTGAAAATTGTATGAGAAAATTCATAGTACCTAGGTAAACAGTCGTTTTACTAGCTACCTACTGAAGTGTGAAGTGGTGATAGACCTGTGATAATGGCTGCAAACGCAGATTTATTTAAGAAGTCATTATACATTTCACATTCAGATAACTTCCACTTGATTGATAGATCGTGGATATTACGGCGCCCAACACTATGGAAGAATTGCTGACGATAACAATGAACTGTATCTAGAAACTAGTTTCAAATTGACCGTACCTTGGAAACGCAATATCATTGATAGCACATCGATGGCAGGTGACGACTAGCGTGGGGTTGAATGTGGCCACGTTAATGGCGTATATCTCGCTGCTTCTAGTGCCGGCCAGGAGTAGACGTCTGTTGCCTTGCATGGTAGGCGACTCCATCAGCTCCAAGGAGGTTATACTGCCTTCTAGCTTTGTTGATTTTAGCTGAAATTTTATTGTTACTAGATGTGGTCACATGTCTCGTCAAATCCATGGTCGAACGGTCTCAAAAACGGGATTTCTGTATACCTTACACAAATCCCACAAATAAATAATTATGTCCAGATAGTGGTTATGTAAATACTGAGTAAAAAGGATGACAAAAATAGACTGGCTAGGTAAATTAGTACTTAAGAGGAGACACCTAATATTTCCTAAGGATAGCATGAAAAAGCTAGACATCTTCAATTACTTACAGCTTTAAAATGAGGCTTGTTAGGGTCGAGTATCTTGCCCTTGGGAAACGATCCCTTCCAGTTGATCTCGTCCAGCACATCTATTGTGCCGTCTCCACCTCCCACAATAAGACATCCGTCATCCATTATAAGTATTGATTCAATTCCTGAAAAAAAAAACTTTGGCGTTGCATAATGCTGTTTAACTTATGGATAATTTGATTCATGATCAGTATTACTTGGAGGACCTTCTTATCGAGAGAGCTGCAGTTTTAATAAGCCAACAAGCAGGGCCGAATTCACCCCATAAAAAAGGTTGTGGGAATCTATTCGATATGGTTGAAAATTTACATACATTCAGGTGAAGATGAATGAGTACAATACCTATAGCGGAACACTTCGTGACCAACGGACCTACTAAAAAACCTTCATAATGTCTAGTAAAACCTTCGTAATATCACAAACCTTGACTATAGCAGAGAGATTCAGGTCTCTTGCCCTTCTTCCATGGGCCGCACTTGGCGAGGCAGCCGATCAGCGCAGGCTTGCACATAGCGACCGAAGCAGTGGGATCGGACGGGTAGTTGATTGAGAACTTTATCATGTCACCGGTCCTGGAAGAAAAATGGGGCCAGTTAAACATAATGCAATTTGGATCTTGTAGGAGATGTACATATAGGCAAATGGCCCCAGATTTTTTTCTATTCTTTGCTCTCCTAAGTTAACGGATATTGGATTGCCCGGGTAACTGGGTTGAGGAGGTCAGATAGAGCAGTCCCTCCTTCTAAAACACTGGTACCCAGCTGCATCCGGTGAGACCGGAAGCCGACCCCAACATAGTTGGGAAAAGGCTCGGGAGATGATGACACTGGTAAGTTTATATCCCATAATTATTCGGAACATATTCCACTTGGTTATGGTCCCTAAAGGATTGAGAAACAACTCACGTAGTGCCCGCATATCCATATGTATCGTCCCTGCTAACCGCTATACAACGCACGCTGCGCCGGAGTTTGCCGAGCGATACGTCGACCACGTCCAGATTCTTGCTCTCGGCGCGAATGTTCCACACTCTGAGGTTGGCTTGAACATAGTGGATAGAAAATGCAAATAAGATGGAGCTAAATTAATCATATCGTGGTGTATCTTTGGTATGTAGTAGGGGATGGCGAAAGATCTCTTATCCAAATAAGGCTTAGCTAGGATAGTGTTTTAAGTCTAGGTAGGTATACTAACAGTAATTTCTTTACTTCGATCATCCTACTAATAATTCGAACATCAGTTGTAGAAGCCTAAGCCTGAGATAGTTCGCGCAGTTTACTTGACTACGGTTGTGCCGAGAATAGTCGGCGTGGACTTGTCATATTATGGCATACAAATCCGCGTGATACTTACAATCTCCACCAGTAACAAAAGAGTTGACCCTCAAATTGAGAGCAGTTAGTGTCATAGCATCTCCTGTAGTTAGCTTAGATGCCGCGGCGGTGCCCGTGGCTGACCCTGCGAAGCAGTCCCAGAGCACCACGCAGCCATCATCACGACCACCTAAGGATATCATGTAGCGCTCGTCTGATGAGAATGTTAGCGCTTCCACGCGGACCTGGTGACGGCAGAATAAACAAAAAAGTGTTGCATAATGGAAGAACAACATGAACTCATACATAGGAACTGACAAAGGTTGCCTCTTCCACAGGTACTAAATAAAATAATACCTATACCGCATCAGAAGGGCCATATCATAGTTTTATGATGTAGGAATTAGATATTGCACTTGCCTTATGCAACTCATGACTCCCAAGCAGCGTCTTCTTCTTAAAATCCCAGACTTTAGCAGAAGCTTTGAAACCAATGTGGTTTATTTGTCCAGAACCCACGAAGGTGCCTTTAGGAGACAACGCGACTGTCGACACGCTGTTTGTGTGGCCGCTGAGGAAGAACATTTTCTTGGTCTTCCACTCTTGGATGCAGACTTTGTTACCCATTGGGTACACAATGTGTTCACTGTCTGGGTGAACTTTTAGACCTCTGATGGCGGATCCTGGAAGGTGGGGGCACAGGTTTCATAAACGTGATTTCAACAAAGTCAGACAAACTTGGCGACCTGTGCTCAAGTGATTTAATATGTGTGCTTGGCAACCATTTTTACCACTTTCATGATGTGTACAATTTAAAATTTTAGCAGGTAGCTAGTGGATTGTGGCTTGGTCTCACTTGAGTGTCAGGGTTATAAACAAGAACCTGTTGAATTGGAATAAAACTTACCATCGAATCCAATGATAGCATAAGACTCCAAGTTTTTTACATCACCCATGTTGCTACACTTCAGTCTTTTATGTTTTAGTCTAATATATGAATTACCTAGTATTTGTATAATAAAATAGAGAATATTAAAAAATATTATCAATGCAGAAGACTTGATGTTTGTTATGGTTGCTTAGCAACATGTAAACGGACCAGTCATGGTTACCAACATAATGATGACAAAGCTTTGTATCAAAGAGGTTGTAACAGCATAAAAAATGTGTGTGTACTTTTTGAAAATAATGGAATAAGAAATTAACAACCTGAAATTATTTGTCATTGAGATATTTTTTGCACTTATGTATTATGATAGAGCCCTTTTGTCTTTTAAAAACCAAAAACACTAGCATTTTCAGAAAAGAATGAATGAAGAGGCACATAAATATTTAAAAACCATATAATTAAAATCATTTCATTCAACACATAATCATTATTATTAAGTTACAAGCTAATTTACATAATATGATTTCAGTCGAGTCTTATTTCCTTCCGAGGCATCTTCTTCGAACGGCTTTAGCTTGCTCATCAAACTGTTCTTTGGAAACTTCAGCCAGGCGCTTGGTTTCATTCACCATGTACTGTTTTATTACTGATAGGAATTCTGATAACTGGGAACAAAAGAAACATGGTCTATTAGCTAACTCCGCCCCTAAGACGACCCACTGACCATAATCAGTTCATACAGTATAGTAATGTCTGTGAAAGTCCTTAACATATGGGTGGATAATTTTAATAGGCATTTAATTATATCTGGGTTTTACTGCTAGAGAGATACAATAAAAAAAACACCAATGTAAAGAGCACAAGTTGATAGAAGATTACAACTAATTATTGCAGTCGAAAGTGTGTTTCTTAATCACCCTGGACTTTGTTGTTGGCAGTTGGCACTAAACACAACTTAAACAAAAACACAAGATAAACTTACCAGTAGTTCATCCTCTTTTTTACCAAGTTGAACAAATGCACATTTCATAGCATGGCTCTTATGTTCTTCCCAAGGATCATCTTTAGCTTCCCAGCCATCTAATTCCTTGCCACAAAGGAAACATTTAGCAGCATCGGCGTCCTCAATCCCCGTGGCCACTGAATAAAAGCCAGCTTCCGCCATGTTTCGTACGTTACACTTATCTTTAGCACTGAATGGCCAATTCTTGAAAGTCTTTATCCTTTCTTCGACTAAAAATAAGGGCCGGCTTTCTAGTACAGCCTTTGCCATTGTTAGTAAGTAATTTATTATTGAAATTAATGTAAAACAAAGCGTTAAGCGATTGTATACAGAGGCGGTTTACAAAATTCAAATGTTCAAATGTTATGTTACGCTGTCACTTGTCTGTCAGTTAACTGTCAAGTCAACTCTCAATAAAATAAAATGGAGTGAAACGAAACGTAGGTCGATGTGCGCACTGCGCAGCAGGTATTCTCGATAGTAGTGGTTACTACAAATTTATGTTCAGGAATTTTAGCTCAGAAGCATACGAATGTAATACAAAAGTAAAAAATAATATAAATCCAATAAGGCATTAATAAGACACTCCAACTTTAGTAGAATTGTCTTATTCCGAGTATGCTTTTTATGTGTTTGATATTCTCATCACGCTAAATACGATTTTTTCCTGCGAAGCACACAGCTCTTTTTCACTGCTGTCCTGCTGTACTTCAATTCAATTATTTTCATTCATTTCCATTCTCTAGAATCGCTCGAGGTAGTAATTTCGTCTGATTTTTCGAATTTTAGGTTTGTTGAATTTTATTCGACAGTTTGATATTTTCAATAAAGCACGTAACGTTTTATAGTTGACATAATTATTTGTCTTTCATTAGTATTTCAAAGTAGTTCATTACCTCTAAATAGAGCGATTGAAAACGAAACCCAAGTGCCTAGAACATTTTACAATCTTTTGTTGTTTTCACTATTTATCGACTTTCATTTGTTTTCGTTTGGTGTTTAGTGATTTTACAACAAGTATTGCGATGATCCGAGCTGTTTTCTAGCATCGTCCAGTTGAATAAAGTATTTTGGTAAGTGTTAATTCCTTTACTATTCGTTTTGCTGAAAGGGAGGTAAACGTGAATCTAGCCATGCGTGAATTTTAATTAAACCTATTCAAATTAGTGGTTATTGTACGATAAAATGACCTTTAGAAGTAACATTAATACTTTTACTGCAACTTTTAAGTAATAAAGCCGTCACTACAAAAAAAGGCGAAGTTTACGACTCCGTTTAAAATAATTTATTTCGGAGTCTGTACTGACGAAAATGGACATTTTAAAAATAGATCGTATTTATAACGTGAAAGAGCGCATTCCACTTAAAATAACCCCAAAAATTCGTGAGGTTTAGTTGTCGTATTTTCAAGGTAAAAAAGATGTGGTCCTAAAAATAGAGGCGAGATTTTAATAACCGTTATTCATTCTTCCCTCATTAAGATGAACATAATAATCATTTTTCTTCCCACTCACCTATAAATAATTAAGCAAAATAAATATTTCTTTTATAAGGCCCAACCTTAAAAATTCAAAACAAAATAAAAATTGAATTAAGAAACAATAGAATGACCATTTCTAAATTGTCAACTTTCTAAATCTAACTAGGTGTAGAAGATACAAGGTTATCCACCAGCTGTTTGGTCATGTTAAACATATGGCTTCATTTGAATGAAAGATTGGCTTTAAATGGTTTTTATTATTACATAATAATATACCTGTAATCAATATGTTAACACCTGTTTATGTTAAATCTTTCCTAAATAACATTGTTAATTCATGCCCAAAACCATCTATACCCTTATGTTCAAAGCCGTTTCAATAACTGATTTCGTTCATTATTCCAAAATAAGTTTCATTAATTTAAAAAAACGAATGGTAATAAATGTATTAAAAAAAGTAAAACAATAAGATTATTATATGTTATCCTTCTTAGTTATTTAAAGTACTCAGGACATTAGACACATGAATCATTTGGTAGTAACTAATCTATTTATAGCTTATCTTTGGCCTGGTTGTATATGCCTGTCGCTCGCTCCTTGATTGCCTACTGTACAAACTATTCTGTTATTAAACAGTAAAATACAACAGTTACCATATATAGAGACTAAAAAGAAGATAAGAACGTTTGTTTATTTTTAACAAACACTAATTACTCCCTATAGGGGTACCAGACCACACAATAATTAATCACTACAAGTGCATAAAAATATCAAAATATATAAATTGTATGGAAAAGCAACGCTAAAATAATAAAGTAAAATATATTAATTACTGCTTATGTTATTGATAATTTGATAAGTGATTAAATAACATAAAAAAATACTGTATTATTGGTGAATGGTTTATTTAAATTGTTTGAAATTAAAAACAGGGCAAAGCGTTGCGTTGGTGTGCTAAAAAATTCAAGGCTATGCATTGTTTAAAAAGGTCATTAGTCTTTAAAAACTACATCTCTGCTACTGAACAACATTGTAAAACATTCTAAATCATAGACAGCGATTACTTCGTCCATATTTACAGAAACCAATTTTAGCACATGGCCCGAATTTTTGGCGGTAACCATCTAAAATTGCGCATTTGGCGCGCTTTAACATTCCCCCATCCAACAGATTATTAATTTTATTTCTGATTTCGTGGTCTGGGACACCGACGGCCGGTGTGACGTATTAGCTCACGCGATCTCCATGTGCATGTACCTCACGCCTACTCATTTGAAAGTTTCACGGCAGACTTTGGCACACGTGAGGTCACAGATCACGTGTCTAATAACATGTTTCGGGTACATTCATGCGCCGAATTTAGAAACGTTTTCTTCGTAACAGAATAAAAGCCACCTTGTGAGACGTGAAGCTTCAATTTGCCCGTTTTTATCAGCAATAAAGTTGCAGCCCGCGTAGGTAGATATTTTATTAAAGGACTTTATTGCCTTGAATTGCTTATCACGTTAATTTCTTGGCAATGCCATCGTTCTCAGACAGCGTGGCATGGTGTTCATTCGCTAAGGTTACGATTGCCAAGACTAGCTGGAACTAGATATTTTTCACATAACTCGTATTATTATTAGTAAATGATATACTGAAATTCGTTTAGGAAGATTTACTAAATTAAAAAAAAAATGTATTCATGTGCTATTATTACTATCAAATCGTCTAGGAATTTATAATTCTCTAGATTTACCTCTAGAGTTAATCTTAATCAATCATGTTTAGTGTCAATGGATTTAAAAACGATAAGCTGTTTTAGCGATATACCATTAAATCATTGCTGTGATGGTAGTTTAGTTTAGAGAAGTAAAAAAGTACTGAACTTTTTGTTCGACGATGAAAGGTCAGTAGACGAGACTGAATCATAGGTCAGCCCAGTCCGTCTTATCGCACAAGATCCCTTTTCGCTTCGAAATTGAATTACAGTCCCAAGAGCTTCCAGAACCATCGATTCCTCTGATCAAAGTCTCGGAGTTGTACGAATATCGTACGATAACTTCTTACTAGTTAGTAACAAAGGTGCGTAGCTACAATGAATGCAGTTGTTCGCTAAACAATGATCGTGTTCGCATTTCGTCTTAATACGCAAACCGGATCACGTGTGGCATAACTTAACGCGATATTGTTTACTAATAATGAAGGCCATTGCCCGTCGCGTCGCGAAATAATTGAAAAACCACCAGAATCAATGAGAAGTTAATTTAGGACGAAATTGAAATCTATACATTTCTACAAGAAAGAGGTCACTCTCTTAATCTAGTTCAGAACCCTTTCGTAGCTTTTAGAGTTCTATCGTACGTAAATCAGCATATATCTGGCGACAAGAAGCCTGAGTTATGTTATGGTCCGACAGTAAAGTGGCGACAAATATCCCGATGGGATCAACCACCATGAGAGGGAAATGGAACGGCATTTGTGACGCAGAACTTATATTACTTTCTGCATATTTAGCGCTCGCATTTTGCTTTGTAGTAGATTTGTTACTGTTGCTTTTATTATTTCGGTAAAAGTTGTTGACGCTGGTATGTGGGTGCTGTTATTTGTTCCTTTTTATGAGACTTGAGCTACTTGGCATAGGTTGCACTGGCATTGTTCATCAACTCCAGTAATTTATTTCCATAAAGGCGTTGCCTTCAAACTATTAAAGTAAATACCCATGCATCTCTGCCTCGTTATGGGACAATTGCGAGTTTTTCATTTAAATATGGCAATAAAAATAATTAAATATTCAAGGTTAGTGATCACGGTCTGGCCAGCTGTCTTGTCATCTTACAGTTACATATTGCTCACGAAGTCACGACTGACGTGCTAACTTGTCAATTATACAAGTGTTTTTAACAAATTATCGGTTTGGTTTTAAAGAAAAGTTTAGTTTGACTAGAGAGAAGCTTAGGTTTCATCTTAAAATCAAATATGCGATATCGAACCCGCGATTATAAGTCGTCAAGACGAAATTCTTGGTTTCTAATATCCCGCTGGTTTATGGTTATAAGACGGGCCGTTCCATTTACTGCTTACATGAATTCCCAGAACATTTCGTAGGAGGATCATGTTCCGCTTCCAGCAGGCTAAATGGCGCGGTGGTTTCCGGGATAGCTTGGGATAGGCCTGACGATCGATGCGGCAGCCGCACTGCGGCTCATCTCGAGTTCAACGAGCCTAAACTAGTTTGGAAGTATTCAGAAATTAGTAACGAGGCATTTAAGATAACTGCTTAAGCAGTTTTTAGTACTTACTTCATAAGAAGCTGCCTGAAGTTACAAATCAAGTACCACTTAGTGGTGAGACTTGCAGACCTCCCAAATATTTGAAACTGCATAAAAGGAAATTTAAAGGTAATCAAAGCAAATCCCAAAAAAAGAGCATTTATCATAAAATATACTAAATATATTCTGACTTCATATTTGATGTAAAACTTCAGAGCGAACAGGGAACAGTTTGTATCGGAACAAGCACTGCATTTCCTAACTTTTAACCGTCCAACTTGATTCTTGCACTGTTCTAACTTCGTGCCGTTGTATCTCCTGAAGTTTCTCGTTCTTCAAGGAACTTGAACTAATGAATTTAAACCCAGGCCTGACCAGTTTAATGGATTGTTTACAAAGGAAGCAAGCACTGTGTCAATCAATTAATTGATGTCAATGACTGCCAATTGACTCTAATTAGCTATTTCGAAAACGTTGCTGTAGTGATATGCCACATAATGATTTACATGTCAAGTGGTAAATAAAATTGTTGATGCATTTTTTATTTAATGAACTAGAGTAAAAGCCTAATAGGGGTTACCTTCGACCATATTCTCTGGTGTAGCACTCCCTAAAGGGTGCTTTATCAACATTGTTTGTAGTTTTACCCGGTCTCCCATATTCCGGTTTATTTACGAAATGGTTACCATGTCATTTAACGACACAGACAAGTTACATGAAAATAAAGCTGATTTTTCTACACAAAGTCAACTAGATAATGTTTCCCAAATTGAACGATCATTACGGATAATGAGCCGTACATAAGTATGCGTTTAGGTTTTATCTTCATCGATAATGGATTATGTTTGTCCTACATAAAATATTGGGTGATTTGGAAAATTAGATAGGCGACAAGGGAATTTCGTCATTCGCAAATTGAGAATTTTTATTCAATATTATATTTAGCGAAGAATTCATATTTATTCTGCTCTTTATTTATAGCAGAACTTACATTTCATTTGTCAACGTTAACTACCTTTTTCACCTTCTTCATTCTTCGAGAAAATGTACCAATATAGCTTGCTTCGCCAAAAAGCAATAAACTTTCCATGGAAAAGTTTCAAACTTGGCATAATCAGCCGGTTATTTATGTTTCTTTTTTTTCTCCTGAATGAGTGTGCAAGTATGTCTACTGAACACGTTGTTTATTAGTGTTTCTGTTTATTTTGTACATGGTAAATAACAGGTTTTTACATCATCATAAGTCATTATCTCTCAAGATAATTTTCCAAGTTATACTATACCAGCTATATTTTGCTGAGGTCTATAACTTCCTGATCCTTAGGTAATCACTTCCACATAAATCGATTTCCGACTCGGACACATAGGTTTAGTCGTGATATTTCTCTCGGCGGTATCAGGTGTCAAGCGATTGACTATGTAGGTCATGTCGGCTATTTGCAACCGCCTCCCATAGCTTTTATTTGAATAGGACATTATGTTTGCTTCGAGTGTTAATTTAAGCGAACGGGGCCATGTCGAACATAGTCCGTTTTATACTTAGGACTGTGTATGAACAACTCATGTTATGGTAATAACTACTGGGTATTCGTGTTCATTGCTTTATTATTACACTAAGCATAATGTGTGCAGTGCCTATACCAAACAATAATGTTTATGACAATTGTAGTAAGGCTCCATAGTTTGCAGCAGCTGTTTCGTAACTGCATTCTATCAATCGGAATGTGCTGTGTTGTCAAGTGGTTATAAAGTACATCTTACGTGCCTCATACGTTTGTGTTATATTTTGTATCATTTTCCTATTTGTATTCATTGCTGGATATCGGTATTCTGTTTTCTAAATGTGCTTTTTTAATTATAACGTCGTCTATGTGCACAGCAAGCAACGTGGTGCTATCGACTTCTTAGTCACATTTAAATATGTAGTAATCTCTTACGACACTTTAAGGAAGTGACTAGATGTTGGCATCTGTTGCCAAGACAGTGCACACAGACGAGTTACGAGTGTAGTAGTAAACTTACAACTGTCTATCTTTGACAGTGAACTAGAATATTCCGTCGGGCGCATTAAAAATAGCCAACTGACCTAAATTGAATCGAATACCGCCCGTCTTGTGCCGGCTCATCCAGTAATCCGTTTAAGTACCTACCATATGGCTTTATTAAACCAATTTAGATGCATCTTCGATAGATAGGTTAATGAGACCTATCAATTTTAATTGAAGTACGTCATAGAATTTTAGTGTGTGACATATCATTAGTACATTATCTTTTATGGGAGCATTGTTTGCAGTAGGACTTTTTTCAGGGTTTCTGACGATATTCTCATAATTTTTTTCATCGGTTTTATTTATGTGCATAGCTTATTTTTTGTATGGAATGCGGCACCACTCTTTTAGATGAGCACCGGATAGATTTATAATAACACCTCACCACGTTTCTCCTTCAAAGTTCATCAGCATATAATTTACAGCGCATACCCAACGCTGTTGCATAATGTGATAACGTTGGTGCACAGACACTTAACTGCGTATAACCATGCTAGAATGCACTCTATCAAACGGGTAATAAACCCGATAATTGATTGCATCATACTACGCGTAGGTATACCTACACAGTCACATAGTATACAATATGTATGTATTTGTTTTGTTTATAAGCTGAACACGTGTTGTAGATAGTTGTCCCAAAGTCTCTTTGTTTAAAAAACAATACAATACATAGTTTTCTTTACTGTAGTCGTAAGTATTGTTTATATGGTTATCGAATTATAAATATCGAATTGTTGTACCTACTAGTAGTACTAGTATATTTTCCAAATTTGGTTGTATCGCTATCTACGTTATCCTGCCGATAAGCCACATGCTATTCAGCGATGGCGGCCTAGTTTCTGACTCTATTGTTTTCCTTGAAGATATTTTCATAAATAAAAGTGTTCTTCTCAGTCTTCCTGTCATTTGTCTTGTTTATAGCTTCTGGTGACGCGTCCAGGACAATATTTTTACCGCGTTTGAGTAATTTTGGTCCTTTATCATTTGAGTAACTGACCTGTGACGGTCGTTAGAAATTTTTCCTAAGAAATACAAATCTTATGAATCATCTTGTTTCTCACCGCGAATAATGATCCTTGCAAGTAAGCCCCTAGAGATAGTCATTCTTTTTAATCTCATTTAGCCCCGCTGAGTTATAGCTACACGAATAATATTTCATTTCAAACTTTTTCACGGGCCCTGAATGGGATCATGTTGGAAAATTCTCGTAATGAAATGAATTTTACCCGCTGTTATTAAGGCAAAAATATGCGAATGAAAACATGCTATTAGCATAGACATTTTTGACGTTACACGTATGAGTGGGCCTGTGACTTTTGCTCATCGATATAGAGCAAAATGAAAGCGGGTCTGGGTTTATGCATTATTTAAGGCTATTTATATTTCCACGTTTGTTCCTGTGGGTCGCATTTGACCTCTATACATCTTTCTGTCATACGCAAAAGGTTCTCCCTCGTGGTTTCTTTCATTTAATCTAGAAGCCTACAGAGTTGTTGGTTATTACATAAAAGGTTTTTTTATTAGTCCCTGCCCTAATTTACCGAATTTTTACCACAACATTTTCGGATAAAAATTCATTGATGGGTTGTGACTTGCTTGGCAATATTAGCTCTGTGTAATAATCGTTTCATTCAGGAGGTCACGTTTTATTAACATTGTCAGCAAGTTCAGGTTTAAGATCGTTACCACACTCATTCATATTTGCTGAAACTAGACCATTGAAAGCTTATGATTATGAAAGACCCGCATAAAAGAAGTTGCAAGACTTTGCAGTACTCCATAAAAAGTAATCTTTCAATAAACACTAATTAAGTTGAATATTTAGGACACCAAAAGCCCTCTTGTTAATTCAACTACCTCTAAGAATGTCCAGGTACGCGGAATTTTCCAACACGGTAATTTAGCCTAATTCTTTTAGCAGGGCCCGCACTTAGTGGTTCTCAGAACTTTGTTCTAGAGCTATTCGCCCTTGACCTTCATATAATGGTACTCGATAAAGGGCTTCTTGGAGCTTGATTAAAATATACACTCACTTATGACTGCGGTATAAAAGCAGATCCTAAATGCTTTTGTTATGACTCTGTTTTATGATATTTAGACCCTTTGTTTGACTAATTGCATACAATGTTTTAAAGACTGTATAGTCTACTAAATATCAAGAATCGGCCTTAGATCTTTAATGACTTTTTGCCTGACAGAAATTGAAAACATTCTGCGTCAGAAATTCCAGTCACGATAAATGTCGAGTTCTTAGCTTACATAACTAATTTTCTCGTTAGAACCGGCGCGAAATTGCCTGTTTACGTCAATTTTAAATATTCCAACATAATCTTAGAGCCTAATAAACCGGGATATTGTTTGTAGAGGCTTTAGTATTTAGACGCGCTCAATAGAGCTTCGCTTTCATCGCCGCCCTAAAATGTGTTTACATTTTTGGGATCCTTTTGCTAGTTAAATGCTTAGACCAAGGTTAGATCTAGGTTCTTCGGATTAAAGGATTTTTCAATGTGACTTTGAGCATTACAAATAATCTGCTTAAGCCGATTGAAAATTATTATTCTTTTAAGTAAACTTGAAAAAATACAAATGTATGCAGTTCAGTGGCTTGTAAGGGGCTGATGATCCCTTGAGCCAACGGGCTTAGATTCTCTCGTCGCTCAGAAGGTCACACGTGCGTAGGGCTGCCATTTCGAATTTCGCCAAACCCGGACAAATATTTAAAAAAACCCGGACATTTGGCGTAAATCGCATTTTTTCCCCGGACGAGTCCGATTTTTTTTGTTTAACAAAATAAGACCTAATTTTTAATATTACCATATTACTTAAATTCAATGAGGTCCTTCCTTACTTGAAAAGTCAGGGCCGTCTCTAGCTCATGTAGTACCTACATTAATGTATTTCGAAGGTCATAATTAAGAAAGCTCATTTCGAAACTAGGAATTACCTTCTTGATAGGTTAGACAAAAAAATTTTGAAAAATACAAACAACTGTAAAGTGAAGTCGCCGCGAGCGCAGCGAGCGCGAAAATTTTTGAGTTTTAGGTCACTAAAGCACCTAAACTTGTATAATGAAAAAATCCGCAAAGTGAAGAAGCCGCAAGCGAGCGAGCGCAAAATTTTTTGAATATTGGGATATTAAAGTAGCTAAACGTAAAAAATAATGTGTTAAGAAAAGAAGCCGCGAGCGAAGCGAGCGCGAAAATTTTTGAGATTTGGGACACTTCGACTTCTGCATTATTAGGACCCCGGGTTATTCGCATACCCAGGCACCATAGGTTAAGATGGCCCTATGAAAAATGTCCGGGTTTTCCCCGGACACTTCTTGAAACCCCGCCCGGACGGCCCCCGGACGGCCTCCAAACGAGGACAAATCCGGGGAAACCCGGACGGATGGCAGCCCTACACGTGCGTAGTAAGTCAATTGTCTTGGATCCATGTGTCGTTAAACCCTTGTGTCAGGGAAAGTGGCTCCTTGTTTAAACAGTAAAATATTCAACGTCAAATGACAAGAGTAACGAGTCTACCAAATGTTGTGATTATTTATGCTCTTGATAATATTTGAGTTGTGCCAGTTCGTGTAGATGTCGAAAATCTATGGAATTTCGTAGAACTAATGATGCTGGATTTTCTTTAATATTTAACTTCGTGTAGTCTGCTATGCTATCATAACTTATTTCGGATTTATTTCTTTGTACATTTCGTTTTACTTATGTGTTTTTATATTGTGATAATATTCGTTGTATCTTCAACACGCAAAATTGTATTTAGCAGTGTTGGATCTATCTTTGCTATTTCTTTGAACCGCTGATGAAGCGCCTGATATTATATATATTTTTTTTTACCGAAAACTGACATGAAAGGCAGATTCTCTTATATTGAAATCGCCAATTAGTATATAACACAGTTCATTCCAGCATAATCTCTTATTTCTAAATTCAAGTGTAAAAAGCTCTACATCTAAATGTCTAGTCTAAAATTAATTTTCACCAGACGACATGTTAAAGTTTTTTTGCAGCTGTCTGATAGCCTGCCCAGATGTGCAACTCAGTTGAGAGTTGAGAGATTTAAAAACTGCGATGCAGTACGTCGACCCTTGGAAAATTGTAGAATATGCTAGAACAATTTACTCTGCCATGATTACTTAGCGTCGTCATGCATTTAATTTGAAAACTGTTTCTCTTAATGGAAATAGCATGCTCCATTTGTTTCGCTTTGCGGTACTCGTTCATTAATTTTATAGTTTAGACAAAAACCTTGGTAGAGAACTACTTAATTAAATTTTCAATGTACCATTCCAAGTCAGTAAACCGATACTGATTGTAGAATAATCGGGTTTCCCTGGATATTCCTCTATATTTTACCATGCTGGTATTAAAACAAAAAATATCTTTTATTTAGTTAAGTCAAAGGACTGACATAAGTTTTAATCTTCTGTTTCTCTTTTATACAGCTTCTTGCTAGAGCTACTTATATTTAGTCTTTTCTTTATCCATTTGCTTTATCTCGTGAGCCAAGAAAAGTACAGTCAGTTTTTCTATCTTTTCTTCTCAATTTAGCACTAAATCCCTAGCTCCGACGAAACAGTGAATAATGACCATCGATTGTTCTCAAATGTATTTGAGCAAAACCACCGTCTCATCCATCATTGGAACGCAGACTTTAATATGAGTTTTCGTAGCATTAAATCGTCTGTAAATAAACTGATATTTTCTTTCGTGACGTAAAATGATATAGTAGGCTTTATTGTTAATGCTTTTGCTATTATTTTTGTAGCGTTTTTATCATCGTCACGTTTCTTGTCAGCTGAGTAAATTGAGTCTTCATTTGGTATGTACGAATTCTTTGAGCCTTTTGTGATTATCAAACTTATCATGGTTATGAATTACATTGATAGACTCAGGGGTATTATTTGTGACCTAGCAAATAATATAAGAGCAAAATGTTCAGCAGCTGTACCAACCAGTCGTACTTATCTACATTACTCGTGTAACAGTAGAAACTGTTTACTTTGCCAACACTCGTAATGCCAAGACAACTCAGGTAAATAACTATCTCATCATACCAGCACTGTAATTATTTATTTAAACGTACAAATTCAGTCCAAACAAATAATTGTATGTGCTCAAACATGAGGATATGACAATGGTGCCTTTATCGCTGGCAAAACAATAGATAGTTGAACCATTGAACTCGGTACTGTACCATTATCCAGTTTAGCAAGGCACGTGTCAATATCAGGCGTTTGTTTTTTTATAACCAGTTTTATAGATAGCCTAAAATGACAAGATTCATGCTTATTTGCTAATTCAATTGCATAAGTCATAGCGTGTTTATTGAAGAAGATAGTTCTCTCGCGGTGACTCAAATTGAAGTCATGCGTTGAAACGAATTCTAGTAGGTATCATAATGGAAAGATTTCGACACAGTATAAGCTTGTGATTCTCGGAAAGATTTTGCAGTCTTAAGTATTTCTTAAATTATGATACTGACTTATTTCGGAGTTTATTTCAGTTACAGTTTTAAGACAGTTACAGTTCGTTAATTTTGTCATTCTGGCCGTAATTCAAAGGTTCTTCGTAAATTAGTAAACACGTTTCATTAACATGGAATATTTTCTGCATAGAAAATATCGCGTCTACATCGTTGTCCGTACAAGTGTCTGATATACAGCAGATCTGTAAAAAGACGATAAACACGAACAGCCAATTTATCTGTGCTCGTTAGTCTGAGAACCAGCTGCTTCTAGTCATGAACATATTGTTGTGCTTTTAGTCTCCGTGTAATTTTTCCATAAAAGATTCCTCCATTTCATAGTAACCTCTTCATTTGCGTCAACTGCTCCAAACATTTTGATCGCGTGGATCGAACCAACATATCAGTTATGGTTCAACATTTTCAATTAAACAAGTAAAATAGCACAATATCAGTGAGTTTCATGCCTGTTTTACCTATTTAACTTTCTATTAAAATCTTATTCCATTAAGGTAAATAAGCGTTTAGATTGAAGAATTGAATTCAGCACAGTCATAAGATACGGTGAGGTTCGTTCTCGTGAGATAATTTCTTACGCGTGCGTAGTATTGAGTACAAGATATCAAGAATGTACTGAACACGCCACTTCCTCTATAGGCTGGCTTGGATAACGTTATCATTAAACATAATTACTTTGACTAAACTACTCGTCTTTAGGTATTCTACATATTCTTCGATCATTGACTTTCAGAACAGTAGTCAGCTGGAATAGCAACACGTTTTTTTTTTACTAACTTTTGTAACTGTAGATAACTTTTGTAAGTATGATCATGTTTCACACTTTCGCAAGGAACTCAAGTGGCTCCCAATCCGTCTTCGCAGGAACACTCGCATTTTGTGTCTTCTTTTTAATATCCTCTTTAATCCTAAATCTCCAACCTACCTGCGGGAACGTTTCTCCTTTCTCCGCTCACCTGATGCGTCCTGCAGGACTCATCTCAAATCCCTTCTTAAAATCCCTTCCCACTCCACTGACTTCTACTCCTATTCTTTCACCGTGCACGCTGTACGGCTGTGGAATAAGTTGCCGCCTGAGGTGAGGAGCTGCCAGACTGTTGCTGCGTTTAAACGCAAGTTGAAAGAACACTATCTTTCCTCTCTGTCATAGTTGCATATAGTATTTATTGTATGTATGTTTATATATATGTATTTAAGTAGTTTATGTTAGTGATTATATATTGGTTATATCTTCTTTCTTTTTACACTGTCTATCTGTACCTATCTCTTTTTATTCTAACTCTCCCACAACGGGCCTGCTGGAAGAAATTTCTTTAGAGATAAGCTGTGCCCTGTACTATTGTTCCTATTATTTATTCTTCTTTGTGTTTTATGTGTACAAAACCATTAAATAAATAATAAATAAATAAATAAATAAACTGTTTTAGTAACATAAACTGGCTATTTATTAAAAAAAGTATAAACTTTTTACCAAATTGTAATTTATCTACCGATATATCCATATCAATATTGATACTAATCGGTTAAAAACGTGACCTGGTGCCGGCTGAGCAATTTGCAACCATTCAAGGCGTTTGGCTCAAAAGATTTCCGGTAAATAACTGATTTAATCTGGAGATTATTTTGTAATATGTTCTTCTGTAAGTCTAATCGTTGATAAAACGATCGTATCATGAAATATATCGGTTTATCGACAAATACAGTCACTTGAACCTGTCACGTTTTTAGAAGCATTAACTTTTCCATGAGTTACAGGAAAAAAGAAACATTTGTTTGGAGGATAAGGACCGAAATCAAATTGTTTGCAATTAAGGCATTACAATGATCATCATGTTAAAGCAGCGAAATAAATAATATTAAGTAATTAAGACTTAATGCTTTTAAAAGCCGTCTAGATAATTATAATAACAAAATTAAATAGCTAATTACGTATAATAGTGTTAACGACTCCACGCATCTCACGGTCCGTTATATAAAACAAATACCACGTGGCATAATGAGTTTCCTAGAAACGTACCAAGATAACCGATAATAACTTATGTTTATCTATTCAGTACATTACTGGATTTCAGTTCATGATGTTATATTTTTCTAATTATTTTAATAATATTCGGTACCGGCACACAACTAGAAAAGGGCTTAAGGCTTATAAAGATGGCATAAAACATGCGTTCTTTATACAAGTTTTTTTTCCTTAAAATGAGTTTGATGTGCATTCGTCATCCGATGTGGGTCATCTATGTGTCTTTAATTTACGAGTACTTACAAAACAATCAGATGAGAAATGTGTGTCCAATCAATAGGCCACAGCTCGTTATTATCATAATATTAACTTTCGTTTGAGTGACTACCGATCGACGTACCAATTTATTCTCTTTAGTAATAATACTCCATTGTTAGAGGTCCAAAATTCTAGTCACTTCTTCCATGTTATCTCTCTTAACGACATTTATCTCGTCGATGTGTGTCGGGACCTTTGGATTTGTCACTGTCAGTTTCGTCGCGATCATTACTACGTTAAGTAGTGTCCGTCTTTTAAGTTATTTTAATTAAAATAATCATCGAATGAATGCGTGCTATGTAAAGTGAATTACTATTTCAAGAATAAGTGCCGTTTACGTGTTACCGTAGCGTTTTGCTGTGGAGATCCAATTCTCATTTCAAGTTGTGCACATCGTAAATTGATTCCTATCAATTCTGTACAGAAATATACATCACATGCTCACAGTATAATCCCACTTAAGTTTTCATGATCGAACTTGCAAATCTTCGTTCTTGTATCGTGGAATCGGAGTGAACTGAAGAATTGTATGACCTCAGTGGTCATGTCGTTCAGTGGTGCTTAGTGATAACACGTAATTTAACGTATTGACCGAGGACACCTCAACAGATAATCTTTTATCTGACTATTAAATAATGAACGGTCGGGAGCGCGCGCTTTGCCGGCCACTTCGCAAGTGCGTCCGCGCTAGTTCGGAGACGGACGCTCGTCGAGAGCTCACAGTTCTTCTTTGACATCAAACACATTTCGGACTGGACTTCAAATACCTTCCCAACTAACCATATCAAGTGTCAAACATAAGTGAACTTCGCTATTGCTATAGTTCAGTGCTCCAAAATTATCGTGTTTTGAACTAGTGTCAGATAGACAAAATGTGGAAATTCAACAATCAAATGATAATTCAGTGAGAAATGTGGTTGTATACATTGAAATTACCGGGATTTGGCAGCAACAAGAACGTGTTGTACGAAGAGAGTGCCAAAATGGCAACACTCGAGGTGCGTCTTGTTTTTATTTACATCGTAGTTGTCGTGTTTTCATTAGTATTTTGGTTTCAATTTTCTATATTTAAGGAATATAGAAAACAAGTCATACATCCAAGAATATGCCAGCTTTTCAATGCCAATATCCATTACTTTGAGGGTCATGTTAAATTCTTCAGAGACGATTCAATTTGTCGTAAACAAAAGTTTTTAATAGTCCTTTATTACTTACAATTTTTTGTTTTGACCCACATCTTGATTTTAAAACAAATCAACGTATATTAGGAACGCGGTTAAAGTAGTTGGCACTTTTCAATGTTGCTGTTGGCGACAGTTTGTGAAATTGTGCTAATGTTGATGTTATCGACCTCTCTTTCAACAATATCGGCTTCCTTAGCCTGTTGCTCGCAATTTATGCCAGATTTTAATTTACTCAGTTCTTAAAAATACTTTTAGACTGCATGTAGTTTATATTCAGTTGTGGTTACTCTGCTGCAAAGAGACTGAGATCTTCAGTTAGGTAGATATGCCAGGTACCTCAGCTAGGTTATGAATTGCCTTTTCTACGAAAATTCTTAATACGTTGTACGTAGATAGTGTGTTATTATATCGTGTTTACTTACTTGATTTACGATTTCATAGTAATCGGTAATTAAAACATGCGTACCCGTTGAGGAAAATCGATCACATAAAAGCTCATTGGTAATATCATACTCAGATAGCAGTTTGCAGCTCATTTTCTCCTAGACGCAAAGTTAAATAAAATATTGTTATTGTAATTAAAGCACTTCGTTCAGGGAAAGGAGGTTAGCCAATTTCTGATAATGGCCTGGTATATCGTTCCTCAGATAGCGACTTCATTTTTAAACATTGTTTAATACATAAATTCGTTGCTCTAGTTGGCTTCTGATCTATTATCTTCCTTCGTCTGATAGTGCCAAAAAATATGAGCTCTTTCCTCAGTAATTGCTTCTTTATTGCCAAAAACATCTTTTACTTTTCCAAGTCGAAGAGAATCTGGAAATATTTCCGAATAGGAAACTGGATTGAGTTTGTTTTTGCGATTATTGACATGGACATGTTATTGATCATATGCATTAGTGAGTTTTGTGACGTTAGTTTATAATGATTACATTGTGAACACATATGTAACGATTATGTGTTAGTCATTCAAAGTGTCGCAATCGGCTATCTTGTCAAAACACTCGTAATCTATATCTAAGGTGTCGGAGGTTAAACTTCGCTTTTCATCTGGAACGTACGATAAAGGCTTGTTGTTAAACTTTCGCTGCGCACTTAAATTAACCTATGATTATTTTGGCTGCGACTTTAAAAACAATATGGCGTGGTTAATGATCCTCATTGTCTCGTAGACGGACACGTGCATACAATTAAATTTTAATAACTACCATCATTCATTATTTATTACTTATCGTTCAGGTAGAAATATTGTTATACTTCTCAACTCCGAAGAATAAATCAAATCAAAAACTTTTGGCAATAAGAATACTTATGGGGAGTCAAACTTTTGTTGCCCGGTTTCCAAAATTTTCCATAAAGAAGTATAAGAGATTCACTCAAACAGCAACATAATTTGTTAGGAAGTTTGAGAGCGCAAAACTGGGAGCTCTTCAAAAAATAAGAAACGGGATAAGGAAATGGGTAATCATCATTTGCTCGCTGCACTGAACCGTGAACACGGCTAGTTGTTCAATGTGCCGCAGTATTTCCGTCACTAATGATTTTTTCCTTAGGTTGCTAACATTTACGCGTAAATAGGGCGCCGTACATGCGTTAGGTTTTCGTTTGCGGTTTACTTACTTATAAAATCCGCATGGGTTTAAAAAGTGACGCCATTGAATCAGACTTCGGACTTTTTTCTTTCCATGGCGCGATCTCTGTGGTTGTTCGCGAAATCATCTCAGCACGTCTAGAATAACGTTTCTTCTTTCTCTTAGTACTTCGGGTTAATTCGGAACTGAGCGGGACCTAGTTAAACTCCGATAGCTAGTACAAATGTGTTCCGTCACCTCAGCCATTCATTCAACTTGGCCATCGAACCGCACCACATGACGTGTGCGTCTAGATAACTTATCAACGTGACCCTCGACTCGAGATTGTGAATTTTTATTACAGAAGTATAACTTTATTAATATCGGTTATCAAGAATTTTAAAGGTTTTTAAACAGATAGATAATGAATTGTACGTGAGCAATTAATTTGTGTTATGTGTGTGAATCTTGATTGAAATAGGAAATTATTTTGCTAACAAAACAATGCACTATTTAAAGTAGGTCTGTTAGGAAAATCACTTGAAAGCTTGTGAATTTATTCTCAGGTATGTACTTACTTAACCACATTCGAAGGTGTTTTAACTAATGTTACGTCTCTTGATAAGTTGGAAAACAGCCTTCTTGACTATTACGTAACGTATCCGTAGATCTCGACAAGTCTGGCGAAGTGCCAACCCAGGCCAAGTTCTTCACGCCCTTGGATTTGATCTTTATTTCTCCCCAATACGGTATAATTTATCTTGACCACTTTAGTTCAGGCCAAATGATTCTGAGATGTTAATGTCAACAGTATATCAAGAGATGCTGAGAAACTGTGCCTCTTTTTTCATTACCGATTTTTATAGACGTCTTGGAGACTACTTTCTGACCTAGGGTTCTGTGGTTGATAGCATCGTTAATTAGATGAAAGATTTATACTTCGATTTCGAAATACGTATATCTAATTCACGTTAAGCTGTCTACTAATCTTCTAAATCTATATTTTGCTTCTACAAATACTGACGGTAACAAATTATGCCATCATTATTGTATTACAAATTATAATTTACAGAGTACCATAATTTCCGTCGCTGTATCTTCAATCTTTTAGTGGACACGACTGACATGTCAATCCATCATCTGCTAGGCGGGAAGGAAAAGTTCAATTTACTGCTATGAATTTCGTCTGGATTACATATTAATAAGATCCTGTTTTGCTAAACTCAAATTGGCAGTGCTTCAAAAATTGGGTCAAAGTGGCCAGTGGGATATTAGACAACCCAGAAAATAAAAGTTAATAGCCCAATATGTAGAGAAGATAGAAGTTTAGACAAGTGGCAATATACATGTCTATTAGATTGGATTGCCTCTCTAACGCCGGCGCTGCGGCTATCCTGATTGTTTTAAGGATCATTATCAATTGAGCTCCCGCGTGACAGGACGCTGGTTGTCACTCAATTGTCGTACTCCTGACTGGAACAACTACCTACTGATTTATAAAGGTCCAGGAGTTCCTCAAGTGTTCCGTGTAACCATGACTCGAGAGATGAGGAAAGTACCAATGCGTCTTCTTCGAAGCTACATTTCGACTTATTCCTTTGTCGAATGTAAGTATTCGGTTGCAATAATTGGCAATAGGATTCGAGTAAGCTTGATTATCACGATTAAATAGATGGTGCGCCCAATTTCTGAAAAATAAAAGGCCATTGTTATCGAGTAATCATTATAATTTAAAATGCAGAAGGTAGTTGTGGTAGAAGTCACCGCAGATGTTAATGAAAGTAGCAGTTAAAGAAATGTAATTACTACCAACAATTGAATTCGATTTCTTATAGTATTTTTTACAAACACAATAAGCAATTCGATTTGTTAGTGTATTGTTATGGCTTCTTCTGGTGGCTGTTCGTGAAGGTCGCTATATTGTTGGCACGAGTAGTTTCGAACTTAGATAATTCTTCGATAATGATCTTGGACCGAAATATTAGGAGTGCGAATGGCTACAAATCGTGAGGCTTTTACGTATCTAACAAGCCATAGAGTCAGAGTTTTGTCAAATCCATTTGACGTCCTCGTACAGGAAATAGTAACTATTGCTTTGAAATCAGAAACTCAAAGTGTGCAAAATCAAAATTATAGTAGGATCCCATATTACTAGAAATAGTTCTCAAATAACTGTTCAGGGAGGATGTAAAATATTCTCATTTCATTATATTTGCTACAATGCGCAATGGTTCTGTTTTTTTTAAACCCCTGTTCAACTCGCTCGCAACTTTTCTATTGTTGCCGACTTCTGTAGGCTGCTGTATTCAGGATGTATTTAAAACAATGTCTTTTCATACAATCCGGGGATTTCCTCTATTGTTTTTATGAATGTGGTTTCTGTGAAAAAATCCCTTGGTTTTATTTTTCTAGTTTCATAATGGAACACTACATTGATATATTTTATCGTAGTGGTGATTCATGCAATTGGTTTTGATAGTAGTAGATGATTACCACGTGTAATTTTTTATCCTGCGTACTAATTGACGCTTAATTGTTTCTGAAAATGATAGTCAAATACATAGAAAAAAAATATACCGGCCGAATTGAGAACCTCCTCCTTTTTGGGAAGTCGGTTGAAAATGGGATTTTATTGTAGGTACTCTGAGAACATTTCTAAAGAGCAAACAGCCATCCCAAGACATTTTCTTACTATAAAAGAATGTTATTTCATAAATCAGGAAAAAGGAACGACAAATATGATAAAAGAAAAATAATACTTAATCCCAAGAATGTGAGTGTAATGGCTTGTATGGAGATTGTCAAAGGAATTCTTTGAACATACATATTTGTATATTCCATTGGAATTTCAAGCGAATGAATCAATAACATTATAATATGTTTTACTTCTTTGCTGTTTATTCAAATAAAACTGGAATGTTAATCTAGGTCATGTTCTATCAGAGTACTTACTAGATTAACGTTCCTTATTCCCTGTAGTAATATTAGCACAGACTTTTATTTTGTCCTCTTTCATTTAATCAGGCTAACCGTTGTTACCTAACTTGTTTATTTCGTCTACAGCTTCAAGTCGCATGCTTACGTCGAAGTATTTTTCCTCAAATCAAATATTTTCAAAAAAAGTTGTTTATCTTCCCACCTTTCTTGCGTTACTCGTATTGCCAAACATTGAAATTATTTATAGTATTTGACGTAAACGGAGTCTGGAAGATGGCCAGTCGGTCTGTCATGTGTCCCATGTGTTGTGTTCGGAATTAGCGCCTATTATTGCGAGATTTCGAGATTTCTAAATAAACGTGTTCACGTCAGAATACGGTGTTAATTTTTGGTACAGATTCTGTACTTTTGGGTTTGTATTGCTTCTTGAATATTTGCCCAAATATTGTGAGGTAAGTATGAAATCTTATCACGATTTATATAACTGTCACGGAGCAAAATAAAAAATAAAAAAACATATGTGGAAAAACATAAAAAGAGTCAATAAATTACATTTCTGTTTCAATTCTTTTAAATCAATACAGTGCGCTCTAGAAGTCGTTGTATTTAGATTACCAACTGTTCTCTCCAAATAATTGGTAATTAGAATATTTTTATCGCATCAAAGGTAAGAAGTAATCTCTTCTCAAATAACATACATCTCTTTGCAAACGTATCTGTCTACTTAAACATCGTGAAGGAAGTATTTGAATTCTAAAATAAAATTAGTATATCAGTGGCCTCTAGGCCAAGGTTTTAGACAAGACCTTCTTGACGTATCTTTTTAGAACATGCTATGTATTAGTAAATACATCATTACAAAAATACGTCACTAAGAAGACATACCTTGAGAGGCCCACCCAAATTAAATAACATTTTATTAACCACGATATACAAATAAAACTTAATAAAGCATTAATCTGTCTCATCAAACAAAGCGTACCAAATTAATTAAGACACGAAAAATAAACAAGAATTTCTTGTAATTACTTTCAAATGGGTTAATCTTATTACGAACAGACTTATAATGTCTACTAATTTCGTCTTAACTATCCCATTAAGCTAATATGTGCCTAATGTTTGCAGAAACTAAGTTCATTATTACTATTGTAAGTAATGGAGATGTAGTAAACACTAATGATTATTAAACAGGGTTATTCTAATGGCAGACAATTGTTTTAAGCAGTTCTTTAACCTCTGAACCTTAGGCTTACAGATTTCATGAGCGGTTGATTGCTTAATTCAACTATCGTGAACTTCAAGTAAATCCTTTTTATTGTTATTGTGATTTTTGTTGTGAATAGTAGATTATTTTTAAAGTTAGATTTATTGTCAGTATGCTTGTTAATATATTGCTTCTTAAGTATACTGCTTATTGGTACTTGAAGCAAAGTTTTAGAGTTCTCTAAAACTTTGATGTGATTTCTTAACCCAGGATAGTTGCGTAGCTATCGAAGGATCAAATGTCTTACATTTTGAATAATTTAATGAAAGAATATACTTCGTTATAATCTTTTCAATTAAGAATAGTAGCAGGCTTGATCTAAGATTAATTTATTAACAAATTCAAATCATTTATTTCATTTAGGCCTTTACAAGCACTTATGAACGTCAAAAGTTATAAATAAGTTTGATTCTAGTTGCCAGATTGGATTTCAGTTGTCGTGAATTAAAAATAATTCATCCTGTCCATGCGGGAAATACGTAAGGTACACAATAAGTATACTTTCGGCCAGGAAGCATAAAATATTTAAGGGACAAAGTCGGACTCCTACCCCATTTCATGTATTTTTCATGTTGCTAAAGTTTTAATGTTTTCTTACTCGGTACGTGCAAAAAGAAAGAAATCCAATAGCCTTTTACACCAGATATAAATTCAATGCCCAAGGCTAGGTGTAGAAATTACGATACCTACCCCAATTCGAATAAAATGTCTGTATTTTTATCTACTTGTTTACAATTTTGTAGAAACTAGGTACGGCGTAAAATAAAAAAGGTTTTAAGTTAGACATATGTACATATGTATCATCTGTCTGTAGGTGTTTTGCAAGATCACAGCAAAATACTACTTCAAAAGCGCCATACGCCGTACCCCAGAGTTGTAGTGAATATGACAATATTTTTCTCCAAATACATAATCCTCGTAGATAATATAATTTTTCTGTTGTTTTGATGTTCCATGCTTCACGGTCAGCAGACCGGACACGACAACACATTAGTCATTAACTTCAAAGTATTTTGCCTACGCCCAAAGTTGTTTACATACTCTTTGACAAAGTTTATGAGCTTTACTTTCATGATTTACTACAAGATTCTTGAAAAACAAGTCCCCACAGTGGCGGCCCTAGGGGTGTGCGAACTGTGCCACCGCACAGGGCCTCGCGCTTGGGGGGGCCTCGCGCTACAACCCACACAAATATAAAAAAAATATAATTAAAAATATATATCAGGTCCAAGAAAAAAAATGTGAAATTCGCGCTCGCTACGCTCGCGACTGTTCACTTGCCAGTACCTTTCCTTCTGACTTGATTAGAGTACTTTTATGTCCCAAAGCTCAAAAATTTTCGCGCTCGCTACGCTCGCGACTTCACTTTGCACTGTTCTTCGTTATACGAGTTTAGGTGCTTTAGTGACCCAAAGCTCAAAAATTTTTGCGCTCGCTATGCTCGCGGTGGCTTTACTTTCCACTTGTTTATTTTTTTTCATCCTTTTTTAGTCGAACCTAGAAGGTAGCGCCGCTTAAAATTAAGTCCTTTTATTAACAAGAAAATAACTCCTAGTTTCCGTATGAACTTTCTTATTTACGACGCGACGTTCGAATTACTCAATACACAATCTTTCAATACATAGGGGGGCGCTTGGGTCATGATTGCACCCGGGCGCTACATGAGCCAGAGACGGCCCTGAATCAGTTACACGAAGAGCTGAATATTATCTCGGTGCTGAAATCGGGTGCCACATCAAGGGGGATGCCATCTCGGTCGGCACATATCTGCACGACCAGGATGGCGCGGGCAGAAGGGACAAGTCACTAAGGGTGCCATTCTAATCTGCGAAGCCTAGTTTCACTACCATTTACTGCGCGATATTCAAATTTTAAACAAAAGTACAACAGTGCATGTGCGAGACATCGAGGCGGTCACCCCTCTCAGTTCGACTGTCACCCTTCTCTTGTATTTTCTCTTTTATCTGATTACTTTAATTAATTCCTTAAAGTTAGAAAAAAAAAATATCTTCATTTCTAATTTCTTCGCTTACGTTTTGAGTCCTCAATCTAGCAAAAGAAAGCACCGAAGTAGCAAAACAAACTGACTCTCGCTTAAGTCACGGTTTCTTTTAATTTGAGCTTAATTCTAAGTTAAATTAGAGTTTTTTTTACTTTTTGTTTTAACTTGTCTGATTGTTCCAAAACTCAAAATTTCGCGCTCGCTGCGCTCGCGCCTTACACTTGACGGTAATTTTTCTATAATCTCTTTAGATATCTTCTTGCGTCACAAGTATCAAAACTTACGCGCCCTTCTTCACTTTACAGTGCTTTTTTCAAACTTTTTTGGGAACTTCTGTTAAAAACTCAAAAATTTCGCGCTCGCTACGCTCGCGCCTTCCACATTAAACTATCTCTTTCTCTACCTATCTCTTTGCGTCTCAAAAATCAAAATTTTGCGCTCGCTTCGCTCGCGGGTTCTTCAGTTTACGGTGTTTTTTTTTCAATACTACAATAATTAAAGATTTTAATCTTAAGAAAAGTCGCAAGCATCAGATCATTTTAATATTTGTTAATTTTGTGATTCTTTAAATATAAACTGTAGTAAAAATATAATTTTAATAAATTGTTTAATTTGAGCATTTCTCCTCAAACATGATGATTAGCTAAATCAAAACACCAGCTTACTCTCGCAACACATACTTTTCACGTAGGACAAAGGGCCTCGCATAGACCTGCCGCACGTAGCCTCGCAATGGCTAGGGCCGCCGCTGAGTCCCCATATAACCATGTTCGAATATGCTGGGACGGCTATAAGAGAGTCATATAAGCAAAAAATTTAAATGTAATAAAAAAGAAAACACTTTCTATGGCTAGTATTTGAGACTAAAACCTTCAGAAGGTCGATGGTATTGGTATAAGTGTTGCCAAATTGGTTCTCCACGGTACTAGTACCTAAGTTAAGTTATGGGGCCAACGTACGATGTTATTCACTAATTCTAGTATAGAAAAACATTTGTTTCAAAAGTATTTGTTTGCTATGTATGTAGCCTTTCGTTAGCAGCCCTGGTATTCTGTAATTAAATGTTCAACAAATAAAAAGCTAACTGAAAACTTTTGTGTTCGTTGCTTTTCAGATATGTATGTGCTAACGTTTTCTCTATTAAACCGTTTGCCTTTCAATCGAGCTGTGTTGTAGCTTTGTTGCGAAAAACGAAACTCCAACGTTCGGATGAACACAGCACCGCACGAATTGGATTCTATTAACTTTTAGAACTGGAATTGTTACAGCGAATAACAAATGTTGTTTATTTTATGGCAACATGTTATTCCATTACCCTTTGTCTTTATTTACACAACCTGATAAAAGTTCAACCTTTTTCATTTTGCCAAAGGGAGAGCTACTTTATTATTCATAATTTATTTAAATGAAAACCCGGAACTTTTTATTCTGCACACAATTTTGGTAGTCCAGATTGAGTAAAAGCCAGTTCCCCAGTTTAAATGGCGTGTCGTTTGTTTAAAATACATAATTTATGATCGGGCATGCTCGGCCTTCTTCGGCACGTTTTAATCTTACCTTAGTAGCAAGTCAACAACAGCCTTTACGGGTTTTGAACATTCAGGCTAATCAGAGAAATAGGCTAATGCAGGCTGGCTGCAGGTGACCCTATTCTGAAACAGGTCATCCCACATGATGCAATGCGGTTGGGGGAACAGGACATGGCAGATTTACAGACACGCCTACATTTTATATGAAACATTTGAATTCGCTGCCAAAAATAGAGCAATGGTGCGAGGACGTACTAAAATGTACTCCCGGATTTACCGTTGTAACTGTTGTGTGCCGTGAAAGCTTACATATGCGGGGAATAGTTTGGAATAATTTTAGTCTCAAACGATATCAATATTTCGATAGTTTGACGAACTCCGTATTACTTGAATAATGAGTTAGATCGTATTCACACATACATTTCAGTTTTTTTTTATTGCCACTGTAACGTTAATTTTAACATGTAATAATCTGTCAGTCCCATCGCCAGTTACCTGGAAACATTCTGGAAATGATACAAAAACAAGTCACAAAAAATACTATTACGTGAAATGGGTCCTTCCGAGCAAAAACCAATATAACAAGCCATTTAAGCCCGCTGTGAGACTGCAAACTGACAGGGTGTGTTTGGGACTCGGGCGAAGGATTAGAGCAAAGCTGACGGACTAATTAGTTAATTAACAACAGGTAACGAACTTCCCAATTCATTTGCCTTCTATTTAGTAGGTCCCTCGATACACGTGACACCTCATAATGAAACACTAAAAGTTTTTGCTGAAACTAGCGAAGTGCACATTTATTACGAAACTTCTGATTGTTCCCAAGTTACTAAGTTTCAGAAATTTCAGCTTTACCCAACACAAAAGTTTACCTTGAACCTCGAAACTTTAGTAATTTTAAAGTGAATGTAATATAGCTGTAAAATACAGTGATATTGTGGGCGCAGTGGGCGGTTTATTGCGAAAAGGCCACAAGTGTTCTTTGTTGTCATAGGTCGTTGTAACAATAGGCGGTCTGACGCGACTGCCAGGCAGCTCCAAGAACGGTTTCATATGAACATCTATTAAAAAAAGTCTTTATCGTAAGAGTCACCTTTTTAAGGGTCGCTGCACCGTAGGGGTCCTTCTATTTCATTTTAAAATAATACTGTTTCATTCCGAGAATGCTTCACAATGATGAATGGTTCTCAAAGCATTTTGGAAATGTGTGTTAATAATTTGACGTTCATTACTAAAGTCGATAATGACAGCGCACATATTCACGAGGCTCGTTGACGAAGTAAAACAATTAATACAAAGTGGCAGAGGTCGACGTAATTAGGATTTAGGACGTTTCAGGCGTCGGAAATCTCCGAGCGGGTTGAGTGCCTTGCTAATGTGACGCCAATTACGTTCCCAACGTAATTTCGCCATGTCATCTTACTCGTAATCTACTCAGGAAGGGACAATCTTGTTAGCTACTCCTACACAGACAGGTGCGGGTTCAATAGGCGAACACAATATTCATTTGTTTCCATTACATTACTAAAACATTTCCAAACAATTATTTCGCTTACCCTGAATTCTTTAGTAACAAAGGCAGCAATCTGACCTTTCGTTTCGCTGCTTTAACCTTTTCCAATAGCTACACGCAATGGAGCAAAGAAAATGTAACAATGATATAACTTGTGATATAACCATGTATAGTAAACGACAGTTGAACGTTCCTTAAGTTGATCATATTCACATCTATATATACAAGAAGCGGTCTTGCACGGCCTCTCGACGCGTCCATTGTACTCCAATCAGCGGTATCTGCAGATCGACGATTTAGCACTTGGAGCATCCGCTGCAGATGAACGAACGACCATTATACTCGTTTCCTATTTCAGTAGATAGAAAAGAGCCAATTAGAGCGGCTCTGGGCGCTCGGCTTATTCGTATGTGCGTAGGTCAGGTGACAAGTCACTGCTTGGAAATAAATCAAATATCTCTGAGCACTGGTGAAGATAATATCGCTCTGAAGTGGTAAGATCAGTTTGTTGCGGTTATGTGATAGATGTTTACAGTTTCTCCACTGTAGGATGTAAGCATCCTGTCGGTTTCGGGTCAGTAACGTGTGTTTTGTGTTGTTCCAGCATGAGGTCACGGCGGTGGTGTGGTGTCCGCATGGAAGCCCGGCGGACTGCTAATCAGGCGCTGCACAGGTTGCGTGCGCAGTTCCGTCGCGCCCTGCCGGAATGGACCGCGCGCGCGTGTCGCCGCCGCCGGACTGCGCGAACCATCGGCCGCTCGAAGGAGGACCCCGCGAAACCGTCAATACCGCAGCCTCGCCCGCGGAGGCCCTAAGCGAGCCACAGAGTCCGCGGCCCGCGCCGCGCGCGCTAGCCTCCATCCCCGAGAGCGAGCCGCTGCTCGCCGCGCCGCTCAGCGTCGCCGCCCTCGCCGACAATGCGGCCCGCAAGCACAACGGCCGGCCGCTGCACGTGCAGTTCGACGCGCAGTCGCCGCCCGCGCCCGCCTCGCTGTCGGCCAGCAGCTCGGCGTCCAGCTCGTCCGACGATGAGGACGTGTCCATCGCCGAGGCCCGCCCGCCCGACGGCGGCTGGGGCTGGGTCGTCGTGTTCGCCTCCTTCATGGTCAACCTCATCGCCGACGGCATCACCTTCAGCTTCGGAGTGTTCTTCCCGCACTTCCTCGAGTACTTCGGCGAGAGCAAGGGCAAGACGGCCTGGATCGCTGGCATCTTCATGGCCATGCCGCTGTTGTCGGGGCCAATCGCCAGCTTCCTTACTGATAGATACGGCTGTCGGCGCATGACGATATTCGGCTCCATCCTAGCTGCCATAGGATTCGTCATATCCGCCTTCGTAGATAATATGGAGACATTATTTTTAACTTTCGGCATAATGGCCGGATTCGGATTAAGTCTGTGTTACGTGGCGGCAGTAGTGATAGTCGCGTATTACTTTGAGAAGAAACGTTCTTTAGCCACCGGAATTTCGGTCTGCGGTAGCGGCATCGGAACATTCGTGTTCGCGCCCCTGACCTATGTATTATTAGATGAATATGGGTGGCGCGGAACCACACTAATATTAGCTGGTTTATTTCTAAATATGGCAGTGTGTGGACTGCTATTCAGAGACTTACCGTGGACGACCACGATGAATGAAGAAAGGGCTAAGGAGAGGAAAAGAAAACGTGAAAGGAAACGGCTTAAACGTTATCAAGCTTCGTCGGCTGATAGCTTTTCGGACAGTAAAAGCAGTGCTGCGGGCTCTCAGAAGGTTAACGAGACTGCCGATATAGAAACAGTCACATCACCAATAGTTCCACAGTTCAGTTCTTTGGTGGACTTGCCAACATTTATGACGGGTGGGGAAGGAGTGTCACTGGAGGTGTTCGAGTTGATGTCGAACAGGGGCCGTGCGTACGCCATCCTTGCGCAGAACTACCCAGGAGTGATGCTGCCTTCTAGAAGCTTCAGCGACAGTGGGCGGCTGCACGAGCAGTCCCCGCCGCGGGCACTGATGTCTCCCACAGAGCGGCCCGGCGGCGCGGGGGAGAGCGGGACAACCCGCCCGGCGCCGCAGGGCACGGCGCCCATCAACGACAAAGCAGCGCTGTCGCTGTGGCTGCGGCGGCAGGCCACGGGCTCCACTAAGAAGCCGCCGGCCTTCCTGAAGGACCTGCGTGTGCACAGACACTCGCTCACGTACAGAGGCGCTATGCTCAACATCAACCGCTACCGGCTGCGAGCGTCTTCCTGTCCTAACATCTTCAGGAACTCTATGACTACCATTGCTAAAGAAAAGGTGAGAATATTCACTGATTATGTTTCTAATTTACACGAAACGTCATTGTCATGTTGAGGTGTTACAAGGCTGATATTGCGGTCTGAATCATCCAAAAAGTTCTTCAAATATCAATTTAGAGAAAATGCCTACAAGAAGCTCATAAATTATAGCATTGACTCCCTAAGCGAAATAGCCGTTGCCACCAAAACCTCCTCACATTGACAAACAGTACCATTCAATCTCCTCATGCAATATCATTCAACCTCTTATGTATGATTCTAGGTCCAGTGGTACGCCGGTCTATGGGACTTCTGGGACTTAGCAGTGGATGTCCTCGACTTCTCCCACTTCTCGAACCCAGCGTTCCTGATATTCGCGATCTCGAACTTTCTGCTGTACATGTGGTATGACGTGCCGTATGTGTATATTGCTGACAACGGCATGACCATGGGCTTTAATGAGTCCCAGTCGTCCATGCTGATTTCCATCATTGGGATACTCAATATGTTTGGAGAGGTGAGTTTGAATTATTTTCTACAATATTTTTATTGGTTGTGTCTGTTAGGACCAAATGTCTCGTGCGTGCAAAGAATGACGATCAAAGCGTATTATTGCATCTAGAATAACTACTCTCATAACTTTATTATTTTCGAAGTAATCGTGCCAGTGAGTACTGATTGTTGTTTTGACTATCCAAAACCAGCTCAGGTTTTTATCACAAAAAAAGTTATTGTAACTTCCTCACTTATCACTAGGTAAGTTGTCATCCAAAAATACCTTATTTATCAATCCAGAACATTCCTTTTAAATCCCGAACTCACTTTCTGTCACACAAAAAATACCCATTACCCTTACAATCACTATCTCTACTTTAAAAGGAAATTACTATCAGTGCCTACATAGTATTGTATTTCTGGTAGTTAGCAGTTATCAGCGGTTATCAGTAGGCATTGTTTAACTTGACCCATTTAAATCATCTCGGTGATAACCGCGAGACTGTTACGTGAGCAATAATTATTGAGTAATTTGTAATTACGCATGTCATGAAGGGAGAATGTAATCAAAGAAAACTTTTTGTTGCATCAGAATTCATTTTATTAATATTTTCTTCCCTGTTAAGCTTTCTGTTAACAAAAGATAAACATACTACATTACTGTAACAAAGATGAAGTTTTAATTTTTTTAACTTATTTCATAAATTCAGAAACTTTATATGACAAAAAAGATAGGTATTGATAAAGTTTCATTACCTTGACACGTGATATATCTTTATTTAGCCGGTTCATAAAAAAGAAGAAATCCTGTGCCTTGTATCTTTTTGTTTGGTGGGAAATCATCAAATGAACCCCTCTAACATGAGGCAGAGCCTGACTCTTACCGACTTAAACCCACCATGTTCCTTCTTAAGCCCCTCATGTACCAGGGTTACAGTAACTCTTTCGAGTAATCTCGCAGCCCAGTCTTTTCAACAATGAATTTGTGCGTTCCAGATCCTGCTGGGCTGGGTGGGCGACTTCCAGTGCGTGAACGCGAGCATCGTGTACGCGGGCTGCATGGTGGTGTGCGGGCTGGTGACGCTGCTGATGCCGCTGCTGCGCTCCTACGCCGCGCTGGGCGCCGCGTCGGGGGCCTTCGGCGCCGCCATCGCCGCCAACTACTCGCTCACCAGCATCATCCTCGTCGAGCAGATCACGCTCGAGAAGTTCACCAATGCGTATGGGCTGCTGCTGCTCATTCAAGGCGTTGCTAATCTCATTGGACCGCCGTTGGCTGGTGAGTGTTATTATTTGTTTGTATATTTTTCTGGAGCCAAAGATGCTGTTAGTTTTCCGCATATAAATGAATCTCCACAACCCAGGGTACTAAATACCCTAATAAATTATAGTTTTGCAAGACTAGTTAATATTAGACTTCTTGGTTCTTCTATTCATAAGGATAATAATCTCCAAAAACACCCAACATTAACGCCTTAAATTGCCCACCCGTTCATTTTTTTTTTGTTTATATACCACAATATTTTTATGCATACGATGTCCAAAACCTTATTCGACTCGAAAATCAATTTACTATATTATACTTGCAAGTTACCCGTAATTTTATATGTGCCAGATTGTTGGCATTTCAACATGTTTTTATCCCAATTTAATAAAAATAAGCATACCTGAATTCTATACTCATCAAACTTTTCTCATTTCCAGGCTGGGTGTACGATGTGACCGGTTCCTACGACCTATCATTCTACCTGGCTGGCGTGTTCATCGGAGTATCAGGACTGGTCCTATTCGTCACGCCGCTCATACGCTGCGTCAAGTACTGCGCTAAGAAACCTGCAGCCGAAGAAACTAAGCCCAATGGGGATATCAAGGTTAATGGCAAGCTCATGGTGTAAAGAATATCAGAGAGGAGAGTGCTAAGTGCTAAGTTTACCCATATTGTGTTGTGAGAAGAAAATAGGGTGAAGTAGAATGGTCTTGGTATGTACTTGAAGAGGAAAAAAGGGATTGGAATTAAATGGTAATTTGAAACGGGAATGCTTTTTGACAAGTGCATAAATGCAAATCAATTTTGTTGAATCATTATAGTGAAATGATAAAGCAGTATTTTAGACTTTGCCCTGAATAAAGCTTTGGCTTCAGGGCTTTACACTATATACAGTGTAAATTAGAAAAGAATATCTAAAAATCATGCATGTAAAATCAAAAGATTTTCCAAATACATGTGGAGTATTGGAGAATAAATTTTCAGTTTTATATTATTCTAATTTTTCACATTAAGATTTTTTAATTTTAGCAGAGGATGTCAGAAATCATGGAAATTTTAACTAACCAGTGCTAGTTAGTCTCAAAATGCATACTAAAAAAACAAAATAAATATGTATGAATATTATTATATAACTTTTCTTATGCCTGTGTGGTAGAATGCATGAACGAAACGTGTCAGAGTGATGTTATTCTAGACATAAGACCTAAGTCTCCGCTCAATGAAAACTTCCTTAAAATATAGCGACATAAGTATTTCTAGTGCTGTATACACCCTAGTGTCGATATCGATATTTTAAATAAATGACAAATCAAACTGAATAAGTCAAAGTGCAGTTTTACCACCTATAAGATAGGCAATTAGACATTATCTAACATTTGAATACATAATTTTAAGATCACTTTTATGTCATTAATCTGGCTGATAAGAATCGATGGTGAATCAGTAATATAGCAATTGTGACGTTTAATGAATGTTATTTATAAGGAGAAGAGTAACTTACAGTTACGAAGAAAAAATATATGAATCGAATTTGTAATGTAAAAATGTAGTGCAAGTAGAAATTCGGTACTAAGGTATCAGGAAATTGGGGAGATAATAAAATGATATACATATAACTTAAGATTGCCGTAGAACAAAGTATTTTGGCTTTGAGAAATTAAATTGGGTGTGGAAATCACAAATGATAGTACATGAAGAGTATAACAAAGTGAGTTTTAGAATGACTAATAAGCAATTTTCTAATTAATTATTCTGGAATTGTAAAGTTTTGCAATGGAGATAGTGTAGAAAAAAGAGATTGTTCTGCTATGGAAGGTAATTGCGAAAGAAATGAAAATAATGTTGTGTAGAGAATGGAGTTACGTTAGATTACAGTTGGTTGGTATGTAAAGTTTTATTCAGGAATACATTGTTATTGTCCTTTATGGAAATATATCTTACATTTAAGGCAAGGAATGAAATGTTTCGTGCGGTTTTAAAGATAACGGCCTATTGAATTGTGGATTATTTAAAATGATAGAATAAAATTTTACATACAAAATAATCAGTCTTAAAATGCTGTTCGTGCACTGATTAAAAAAAAATACGAGTGTACATGTTGTTTAAAGCTGAAATATTCTTTTCAATGTGTAAATATCGTAAAAATTATTAACCTAATTATCAACTAACAATATTACTAATTAGAAACTTTTAAATCGAATCTCCAAAGACTGCCCCGTAAAACTACTAACAAATTATTCGTAGTTTTATGAAATTCAGAAGCATTAGAGTAGATGAACCTTTGCTTTCATTTCATTATCAAGTTACCTGTGAGTGCTGGCTCTACGGGGGCTGGATCCATCCTCGAATAGTTGCTATCTTGCTTCATAATATTGAACAAATTGAAAACCTCCTCTTTTTTTGGTCGTAACAGACTACCAAACGAAAAGAACACCAAGAAAATAATTCCCCGGGTCGCTAGAGCCGGCACTGTCAGCATTTTCAACCATAATATGACATGATAATATAAATAACACTTGATTTTCTCAAAATAGTAATGTGCATTATTCAAATACGTTGTAGTGTTAAGAATACAAAGCGCCGTGCAGTGAAACTTGTGTAAGAATTGTCTTTATATTGAATAAGAATACTTGGAAATAAATACTGATATGTAATCGAATGATCATAGTGTAAATAAGTTGAATCGAGGAAAAATAAACAAATTATGTACCAAAAAAATGTTATCATGTAGCTTTGTTTGAATTTTGTAGTCTTAGGTGTTATTAAGATTTAATGTCTTCTAAGCTGACGAGCACTGTATTACATTAAAATAAATCTTTTCAATTAAATCGTGGAATATCCTGTAATAACCAGATGCCTTAAGACTTGTAATTTTTATAATAATATAGTGCTATTTAAAAGACACAAATAATAATAATGAGTAATTCAGTGCTATTTGTAATATTCTATCTCACTTTTATCGCTAGTTTTCCCAACACTAAAGTCACCGAGGTCTTCATTAAAACCCTTTGCCGTCTTCTAACTTCATCTGGTCTGCATGTCACATTTAGATAATTATACAATTGTTTCTTTTTTATCTCTTGAGATTTTTCTTTCAGTGTTATACTTTTTAAGCGTGCTATTTAAAGATACAAATATTTTGTTTTTAATATCATGACAAAGGATTCGAATGCAATTTGTGAATAACTAATTGATAATTTGTTTGTGATATTTGTAGAATATTGTGCAATAATTTCGTCACCAAAAGCTCTTGCCAAAATAACTCAATGTGTGGAAAATATCGTTCTAAATCAGGCAGCTTATATGTATGTAAGTTCAAATTTCATTCTATCAACAAATAAACGTATGTATTCGAAGAGTTTGTTGCCCCGTTTATCGAGGGAATAGTTGCATGTTCGGTTTGGTTTCTATTAGGAAGATAATTGTCGCTGCTATTTTAAAATTGTAAAGTAAGTCATAATGCAGGCTGCGATAAGAGTCATTTTGCTCTGCACATCACAAATTACAGCTTCCAAAAAATGCCAAAGTTGAATCGACTATCGCGTTTGACATTTTGAACTCTATTTCATGCGCAACAGAGTTGATAATAATGTAATGGTCATTAGCATCACATGACGCCAATTTGGCTTCTGAGTAAGTTTCTAGAATTTTTGAGGGAGATAAGTTCCCAAATGTCAATGATATTATATTACAAAAAAAAGAGTACCCAAGTAAGTAGACATCACAAAAACTTGCCCTTATTACACAAACTGATGATTACAATATTCTATGAGTTAAAAAGTCTACATCTTTTTAAATGTAATATTATTGGCAACAATAAAACAAAAGTAATTGTGTGTATTTAAGTAGTTAAATAAGTATAAATGTATGTTTCGTTCGCATGTGTCGGTCATAACATGTAAAGTGATTGTACTAAACGGGTATACAAACAAATGTATTATGTATATATCTGATGCACCCTCTCGTGTGTATGTTAGTAAAATTCTTTTTTGAATTTACTTTTTCGTTTGTTTTATTTTTCTTTTCTTATTTGAAGCCTGTCATTCCTTTCCTTCTCTGCTCTTTTTATGTATGTAACCAGTAAATATCCTATTTTATCGACATCTTTAAACATTCGTATGAAGCTCAGCATCACTACATTGTTGGTTTTTACTAGCGCAGTTTCTTAAGCACTGTATGTGTATGTGTACCGGGCATGTAGTGAAAGCTTAGCGTTCTGTTCTTCCATCAAGAAATATTTAATCGTTTGCTGAAAATAAACACTAAATTAAACTGCTTTGCCCATTAACTATGTACTTGACATGTCTAAAAATAAAAATGTGATAATAAAATGAGAACTCGTAGTAAATATCGGAGAATATTAATACTAAATTCTAAGAGTAGCTAGTTCTTATGTAGTATTGAAAATAGATGATTGAACTCATTCAAATTTGTCCCAAAAGCGGCTAGTTATAAGACTCAAATTAAAATGTAACTGCGTCACGTTACACTAGACATTTTCGATAATTCAACAGAGATAAAGTAATATTAAAATAAAGTTACAAGTTAACGAATCTTCCATAGTATTTTTTGCACTATCTAGAATATCGGCACAACTTAGAACCGAAATGGTTGTTAATTAAAGACTTGAAATTCCGACAAAACAGTTTTGAGACGGCTGTTAGTGTATTTAATAATAGTTCTTGCCATTTGATACTAAATATAATATCCAACTTGATATAAATAACTCCAATAATATAATTCATACTGAATTGGACAATTTTCATGTTAAGATTTTACAATTTAACTTAAAGGACTTGTGATGATAACAGTTTACACCAAATTAAGCAATCATTTACATAATAATGTATATTATAATAAGTAAAGTTTGTTTAAATATTTATTGTAGAGATTGTTAATGAAAAAATACCTCATGAAGATATTTTATTGGTGGGTCTTTTCTATTTGCTGTAGAGACCTTACTGTATTTATGAATATCAGTAAAACTCATAATTATGTATGATTATAATTATAATAAAGACCATTTTAGCTTGATTTGTCTTTTACTTTTAAACTGAATTACCCATAAGAATACACTAAAATATTTTAAACCAACTGTCGTGGAGATGGTAACAATAATATTTGTTTTCATAAAAATATATTTTTTAAGACTGAATAAGTTATTTTTAGAGTAACAAATGAAAAATTCAGTGATACCTACTGCCATTTTCCGGTAGTTTCCACTAGCATCCCGGGGGAACTGCCCACTTCCGGTATCTACCCGGATAAAAACGGTCCTTTGTCCAAATTGTCCTTCCCCTGTTTTGTATCTCCGTGGCAAACAGCAGTTTAGCTGTGAAAGTGTTTAGGGAGAAGATATTCAAATATCATAGGTAAACGATTTCAATGTTTATATATCGATAAGGACAAATGCCATTGCTATTAGAAGCTCTATGATGAAAGAAGAGTAAAAACACTGCAACTAGTGTGTTTTGGTTATTACGATAGGTAGAAGACCAAAACTGAAGATAGTAGGAAACCATTCCCATCAGATACTACCTACCTAATAATTATTATTTATGACCCAACTTCCCAAATTTTAATTTATCAATTTAGAAGTGAGTTTAATTAATGTAACGAGTCACGGTTGGCATTATGAGGTTCACTCATTTAATATTCACCGACGACGGCTCAAAGACAAACTTAATTAAAACCCCCTGCTTCCTATATCACGTCTGTAATTTATTATTCTATGACGACTCCGTTACATACATTCTGTTCTCGCAGAATTGTTGAATTATATACGAATTGTTTACCTGCTTCGAATACGGCTGCAAATAATACTGAAATGTTTTATTAAACGTGACTTCCTACTTTGTAAAAGCTCGTTAGGGTCTCACGGGTCGATCGTTCGGCAACGTAAGGCATGGTCATATGGTGCATGGGTATCTTGACTATCTTAAATTACCATGACGAGTTCCTACGTGTTTCAGAAGGCACAACAAATTGGTGCGGCACGACTGCCATTTGAACATCCTTGGCAGTCGTTACAGGTAGTCACCAAGATACCAAGGGGTATCTGGTTTCCCGGGTAACTGGGTTGAGGATTTCACATAGGCAGTCGCTACATGTTAAACACTGGTAGCTGGCTGCATCTGTTTAGACTAGAAGCCAACACCAACATAGTTGGGAGATGATGAAAATAGCAACTCTACCTATAGGTAGACAAACTCTTGTTACCGGCAACTAACTTTTACTCAGGGTTAACATGTAATTCAGTTCTCTCGCAAACCGGAAAGTAACATACACCCGAGAACCGAATTCTAATTTAAAAACCTGTCGGTTTCAATTTGGAACGCGTTTTTCCCGCCGTCACAAACTGCCGCCTAGTGTTGCCACTCTCTTTGCTTTAGTTCATTGTTTGTTCTGCAAAAAATACGGACCTATTACTATTTTACTAATAGGTACTATAGTAATCTGTGGTAAATGTATGTTTTGCTTAGGTTGGTACCGTGGATAAAAACTAAAACTAATTAGACAGCGATAGTCTTTTATTTATCTTTTTCAACGAATTATTTGAAAAGTAAGAGATATAAGAATAAAAAATAAAAGGCCAGCTGCATTAAAGCATAAAAAATAATTAGTATGAACCGTGAGTCTGTAAAAAGTTACTGAGTTAGTTAGCAAGTAAATAAGGATGTTTTCTACTTTACTGTATAAAACTTACCTATAAGAATCCGGAGCACGGTACTGTAAAAATAAGAGTATAACAAACTTCCTTGTAGGAAAATTCAAGGAAATGTAACGAAAGTTTAGTACCGATTCCTTGGAGAATGGTTGAACAGGACTGCCCGGGGCTTCGCGCTGAACATTGTTAAACAATATGGACTTACGTACTAGTACTATACTTACCCACTTTACGGCGTACATTTCGTACAATGTTAGGTTTCATAAGAGTATTGAATAGAACCTGTTATAGTTGACGCATGTGACCCAAACCTCATACTTATTTGTTTGATTTATATTTTTTTCCAGTCCATGATAGAGGGGCAGAGTGAAGCACCTACATAGATGTTAATGCATTTGTTTTCTTCTATAAGTTGTTGAAAATCAAGCACATAATCTATCAATATCTTCAAAACCAGAGGTAGGTAGGTAATAGGAACGTATTGGATTGTAGCACGACCCCAGATATGTAGATATCCTCCCGGAAATTGTAAGAACAATTTTATAAAGCACAAAATGCGCTGGATACCTAATATTATTTCCTTCCAGCCAGTTTTGTATCGCAAGTATCCGTGATCATGGGATAGTCAGGTCCCACGTGGCCGGCGTGCGGTCGAACAACGTCGATAGCTGAGGGAATACAACCATTCTTTTGTTTTATCAACTTTCATAAATGTATTCATGCAGTAGAGTGCCCGGGCAATTTGAGGACATGCCTCGTATTTGTATTTGGAAAGAATTTTTTATTTGGAATGAGGAAGAAAGTAGTTCGCAATTCATCATTAACTTTAGTCAAAAGTTTTGTATCAAATTGGAATGTCCCGATATCCCTTGTATGAAGATTGCTGATAATGTTTTTCCCCGTTTTTAATCAGGAAATTGAAATCAAGATATGTCTTAAATGCTTTTATTTATTCAGTAGCATCAAAGAAATGTAAATGTAAAAATATTGTATTTCTTTCTTTAAAGATTCAAAAGGCTGCCAAAATCGGATTGACGTGAAGACAGCTCAACCGTCATATCACAGATATCCGGACGAGATTACTCGACGCAGAAAATGTCGAATTTCCACCAATGTATGAGGAAATTGGTATATTTCTTTCCGAAGAAAATCTAGGAGATAGTACCCATATAATAATGTAAATGTTATTCTTTGGTTTTTCAATTAAAAACCACAATCGTAAAATCATCTTTATTATCGAATATCAAAAGTATGCGAAATAAAATTATTTCATATCGAAAAATCAAAACGAAATAATGTATTTCCAAGAAAAATCTGTTTTAACAGACTTCGTAGTTTCTGTAGTTTAGTTAACTCGATTTTCTAGGAACAGAACAGTCTTCGTTTTGCTGTGGATCTCAAAATTCAGTTTGTCAAGCTATTCCTCAAAAGACATAGGTCAAATAAACTTAGGTATTTCTGTGAACACTAGTTATAGAAAAGTGTAAACATTTCCAAACTCTAACTCAAAAACGTTTATTCAAATTATATAAATCAGCACAATCTAGGTATTTAACTAGTAACACAAATAGTAACACGGTGATCGAAGAAAATATTTTATTTTATTTTTATACTACGTTATACCACAGATTATATAATAGTTACTTGGTTATACTCTGATATAATGTAACCAATATTCCTGTCATGCTTCACCAAAATTCATCTAGAAAAATATACCTAACATCATTTCGACCTACATATGTACAATCTAACATGTAGGTAGTAGGTACCATAGGTACCTAGGTATGTTCTTTCCGTTTTTCCATTTTATAACATTAGTTGGATTACGTACTTTAGTATTTATTGTTACTGTCAATTTTGTTTAAAGTCACTTCCGATTGTGAATATTAAATACCTACATATTGATTTTGTAATTCACAAAACTCTCTAAACAGAATAAATAATGCTTAGGCATTAAAACTAACGGCTAATAATTTACTAGTTTAAAACAATTGAATTAATTTAAAATAGTATGGTCAATTAAAAACCACACATACGCGGTTTAAGTAACTAAAAACGCAAATATAACAAGCGGTTCTAATTGGTCCAACGAATCAAATCGGATTATCCAATTTATGAGCGGATTTGTTATTTGCACTGGACTTCAACATGTAGGTATAAGGTTAATGAAATATTTGCTTACCTTTATTATTGAAACTGATTGATTTACTCTGTACACTGCTCATGATTGCAAGTCCGAAGCTGGTATCGCCATAACAAAACATTATGATGTTTCGATGATAACATCCTTGTCAAAACGTGTATGGGTTTTTACACCCATATTTTAACAAAGTTAAATATCTTCTCCGGAGAAATTTTACTATTTTATACTACTTATTTCTGCCCCCTAAGTACCTAATTTAATTTTATTGGGTGTTTATTGGGCTCTAAAAGCAATATCAAATCGCTAAAACAACATCAACCTTCTAGAAAACATACCTGACATATGAAAGTAAGACTGCAATAACTTTATAGCCAAGTAGATCACACATACAACCTTCCTACACTTCACCTAGGTACATTAGTATTCCGAGTGAAGTAGCGGGCCTATCTTGTATTACAGTTAGGTACCTATATAGTAGAGGGTTCACCTCGGTTCAAGAAGGAACATTTTTTGTGAAGACCAGGCTACCGGCAGACAAGGGTGGGATGACTTGCCTAGTATTTCAATTGATAGACGTGACTTGCTTTGAGGGTTTTAGGTTCAAGAATTTAGGTGTACCTAATCTGAATTTGTTTGTAGATCGAAGTGGTATTTGATATCACATATATTTATAGTGAGTATTCTATAACGAATTCCAAAAGTTTTAACCAAATCCATTCAGTAGGTTAGCCACAGGAATTATTTTTCGTTTTCATAATTTAGAACATTATGTGTAAAGCAGAGAATAGATAAAGTTCGAGTGTCAATGACCCCGGATAACGATCAAAATACTCAAAATAAAGGTTATCGTTCTTAAAAAAACCTTTAACTAAAAAAGAATAATGAATATTTGACTAGGCAAAATGAAACTTACTTTAATTAAAAAAAAAATAGTTTATTGTGTCACCAGGATCATTGCTGCCAACCTAACTCTTTAGATACCTATCGAATTTGGCATTATTTATGTTTTAAATTCTATTTTCTACTCATTAAAATTGTAATAAAACTTACTGCAATAAATATTTTCTTTTACAGAGTTGAATAATGCATAATTCTCGGTTTTTATTTTATTTTTCTAGTTGACACTTGTTTATAAAATGTATTTAAGCTTTCAATTGACTAAGATTTCCGTGTTCGGGAACGCATGTGTGAACTGTTTACGTTTAGTGCATGGCCGCCGCGCTCGCCGGTTTCTTTGATGTCGCTGCGTTTGCGTTGCGCAATATATTGTTTTGTTGCGATAAAATGTGTATTTGCGACAGGATAATTGTTTTAATTTAATTAATTGTTGTTGTGCATGTGTGTGTGTTGTTGTGGATTGTTGTTTTTTATTTATAAAGGATTTACGTGTTTTAGTGAACGCTTTGTGTATGTGAAAGTGGACGCCATGTTAGTGTTTTGTTTTGTTTGTGATTTGTTATCAGTGTAAATAAACACTGCCTCGAGTAAATTACACAGCCGCGGAGTACACCACCATGGTGCTTTTTTGCGGCGAATGCCATCAAAACACTGCTCTAGCTTTGCGGACATATCGTGAGCGATATGCAACTAGTCGCGTTTGTCCTACAGATTCCCGAATCTTTGCAGGAGCAGTGCAATTAAAAAAAATGATCTAGTGATTTATAATAATCATAATCCCACCAAAAACATTAAATGTAAAAAAAGCCAATCCTCTACGCAATTCCTCCACCGTAAAAAGTTTTGAGATCGCATAGAAGCCAAGTCCTGTTCAACTTTATTTGTAATAATAAATCAATATTTTGTGACCATATCAATAGTTTCGTTCACTTTACAATAACATTGACTTGGCCATGAGCACAATAAACTACATATATAATACAGCATATCTTGGAGAGGTGAAAGTCAATCATGAAGTTTAATATCACAGAATTAAATACTTTTAGTTTTTTCAATTGTTACTAAATGACCGACAGTCAGTATCATCCAAAATCATGAACTGCACATTTACTATGGCGCATGTTTGGTCCATGGTGATCTCAAATTCCAATCAGTCCAATCGTAAAATCATGTCCATATAGAATGTATCAATTCAATGGTATTTACACATTATTTCAGGGAGCGACTATTAACTTGTGCTCATGGCCAAGACAATATTATTGTAATGTGAACAAAACTATTGATATAGTCACAAAATATTGATTTATTATTACAAATAAAGTTGAACAGGACTTGGCTTCTATGCGATCTCAAAACTTTTTACGGTGGAGGAATTGCGTAGAGGATTGGCTTTTTTTACATTTAATGTTTTTGGTGGGATCTAATTTATTTTTTGTAGGTCTCCTTCTTCTCTAAGTATATAACAAATTAAATTAACTTACATGCAACTAACTAAATATATAACAAACTAAATATGTAGACCTAAACTAGCACGTAAACAACATTTTTTTAAATAAATTAAACAATTTCGAAATTGTCGAATTTTTTAATCGAATATCTTTTAGAATAAAAGAGATTTATTTCAGAGGTAGATGGCGCTATCGCATGAAATTGTTTTTTTTTTTGAACTAAAAACCGTAGCGCGATTTAGACCAGGACAACGCCATCTATCGAGCGAGCATGCAGTATTTATCGCACTGCATTAAGGCGATTATCACACTGCCCCGCATGATGCAGCGTAGTGCGTGGATGCGTTTTTTTCCGTTGTATGGAAATATCTCCGTTTGTATGGAAAACACGCATAGTCCAACACACTGAAAATGCATCCACGCGCGTTCATGCGGATCACGCACATACATGCGGAGAAACACGCACCCCCGCGCGTAGGTGCGGGGTGAGACGCAAGGTATGGCACACTGATCCCGCAGTGACGCGCGTGATTTTGAATTGGCGTGACGTGTTTATTTGAAAATGGAACTCGATGAGAGCCGCTGTGCGTGAATTTACAAAACGCACCTACGCGCGTGAGTGCGTGAAAAACCCGCACGATGATGCAGATCTGCACTAACGCAAGAACGCGCGTAGGTGCGTCGACACGCAAGATGCAGCGTGATGCGGGGCAGTGTGAAGATCACCTAATATGAAAGATTTTATCATTATTCATTTTATTTTAACCTGGCTTTTTTATTCATATGTATGTATATTTAATACATAATAACAATATACTACACTACGTAACAATAAAACAAATAGTAACATTTTGTACATAAATAAATAACAAAGTTATCAATGCAGTCAAAATTCATACACAATGTTCTTGAAAAACCGCAAATATAAATTTGTTTCCTATTTTTTTATTAAGTTTTAAGGTTTTTATAATTTTCCCTTTATATGTAGCTAATAACCTATCTTGGTGCCAAATTTGAAGGTTCTAAGTTTGCTAGAAGTACCTTAGACTTTTGATGATCGGTCAGTGAGTGAGTCAGTGACAAAATGGTGTAACTTTGATCGCTCATAACTCGTAAACTATTTATTCAAATTTCTTGTAATTTTGGGACTGAGCTTGTTCTAATACTTACTCTTGGTCATCGAAAACCTAAAGTCCTAGCTTTGTTCACATGGAAGATACAGGGGGCTGAAATAGCCGCGAAACGCTTCGAGAAAAGATGGTACGGCCGTGCCCGCTTTGCTCGAGTCTTGGCTGGGGCACTGCCGTGCCCTCAGATGAATAGGTAATCAAAATAAAAGTGATGTGATGTGATTGTAAGTTTGCCGCGTTTGATTCGCCGACATATTGTTGCGATGCGACGTTGCCGCTTCTACAACACAGGTCAGTGAATTATGCAATGTACTTATTAAAATAGTGTTCTAATTCTCTCACATTTTCATCCTATTTACTATGTTCGTTTTTTTTTGCGCATTTTTATATTTTGTATGTGATAATCGGTATATATTGACCAACTGCCTCGTTGGTCTAGTGGTCGCAAGCGCGGCTGCTGTGCCCGAGGTCTCAGGTCGGGCCGAAATCGCTTTGTGGGTTTTCTTAAAAACTTTCACAAAGCAGCCCGTAGTCTGGAAGTTGGTGGTTGATTCACCCGTGCATCGGGGAGCACGTAAATGTCAGTCCTGCGCCTGATCTCTTTCCGGTAGTGTCGGATTGCCGTCCCATCGGGTTATGAGAGTGAAGGAATAGGGAGCGCACCTGTGTCTGCGCAAATGCTCGTGGACTTTAATAGGTACCTATATATGTCCTGCGCAGCTGGCTGATCTCCTTAAATGAGAACAGCCGCCGTGGCAGAAATCGGCCGTGAACGCTATTATTATTTTATTTATATTAACCAATATATTAACGTATTTTATACAAGTCATTTTGTATAAGATGTCTTTACATTTTACACTAGGTACTGGTTAAAACCAACCATCCACAAACAAATATATTTGTCCAATATTCTGTACGTACTAATGGAAAACTAGAGCACACAACAAAGTACCGTAGTTGAACAAAAAGTTGCAAAAAATTGCGACCATTTTACATTTTAAAGCTCTTCTAATCTGGCGCTCGGACATAAATCGATAAATGGTTTACCAATAGCCTTATCGAATTAATCGAAGGCAAACGAATGAATGAATGAAGTTTATTGAATGAACGACATACAATTATGTTGGGTTGGTTTTGATTTTTATATGGTATGGTATTTCTTTGGGCACTTCGAAACTGGGATTGAATAGGTTTTCAGCGGTAATAGTCATTATATGAACCGTTTACCTACGTTAATTTGAATATACCTGATGCTGATTTCTTCGAAATAAATATAGAATACCTATACCTTATTCGCTTCATTTTTTGCTAGCATTTTTGTGCGAAAACATAGTTCCAGCAACACGAATCCATTCAAAACGACTTTCCATTTAAATAACCGGCGTCCACAAAATAAAACCATAAAGTTAATTTTAACTGTAAAAACTGTCATCCTAAAACATTGATGGGTGCTCGTGCTACGTAGAAATAATAAAAATGTCGCATGAAAAATAACTCTAACATTATATTCGGGGAGTCACGTAACATACGTCATAGAGCTATGGTTGTCAGGAGATGGTTTATATGAAAATGTTTGCGTCATACATGTTACAATTTATGGGAGACCCACTTCTTAGGATGAGTTCGTATATGGGATAAAAATAGATAAGAAAGTGTTACATCATACCTTACATCCGAGTTATTAGGGTCATTTCGCCTGTTCGCGACCATCGCCCAGTTCGCGTCCATTTTGCCGATCTCCTTTAAAAAAACTTCGAAAACAAGATAATTAACACACCAATCAAACGAAAGATCATTACCGCTAATACGTTAATGTATAAGAGGCACGCACAGATAGACAAAAGTTCTGTGCGTCCAACCAATCCTTTTAGAAAAAATAATTAGTCTAGGCTCTTCAACAAGAAAGCGCAAACACGTTGAATTTTAGATAAAAATTAGTGTGCAGCGGCGTGTTTGATGGTAAGTTTTATATTGTTTTATGTGAATTTTAGGATAAATAGATATTTCTACAGTTTAATGATGAATAAAGGTATAATGTTTTTTATGAATTTGGTAATGTTTTTTATATTTAACGAATAAAATAAGGTGGACGCGAATTACTACATTGAATTTTACAAAACTTCCACTTTGCGTCCACAATGGACGCGAACTAAAACTATCCTCTATACTAATAAACCAAATTGCGTCCACTGTTTTCGTTAAATACTTGCTTATAAAAAATAATTAAAACAGTACCCACTGTTTAATATATTAAGATTAAACAGTAAATTTTTTATTTTTTTTTGTTATTTTAAATTAAAAATCAACATTATCATCATTTAAAATTCACTTAAAAAAAATAAAAATAATTTTTCTCAACATTGGTTTAAGTAACTTAAAATTAGGCAATTAATTTTGCAACTTGAAAAATAAACAGTAATCAGTTCTGTTAATTTTACCCTAAAATCACAGGGAAAGACCCGCGTTGATTATAGTAAGTTTTTGGCCATATTAAATTAACAAAACAATATAACAATTTTGTCTAAACATACAACTAAAAGAATTGTTAAGTCAATAAATTATCAGACAAGGCATATTCTTTGAATATTTTTTTTATCGATTTATTCTTCTCTCGAATATCATTTAATGCTTTCTTTAAGTCTTCTTCTGTGTATGTTGTCTTTTCCTTCTTTTTTCCTGTATCCGAAGAACTTATCTTAAATGAAATTACTTAATATATTAAGATTAAACAGTACATTTTTTTATTAAGATATATACGTGGTTATAATTAAATTATATTTTTTTATGAAGATATATACGTGGTTCTAATTAAATTATAATTTTTCTATTTTTTTATTAAGATATATATATATATATATATATATATAGAGGTATACGTGGTTATAATTAAATTATAATTAAATATTTAAATTATAATTATAATTTAATTATAACCACGTATATATTTTAATAAAAAAAATTACTGTTTAATCTTATTTTAAGTTACTTAAACCAATGTTGAGAAGAATTATTTTTATTTTTTAAAGTGAATTTTAAATGATGATAATGTTGACTTTTAATAATTAAGTTTATTGTTAAATAAAGAAATTGATCTAATACAATCTTTCTTTATTAATTCTTAAAAAAATCACCCCTATATTCCTTTTCTAAGCTACTGGACGCGAACTGGACCATGGGTGGACGCGAATTGGATTTTGTGGACGCAAACTGGGTAAAACGCCTAATTTTGAGGTTTATCAATTTAAATAGAAAACGTAAGATATTTCTAATACAACTGAAAGTTAATCTTAAAATAGAGTATATAAGGAATACATTACACAAATTTGACATGGAAATGAGTGCTGGAGCATTTTTATTATCGCCGTCAAACTTGCCAACTGCACTAAATGGTCGCCAACAGGCGAAATGACCCTACATGTTTAGGTAGTGAAAGAAATTACGTGTCTTGAGGTACTTGTGTACTTATTAGCTACGCTTGTTTTTACTGAATTTAGTGAGAATTTACAAAGACTTTGTGTGTTAATCCTCTCTAGGAGTCATGGTTGTCAGATAGGACGTCCTTGGAAGCCAATTCAGATTGTTGTGAAAAAAGTTAAGCCGAAGACGTTGAGTATGTTACACCACTCATTCATCTTGCCAACCTTTCTCCACAGACAACCCTATCGGCTTCTAATTCTCAAATTGTCTGTCGGTACATAAAAGCGTATTAACATTTTTACAGCTTCGATATGGTAAATTGGAAATGTAACTCCACCAACTTGTTTTGGACGTAACAACATTTTATGTGTAGGTACCAACAAGTTGTATGTGCCTTGTTTACGATATTCCCAGGATATATGATGATATACGGTGTTTCAGATGGATTATCGGAAAGTAATAAGTTGTAAAAAGGGAGTTGTTAAGTGGCGAAGGACTTTTGATGTTGGTTTTATGTGACCTTATGAAACAGGTAATTTTAATATACTTAAGTACTTACCTTTGAGTTAGAATACGCCTATAGTGAGTAGGTACATCACGTTAAAAAGCCGATAACCTTAAACCTTTATTTAAGTTTTGCAGCAATTCAGAACTTTTTGCTTAACAACTAACTTACAACTTGGTTTGGGGGGCTGCTTTTTGTTTTGACGTTCGAAAAGTGTTGATTTATCAGTCTAATTTAAATAAACGTTTTTGATTTAAGTTCAAAAAAAATTGACGAACTTTTTTCTTGTTGTAGGTGTTGTCGTTTCTAGGTAACTTAATTCGTATAGATCATTTGTTTACTAAAACTGATTATAAACCCCATATCCTGTGCCTAGAATATTAGCAAAGTTATGAAGTACGACGCTATAAATAAGTGGACTTTACAAACTAATTACGCGTGGTATCTGCATGAACATGTGCTAATAAACTGGGCTTAAAAATGTCTAATTAGTGGCGTGTCGTTAGATCATAATGCGGAGTAGGCGCGCCGGATTAACTTTTATGTTTTATTTCATAACTGAGATATGTGCTGCCGTATTACATATGGGATGGTTCATAATATTTTGCAAGCTAATTTTCAGTGCTTCATATTAATAATTTACTATGTATATCTAATCTCTACATTAGCTTCAGCTACCGGTTTCGCCCGCGCCTCCCGGATAGGCCCATAGCCTTCCTAAATAAACGGGCTATTTAACAGTGATTAGATTAATCAAATCGGTGAAGTAGTCCCTGACTGAGATTAGTGCGTTCAATATGGTGTCTGACTGGGAGATGAATATTAAGTAAATAAAATAAATAAATAATGTTGGGACACCTTTTCACACACGGTTGGTTAGCCCCATGGTAAGTTATTAATTAACTTGTGTTATGGGTGCTAACACAACTGATAAACTACATATAGCTACACATATACATATTTGTAAATACATATTGTAACACCCAGACCACGATCAACAAGCGTGCTCATCACACAAATGTCGACCGAACCAGGAATCGAACCCGGGACCTCAGATACGGCAGTCCGGCTTGGTGACCATTGCGCCATAGAGGTCGTCAAGACTACTAAGTATAGCGATCGATCAAGCATATTTACAATTTAGAACAAAGCGTACACCCTACAAGGAATTAATGTAACATTCGCATCGCATGGATTTGGTCAGTACCCAGTTTTAAATTATCGTCAGCTAATCACATGATTAGCGAAACGCGTCGATACGAGTAACTGCCATTACGAGTCTTTTACATACAAAACAGTATAACAAATAATATAAAACCCAGCCTTGCGTAACAGTGTGTGATCCGCCATAGATATTCGTTTGATTACTGAAACCGAGAGCTCCGGGAATCGATACACAAAGCATTGTCACTCGCCCACAGACTGACCGCCAAACCGCAGCAGCCGAGTTCAATCAATCGATTTGTTACAAAGAGTTTCTCTTTGAAAATATTACGCTTATTTCGTGGAAGGATGATGTGTTTTTCGCTGAATGCTGTTTCATTTAATTATTTTGTTTTATCAATTGTGCAAATAAGGGTCATCTCATATGTCACGCATTAGTCAAAATTGGCGTGTTTATACTTAAACTAAATATTTTTTGTGGTTCGAGCCACGTACCATGGGTACTATATGCGATGTCGTTTTTTAGGCTTTAGATTATCTGTGCCAAATTTTATTTAAATCGAGTTGGTAGTTTTACAGAATTTTCAGATTAGACGGTCATGATTCAAAACTTTTGATTTAACATTATTTTATGACCTCAACAAACAGACTGCAATGGGTTGAACTACTTAGTACAAGTTTGAGAAGCAGAATTCATTACACAAAACCCAAACTACAACACAGTCTTCCAGAGTCATCACCAGTACAACATAAACATAACCTTCCACAAACGTGTCAAATTAGTCTGAAAATCCTAATGATTAACATTAGTTATTTCATCAAGCTAAACTATAACAATAAGCTGTAAAGTCCCAACCCTCCGGGTGTACATTATGACGTCACGATAAAGCCTGTAAAACAACAATATTATCTGAAACAATCCCGTATTTCACGTCTCGATTCGCACGACACATCCGGATATTAATTTAATAATACTACGTTTAATATTAAAGTTGGTAGGACAAGTTTTGGGAGATAGCGGATAGCGGACTGGAACTCTTAAAATAAAATAACATCGTAGATTTCAGACGTTGTCAACGTTTCGATTCATCTGTACCAAAATATCCTAAGATAGTCGTTTTATCGAGGATGGCTACTTTTTATTCGGGTGCGCAGAGATCTTCCCATGGGAAACCGCTAGTGGAAGCTAGTTACAAAATCACACAAGCAGCACAAAGTTTGTTTACCAAATTACATTTTCTCTTTTCACTTTATCTGTATGATGCGAATCTAGGTAAAAGTAAGACACACAGTAAGTAGTGTAATTTTTAGTTGCAAACAAATGCTTAAAAGCTGAGCAAAGATTTGTCACTGCAACAATGTTCACACCTTTTAAAAGGCCTCATTTTGTCATCACACCAAACATTCACAACTAGCATTGCACTAAAAATAAAATCGCTCTACAATAAATCGCGCTTCACTTATGTCTTGCACTGCGCCCGCCTGCATTCGCAGCGCTCCGGCCGCTAGATTACCCATTGTGGTTCTAAAAGAGCAGTTTTTTGGCCAGATTTTAATAAGTGCTACCCCCGAATAGGATTTAATTTCGCCCTGTCACTGGCAGCCAACAGGCGAGCTCTCCGAAAGAATTCGTTGCCAAAATAAAAATATAAGTAGATCTCGCTTTAGAATTTAAATCGCGCCCTGAACCGGTAGTAGTGGAAATCGCGGGAATTAGCTGTCTTGTATGTTGTTCATGCGAGTTGATTTGTATTTTGTAAGTTATAGTTAAGATTTCTGTATACCAGAAGAGAGGCTAGAAAGCAATAAAATATGCAGAACCCTGTTCATATACCCTGACCTAACTCATGTTTCCTCCACGTTTCTTCCCATTAGCACACACATTTTTGTAGGAAATAACCTATAGTATTTTTTTTAGCTTGAGCCATGAAAAGATAAGAATTCAACATGATGCAAATCAACTATCAAATTATCACCAAAAAGTTTGACATTCTGCAGAACTATGCTCGTTCACCGTAACCCTTATTTAAATAGAACAGATGTTAATTAATAACGTAACCTATGTAAATTGTGCTGGGTATGGAAATCGCGGATGGATTAGCTTATTAAGATGAGGAGGCAGCCAACCAAGCGACTGGATTACAGACTCCGAAGTAACGTATCAAGGGCGTGTTTTGACGCCGCCGATTCTAATTTGGTAACATGTCATTTTGTATTAAAGGCTGTGAGTGTATTTCATATTTTATTTTCTCCTGTATTCGTATCGTGAAAGTATATTAGTTACTAAACTTGGTTAAAATGTTGTTTTGCTTATTGTTCTTGGCTTTGTCTACTGCCGTAACTATACAGTTCATGGATCATCATGTCGAAATTACTTCACATAAATTACGCGGTATTATTGTGGAAATTGTAGTATTTTTGCATGAATTACAAAACAAATGTCATAACATTAGATACCTAAAAATGAAAAAAAAACCACAACTAATATTCTCGTATTTCAATAGACATAAAATTCTCTAGTTATTAATTTAAAGTTAATTAGTAGCGCAAATAAAAGTGGGTGAAGCAATTAGTGGTGTTCAGTTCAATCGCACGAACTTGCACAACTTGCTAGCCTCGTGTTACTGCGCTTGGCTTTAATTAATTACAACTTTTTACTGCCCCTGCTATACCTTGTAAAGTTATTATTAATTTCATGTACCTAGTAGATAGTTAGATACTGACTATTGAGTTATGGGTATTTTTTTCAAAATATTACTTATAACTTTTAAAAAGAAAACCAACTTTACAAAAAAACTTCTATGGTACAAACTTTTATTAAAATTCAATCTCCAAAGACCCTCACAGTAGAATTGTTTGTAACACCGTGGAACGAAGTTTGTGCTACAAAAACATTAATAGGTTAACAGAAAATGGGTCAAAATCGAACGAATTCCAAGACATAATACCCTTTTAATTAAAGCAAGAATCTTGATAGCTAAAATACCTCCTTACGCAAAACAGTCGTACCTTCCGAAACTCCATCAGCCACCGAGCCATTCAAAGAAAACTTCTCGATTTATTTAATGCTATTTTAGCCTCTATCTGCACGCGATAATGGCTATAATGGCGTAACTTCTGGTCGGTAAGACTGGGAAGCTGTCAAAACTGTACGTGCCGCGATCATTCTCCTATAAAGATTGTTGAGACTGTACAATGGGATATTGTAAGGAGTGGAAAAATGTTCGAGACGTGCTTCCTCCGGGGCAAGATAGAGGTGACAAGGAAGAATGTGGGGAAGATGACGTAGCGTGACGTCGTGGGGGACGAAGCAGCGGGGAGGGGGGAGTTCGTCGTTTAACTTGGAGATTTATCGGCGGTACGTACGATTAATCTGATGTTAAGCTGAGATTATGTTGTATTTTAGTCGCGAGGCTCCGGGCTATGAATTAATGACATATTCGCCTGCGCTAGCGGTTTATGGCAATATGGCTAGAGGCTGTTAATTGTTGGATCTGCGTTAGTTGCAAGAGAACCCTGTTTGTCTTAGTTTATGGTCGCAATCATGAACTGGTTAATCTTCTACCTAATCTCATGATCCTTACGAAATACTCCTATCGAAATAAAAATCCTTAGACAGTTAAACCGACAAAATATAATCGCCTAACTTTCACATTACCTAAAAGCTATGACTGAACCCATTTTTGTCCGTTAACGTGGTCGTATTGAGACCCTTTTGTGGCTTATCTTCACTTTACACGAATGCACTAACCTAGATTACTTTCATTCGAAGTAATTGAATTACCCAGGACATCTGATTACACTGCTTACTGCTGGACCTTAGGTTTTATTTTTTTGTACATTAGTCGGTAATGGCGTTTCAAGGAGTTGTTTTTATTAGTTGTTTTTAGTTTTTTGCCGACCATTTATAGTTCAGGAGATTACTCCTACTTCGGAGCATTAGTTCTAGGGGGCGATGAACCGACATATATTTCTCAAATGGCCATTAAAAAGTAGGAATGAGCACAAATAAAATGGAAAATATATGTAGTTATGCATATCGCGTAGAGTTCATAATAACTCCACTCCACAAAGAAAGAAGAACATTTTTTAAACATTACTCGTGCTTTTACATTAAAAATAACCCTAAACGTTTTGGCATGTTGCTACAATATTTCAGCGTTCAGCTTCAAACGGGTTGAATTTAAATTACTTACTTTATATTATTTTTATTTTTCGAGATCCGCTGCGCTCCGGTGAGTGTTTGTCTTTCTTTCTCATTAATTTCTCAGCTTTCTTTGCTCTTGTCCAGTGTTGCCAGACTTGCGATTCACGGTACAAAGCGCCGTTAAAAATAAACGATCCTTTAGCCGGTTAATAGGATAGTTAATGTAAATGATGTGAACATCCTTTGTTATTTAGTTAACAGTGTTTGTAGGAACTTTGTTATCGACTGTATTTATCTTTGAACTATATGCTTGAGTATCTGTTATCTAATCCATGATTTAGGAAATTAGATTGTGAACCTAGATCGTGACTTTTGATGACTTACGATTTCATGTAAATACATTACTTACTTTATGGAACTACACAGAAATCATCTCTTATGGAAATATCCAATCTAAAGTCCTTATATCTGCCTAGCCTCTAAAATTTATTACTTCTCATAACTTTATTCGATTATTAAACTAACAGATGTCACTTTTAGCATTTTCTCATTCTTTAGTCACGTACTTAGATTTCTTTTATTAAATCCACAATTGCGAGGCGAAAGTTTCGCGAATTATATAGAAATTGGCCAATTTATTGTTCCAACTACTTGGAAAGTGCGTTAGCCATTGTTAGCGAATCTCTCAAAAACGTTATTAAGTTATCGAGTTTGTGAATCGACGTAAATCCTCCTAAGTGCTGGCTAGATATCAATTGTGGGATGGTTTGAAAATATTTTATTGTTTTTGTGAATAAATGGTAGTAGGTATGCCTTATCATAAAAGATAGTAATCACGTTAGGCTTAACATTCACAAAGAGTGGATAAAAGACCTAGATTTATAACGATGATTTATAAAAGAGTCCTTTACCTTACCTATCACATTTTTACAGGCTTCATTTAATAAAATTTCTTCATAAAAACGTTCAATAAACCCTTCGGCGTTCCATCTGAATTCCCAGCAAATTTTCAATTCCACCATCTACGAAGCCTTTAAAATGCCGTCAAAGAGAAAACATAAAGCCGTGCTCTGATTGCGTTAGTGTCGGGTTCAAAGCGTTGCAGTAAGGCCTAGCAAATAAATACTGCAGGAACGACGGCCTGCTAAGCTGATCAGGTGGCCCCAACCTCGCAGATCGCCCCTACCACGTTGATCAGATCACCCCACCACGGTGACCGCGCTGATCGGATCACCCCCACCAGCCTCAGCTAGTTACACAACCACGGAAGACAAAGCAAGAGTGTTCAAGAGTCCTCTTTTTGCTCTAGCGGATAAGGGCGGCTTAATGCACTGAGTGAACGCAATCCTTAAAGAGAAGAGTTTAGAAAAAACGATCAAATACGTTGTATTACGTTTGTGAGTGGGCGGGAATCTGTCTGTAGCTGTTAACATTTTCGTCACTAGAATTATGTTATATTGAATCTGTTGGCTGAAATTGGTGCCTATTTACCTAGCATGGAATACAAATAGAACTAACAAAACCTTCACTCGAAAAAACTAATATAAACATACATATTGAAACATTCTACTCGAGAGGTATTATAAAAAATAAACTAAACTATATTCTAACACTGAAATAAATATCAAAGTTTTTTACTACGTATTTTTTTTAACTGAAATACAACATTTTTGAAGTAAAAATATTAGTTCAATATGGTTTGTAATAGCCGCTAGGCAAATGGACTATAAAAATTATTTCAAACGCGGAAAAGATATTTGTTTGTATACGTATTCGACACCAGTACGAGTGTGTTTATGACACTTCTGTAGCCTTTACCAGCTGTTTCCCTCGCGTCCCGTGGCTACAACTACTGAATATATGTCTACTTCGATAAATGGGCTATCTAACATTGAAATATTTTTTCTCAGGAGTTCCTGAGATTAACACAAGCACAGGTATACAAACAAACTCTTCAGCTCTTTTGTGTTAGTAACCCTTTATACTATACGTGATGAAATAAATGTCAAACATTTTTAATTTAATTTTTATAATAGGAGCTGGTTGCATTCCTTTAGATTATTTCAACAGTCGAAATCAAATATGCTACTTCTTTCAATTTACTACAACATTTTACAACCCGGGAAACCTAACCTCAAACTACCAAAACGGGCTTTTAAACTACAAAGATGTACCAATTTCGTATCACATCCAAAAATAAGTATTCAACGACCTATCAAATTGCTTCATTGAAAACCGGTTAGAAGGGTAGGTAACACTATAGTTCGGTATAATGTATTAGTAATGTAATATAGGGTATTTGGAGCGGGTACTCGCCACTTATCTGGTAGCCAACCACAGTTGTGGTCTTAGTACTAAGCGACCATTTTCTCAAGCGTGTCCTAATATCTATCGGTTTAGTAATTGGAGGTCCGCTTGTGGGTTTTCGGCCTTAAATTATTCATAGGTGAGTACTTTAGGAAATTAATAAAATAGGTTTTTCTCTGTGGTAGCGTTATGATAATAAAGTCGAATGATGATTACATTATTTCATTTGTTTGAAAGACCTATGTGTACGTTATAAGTATTTAATCAGCAAGAACACTTAAGTATATGTTGATCGTGTAAATTGACCGCAGTCGCTTACTCGTGAGCAATTCAATTCAAACGTCGGCTACATAAACGATCGCTCGTAAAACAACTTACACGACGATATTCATAAAGTCTTATTTTGTAATAGCTCCCCTCCCCCCACCTCCGGGCATAGACGATCGTAATTTTTCATTAGGGGGAATATAAAAAAATATTATCGCGGGAATACCCACGATAGCACGACTTATATTAAAGTAAGCGGATCAGGGTTTTAATAATAGTCCGTTTTTAATATTAAAATATGGCAGTTGTGATGTTTTGTAGTAGCAATGACGGGGTTTAATAATTCCGAGAAAATGTAAAGATATTTTTTCTATCTTGAATTTCTTGTGGACGGGGTCAGATGTGATTAAAATATGGATCGGCGTTTTAATCATTTGCTTTTTCGGCTTTTGTTGGTGTATGGCAGGGATAGCAATTTTAGGGACAAAACAGAATCGTTACAGTTTTTTTTATTGATTAACATACCAGAGTAATTAACGCCCTTGGCCGACTTACTATAATTTTGAAGGTGAGCCAATGGAGGACATTATGCTGCATATACAAAAGTTTTTTTTAGTCTAAAATTATTGCTACCCAAATATTCTCCTTATCCCAATTTACATTAAAGACTAAACCACAGCAAAATCCTTCACCAAAATACTAATAAAGTTTGTCAAATAGAAACCGCTATTCATATTTAACCGACTAGCGAGTAATTATCTCTCAGTACCGCGCACTAGCCGCAAGTGAAAGTGGCCGAGTTGGAACTTTGGCGAATTAGTGGTCAAAAGTAGGATCTATGTATGTTATCTACTGGCGGTGATGAGTGGGGCATACTATGACAGTTTATGATTGTGTACTATGTTTGGTAAAAGATCGAGAAAAGATCTCGGAGAAAGTAGAGATGGAGAATTGGTACAATTCAACATAAATGGGTTGATAACTATTAGGTCATGTCGGTAAAAAAGTTGTCCATTTAAAGTTTTTATAATTATCTTTAACAATAATGCTTTTCTATATTAAAATATTACGTAAATAAAACATTAAATGAAGGCTAAGTAAGCTTCATTGAACGATTAAAAAATTTAAAAAAGAAAATATTTTTAGTAATTATTTCTTTACTTTAGTGATTTTAGTATCTAACAATTAGAGATATTAAAGTTGAAATTAAAAGTCTAGCTTTTATACCCACTTGAATACGAAGTGAATATTCAAGTTTTAAAAATCTCTGAAAATTAATATTAAATAATGACAAATGACACAAGTTTTTGAAGTACAAATTGGCATAAAATGTATAAGTGCACATACACGCAATATAATAATTTTATTTACATTTACCACGTTTTTATGAAAATATCAAATGTATCTTAAGTAGAATTACGAATGAGCGTATATTATGTTCCATTACGTTGATGAAAGAAATATGTCATTTTACTTTTATTAATATTTACAGTATTATTTCTTATATAATTTAAGACACAGGTCATTTAAGGACGTGGGGCTTACTCTATACAAATTTATTACTACAAACAATCTTCTCTTCTCAAGAAAAATATAACAAAAATAATTTTTAACTTAAACTTATATTTATAACACTTAAAAATATTATGATAATTAATAAACAATAAATAGCAACAGCACTGTACCAACAGTAGGTACCAGGGCAGCATTAAACCGAGGAGGTTTATTCATAGTCTGGATACAAACTAATTAATACATAACTGAATTCGGATCTGCTAAATAATTAACTGGATGTTTAATCCCTATTCATAGTTATGATTTACAGGCATCAGTTAACGTGAAAGTACTTAAGAATTAATGAACTCACTTGTACAGTAACTGTTCAATTTGTGTTGTGTGTGTTGCAGTCAAATGTAGATTATAGTCAATTGTTGAACTTGTCTGTGACGAACATGCTTGTCAAGGTACATATAAGTACTTTAGTATTACAAAAAATATGTTTAGAGATTAGAGACGTATTTGGCATTCAAAGTTAGTAAAAAATAATGAGGTTTGATATCCAAACTAGCCAAAACTCTTATTACTCACTCACTCAGCGACTAGAGTAGGAAGTTTTTCAGTAAGTCCATATGCAAATTTTTGATATGTAACATAATCTATTTCTACACTAGTTTCATACTTCTATTAAAGTCACATCACACAAATCAATTCTGTATCCAAACAATGGATTCATTCGAACTTCTTAAATTTTACCTAAATCCCACTTGCCCAGCAACAAACACATACATAAGTAAACACACAAGTAGGTACAGTATACATTAGGGTGGAGCGATTTTATTTTTTTTAAATTTTTGTTTCGGCATACCTGTATAAAGTTGCTATTTTAGGTCATTACTAAATACGAGAAAGCTCAGTTTGTTTACGTCAAGTTTAGAGGTGCCCCCATCATCGTAAAGTTTTGAAAATTTGCGCAAATTCCATAAAATCGCAAACATTGTATAAACCCGGAATTATATTCTTAGCGATGCTTTATTAGTGTAAACTAAACAAGATTGAACTTGAAACGTGTTTGTTCTGATCGGTAGGTAACGGGGTGCGGGGAAGGGGTATTTTTTATTTCACTCCCTCACATCAAAGAAATGGCATTAGCCAACTCGCGCGCGTACACGAGCTCACTTGTTTGTCGTGCACTTAGGTACTTGACACATCGAATCTGACGGCTGGGAACAAATACATATATTGTAAGTAATATTTTTCACATTCAAAACTTGCAGTTTCGGTTATAACCGTAGTACTATTAAAAGTATTCTTTGTCTTAATTACAGAAATATGTTGCAAGTTAAAACACGACAAATGTCAAGCTGTCCTGCCTCTGGTTTGCCAGAAAAGTTACCTGTTTCCCAGTTACCAACTTACAACGACATTATGAAGTATTATTTATTTATCAAAAATGAATTGAAGCCTGATATAACAACAAAAGAGCCAACAGTTCATGAAATATCTGAAAGGCTGGCTCAAGAAGTTTTATAAATATGGCAAAAATCGTCGCTGCCAACTGTAAGTTTCAAAAGAATCCTACAATTGATTCGCGTTTATCATGACAATGACAGATGCTTAATGAAACCATATCGAGGCCGTCCAACGGACATTAACTACCAAGAAAAAATTAATAAATTCATATCAGACTCTCATAGTTTCTTTGATATTTGTAGCTGCAAATGCAAAGTTATATCGGATTGTAACTGTCCTAAAGAATGTCGCATTCCCAAGGAGGAAGTTGTTTTTTTATTGGATCAAAGAACGACCAGAAAAATGATGATAGGCGGTGTCGATGTGGCTACAACGGCAAAAATAAGAAAAAACAAAGAAAGAAAAGAAAAAGCTTTATATCGCAGTAGAGAGGTAAACTATTTTGATAAACCTTGTTGTTCTCGTTCATTGACTGATGATTTGGTAACAGAAAGCAGCAGCTCATGCGATAGTTTGCTTGTGCCATCTACTAGTCCTCAGTATAAAAACCCAGAACAGGTAAAACATAAAGCTTCGCCACCTAATAAAAAAAACGATTGAATTTAACCTCATTAGCTCTTGCATGCGATCGTACTTGAGTTTCGGATAGAGCCGCTGCTATTATAGCTTCTTCTGTCTTGAAAGATGTTGGCATTATTGAAACCTTGAAAAATGTGGTCAAGAACGGTCTCAGCATGTGTCAGATTATTGATTTTCCATGTCACACTCAAGCAGTAGAGCGCTGCATCAAGTTGGTGACAGAAGCATCAAATGCAGTTTGTGGAGATAATAAAAGAGACGGTTTCATTAGAGCGAGACTGCTTTCGCGTAAACGAATACCTACTTTTAATACGAAAAAACAGTTTGATATTTAAGTTTGCTTTTTTAATGTTTAATTTTTGCAATAAATAGAAAAAATGGATTTTTTTATATTTTTTATTTTCATCTCCTCTGGGGCACCTCAAAATATTGCGACTGGTAAGTCAAATTTTGTACACTTGTTTTGAATATTATAAGACAACTTTTCATCCCTATTCCGTTGAGAAAAAACGATTTTTTTTTTGCTCCATACATTTTCGCTCCACCCTAGTATACATACATATGTAATGTCGGGACCTCGCCGTGATAAATGACGCAGGATATTACTCCGAGTTTGGGAGCACTTAAAAGTTCAATGTTATTTATTAATATGTTACTTTTTGTGTGAGAGGTTTCCGCTGATCCTTTTACTTTGTCTTAGTTTTAATTTTAAGACTGTTTTGTGAGACTGATTGATCAGTTAACTATTTTATTGGATGATATTCCTGGAACTGAAATCTTTGCATTAGCAGAACTCTTCTACCTGTTGAGTGCTGGAAGTTTTCTGTGTCTAACTTTCGTTAAAATCGGTTCGGTAAAGCGGTTAATACTTTAGATTACTCGTCTACAACGTCGTTGTTGGTAAAAAAAATGAAATTCAAAACACCTATACTCCCTTTTTATGAGCAATCAAAGTCGAATTTCCTACAAGGCTATAAATAAACAAACAACTGTAATATTTTTTCACATAAGTATTATAATAAGTTAACTGAAAATAAACTCGTGTATTTACAGATCGCGCGATGTATTTACAGATAAACATGAGCTCACAACAAGTGTTTATCATACATTCGCAGCTCACAACGTTTCGAGTCTTACCGTGTCACGTATTTAACTCTTCATATGTATACTTTATTTCATCCATCTGCTTTTAGTAACAAGGTCCGGTTACTTACCAAGTTACTCAGTGACAGTTGGCCAACAATTGAGCCGATGACTGATTTTCTTTTGTTATAATCGTGAATTAAATCAAAGTTTTTAGCCGGTCTGACACCGGCCAAATACCAGATCACTGTTATGTGCGTACTACCATATATTTCCATGCTGATCTATGAGCCCGAATAAACTATCAGTCGACTAAAAGTTTGCAGTGTGATACTCCTAGACTTGTGTGAATAAAGGCAATTTGAATCGAGTCATTGTGATTCGTAACTTGAATGGAATCAAATTGTATTGTAATTTGATTGAATTGCAATGGAAGTGTATAATACAATTACGACATAAAACATACACTATTTAATGTCCCTTATTTCTGGACATCTAGTAACATTCAGAGATGATTTTTTGTAAAAAATATTTCTGCTCATCCCATCACAATTAAGCGTTAAGACATGTCTTACAACATCAAGATATCATAAGATACTTAATTATTACAAAATACGGTTCCAATTTAATTCCCTAACGCGCTACGTCATGGAGAATCAAATCTGTTTTTTTATTATTATGAGTGTTCTTCGGGATTGAAGCCCTAAGGAAATTCGTGCCTTTCTTTATCGAATATATTTGCGAGTCATTGATCTTTTGCTGTTGAATTTTCTTTCCTTCGAAATTAGGGTGCAGGGTGAAATCTTTGCAACTTGTTTGATTCTTTCTGAATATATGTTAACGTAGAGGTATATGTATGTATGTAAGAATGTAAATGAGTGTTTTTGTACGTGACCTACTTCTAAAAATGTAAAAGGCGGATGTTTATGGATTACGGAATAATGAACACTCAATCGCCAGGTATGATAGAAAAGTGATATTTATAATAATGATAACTTACATTTGCAATTAGTAAACCAGCATGAAAGTGACCAAAAGTCAAGACAGTTCAATGTTAAGCTGTTAGGCATTATACCTCTAATAATATGAACACGAAAGGAACTTCTGTCTGTTGCGCTTTGGTACACAGGTAGCTTTAAGCCATATACATTTAATCCAGGTGGAGGAAGTATTTATCTCTGGACGTGGGTTGAATCGTGACTCGTGAGGCCAAAAATACATCAAAACAAATACTGTTATGTAAACAAAATCTGTTGAAGATCTCTTTGATCTAACGATATCCATTCGTTTAATGGAAAAAGGTACGAGTATAAAATATAAAACCTTACACCACACAATAACGCCCCATTCACAATATTCATAAGGATAAGCGTATCATATTTCCGTTACGTTCAAAACGTTTGCCAAAGTTATCGACTTTTTCAAAGTAAAAGTAACCTCTATTTATAAAGCCGTCTCTTTGATGTAGTTTGTTGAGTTAACTTCAATAGTTTCCGTGGGAATGCCGACAACTGTTGCATACTTTTGTAGTTAGTTTCGCTCTAACTTTTGGAATATTCTTTTGTTATGTTTGAACGGTTTAACTTTGACTTGATATATGAAAAGGGGTTTGGAGACGAAGATGGAGATGGAACTTTTTGTATGCGATTTAATGTTACGTAAATGGTAACTACATTTGAGTGAGAATTTTTTATGACTTTTTTTGTGAATCTGTATGTTTACAGTATTGTAACTCAAAAAACTAAATTAACTAATAAGACATCGGTTTAATTATAATGCCAAAATGATGAAAATGATTTTTTTATTAGTTTGAAATATATACGTTGAATTTAATAAAATTATTATCTACGCAAAGAGTTCCCAACAATTAATTAAACTCTAAATATTCAAAATACAGCTACATCAAGAACAATAGTGGAACACGAAAATCTCGTCTGAGTAACGTCCTGACTGCCACAAACTGAATTACCGCAGGATTTCATGAAGGTAACAAATGTTTTGTGAAGTACCCCTCCCCCCTCCACCCACCGCACCGCACTGCACAGACACCCGCACAAACTGTGCATTCCGTTCGAATTGCACATATGTGTGTGTAAGTGTTACAATGCAGAAAGTTTTTCATGTATTTTGAATACAAAGTTTGCTAATGTACTCGGTTATTAAGAGGAAAGTTTTGTGTGTGGTTTTACATTATTTATGTAGTTGTTATTGATGGATTATGATTGTAAATGCATGTAACTTAGAAGTTTGTGAAAAATCTATGTTGGTAGGTTATTTTGTTCAAATCGTAGGCTTAATTCCTTATATCGAACTCAATTATAAGTTTCGTCCTCAAAATTGTTTGTAAATAGATGAGTGAAAATGCCTCAAAAATTTAAGTTTGCCATCGACTCGCGAAGAAGAAGAAGAAGTGAAAATGCGATAAGGAAGACTTGGTATGTCCACCCACCTATCCAAGAACACAGTAAAGCAACAAAAATTCCTTACTGATCGACTCGAATGGCAAAGTGACAGTTATTCAGTGTATTTTCAAGAAATTCGTAATTTTTATCCTAATAATCCTTGTATAATGTTTTTTGTCAAAACCCTCGTTGATAAAGACGTAGAAAGACATCTCTGTGTAAATTTTATTGCGCTAATAAGGTTGGCCATGTTAATTAAACTCAAGACAAAACGCGACGAATTTACCTAACGCAGGGACAAATATAAGGAGTTCAGTCGCTACGTTGAAGTGCGAGCTCTGAAATTTTTTATTTTTTTTTTAGATGTTTTTTTGAATATAGGTGTTTTAAATTGACTGGTGGATTTCATGTAAATTGTGGGAAATGTAGTATGTGTGTCATTATAATAAAGGTGAAAGTAAACTAAGTGTGTAAAAAGTATACTAACTACTCTATTCGTTACGAAAAAATACTACTTAATATTGCAACAAGGATTTATGATTACGTGGTCTGTTATACTTTCCAACAAGCATCTAAGTTAGAATGTCTTGTTTCGAATATCCTTCTAATTCTAAGCTCGTGTTTATTTTTCAAAACATTTATGAATTTGGTAGGAAATAGAATGGTAAATGCCACAAAAGAATGTCGTTTTCTAGCTCTAGTACTTTGTTTGTTTGGTCTCAATGCTAGATAAACTTTTACTCTGTAACCTAAAACACATCGTTGCACTATATTCGCGCGGTCGTGCTGTAGTGGAGTTGTCTTAATCCTCATATTTATCCGCTGGCCGCAGCCCCGGGTGAGCTGCTAATTATTCCTGCCAGTCTGAGAGAACCAACACTACAGCCATGTACGAAGTAACTTCGATGTGGCAACTTGAGGTTCGGGGAATTGACGGATGTAACAAAAATGTATTAAATTCAAAAAAAAATGGAAAAGCTTCTGGATCAATAGAAATATGTGTACAAAACATAAGTAAGTACCTTAATTACATGTGCATGTTAATTATGAAGGATATTTTATCTTAACTTTTAACAATGCTCTTTACATACAAAATACAAATCCAATAATCTTACAAATTCTGTCTCCAAAACATCTCATTCTCCAAGTTCAAAGTCCGTTCTTTAAGCTCTAGGAGTCTAGGTGATCACAAGCGCGGATCCAGCCCTCAAAAAAGGTTGTGGTCACAGCTACTAGAAAATCGGCTAAGTACCTACAAATCGGAGCATGAACATGCTCATTAACAATCATGCAAGTCGTTTATGAACTTTTGAATTAAACTATTTTCTTTTTTCTGAGCATCAGGACTTTGTAATTAGGAAAGAAAATAAACTTAGGAGGAAGTCGGACCCGATTTAAATAATATACCGGGAGCAATCATTGCTAAAGCACCCCTATGTATGGAAAGATTGTGAGTAGTATTTTTTTTTGCGAGAGCGTAGCAAGCCGGAAAATTTTTAGATTTTGTTGTAGTTCTGTGTTGTTGTCGAGTTCTGTGCCACAAATTACCTAAATAAATTATAAAAAGTACTGTGTAATTAAGAAGCTGTGAGCGTAGCAAGCGCAAAATTTTGGAATCTTGGAACACGAAATCACCCAAACAAGTAAAAAAAGTAACTTATGAGGGAAAAAACCGCGAGCGCAGCGAGCGCGAAATTTTTTGAGTTTTGGAACAAAACAGTACCAAAACAACAAAAAAATTTAAAATGGTGCCTATTGTAAATAATAATAATTGTATGGTACTTTATACTGTGGTAATAGACAGCTGTGTTCCTGGGAAGTTTGTTCTTCACCGCTTCTTCTTAACCAGAAAGTGCTGAAAGAGGGCGTTATGGGCGTGCTATCCTCTTCTACTTTTAAATTTCATCTTAAACGAACGTTTTCGACATTGGACTCAAATCACCGAAAAGTGAAGAAGCCGCGAATTTTTTGAGTTTTGGGACACAAAAGTACCTCAAAAACTAAAGCTGTTAGAAAAAAAATATGGTGACCTCGAATTAGTAAACAGCAGTCATAAAATTAAATGCAACAAAAAAAGTCTTATTTTGTTCCCTTGTGTTATGATCAGCCTATCGATTTCAAAAGATCGTAAAAGTGTGAGGTCACAAGTCTAATAAGGTTGTGGGCATGCCCATCGTGCCCACAACGGTGGATCCGCCCTTGGGTGATCAAGACATTTCCCAAATTAATAGTTGACACTGGAACCTCCTGTGTAACCTACATCGCGGTCCCAAGAACGACTGACAGTTCAAGCAAGCTTTGACAAACACAAAGTTCGTAGCAACAACTCGTAGCGACACGCGTAGCACTGTAGCGGCGTAGCATCGAGAGCTTCGTAGCAACGTAGACAGAGTGTCGTAGTAATTTGGTAGATCTTGTGGTTTTCGTTCTAATCGAATTAAAGTGTTTCTTGAGGAAATGTGAATTATATTTTATAGGGAAGAGCTTATATTTCGCTGAGTATTTCAGTACATGGGTAATATTTTATTCCCTTTCATACTGGTGAAATGGTTTAAGAATTAAAAACCAGTGTCAAGTCTTAGCTTAGCATTTTAGCAATGTTCAGAAATGATAGCAATTCTGATTGAAAGTAATATGTTGTAGGTACTTTTGTATATGCCATCGTGAAAACATGAATATTTTGATAATAGAATTAGTCAAATATTAATTGGTATGTTATAAAGCAAATAATTATGATTTATGTAATTATCTCCACTCATTAAGATCGTAAACTTATTAACGATCATTCAATTAATTTGTCTTTGGATCGAAGACATCAAATGTTGAGAGATTCCTTCATAACATCCAATTTCGTAAGCTTTATAATTATAATTTTGGAATAGCCAATTTAACATTTATTTTGCGTTTTCTTTGAATAATTTAATTTACCATTACCACTTTCATGGAATATGAAGGACCCAGAATAAATGAAAAACCGCTTGTTTTCACTAGCATATTATATTTATAAAAATTAAACGGAGTCTTCTCTTTCGCGTTAATGTACCGCGGTTAATGTACTGAGAATGAAGATAAGATACTTGTTGTTACCACTATAATAATATACTTTACCAATCTTAATTCAGGTTACAATATAGACTAAGGATATTGAGAAAACTATACTATAGGATATTGAGTTTACAAACAATTCCAAACTAGGCCTGAATATCATTTAGTATTTGGATAATAATATAGACAGATAGTAGGCCTCTCAAGGACCTAGTTCTGTTATGTTGCTAAAACTTCGAAAGATTGCGTGAAATATTTTCTACTGTATTTATCAAACAGTACGGATCATTTTTAAAGTAAAATTCACATGAAACGAATAAAAATGAAAATGTCCCAGAAGTCGCAGGCGTTGCTTAGGGACTTAAATTCGATTCCCAAGTTAAGAGGCTTTTATAAAGAATAGAAGGTGGCAACTATTATTATCGTATCTAAAGAAATACTACAATGAATAAAAGAATTAAGAATATTTTTTTAAAGAGAATTTTCTCATTGTAGCAGGCACTCAAAGACACACGTTTTTTTGAAAACACTATTAGACTATATTCAACTATAAAAAGCAATTGTAACGAAATATGTGCGGCCATTGAAATCTCGGAATTTTCACAGAATATAAAAGAAGTACGTAATATTGGAAAATAGGAATTTCAAACGGCACAAAAGCAATAGTGTTTTTGTTATGTGTGAATAATACATAGTATTATATAAGTACATTAAGTTAATAGAATGGTTCGTTACATAATGGTATAGTGGTGTAATTGCCATTAAGAGTACCCTGCACACTCCACACTAAATAGTCGGCCGATAGTTCATAGTTTTCATTCTTTTTGGGTATATCTTGATTCCAATCAAGGTTGTTGGTCTTATATCGGCTAAATACTTGATCTTTTTAATGTGTGTAATTACTACCTATTCATCTTCATACTGATTTATGAGCCCGAACAAACTGTTGGCTGAGTAAAAGTTTGCAGTGTGTCGGTACTCTAAGTGTATGTACTATAATAGTCATAGTCATTGTTTTAATGGTACTGTGAATGCTTTGTGGTCGATAAGAGCATACATAGGTGTAATGTGTACGCACGTGTGTGTGTATGTGTAACTAATGGTAAATTATTGAAAAATATTTTAGTTAATTGTTAGTGGTACCTATGCATTAATTTTTAGAAAGAGGTCATTACTTAAATAGTACAAAAAATAACTTGTCGACTGAGACACCATTCATATCATATTTCATTGATTACACACCTTGAAGATTGTCGAAATCTATTTTATGCAGTGGCGGATTAAGAGTATCCGAGGCCCTAAGCACAGAGCCTGTGTAGACCCCCTATTACTTAAATGGAAATAGAAGGTTGAAGAAATTGACCGAGCGAAGCGAGCGTGATGCAGATGTAGTTTCAAATGCGCGAGCGAAGCGAGCGCGAAATTTTTTTCGGACTCGTACGGAGGTAAAATTTATCCCAAACGTACTTAATTTTTTGTTTGTTGACAAATGCAAAAACGAAGGCACATAGTTTCTGAATACGCGAGCGAAGCGAGCGCGAAATTTTAATTATTTTTAATATAGACTCAGACCCAAAATTACGTACAATGTAGCCCAAACGTACTTAACTTTTAATTTGTTGACAAATGTAAAAACGAGGACATATAGTTTTTGAAAACGCGAGCGAAGCGAGCGGGAAATCTTGATTATGTTTTAACATTCAGAACTAAAATTTCGTAAAAGGGCTACATTTCAAACCTTCATTTCTTTCTGTTGGACAAGTAAGATGGATAACGTAAGATCGATAACAACGTCCGCGGACTTAACCGGTGGTCCGCGGACCACTTGGAATGCCTCCAGGCACCACCAGCCCACCACCACCAGGACCACTGATCTAAAGCATCCAAAATTTTCGGATATGTTTGTTATATTGCACTCGTAGTTACAGCGTGAGCTTCCCAACGACTGTACGATAGCGACTTCGGAACGCTATCGTTGCCTATTAATTCTATGCCCAACGATGAGTAGAAGCCGAAAAAAAATTGTATAAGAACTGCACAATTGAAAAAAAAAATCACTGCGATCGTACAACAATCAACAGCACTGCGACCAATCAAGTTTAGAGGCGGGGGTGTATGAAGGGTCACTCCCGAACTTCTCGCGCCTTGTGATTTCGGATATATTGTGGATGAATCTCGATAAAATGTAGGTATAAAATGAAACGCCAGCAGAGGATGGAGGCCCCTGGAGAACAGGGGCCCCAAGCACGTGCTTGTTGTGCTTATAGGGTTAATCCGCCACTGATTTTATGTGATGGGATTGCTCTCGTAATACCAGAATAGTTGTATTGGATAAAAAGTTAATGCATTAGGTGGTTTAATAAAGCAGACATCTTATATAGTGTAGATATATTTAAAGTTTATGATATGACGTGGCGACGACAATAAAACTTCTAAAGAAATAGCACCCAAAAAAGCATGAAGTCAAGAATCGCTTGAGTAGGTACTCGTTCGAGCTCCGTGTTCACAAGCAGCGCCACAGAACAGTGCTAGCAATAAATCAGTTGAGCTCCGACTGAAGATACGCTCCGCGCGAACTCATCAGCCTGCATTGTTGTACCGATCAGTGCGCCTCCATTGTCACACGATACGATATGTTAGTAACACACGATACGACAGTTTACATGGTGGTACTTATAGATGATTTGATGATTTATCAGGTGGTTTTGCCAGAATGGCAGGCGGGCGGTGGGTCTCGATATATGGATGTAAATGCTGACATATGTAGCTACTCTAAATGTGGAAATTCTCACATTTGTAACAAAAGGTATTTCGCTTGTTGAAGTCAGTATATGGATGGGCACCCATGTTCTCCTGCAGAGCCTCATAACGTACTTAGAGCGGTTTGCCCTGTTTAGCATAATTTTAACAAGATTTAAAAGTCTGTGATAGTCAGTTAATCAACCAAGGTAGGACTTTTTTTACTCAATCGCTACGGTAAAAAATTAGAGGAATTAAAATACTTAATTTACCGTTATACCCGAATAAGAAAGCTGTAAAACCTAATTAAGCAATTAATATATTTTTTAGGGCTCATAACTTAGAAGCCAAATGGTTATAATGGCGCTAATAATTTTTATGAGTTTTAAGTAAAAGCGTTATGCTTTGTTTCGGCTTTTACTTAATATTGCCAGGTTTAGGTTCAAACACCTTGGTGAACGTGACTTGTTGCTCTAATTGACGTTAATGTGTTCTGATAATGTGCTATGAAAGGGACAATGATTCTTGTTAGATTTTAATTGGTGAATAAGACAATGTAATAAAAAATATTCCATATTTAAGTAAACTATTGTTCTACTTCCAAGAACAAAATAATTGACGGAATGAAAATAATTAATCTTAGATTACCACTAGCTCAAAAAAAAAGCTAAAAAAATACCATAACATAAAATATGCAACAATAGTATATAAACAATGTAGAAATTCAAACAACAAAAATATTTAAAAAATACTCCACACATTAACTCGAGCTTAAAAATCTACATATTATTATTAGCACTGGACTCCCTAGTGCAATGGAAACGCATATTATTCCAATAGCGAGCGATCTCGGCGTATGATTGCCGAGGAATGTGTCGGCCATTCAGCTGATGACGTCAGCCAGTCAATTCGAAGCATACTGTTTTACATTTGTGTGGGCGACATGCGACATCTTTAGGACTTGGGGTGACATTGTAGGTTGCTACTAGCTGTTCTCTGCAGTTTCACGTGTGGCTGCTCATGTTATTGTAATGGCGTGCACGGCCAATTTCGGCCACGGCGGCTGTTCTCATGTAAGGAGATCAGCCAGCTGCGCAGGACATAATTATTATAGTGCACGAGCATTTGCAGATACAGGTGCACTCCCTATTCCTTCACTCTCATAACCCGATGGGACGGCAATCCGACACGACCGGAAAGAGACAGGCGCAGGACCGACATTTACGTGCTCTCCGATGCACGGATCGGATGCATGTTATTGTAATAGAACCTGGATAGGTAGGAAGGAATAACGGCAAGAAGGTAGGAAGGGTCTCTCGGTTTTGCCACTCAGAAAATCCGCCAGTGTGAAAACACTGTTTAAAATTCTTTCGGTAGTTCTTGAGTGAACGAGTAATATTTACAAAGACTTTCAAGTTTATGACATTAGTTTAAATATTTATTGTTAAAGCTCATGCTTAAGGAATTGGTATTGAGGTTCAGTATGGGGATCGTCAATTGTGTGTTCTAGCTTATAGGTATTTGATTTTCAGAATTGATTAAAATGCGGGCATTAGTAGAGGATACATGTATGTAGAGATATAAACGTTGTGTCAAAAGTACAAACAAATTCGGCGGCTTTGTCCCAGTTTAATAAATTTAAAAAAATAAGAAGGATAAGTAAAAGGTAGGGAAATTACTAAGACTAAATACACTGATTGTGATGATAATTTAACGCTGTACACGTGCTAGGCGGTATTTTTTCCATTTCCCATGAAATTTTCCCTTCATAATCTGCTGAAAAATGTCTGTATAGAGATAATTTACAGGCGTGTATAACAATAAAATAAATGACGTCACGCAATAACGTTTTATTTCAGTCTGTTTTGTTTCCTTATTGCTGTTTTTTCCTCACTGGACGCTGTCGAAACGCTCCCCTCGTAAATCTACGTTTAGTTACTCCGAGAAATGTATAAAAAAGTTTTAAATTTTATGATTATTTGTCTTGTATATTGTCAATGATTTTTGTACTGTATATTTATTTTATAAACACCTCGGAGAAGGTAAACAGAAGGATTTGAAAGGTTTCAGTCCTACACAAACAAAAAGTTGGAATAAATTTAGATCTTACTTACTTAGCCTTTTAAGTCGTGGTGGCCTAGTGGGCAAAGAACCAACCTCTCGAGTATGAGGGCGCGGGTTCGATTCCAGGTCAGGCAAGTACCAATGCAACTTTTCTAAGTTTGTATGTACTTTCTAAGTATATCTTAGACACCAATGACTGTGTTTCGGATGGCACGTTAAACTGTAGGTCCCGGCTGTCATTGAACATCCTTGGCAGTCGTTACGGGTAGTCAGAAGCGCCAGTAAGTCTGACACCAGTCTAACCAAGGGGTATTGGGTTGCCCGGGTAACTGGGTTGAGGAGGTCAGGCAGGGCAGTCGCTCCTTGTAAAGCACTGGTACTCAGCTACATCCGGTTAGACTGGAAGCCGACCCCAACATAGTTTGGGAAAAAGGCTCGGAGGATGATGACTTACTTAGCCTTTTAAACAGTGCTGGTTCTTAGCATAACCTTAATTAGTCGTCTTACTTTAGCTTTAGTCCTAATTTTGAGTAATGCTACGCAAGTTCATAAATAGAAAGGATTATTCTTAATGTAAGAAAGAAAATGACATAATTATTAAACTCAACTTTTTTCTTACCCAGCTGTAAAGCTTCGTAATAATCGAAACTTTGTAAAAGACAAATCTCCGCCACCATCAGTATCCGGGTGTTAATTTAATATCAGGTTGAAGCCGGTTGGAACCAGTAATATCGCTCTGGTAATAACTGGAATCAACCGGATTACCGACCGCAATATCTGTTATATTGGTCGCTAGTACTTCACCCGCGGCTCCGCCCATCTTAAACTTTTAATGACTTTCTGAATTTAAAATGCGCAGAATTTTTAAGTTACGCATTTTTCTGCCTGTTTATGATGAATGAAGATATTGTGAAGTCGATAAAGTTTAATCTGTTCTTACGTTCAATTTCTTTTAGTGGTGTTGAAATTATTTCGGCGATAAAAAAGTTTAATGCGAAGAGCATTTTTGCTTAACGACATCGCAATTTTTAATGGCCTTTATTTATCGGAGTTTATATTAACAAACGTACTCAATATCTAAGTATTATTCTACTTAGTAATTCTGTCCGTCATTGACTTGTATCTGGATATAGTCATTGAGGCCACAAAGGACAATAGCTCAGATTGACTCTTGAGCCGTGACATCTGATAGTCTGCTTACAACTGGAGGCGAATCATGCCTAATGTAACTGAGAGCTAATGTACTGGAAGTAATGTGTAATTAAATTAATCGGGATTAATTAGAATGGTTGCAAGTTATGATATAAGCCATATATTTGTAATGTTATGAATTTATGTGCCCAGTTGAAATAATGACGGTAATTGATATACAATTTTTACCTATAGACATATAGACAAATACTGTGAGTTTAATGGTGAAAAATTGCATGTTTAACGAGAAAGCAGTTACTGGTCACATGTAAATAAAAATGTATAAATAAAAGTATCTGTAAATAAAATGTTATTTAATATTTACAAAAGTTGACACATTAAACAGAGATCAATTCCATTAAAACTCAACGAGATGTGATACAGTTATTTTTCCACTGATTTCAGTCCATACTGCGCAGATATAGATTAAAATTAATTCAATATTCATGTGCAATTGATTCGGAATCAAATGGTGTCATTGGTTGTAATTAGTTAGTGAATGTGGTAATGTGGTCATCCGCTTATGTACGCAAATGGTACGATCATAATTGTTTAATTAATTGTTAAAGCCTAAGGTGCTTTGTGGTGGGTTTTTATGGGTTGATGACTTTTTTTATCGGTCTTTGAAACAGGAGAAATTTGTTTGGGCAAACTTAGTGTAGGATGTTTTGTTGCCGAAATCCAAAGATTTGTAAAAGGTGGCGGGCAGAGGATGCAGGCTGCCCAAAACCGTGATGATCAGCGCTTGGCTAATATTAATAAAGTATTGGATTTTCAATAAAATGTACTGTACCTATAACAGTATTTTAATAATATAGTTTGTAGATTGCAGATATAAAATAAAGCTCTCAGATTGCTTTTACGCATGCCATAGTTGGAAAAGAGCGGGTAACACGAATTTTATTATTACACGATTTTCAATATTACATGGAATTCAATATCTGTACAAATATAGGTATATTTTTCTGTTATAAAACATTCATTTTCGCTGTTACAATTTCCGCTACCAAAGTGAGGCAACATTAAAAATTTTCAGCCATTTCAGAAATGTCAAATGACTCGGAGTAAAATGTCAATGCTATTGCACAAGTTTGATAGGTCCTAAACAGTTTTACAGACAGACGGACGGACTCATAACATTTTATTATTATGAAAGGGAGCATTTTTCGCTGTTACAGACCCCCGCGACTTAACGACGACTTTTTAATTACGACTTTTAATTGATTCGCGTTAAATGAGTAGTTAAGAGAAGAATATTGTAATATCAGGCAGTTTTTGTAAAGGTTCGGGTGAATGAGTCCGGTTTTAATTGTGATTAATTATTATTTGGCTAGCTTTGTGCTTGACTTCTATTGTTTCCTATTGTGATGTCATTTATATGCCTTCAAAATGTTACATTATCAAATGTGATTAAAAAAGTGTTGGTAAGTCAGTGATTAAGGGACTACAGTTAGTTACACAAATGATTCCTGAATTATTGTTGTAGTCATCATTTGCATCCTTTCATATTTAGAGGGGAAAGTGGAAGTAAAAAAATAGAGGGAATAATTGTTCACTACAATTGTTCTACTATAGATATATGTAATAAAATAACGAAATGAAAATCAAATAAAATACATATTTAGTGTGAACACCCAGATAGTTCGCAAACCATTCAGTATAATTGAAAACAGTGATAATCCAGATTATACTGATGAAATAGCAAACTACTGGGTTTGTGTTTATACCCATCCTTTTTATACCTGACCCACTATTTATAGCCGTATGACTGGGTCTGAATATTTCAGATATATGTTACGTACTTAGCTCTTGAAACTAAGCTCAATTTAACATAGGAGATAAAATAATTTAATACTATTTTTGTCTGTACCTGTGAAAAAGACCATCCCTGTTTTTTCGTTGGCTTCAAGTCTAATCAGATACACCTGAGTACCAGTGTTAAACATGAATCGCTTCTGACTACCCATAACGACTCAAAAATGTTTAAGTGATAGCCAGGACCCACCAATTTAACGTGCTTTCCGATAATTCCATCTTGACATTTAACCACCAATGTAATATAAAATAACCAAATATTTAACCACTGAACCGAACACTAACTCCAACATATTTTATCTTAAGATTCTTGGAAGCAGTAAATAGTAGTAGGTTGGAGTTACTCGGGAGGAATACTAATATGTTCCACTGTCATAACTATGAAGTACGGGTTCACGTGATTGGGATATTCTAGGGTGACCATTATACAGGACAGAAATAGGACAGTAAATAAAGGGTGATTTTTTTGCTGGTATCTTTTTGGCAACACTGTTTTTGGCAGATCACGCGTGAATCGTGTCTTGTGTCATTGTCAAACTTGTTCAGTATGGTCTATAATTTGACCATGAATCGACTTACGAACGAACAACGCTTGCAAATTATTGAATTTTACAATCAAAGACGACAATGGCCGAAACGTTACTGTGAATGGCGAGCGCTACCGTGTGATGATTGGCGATTTTTTTTTGCCCAAAATGGAGGAATTGGACATGCCTGACATGTGGTATCAACAAGACGGTGCCACATGCCACACGGCACGCGAAACAATGGCCTAATTGAGTGATAATCGGTGAACAGTTAATCTCACGTTTTGGCCTCCTAGATCGTGTGATCTAACGCCTTTGGACTATTTCTTGTGGAGCCATGTTAAGGCCCATGTCTACAGGGATAAACCAGCAACGATTGACGCACTGGGAGCCAATATTGAAGCATTTATTCGTAATATACCGGCTGATATGTTGGAGAGAGTGCCGAAATTGGGCCTTGCGAATGGGCCATCTAAACCGGAGCCGCGGCCAGCAGTTGCATGAAATCATCTTCAAACATTAAATTATATTGATCGTTCTATCGATTCCAATAAAGATTTCATCAAATTTTTCAATTTTTTTTGTGTTTTTTTTGAAAATCAAATCCTATACCACTTAAAAATCACCCGTTATATTGTTTATGTTCAAAATAAAAAAATCGGACAGTCTGGTTCTTGTAGTCACTTTTTACGCTATCTCCTTACTGTCCAAGTTCCCTGCTGTAGCATGTTATATTTTGTTTATCATGTTAGAAGAAAAGTTGATTTTGTGCTAAGCAGAGTAGAGGCGGAGAATTGATTTTTATTTGTCTTTTCTGAGTACTTTTCGATTCAGATGAATGGATTACTAAAGCTTACGTGGTAGGTAAATAAATCTGGTAAAAACAAATGTGATGAATGAGAGACAAAATTCACGGAAGTTTTAACATTATACTTTTGGGACAGTCCATCCTTTACCAGAAATTATGGTAGTCCTAGTATAGAAATAATGTTTCACTTCACTGAATCCTCTTTAGTCAGATTTCTGCCAATAGTGATTGTGTGTACATATTTTCGTGTATGTATGTATGGTAATATCTACCAGTATTCCAATATTGTGTAGTCGACAGTCCTTCAGCCAAATGTCAGTAAAAATAAGACTTTCTGATATGATTGTTGTAACTTTTATTCGTTAGACTTGATATAAGTAAGCTGCTAGTAAAGACTAAATACATAATCCTGATTATATTTTTCTCCTTAATAGCTCTCAGTTTAAGATCTTGAAGCTTGAGGCTTGATCTTGAGGCTTTGAAGATGGACAAAGTTTACTTAAAAATATCCTATTTATTCACTTTATGACATTTCATGTAAATAATGATATCAAACCATTTGATATTAGACGTTTACAAAGGACTCCCAGCAATACATCCCCAACATTTAATTTGCGAGTGTGCAGCATCTATCACAAAAGCCCATCTGTTTAGGCTGTACCCAGTGGCAGTTCTATGTGGGCACCATTCCACAATTCGGTGCGGAACACTAAAAAGGTGATAAATGGCCCAGGCCGGATTAAGAAACCCGACACGGGTGTAGTAAGCCCAACAAATAGGGGACCAGCGAATTTGTTAAATTACGGATTTGTCGTTTTGGGGACTCGCTGGAAATTTTTGAATAAAAATGTGATAGACGCTCGTTTCAAATGCTGTGTTTTTGGAATGAACTGTCGTGTGACGTGAATAAGGTTTTTTTGCCGAGTTATTTTTTTATGGTATTTCATTTGTAGCCATGAAATATTTTACTACAGAAATATTTTAAAAGGGAATATTTATCGGAAAAACTTGGGTTAAAAATAGCAAAAAAACAAGTTTTATTAAATAAATTGTTGCAATGTTGGTATATAATATCGTTACCGTGAATTTTTGTAGTGGTATGAATATTATATTGGTGGCAGTTTTATTCAAAAGGATTTTCATATAGGATTAAAAAAAAGTAATTTGAAAGTAACTTGCTATTTACCGCTTGCTTGATACTGAAAGGGTTGTATGTTCCAATTTGTACCCAACGTAACATACTATATGTTGGACGCACGTGTATATATTCCTTGGAGAACAATTTATCACATTTTTGTATTCGCTGGAGTTACGACAGTGTATATAGACGAGAAAATATAGCACACACTACCGCTATATGAGTTTTCAGTATTTCTCAGTAATAACTAAAGTGCCTCCGATCTGATCAGCATTTGAAATGGTTAAAGTTCGTGGATAGCTTGTCCCCAACAAAATTGACATGGTGGATTAGCAACAAAGCATTATTTTCAAGTGGGAAATCATGAGGTGACCATTGTTTCGAACAATCGCAAACCGCAACAGTAATTTAAGACCCTGAAAAGTAAATGTGACTTTCTTTATCTTAGCTACCACTGACTAGCGGTAAAAGTACTTTGAGAGAGCCGTTTACAATTAACTTGACAAAAACTAACATCTTGGAGGCTTTTAGCAATTATAGTGATCACTGACCGTATTTTTATGAGATGAAGTTACATATTTAATAAAAATAAAAGTATCAATTATTCAAAACAGGAAATACTGAAAAATGTAGGCAAACATTTTATTACTCCACGCTCAAAGAGATTTCAAAAGTTGGCAAATCGGACGTAAATCCAGTCGAATTTCAATGCGAAATCGTATTCATTATTTTTATGTTTTTTTTACGTCATACCAAAAATATACACATACAATTATAAAAGTCGTCTTAGTTACGAAAAATAAATAAAAATGACTAAACCAATTTTGCTGCAAATGTCGGGAAGGTTAAAAAAAAGGTAGCTTAGAACCACGAAAGATCTACCTTGCCTATTGTGCCCATTTAGTTCCGAGAAGTACCTATATCCCTTCTGGCCACGATTTCAATAGCATAAAATTCACTTGTAATAGCTATGGAATTAGCTCATTATTTTCAATAGTTTCCACCTCAGAATAAACAGAACCTCTACCAAGGTGTATAACACTTATAGTTTATTTTCTTTGCAAGAACACGAGAAAATTATTGCTTATTTTTATGGCTAGTTATACTTATTACAAAGTACTTGAAGTTTTAGCTGAGAAAGCTCCCGGCGCGGCTCAAGACTTAGAAGAAATGTAAATTAATACGATGAAACATTACGCTAACTATGTCGAGTATACTTAGCTTCCTACCTCGTTACCATCCAATTTGGTTTTAATTTTTGATGCTTTTATAAACTTCTAGTTTAGTAGCAGCTGTATTAAATTAGCTCTTATTTACATTATTATGCGGAAGCGTCTGTGAAGAGCGATGCATTCATATGAAAATACTCTAGTGGATGTTAGTTTCAGGACAATTTGAAATCTATATAGAGTAAAGAGATTGTGTTCAGGAAATAAAGTATTGAGATTACCTACTTTGTACTAAAATCTGAAATAATCCTCTATTAACCTCTGAATAGAAATCTGTGAAGAGACGAACTAGAGTATATTTTTACCACATCATGAACTATCATTACATGTTTTTGCTAAGAAAAAATAATCCTGTTTGTTGCGCGTAATCACGCAATAGATTAGCATTTTTTGCGTTATTGTATTACGCAACGCTGTGAAATGTATTTTTTTATGTTACATCAAAACGGATTTTTGCAAATAACTGTTTACTCATTTAAACAATACAATTTTAAATAATAATTTACTGAGTGACACCAGTTATTTCTTTGCATTGTTTATTACTCCCAATTAGTGCATGAAATAAAAATGTTTTCACATTTGATTGTAATTTGCATTTGATTTTTTTTGATAGGCAGCATTTTCAACGGTTTCATTTGTCATAGTTTATTTTAACAAAAAAGTAGTTTATACTTCTTTTTTTTTTTTTTTTTTTTTAGACTCTTACTGACTAAAATCGTCGTGTTCCGTCATAGGCCTTTTATGTACCAGGGCCGCGGTATCTCTTTCGAACAACCCGCAGCCCCGGCAGGCCTTGGCCCTGCTGGGCCCCGCTGGGGTTGCTGACATCTCTTTGAGGAGCGCGTGGAACAACGCGCGCCGTCGACACGGGTCTGTCGTCTAGAAAGACAGAGGGACGATGAGCCACCCGAACTCACCGCCCACAGACCCACGCCTACGGTGGCCGGGAGTCATCTCGCGTAGTTTATACTTCTGCGATTGCCTTTAACTGTTTCGGCCGACCAAATAACTCAGCGAAGAGTGTTGTTGATTTTATTACCAGTAGGAGTTTTAAGTTGAATCTCTTTTAACTTGCTATCTGATGATTCTGCTTACCCTCATCTACATTATCTCGACAATGTACCTAATTACAATATTCTAATACATAAGCAGCAATAAAATCTTACAGCCAATACGTCAGAGCAGATCATAGCAATAATTAATGGCCGATACTCACGGCTGATTGCGGCCGATTAGAATCGCGATTACATACGCATTATGGCGTAATGATGGGGTATTATGTCACGGCTATGGTTTAATACTATTGCCATTATTAATGACTTTAATGGATTTGTCGCTACTAGGTAGCTGCAGCAATACACCTAGTATTGTACGTGGAACTGATTTGATTGATTGCTTGACTTGAAAAAAAAAAAAAAAGTTTGTATGATTGCTTTTCTGCAAAATGTTGTTTAGGTTGTATTTTTCTGAAGTTTTTTTTGTAAAATCGGATCTAATGGTCAAAAGAGCCTGTTTAAAACAATCACCAGATGTCGTATAGTTTACGTGGCTAGAAGGTTTATTTCTAGTAAAATTCCAATACCCATCAATATTTCCAGATAGAAGAAGCTAATAGATATATGTACGCTAATAGAAAAATGTACACATTAGTTTAAAAAAAATATTATTAAAATATACGTCGATTTGCCGTGTGAAATGTCTCATATTGACAGACATCGAAATAAAATGAAAAATGCGACACTAATATTTGTAACGAATAAAGTTAATGTGCATTTGAAAATAGTAATATTTCGACATTGATACATATTTTTCACAGTATTTTTATGAACTTCACTAGAAACGCTACTGAAATATTTACAAGCTAAAATGATTGGATCATAAAAGCTGATTAATCCATTAAAATAATCATACAATATGAATATTTTAAAAACTTATCACAAGTTTCATACAGCATATCTAAATAGAAATATCAAATATATTTAATAGTAGAATTTCAGTAAAATTAATCTAACTGAACTCGTAAATTTTTAATTATACGTTTTATTGTAAAACCCAATTTAAAATATAAATTGCTTAAAGTATTATTGGTATTATAATATTCATTTGCGAATAAAGAGGTTAGACAAATATTAAAATCCTACTAATATTATAAACGCGAAAGTTTGTATGTATGGATGTATGGATGTTTGTTACTCTTTCACGCAAAAACTACTGAATGGATTTTAATGAAACTTTACAATAATATAGCTTAGACATCAGAATAACACATAGGCTACAATTTGTAAACATATTGTTCGAAATACTAAACCTGCGCAGACGAAGTCGCGGGCACCAGCTAGTTAATTATATTTAGAGTACAGCACACTGCAAACTTTTAGTCGACCGATTCTTCTTTTGAACTCATAAATCAGTATGAAAATGTTAGTAAGCACATACGTACAATCGTTCGATTAGGCAGCTAGCCAGTATTAGACCGAATAAAAACTTTGATTAAAGTCACGATTTCTTAAAATATTTTTTTTCCAACCTCCAAACATCGGCCCATACTTCGGCCGACAATTTGTTTGCAGTGCACTCTTAAAGAAATTTAAAGACAGCATATAAACAGGCAATTAGCCCACATGCTGCAAGCAGGCTACCATAACACAAATGTGTAATCACTTAGTTAGTATAAACATATAGGAATAATTTACCCCATACAACACCATAGCCCATCCATCAATGACACAACATTATCATACTTTAACCATTCCACTAATACCTACAAATTACTAATTCCATTAAGAGTCGCTATCGGTGACGTCACAACGCATCGCTTGATTGACGCACGTACGACGCGCGTCGGTCGTGTCGGACGGAATTCCGACCAATTACTGACGCCCAATCAGGGGTAACGGTTTATGTATGTGGGTTATCGTGGCCCGATATTCTGGTTAGGTTGTGTATTCTGGTGGTATTTTAATCGAATAGTTACTAGGAATAGATAAAATATAAAAAATACAGCATATTCATAAACTACTTATGGTTTTTTCAAACCTTTGTAACCTCTTTGGGAAAAAGCAGATGAAACCATTTAGTGTTTGCTTTGACATCGTACACCGTATTTCTTTTAATATACAGGTACCTACCTACTTTACTCTGTCTAAACCTTAAGACGAGACAATTAGTTTCATCTATAGGTACTTCAATGATGTCTCTTAGAAATTTTATTTCATGAAAACACATGAACACTCCGGACTTACTCCTACTCCCCATAATTCACCCTTTACATCGATATTCCGATTTCATTACTACAAACGCACCTGTCTGCCGCAACACGCATGACACGGCGTGTCAGTGTGACGCGACACGTGACAGACACGTCGGAAGATTAGCCCGTGACGCCACACGTCAGAGCGACACGCCAAGGGTTAAACATTTTTGCGCGATTTTTTTTCGAAATGTTAAGCTGCTGTTGTCGATTTTGTTGACATGAAATTATGACCTTATTGACAGGAAAGCGGTTTTTTTAACCGAATTTCCAAAAAGAAAGTTCTCAATTCCTCGGAATCTTTTGTTGAAATATCCTGTGTATATTATTTATATATAAAGCTGCTTAGTTTATCTTGTCATTCAACATAGTGTACACTAAAGAAAATTGAAAGTGTTGATTGAATCTATGGTCTCTGACAACATAACAAAGTGAATGCGTTTCAACAGTTTTTGTCCTGTAATTCTGTGTGTATTGTTTAGGGACTGCAATGTTTGTTAGCTTAGGTTTGGTTGTTGTTCTCATCTTAACTAATGATGTTCATTTGTTTAGGGATAAACTGTTTTTTGCACTTTAGATTGTTACTAAAAAGTAGAAGTGATCAAAGATTATCACAGGATATAGAAATTATAAGAGCGTGGGTCGGGAAGGAAATGGGAAGACATTCTGTGTTATGTCATCAAAAACAGTGAAGATTACAGGATGAGATTAAACCGAGCTCCTACAGAAACATTCAGACAAAATTTAATAGAAACCACGAACAATAAATACAAGCTGAAATATTCAGTTGAACCCGGTCCAACGTGAAGTTATTTCAATTACAGCTTCCAAATCAAATTCTAGGGAAATATTGGTCCTTTGGGAACCAATAGTGGGTCAGAGGAGGGTTATATTAAAACAAATCTGTCGCTATCTTCGACGTTCAAGCATCTTTTGAAGTATTCTATTTTATTTTGATTTGAAACAGAACTTTAGTAGGACTTTTGTTCTTCGCATAATAGGATTATTGTTTGAAAGATCAAATGATGGGAATGTTGAATTAATAAGAGATAGGTATTTCAAGTATTCGATATCGGGTTATTAATAGTCAACTATTATTTGTCCTTGATTTTGGATGCCTGTAAGTAAAAAGCACTGTTTTCTTAGCAACGAGGTGTGGTTTCACGCTTCCTAGAACATAATAATATTTTATTAAATACGTAACAAATATAGCTCAAATCTTGTACCTCGTTAGTTTTCCGCACCACCTTAACACTGAATACCTTCTCAAAAATAAAATACAACGTGCAAAAATAACAAAAAATGTTAGACAAAATATTGTTGGTCCTTTCAGGCATTTTCTTTTCAGTGTCCCTGTAACAATACTCAGGTAGAAGTGTAAAGGTGTCACAGCTTAGACGTTAAAATTTAAATAATGGACGTCAAATGATGTTACAAAAATCTTGGGTCTGTGAAGGTCGAGTTTTCGTCTTGGAGAGAAACTATAAAACTAAAAATACCTTGCTAAGTCAAAGGTATTAGTAAAATATTAGTAAGAAAAAAGTTATACAACCATTTTAAATATTAAAGAGTATTAAAAAATAAAGTGCTTTTACATCAAAATGACAATAGAACATTTTAGCTAGACAAAATATTAGTAGTACCTAACCATATAATTCTTTGCGAACTTTTAAGGGTTTCGTTAAAAGCCGAGAGAGAATTAAATCTAGACAAAGGGATTTTTAAAAGCAAAAGTGATTTGGTTTTTTTGTCCGGAGCGAGTAATTCGGAACCACTGGGCCGTTTTAACTGCTTATGTTGCATGTAAAACTGTTTTAATGTTAACGTTAAACGGGTATTTTTTACTTTTGTAACATTTAAAAATGTCTGCCTCTACAAAGAAGTCGCTGATGCGTGATTTTTGAATTTTACTTTGTTTTTCTAAGTTAAATGTTACTTTCTATTTTTTGTGTATTGTTTTAAGTCTAGTTTCAAAAATCATTCAGTAAAATATGCTCACATTCTATGATTTAATAGTGTGCGATTTATTTTAAACTTATAACCGCCTTTGAGAATTGAGTAATTTTAATAGAGAAAGAATCGAAATAGGTTACAAAAACAAATAACTTTCCTTTTTTTCTTCAATTTAAGAGCTATTTGTCAGCGCAGTTCTATCTATCTTGAACATCTTTCACAAGCACCTTTTCCCTCACAACTTCCACGATGTTTTTGTCCACGATAATGACATATATATAAGGTGTCTGTCTATGTTCTGCAATAGTCGGCATGTATTTATAGAAAAAGACTAACAAATAAACATGTTAAACCAATATAAAGTCACAAAGTAAACACGTGCACACAAAGTCGAGCACAAAACATTTGCATATTGTAAACACAGGCAGTTGGACAGTTCCGACAGATCTACTCGAGACGTCGGCTGTATGACACGGCACGGGTTATTCACTATTTATAAACAGAGGTTAGTCTCAAAGGTATTAATAATTATCGGGGTTTTTATTGTCTGTTTGGCCACTGAGGGTTTTCTTTCCTACAAATGGTAGACGGTAATTACTTATTTAAATTCTCGAATATTTGGATAACAATGTCTCCACTTTCGAACAACGGTCAGCTTACTCGTAAGTCGTACACTTAACGAAACATTTCATATGACAGGCTGTTAATTTCATTTCTGCCGTTTCATAAGCATTGTAAAAAATACTTCTAAACTATTAGCAATGGATAACCTGAACTTTCCTGAAAGAATAAACATACATATTTCCTAATTGTTATATTTGTTAATTGTTATAAATAATCAATCAACGCAATGCGTGCTAGCTATTACATACCACATTGATCAATTGTTTCCAAAACAGAATATCATACATCACCGAATAGCTGTTCATTTATGATGCCTTGGTACTATAGCTCTTACCGAACATTCGCTATATATTAATACATCTATACTAATGTTATAAAGAGGAAAACCTTGTTTGTTTGTTTGTTTGGTTGTAATGAATAGTCTCAAAAATTGCGGGACCGTTTTTAAAAATTCTTTCATCATTCGAAAGCTACATTATCCACGAGTAACATAGGTTATATTTTATCCCTGTACGGGCAGTAGTTACCACGGGACGCGGGTGAAACCGCGTGAAAACGGCTAGTATACTATATTTTATGATACCGTGGAATTTGATGAGCAGTAGCATCTATGTATATACTCGGTGATTGGTATACTTTTGTAAGTTATGCTGCCCTAGTACATAGTGAGTAGTAGCGTTTACACTACGAGATAAGTAAATATACTACATACTATTCTGAATGTACTAAAGTAAGTCACGCAAAGCCTATTCAAGCGTATTCAGCGTAACCTTTTCATTCATGTACTCCTAATTAACTAATTACTAATCACGGCTAAGTCAATTTAATCAAGCAGTATTCAGCTTTTAATGTCTAAAGGTCATCTTTAGGATGTTGGGTAAAAGAGGTCTTTGCCTTGTCGTGGGACGATGGAAGATAAGAAGAGTTTTTAAAGAAAGTAAGTAAACCTGCTGTTTTTGTATGAATTCCTTACTTAATACTCGGACGTTTGGCTTGTAGCGCTGTTTATTTTAACTGTCGCATATAAAAAAGTGCATTTCTTGGATGTCCAATATTTTTAAGTCGCATTTTAGTCTGTCTTTACTAGATTTAAAAATTGAAACATTTGAACGTGATTAAGTTTGTAAGTGATTAAGTTGGTAAAAAAATATGTAATAAGCTGCAAGAAGTCAATCCAGTTAGACTTAAAAACCATTAAACTGCAATTTTCAGTCCTTTAACACATCACATAATACACTATTCAAATACCTACAAACGAGTAGGTAGATACAAAACGACTTCCCCACAACAGAGCATACATACGTAGTCCCGTGTCGCAGCGCCATGAAAGCGGTTTTATCGAATTTAACACTTTACACAGCGCTTCAGCGGTACAGCGCTACAGCGCTTAATGGAATTTTCGACGACAAATCCAACGCCGATGCAAACTGTCGCGAAAGAGAATTGCTACTTTGATTCTAGCCAAAAGAGATAAAGTTTTGTGGAACAAGTGTTTAGAGCTGGCTAAATTAGATTCTGCCGGGTAAAGGAATTATTGAAACTGTTCCTCCCAAATTGTGGAGATGGGAAATTTTGTATTTATTGTGCCTGGATACTGGCTTTTCCTAAAAAATGTTTCAAGCATCCGGATTAAATGTCTCTGCAAAAGTTCTTTGAATTGACACTGGCTTTAAAACGACTCTGCTATTTTGAGGTTTCTTCAATGTGTTCCAAGGACCAGTTTGCCGTGTACATTAGTCATACAAATCGACTCCGGCATAATTAAGAAAATCCTGGATAGCGGACAAACTAATCTAACCATTCACTCTGTCCACCATCATCCCTACTAATATTATTAATGCGAAAGTAACTCTGTCTGTCTGTCTGTCTGTTACGCTTTCACGTCTAAAACACTGAACTGATTGTAATAAAATTTGGTACAAAGATAGAGTTGACCTTGAGAAAGAACATAGATAGCTTTTATCCCGGACTTTTGAAGAGTTCTTTTGGAAATGCGCTATAACCAAACTCTACGCGAGCGAAGCCGCTGGCGGAAGCTAGTACATTAAATACCATTAAAAACTGTCATCATATTATCTCTGGAACTCATACATAGTTTAATCTTATCGGAACAAAAGGTAACTTTAATTTGCACTTCATTATGCAGTGAATGGGTTTGACAGGCCGCCATTGTTGACCTAATTAAAACTTAGCCGATGCCGAAGCTACGTCTAGATAACTTGTAATAGGTTTATTCTGAAGATCATATTGACTAAATGGAATATTATATTTAAGTACCTATGTACTACTTCGGCCCGCGGTTTCACTCGCGTCCTGAGGGATCTCCTTCCCGCACATGGATAAAAATAGCCTATATGCATGTAATTCGGAAATATAAGCTATATTACGACCACGTTTCATCAAAATCCATCCGATAGTTTTTGCGTGAAAGAGTAGCAAACATACATACATCCTCACAAACTATCGGATTATTTTAGTATAGGTAATATTCGGAGAATCTCATTAAATAAGCAATATATTATTTTATTGTTATTTTCCTTATGTTTTGTAAATTATAATAAGCAAATACACGTGTTTCCAATATTGATATGTATTTACTGGTGTGAATAAGAAGCAATATAATAATTATGTAAATAATTCTCTTTGTGGTTTTTCCTCAACAGTGTGTGAGAATATGGAATATTATAATCATGTCTAGAATAATATCGTTATTCAATTGAAGTAAAGAACATGATCAGAAAAAAGAAATATTGCCTCAGTTCAGCGACAGCATAAATAGGTATATTTCTTTTTTAAAATAACTGTTTACTTCTTTAAAAAAAAAGGACTAAATACACCAAAAACCTTCGCCTAAGTCTGACAAATACCATGTTGAAAACGAATGACGATGAAACTGAGATAACCCCTCACAAACATACAGACACACCACACTGAGAACCTCTTTTTTTGCAGTTGGTTAAAAACGAACGCTTATATTGTTAGTGAACCTGAGCCTTATTCATTGTCCAGGTCTATAAAGCTGAAAACCGAAGAACAGCTGTTTCAATTTATCCGTAGTTTCCGTGAAGTTTATAGGCGTTTTATGAGGTTCTCGCTGAAGACAACTAAGCACTATCCATTTTTAAAGCCTTTGGCATGTAAGGAATCTTGTGTTCTCAGTTTTATAGCCTAGTAATAGGTAGACGGTAGTATAGTTTACGGAAAGTGAAGGTGACTTGAAATTCCTAAATAGAGTGACGGTTATCTTGGTTTGCTATTTAGAATCTAAGCTTATACTTAGTAATGTACTTAAAACATAGCTTTTCAGTTGAGTTGTACGTAATACAAAAATTACACTTTCGACTATATTCTTGCAGCCTTTTCACACTGGTGGATTTTTGGCTTGGTTTTTTCCATGCACCACCCAGTTTGTACGGGCTTTTAACGTTATACACGCAGTTTTGCCACTCGGAAAATCCCTCAATGTGAAAACGCTATTATCCAGTGGTTTTAGGTTGTCACAATTTTATTCTAACCACAATATCTAAAGGCAAAATATCCAAACAGCCTACTCTATTAGGGTGCGGCGTATGTTTGCGTTCCCATTTCATAGCTACACATCGATCACTCCAATCTGATACGTCACACTTCCGCCATATTGGATTTTGTAAATTTACAACACTCCGTGACATTTTTGACACTCGAATTTTGATTGGGAATATATTTCAAGGAGATTGGTTGTTTAGTTTTTGGTTTATTTTAGAAATAGAGTTTAGGCCTATGTTTTTTTTTCTACCAATTTTTATTATAACTGGTTCAGTGGTTTGGCGGTAAAAGCCTAACATACAGTATTTTTTTCGGTGATGCTTTTTAATGCAGTTCTGAATAGCCATTAATTGACACAGTTGCATAAAACTTACTCTATGTATGTCATAGTGGCGCAAATAAACAACTTTGACCCGATTTCATATAAGTAAACCTTTTATGCCTACATGTGAGGAAACCTACGAGTATATTAATGGGTCTCTAAAATCAATTAACCCACTTTGTCGGAATCGATGTGGTCACGGCCTAATCGTTCCGGGAAAGTGCATTATACCTTATGTACGGACCTTTATGTACGCATGTAGTAACACCATAACAGTGAGTACATAGCTGCTTCAGTTCATAGAATTTGATTACAGTAAATATATAAGTTGTTAAGCCGAATATATTTTGTTTTCCAATTGTTAATTTCATATATTTCAGCATTAAAAAAAACAACGATAATCTACAACAATCAAACGATAATTTACAATAAAAAATATTAATAGTGGAAAAAATTAAAACCTAGATAACTAATTCCAAATCAACCATTACCCAATTTTATATGCTGTACCTATCGATGTTGAAACTAAACACAACTAGACGTGACCTCACGAAACATTCACAAAAACATCCGAAAATAAATTAATCAAAAGTTTTAAACTCTGCTTTGAACATTCAGGTTTACACTGGCAGTTTTTATTTAGGTAGTCTTTCTACATAGGGATTATTTTCGTATGCTTACTTTGGTAAAGGAATTACGAAAAATTTAAGCTCTAAAGTAAATGAAGCCGGGTGTACGGATTATCCGGGAACATGATAACCTAGAAAGGAACAAAAGATGGGCCTGCGAGATTACTGACTCGTTGGTTTTGAGGTGGGAAGTGTGAGTTAGGGCGTTTACACATTACGCCCCAGCGGTGTTTTTTCAACTAAACTTGTACCTACGTTTCAGTACGGTGCCGACGTCAACTCTGAGTGCGTAAAGCCCCATGGAACGACAGAAAATAAAAGGGGGATTAGTGAAGTGCGGCAATGAGGTGTAATATGTAAGCGCCTTTATTACCCGTGAGGTTTGATTTGCAGATGGAGGATTAATTCTATGGAGTATCAAAACTGGTGCAGATAGTAATTAAAACGAGACAGATCGGGAGTACTATGTATAACATAGACAAAACAGGCGGAGTAGTATACACATTACTGTTCATATTTATCTGTCCGGGTATGAAGTGATTCCCAATAGGAGTGCGTGATACTGCTGGTGGAAACCAGTTTATAAATCATTATATCCCAACCAAACTTATCTAATCTTACACTATGTCTCAAGATATATTTCAGGACGTTTCATAACACAATGACAACAGCGCTTCAAGAGTCCCAATACGCCTCTAGCTTATCTTCCAGTCCCTCGGACAAAGGAGGTATCATTTTCGCCCTTGGAATGAAAAACATTGACCTCTCTCCGAGTCCAAGTGACCGTTTCAACAAATCTTTTATTTTCCACCATTGTCCCATCAAGATTTACGCCTCACGAAATATCGTTTACAAGAAAAAACAATTTAAATATGTAAATGTTGGTCTGTTTAGTGAAAAGTTTAGCCTTTTCCAATGAGAAAAATATGCTAATGTCATGTCTAAGGTCGAGCTAAAATTGAATCTTTTATCTAAATATGTAATTTGGAGTTGTAATTTGGTTCTGATCTTCAATAATGCATTAAATGGGAATTTCGTTTTTTGTAAAGCGATGCGGTTTTGGCTGTGAATAGATTTCGCTGCGCAGTTAATTTGAGTGTCATAATAGTGGTAGCCAGCAAAAATGGAGCGATATCAAAGGGTATTCGGTTAAATGACTGCGGTTGGATAGAATTTGGGTCAGATTACGGGATGTAAAAAAATCTATTGTTAGTTATACGCTATTCTATAACTGTGTTATACCAAATACTACCTTTGTATATTACAAGCTGAAACACAAAATTCAAAACCCAAATTATTTGCACGTAGCTAAATAACGGATAATACCCAGATCAGCCTTAACAAACCAACACCTATTTTCCAAAATATCTCTGCAACTAATTTCAGCATACACAGTTAGCTTAATTACCGCCAGTATTATGAAGCTCGATACTGTATATTGGCTGTAAAATTAATGGGTAGGCAAAGCAGACGCCAAACACTGCATAAACAGACCGAATGGGAATTTACATCTGATACCGGACTTGCTAATTGCTGATGTGTAGGTATTGAGGAATGTAGGTGCGATGCTAAGTAATTACAGGTTGTGTATAATGATATTAACACTTGTAAATATAATAAATGTTGCGTTAAAAGAAAAGTGCTGTCTATTTTGACTTAGACTTTTATGAAGAAAGTCTAGTTTGTTGCCAGTAACTAGTCCAAAATCTAGGGTTAATACACACGCATGTAAGATAAAGTGTGCTCAAATATTTAATGTTTGGAAAAGTTTAAAAACGACAAATGCACCTAAATAAATGCAATCTAAATTGTCTTCGATCTTCAAGCATTTTACTTATTATTTGTTATTAATATCATCCTTGATTTAAAAACCTCAGAGAATGCATACATTATTGTCACTTACCAAGCTGAATAATAAAACATGTTAATACCGTCAATTTATCTCGAAACCGATCCTTCAAAACTCCAACAATTATTATCATAATACCGGCCGCTTTATCCGGACCCTGAAGAAACTCCAACTTGGCCGGATTTTGGCAAAAAAGTAAATTAGAAACTGCCAAACTCCCGGCGAGCCTCTCTCGTTAATAAGCATGCTAATGACGAACAAAATCCAGCCAATATTAAAGTCTTGGACAACGCTATAGCAAGGCCTTTTGACTAATAAATAAAGCTGAGGAAACTTGCTAATAAATACGTAATACACGATTACAGTTTTGTTCTAAAGTACTGTTTATAAAATTGCACGTAACTCGTTGGGAAACTAGCTAAAACATAACTAACTCTGAAATAGTAATGCTGGTTTTACTGAATCAATCGGTGATTGATTGAAAGTTACACAATTTCAAACTTGACATGCACAATAGTAAAACGTCCGTTGTTTGCAATTGAAACTGACGCAACATGCATAAATTGAGCTGTCAAGTTTTGTTACGACTTCCACCAAAATACCGATGATTGACGGAGTTACCACTACCAAGCCAGCCACCAGTCTTACCAAGGGGTATTGGATAGCCTGATTAACTGGGTTGAGGGAGTCAGATAGGGCGGTCGCTCCTTGTAAAGCATTGGTACTCAGCTGCATCTGGTTAGACTGGTAGCCGACCAGAACATAGTTTTGAAAAAGGCTCGGGAGATGATGACGGAATTACCACACATATTATATTATATAGGAATAGACCTTCACTAATCGCACTTCGCATAAATATACCACGACTTAGGTTTATTTTAGTTAGAAATACCGTTCAACGCTTTGAAAGTATAGCATAGGAAGAGGTACCTTGGTAAATGACGTAAGAGACCAATATAATTTCCTAGTGACTGGTAGACAGAGCCTGGTCCTAATGAGTTTACTACTTACAAATCTTATTTGGCCTGAGAGGGTTTCTAATGGAAATTGTAAACGTTTGCAATGAAACTCTGATGAGAATAGACCCCGGCTGAGTCTGTTTTGCCTTTTTTAGCTCGACTCTCTAATTATGTTCGTTGTTTGAGGCAAATAAAACTGATTATTTTTAGTTTTCTTTTGTTTCGGCTGTGTAAAGGATGCTCGATGTTTTGGGTCATGGTTTTATGTAAGATTTTTGGGAACCAAATTATTTGGAAATGTTTGTGAGACTGAGCTAGAACTAGCCTTTTCCCTTTTAGTTGTGGTATGATAAGATAAAATGAAAATCTTGTTTTTACAGTTTAACATTTATATATTGTAGGTAAACCTCTTAAAATGGCGATCACGAGAGTAAATGTCAAAGTACCTATCACGAGTCACAGATTTTTTCACAAAGTTTAAAACGTTTACAATCTTTATTTCTTCACGTCTTTTACCACTTATTAATTTTTATGAAACGTTCCGTTATACGTTGTTATTGACATTTCGCGTGTGCCACCATGAAATGGTCGCTCATTAAGCTTTTAACCTAACTGAGTATTTAGTGTTCATAGTTAATGCAACCAAATTACCTTGGAAAACAATTTATTAGCGTTATGAGGTTAATGGCTTTATTTACATTATTATTTGTTTGTTTAGGTGGTCTTGATTTGAAGTAAGAGAACTGTTTAGGGTTGTAATTTTGATGTTCACTTTTGTCGTAATAATTATATGCTGTTTTTTTTAATGATTAAAATTCTATGGGGGTGATGAGAAAGAGTGAGAAAGTGTGTAGTTCGTGGTTAAGTAACAGTCAAATGGGTGTATTAATTAAGAGCTAAGCGATGATTGCGCGGTTGGTCAGTAGATATACCTATGACCATTTATGGAAGAAGCTATTAATTATTTAGGATGACTCGTTATATTTTATAAAAAGGCTTAGGCTTAATTAAAAAAAATATTTTTGTTCATTAAAAAAAATATGCATACCTTACACCAGAAATATATTGTGTCTTGATCATTGCCTGAAGACAGTATCTTAGTATAGTATATCAGTGTGTGGTTTACTGAATAATGAACGTATGATTGCACTTGGCGCTGCCTGCAACAGATTACATTCTGGCGCACTCCAATCAATCGGCGCCTGCCGGTAGTTAGCCTCGTGCTGCACTGCGAGCGATGCTGAACATATACTCATGCTATATGTTATGTAGTTCACTAATAATGAACGTATGATTGCAACAGATTACATTCTGGCGCACTCCAATCAATCGGCGCCTGCCGGTAGTTAGCCTCGTGCTGCACTGTTAGCGATGCTGAACATATACTCATGCTATATATTATGTAGTTCACTAATAATGAACCTATGATTGCAGCCCGATACAATATGCCAGTTAGTTATCTACACTGGTTTAAGCTATACTTGTATGAGCAATAAAGCATAAATAATATGCACTTTGTACTTAGATTAGCTGGTTAATGATTTCATAAGTATTCATGTTACTACTAATAGCCATCCAAAATGTTGGCCTCAGAAAATTAATGAACTAAACTAGAATGTAAATGCTTTGCTCAACTAAAAGATTGAACCTAGAAACTCAGTTAATTAACAGTCTCACCTTTAAACCTTCAGCACTCAACAAATTAACAACTAGGTACCCACAAATTACAATTAAACGCGAAACAAGACTAACATAAATAGGCCACACTTGACGCCTGCCAGAATATTACAAATATGACTCTGAGTACATTAATGATAATTAATTTCCTCTTTGACTAACTCAAATTAATATCCGCACAAAAGATTAACGCACGTTCGCCGAAATAATTCAATGTAATTGGGTTTTCAATCTTACCTGCGTAAATTAAATTTTCAGTTCTTAAGCGTACCTAAAAAGTAGGTATATATTTGTGTAAATAAGAATGTGTAATATAAATATAATGATGAACAATCCAACATGATACTTTTCTTGTCAATACACAAAATAGCCTGTGGTCATACGGAATTATTGTACCTATTGGTGGTTACTGTACGATTTTTGGAACTAATTCGGTTGTTTAGTACCTTATAATTAAATCACTGAGTTATATTCTAACTGATTGCAGGGTCAATAAACAAACCCCTTCTATGATATCGGGTCGCAGCAAATTGATTATCTTCAGAATAATATCTAAGGGTTATTTATATCTGGTGACCGGAGAAAGTGGGAGTCGTTTGTTTTATTAATATGTATCTATTTGCATTGATATAGGAAGTGCTTCATTATTTGGCTGCTGCATAATCAGCGGGAGCGATAATCAAACGGGAGCAAAAGGACTAGAAGTACTTAGTTTTATTTATCTATTTTGTTCAACCAGCGGATATCCAAATGGCCACTTAAGTATGTCTCTATCTTGATTACACCTTGCTATCTGTCTAAAATAAAATTATTCGATCTTCATTTTCCTCGCAATCGTAGCCCAATTGTTACTACGACGTAGCTGAATACTACGGCGTAGCATCCTCGTAGTCTTGAATAGTCATGAAGTATGAGTGCTTTAATGACACACCGTCAACAACGCATCAGGTGTAGTTGGTCGTGTAAAACGAAGTAAACATGCTCTGCATCAGATACAAAGCTGTTCCCCAACTACGTTTTGTCAATAGCTCCAGCTAGTGGGTAAAGGTTCATGTGTAGTACAAGCTATGCGAAAGCAAAGACATAAAAATAGAAAAAAATCTTAAGATTTTCTTGACCTTAAGATTTTTTTCTATTTTTATGTCTTTGCTTTCGCATAGACATAAAAATAGAATCGCCGTAGTATTCAGCTACGTCGTAGTAACAATTGGGCTACGATTGCGAGGAAAATGAAGATCGAATAATTTTATTTTAGACAGATAGCAAGGTGTAATCAAGATAGAGACATACTTAAGTGGCCATTTGGATATCCGCTGGTTGAACAAAATAGATAAATAAAACTAAGTACTTCTAGTCCTTTTGCTCCCGTTTGATTATCGCTCCCGCTGATTATGCAGCAGCCAAATAATGAAGCACTTCCTATATCAATGCAAATAGATACATATTAATAAAACAAACGACTCCCAATTTCTCCGGTCACCAGATATAAATAACCCTTAGATATTATTCTGAAGATAATCAATTTGCCGCGACCCGATCATAGAAGGGGTTTGTTTATTGACCCTGCAAATTAAGGAAAAACTACTAGGATAATGTACTGAATACAATATAGCTACGAGTATTTTCCTAGGATATGTGAAATAATATTTTACTGTCACAGAATTACTGTATTCCTGTACTCCTGAAAGTCTGTGTAAGCACCTATTCACTACAATATAAAGCTTTTAGAGGAAAAAGTACGCGGTAATGTTATGTTTTAATGTTATGGTAATGTTATGAAAAAGTTTTATAAGTATCACTTACCTGTATAACATTATAAAAAGTATTTTTGATTCTGAATCTGAACCGATTTCATTTCGAGCACTGTTGGGAAGAAGCGTCCGGTGACATAGGCTATATTTAATCCAGGTGCGAGAACGTAGTTTCCATGGGACAGAGATGAAATCTTAAGAAACAGCTACTGCAGAATACTTATTTAATTATTCTTTTCACTGTAGGTCATAGTTTCTACAACGAGCCGTTGTTATCTAACTATTTAGACTAACCAAATCCTAGTTAGCTAGTTATTCGCTAAAACCAATATACTCACTAACTATGTGTCACGTGCTTGGCATAACATTCGGGGTCTTCGCAAGTCATTGTGGAGTTACCAAACTTGGGGATACGGAACTTCGATTATTATCCAATCTTAAGTTTTAATTAAACTGTTTCCATAGCCGGTATGAGGTTTTTAGCCAAAACCGTTTAGGTTGACGCTATCGGGAATTTTGGAGGATGTTTTTGACAAGTTTAAGTTGGTATGGATTTTTTTACTAGGTATTTATGTGCAAAAAATTGTGTGCAATTAAATAATATATTTTAAAGCTACAATGGAAATATTGTCAATATTGAACGTGGGAATTTTTAGTTAGTAACGTGTATAATATTGTACATATTTGTATTAATATCGTTTATTGCATTCCATAACGTACAGTATAAGGTGGAAATATTCAGTAGTAATTAATTTGTTGTTTGTAGACAACGTGAATTTATAGAATTATAATTAGTTACTATGAGCCATGTACATTTGATTAATTATCTGTTTTGTCTTACGCTAACTGCAAGTGACTGCCTAATGATTTCATCAACCCAGTAACTTGCGATAATTCTTGGTAAGACTGGATTGTCAGACAATTTATAACATTAGAGACGACAAGAACCCAGCTTATTTACCGCAATATAACCTTCACAACTGCACCACCAGAAAACCAGACACTTCGCTCCTAACATAATCCCATAAACAGTTATGCACGTTATTAGTTGCATCACGCCATCACACCGTAATGAATGAAGTAATCCATCTCCGAACCAACTCGGCCGTACGTCAGGCCGCCCGTCACACCGGAGCGTAATAAAACCGCGCGGAAAATTGCCCACGAATTAATCTTGTCGCCGTCAATGGTGTTTGGGAATGCTCAGTTGTATGGGTTTATGTGAATTTGTGTTTGTGTGTGTGTGTGCATTGGTGTTGTATGCGATTAGAGAACTTTGTAATTGAGTTCGATTTATTAGGTTCAGTGGATCTGTGTATGTATTATATACATGAGAATGTTGTATGGTTATTTTTTGAGGGATATCTTAGTAGTTAACATTAGTACAGAGCTTTATTAAAATCTTGTTAAAAATTTTTTTTGGAGATAAAGAGCTCAAAATTAAACAGCGAAAGTTCAAAGGCACTGCTAATTACAAAATCTGTTCTTTTTTTTGTTGTAAGAACTAATACCGTACAGACCTCGTTTTTGCCGTAAGACAAAAACAATTGCCGTCCATAAATTAACGAGCTGTTCAAATAAATCATTATTTATTTAGGACACAGATACATAAATAACATTAAGTAAAAGTTTGTTGTGTAGGCGGCGCGACCGAGCACTTCCTACCTCCGTATATATTAATTAAGTCTTTTATTAAAACAACACTGTGATTGTTACGCTTATGAATAAAATATTGCCTCGTAAATACAAGAAGGGTGAATAATTATATTTATTTATATATCATCATTGCGGTTAAACAAAGCTAGGAGAATATGGCTGTCGTTATAATTGAAACGTTTATTTTTAGAAGCTTTCAGCGGTTTAAGGTTTGATTTAAATGTTTAAGCAGGATCAGAAAATTATGAACCTCAAATTATTAAAATGGTTTTCACATCAAAAGTTACTTAAAAAACATAATACATAATGAATAAAGTGATTTAAAATACCTACTGTAACAATATTTTCTACCAAAATATTCAGTGTTACACAACGGTGTGACAGGCATCCGACCTGCATGCCAAGGATGGGTGTATGCATTTAAAATTAGCTCAATCTAGCCGCGGTCTGCTGATTAATGCTACAGCTAACCTTCATACTACCTGCAGGCTTTGTGTAGACCGAAGAACAAAGAAAACTTTGATAGACCTGAAGTGTATGAATTTTGATGACGTTGAAGAATGCGAAGTTAAGTTTTGTAAGGACTTTGTGGATATAATTTTAAATTTAAGGTTTCTGTCGTAAGAGGTCCACTTAAAGGTAGTATTATTATTTATAATGGAAAAGAAAACAAACCGCAAAATTAATATTACAACAAAAAAAATTCGTACTTTGAGAAGTGAAACTAGGTATATTGTTAATTAAATCTTTTGAAGAATATAAGTTGTTATTGCGATCACACTGAACGTGACAGATATATAAATAGCTCGTATTAATTACACCGGATGTGTGATAAAAGAAATCTGTACGAGTAATTATTATCCTATCCACTTATAGTATCATTCGAAGGTTGTTAATGGAATAGATTGGATATATTTATTCGCACAACAATAGAGGATGCAGTACTATAAAATAAGTAAAAAAAACGATGCATTTACTGCCTTGTGAATTACCACTAATGAAAATAGTAATTTCACAAACCTATCCTTACTGAAACGCAACAGAAACATAACGTACCAAGGAAAATATTCCCATAACTTTATTTATAGTATCCCTTCCCTACCTGGGCTACCTTCAATCACCGTACATTGTCCGACGTAAGGCATTTTCAATCAACTGGCCGTAGTTGAGAAAATTTGTCACCCGTATTCAGGCTCATCTATTGAGGAGCAGTCAATAGGCTCTATTACGGAGGAGTAGGATATTGAGTGGGGTCGCGAGGATCGATCACCGTCACACTTCTTCGAATATCTTAGGAACTGGCGACACTGATTGATTGGCGTACATGTGAGGGCGCGTGATGGTTGGGTATTCACCTGGTTTAAGTAAATTGGTGTAATTAAATGTATTGGTTTTTGTGATGTCAGTGGTATCGTTAGTTGTATACATATGTAGTATTTACCTTACTATGCAAGTTAATTTTCGATTTAATAATTTAGGTTAGATTATTAAGAAGCTAGGCTACAGTCACGCAACACAACTATGCCGTTTTTTTTATAATACCATAATTTTATATCGAAATACATTTCCTTTAGTATATTTCCCGATATTCCGATTTAAATCTCTAACGAGTGTATCAAACTCTCGATTATTCATATAGGTATTGCTATCAACTTTAAAAAATAAACAAAAGCCCTCGTATGTAAAATAAGTTGCTATTCAGCATAATCCAATGTCTTCTGCAGAGAATGTGGCTAAAAACGCAATATTGCACAAATTGAGCTCGCCGTGCAAAATTGAAATCGATATTGTATATTTTTTTGCGTCTACTTTATTGCTTAGTATGGATTTTCTTGTATTAAAGAAATCAGATAGTAAAAATATCAATTATCAAATAAAAGCTGCGGTTTAACCTGTTTCTTGAGATAACTACTTTCCAATCTATAAGTATACTGTTTTGATGTTTTACCTATGTATATTAGGTAAAATCTTGGTTGAGGACCAAACATCCAAAAATTCAAGCTGACGAACTTTTACCAAGAAAATATAATTTCCTTAAAAAAAATATTCCTTTGCCTATTTAGATATTCAGGTTACCGAGTTGTTAGCTAGACCAGTTAGCAGAGCGAACAGAATTACCGTCTTTCCACCAAAAAGCCGAAATAAAATTGCTAAAATTAATGTAAATTGACGTAATTTAGTCAATTTTAGTCATAGCGGGTAACAAAACAAATGAAATTAGAAACTGCTACTAACGAGTTTAGTGCGGTATTACTGAACAACGCCGCATAGGAATTACTACGACTCTAGTTTACCATTCACGGCTAAAACTAAGTAAGAATAGTAATAAAAAAAATATATTTAATCTTTATCTTGGATTTTTGACCGCGAATTTTTGTTTAAGGAAAACTTTGTCTAATTAGCTTAATTTGATCTTATACCTGGGAATTTATTCAGTAATTTAAATAGTAAACACGGTTTAGGTGTAAACAGTTTCTTTATACAAGGTAATTTGCACCCTAATATAACCGAATAATCTATGCTATAACACACAAAGGACTAAAAATAAATCCAACACATCTTCGTACACTAATAAAGGCGGCAATTTATCCCACAGTGCCGAAAGTTCGCGCGAACTCGCGTAATGTCTGCCTCAAACACAACGTACGTATTTATTCTCCGCACGTCATCAAACAAAGCGCCAAGTCGTGTTGTTAATTGAAAATAATAATACCATCCAACATTCGTAATTGTAAAGGTACATTTCCGAGGTTTGTGATAGACGCGTGTGGGTACGATCGGTCGCAGTCTTACGTACTTCTTATACAATACTTTCACTATGTACTACTTCAATTGTTTCCTTATATGCCTGGGAAGAGGTACTAATTTATCTGATTCCCCTATACTATCCTTTATCTAATTCCTTATATCGCGATTTACGCTGAAGTTTGTATTGCACGACTCGTTCGATTTCATTTCGCCTGTCTACATGCCACGTAAATTATACCGTAATATTCCCATACTTTCACTATGGAAGCTGCTGCGTTCATCAGCAGCATTCGACCGATCACCAACTACAAGCGTTAGAAGCCTAGCTCTAGTATGTACCATTATCTACCTGAACTTCAACTAAAGTAAAGGTATTTAAATAAAACATCGGATTACTTCGCCGTAGGTACCATGTGCGTACGTTATCATCCAGCTTAAGGGTACGTGCTCCGCGTAAACTCGTCTCCGGTAACGACCCGAAGAAAAATGACGCGTTAAGCGGATACATGTGTCTATGAATAATTTAACAGCCGCCTTTGAAGTTTAAGTGGGTCTTTCGCCCTTAACTTTGCGGTTACTTTGCTATATTTGATGTACATTGATGATTTATTTTACACGGTGAGTTATTTCACAACAACTCATCTGCCTAACTTTTTCTCGACTATTTTGGGGTCAGCTTCCTGCAGCTGAGTACCAATGTTTTACAAGGAGCGACTGTCTACCTGACCTCCTCAACCCAGTTATCCGGGCAATCCAATACCGTCGTCAGGCTTATTGGCTTTTGACTAGCCGTAACGACTGCTAAAGATAGTGATTGTAAAAGTCCTTTGAGTGTAGCGATACTAATTGAGTGTTTGAAAATACCTGGCATACGTTTTCAACAGGACCTAAACGGTTGACTGGTTGCCTCGCGTATGTTCCATCTAGATAATGAATGTTTAGTTTAGGTTTTCCTCACTTTGAAAAGGAACTTTACCTTTCTATGGGTCAAGTCTAAAATGTTCTATGTAAATCTTTTCAGTGATTTAACCGTGACTTAGACTAGAACATAATCCTTTATTTCTTTTTACGAAATTATTTAAACTCTGTCTTAAAGCTTCACTAATATTAGTTCAAGATCCCTTTTCGCATTGTGAGCATAGCAACACAGAAATTGCGTTTCTTGAAAAAATGCAATTGTTGAATTAGTAAACAAGACTGTTGAAATGACTTTGTTGTTTTATGTTTCCCTGGTCCATCGTACATCTGAATTAGTGCTCTTTCATCTCGTGAGCGCCTGGTACTAAAATGATAAGTACTTCATACATTTCAAAAAGATACTCCAAGCTTCCCCGAGGGAAAGTGATAAAAAATCGTCCTCCACACTTTCTTTAAGATTTTTTTCAAAGGGAGGTAACAAAAGAATGGAAATAATTAACTTTGGTTCCTTACCTCAAGTATCTAAATAAAAAGTTTTTGTGCATACTTTACGTTTTATTTGTTTGCAAAAGTAACTCAAAATTCATAGCAACAGTTTATTTTTCTACATTTACCTGAACAAACGTTTATAATAGAACAATATTAAATATACATTTTATTGTGTACTCGTGTACATTCCAAAAGGCAAACTTTGCATACACTGTTATTTTAGTATATCATTTCTACCAGAATGAAGTAAATAAATCCTTTTGTTATTATTTGTTAGCTCTTTGTAGTAAACAGATAATCTCTGTAACTACGTACTGGGATTTGATAAATCTTTCGGTACTATTTAGTGCATTTATCCAATATGACATGATTGATTTTCATTTTTTTTAATAAACCCAACTTCAATATTTATTATAATATTGACCCAAAATCTTCTCCTAAGTCTGTCAAATACGATGCTGAATATGGTATCAAAACCGTTTCAGTCGAACATTAAATAATCGCCCACAAACATACATACGTACAGGTCTAACTGAGAATCTCTTTTTTAAAGTCGTTAAAAATGTGAATATATGACACACAACTTTTGCGCCTTCAAAGACGTTTAAAGCTAGTAAATCCACTAGATTATTTAGAGTTATGATCAAATGTCAAAGGTCACATAAACCCCTTGTTCCGACTTATTACTTAGACAGACCTTTATTAAGCCATCATAAGCATGGCTGATAATGTAATCTGCCAGTTTACTAACATGTCTAAACCTTGCCAAAACCGATTACACACTTGTCAGCCCCATGACATAGTTCCTCAAACTCAATTGCTTTGTGACCTTGACCTTGGAGTGGGTGTTTAGCTGCCGTTTAACGTGCCAATTGGGTATTATTTAATTTAAAACGATGATATTGTGCAATAGGAGATTTTAATTAATTTTAAATAATGATGTTTGTTAAACGGTATCCTATGCGTATTCTGTCGAATTACGGATTTTGACAAATATAGCATAAAGTCTATAAATTTTACAATCGAATTAATGTTATCTTTGCTAACAATAATTTTGAAATAATTTTAATATATTTTTCTCATAAATACTGATTTCTTGACATTCAAAATCTCAATTCCCTAGTAACCTTGACCTTGAACTTAAAGTTATGACCCGAAATCTTCTTTAAACAACCGAGTTATAAAGTTCAGTACAAAAGTTTGTCGCGTAAATTATAATTTGGTCACAATTTATGGTCCCCAAGGCCCCGAGTTCGTATGTATTTATATTTTACAACCTAACAGAGTCGGTTAAATATAAACTTGTTTGATGTAGTTTACGTATGTTTAGTTTATCCTTCAACGCTAGATTTAACGTGCTGTCTATTTTGTTAAAATATTTGGGGCCTTACTACAAAAACTTTAAACCCTGTTTTACACTTGTCTAATAAAATTTTGGCTGCAAAATGAACCATATGTCAATGTCATAATTTGAAATTTTTTTAGACAATGCATAAACTGACGTTAAAAAGTTTTTGTGGTAAGACGGTAAATGTTTGTCTCGGCTCCTCGCGCATTCGGGCTAAACTGCATGATACTGAGAGGAAAATTGATCAAACAGTTAAATTGTTATTATATTTTAAGTATGTATGTAACGGTCTTATCTAGACCTGGTTTTTCGTTATGCCGTGGATAATATGTACAGCCATGTTAACGTTTACAAGTAAAAGGTTGGATAGTGGATACGTGTAGGTATAGGTGCCATATATCCTTCTCGGTCCCTTTTAAACTCCTTTGTAATAATCGTACAGGTTGTCATAAAAGATAACATCTTGTTTGTTTTCGCTGAAAGGCAGACACAGGTCAGGTTTTAGACAAAGGTCAAGTAGTTCCTGTACTCACATTTTGAAATCTGTCTGCCTTCGTCATCTAGTCGGTAGAAATGAGAATAATGACCTTGACATTTTGGATTTTCTCTATATTCCTGAAGTATAAGAGAAAAGTATTTTTGTATGATGAAAAATAACAATCAAACAGTAATCAATTGAGCTTTAAAAATTTTGTTGTTATTGTGCGGAAACACACGCTTACTCATTTTTCGCGAACAGTTTTGGTGAAATCTCAGCATAAAATTACCTGGAAGTATTATTATTTGGCAACATAAAATATACTCGTTTCTGTCGTTTCCCAGAATTTCTTATTGAAGGTGCTATCATGAAGTTTTTAGTTAATTACAGTATGTATGTATAATTAATGAAAGTAGGTAGTTAGTGTTGCTGACGTAATTAGGACACAAAATACATAGGTACAGAAGTCAATCTACATACAAAGCGCGTTCGAGTCACGCAGACAAAGGTGTCTATGTGTGCGTGTTCACAGACGCGCTGTCTCAAAACAACTCAAAACAGTGCGAGCGCGGCTGCCGCTTTCTTGAGATAAGCGCGTCACACAAAGGTAGATACATGTGCACGCGTTGTGATACCTACCTAACTGTAATTTGACTGTAATATTTTTAATTTTAATAACAAAAGAAAAAGTAATAATGGAGCAACAAAATTCGTATTATAATTGAACAAGTTGACGGTTGTTTTATACAACAATAAACAGTGAATTGTCGTTTTTTTAGCCTGCCGTATTACCTATAGTATGTACCTACTTATTTTCTCATATTTCGATGGTTCGTTTAATAAACGCAGTAGGTAGGTACAGTTAGGTGGGTAGGTAAGCGCCCCGGCGGCGGCCTCTGGCCCAATGCCGTAATAAGTTTTGCTAGTGTCGACCCAGGCGAACCTGCCTACCTACCCTCAAAGATTATTGCTAGTAGGAGTTGATAATTTTTGTGATCATGGCGAGACTATGTTGTAAGGTAGACGAAATAAAACTCGCACATCAAGTTTTCTGTAGGTAGAAGCAAGCTTAGATCAGGGACTGTACCAACCCATTACATACAAAAATATTTTTTTCACAAGTAAAGAGTAGGGTAAGTATATATGTATAATGAGTAACAAAATTATAAATTGCGGTTTCTGAAAAACGGTATCTCGTTCAAACGAATTTCCGTTGAAAGTGTTTATTAACCTCTTGTATGCCACATTAAATATTTTATTATTATTGGTTTATATTTCATTTTTCCTGTTTTATTCTCAACAATACATCAAATAATTAGATACGAGTACCACTACCACGTTAGTTTTATGCGCATAAAACAGTTGACAACCCTAGCGCGACCGCCGAGTTTAGGCATGAAAAGTGAAGTACATACATGAGATTGACTTCTGTACCTATGTATTTTGTGATTAGGATCTGAGCGCTGCGACAAAAGTAGTTCACGTCTTTGTGTTTATAATTAATTCGCGGTTTCGTCTGCTAGCTAAATACTGCAGAAATAAGGTTCCGCACTATTTAACGGTTTACTAAGACGGCTCTATAATTAGTCGTTGATTAAATAGAGTTATGAAATTCTGTAGCTCTTGGTACAAAAATTTCCTAGGTGAAATAAACATAGTCCATCGATCTAAATTATTAATAAATTAAGGTCACAAAAAATTACAATGTAAGCAAAACACTTGAATATAGAGGTATGTACGAGTGAATAGGCTTCCTTTAGTACCATTTTCCACATCTGGACAAATATTAGAAGCCATACTGTCGTTACAAATAATATTAAGTATAAAACAGTTTATAGCCATCCCCGGAGGACTAGCAGTAAATTCAACAGCTTTACTCAAATGTTTAATATTCAGCGTTAACAAGCAATGCTGTTTGGATGACTAAATGGCGCAGCGCTGTCACTCGCTTTTTGTGCTTGATTTTAAGTTAACATGCTATTATAGATATTGTTATTGTTTTACGTGAAAAGTACCATCAATTCTGTTTTTGAATCGTGTCAGCCAGTAACGAATCGTTTTGCATACAGACGGTAACTAGATGAAATGAGAGACTAGATGGGACTTGTATTTAAAAAATGTCTTCCGTAAGTTATAGAATAAAGTAACCGGGAGCAAAATTGTATATTTTTTTGTGAGTTTTGTGAACAAAGCTTACTGTGAATAATAAGGTGCCAGACCTTTGTTGTCAACCGGGCCTAAATCCAGACTCCAGACTGCTACTAAAAATAACCTATTAAAGAAGCAAATAATACCTGAGATTTAATATAAGCTTAGATCGCACGCTTAGCAACAACCTTACACACGAAAGAAGCCTATTATTATGAAGAGGCATTTAATCTTTTTTGTCTGTCGATCGTATTGTACATATTTCTCTGTAGGTAATAGTAGCTTCTAAAATCTATCTTACAAATAAATCGGTTTGTTACTCCTTACTTTTATGTCTATTTTTGTAATGCTGCTTGAAGTCATAAATAGGTATTTTCTTAAAACGACTGCTGGCGCCAAGGCAGGCTAAGCCGAGCCACTACATAATACTCCTCATATCCATATTTCAAGAGTAAGTCGACTGAAAACTTAGTTCCCAGTGAATTACAGCCAGGATATGGGATAAGCCAAGTTGACCCGTCGGCTTCAAGTGCGCGTGAAACATTGACTGAATGCTAGGAGCCGACTGATGGATAATGTAAGGCTGTTAGATTCATTGGTGATATGACTTTGAATTTTTAGTATGTAGTTAACTGTAATATTATTGTCAGAATAATTATGTTTATCGTTAATGTTTTACTATGTTTGACTCATCCGTCACTTAGATGCTCAATGCCCTTTAACACCAATCGTTGACGCATTGCCACTATGGCACTTTACGTTAACTTTGAGATAAACTGTCTCAAACACACATACAAACACGGTATGACAGTGTAGGACATGTCTAATTTACATGACATATTTTATATTTATTTTCAAAAGATCGTCAGTCTATCAGTTAAACAAACGAATAGCATCGTCGTTTAAGATCGAAATCTCCATCATTATGTTTAATTCTTGTACTACAGAAGTACCTACTTCAAAAGCAGTAACTGACTAATACTTTCTGGGAAATCTCTTAAGTACAGCATCTCTCGTATCTAAGATACTCTGTGAAGGATCCGAGATCACTTAACGCCCTCAGTCCTTGGGAGTACTTGTGAAACTGAAGGGCCAGTGTTCAAGCCTGGCGATGTAGATATACAACCTTTTTAATACGAGTAAGTAGGTATATAAAATTTACGGAAATTTTCATTAGATCTGTCTGTTTGTTACTCTTTGTGTTGATTATCTTTTTGTGTGAATAACGATGAATTATTTTGGAATGATCATCATTATTAAATGTCCTGGAGAAGAAGGATCTACTAAATAAAAATACGCGGGTTACTCTGATGGTAACAGTTCCTCACCATTTTTTGCATTTTTGGAATTTTGCATTATCATACTTGAATACTTTCTGCATTCACTTAGGAACATTGCTTCAAATGTGTCTAAAACCGCCTTTAAAACCTGTCTTCAAAAAAATACTGCCTTAGAAAATACTTGTCACAAAAAATATACTAGAGAATTAATTGCTACACTTTGTCAAAAGATCCACGCGTCCTTTCTAAATATTTAACCGCCATATTTACTCAGACGATGATTTACGGCACTGAGTTAAACCTCTCTTACTCCAAGCTTAATACTGAGTACTTCAAGTTCAGTCACCTCTAACTTCATATCGTTATTGTTATTTGATTTTTTTTACTGCATTCTGCATGAAGTTTTTGAAACAAATGCTTTGTCTGTTTGTAGTTTTCTATGTAGGTTTAAGAAGGGTGTGTTGAAGTCGCAAATCTCCACCCTAAAAAACATCAAAATCCGACCCTTGTACGTGACTCAGTAGTATTAAAAAAATCATAATGATAATAGAATTGGACAGTAAAAGTACAATAACATACTCGTACACAAAAAATTAAAACTTCATCATATTTAATTTACACAACATATCGTAACATAATAAAGTCCAAACTCTACAACCCGGTATCAAACAAACATACATAATATAATAAAATGCACATAAAAATAAGGAAATCGGCGCACGCACACCATTCCCGACAGTTTTATTGTAATGTCTTCTATCTCGCGTAAAAATATGAGTGCGTAATACCACCGTAAACAGAATTACGGGTTTATCGCCGGATGATATTAGCCGGAACGGCGAACTATCGTGTAGTTACCCTACTGGTGAACTGTAAGTATGTAATATACGCCTTCTTTCCATGGATGTAGTGATTATTACTTAAGTGGTTTGAAAATACCTACTTATTTTGTGATTTTAACAAGTCTTTTCTATAATATTTTTGCCCTGATGGATACTTCATTTAAAAGTGCTTACGTAGCTAATACGATTTTTAATAGCTCTCATTGGCGTTTTCGTTCGGATCATAAGAACCGTGCTTTGTTCAGCTCAATGTCTTCGTTTTACCAAATATCACACGAATTAATTCATCTATACATCACTATTTTCTATAGCCTGTAACTGCCAAACTGTCCTAAAATAAACGGCAAAATGGAACACCCTATAGCCCCAACGACTTCGGGTCATATTTAGGACACAACACCCTAATCTTAAAGATTTATTTACGTATATCCAGCCTTCGTATCGACGCCTGAAAAACCCATACATTATGTATGTACGGAGGTCAACGAACTCACTTGTTCGAGGCTTTTGTCTTATAAATATGTACATACTGATATTAAAGGGTTGTTCGCGAAATTTTCTTCAAGGTCATTCTCAAGGTCAAGGTCAAATAGTTATGACAACTGTGAGTGATACATTGTTATTTAAGGTTATCGGTGATGAATGATGATTATTTAGTAAATCCATTACAATTCACGATTTCATTTATTTACTCAGTGGGTGGTACGTGAATCGATCATGTATGAATACTGATGATAATGGATATTTAATTTTATATAGGCAGATAAATATCATCAACAAACAATGTGTACTTTTTCATGTCAATTTAATTTCTTTGACCCATATAATCATTATTCATTATTTCAATCATGTACCTCTAAATACCCCTTCAAAGTAACTCAAACTAAAACATCTCCCGAGGAGTATTACCGCCAACTACGAAACATCTGTCTAACAGCACAAAACAGTACGTAAGGAATAACCTCTTAATATTCTAAACGGAAATTAACGTTCAAACTTCGCCAAACTGTCCAAAGTTCAAACAGCATCTCTACTTTTTGTTCTCCAACTTGTCTAAAACATTTATTTATTCAAATAAAGTGAGTGTATCGATCACTGTCATCCACAGGGTACCAGAACAACATATTCTGCACATTTGCGAAGGCAAATATGATTTCATATCTTATTTTCTGTCGTACGACATAAAGGCGACGTATTTTATTCCGATCTGTCAATGTGTCGCGTCTGTTTTTTGTTTTTAGATAGAATTTTCCATTCCGTCAAGTAGATGGATGATTTATTATTCATAGTTGAAAGTATGCTGTTTATATGTTGAAGGGTCTTAGATTAAAAGGGATTTAGGTAAGTATATTACATATGTAATACCTTTATAGGTAGGTATATTGTAGAGTATCTCTGTTACGCATTTATTAATTAAGATATCGGCTCGCCTATCTCACAGCGTCTTTTCTCTCCCGTCGTGCTTCTACGTTGCTAGTCCGTCTGTCCTGGCCATAGACGATGTCTCACTCACCGCGCGGCGCATAAGAGACGACAGATAATAAACGTACCATAGATGTAGCTTCCACTATCTGCATAAACTACGTACCTATATAACCATTAATTGAGCTAGCTAGTACCTACTCAAAAATTTAATTAGTAACACATTTTAAGCAAAACGGGACCACTATTTTTGAAAACGATTTTCACTTTTAAAGCGTCCACAAATTCACATATCCAGTCAAAGCTTTTTAGGTTAATTTCGTATTCAAAGCAAAAAGTTTACGTAATTTTGTACCAACGAACTTATTACACACATTAGTAAATGAAGTACACGAAACTTGTCGACGTGACTTTGTAGCGGCGTGAAAGGTGTCGCGATATAAACCGCGTTTCGCTCTCACCGTAATGATACCCCAGTAAAAAGCGTTGCCAGACAACCACTCAACTTTGAGCAAATTACGGAAATTGTAGGCGCGTAATTACGTTCTAAAAATTTAATGATTAGACTTGCGTGTGTATAGACAAAGTTGAGTCGTTGCGGTTACTGCAGTTCGTGTTTACTGACGCACTCTAAACTGAGTTATTTTTAATGAAAATTGTGGTATAAAATTACTTTTAAGAGTGATGGCCTAAAACGGCTGAAAGTGATGTTTTGGATAAGTTAAATTAATATTTTTGGAACATGTAAATAAGATTTTAATTTTAGCTACAATTTTGGGCCATACAAATACATTGTCATCTACATTACGTTACGTCTTAAGTCTTTCTTCACATTTGGCATCCAAACAAGAACAACTTTGTATTTCCTTGTACCTAATTAGAACACAACCCACAAAACAGTTAATAACCTTAATTCGAACACACAAACAACGCCAATAAAAGCACAATATCTGCACAAATTGGTGTTGCAGCGTTTTCAAAGGCAAACGAACAGCGACTTCAAAAAGACCTGTCATTAAAGCAAGCCTTCCTTACTGCGGAAATTATTCTTTTGAGGGAAATTCGTCACCCCATTCATAGCGATTGCATTCGTGTGCGCAAACTGAGACGATTTAATTGCCTCTAATTGGTTGCCTATGTTGGTACTTGCAGTTCTAGAAATGGAAGCTATCAATCAATTAAGTCTTAGTATATGTTTGAATAGCCTGTCCTGCTCAATGTTATGGACGTCAAAGATAAATAGACGCCTTTGAGCAATGTTGTGTTAATTAAATGGATGTCGTTTACATGGAATGTTGCTGAATATAGTTTGATCAGAATGTTAATAGGTACTGCGGTGTTTGATGAGAGCATAGAATTAATGAAAAATCGCATTAACGATTTTACTTTTACTGGGACTGTTGTGGACCACTTTCAAATAGATATGAGTTGAATTTTTGCTGACCACCTAAAAATATGGTTACAGACAAAACACAGGCTATAATGTTTACTCGTAGCGCATTAATATTTTGTATTATTTAGATTCTATAATTTCAAAATTGGATTGTTTCCCATTGAATAGTGCCATAACTCAACTGTTAAGTCTTTTAAGCATAGAAAATAGGCCACAAAATATCGTGCACATTCCTCTTTCTAACCCCAAAAACAAAACTCCAGAGAATAAGAAACTGCATTTCAACTAATTACGAAGCGCTTTAGTAAAACCGACAAAAATGGCGGCCCCTCGAACACAAATTAAATTAGTCGGATCGGAAACCAAAATAACTCGAACGGTTCCGAGTTAGTTCAAGTTGAGTTGGAGTCAAGTATTAACGAAGAAGACCCTTGGAAACTATAGCAGTTTGACGCTTAACCAGCTTGTTCGAGATGTCAGTTGCTTGCAGTTGGCTCGAGTGTTTGCTCTCTGAATTTGAGTTTGTTGGGTTTGCAGCTTTGTGTTTAGCTTTTTAGCCATTGTTTTTAGTATGTTGTGTTAATTAAGCTCATTAACATTCTAGTGTTTCGTGTGATTACCTAGCTTGGCTATGCTAGTCAGCTTATTACATTATGTCACGCTTAAGTTATTATAGTAGTAGGACGTCCTCAGGCACGGTGGAGTGATGACTTGCGCAAGACGGCTGGCAGGAGCTGGATGCGAGTAGCCGAAAATCGATCTCAGTGGCGTGCACTTGGAGAGGCCTATGTCCAGCAGTGGACTGCGATAGGCTGATGATGATGATGATGAAGTTATTATAGGTGGCATGTGATGGGAGGTGTATTTAACTAACCGTTGATGACGCTAAGTAACCTTAATAGGTTAGGTGTTTTTATTTTCATTGTTTAGTCAGTTTATTTTGAAAAAAGTCTTTTGAATTATTTTATGTTCCTAGATGCTAAGACATTTATATCACATATTTTACTTTTCTAAGAGCCCAAACTGTTATCAACCGCTTATAAGTTTAGAGCCTTCCTCAAGTTTCAACCTCAACAGTCAAAAATTAGGCCGCCTTTCTAAAAGTACACACAAACAAATATTTCGTCCCCGAACTTAATTAGCAGACGTTTTATATAAACCTTTAGTCAACCCTCAGTAGTGACCCAGAAACCAGACGTCATGATTTATAGTCCTTCCTAATATGAGGTCCAGGACCTAAGTCCGAGTGACGTAATGGCAAATGGAGGGTTACTTTGGTCCAGTAGCTAGTAAACACAGAGAGTGTCTGGTTTATAGGTGTCAAGGAGTCTTACGGACTCCTAAAAATGGGTTAGAAAATACATATGTTTAGATTTGTGGATAGTAAGAAATGTTAGCTTTTTTGTGAAGGCTGTTTTTAGACGATCTTCTTTAGCTTAATTTTGTTATTAATTGGTCTAACAGATTGCTTTTAAAAATTTTCCAAAACTGTCATAGGCCGCCCATCAATTCTTTTCCAGGCAGATAAGGATTGTTTCCAGTAAGATGTTGTAGGTTTTTTAAAATTCTTAAAAATGATAATTATCTATTCTCACATCATAACACACAATATTATATGAAGATTTACCTACCTACTTCTGTATTAAAATCCATAACTTTATATAGTAACAATATTGGATATGCACCCACCAACAACAAAGTTGTGACAAAACGCAGTAAACGCCGTCGGAAAGTGCGATATTAAACGAACTTCTAACAGGCAAGTTGCAAATTGCACAACCTAACAACTAGGACCTAGTCGGATGTATATAGTTTGCACGTGTTAGGAGTTTTTGTAACAATAGCTGGGAAATATTAATATGTGCTGCTAGGTGTTTGCCGTGGTTTCTGCTAGTACCGTGAGGTAACACTTTGATGGAAAGACTTCCTCTAGTCAAAAAGAAATAATCAAATTTTTGTTATGAGCATTAATGCCTATGGAAATAGTGGAAGAGGACGGCCAAAGAAACGATGGATGGAGTGCGTCAAAGATGATATGAAAAGACCTTTACTTATGAGATGAAGTGAAATAGAGAAGTATAGAAGAAGAAGACATATATAAGGGTGAGAAATACAGATATTAAGGGTAAAACACTGGCACTCAGCTTCATCGAGTTGGACTAAAAGCGTATTTCCATATAGTTGGGAAAAGGCTAGGCTGAAAATTCTATTATATTAGATACATTTCTTAAAATAAATATTTTATAAAGAAAAAACATAGATATCAAGACAAATTGTCACTATGAATAGGGCCAGTAATACACAACTATGAAATATTTATCATCCATCACAAAGGGCGTGAGACTGGACAAAGACAGGATCGCTACAAGGCTAAGTATTTTGTTAGACCGAACAAAAGTAATACCTAGACTTGTGTTAGGCAGTAAATTGAGCTTTGTCTGACCTCGTGTACAATATGTTTCATAATAAACACACGTCACGGTTCCTTCACAGGTCTTGTCTTATAACTTTGCTGTTCTGACTGAAGTTGATGCCTTATACGCAATAGTATTTGTGTGTCCAGTAATTTGTTCATACATTTTAACGGTTTGGTGATAATATCATAGCTGCAAAGTTATTTGAAGAGACCTGTAAATTCTGTATTTTTTGTCTCAAAACACTAAATAGGCATGACGGTAAGAGACGTGATCTCCAAGGCCCTATTTGACATTACTTCGTCATTGGTGTGCCTCCGTATTAGTATTTATCTTATTCTTTTTTGGAATCATACTCGTACCTGTTATGTTACCTACTTAGGAGACACCAACCGTTTAACATTATCAAATGAATTAAAAAAAAAACACAAATTTGGACGTACATAAACCTCTAGGATAATATCATAATCCATTTGATTAGCTTTTAACATTATAAGAAATCTCTTACCACGGACTTAGATGATGTTTTTGACGAGAAAATCTCAAAGCTAAATAATACGTATTTGTAGGAGAGAGAATATTTAATTTATTTAATATAACGTGCAAAACTTTAGTAACGATTATGAGCACCGAGAAAGTAATAAATAACTGTGTACTATTGTGCACACAAGTGTTCGATATTATTTTGTTTATTATGAGTCATGTTTTAGGAAAATTAAATTCTATAATTATGCCGACTTTAGTTTTGAGACTTCATTTGAACCTGAAATTGACTGTAATGTATGTAACTGCTTATCGCAAGTAGGTACAAGTCTCCGAACGTACACATGTTTTGATAATGAGTGTACAAGTCTTTTGAATAATATACCTACGTAAGTGTAAGTAGACATTCTAAAACAGTACTCGAAGATTTGACAGTTATTATTTTATTAGTTAACCTTTTAACCTACCTCAAAGGTCGACATAATGTAGTACATTTATATATTCCAATGAATAATGACGTCACAAAAACTGATGTATCAAATTAGTAATGAATACCGCGCGGCTAGCGTCCATTTCAATGATTGAAACTGATTAACTCAATAATTTCGCTATGTAGCCAACATTTAATTAAGATTCATAATTAATTAATGCCAGTATATCGCGCTTTTGGTTGCACTTGATAATTAATGTGTTCGTTCATGTTATATTTCTTTAATGTAATTTTTTTATGATTAATTATGTTAATTAATATCTTGTGGTTAATTATGTTCTTCATTTTACTTAAATAATTGTGGCTTATTACTTTTAATTTTTAAAGCAAGTATTATTAATTTATTTTCATCAACATGTCTTGTTTCGATTGTTGTGCTCGACTGTACCGTCTCACTTCTAAGAGACGGGTACTAATATTACGTACATTTATGATAAAACTTTTGCAATAATTGTATTCTTTCTGTCTTCCATAATATTATAATATTTATTTCAGTCAAGAATACAGAAGTATTTTCATATCGCTTTTCTTGTACAACAGATATTTCAAATGTATTGCGAAGCTAGAAATTATTCAAGACTGAGTATTTTTATAGAACATCTTATTTTTATCTACATAGATTTAATAACGAATTTCTCACTACTAAAGACTTAGTTTCAAGTTAATCCGATAAGGAGTTCAATAACCAATTACCATATGGGCATCCAATGTCTATGTCTGGATATTGGGTACCAATTGATCGTAATATGACACCATTCTCGTTAGGCGTCTATATGGCCCAGATCAAATCATTACTTAGTATACAAAAGAAAGTTTAGTTTACAATTACTCTAAAATTAAAATAAAAGGTACATTATCATTAACAACATAAAAATGTACAGTTACACAGTTACTTTATGGTACTTTTTACTGTTAATGTTAATTACAGGTTAAAAGTAGGCATGTCATGATCCATTGTAATGACACAGATGGGACCCATAATTACAAACAAAATCCATAAAAAGACATCAACCATACATTGTAAAATTCGTCAAACTCCCATTAAAAACACCTTTATTATGGCGGTATTATGTTTCAATACCGCGACGCCGGTCCCTCGCGAACATAAAACGGATAACACCGGTCAATGTTCGTATGTTTCTAACGATTATTGCGCGACAACGGTGCAAGTATTATTTAGTTTAACTAGCTTGGTAACGCTGTTTTACCTGCCTGTTTTTGTTGGGAGTTAGGGACATCCGAATATATAGGTATGAAGTTTAACAATTGCCAAGCCTTTTCCCAACTGTATGGAGTCGGCTTCCCGTTTAACCAGATGCAGTTGAGTACCACTGTTTTACATGGAGCTATCTGACTTCAACCCATTTCGATGCCCCTTACTGAGACTCGTCATATTGTCTTGTTTCTGAGACCCTCCCGCCAATGATATCTATCAATTCAACTTGCCTTTCCGAACCACCTGAAAATTTTTATAATTTATAAATAATTGTAGGAAATTATTCTCTAAACAAACAAACTCTTCACCATTTATGTATATTACTAGCTACAAAATAAACAAATGCCCCCCCAGTATTCCACAGTATTCGCTCAAGTAACAACTCCCTAGTTATTGTATCAGCCATTAATTTAGCATAAACAGAAACACGATAACGCGTTGATAGATCATTGCACGTTTGTTTTGGCAATAACCAGAATTAATTTCAGTCATTATGCACCTATATTAAATGTTTAAATGAGATTGATATTACTACAAAATACATTATCAATTACGATTTTTTTGCTGCTGTTTGTAAAAAGGATTTCAGATTTTTTCGGGGTAAAAAACCGCGTTGATGTTAATGATACTTAATAATTATTATGCCATGAAAAAGGCCGATAATTATGAAATAAGAAGATATTATTAAGAGGGAAATAATTAAGAAGATCATGTTTTTACTTTGATTGTAATGCCATTGAGACCAACAGTAGTTATACTATTAGCCTGGAAACCGAGTAGCGTGAGTTCGATTCCCATCTATTGCACTACATTTATTTTGATTTTTTCCAATCATTCAAGAAATCTAATATTTAAACACTATTTTCTACTTTGTAATCGGTATTTATGTTATAAATCTGAAGAGTTTGTTTCTTTGAACATGCTAGTCTCAGGAATTATCCATATCCAACCGATTTGAAAAATATTTCAGATTTAGCCAGCCCATTCAAGGAAGGCTATAGACTTTTTGAAGGCGCGTAGTAGTTCCCATGAGACGCAGGTGAAACCGCCAGCTGAAGCTAGATACATAAATTAGGCGACAATAACCAACTAATAAACAATTAATAATATTATGGAGATTAATAGATTAAGATCTGTATTTGGCCAGGCTATCAATAGAACACTTAGTTAAGTTCAACAGCAGTTCAAACGGTTATTGAAAGGCTGTCTTAAGCCTCGGAGCTCACTTAACCTAATTATATAGTGTTTAGAATATTGATATCCGATTTCTAGTAGATAGCATACTACTTATTTCCTACAGTTTCAACTGCGTGTTGGACAAAGGTCAGCTAAAAGCTTCCCTGATCCAGTTTCTATACCACATCATCACACTACGTTAATCTTAGTTCGAAAGAAAGTCACAAAGCATTATTATAATGTTAAAAACACGTTAAACGTGCCTACCAGACAAGGCATAATTTTTCCCAATTTCCTTTCAGTGTATAAAGGCAATTTTTCACACAATATTTATGTACAAACATAGTCAAAAAACAAAGCCTAGGAAAGCTTCAGTTCATCGCTATCGAAGCCTCCTAGCCGACAATCAATAACTTGAAAACGTGTCTTTCGGGAAAATAAACAAAAAACCGGCTAAGTGCGAGTCCTACGTCGTACCCGATCAGTTCCGTACCTTTATTTATTAAAAAGTAAGAAGTAAAAAATTACAAGTTTGTTATACAGAAGCTCACTATAAATATTGTCTTTTTTGTTCCTATATAGAGGCAACAGAAATACATCAATTTCATCTCCATCTATCATGGGTCATGACTATTCACGATACAGCCTAGTGACGGATGGAAGCAAGGATGGATAGCGGTGTCTTACTAAAAGGGTCCCGTTTTAACCCTTGGGCACGGAACCCTAAAAAGGCACATTTTATGATGTTTACGGATTTTATCTTTTTGTCTTCACTCCCACAAGACACATACAGGCCTAGTTTATAAGAGAACCTTCGAAATGTTATCTCAAAGTGAAAAGCTAAAGAAATCTTTATTCGTAATTGAATTGAAGATTAAGATGAATACGACTGCGAATTCTTTTCATTAAGTAATCAAAAAGTCTTTAGAATTTTATGTATAATGGGGTTATTTGAGATAATTTTAAGGATCATCAGTTTATTAATATTTTTGTGAGTTAATTTGATGAGGTTTAATGATGAGATTATTGCTGATAAAGTTATTTTGACTGAAAAAACTTCATCTACGTAATATCCGTTTTGAGAAATATATTCCGAGCAACTCACAGTTTAACCTTTCCCTGCTTAACCGACCTTGAAAAAGAGGTGTAATATGAACATTATTACCGTACAAAGGGCCTGGCAACACGTGTGAGCTTACCATAATTTCGTATCTACGTTCAATTTGTTCCACGATATAATACTGAAATATTGATTTTCAGTCGATCTAGTCTGAAAGCCGGCCAGGGAAAGGGATTATGATAAACTACGATTTTACATGTTTCTATTGTTTTGTTTGAAATTCTATTTGTTGAAGCCGGCTTTTGTTCTGTTGCGGTTCACGCTTTACTACTTTTTACAGAGAATGAAATTATTGCTTACTCGGTAAACATTTGAACAGTGGCTATACTGTGTAGTATTTTGGTACTCATTTTATTTGTATTTTTGGTTTTCTACACTGATTAGCATTCAACAATATTTATTATATTCTCAAATAAAATAAACTCAAGAATAAAATAATTTCGTTTGCAGTAAGCTACTTGATGATTTTATTTTTAATCACAGTCTTAACAGTTCTTAAAGATAATAATCATTAAACACAGCAATAAGTTAATATTAATCCGTTAAATTCCGGAACCGGATCAATAAACGGTCCGGTTATCAGGCGGCGAGATCAGAGGTAAAGCCATTTATAGCCATTTGAAGCCATTAGAGGTAAGGACAGCGCAATAAAATTGTCAAGTACACTACCTGGAGTTTTCTACACGGTTTTAAGAACTAACTTGGACGTTTTATACGATATGTTCTGCTATAATGTGTGGAAAACGGTTCGTCTGTTTGTTTGTCCATACATTTTTAGGATGTATTTACAGCAGATGTCTTTGCGAAGAAGTCATCATCATCAGCTAAATCTGTTTCAAAATTAAAATACGTTGTGTACTGGTACCAGAACTTTAAGCATTTTTATATTTTAAAGGATTTGTTAGTGCAATCTCTTTTTGAAATCGGTGATTAATAATTGTAATGATGCGCAATGGGGCCTTACTACTATGTCCACTTCTTAGTCCATGAATGGATTGAGCCAAGAAACGTATTATCTTAGAGGATTTAGGTAAAATAAGATAACAATGCTTCATCTCAGATTGTTTTTAAAGGTTTTTTCCCAAAAGCAAACAAACCCAGGGGTAGCAACAAATACACCACAAAGTGCCATTTATCAAAACATTTAAACTTTTAAATATAACAGTTTCAAATCGAGTATATTCTGCTGAGTTAAAAGTTAGGCGGTATCGGGTCCCAAAGTTAGCGATATAACAATAAGCGGGAACGAACGTTGTTCAACAAGCCATCTAATGGCGATGTCGAGTTTAGCTATCAACTATACCAGTTCATATTATGTGTCTACTTAGATAAAGATTTTTAAGGAGTTCGCCATACTTTCAAACTTACTTTAAATATAGTAAAGGTGAAGAGTTTCTTTGTTTGGACGGGTTGATTTCAGGAAATACTGGACCGATTTAGAAGCTTCATTTATCAAGATATGCAGTTGCTCCATGTAAAACAGTGGTAGGTACACAGCTGCATCCTTTAAAACGAAGAATTTTAACTAACTAAAAAGTTGGGAAAAATGCTGGGCAGACGATGATGTATTTTATACATAAAATACACAATAGTCACACACGATAAAATTCAATATAACTTCATTTAACGAAAAACATATGTTATAAAAATCCAACATGATAGTTCCCTATATCCATTAACAGTCGTAGACAAGCTTTTACTTTTTTATGAACACTCAAAGGAAATTGAATTTATCCGGTTAAAATATAGCTGTAACAAATACATAAATAAACTGGGCTATTCATTTGCTAAGAGCATTACACTATGTTTTTGTGAAAACAACTAAACTATAAATAATAGTGTGTGTGTCTATATTGATAGGAGCTTTCTATGTTTTGTTTTAAAGATGTGTGAAAATTAATTTGAAAATAACATACGGATAGGAATTTAAGAATTCCTACTATATACTTACTATATAAAAATATATATTTATAATTTTTCCAGCATATTCACTCATAGTGTTGGAACTTTTTAACTTCGATAAATGGACTGTCGATTATGTACGGAATTTTCCAAATCGGGCCAGTTGTTGCTGAGATTACCGCTTTCAAAGTAAAATACTCCTCAGATTTATAATATCAGTTTAGATGTCTAAATTATTCAAGGAGAAACCTATAATTACAAAATGTCCTCTTTAGGGTCAATTCACACTGAAAGAGCAGCGGCCGGCAGCGGCCGGCAGCGGCCGTAATTGCAAGGGATTGAGCGTGAGCGCGGCGGGCCGCGCGGCGCCGCGCGGCGCCGCATCGCGCCGCGCTCTTACATTTTCCGTGCTCTTACGGCCGCTGCCGGCCGCTGCTCTTTCAGTGTGAATTGACCCTTAATCTGAGATCTTATTACTAAGGTCTGAGCGAAATATGGCGATAATACCAAGAATAGATCAGAAATAGAGTCTGAATAGACGAAGATATATTAATTTATTTATGTTCTCTTTGATCTAAGCATAGTAAGTCAAGTGATGTCGTTTACTCGTAGGCAGGTGTTATATATCAAAAATGAATTTTACTTGAATGTCAGATATTTCTGTCATCAAAAGAACTTTTCCTCTTCCAGGTTTCAAGTTTCCTTTATGTCAAAGGAAACTTGAAACCTGGAACCAGCGTATAGCTTTTCAAATGACAACTGAGAGAACCTGGAACCCACCATTTTAACGTGCCTTCCGAAACACGGTGGAACTTATTAGGATAAGATGGATACCACATCTATGGTTTTGAACTAGCGCTCGGGGTATTGTTTAATGAGTCATTTTGCAATACATATTCTGTAATATACCCATTATACCTATACCAAACCAATGTATAAAACATTGTTGAAAGGTTCTTCTATCCTATAGACAGACATGTGTTGCTGGGGAGTTTGTTGCGCCACTTCTCCTTCGCAACAAAAACACATAAAAAGTGGTGAGGGGTGGGCATTTTGGGGGCTGTCTATTGTTAATTTTGACGTCCAAAAAGTGCTGTTTTTCAGCCAAGATTGAATAAATGAATTTGAAATTTAAAACATGAATAACCAAACTATTCTCCTAACTGATTCAGAAAGTCAACTATTCCAGTCTGAATTTCGACCTAGACATTAGACACCTGACTTGTCACTAACAGCCTAACAATAAACAGAGCTACATGGCATCCTTACCAGCCACAATGGTGCCCCATTATCACTCCCTGACATTGAGATACCAGGACAGCAGCAAATATCCGGAGTAGGAGCGAGCCTTGAATACGTTATGATATTGTTGCCAACCCTCAGCTATGAATTTATTATTGTTTGCAAACAGTATTGTTCTCGATGGCTGTGCCCACAATTTTGTGTTTAACCTATTTCGTCTGTTTGTTGTTGAAAGGTATTTTAGTTGGTGGGTTTTTGTTTTGGAATATTTGTGTGGTAGATGGCGTGATGATTGCCGATGCCTTCATATTTTTTTACATTCTCTACACTAAAGGAGCTCGTGGTTAAGTTACAGAATCAAGGGTCAATCGATCCCGTGGATGGGTGAACATCTTGTCATGACAAATTCTACCATATTTCGGTATGTTAAAGGTGGTTCTCAGCTGTCGTTTAATCAAGTTGCATATGTCAGAAGTTAAAAAGCCTGATAACGTCAAGGAGTATTTTGTCGCTAAAAAACTAGGCAGATAATAACACCCTATTCTTTTTCAGTGTGAACGTGCGTAATATCAATCTTTTCCCACTTTTAACATCTCTCTATCGCATTTATCTTCGACCATCGAGTTTTAATAATATGTAACAGTATTGCAATTGATATCTGCGCCGTAGGCTAAACCCCCGGCTTATTGATGGCAGACCAATCAATTTGAGGTTACGTAAACGATGCTCTATAACATCTGTTCGCATTCCCAGACTGTTTCAATTTATTGTTAAATAAATATTCTATTGTTAACTGTTTTTGTTATACAGTAAAATGGTTGATATGCATGTTCTGTAAATTTTCGTTTGGATATTATGGTGTTAAAGTCTAAGCCCGACGATAGCGTAAACGTCAGTTTTATTTACAAAACTGCGTACTTTCTTTGAAAATGAAAATTCTTAGTAAATGGTTATTTTGAGAAAACTGACGTTTATCTTGTAGGTGAACTTGGGCTAAAGTTAGACAATCTGCAGCCTACACGTTTGTTGTACGTCACGTTAATGCGAGTATAATTGTTTGATTAAATTCACCGCGTAGCAAGAGCAAGTTTCTATCATATTTTGAGTTTATGTTGTAGTAAACTTCGTGCTAGATACTATTTTTTTAATTTTGTAATCGACTTCAAACTATAAATTATATTTTTATCAGTCTTTTATTGTCAGTGAGTTTATCACTAAATTCAACATAGAATTCCTGACCGATGAATTTCGTGTTTTTGGAATTCACTTTTTTCGTGGCGTTTTGACATTTGCAGATCTAATTAGATTTTGGTTAGGGTACTTAAGGTACTTTACTTACTGCCTCATCGGCCTCAGAATATTTTTTTTTTCCCACGTCACAGTATAAACTGCGATGCTTTTAAAAATTGTTATCACGCGACTACGGGCCATAGGTTGTCCCAGCCGTAGATCATACGACAATGCCAAGCCTGGCCATTCGGTCCAACTGACCCCCATCACTTATTTTAGTGATTAATGTCTTGATTTCTTTGTACTTTTTGGCTTTTTAAATGTCAAAAAAAATATTAGGTTGAGCTTAGTCTATATTTTTTTGTCCGATCTAGTTTGGCATGGAACCTACACTACAAATTAGAGAATAATACACATCTGAAATATATCTACGGAAAAAATATATAACATTAAAATTATATAGGATTGTGAAGTTTTCCTCGTTCACAAATCTTTTGTTATCGGTAACAAAGGTAAACATCTGTGTTTTGTTTGTAAGGTGTCGGTTTACAAACAATCAACCAGTGTTACCGAGGAGTATCGCGTTACTTGGTGTTACTTGGTAACTGGGCTGCGAAGGTCACAGTTGTTTTGTGTGAAATACTTCAGATGCAGTGAACAATACCACTGAAAATCGTGAAAAAATAGGTCCAAAAAAAAAACTATAAAAACTATCGGTTTAGCCCAGACTCCACCTGCATGTCGATTCTATAAAATATCACAACTCACTTCGACATCACTCTCACTTCGACTTCGATCTAAAGGTAGAATTCCGTGGACGCGACAATAGTCAACCTATGAAAATGTATGGCACCGTTGCCGAGGCCCGTGACAGTCGCGCGCGGCCGACGAATTTCGTAAGCTGCTCGCGGCATTGTTAACAATTTAATTCTGGTTTTACTAAAATTCTATAGATGTTATTAAGCGCTAGACCATGTTGAGAAGCGTACGGCCGCCAGCGGCTCACGAAATTCGTCGTCCGCGCGCGACTGTCGCGGCCCTCGGCAGCGGTGCCATACATTTTCATAGGTTGACTTTTGTCGCGCGCGGCTGCGACAATCGCGACCCACGGAATTCTACCTTAAAGTTTCGTGATTGACATTGTCAAACTACACTAGCGCTACACTATCGAGCGTGTTGACAAGTTGAACTAAATTAAAGTCGAGATTTTGACAGATCTGCCAAAATCTGTCTATCTATAGGGGAGGTAGGGGAGAGATGGGCAGTTGGGAGACATGATCAAATCAGATTAAAAGGGGGGGGGGGTCCTTTTATTCTGATTTGATCATAGTTTTTTTTTTTATTGGGTAGTTTACGTTACCGACTGGTAACGGTGTTCATCCATAGACTATCTGTCATTTCTGTGAGTTGTCAAGAACAAACACTCGTAAAAGTACTTAAATATTTTGTTGCGGTTTCGGATCGTTATAAAGAGAAAACTAATGAAAGGTATGTGTATTTTCTATTATTAATGATTGATTGTCAAAATCTCCAGTTACGATTATAGTAAGTCGATGCAATCCACACCTATTATACCTCTAGAAGAGGTACTACAGCAATAGTTTATGGGCCCCACGTTTTTATTTTAGTCTAATATGACCGGGACCACCTACGTAGGTTGACAGGTAAGTAACTATTTTTTATTTTCTAGTTTTCAGTGCACATAAGATAAAACCGTTTTACTTAAGTTTTTTTACCGATTTTTTTTTTTATAAACTAAGTCAAAAGTGTCCAATGCTCCCTATGGTAGGGAGGCTTGGACATACCATGTAATGTATAATTTGTAAATTTTTGTTCTTCTTCTTCAGTGAAAATTTGTGAGGTTATAAATCTGCGCTAAAAATCCTTTACAGAATCTTGTTTCAGGTACCGTTGCCAACTTGATCTAGGGACTCCATATTTATCAGCTGTTAATTTTATTTTTTAACCTTTTGATACCTCTTGTATTGCTCGTTATATTAAATCTTTAGGAATTTCCCGTCGCAAACCATTCTTTTTAACCCCCGACGCAAAAACGACGGGGTGTTATAAGTTTGACGTGTCTGTGTGTGTGTGTGTATGTGGCATCGTAGCTCCCAAACGGATGATCCGATTGTAATGCGGTTTTTTTTGTTTAAAAGGAATGTCATTCGGGAGTGTTCTTAGCTATGTTTGGTGGAAATCGGTTCAGGTCTTCAAGGTCATCAGCTCGTTTGTTAGGTGTGATAGGAATGTTACACGCTCAGTTTACTTGCAAGCATATGTGGGATCTAAAATTTGAAATACTAATGTCTTCTGGAACCACTGAGCTGGTCTGCTATTAGGACACGAAGATAGGTAACCCTGAACTGCCTTTTAGTAAACCCATCGAGTTTGGGCTCGTTTAATTTGTCTTGACTAGTTTTCTTCATGTTTCTAATTGACGAGAACCTAATTCTGGAAATGGGATGTGGCGGATGAAACCCTAGAATGATATATAACCCTGGATCAACAAAGGTCCATCTTTATTGTTTCTCAATCTGTGCAATTCTCCCAGAGCCAGTTTGTCATGAGGATTGTTAAACAGCTTCCTTTGGCTAAGATCGCATATAGCGAACCCATCATAAAAAGAAGGAAACATTAAGGAGCTCCTTTAAAAATCCCTGAAATAAAATTATAAATTAAAAAAAACCCCCGACCCAAAAAAGTACGCAATTATTATGACAAAATGTTATAAACGATAAACCCTATAAAAAGCAAAAAGTAACTTTAAACACTACGTAAGTACCAACTAAAGCATGTCAGACTAAACAAAATTTTGACGTGTCGACGGTTTTATTTAAACCGTTTAAATATCTCGTAATGTTGAAACTGATTGTAATTTTTAGGATAGCTCTTTGATTCTATCTAGCCAAACATAAGAAATGGCAATAAAAGTTGATTATCTGTAAAATCTGATTTTTTATGCAATAAATGTGAAAAAGTGCCCATCGCTCCCCTACCTCCCCTAAAGTATGAAATGACATTACGAATCGAAGTGAAATGCGAGTTGTTGATCGAGTTTTATAGAATCCCAATACTGAGCGTAGAACTCTTAATTCAAAAAGTTAATTGTGTTAGACGTTTAAACTGTTCTCCATGCCTAAGATTATTGTAGATTATTGAAAGATTATAACTGAAATCTCTTTAGCCCTTAGTAATTTAATAAAACCCAATCACCTCCCACCTATAAAATCAGCGTAACAATTTTCGCTAACATCAAAGAGTTTCAATCAAACTTAACGATTACGCTTAGAATTAGTACACTTTAATCTCAGTAAGAACGTTACCGTAATAAATGATAGTAGTAACCAATTTAGCGATTACTGAGCGCTGACGCCCCGTGTCTGAACGCGTCTAATTTTGATTGAAGACGCCGCTAATATCTCGGCCTAGATTGAGGAGGTTAGCTTATACCTGGATGTAATAGCGTTACCAAAAGATGAGATACTGGGTGAGTGATAAGCTATTTTGGTAAGTTTAAAGTGAATTAAATGCGTAAGTAACTCTTTTCCTGTCGTATTTTCATGCCAAAAATACTGATGCAATAATAATGAAATGTAGAAGTACATAGTCTAGAGCCTGAAGAAGGACACAATCTAGTTTTTCCCTTTGAGGAAAGTAGTTCTTCGAGGGACGTGAGGAAACTACAGGCAACACCTAGTATAGTAAAACATACCTACATAGTATAAGTATGGATAGGAAAAACTAAAGTTATGTCTAAGTAAGCCTTAACACAGACAAGATAATCCTAAAATACAAGTTTGTCTGCGAATTTGTTAAATAATTAGCAACAAGAGGAAATTACTTAATAAGGTCCAAGATTCTAAGTGCACCGTTGACCAGATGTTACTGTAATAGACATGGACACGCAATTTCCTCTCTTATTTCCTTGTGATAAGGTTGGTTATTGCATGGCTGAGTTTAGTACTGTTATCATTAGCTGAAATGAGATGACAGTGTCTAGTTGTAAGTAAAGATAATCGGGTCCTGTTTATAGTTTCCTACATCTGATTGCATGAGGTTTAAGTGCTGTGATTACAGTATTAATTATGTGATTAGTTATGTTGGCAATTGCTAGGTTCTGGTTGATACAGTCGTAAAAGAGAAGTTAGTGGAAGTATGAACATATTCGCTATGTCTGAGTCTTACCAAAGGCAAAGCAAACCGATAGTTGCTTTGGTAACTAGGTTGAGGTAAGTTAGGCATTTGCTCCAGGTAAAACACTGGTACTCCGCTGCATCTGGTTAGTCTGGAAAAACAACCCGAACATGGTTGAGAAATGGCAAGGCAGATGATATTATTCTGTAGGATAAGATGTCTGTTTTAGAATGTTAAAGTTGCAAATTTTACGATCTACTTCGTCGTTTACAGAGAAGACCAACATTTTAAAAGCGGAAATATTTTACAAAATTGTATTTAAAAGTAACAAAATATAATTCTATTTTCACGGTGCTGACATAGGTAGTGAAGTAAACATGTTTCCATTAATATCTTTATTCGAGTTTGACTTAGAAATTGCAAGCAATTTCAGTAATGGACTCACAAATGTTGTCATCTTTACAAGTTCTAACATTATAAGATGTGTATGTGTATTGAAAGTTGTGAAAAGCGTGACTTTCTGCCCCAGCGGGCTAGGAACTCCAATGCAGAGATTGTGAACATTTTCTGCAAAATGTGCGTGTTCGAGAAAAATATTTTTATTTCAGAGAACACTATTGTGTGTGTGCTTTTGTATTTTGAATTTAAACGCCCGGGATTGTTTATATTGTCCCTAGATATGAAGTTTTCTAGGAAAATATAATAAAGTGAACCTTTAGGTATATCGTATTTTTTATTATTGTAATAAATCTGAGATAGATCCAAATAACTAGAACATAAATATAATTTAACTTTTCAAAAATTATTTGGGAAGATACTTGTTTCTATTGAATATAGTTACATACTTGTTAGTGAAATTCCAAGTACCCATGTAATTTTTGTGGCATACTGCAAATATGTCTTTACTAGGTGTGCCATCTCTGTATAACTTTCGGTTCAGAAGGGTAGAAAGTAATTCATACAGGAAAGGGTATTCCGTGACCTCCATCAAATATACCTGAGATGAATAAGATTACGTTAAAGGGTACTTTTATTTGCAAACATTAAGTCTTTTATGTAGCCTCGAAACATAAAACTACGGAGAGTATTATGTATGGCTACCAATTTTGTCACATCACCAGTAAGAACAATCACCTTAATCTATGACATTTTTTTTCTTGCTAAGTTAGGACATGCAAGAGTTTTTAATGAAAATGCAAGAATTTTATTCTTATGCAGTAGCCGCTTGACTTTGAGTTAACTCCGCTAGACTTGAAGTTGCGTTCTTTTCTCATGCTTTTAACAGCTTCAGCAATTGGGTGCTCAATAACTCAACACCTCGGGACGCGGGTAAAACTTCAAGAAGCTGCTAGTACTTTTATAAGATTACTTCTTCAAAATCAAAAGGAACGTCAGCACAGCAAATCGTCACGCAACCCTAACTTAGAAAGCTAATATCCCGTCACTTTAACACCCCCACAACTCACAACTCAGTCAGCATCACTGCCATTATGTCGACAACATAAATATCCGCGCACATCAAAACAATGCTGCCATTATGACGAACAAAGGCTAAGTTTAGCGCTGTTTAGCGTTATTTAGTGCTATTTAACGTATTGTGCGAGATTTAGTGGTTATAGGCGCGACGTTCATATGGAGACCGCTTGTTTCTAAGGCGGATTAGAGTTTGTTGAATAAAATTGAGATTGGTGTGTCCGTGTGAATGCACTGTAAGTGTCAGGTAAGAAGTGTAAGGTTTGATTTCAGATTGTAATTATAGAGGTAGTATTTCAATTTATATGTAGCTTTAGAAAGTTATAAACTTTGCTATCTGTGGGTGCATTGATAAACACTAGGACCGACTGAAACCACTACTTGGTCACAAACATACGAATAAATATCGTTAAACATGATTGTCCTTTCAATTTCAATCAATTCATTTTATTAAGTGAGTAGGCAGACATAGGTACACAAGCTAGCATTTGACTAAAAATCTTATCAATTTAAGTTCTCTTGTACCATATCTAAAAGACAATGCGACAGTAAAGCTCTAGTCACATGCCAATCGCCTGTCATCAACTGCATAGGGGTTGGTTTCTAATCTGACTGGATGCAGCAAAATAAAAGAAGTTACTACGTCTCTGCAAGAATCAAAGAAGTTATAAAATAGTGCAGTAGTACCTAGTCCTTTTTTTTGATAAAATTATTGCTATTATATTTCTCTTTACCCTTAACTACCCAGTATACTAGTGTAACGTAATTGACCAGTAGTGTCCAACAGACTCATTACCCTTACCAAAAAGAAGAAAGTTCTAAATTCTTCTTTATTGTCGTAGGACAGCATTCATTTTACAAAAAAAACCTGCTTCAAACTTTCTTCAGACACTATTTACCAAATCTAAAACAACTGTAAAGTCCTTGAAAATTATAGTACACGATAACATTTAACCGGTTTCCTTGTACAAAAACCCAGTGCAATAGATACCGTAGTGCTAAGTTATCTGCTGCAGTAACCTTGGCAGAACGCCCGCTGATAGCCCGAAGAATGGAAGACATGAGAATATTTAACGAGGAAAGATAAGGGAAATGTATGCAGCGGTGAAATGAGTAAGAGCTTTCAAGGTGGTTATTGAGGTAATTGAGGGTTTTGAAGGAATATAGAGGTTAAATTTTCAGAAAATATAAAAAATACCATATGAAAAATTTTGTTACACTATAAAGTATTTTAGAATCCATTAGATAGATTGTGTACATCCATTTTTCAACGAAGCTTTTAATAGTATCCAATTTAATGTCACTCACACAATAACACTTTATAACTATATTTAACCCAATTGTCCATGTCAAACGTGCACTTTCGTCATACAATTTATTCCTTGTTCAATTTTCAAAACAAAAATCCCTCAGCTAGATACAATATCAATATCAAACTACCTGTAGTTACCCCTATCTTCAAAAAGCAACATCTTTCCTATCTCACGTTGTACGTACATTTCTAGGTATAAGCGAACCCGCAGTATCGCACAATGGCCGTGTGTAATTGTTTTGCTAAAACGCAAAACGTGTTAATTTCCCGGCGGCGCACAAAAGAGCCAGATAGCATTCATCTGGCGACGCGATAACGCCGACAAAGTGCTTCACGAGAGGCCAACATGCCACAGTAGAGGTGATACAGTAATATAACTCTGTGTAATCTATACTAATATTATAAAGCTGAAGAGTTTGTTTGTTTAAATCTCAGGAACTACTGGTCCGATTTGAACAATTCTTTCGGTGTTAGATAGCCCATTTATCGAGGAAGGCTTATAGGCTTTTTATCCAGGTTTGTGCAGAGGGGCTATAGGCTTTTTATCCCGTTCCCACGGGATACGGGTGAAACCGCTGGCAGAAGCTAGTTTGTTTAATAATTGTTCTAGAAGCGTTACTCTGGTGATAGTTTGGATCATTCATGAAGATGATCATGCAAAATAATGTATGAACATATTTCGGCGTAACTTATTACACAGATAAACCAACGTTCAAGATTGTTCGTTTGACAGACAAAACAGATTGAAGAAAAATTAGGGTGTATTTAATGTGTTATAGTAGGAAGCCTAACTGCCTAGTTGGTCTAGCTGTCGCAAGTGCGGATGCTGAGCACGAGGTCTCGGGTTCGATTCCCCAGTCGGGCCGAAATAGCTTTGTAGGTTTTTGTAGACTTTTGCAAAGCAGCCCGGAGCCTCGTCCCGGAGCTTTGTCCTCTCCTCTAAAAACTAACTTTGCTGTGCCCTGTGCCCGACAGGGTCCATCATTGTTTCTTTTAATTTTACCCTCTAATCATAATTTTAATCTAATCAGCCTGTACATATTATGGTTTGCAATAAAGTTATTGAGTACTAGCCGTTTTCCCGCGGTTTCACCCGCGGCCCGTGGTAACTACTGCCCGTACCGGGATAATATATAGCCTATATTACTCGTGGATAACGTAGCTTTCGAATGGTGAAAGAATTTTTAAAAACTGTCCATTAGTTTTTGAGCCTATTCATTATAACCAACCAAACAAACAAACAAACAAAGTTTTCCGCTTTATAATATTAGTATAATTGGTGTTTGATACACCCGTGCATCGGAGAGCACCTAAATTCGTCACCGTCGTGTTGGATTGTCTTCCCATCGGGTTATGAGAGTGAAGAAATAGTGAGTGCACCTGTGTCTGCGCAAATGCTTGTGCACTATAATATGTCCTGGTAGCTAATCTCTTCACACGAGAACAGCCGCAATAGCCGATAATCGGCTAGGAAAACATCACCATGTACTCGCTATGTACTAGCCTTATGTACTCGCTATGTATTAGCCCTATGTACTTGCCCTATCTACTAGCCCTATGTACTAGCCCTATATATTCGCTATGTATTAGCCCTATGTACTTGCCCTATCTACTAGCCCTATGTACTCGCTATGTACTGGCCCTATGTACTAGCCCTATGTACTAGCCTTATGTACTCGCTATGTACTGGCCCTATGTACCAGCCCTATGTACTAGCCCTACATACTCGCTATGTACTAGCCCTATGTACTAGCTCTATATACTAGTCCTATATACTTGCTATGTAATAGCCCTATGTACTAGCTCTATATACTAGTCCTATATACTTGCTATGTAATAGCCTTATATACTCGCTATGTACTAGGCCTAAGTACTCGCTATGTACTAGCTCTATGTACTAGCCCTATATACTCGCTATCTACTAGCCCTATAAACTCGTTATGTACTACCATTTTAACACACTACAATATTTTCATTTTTTATTAAGTGGTCTTACTGTATTAGCTCGACTACATAAGAACACAAAGGTAAATAACGTCGGACATCGCTTTGCTTACAGTTCAGGACACTTGCAGCTTTCTAGACATTACACGTTTAATGTCGCCGTCTGATACCGCGCACAATGTAGCAGCTAGCTCCAGGACTTTTATCACGGATCGACGGGGTCATGGTTTATAGAAAATATCGAATTTTCAGCTATATTACAAGAAAATTGAGGAGGAAGAGTGTAAATTGCTTTGCAATACAGAAAAAAAATTGTTATTACTGCCATTTTATCGTCTTACTGCTGGGCACAGGCCTCCTCTAACACGGAGAAGGATTGAGCATTAATTGACCACTAACTAATATATTAACCACGCTTGCTCAATGCGGGTTGGGAAGAAAGGTGCCTGTTATACAAAAAAAAAACTTTTGAAAGACTGTGGTTAACTTAAAAAATAAAACAATGATTAATACGATTTTCAAGTACACAGCAATTCACCGCACAAAAAAAAATCTTTGTTTTCTTTCCCAAATTCGGAACTGATTTCGACTCGGACTTGGCAAGTTTTTTGTTAAAGCCACAACGTAAAGTCTGTACCAGACTGACCTATTTCTACGTAACCTGCAATATTGTACGGTGTAAAATGCATTTATTGTTTCTGCCTAGAGTGGATTGCTACGGCGTAGCTTTCCAAACGCTACGGCGTAGCAATATTCTATAGCTGTCTATTCACCATGAAAATCGCATTTTCATATTGTTTGGGTGTGTTTATGTAAGTAACAGTTACTTTTAGTCTTGTAATTGGGAAAGATGCTCTATGATGCCTACAAAGTGAAACGGCTAAGCCGGAGTGGATGAATTTTCTTTACAGGTTGATAGAAATCTGACGAATGATAAGTTAGTTTTTAGAGATAAAATTTTGTTAAAAACATATGTAATATAAAGTGGTACAATATTACTTTCTTTCTATATGCAGAAAAACTAGTTCTCTAAAATTAAACCTGAATCAATTACTATGGTCAGCGAATAAATTTCGAAATATATCTGCATAAATAAACAGCAGATTGTTAAAAACATCTGTTACCATTTGTAAGCGGTCTAACACTTAGGTCGTACTTAATAGAAAGAAATTGAAACTAGTTCGTTCAGTTTATTTCTAACCAATCAGCTGATCATCTGACTGAGCAGATCAATTAATTGATAACTCTCTGATTAATGCTCTTTTAATGTTAACGCTCTTGATTTTTATCGAAATTTAACTAAGCTTTTTCTAGATAAAGTTTTTGTGTCAACTATTTTCATTTATAAATAAAGTTTCAATAAAATTGCTGTATATTTTAGAGTATTCGGGTGAAAACTACAACGACAATGCATTCATAAGTTTTTCAGAAATAGATGTTAAATAAAAAAATAAAAACATTTTTTTCATGATAAAAAGTACAACATACACACAAACCGCTTGAATGTTAAAATTATATTTTTATCCGTCGCACAAAAACAATTTATATTTTTGTAATTTTAGGCTTTAATTAACATACAACTTTAATTAACAGACTAATATATCCCTACCTCCAATTTTGAAACCAAAACACAAGCTACTCATATAAACCTAATACTAAATCTCCCAATACTAATAAAGTACGTCCTTTTGGATGAAACGGGAGCTGTGACGTCATCAAATAAGGCCGGGTCAAGCTTGACCGTATGTCGCCTTACTTGATAAGTCACGGTCAAGGACGGCCACAAAATTTAGGGGCCCGTGGAATACAAGAAACGTGTGACCCAATTATGAGATTTAGTAAGTAAGAGTAAATAAGGAAATATTTGTGTGTATATGAAAAGATTAATGTTGTTATTTTGTGTTTGTTTATGAAAATATATCATCGGAGATAATTCTATTATTTTGATCTTTATGTATTTGGGTGTTAAAAGTTTAGTTAGAATAACAAAGTTTGTTTTTACAATTTTGTAACGTGTATAAAATGTGAATGTTACATAGAAAACCCTAGTTAACAAGGCATTTCTTTTCACCACTTTGATAATCATGAAAAAGAGAAAAGTAGGTATTTTTTCCCAAAAAGATGGAGACAAAGTAGTTTCACACCACCCACAATTTACTCAACCCAATACAAACCTGAGGTTTGTCTCCCAATCACACGCAAACATAACAGTTCTTAATTAAATTCCATCACACAATCTCCCGAACATTTGTACCCATAGCACCCTGTATATGACATAAGCTCATTACTACCGATACCTGTGTTCCGCTGATTGGAACAAAATTTCTCCCAAAATTTGGTCACAACGCCATCTGTTGGCGACAATCGAATCACTTACATAGCATGTCCAAATACAAAAGGTCGTGCTGAGTAGGAAAAATGAAAACAGTGTTTATGTGTGTTTAAAAAAATAATAGAGTGGGTACCATTTATAATGGGTTGGCAGCTAAAAAGTAGTATCATAATAAGTCAAAGGTAGCATATTAATATATCAGTTATGAGGTCCGTTTTAATTTAAATTAGCATCAAGTTTTTCTTTTGGCGACTGAATTAATATCTAAGCGAAAACTTAATGATGACAATAAAATAGAAAATGGGCATTCATAAATAATACAAATCAGGTTCTATTTAAAATTGTTTGGATGAAGAATAAATATAAACTAGCTCATATTATAAATATATTGTGCGACTTTTTAATAGCTTTAAATAAAGTCTAAAATGGCATGAAGAAAAAATATTTTGCGGCTGTTATTTTCAAAATTATAGGTGAATAGCATGGAAGTAAGCATGCAACATGCAGCAAGCATGACTTCTGTCACGGCTCCGGCGCTGCGGGGCTCCGGCGGTCCCATGCGAGCTTATAGTCGCAGATGGTTTTCACGCTCACCACCGCAGCTTCGGCTTGCTGGCCGGCATGGCCGGCCAGCCTCAGCCGCGGCGGCGAGCGTTAAAACTACCTGCGCCTCAGCTCGCAGGCCGCCTCGCCCCTCCGCGCCTACGCGGTTTTGAATTGCACTCTAGGGGTAGGGCAGACAAGACTACGTGGAGTCGGTTTTGCAGCGATTCGTTTTCGTCACAAACTTCAATTTTTAATACAATGTTTTTTTAATTGAAGGTTATAAATGGCAATATGCTAAATAAAATGAATCCAAATTAAATTCTACCATCTTCATAGTGAGCCAAGTGAGATAATACCACCGCACCTTCCGCCGTTTTCATGAAATTATGATACACAATATTAATAATTAACTCTTATTCCTTTTTATTGTACTCCTTTTTAATATTTAGAGCTATCCACAAAGCGAAGCCTGAAACTGGGTTTTTAGTCGGCACGAAATAGTTGGTAACATATTATCTTTGCCATCCAACTAACATTATTAGTCGCCAAGTCATTATAAATAGCTCCTCACCTAATATTTCAATTGACTGGTATAGTTTATTTGTTACCCAAACGCAGCTGCTAGTTTTTAGTTTTTATAACACCCTTAATTTTGAACCTTACATATTATAATAGTCGCGAAAATATTTAATCGCTGGCAAGTTATTTTATTTGTTGCCAACATTTGTCGACTTTTAAGTTATTAGTCACCAGGAATATAATAAGCCTTAATGATTTTGTTCGTCAGTGTACTTTGCGGCTAAATATTTAATACAGTGTGTTAGGAGTGGGTTGACGATTATGCAATTTTTGGTCCTTTATGTTAGAGCAAAAGTAATTTAAAATTATCAATGGTAGTAGTTTGGAGTTATAATGAGTTTATTTGATGTCGGAGTTGAAAGTTAAATTAGGAATTGAAACTAAATAAAACGTTAGATTTAAGCATAATTATAGCTCTTTCGCGGTATGGTCGCTCTGGCAGTCCTTTTTCTTTTCTGTGTTACTATTACTTTATAAAAAACAGACCACAACTAACCAATGGAAAAGTTGCATTTGATCTGTTAGTATTCAAATGGATTCACAAAATTAAGGTCAACATTATTTTGCCTTCATAGTCAAAAATATCTGTCATTTTTAAATGGTCGTCAACTATTTCTATAAAATATATTTTAAACATGCATGGTACCTAAAAATGAGTAAAACGTTTGCACGAACAAATAAATCGGGGCTCGTACATTTGGAATTTGTCTATCTAGCGCAATCCGTGCGCAGATATAGCTGGGGAACAGATATGTCTATCCTAATATTATTCATCGTGCTTGGCTAGTGATTTTACCGTCAAAATGTTGAGGGCGCGTTTATCCGAATATTTTGGGAAATAATGATGATATTTCTACTACAGATTGTTTTATGATTGATACAGTACTGTTTATGAGCAAGTCAACTAAGTAACAGTATTGTTTTTAAGTTATATGCTTTCTAAGTCTATCTTGGACAGTTACGGCTAAGTAAAGATGAAGGAATACATCTTAATTCACGATCACATTAAAAATACTGTCGGCCAACAATCGGTCAACATTTAAGTCTGCAGTACTCTTGAAAAGAAAACAAAATCTCAATTTGCATAAAAAATTAAATAACTTTATTCTTCACACCATATTAGACGCTCCATCCTCATTTCTTTGGAAGTAACCATACTTTAAGCGGGAGCTAAATAAACCAGTGCGACATTATCTTCGGCTGACAGGCTCCAGATTACTCCAGGTCTCCAAGGCGTTATCTATCTTGATAACCAGCTAACTGCACGATGGCAATCTGCTGTGTGAAAATCTTTGCTGAGGTTAGGAATATTATTAAAGCGAAAGTTACTTTAGTTTAAACTACTGCTGAAACTTTAAATGGTTGAGTCGATTTAGATGAAAATTCGGTTCGAAGACAAATTCAATCAAAAGATCATTTGGGGTATGACGTAACTATATTTCACGGTTTCACCATTTGCTTAAAGAGCCAAGTTCCCGTGAATAACATATACAAATACATATGTACATACCTGTAATTTGGGCACTTGATATAAGTAATGTAGTTTTCTTATAGGCGTGAAATCGCAATGAATGGTTAGAAAAGGGACAAAACAAATAACTGATCGAATCAGAGAAAATAAATGACTGAACGATAGATGTGAAGGGCTTCGGACGTCATTTGTCACGTCAATGGAGATTGGAATTAGTTTCTTATTTCTTTCTTAGTTTTTTTTTTGGAGTTTTATTCTTTTTATTGAATCTTGAGATGAATGAAAAGTAGGTAAAAGTTAGCTTTTCACACCAGCGGATTTTCTGCTCTATTTTTTTACGAGCGTTTGCCTGTAATAAAGCCTGTCACGCGGTTTCATTGTCATCGTTTGAACGGACACTTGTCAATAGTTCGCTGACCAGTGAGAATTAATTAGCACTACTCCAACAAAATAGAAGGTTCCACCAGCAAAAACAGGTCCACCCAATCCCAAATGAGTCCTCAAAGTCCCAAAAATAAAGTTTTTACCACGAACAGCAATTGACCCAAATCCTGTCCCCATATATTTGTCACGTCATGTTACTTTAAGCCGACTCACGCTTAGCTTATTCCCCATTTATTTTTCCAAGGGATCATAGAGGGACAGAAGATTAAGGGCGATATCACACCGGCGTCACATGAAGTCAGCCTACGCCAAGCGACGTCAGGCTACGTCAAGCGACGTCAGTGGTCGTCGAGTGAGTTGTATAAGTCAACGTCAGTTTTAAAAGGACAAAGGTCTTTGTAGGGACCTGTCAGTTCATTGTACTTTAAAGGCTTTGGGAGAAAAGGGACTTGATTTTGTGTTGATGTTTGTTTCATGTTTACCTGTTGAAATGATACTGTGTTTGTGTGGTTTTCGGTATCTATGGCAATAATAGTAAGCTGAATACTTGGTTTGCTTGAACTATATAGCTAGGTATCTCATGAACTAAAGCGCTAATTTGAAAAAAAAAAATGCGTTGTTCTATCAGAACGGGGCTGAAATCATGGGCTAGTAAAGAATAGTATTGGTTACTATCGTAAGTCAGGTAAAGAGGTTGCATGACTGTCCTTAATAGTACTTCTATTGAGCCTCATAAAAACGTTTTTCTATTGACGTATTTCGTTGTTTAATATTTAATATCGTCGACAGCTTTTTCACAAAAGTTTGATTAAAATAAATGAAAAGAACTTGCATATTCATTCTTTAAAATGCTTTTTTTTCTTTGAGTATTTCTCTTTTGTTGTACTTTTAATTTATGACATAATATTCGACTGAATTTCTTTTGTACAGTCTTTAATTTAAAGTTTAAAACTCCTACGAATTTCAACAGTGAAAAAAAAAAGACAAAAGGAGTTGTCAATTTTAAATTAATCGCCTTGTGAATATTCAAAATATTGAGAACAGTCAGATTGAATCATACGAGGTATAATTTAATCTGATACAAACAGTTTTTTTCTCAGAGATAAAAATAAATAATGAATTCGAAAGCCTCGTTTTAAATCTGACTCTTGCATCTGAATACTGCTCCTCATTTTTTCCGTAATGATCGAAATTCGTATTTCAATGCGAATTCCTCATTATTATTCGGAATTCCGAATTTATATGTAAAGGATACAGACAGACAGATAAATTGGTGAATGAGTGAAATTGCTATTAATGGAAAGGGAACGTATTCATATTTTAAGGTAAAATAATGGTTTATATCTTTTTGCTTTTTAATTAAAGGCTGTAGATTAAATTCTGAAAGCATTTCAACTTTTCAGGATATAAATGTGAATGTTGGTTTTTCTGTTTTTCACGCTTATATCTTAAAGTAAACAGCTGAATCTTTTATGAAAGCTGAAACATATCTTTATTTTTTTAATAAGTCAATATTTGTAGGTCGATTTTTAAATTGTAGCCATAAGAAAATATCCCCCTTTGTTGTGGAATATCATTTAAGAAGGCCCCTCATGCTTCACCCACCGCAGGAAACTCTTACCGACTAAAATCCACCCTGTTCCTTCTGACACATACACACCAGGGCCGCAGAAACATACAAATCTTCCTCCCTGAATTAATATTCTTCTAATGAAAATCCGTGTAATCTCTTCCATTATCAAGACTGGTGTATTTCCATCTTTACAATGTAGTCCGAAACGCCAATTTGCTTTTCCATAGGATACAGCCCTAGAGGGTAGTTCTGTTTATATTTGTACAAAATATGATAATATCTTCGCACCCCCAGGGATTTTAGCGTTCCAAAGTCTTTTATCAAACATGATTTTTGTTAAGCGACCCTTTGTTCAATTTACAAAGGTACTTTGTAACTTGTAGGGAGTGCCTATTTATCACAAGATATGAATGTTTAAAATGTCTAGCTTTTTAGTTGGGTACAATAGGTTTTTTTGTAAGGATAATGTTTTGTGCGTGTTGGGCGTTGAACCGTAACAATAGAAACGATTGTACATACGTGATTAAGATAAAATTAGTGTCTTTGACCTCATCTAGCTCTAAAAAATCATAAAGATACCCTCACTATTACAAAATTATAACGAATTATAAAAATTATAACAATAATGTTACACATAATTAAACTGGTACATACATAATGCTCATTGCTGATATATGAAAACTGCATCAAGTACGCTTTTGAACCATGCTAAACCATGTATATTCAGCTAGAATTTAATTCAAAACTATTCAAAAACAAAGCCCTACTCACAAAACCAATTACGAACAAAATGATATTCCCTCAACAATACAAAATCAGACAATAAAGCTATTATTGAACCGCCATTAAGTAATGCTAGCGCAATATTTAGCATTCATTGCGTTTCAGCATTTCTGCGCTAACATATTTCTAGCGCAATTGCACCATAAAGTCGGTATTTAGAACAGCTAGAAACATTCAGTGTTTGGATTAAACCTGTGTGTTATATGGGATATTAAACATTTGTAGTTCCTACGAAATCTCGTCTTAATAGACTTCCAACTCGCCCAAATTTTGGGATAATAACTTTAAAAAGCTGGATTTTAAAAATAATTTTCTTAATCTTAATACTATTTTAAATGCATAGACGAGTATTGGGTGTAATGTAATGTAATAAATGTACCAGAAAGGCAACTGCATAAACATTGTAATACACAGGAATCTTTTGTAAATAATGACGTCAAACCTATGATGTCGTCATGTGTTTTACTGCTGTATAGGACAGACAAAGGGCTTAGTATTTGTCCAAGGTAAACAGATTAACGGAATACCGAGGCATTAGATAGATACTCTATCTCTACAATGCGATTGCCGTATTTAATTTAACGCAATTTTCTACACAGGAAAATACTTTTTAACCAAATTTTGTCGTAAAAAGATTCAAATAGGTTTATCGTGGATAGCAAATGGAGCCTAAATAAAAGCGCACTCGGATCGGGTTATTCGACAAAGCACGTTATTTCGGAGCTAAGTGAATTGTATGACCAAACACGCCGCTCTGGCGCTCAGTGGAGCTCACACCGGCAGCCAGAGCAATAGATAAATAAGTCAGAAAAATAAGTTCTAACAAAATATAAAAGTTAAGTTAGTGAAATTAAAATTCTGAGGGATATATCACACGATTGCTTGTATGTTTAATATTTTTGTTAATAATGTGGTGTGTTTCTGTAAGACTTCATTTTTAACTTCGCATCTGAATCCGCCGTGAGTTTCGTGATTGGCATTCTCAAACTACACTACTTGTTGTCTGATTTTTATAGATGAATTGCGATGCAGACGTCGTATTTTTTGTGCGATGAAATCTGGATGGAGCAGTTAATGTCATGAGTGGATGGAGGACAAAATGTGTTCACGTGTGTTACGAACTCAACGCTCTCGTTACACATGCCATCAATCTGTTAACTGATATATCAACAGCAAATATTTTTTAAAATATCCAAAACCAAAGTGCCAACATGCCTTCAATGAAGAAAACACTTGAGAATTGTACCAAACCAAATTCTGAACTGAAAGATGAACCTTCTGCCAGCCCCTACTTCTCACCCCAGGATCCTAACAAAGACACGTTCCAGATACAATCAGCAGAAGTGCTCCCGCGACTGCCTTTGTGTCTTCGGGGAAGGACATCAAAAGGCGAGCGCCGCCGTGACTGGTTTAGCGGCGCTTTGAAGGTGCCGCAGCATTTGAAGATGGAGGCAAATATACGTACTATGCAGCCAGAGAGGCAATTCACTGGAGTCTAGGCTTGTGTACGATGGTGTGGTCACAGAGGCCATTTTGGAAATTTAATTGGTGAAGGGACATATTATCTGTCTTGCGATTAATAGAAAATAGTTAAAAAAAAAATGTTGGGGCAATATGTCAATAAACAAATGAAATACAAACAAAGAAAGATATGCTCGTATAACACATATTATCTTCAATTCCTTCTCAAAAGTTCCAAACAAATTCGTTCAATATGCAGCATGTCATTTTACTGTTCTTATAAAATCTAGATTTGTAGGAATACAGCGTGTAGCTATAAAGTTAGCAGTAAAATATGAAAATTTAAAAAGGAGCGAGATATTCTAAGATTGCCAGCATCCATTTTATGTTAGTATTTTTTATTTCCTTGGCAGACTTTTAAAATATTTGGAATTCCTTTATTCGTTAAATAGTTTTATTCTTCAAACGGTCAATTAGTTAAACTGACCTAGTAAATATTACATTGTGATTGCTCTTTATTAACCACATCATAGTATTTTGACTTTTTATTAAGTTTTAATTTGTACTTAACGGGCAACTATGGCTACTTCTCACCTTTTACTAACCCTTAACAGACTACATAAAGCTTTGTGTTTTTAGAACACCTTTGTCCTTTTGTTTATAAATGGCCTTTATTTTGACCTGTAAGGAAAATAAAATATCACCCCATTCTTTAACCCCACCGACTATTAATCAATCAAGCAATACATTGAAGAAAGAATTAGCCATTCGACAATAATATATCTTGGAAAGCTTTTACTTGGAAGGTGCAATCGAGGAGTCTTCAGGGCGGGTCACGTATCGCTCTCAATATCCGGCCCCAACTAATGGAAGCCGACGGAAACGCCTCGACTTCCATCTCGAAGTCGGGCTAATAAAAGTAGGAGACAACTGCACTGCTGGGTTTTAAGTAGAATAATGGCGACTGTTTAGAAGAATGTTGGACAGTTCTTTGTAATAAGAGGTGTATTTAAGTAATTGATTTTATAGGATAGATTTTAAAGACAATTACCGTTTACATAAATATGTACAAACTATATATACAAGCTTAAACTTACCTTTAAAAAAATAAAAACATATATAAAAGTGATGTCACCTAATCAATGGATTAGGCGTCAAAGTATTCCTCCACATCACTGTCCTCCGGAAACATGCCCAGAAGACTGGCTGTATTGCCACGATGCACATACGAGTATTTGCATAAAAAACCTGGCCATAAGTCGAATTTTCAAAGTTTGGCTAAACTCAACGCAACCATCACTTTCTGATAGCCAAATAACCTGTTCATAACATACCGCACCCCCCGCGCCCTTATCCCTTCCCCGCGAGGCACACAAGTAGTCGGAACTCAGTCGTTTTCCAGTGCGGTCCATTTTCTCGATAACACAATTTTTCGTGCTCCTAACATTTGGTGTTTTAGTCGTTTTGTTGATAGTTGGTGGGAAAGGCATTTCGAATATGGAAGTTCAAAGTATGTAACAACATTAATAATATCATTTCATTTATGTTATAGACTCATAAATGCTTATTTTTTAATTTCGCAAAGGATACTAAAATAATCTCAAAGTCTATAAAAAAAAATAAACAGTAAAGGTTTTGTATGTGTTCCGAGCATTGTCGAATAATGATCTATTATTTTAAATAAAGTTTAGACTTTCCTAAAGAGAATTGTGAAAGAAAATATTCCGCTTTGTTCCGCCATTTTGTTTAACACTCATTCAAACAAAATGGCGAGTTAATTTAAAACAACATTATTTACAGTAAATACTCTTTTTTTTTAGATTCAATTGGGAATGTCAAGAACCATATGGAATGTCAAGAACCCATTCTGTTCGGAGACCATAAGTCTTTTGCTCCCTGACGCGGAAAATTCATCACTAGAAAGTAGTGACGAAGAACACAACACAACAGCAACAGATGAAAATAATGAATCAATGAATTTTTTTTTTGATTTTTAGTTTTTTATAATAAACGTTTGAAAACTATCTTAATACATTTATTTAACAGTTTCCACGTCACAAATGCCACGAAATAATATTGGCCAGGTTTTTAGTACAAATACTCCTATGTGCGATGTATGGCATAACACTTTATAGGAAAGATACTTTTCTACAATTTCCGTTTATCATCGCTGGAACTGGCAGTTGCCAGGTGTTTGGTCTCGAGGCTGTCCCCCACTTATAGGCAGGCTTCGCAAGTTTTTGTTGTAGGAAGACTATGTTATCATTAACACATATTTTACCTGGAATCATAAACATAGTTATAGAAGAGTTACCGAAACGTGAAAAAAAAGAAAAGCATTTTTTTTGCCATCTACATATTTTCCTAACAGTTATTTCCATGTAAATTCCATGTTAAAATACCAAACATCTAAAAAACAGCTGCATCGAGAGTGCGTACATACATTCTACGAGTACAAATATTCGAAATCCAGAATGACTATTCATAGCATGTGGAAAATATGAAATCTAATAACTTCTGCATAAAAATGTTCTACGAAAAATTTTGTGTGATCAAAATTAAAACCTTGTGATGTTCAAATTATGACAAAAAGCCTTCAAAACCAAAACGTCTTGTCTTTTTGTCATTTTTTTCCTGCGACAAACTTCTCAGCTACAGAAAATAAAATGCGAACATTTTTGGAGAAGTAAGAATATTCTCAGCGAGGCTATGTCATCGGTCAAGTACACAAATGCTCACAGAGTTGATCCCGCAGGACGACTGTGGACAGGAGGGTAATCCGGCGCTACAGGCTATATCCCTTCATTTCAGACAGAGATTTGAACTAACGTGGCTCGGTCATGGTTCTATTATGTGAGCAAATACATGACCTACGTAGTTTTGTAAGCTAATGCGTTTGTGCATTCAATGCAGAAGGAATAAATAGCTTGGAAGGTACTTTTCATATTTAAGAGAGGACAGATTGGAAGGGTTAAGTTTGGAAGAATTTATTAGTCTAAATGGGTTAGTTTATTGCCATCCGTGCATTTTTCAAGTAATGCTTTTACAAATGGTTTGGTTTACCTTAATCCATTGAGCATTATAGAATTTTCGTCACAGGCAATATAATCAATTGTATCAAAGAACAAACATTAAAAGTCAAACGTACCGGAAGAAACAAAAAAAACTTTTCGATTTGATTTACAACCGAAGTTGCAGATAAAAAATATTACAAGGCCTGTGTTACGTCACACCGCTCGCGTAACTTCGGCAAGTTACGGCCGTCAATACGTCATGTTCGGCTATCATCGGAATTACGAACGTAGCCGAAGTTCGAACGCGGAATTTATTTTCGAAATATAATATTGGAATGGGACCGTTTGGATTTAATGGCTGCTACTTTTTGTTTGTGAATTTAGGGTGCTGTCTGAAGTCAGAAAGTCTGACAACCAGTCTTACCAATGTGTATTGGATTGCCCGGGTAGCTAGGTTGAGGAGGACAGAAAGGCAGTAGCTTCTTGTAAAACACTTACTCAGCTGCATCCGGTTAGACTGGAAGCCGCCCTCAACATAGTTTTGAAAAGTCTCGGCATTATCGGATGATTTAGGGCATTAAAAAGTCTTGGAAAATAGGCTCGAGCTAAGCCACTGATTGACGGACCCTTAGTTAGATCTTGGTTAACTATGGTTTGCTAATCCTCTCCCAGCTAACGTTAAATAGGTTTGTTGAGGTCTGGTTGAGGCTTAGCGAGTAATGAGGACTACAGCTAAGTGTTTGTGTGTTCTCGAGTTCATTTCCCGCGCGATACCAATGTTGGTCTTATCGTGTTTACTTAGTCGCGCTTATTTACTTTTATGTCACGTATTTACCGTACATTTCAAATGGTAGAAGTGATCCCTCTGATTTCTTTCTTATTCTTAATTTTCTCTCGAAATCTGTTCAAGAAATTGACGTCCACATTAAATAAATTAGACAATAGCGTGACTGTTTGACTTTTGTCAGATGTCAAAATACACTCTATTTAAGTGGAATTTTGACGTTTGACATTAAAAATACTTGCATAAAGTGTGGAAAATTGGTCCAATAACTGTAATACGGCGTCTGTCCTGTAACCTCTCAATATCGTAAAAGCCTTTAGTGAATTGGTTGAAAGCCTCCGTTGGACGGTGTTCGTGGCCTTTCAGCAATAAAATTATGAAGTTATGTCTCACTTTATATTTTGACGACGCGAATATATCAAGCCATATCAAATATCTTGAATATGTTTATGACGGTATGTATGCACAGATGTGTTATTTTGCCACGTTTTTCGGCCTTGCATTATTTATTTTTTTGCTGATGGTTAATCTTGAAAAACAAAGGGAAGGGACTGCTTATCGTGATAGCAGATAGATAGACAATCTGAGTCCTATAAACTGTTATTAACTTAAGCAGACATGTTGTCTTGACAATTCATATTTTAGAAAGTATCATCGCTTTATAGAGTAGAATATCCACAGATGTGTATCATAATAGCAAACCCTTGCAATAAAAATTGTAGGTCCAATATAAACATGACATTCTCATTCATAACTTACTTTACCATACAAAGAATCTCACACACAGACTAGGTAAACAGTCCAAACCCGCTTAAAATCAGAAACTAGCAAAAATTCTCCGTTACCTATCAAATAAACTGTCAGTTTTGAACCGGATTGCTCTGTAACTGACACAACTCACATGACAGTTAGTTGTTATTGATGCGATAACAACGCGAATTAGTGCAGTCGGTTAGAAGGTAATTTCTGTGTTCATTGTGTGTTATGATAATTTATTAGTTAAACTGTTTGACTGGTTAGGTGGTTATTAATGTGTGCTGTGAATTAGAAACAAAATACTAGTTTTTCTAGTAACTGTTTTATATTTAATGTTAAAAGTAGGTATTTAGCTCGCTGTTTTGTAGACGTTTCATAGAAAATATTATATTTCTCTCACCTGAATATAAAAGAAGCCTTCCTTAAAAAATGGTCTCTCCAACTCTAAATATTTTGTTTGACCGACGAGTAGTTCTTGAAATTATAAACGACAACTAGCTAACAATAAGACTGGGAAGTGTGTTCTAAGAAAATAACGAACTCTATGAACGAGTCGTTTTCTGGAAATTTTTTGATCTGCACAAAAACTTAGTTGATGAATAAAATACTTTTAAACTTTATTTCAATCAACACCTTGTAAGCAGCAAAACACATCCAATAAAAAGTTCTGGTTTATCCCAAAGGTTTGAAACGAGGTTCCAACAAAAAGGCAGTTGCTATTTATTACTCATTTCCACCGTCCCGGCACCCCGGATCAACGCCTCTATCCAAAGATAAAAGGCAAAGAAAAACCTTTGTCAATCATTACACCTTTTATTAGCCTCCCTCCGTCTTTTGTTTATTGACTTGTCGTTCTACAGGGTGCGCCAACTTCCTAATTGCTCCCCGAGAGTGTTTGTGAAGCACCCCGTATCTAAATTCAACTTTGTACTGATCGTAAAAAATCCTCAATAGCTTATTCCAAATGAGTTTGCAATATTTACGGTATTCATGTAATTAATGAATTTTTGATTTGTGAAATTACCTCGTTTTTATGTTTTTTGTTTCGGGAACTGGGAGATATTGTTATTTAGGGAATTGTGTTTTAATGCATTTATCTTGCTTCGTTTTTTATTGGTAATCATTTTGATAAAAGTTTACACATTACACAGAATTATGAATATTGGTTGACGAATAAAATATTCATAAAAATTACAAGTAACATGAGCAAAATAGCTTAAAAGCGTGTATTTTTTTAATAATAGCTTTTGAGCATAAAATAAAATTAATGTTTTAAAGTGATGTTATGATATCCATTATAAAATAAACAGAGTAATTCCAAGTCGTCTAAAAAAACATCTTTCGTCGAAAAATTGCGTCTTATCATAAACATCGAATTAACATTAATATCTTAAGATGTACTCAGTCAAGAATATAAAAATATCATAAAAATATTTTATTTCAACCATCTCTTACTGTAATGCAATGTGATCTGTTCATAAAATGGCAGTTATAAACGTCGTAAAAATACCTTTAAGGTAAATAAATAATATTATAAAATTACTTGGAAATTACTTACCAATATTTGGCCAGATGGTAATACATATGTATCACATTTGTAATGTAATGTAACGTTTTTACGCGAAACCTGCTGAATACATATAATCATGTAACTCACTGTAAAATAGCTTATATATCATAATAACATTAAGGTTATTTTTACATTGGATTCGAGAAGTAAGTTCTCTCAAGAAGTGAGTGGAACCGCTGGCGTAAGCTAGTTGGGAAATATCTTTATTGTACTCTACAAGCACCTAGTAGTTTTCACTTCCACGTGATTAACTTTCTATCGCACTTAAAGACATAAAAAGCATCTTAAACCCACTTTCAAATATTTATGACACCTTCCATTTTTCTTGAACATCACCAAAGAAAATTCTGGAACTTATTCAACATTTTATAACCCAAATGTTTATGCCGAAATCCTACATGGTATGTTACTTTAGAAATTTTATACTCATATCATCTAAAGGCGAGGGGACTCCCGACACGGCTTGTGCATTTGCCCCGCAGTTTATAGTCACTACGGAGTTCGTAACGTGGTGTCTAATGAGCCAGCCGCAACGGGAGCTCATTTAACTAACTGACGCGATGTCAGACCGAGTTTATGAAGAAAAATTGTTGCTGTTAAAAGTTTAGCACTGTTGCCAAGTTTTGTAACTAGTTTAAGGTGTAGTTTATTTAGTAATCTGCTTTGTTAGTCTTTAAGACTTGTGAAGTAATGGAGAAGAAGGAAGTTCGGAGTAAAATTGAAATGTAATATTTCGTTAAAAAATATCGAGATAGATTGGTTTTCTAAGAAGGACACACAATTTTGGTAAGCTAAAAGTTAATAAGGAAAACTCCTACTTGATAAGTACGAGTATTATAACCGTGAAAGTAACTCTGTCTATCTATCAAGCTTCCGTGCAAAAACGAATGAACCGTTTTACATGTACACAGATAATCTAAATCTAATCTAAAGCCTGAGAAGGGGCATATCATGTTTTTTATTCAAGAAGTTTTGTAGGGACGTGGGTGAAACAGACAGTAGGAAATATTTAGGTGCTCCTTATAATATTACTAAAACCTTATCTAAGCTACCTACGTAGTGGTCACTTATAACAAGCTTCTAAGACACAAACTATGTACAATAGTATCCATCGTCCTTTGTCCAGGACAAGACAGCGAGGCCTAGGAAATTCTAATCTCCCAGGAATTTTCTTTGTATCGGCATCAACCCACTTAGTGCTAGATAAAGGCATTCCGATCACGATAGGCGTTTAATAACTGGCCTGATAAATATTTAGACGGAATACCAGAGATATTGATAATTAGCTAGCTAAGGGTTTTTAAAAGTGGGGATTGAAGAATAGTTTGTTTTTTCTGAACGGAATTTTCGAAATATCTAAATTAATACTGCCTGTATTTTTTTTAGGTAAATGGTTTTATACTTTGGAACGTGGACGGCAACAATGCAGTTTCGTAGGTTCATGGTGTCAAATACTATAGAGCCACACACAAAATTTAGAAAAGCTCACAAAACAACCTTTTAACTTGCCATAGTTCAAGTACATAACAAAAAGTCGTATTTTTACCAAAATTCTGACAAACAAAAACCAATAACTGAAAAAGGGTTAACAAATCAATAACATTGAAGGAAGGTAAAGGAAAACGTTTCTATAAAACCGGTTTGTCTTTACCGAGAATTGGAAACATTGTAACTGAACTGACAAGGCCTGAGGGCCGGCTTATACTCGAACAAAGGGCACATGAAAGATAGGATAGTTGTGATTTTGTTAATAGCATCGATATATGGTATCATTTGTAATAATGCAATTGATTCTCTGTAGTATGTATAGCTTGTATGTGTGAATGAGCTGTCGGTGGCTAAAGGTAAGAAGGGTTTAAATGAAACAATATTGCGTGTGGATAACCTCATTTTTAGATGTCGAAAGGAAAAGAAGGAAAATCTCTCGAAATTGTCTAATATCTCCAAGACACCTTGGGCACGCCTGCTGATCGATATTTGCCCCCTTTCTGACCTTGATCAGTGAGACAATACATAGCACGATGATAATAATGTTACGTGATCCATTAAAACGGAAAACTGATGGCCAGCCCGAAACATACGGCTTCGGTTCACCTCGAATTACTCCCAAATCCGATATTACTATAGATTTAAACGTAACTACCCTTTCCGGTTTATTTACGGCACGATAAATGCCGATTGCGGTGTGTGCGTGTGTCACGGTCGATTGTAAATCAAACGGGTGTTAGGGATGTGATACATTGCGCGGTGCGGTGCGGCGCGGCGCGGCCCTCTCTGTATCTATGCGGCAATGCACCGGACGCAACGGTGGTTTCCGTAGTGATGTCACACCACGGAGTAAGATATATGAGCGGAGATGCCATAATGCAGGCAGGTCTTCTTCTGGGTCAAATTCGTACGGTGTGCATGAAAAAAATTATCAGTTACGAGTGAACTAACAAGCGTTCGCGTTCTTTGAGACATCTATAAACTAAGCCAAAGGCCCAAAGAAGGCGTATTTGGGAGAAGACAATATCGTTCTTTGTTTTCGTATTTTAGTGGGCTACTTTCTTAGGGGATATTCCGTAATGGCATCTCCGCTAGTCATTTTGTTCTCCATGCATCACACAACGTCACGGTGTACCAAACTATTATTTCAGAGTATTGAATGATAGGTTTGGAGTGGTTGACAAAAGCAAGTTAAATTCGTTCGCTACAGTAAAATTTTTGAAAACTAAAGTTATTTGTGTGAATGCACTTCAATTGGATTGGTTTTGGTATTGAAGTTTTTAAGTTATATAACATTTTTTTTTATCAAGTAGACACTTGTAAAATGTTGCCAGTGTTGACACTAGATATTGCCTATCAATGTGAACAACCCTTTAGATACTGTTTCTACCCTTGTCAATATTAATGCACTTTGTTCATACATATTTTGATTGGTGAACCAATTGATACATATACATTTTCACAAAGATAGGCTCAAATCTTAAAGATAAACAAACACACATTTACGAACACTTGTGAGAACACTTTTATCTGGGTACATAATAAAGGAAAACACGCATATAACATATAGGTACCTGGTATGAAAAACTTTTTGATCGGCATGCTTAAATGCTCAAACATTCTCATATACACATGAGTATGCATATTGTCTAGTTACTCGAATTACGTATAAATACGCAATGCCTCGAATTCAATACCTCTATTCTCCCCGAATAGTATCGAAACACGAGCCGAGCCTAACTCTAATGTACAAGCGATTAACTGGATCGATTAGCCGTATCGATACACTATATCGATTGACGTACATTGTTTAGATCAGTTGTTTAGCCAGTCATTTGTTAGTTTCAGTGTTTGTTCATCAATTAGGTCTAATTGGATTAATTGGTGCGCGGGATTTTGATTTGAAAATATATTGTGTGCGTGTTTTGTGCTAATGGCGGTGTTTGTTGTTTGCTGATGGCTATTAATTTGAGTTGCTTAGTTGTTAACCCTATAGTTACCTAATATTCCTAATTAATAACGTTATTCGTTGAGAAGTTATTTGACAAGATAATTCACACCTTTAAACTTCATGTCAATTCTCCTTATTCTTCTGTGATTTCAGTCAATTTCAAGCGGTATAATGTACAAAAAGAACTGTGCTTTGCTCCATAATAAATTCTATCCACAGTTTTATCTTAAAACAGTTACCTTGAAAGCGAAACGGACAGACTCATTTATTAGCGCGAATAAGCTCAATATTACGCCACCTCTAATCTTAGGTACCAGGATAGCATAAATCACTGAAGGTCTTTAGCAGTACTTTCATTAGCCTAACGGACTTATAACAAGCAGTATTATTCTAACGCTCTACTGGCAGTCATTAGTAACCACAGCCTCCGGTTTTGATTGCAATACCCATTATGTGGAACTTGATTAACTAGATTATCTATCAGCTAACTTTCTGGGTTTCCTCGGAAATTGCTCGGCCAATTTGTATGGGTGAATTAGTTGGTATTGATGTTTTGACATTGTGGCTTGTTTAGACCTTTCTCGGAGACCTGTATTGTAGTTTGGAGTTTAAGTTGGAATAGTAATGAAGATGGGTGTTAGGTACTCGCAGTAACTTTAGAATAATGACAATAGTAAATTAATATTATAACGGGTGATTTTTTAAGTGGTATAGGATTTGATTTTCAAAAAAACACAAAAAAAAATAAAAATTTGATGAAATCTTTATTGGAATCGATAGAACGATCAATATAATTTAATGTTTGAAGATGATTTCATGCAAATGCTGGCCGCGGCTCCGGTTTAGATGGCCCATTCGCAAGGCCCAATTTCGGCACTCTCTCCAACATATCAGCCGGTACATTACGAATAAATGCTTCAATATTGGCTCCCAGTGCGTCAATCGTTGCTGGCTCCACAAGAAATAGTCCAAAGGCGTTAGATCACATGATCTAGGCGGCAAATTGACGGACCCAAAACGTGAGATAAACTGTTCACCGATTATCACTCAATTGGGCCATTGTTTCGCGTGTCGTGTCGCATGTGGTACCGTCTTGTTGATACCACATGTCAGGCATGTTCAATTCTTCCATTTTGGGCAAAAAAAAAATCGCCAATCATCACACGGTAGCGCTCGCCATTCACAGTAACGTTTCGGCCATTGTCGTCTTTGATAGTAAAATTCAATAATTTGCAAGCGTTGTTCGTTCGTAAGTCGATTCATGGTTAAATGAGGGTTTTTGAAATTTTTTCTGCCACCGGGTGGCGCCACGTATGCGTCTGGTCCAAACAGCTGTCAAATAGTATGGAATTGTAGGTGCCGAACTTATTGTTTATTGAAATTCTGTTATATTGGAAGTGTTATTGATTTTATTATGGACTACGGTCAGAATAAGGTTTCCGAACTAAAAATTGAGCTAAGAGAGAGGGTGCAAAAGTCACTGGTAGTTGAAAAATTTGTTAACACAATATGATTTAGTTTTTTTTATTTACTCAACCTCAATAGTAAAACAATAATGCAGTGCTTTAATTATAAAATAAAAAACCACTAAAATCGTTCACTATTCATAGTAAAGATAAGCACTTTGACAGTTACCTGGACCTGACGACTCAGTGCGCCACCTGGTGGACGCCATTTTAGAAAACCCTCATTATAGATCATACTGAACAAGTTTGACAATGATACAAGACACGATTCACGCGTGATCTGCCAAAAACAGTGTTGCCAAAAAGATACCAGCAAAAAAATCACCCTTTAGTTCCGAAATGTTAAGTAAGAAATAAAATATACAGTGGAGTCTAATAGGATCTATTTCATGCCCTCGGCTAAGTTTCCTCAATTAATGAATTATGTAGGTATTATTATATTCAAATACAATATTAAATTTAATTAAACTAAGCTTAGATATATTTAATGCACAAACAATACCCATTCTAGCATGTATGCATCAGTATTGCGGGCCCAGGAGAATGAATCTAAACATGAACATGTGGGAAGATAACTTTATACCCGCAGCGCTCGGCTATGTAGAAATATATGATTTGGCACAGTTTAGCACATTGCCTGCTGGAAATAGAATATTACGAACGAATTTCTAATTTTGGGAGATATAAATAGTGTTTCCTGCGGTTCGTGGGAAATAATTTTCGCAACCAGGTAAAAAGTAGTAGATATAATCGTTACTTGCAGGGTCCCTACCTCTTAATATGTTCTTTTATTTAACGTCAAAGAAGAAACTAAACACAAGCAATCATAATATTACTGTAATTTTAAATTGTAAGAGCGCACTAATTAATACTCATATAGGTAAATACTATTCATAAAATGTGTGTATAAATCCTACCAATTTTTAAAAAGGCTAGGCAGATGGTTAGTCCTATAAGTACGTGACTAACGTTTGATGAGTCTTTTCAGGCAGCCGCGCCTAATGGCTGGAATGAGTCGAAAGTGATCAACATTGTAATAGGCTCAGGGAATTACGAGCCGACAACCGCTGAAAAATGCTTTGAAAATTACTGAAAAATAGAATTTAAGAGGATTGCATCGTGAGCGCAAAGTGGCAGTAGTATTTTAAAATCGACCAACGAAAATGGATTAAAGTACTTAATAATGAACAACGTGATATAATAAAATTAAATATGCATAATTTTCTAAACACAATAAAGTAAATTTCAGGGGCAGCATTACAAGCAGGAAACTAAACAAAAACGTAGCTAGAAAAACTGATTTTTCAGTGTTGAAAACGTCTTAAAATCTTCTATTATCGTAGTATATACATAAAAATAAAGTGACCACTCCTACAAAGATACAAGGATTATTATGTTAACCCAGTGTACAGCTACACTTACAATTTTTGTAAAAATGTTGATTAAAACCGCTTTTCTAACCATACTTTATTCAGTTCCCACGACACCTATGGGAAATCATAGCACGGACTATTACTCATACTCGATACAGCGCGAAACTTATGCAAGGCTAATACATTTCAGTTGAACACACATTTATCAAAATTAGCTCTAATTTACTGTACCACAATCTAGTGCAGACAAAGACAGTGTATTGTAAATGTTAAACAAAACTGCATCGCAAGAAATATAGCCACTAACTACTGACTACTACATTACATTACTATGTGAGTATATTCAGAAGGTATATAAGGTTTTATATTGATTTTAATGGACTTTAAAATTTTAACACACGTCTCAAAGTAGTACTGAGTTTGACAACTATATGTGTTTGTCTGTCTGTGGCACCGTAACTTTAACAACCGTTTAAACAGAAGAACCGATTTTGACGCGGTTTTTTAGTTGAAGGATTCTAAAATGCTCCTGTTCTATTTTTTGTGGTGAAGAGTGATCGTTCTGGTCGCTGTCTTTGTGTATTTTGTTGACTTTCAAAAAGAGCTGAGTTACAGCCTGGTTTGATTAAATGGTTTAGATTTTTTAGTTCTTGGTTTGGTTTGTTAGGTTTAAATGAACCATAATAGCATGCTTCTCCGAAACATTAGTTCAAAATGAACCTTCTGAAAGTTGTTACAATACATGGAGGTTAATTAAAGTGCACATTATATCAACTTAATTATCAAGTGGTATTTTTTGGTGTCCTGCCAAGTACTGGCGCATTTCCTCCCGCTAGTTGTTATTTGAGTGAGAAATTGTTCCCCAGTACTAAACTATATTTAACTAGACTATAATATCATGTAAAATATAGCATATGGGTTACGAAATTTACATAACATTATATTTTAGTCATCCAAAAAATGAACATGCAAATGTAATGCATGTTTTATACCTTTTTTTCAAATAAATTTATTTTTTTAATTATGATTGAATTATGTATCCCTTACTATTATTGAATTACAACAATACTTTCTCCCATTTACTCTTTAAAATATATCTCGACACAATAAAAAGCTGTACAACGGAGACAATTACAATTCCACTTTATCTAATCCAGGTAAATCCTTTAAGACTTAAATTAAAGTATTAATTCTAAGGTCAAACTTGACAACTGCCTTGTTTTACTGATTCTGATATTTAATATCTTTGGAACAAACCTTATTTAGGCTTCAAAACTTGTCTGGCAGGATTTATGAAAGTTCAGAAGTACAAAGCCTGGTAATATCCAAAATAGAGGACAAAGTACATATCCGAATGTTCTTAGTTGTAGTAAATGTGGCCATTTCATCACGAGTTAGGCGCAGTTTACGTCCCCCATACATCTCGTCTGGAATCCGTACGGTTTACCCCCAAATGTTGTTTTCTTTGCTATTAAGAAATAAATAAGATGGCATTATGTCGACGATCGTTGCCTACTTATGGCCATTTTTTCCTTTGGCACGCTTTCCGAGCCTTTTATTTCGGTACTACACTTTTACAACTTCCCCATACACCGCTGCTTTTGTCTCGAGTTTGTTTTATCTATTGTTTGCGAAAGCAGCAATGTATTTTGAGATTTTCAAAAGAGTTGTTTTTTAATAAATTGTGTGATAGTATGAGGGTCGGATTCGTGGTCAAGATAAGGCCCAATGAGTTGTGACAAAATTGGCTGTCGTGTTATTGTGCCCGTTGCCAGATATAAAATGCTTTTGGCCGAGTATTCAGTGGTTTGATCACGGCCATTGTGGGGTCGGCCCATTGTCGGCCACTCTATTGTCCTAAGGGTCGCTGGCAACTTACGTGACCGTTGAAAGTGCATTTTTGGAGCCTCAACAAGTAGGTACTATAGTTTTATGGGGTCCAGTTTATTAGGTTTTTTATCGCTAGTGTATCCGAAAAGGTGGGATAATGACAATTGAGTGGGGATTTTAGAGACAAAGCTGCACCCTTCGTTTTAATATTATTTTATAGGACCCATTTTTGGTGAACTAGTAGTAAAGTATTATTGCTCTCCTTTTTAAGTACAAAATAGATATGTATTGACGTTTTTAATGCGACATAATACACTATATTTATAGCTTATAATAAAAAAGATTATTGGCACAATGACATCGTCTCTTTCAAAATAACACTTTCAAACTTCAGAATAAAATTACAGGAAAGCTTCCGTCAAGTTCTTATAAAACATTTTAAAATTTTCTTTGTACTCAAACGAAATAAAAGCAAGTAAGTTGAGAATAGAAAGTCTCCCGTTTCTTGATTGAAAGTGAAGTGAAAAGGAACACACTGAAGAAAGCGGATTTTATTCTTCATAGTTGGAGCCAACTCTTTGCTGTATCTGAACTCCTGGTATTTGCTCAACCGATGAAAGCTCATGGATCTGGAAAATTTAAATATAACGCTTTCCTGCATTTTTCAATTTTATGAAATGGTCAATTATGGATTTATTTGTTGAAAGATTTTCAATTGGCAGCCAATTAAATTTTAAATGCAGTTACGATGACGACCGTATTAAAAATCTAGGAGTTATTTGGTTAGGTTTCATTACGTGTAGAGTAAAATTACAGTGAGTTATTTCCTGCCTTATTATTTTAACCGTCAAGCTATACATGTGTACCAAGTATACTTTGTTATTTCTCCGTATGAGTAGATATGTACCCATCAATATCTGACATCTGTCGACTATCGAAGATAATTATTAATTTATGCAATCAATCAGTGAGCCAAAAAACTAAATGTCTGGACAAACAGCCAGATGTCGTTAAACACATGCATATGTCTTTGTGTGCAATTGTGTCTCATTTGCATATGTCTGGGACTGGCTTGATTAATTCTACGGGATCTGCTGCTGAGCTGTAAATTTCTTTTGTGTATTAATTATAGCATTATTAAATACGCTATAAAACAATACAACAGAATGGAGATTTTTATATATGTAAACAAAATTATAGTATAAAGTGATCTTTGGAATGGTGGTTGTCATAACGAATCCAATGATAACTTAGTGGAATTCACAGAGTGTCTTAGTGAAATGACAGCTATAATTGACAGTCACAATGTACAGTCAGTGTTCATGTTAGGGGACTACAATGCGCACCCCGGTGAGTCATTTGCTACCGAACTTTTATCTTTTTGTGCAGAACAATCGTGGTACTGTGTAGACCTAGAACTTATGCCGTCGGACAGTCATACGTTTGTCAGTGATGCGCACGGTTGTCGGCGCTGGCTCGATCACTGTCTTGTGACAGGTGATGCGCGGCAGTCCGTGTCCGCAGCCTGCGTGTTATATAATACTTATTGGTCTGATCATTACCCCATATCTATACGTTGTAATTTTAATTTGATTAAGCCTAAGATTTGTATACCCACTGTTTGTATAAATAGAATAGTCTGGGGCGAACGTGACTCGACTCAAATAGCGAAATATAATAGTGTATGTCACTCTAGACTTCGTGAAATTGATTTTCCCTCAGAATTAAGAAGTTGCTCAGATAATATGTGTTGTAACAAAAGTCATAAAATCCTGTTAGATAACATGTATGACGAGATTATTTGTATAATGTCGGAGGCCGCTTTAAGTAGTTATAATGTTACTGAAAAGCGTAGAGGTAAACACATTACTGGGTGGAATAGGCATGTCCGAGGCGCTCATGAGAGGGCTCGGATATGTTTTCTGGCTTGGCTGTATGGGGGTAAGCCTGAGGCGGGACGTCTTTATGATGATATGTGTGCAACAAGGCGCGCTTTTAAATCAAAATTAAAGTGGTGTCAAAAGAACCAAGAACAGATAAAAATGGATATTATTGCCGAACTTCACTCAAATAAAAAATTCGGTCAGTTCTGGAAAAATACCAATAAAATGAATCATAAGCCGGGCCTCCCCGTCAGCGTGGCGGGAATGCACGAGCCTAGTGAGATCGCCACTATGTTCTCCCACCATTTCAGAGTGGTCTCGCCTCTGGGGCCAGCGCGGCAGGAGCCCGATGCTGAGGAAGGTGGTGAACGTAGTGTTTATTTTACTGCGAAGGAAGTGCGTTCGGTGATCAAAGGCATGGTGAGGGGTAAATCCCCGGGTCACGACAGCCTCAGCATCGAGCACCTGCAGCACGCAGGTGTACACTTACCCAGAGTGCTTGCTATGTTTTTTACTCTGTGTTTAGGCCACGCTCATCTGCCTGATAATCTAATGCGCACTATAGTTGTACCTGTCATTAAAAATAAAACTGGTGATACATCGGATGTAAACAACTATAGACCGATCTCACTAGCCACAGTGATAGCCAAAGTGTTGGACAGTCTGCTTGGTCAGCACCTGGATAAACACGTCTCGCTAAATGATGCGCAGTTTGGATTCAGGCCTGGGCTTTCCACCGAGAGTGCTATCCTGTGCCTCAAGCAGACTGTACAATACTACACGAGTAGAAAGACCCCAGTCTATGCATGCTACCTAGATTTATCGAAAGCATTCGATCTAGTATCGTACGATATTCTATGGGATAAATTAAAGGACGAAACTTGTTTACCTAGGGAATTTGTGCTATTATTTATGTATTGGTATAATAAGCAAAAGAATTGTGTAAGATGGGCAGGCTCTCTTTCGGAGGAATATAGGCTGGATTGCGGGGTGAGGCAGGGGGGGCTGACCTCTCCCACGTTGTTCAGCCTGTACGTCAATGGGCTGATCGATGAGCTCAGCAGCACCGGCATAGGGTGTCATATAGATGGAGTATGCGTGAATAACATCAGCTACGCAGACGATATGGTGCTGCTGAGTCCATCGATTGGTGCCTTACGAAAGCTCCTAAAAATTTGTGAGTCCTATGCGGTGGCTCATGGGCTCAAATATAACGCAAAAAAGAGTGAAATAATGATTTTCAGACCGGACAACAAGCGATACACATTCGTTCCGAAGTTCACTCTAAGTGGAACAGCTCTAAATAAAGTTGAAAAATTTAAGTATTTGGGCCACTGGGTCACCGAGGATCTTAAGGACAGTGAGGATATTGAAAGGGAGCGCAGAGCGCTGTCCGTCCGTTGTAACATGTTGGCCCGCAGGTTTTCACGGTGCACAGGGACTGTCAAAGTTGCGCTTTTTAAAGCATACTGTCAGTCCTTTTACACCTGTACCCTGTGGGTTAACTATACGCAGCGGACGTACAGCGATCTGCGCGTTCAATACAATAACGCGTTCCGGGTGCTGATGGGGCTGCCGCGCCACTGCAGCGCCTCCGCGATGTTTGCGGCGGCTGGCACAGACGGCTTTGCTGCCATTATGCGCAAGCGGTGCGCTTCTATCATGCGCCGCACGCGCGACAGTCCCAACAGCATTCTGCGCGCGCTGGTGGATCGGTGGGACTCTCCGATACTGGCACGCTGGATACGGTTGCATGCAATCGTCTAGCTGTCCAACCGAACCTGCCAGTTCATTATTTATTGTGATTTAAATGTTTTAGGTATTAGTAGTTACTAACACTAGTTTATAAGCTTGTAATTTTACTAACAAATATGGATGTAATTTTAGGATGAATCCGAAATAAATGATTTATTATTATTATTATTATTATTATAACGATAAGAACCGTCCTTACGGTCCAAGTAGTACAACATTAACTCGGAAAAACTGGCGGAAAATCTCAGACAAACTTACAGCGCTTTCACACTAGCGAATTATGTCGTGCGTATACGCTCGGTTTATCTACGCGTGACATATTCTGAGCGAAAAATGTTGTCACGCAGCTTCAAGTATCATCGTTTGTACCAATAGTTGTCAATTGTTTGTTGTCGCTGCATAGAGTAAAGCACTCTTAAGCTAATTAGATTTTTTTAGTTGTCATCTGTTATAGAGTACGCTTAGCCTGAGGCACTTTTGTCTGGCAACGCTCCACAAAAGTGACTATTCTATGTTTTATGAACTCAAAACCCATAGTATTATGTAGTCCAGTTTATATTAACGTCTTGGTTGTTTCCCCAGCCACTCAAGGGAGCAGTTAATTAATATTTATTACTTTCTTCCAGCAAGGGTTAGTAATTATTCAACTATCTATCACTTGGTGAGAAAGAATGGGAGCAGATTAAGCCATAGTGGGTAATATAAGCAGAAGATTGTATTATGAGGATTTATTTAAATGAAAATGTAATAATTATCCTGGGCTATGTTCTAATAATATATTTGATGTTTAGAAAATTAAGTTTTTTTTTGCAATTTGCTTATTTGTTTTCTATCAGTCGTGGCGATAACTTACGCTATTTCTGATTTGTTAATTAGATTGACTGTTTTCACTAAAGTGTAATTTTTATTTATTAGAAATAAGCTGAAAATATCGTAATTTCCATACTCATAAAATAATTTAGAACAACAATTGGTTCTACAATTGGGTTTTAGTGGTTGTACCAACTTTCAATATTTTTCTTATGCAAATGGATTTTATGCTATTACAAACCGCAGCAGCACTGAATGACATTGAAAAACTTAACAAAGTCAAATATCCTCACTGTCTACCCAAACTACAAGTTTAGTATTTTAAGACAAGGTCATTCCGTCTGATCAAACTTCATACAACTATAGAACTTTAGTGTAAGTTCTTCAAACATTAAAACATTGGGACGATAATAATTCTACACTATACACAGAGGGTAGAAAGTTGACAAAACTGCAGTATATCACTGCCAAGTGTTCAACCCTTTCGTTGCCGCCCGATTCTACGTGCAAACTTTCTCTTATGGGCATTTTATGATTTGTTGCACTCAAATAATTATACCTAAGGAGTAATGTGACTCCTACAGATTAATAGTTCTTTAAGCATGTCGTTACGGTATCATGAAAAGTTATAATTTTTAAAGAACGCAACCTATGCTATCACACTTAAAACATAACTTCCCCATATATTCGTAACACAAAACCTCAACTCCCTCAACCCTCAACTGCGAACGTCACACAAAGCGAATTCCTACCTAATGTAATCCTATTCCCCTAATTCCCGAATAGATTGCCATCGACAAATACTTGTGCATACGACAAAACTGTCAAAGAACACGGCCATTTAATTACGGGAAGGCTTACGGGATCGGCGAGATCGGCAGTGGAGGGTTGAAGCTCTTTGACTCAATGTCGATGTTGGATTTGCTTAGCGAGGAAATTAAGGCGATGGATTGATGGTGTAGTGTTCGATGTTAATGGTTTTGAGGAGCCTATTTGTAACTAAGCTTGGTATGAAAAATATAATGGGCCTTAGAATTTTAATTTTATGGATATCCTGATATTAATTCATAATTATATTAAAAAATAGGGCCGTAGCTATACATAGCTAAGATTTAATAATTATATTACGATGAAACATGTTATATAGATTTCCTCTTTATGCACAATTGAATATACAACTAGTGTCCTGTAGAATTAGTTTCAAAGTAGCTGTAAGTTTGTTTGTCCACAGAATGCCACAAAACGTTTGCACACAACTTCGGGTTGGTTTACGAACATTGCATAAATGTTCAATGCTGCAACCTTTTGCGGGTAATTTTATTATCTGTAGAACATTGTCGCAAGAGTTAAGTTCAAGTTAAGAGAGTCTAGTTAAAAAGATTTCAACGTTAGTTTGCAAAAATAACTAAATATGAAGTTATTTACTAAACTTTTCTAAGCTTTTATGGAACAATGCTGAATTGGTTAGATGATAATATACTGTATAGCGTAGTGTGGAAACTAGCGAAATTTCAGCTCGGTTGTTTATTCGCATTATGAGCAACTACTCACGCGGTTTTAAAAATTGACAGCTACGGTTGCGTGTAAACGCGCACGCACCACCCGCTTGGAAAAGCCTTGAAAATCAGCTAGTGTGGTGGGAAAGCTTATTTTCACGAATTGATCTATTGCTGTCACTGAGCTTGTCAAAGTTGAAAACAAACTATTATAACTGCTTACTTTAACTAAAAATATATTCTGTCTTGTTTGTTAATGCAACGCTCAACATATCAAAGACCGTTTTCTTTTAAAGAAACTCGCTAAATGCAAGGGAACAGAAGGCAAAAAACAATTTTAATTAAAATCACATTAACTTTCGCAAAGCGCTGAAGAATTAGCACTTTCGTACCGAAGTAATACCACATAAATAACTCACAAAATGAATTTTATTTCAAGTCCAACTTTAAATTCGTCGCTCGTTTCTCTATGAGTTATGGCGTGCCCACCACTACTTCAATGTCACAAACTTTACCGCACACCTCACTTCACTCTTATGTGGAACAGAATAGGGGTTATTTTCGTTTGGCTGTATGTCACACGCAGGGTTACCCCTTAATTTTCATTTGAACCACGCCCGGCAAGTTGTGTAATGTAATTAACAAACAAGACGATTTATTTGCCGTTTGTTTTAGCCTAACATGTAGTTAGGGAGCTATTTTCACCTAAGTTACTCACGAACATTATCGTTTATATGAAACTGTATTATTAATGGGTGTTAATAGGTCTGTAAAGTTTGGATTTATTGTATTTCATTCGCTATAAGGTTTTATTTAATTATATTTTCAGTTTCCTATTGCTGTTAATAGCTCACCTTTTTATCGTTAATGCAAAAATAAATCCCGATTTGACACGATTTTAGGCGTCTATTCTGTGAAATAAATGTAACGTGATTCAAAAACTTTGTATCGTGAATTACAAACTTATCTATTCGGTTAGGCAAAGCTATTGAATTGCAAATACAATAATATAGTGTTGATATATTTTGAAGTTCAATTTCACGTTTGCAGTGAGAAGAATTGCGAATAACATTGAAGAATCCATACATATTTATATTGACAAGTCACATGTAAATGTGAACTTTTGGAATAGAAAAACAGTTTGTAATACCTGAAAAATGTAGCTCGAATCCGAAATCTAATACGCATTTCAAAAGCTATCATCATTCAGTGCATTCGAATGACATGGCAGATTTATTCGTTCACACATGGGTACTTATTCAAATATATAGGATTCCTGTACTTACTGAAAAACAGATTAGTATTTTATTTCGACATTCATAGATTACACAGTAATTTCTGTATTTTTGGTCCATTACTACATAACGATAAATTTTCGCAAATGGCCTACTCACTAAACTTATTTAGAAGATCTTAACTCATGTAGTTTAACAATTAGTTAAATTTTTATTTATTTTTCAGTCTCGTTACTTTAGATACCATCATCCCACCAATAACCAAACGAGAACCGTTCAAAAACTCATTTCTCCACATAAAAATGCAAAAAGCGATTCTTAAAAAATATGGCTACTATAAAACCGAAAATGGTACAAAATAATATATATTTCGAGGGGAAAAACTATCGATATTGGCATGCCAGATTCCGGCTGCACAAACTGACATCCGTACAAATTGTGGTGCCATATAGCTGAATAAGTATTTGGCACCACGAACCGAAATCCGGACGTCTTTTATTAAAACTTTTATTGGGAGACAGTTCTTCGTTTTTGGTCGAAGTTGGATCAAGTGGTCGGTTTGTTTTAGAATCTAGATATTGGACGACTGATATGAATTTGTGGCAATATTGAAGTCATGGTGCACGATGTGCATACATAAAAAATTGGATGTGAGATTCGCTCTTTTGGGATTCGACGACAGTAAAGCAGATTTATTGCTTTTTAAACAAAGAATATATTGCGTTTTTTTAACTGGAGTTGAAAAACACTGCTGATTAAAACGAAGCTTGAAGAAATATTTTCATTCCGCTCACTATGAAAATAGCAACTTTATATAAAACTAAAGTCTACACGCGTTGCCTTCTCCGACATCCGAAGCGACAGGTGAATTACTATATTTTACATCGAGCCGATAAACTATCGGAGCCGGATAGCAAGCTATTCCGGTAACCGCCTCCGCTATCTTGCTGATATTCTTGCTAAGTCTTGCTTGTGTAAGTTGTTGTTATAAAAATTGGGAGTATTTTTGGCTGAGGAATCTTTGGAGTTGTTTTATTTTACAAAAAAAAATCTTAAAATAAAAAACTGATCTAAAATGTTTGGAAATTACCTGACCTGATGTAGCTACGGATTAAATAGAGAAGGAAAACTTAGTGCATAACACCTATTACTGAAATACGACCCCCAAAACCAAAAAAACATACATTATTCCTATCAGGTAAACTTAAAAAATACATCAAAACCTTTACGATGCACCGAGCTGCACCTGACCTTTTGATCGGCATTTTAATATTACCGAGCAAGGCTGTACTGTGAGCCAGGGCTATTGGCGCACCACTTTAGCTGCCACTGAATGAATCATAAGCTTAACGTGTACTGAAAACGAAGCTTTATTTCTGTGGAGGCTAGATTTTGTTATCAATTTCTTTTAACTATTTATGGAGTTTCTTGGCAGTTCTTCTCCATGAGACCCACTTTTTGGAACCACGCAACCAGCTTGACGTTTTCAAAGAGCTGTTATAAGCCTATATGAAATAAAAAAAGACTTTGAAATATGGCCTCATGGGATAGGCATCCAGATGGATCTATTAAAAGGAGCCTCAAAGCTATTCTAATGTATAAAATATTATATTTTTGCTAAGTTTGATCAAAATCAGATCAGTAACCCTCGCATTTATATCATCATCATCATCGGCTTATCGCAGTCCACTGCTGGACATAGGCCTCTCCAAGTGCACGCCATTGAGATCGATTTATATACTTGCTTGTAAATAATGCTTACAGTAAAGTATCAAGCGTTGTGCGTGTCAAATACCTCTGAATTATATTTCATTACGTTTTCATAAATATTCATGAGTTTTTATTATAAATTGTATAAAGTAATTCAATTAACTGAAATGAGTTAGTAATGAAATATGAAGAGAAAAAATTTTTAACTTAGTGTCGACCAAACTCAAATCCTTGCAATTAATTTCATGTTTCACAATAAATTATGTTTATACGAGTTAAATTGAAACGAAATAGAGTTTACAATTTTATGTATTAAATAAAATGTGCTTACATTAGTATTTTTATATAGTAAGATAAGTTATAAAGAAACATATTCCTTCTATAATATGTTAGAATTTAACCTTGTATCAACCTATTTCTGAAAATAACCTGTTAGGTACAAAGTTAGAAATAGAGCAAGTAAAATTAAAACAATGTAACAAATATACTGAAATAATTAAAACAAAACCTTCAAGTAACCTTAAGCTTCAACACGCGTCCTAATAAATTGTAAAGTGTGAACTTAATAAATTCTTACTAAATATTATAAAGGCGAAAGAATATTTGTCTGTCTGTCTCGTTTTCACCCTACTTTTACCAACCAATTTAAATGTGATATACAGAGTATAGAGCCTGAGAAAGGACAGAGGCCAGATACTTCTTAAGTAGTATCCTCGAGGGGCAGGCAAAACTGCGAGAAAAAACTAGTAATGTTATAAATAAAACCTCACAAAGCTAAAGAATAAATTATTTTAAGTAAATCACGCGATGGCTTCCGTGACATGCAACGAAGTGTAATCAAATTTTGCTCCAAGTTTCTTTGCTTTGTCTGTGAACACGATTTTCTGTTTACTTTTTTCGTGTTAAGGATAAAAGGTTTATTTTACTTGCTTTGCATAATACGAGATTAACGGTAGAAAGTGCATGCGAGCGTAAATAAAGCTGTTACCGTATTTTTTCAACACAGTGTAAGCGCGTCATGGTTGAGTGGCTTAGTAAAGGTGAGTGACAAAGAATGTTATTATTTTTTAAAATGTTCTGTTTTTAATACTTTTGGGCATTACTAAGGGGTAAAGGCTGGCGTTTTGGTAAATGGCCTGCTTACCCTAACAAATAATATCAGACCTTCTTTACAGAACCATCTTTTTAATATTCTATTTATTTATTGGAAACGAGATAAAACCTAATTGTTTTGTCTAACCCACCGATTTCACATGGGAACTACTATTCACACGGATAAAAAAGTACTACGTCGCTATTCCAAAATAAAACAATATTAGACAGAGTTATTTCTTTATACGCATAAAATGTTCAGAGTATTTGTAAGGCTATATAATTCCGTACATTTTTCTAACTTTATTACTACACTGCACTCATATCCGGAAACGAAACAAATAAAAAATTTCATGGAAAACATTTGCCAACAACAGAAATATCTAAAACGCATTCGTAGAACGATACAATTTCAATAAAAGCATTCTAAATACAACCAATTCACTGAACATTTTTCTAACAGAACAGTTTTCGTTTTTATTCAATCGAAATAAACTAATGTCTCGAGCACGTGACTTCATTCACTGGAATTTCTTTTGAAGAAAATGAAATCTAGATATTTCTGTACTGTGCACCGTACACATGGAGTTTGGAAACTCGATCATTCGTGAGCGCAGACCATGGATAATAAAATGAATAGCGGAGGTGCCATAACGGACAATCGCCTAGGAAAGTAGCGCGCCAAAATGCCGACCGACGTCCTCGCCCCTCGTTACTCTCACAGAATTCAAAGTTGACAGATGTCTCAAAGAACCCGAACGCCTCGTTAGTTCACTCGTAACTGATCGTTTTGGTCATACCCGCCATACGAATTAATCCTAGAAAAAGGCTCCTAAACTACCTGCATTATGGCATCTCCGATCATGTGTCTTTACTTCGTGGCGCAGACCGTCCGCTCGATATAGCTTCGGAAAGATATTTCAAAATGTTGCAACGTTCAAGCGTTGGGATGTTTAATTTGATGTATGCGACGTTCTCAGGAAATGTGGGAACTGTGAATAGTAGCTTGTGGAGTGCGTTTTTGTTAACTTTTGGTCGCTTCGTTACATTAAGGCTAGTTTTCGCCAGCGTTTTCACCCCGTGATGCTTCGTTACATTAGGTAACGCTAGTGCTTTCACCCGGAAATAGTCCGTGCACCGGAATAGCGTAGCGTTTTGCCTTCTTCGATGAATGGGCTATGAAAATACATATAACACTGAAAGATTTTTTCAAATCGAATGTGTAGTTTTTGTGAAGTCAAACTTAAGCTTTGTAGGCCTACCTAATATTAGTATGCATGCCCTAGCCTACATCGACCGTACAATTTAATATATTCTCAAAATTGCAATATAGAGTTCTTAAAAATAAAATAGATATACTTTCTAAATGTTTAGCAATCTAACTAAATCCTAAAAAGTTATATATTCAGAAGAAAAAAAAACGACAAAGGTCCCGTTGTCATTTGAGCAATGTTCAGAAAACATTTGAAATATTTATTAAAATAATAATGATATTTAAATGACAGAGGTTCGCATAATATATAAAAAGAAGAAGGCTTTCTCTTCTTCTTAAAACTAAAAAAATATTAATTTATATTAATTCAGCAATGAAAAGAACTTAAACCTCGTTCCTAATAAAAATACTTTGAAATAACTGCTATAAGCAAAGAATTCTACTAAGTCTTGTTAAATTAAAAATTTGATTTATTCGCTTTACAACCATTCAAATGTAAATTAGTTACTTGCTTTGTGTAACTAAAAGTATATTAATTAAAGTTCTAACAAGCTAATGTGAAGAAAGAAGTTGGGAATTAATATCGAATGAATATTAATTGAAAATCATAACAGTTAAAAAAGTTGTAAACGATTTAAATTATTATTTTTATTGTTTAGAAGCAAATAACAAGATACAGAAACTAATTTACACTAACTAGGATAATTATGGACTTCAAGTATATTTCTTTTATGGCAAGTTTCAGTGTTTCTGTGCAAACAAAACGCCTTGAAGCTCAGACTTTATCAACATACAGCAGAGCGGAAGTTTTAAAGAATGGAATTTCTCTGATCAGGGATACTTCTGAGTGGCCGGAGATCAGATAACTTGAAACTCGACCTAGCAAAGCTAGCTGTCATCAGTCCACCCGTGACCCCGGTCAGTGCAATACAAGTCCGATTATTTACAAATATTCTATCAGTTGTTCAAAAACTTGTCTGCCACTTTGATGTAGTCTGGGCCTAATTGATGCTATATGTATTTGCACAGACAGCCCCTTTTTCACGTCATATAAAGCCTTCCAATAAAGCAGAAGCAATCAACCCTAATTACACGAGGTACGTGACAGCCGATCAGTGGTCAAATATCTTTAATTTAACCCGACTTTGCTCAACCACAAACCCTTATCAGAAAGTTCACAAATTAAATTTCAAACATTGTAGTATTAAAACCATTCGTTTGGAAGTAATTTTCTCTCATCAGTGCGCTTGTAAGGATAAGCGGGTACTAGGGTATCAGGTATCAGAAATGGTCGTTGGTTATCGAGGGATTAAGTGGTCGATATAAGGTGATGGGTTAATCCTTTACACGTGACTGACTATCCTATGAGTAGTTTCGTGTTATATTTAGAATATTAGCAACGGTTTACTCTGTCAATAGTAATAATTGGCATTTTTATTTTAGAGCCACACTCATTTCTATTCCGGGTTAAGTAAGTTTCTAGATTATTTAGAAAAGAGTTTCGTTGGAGTTTGTCGTAAATTTTCTTACTTTAATTGAGCGTACCTATTTTTTAAGGGAAAATATAATTAAATTATACATTTTGACCTTCCTACAGCCCTTTAGTTTAAGGGTAAAAAAGCAATAGTTCCTCACAAATAAAATTACAATTCACAGCGCATAACAATTCCGGGATAGCCAACCAAATTGTTAGGACGTGAAATTAGCATAAATTTCCATAGTTTTAATATGGTGTTCCACTGTAAACAGTCCAGATAAGCAAAGGAATTGAATTAACAAAGTTTGTCATTAGCCTGTCAATATTTTGATTCCATTTATTGGGACTGAAAGACCTTTGAGTAAGGTACAGTTGGCAGTAGGCGCGGCCGTTTATTTTACACGTTCAGGGAAGCCATTTTGCTTCAATTGAGGTGAAAAGTATCGAAGGAAAGTCGCACTTATCTATTTTCTACAGTCTTTGGGGTGAAAAGAACGTATTATTTTGTTGTTTTTATACATATTTATTAACAGTGTTTTATATTTGTTAGGTCTTTGGTGGAGTTAGTTCTTATTTTTCGATGTATTTAATATAAACAAAGAATTTCCTTTCATAGATATTTAGCTGCCGCAATAAATAACCAACCACATTTAACTTCAAATGACCATCATTATCACAAAATCATTACATAACAAATAACAATCATGATCACAATTCATTAGCCAATTAGTTCCCCATTTCCAAAATATTCGGACTAATACTATTTACTATCAAATTACTGTTTGTTTGGACCACGGAGTAAGGAAAGACGAGTGGAGATGCCATAATGCAGGTAGGCTAGGCGCCATCTTCTAGGTCAAATTCGTACGGTGGACATGACTAAAATGATCAGTTACGAGTGATCTTATGAGGCCTGAGGCATCAATAATTTTTGGTATCACAAAGAATAGTCGGTGCCAAAGAAGCCGTGTAAGGGCGAAGAAGAACGTTCCTTGTCCCCCGCACATCCGCATTTTGGCGCGCTAGTTTCTTAGGCGATTTTCCGCTATGGCACCTCCGCTAGTCATTTTGTTCTCCATGGCTGGGACTATTCCTCCAGTAATTAGCTCCGCATGACGCACAGCATTTACAAATCCAATTTCATATTATGTTATCCGTGTTTTCTCGATTCATTGGACTGATAGTAATAATCGGGATATAATCGAGTTTCTTGTCCGGTTTCCTCTATTGGTATATATCTCTACGTTTAAGAATGAGCCACTAATTTGTGCTGTTTGGTTTCTCACCAAGCTCTTTTTGATCAACTTTTGTTAATGGGAAAAAAATTACTCTTGGAGGGGTTCATGTAACTCATCATTCGTCATCAACAGTTTTGACAATTTCCACCTATGTATATTCCAGGTCGGCGTCTTACTGAAACGCATGCAGCTGAGTTCCAGTGCGATTTCCTATCCCACCGTCTCAAACCAGGTGAGTTAAATTATTAATAAAATGTTAATGTTTTTGTGTTCGGATATATTGATTGCATGCGGCTGAACATATTTTAATTATAATGTTGCGGGGCGTAGGTACATAGTTTTCTCGGAACTCGTGTGAAACCACAGATAGAAGATAATTTTTATGCCAATTTTCCTGAAGATAAAATAAAATTACAATATCAAAATCCCCCTTGATACTTGACGTGATATCCTCAATTCACGGTTCCCGGGATTTCTGGTATTCTCTTTATTCACACACACACAGTAGGTACAGTTTGTTATCAAACAAAGTGTGTGTTCCTCCCACGTAAACTCACGCCTCGTTGTATTCCAATTAATACTGCCGGGTAATTATAGGTAATGTTTCTTTGTTTGTTAATTTCGTACTATTGTGTAATATTCTTTTGCGTGGGCTGAGTAATATTTTTTGCAGGATTGATTTAATGGTCATTTTTAAGACCTATAATTGTTGTAGCTGATAATAGGTCCAAATGATTTTTTCTTTAGATGCATCTAAACTCTCTGTCTGTGTATTTAGAGATTTCTACTTCTCATTCTCGTAGGTATATCTCCTACAAATTCACCATAAAAACACCATAATAATTCTATCCAACTATGAAGTACGTTAGCTACGTTAGATGCATATTTCATCAATGCAAAGGTTAATTTAATGGGCCCCATAAAACTAGTAACGGGAACCCGCCATATATTAACTATCTACATTAATAGATGTATGATGTTATCAGCTAAAAGATGGAGGTGGATCCAGGAGTCATGATTAGTATTCCGAAGATGTGTGGGAAGGTTTCGCTGTATGCGTAGGACTGAACTAGCTGTTGCTTGCGACTTTACTCGTTCTTTAGGAGCTATTTTACTTACCGGGACAAAAAGTAGCCGTGTCGTGTACAATACCAAAATCCATCTTAAATAGTCGAGCTGTCGTTGATAACCCATATAAAAAATATGCTTTAAACTCTAAACTAACTTTTTGAAATTAACTTTTTGTATGTTTTGCAATCAAACTAAACAGGCTGTACCAATTCATGTGAAATTAATCCCTGGCGGAAACTATATAGTTTCTCACAAAGACTTTCTATTCTATTTATAGGTCGTTTTTCCGACCAAATGTAACACAGACAGATAGACACCTTGACAATGTTAGCGCAGATAACGTGCAAGTTATACATTAACAAGTTTACGACCAGGAAGTGCCTGCAAATGTCACAGTTTGTGTTCGCTTATTGTGTTTGTTGTGCTATTGCTATTAAAATGTGTGTTGTAAATTTTGTGGGACTATTAATTCGATTTTATGGTTTCATACATTTTTGAGGTACTGTCAGTCATAAAAAAACAAAACTGATTTCAATCCGACAATTGAAGTAAAAAGATAATAATGAATAATGATAAGTGAAACCGAGCTTTTATGTGTCTTACGTGTCTAAAAATGGCTACAATCGATGACATGAAGATACTAGAAGTTTTTTGGGACGCATTTCTAAATCGAGCTACACGTGTAAATCGAATGAAATGTCTTTTTATAAGCAAAACTCCACATTCAATTCATTATACGCATGAGGAAGGCCGAAAAAAAGGCTGGAATTATTTTCCATTTACCCTACCATTTGGCTAACCGCAACATGATTGCCTAATAGCGTGTCTCGGCCTCTAACCTGTCCCTTTGTGTTTATGCTATCCTGGTACTGCCCAACTTAACGCCACGGTAATTTACCCTTTTTCCCTCTTTTATATGGATAGCCATATTTTTTTGTAATTATTTCTGAAGTTTATTTTAGTAAAAAGGTCTCACCCTATTTTGTGTTTTCATTTTAAAGTCTTCATCATCATCTTTGACTTTAAAAATATACAGTCAAAATGATGTTTGGCTACAATTTAAGAATGTAGGTACTCTGTACAGAATATTAATATCGATGAAGAAACACAATTCTTTCTATAGAATATTCTTGTAGCACAAGTTTAACAATTCGGAGAAAAATATGACGTCTAAGAAAAAATATCGCGAGCATTCTAAAGGAATCTATAACATAATATTTCTTTGATACATCCGCCTGTTTAGTATCTTCACGACCTCACAAAAAATATCTGGATAAACTAGATCCGAGCGAAATTCTATAGTAAATAAAGTTTAACAAACATAATATGATACCGTGTTGGTTTTGGCACAATATTTTCTCGTTATCGAGAGCTTTAGGTGGGAAAAGCCTTAGGCTGATATCTGAAACCTGAATGGATGAAATTTCTTCGAAGATAAACTGTAAATATTGCTTCGTACACACTTTTGTTGTAGTTTTACGCGAGAGTACGTTACAATAACCAGATACGTAGATATATCGCATGTTGCCAGATGTGCCCAACTCACATATAATGAGGTCAAAGTAGGCCCATGCACTCCTTTCAGAAAATGTATGGAATAACCTGATAAAAGTCCGATCTGACAAAATATCATGTGCATTTTATTATTATGTTTACCATCACTTGAACCTTTCAACATGGTGACTTGACAGCACACATTTTGAGTTAATCCGACGGTAGACAGGCCTGCAGGTAATACTCATCTTTAATAGGCATAATCTGACACTAATAATTCCTAGGCTCAAAATATTCGATTCCATTGTTATATACAACGACGAGCCCTCCAAAATACCTAAAAATACATTATTGATTCGCCCAGACTACGAGACAAGTACTAAACTCTATTCTCAATACCTCACGACCAGGTTAGGTTAGGTATCAGGGATTTGTAGGATCGTGTGGGAAGGTTCGATAGCTTTTGTTTTTATTTTCATTCGCTGACACAAAGGTCGAGTTTATCTATGTGATGAAGACGTATGTAATGTAGCGTACTTTACGGATATTGGGGGGAAATTGATGAGTACGTGAACGTAAGAGTACGAATATCTTGAGAAAGACTTATTGTTGTTTGAATGTCGCTGTGGTTGGGTGTTAGGAACTTAATAAGGAATGGGGGTTTTATATCTGGAAGTTAAATCTGAGTAATTAAAGAATTATTGTATTTAAGTATGATAAGTCCTTGTGTAATTAAACAGTAATTCTCCGTCTGTATACCGTTATGTAATTCATTCACCTACGTTGTGAAGTTGCCTAACTTTAGCTAATCAACTTATCCTAATTCAGCGATAACATTTTCAAAACATTAAACAATCTATATTTCTATACTGATACATATAATAAAGGAGAAACATTTCATAAGGCTCCGAAACCACTGAACCGATTTGAAAAACCCTTCCACTGTTGGAAAGTTACACTCTTTCCGAGTTACATAGGCTATAATATATGTATCTGCTTTATCCCGGTACGGACAGTAGTTCCCACGTGACACAGGTGAGACCGCGAGAAAACGGTTAGTACTTTATAATTCCATAGAATGATTACATATATGTCGATGTAATTGTTTGTTGAAAAATACTTACCTGTTTCCTATTTTATGCTAAGCATGTCCATCTCCAATAGTACTGAACTAATTGCACCTCTGTTTACCTCGTTAGCAGTAATTAGCGTGATGTCATTCGTTCAGCCCATTCCAGATAATATCACTGCTAGTAATTGGATATTTAATTGCAAATGCCGATATACTGATAATTACGATCGGACCCTTTGATTACTGAAGGAATAATTAAAAAATATTAACTTGGGTATTGAGTAATTACTCGAGTGTACAGCCTGGTATCTGATTATTAATGTCTTGGGACCTGAGTTAGAAAGTTTATATGTCAATGTGAATTAACGTTGTGTTATTTACTTTATTTAATTCTGTTACTATTTTAAAAGTGACTTTGTTATAATTTCACGGCACACAATATACCTAATTGCTGTTTTATCTGGGTAACATCTTCTGCGGAGATCTTTTGGGTCGCAGCGCAGATGAAGTTCGAGTGGTTTTGTTACATATTTTCTTTTTCATTTGATTCACTATTTTCCATTGTTGTGCTGAGCGTGCTTATACTTTATATTAAGGGAGATGAAACTGTTTGTTAGCCAATTTCCCCTTAAAACTCACGCAGGCAGTAATGATGTACTACCACGTACTACGGCCAATCACATGATCCAACTGCTATTTTCCATCATTTATTTTATTTCAGTCTCATTATTTAACGTTCTGTAATTACCACTTTAAACATTATAGCGTTGTTTAATGACATACATACATTGCATTGGTTTTATTGACAATAAAACCAATTTCAAACGTATGCAATGTACTTATAGGTACTTAATGATAAAATATTCTGTAATTAAGAAATACTCATTGTTGTATTATCTGCCTAGCCTTTTCCTAAGTATAGGATACCTACTAGGATATACAAACATATATATCATGTATCTATGCTCAATCTTCGTGGAGATGAAAGATTGATATAACATTATATATTAAAAATATATAATATATAAGCCATATTGGATAAGCAACTCAACATAAAAAGAACAAAAAGATAGCATAAGCGGATATTAAAAATTCTTTTACATGTTAATTTATTATTAACTTGATATGAAAAGATTGGCTTTGTTTACCAATCTATGTAATTCTCTTGTTGAATATTAAAGCAAGGTTTAATCACAGAATAAAAATGTACAGTTGTGAAGGTACCTACTAACGTTCGTGAAAATGTCACTCACACACACATGTGCATTGACGAGCTTTTACCGGTGCTATCGGTGCTGTCAGTACTGAGTGTCGTGCATCGAGCACATGCGTGTGTGAGTGACATTGTTACAAACGTTAATACGTAGCTTCACATCTGTTTACAAGAGAATATATTTAAACTGTGGGTTAATTGTTACAAGTCAGCGTTTTGATGTGGGTTCCGTATGCGTGAGTCAAGGTCAAATGTATTGAAATTAATGTTTATGTGATGGAGTGTTAAGAGACTTGGGATTAGGTGGATTTTTTTCTTTAACGATAATGTTGAGTGTCTAAATCTGTAAGTCAAAATATTTTGCCATCATTTAATTATGTGCACAGAATTAATAAAATCGATGTTTTCTTTTGTAAACTGTGTATTCCGTTACTTATATTTTGAAACATCAATTCCTGAAAACTTATTGACTTCAAAAGGCACGATAAACTTGCCATACTGCAAACTCAACTAATCCATGGACAATATTATTACAGCGACAATAAATCTGACCTTTACCTCACAACCCCGTTCCACGTAGTTTCTTGTAACGCTATCTATTTCGAGATTATTTTCAGCTGACGACCCGCCATCATTGTTATTTCTTTAAGCCCCCATTTTCTTTTTCTATTTGTCGTACGAAAAAAGAAAAATGTAATCGCAGAAATTTCGCTCTATCCTTTCAAGTACCTGGGTATAATACGCAAACACTACAATACATTTCTCCTACGGATCAAGCTTACCTTTAGATCCTTAGAAACACACAAAGAAATATCATACAATGTCCACAATACATATCGAATGTGTTTTACATCCTACACACAATCATTCGTTTATTCTCACACTATTGTTCGAAGATCGACTTTAGCACTTTTACAATAGAGTTTATATTCAATTGAGTACTTGAGCACATAATGTCCGCCCCAGGCGTTCGTTTTACAGTAAGTTTAAAATATTCCACCGTGAAATAGATACATGATTCCTTCTCCAGTTGTCTGTTTGTAGAAGCTACAAAGGGAACCATTCCGAATGGGTCCTTTTTAACTGTCAGTTTTGGACAGCGTGACGTCACGTTACTGACTTTATCTTTGGCAATCTTTATTTTGTCCTTTTGTACCGGACGTGTGCGATTCTAGATTACGTGGTTTGTATTCAAAATCTGATTTCTGTAAAAATATTATACTGAACTGGCTTCAAATAATGTTTGTTTGTAAAACTGTTAATTAATGAACTTTTGTAGATTTTTCATTGGTAAATGACATGATAAAAACATCCACATTTGAAATTATTACTGTACCATATGAAAAACTGTGCTTTTTTTGCCTGTAATTAGTTTGTTTATGATAAATGTACTAGGAAAGCATAGAATGCTACGTACGGTTATAATTACCCACAAATGGTACACGGCCTACAGTTATAGTTCCTTTACAAATTACTCTAACACACGCGGGCAACCTCTTTCGTGTTTCTTCACTCCTAGTACAAATGGTTATGTGCCTCTAACTATAGTATACCATAAGTACTGAGATTTATGAAGTGCTTAGAAAGTGTAATTCTTACTTGTCAAAGTACAAAGACATTAGTTCAGACTTGCAAATTATTCGTTGTGACTAGTTGACCTAATCATTAGTTTTTCTTACACGCTTTTCACCTATTTGGTAAATTAAACGCCATAGTTTTTCTGAGTCATACTTTTTTGAAATAAATAATAATTGTGGTTTGTGTTTCAGTAATATCACAAAAAGTAATTGACAGGGATGCGGGGTGAACCGCGGTTACTTTATAAATAATCCCTGGTTGTGTTATCTAATACATTAAAGGTATTTCTTACTTCTAAATTAAATTAATGTAATAATATTAACGTCACTTGAATGCTTAGCTTGTGCCAGATTCCAACGAGCTGAGACTAAATGCAATTTGTCTTCTAGGTGCATTTGTTTAATGCACTCGTATTTGTATCTAACAAGAATTTTACAAGAACATATTAAGTAGATTTTTCTGCGTTTCTTTCTTTCTTTTTACTTTAAGCATTAAATGTACTTTCGGTCTTAGTAAATACTAAGACCGAAAAAATGCTCTCGTATATCGTGCACTTTTACTAAAAGTGAATCAAATAAGCAAGGTTTTTTTCATAAATTAGCTAATTTCGTATCTTAACCAACTTCGTAACTTAACTAAGTCCCTCATTTTCAACGAGGGAACGAATTTCTGTACAGAGTGTCCTCTGCACAAGCCTACAAAGCAAATGCACGTCAACGTACAAATGGGTCGCCACTGCCTCGCTGTCATGCTCGCCTGGTACTCGGTACCTAGTTGTAGGTTTTTGACTAATGAGCTTACAATGTAGGTCAATGTGTTTATAATATTAATTAGTTATGCTATTTGTGTCAGGGCCTGTTCAAGTGTGATTACATGCATATTAAACACATTGTATGCACATTATCGTTATGCGTGTTTTTCTTCAAGGGCTAGGCAGTGGCTGGCGTACCTATATGCCCTTCGCTATCAATAACCCCTGTGACCAATCTCACTTTGTAAGTAATCGCTTCTATTGAGATAACAAACAAAGACTTACAAGGTAAATGTTACATTACAAGGTAAATACCGAAGTTCGAATAAAATACGGAAAATTAACTTACCACAAATGATTTTGATACAAATGGACGAACCAGTCATATTCGCCTTTATTTGCACTGAACACTAAAATTATATCCCAGACAGAATGATTTTCATCCCATTCTCGATTTAGCTACAGAATCACAAAATGTGACATTTCATTTGGTCAGAACCTTCAGACCGTCTGCATAAAATTATAGTTTTCATATAGCGGGACGGGAACAAAATTGCATACACCAATATCAGAGTCAGATAAACCACTAGTTTTATTTGACAATAGGGGACCATGTAATAGTGATTTGATTAAGTTTAAACATACGGTATACTGGCAAATATTTTGTGGTTACATCCACAAATACAGATATTTTATTATATTATACACATATTGGTTTATCTGACTACGACTTGTGTCATTGACCGAAACGTAAATAGTTGTGGGACTTTGCTTGTCATTTTCGGTTGCAAGAAATATAGTATCTTAGGCAGCATTTTCTTTTTTCCTTTTTGTTGTACAGTTATATTAAGATTTGATACGAATATACCTTGTTGATAACTGTTGTAGCGCATTCCCACTTGCGGATTGTATCGCCCAAAAAACAATTGACTACAGCTGGTGACAGGATTCTCGGTTCTCGGAATGTGTCGCATGTTGAAAAATAGAGCGTATACTCGCGATACAATCCACTAGTGTGAAAATGCTATAAATCGTGTCCTTGTCACCTTCATAAGCCTTCCAAACAAACGAAAAATCGATATTCATTTATTTATTTCATTCGATGATATTGACTCGTATACTATAATTTAAATAACTTTCAACTATAAATAAAGTAATTGGATTGACTTTCACTTTAACAAACTATAAGCAACAGGCTAACAATCAAATTGGTTATACGTTTTCAGAAACTGAATTAATTTTAAGAAATAAAATTACAGTAACTTTTGAGGTCATTGTTATTTGACTTTTACATTGAAATAGATATAATATAAATAGATTATTGCGAAGGCGTTAGTGCAAATATTTGGGTGCTGAAACTAAATATTTGTGACCAGTCTGGTTTGGGACAACCTTCAGCTGTGGTTAAGTACTTGCAATGTTATCTAGGAGAAAGATATTAATATTCATGTCTTATTGAGTGGTGTCTGTCTGTTGCATAATATTTATGTTGTTGATATCTTTACTTCTAAGCAGAGTTATAGATATCTGAATCTAAAAGGCAACATTTCAGAACTTGGCAAGTTATAATATCAGGTTTTCAGTCATAAGCCTATTCTAAGTTTGACTTGACACCACCAGGTATTTTAAAAAAAATGAAGAACTCTGGACTGAAAGGTCTGTTATCACTTTAACCGGTTTCCAAAAAGGAGTAACATCTCAATTAAGATGTGTATTTTTTCAAATGTTCAAAAAATATAGTCGACTTGATAAATTTTATTGTTATTCAATAAATATTTTTCTTACTTTCTTACGTCCATAATTAATATTTATTGAGAGATAGTGAATCGATAGATATCAAGCATATTTGAATATTTGTGCAAGATTCCGCTGCAGTCTACATACTTAATCGACCTTCTACTAATAAAACAGAGCATAAAGAGGTATGAACCAGAACTTTGATGCGCCGTGACGATAATAAAATATTCCACTAGGTAGTAATTCAGAAGGGGTGGGGCGAGGTGGGGCGGAGGGGGCGGATAAATAAAATTTATTGCCGCTCCGAACAAATTCACTAGTTTTATTACTGAATTTCGATTCGGACCGTGAAATAAGTGTCGTTTCATTAAGAAGAAGCTCTTTTGAGGTATTCTTAGATCTTTGGTTGTTATTTTTAGATATTTTATTGGAAGTCAATGAATTAGAAAGTTAAAGTTTATACAAACCTTGAAGTTAAGGATTTTATGTATGGGAATTTGTGTCTGTTTATTTGTTTTGAGCTTTTGCATAGCAGTAGGGATAGGTTGTAGATTATGTTTCTAAGGATAGGTGGGCCAATATTGTCAACCAGTGGGTACCACAGGACGGCCACCGCAGATAGGGTAGGACCTCGAAGAGATCCAGACTCGAAAGATCGAAAAATGTGGAGATAAAATGGAGAGGTCTTTGCCCAGCAGTGGGACGCAAATGTATCGTTATCTGTTTTTGAAAACGCAAATGTATCCGCATGAAACAGCTAGTATGCCCATAAAACATTACTTAAAGTACCAGACTCAACTTACCCTTAAAAAAACTTTTTATCAGTCTTAAGTACGCGCTCTCATTGGCAATCGACGAAACTTCCCCACCGTTGCCTTATCTACTTGAAGATACTTTAACAGGTACCCACTTACATACATTCTTATATATTATAGGTAAGACAATAAGTCTGTTTGTGGCTGTTTAGAAGAATGTTCAGGATGTGAACAGTTTGTTAAATGAGCATGGTAAATACTAACTATTGTAACAACATATCTAGCTAATTAAAATTATGCGTAAGTTTAGTATGAAGCAAGTTCCAATACCCCATAATATTACTGCAAACCATTTACACCTTAAATTGATAGTTTAACGCTTAATCCTCAACGGTGTAGAGGCTGAAGAAGTTTGATAACTACAAAAACAGAAAAAAGGGCTAAACAAAAAAGAGGTTGTAACACACGCAATTTTGTAAAAAAAAACCTTCAAACAAAATCCATACATAACATTGGGCTCCTAAATCAGCGCAGTGGTTAACAAAAGCGCAGTGGAAACAGCGCCAAACCACCGGCCAGCTAGAAACCGCCATTTGGCATTAATACGGCTGGTTAAAAGATAAAATCGCTCTAAATTGCCACTGCCCACCGCAAACCGAAAGTGCGTGAATTTGAACTATGCGTGGAAACCGTGGTAACATTCTTACTTTAAGTTTATGAACTAGTTTATTTTTTGGTTTTTATAAGCTAAGTACGAATTTAAAGAAGTCATGTCTTACACTTCACAAACTTTTAGTTTGTCTCATCCTTGGCAGACTTCATCTTACTTGACTTTATTTTGGTTCGGAACAGCAGGCTCTTCTTTTTATTATGTCTTACAACATCTCACAAGTAATATTATTCCCCCAAACGTCTTTCAAACAAAAAAAATATTGACATCTTACAAAATTGTATCTATAAAAATTTAAAAAAATATTCCCATACGGCAACAGCTCATAAGCCCAACATATTTGGGAGGTAATCTAAAAATAAGAAAGCAATAACTAAATAATCTACAAGGACTCGCAAAATCTCACATGTTCATGGAGGCTGTATTTCTTCTTTGTAATCTCGTTTGAACGTTAACAAAATAATATCTTTTTTCATATTTCCTACGTTATGTCTTTACGTCTTGTGGGGTGAAAACACATTTCAAGGGTGAAAAGGTCACTTGAGCATTTTTATTTTAGTTTTACTTAAACTATGAAGAATCGCATGCAATTTGCTAAAGGATTATTTCTAAGCAGACAATACTGTAATTTATTCTGAAGTATGAGTGAAAATAAAAATGTTTCGATTATTACTAAGAGAGCTTTTGGTTATTTTTTAGAATACTTATGCCGTGAAATTGTTTACAAGCTATTTTTTAATTGTTATAAAAAATGACAGAGATATAAAAATGAAATGAATACTGGAAATATAGAAGAGTTTATTACCATTCATTTCTATCCGAAGTCTTATTAGAAACTCGTATTTTCTAACACGACATATACGACAAGTTGGCGAGTTAGTCTCTAATAACGAGCTTCCGTAGAAACTAAAGTTATACAGAAATTCTACAGTAGCGTAAAGCATAAACTATTTCTATGTGTTAGATTTTATATTTCCTACTAAAATTCTATCAACTAAACTGTTGCTAACGAGGCGACAAGCAACTAATAGCTTCACTACAAGCGCGTTGTAGGTACTAGGCAAACATAAAAATCAAGGAGTTCACTAAAGTAGTAAAGCAAGCACAAAGATACTGCTAAGAAATCCTTTAAAATCCGTATACAGTACCATTGCTAGTAAAAGAGTAAGTACCTATGCACCTAAAACGTAGCATTTTCTTTATTTTAGGAGTATACAGTTGGAGTTAAAACATCTTACAATAAAATATTATGGGAACTTTTCAGAAGTCATTTTCCATAATAAATATTTAAAAATTAGTCGAAGCAAATGACGTTTAAAATTCCAAAAATTTTCAATTAGCTAAACGTTTGTTAGAAGCGACAACCAACTAATAGCCTTCAAACTACCAGGCGAGCATAAAAATCAAGGAGTTCAGCCACGAAGCATAAAGAAACAGTACTGAGAAAGCGTTTAACAACGTGTGGTTGAAAATAAAAACGCCTCGTCCGAGAGCCGAACACCTGCGTTTGGGTAGTGTTTTGTATTAAATATTCAGAAACTGTAGCAGAACGTTTGTTTGTTAGTTAACGACTGTGGAGTGTGTTAGTTTTGTTTATGGTACATTATTGTGGCAGTAATGAGAAGGAATTGGGTTTGTAATGCATTTTCCTTATTTTGCGTTAGGTGTCGTAGTGGTGCGGTTAGTAATATAAATAAAAAGGTGTATTCTTTGCCTGCAACTTGAAAATAAAGAAATACAGTAATCTGTAAGATACTGTCATATTTATTTCACTTCTAAGATGAAACGATTGATTACAAAATTACGTAAGTATAGTTATGTAATCGTAAACTTTATCCTGAAAAAATATAATTTAAACCTCCCGGTCGTTAAGCCAAACCATCGAATATAAATTAATGAAATGGAAATCAAAGTGTACATATAATCTGGTTAGATTTGATGTAGGTCGCGATGGGCTGCGCAAATATTGACGGGTCGTATCTAGTGTTTTGTCAACCGCCGATAGCGTCCCCGAGCGCCGGAGATCATAATTCACGGTCATCTCTCGTGGCTGTCTTGCTGTTAAGTTGGTTGTACAATGAAAGTTGAAATTTATTTTCATAGGGCAAGTCGTTTTACGTACGTTTTAGTCATATACTCAGTTATTTGCTGTCTCACTGGCTTTGCTGATTTTGATTATTTTTTAAAACAGTCTTTGATATAAATAACTTGAATTGCAGTTTGGGTTATGTAAACATGGATACTTCAATGTTTGTAAGGCATCGATATCGATTAGTATACCCACCTTTAGACGATTCATTTATCTTTTTATAAGACTTATAAAAATCATTTGGAAAATAGAAAATTTCTTATCTAGAGCAACCGCATTTGTTTACAAGAATATTAAAACAAAATCGCAGAATCGCAATCTAGAGAAACCTTCTCAACGTTCTAAGTTTCAGCTATGAAACTCTTCCCCTGGCTCGTTTTGCTGAAACAAATACGTCGGGAAATAAAAGTTTATTCTGGGCACACTGTCGGTGGACTACAACTGTACCCTGGGCGGCCTGTAGCTACCGTGCGCTCACAAACTTGGTCATTCATGCACTGTATGCAGTCTTTGGGAATTTTAGATAGCTTGCGAATGACTTTGTTTAAAGTAAATAGAATATTTTCGGGATTTCCAGTTAGAAGCGAGTTAGTTTACTCAACGTGGGCTGGGGAGTTGTACGGATGTTTGTTAGTTTATTAAGTTGAGTCTCAATCTATTCCTGCAAAACAAAAAAATATCTTTGTGTGTGAGGAGGCCTGTGCCCAGCGTGATTTGCATAAGAGAAAATGGCTATATTTTATGCTTCCTCACTACCTATAAGACCTATATATATGTAGAAAAGAGCAAAAAGGTTATTTAGTCTATCTATAATATAACTATTTCAATCATATACCTGATTGAGATTTTCAATAGATTAATCCCGAGCTTAGTTGGAATAGTGCCCGATATTATGTCAATAGGATGCCCCTATTCATGGTTTAATCAGTCAACTGTTTTATTTGAATCCGATGTATGTGACGTATTAGTCTATAGTTGTTGATATCCAGGCTTTGTTCAAAGGCTTTTAGGAATCTATACTAATATTATAAAGCTGAAGTTTGTTTGTTCGTTTAAATATGCAAATTTTAAGGAGGCTTTTTATCTAGGAAGTCTACAAACTACTTTTTATACGTTTGCGTAAAGTAAAAAAGCTGCGAGTGAAGCCACCGGTAGAAGGTTACTTATTGATGATGGGACAAATAATGAGCTAATTTTGAAATTATGACATGGTTTTCATGTATCTACAGTGGCTACAGTTATGATATAAAGTCACATAATAACAATACAACAATGGGATAGAGAATCTATTGTCATGTCAAAGTCAGCTATGACATTTGAATTCGGTTATGTCACATAAATTAAATTCAGAATTACTCTAGCTTTTGAATTAAATGACCTTTTACCACGAACTAAACCATCAAAACAGTTATGATTGAACGAGTCCGAAATCTAATCTGTGTACATCAATTTATGTATTTGGTAATTATTCAAATGCTGCAGAAGATAGACCAATGGTGTTTATATTTATCCGAAAACGTTTACAAAATTATATCGCTTCACAAAATATTTTGCTAACAGATACAATACAAACTTTTAATGACATCGACCACTTTATTTACAGTCAAAGCGGAAAATATAACTGTCCAAAATTCACAAATATAAGTGAAATATGATCTCCAATTGTGCAAACTCCTTTATCGAAAGGGTCGGGGTTGTTGCTCTTAATAATTGTATCCATTGGGGTCCAAACAACGGGTCTTATCGCCCAAGTGACATTCGAATGATGAATTGGCAACTCCTGGTATTGGAGACGAGCTCTTGATATAACTTTCCTGGCATTGTTTTGGTCTTAAAGTCATTGTTGAAGATAGCTGAAGTACTTGTTTGTTAATTAGTACAAGTGTTTGTTACGAGTTACTTTGGCATGTTAATTGTTCTGGGGATTTTCCTTACGAACCGGAATAAGATAAATCTCGTGTAAAATGCAAACAAATGCAAGAAAAACTAACCGCAACGCAGGCTCTCTGAGGACATTTGGTGGTGTCTTTGCAAGATAGGAGCAATCTTCAATTGTAGATGTGCAGTTCGCAATGTGCGTTGAGCATCAAATACGGAATTATAGATGTGTAGTTACAAAAACATTTTATTGGGGGATTACATAGGCGTAGTATATGAACGTTGTACACAAGGGAGTAAGTATGCGTAGTACATAGGGGAGTCCATAAGGCAGTAGTCGCGTCGACTTGAATCTATTACACTGCATGTATTTTGCATTCAAACTATAAAGTACTTACTATCAACTTCAAAGTCCAGTGTTCACCGTAAGTCAAGGTGAAACTTAAAGTTCCACACGGAATACCTTAACTTCCTCATTTTAAAACCCATAATTTTTCCTTCGAAACTTTTTTTTTTCGGATTTCGTAATCAACCACACACAAAGCTCGTCAACTTTTTCATTCCGATTGTTGAAGAAAAAAAAATGTTCAACAAAAAAAAAGGAAAGGAAATCCAACCCACCGCTTAGACCATTGAAATTCCACATTAAACAAAAAACTTCGTCAAAGAAGAAGTTGGAAACTTTACGGAGAAGGTGGAAGTTTCTTCACTTGCTGAGTTTTGTGTAAACAACTCTAAAATTAAGTTGTTCGTAATGAGTTGAGCGATCTACCAACTAAAATTAGAATGTGCTGCTTTTTGTTCTTTGTTGGGAAAAACGCTGAATGGATTACTTCTAAAAGTCTTTTCACACTGGCAGATTTTCGACTCGAGTTTTCGTCATTTTTGTACCACTAGTTGACAATTACTTAGATAAGAATACGCGCGATACCGCCCGGTCCTACGGGCGATGTGGCTCTGTTTTGTATCAAAAGACAGGAAGTATGGAAAGACTGTTTGTTAAGCTGCATTTAAACTAAACGAACGAATGACTAGAGCCAGATAAAGAACATTCTTTATTCCGCTACTTAAGATGGAAGGATTACAATTTCAATAAGTACCTACATGGTTCATTAAACGCTTTTAATATCATGGTCTACATTGATGGCTATAAAAAACAGCACTGAAGTACGTTCACGTGCCTCTGTCTGATTTATTTGAACTGTGTTTGAAGTCAATGATTATTTCTAATTACAACAACAGCTTTCAAAGGCTCCTTCGTTAAAACTATAAATAAATTGTGCCCTTTCATGTTTCAAATATTATAAACTACAATATTAATTTCCAACTTCTAAGAAATGACAGACGAATACAAGGTAGGAATTTATTCAAACGACAAGACTTGTATCTTGAGAAACATCAAAAATAAACAAGATTTTCTTAGAGATCCCTTTTTTTAATGTAAGTAAAGGAAACTTATTAAGTAAGGAGCTGAGATAGTTCAAAGTTAAAAGAATTTCTATAAAGAAGCTGGAGCAATTAAGTAGGTTTTCCATCACGGAAATTGAATCTTCAAGACTTTTTAGCTAACCAGAGTGCTTGGGAACTCTCGTTAAAAAGTACTAAAAACCCGACGTTCAATATTCGCGAACACCCACGTCCCGTGGGAACTACTTCGCGCACCCGGTTAAAATGCAACCTATAGCCTTTTTTCTGTGGGAAATCATTAAAGACCTCTCCCGCTGTGGGCGCAGTGGGAGGTTCCATATTCATTTTGGAGCCCTTCGTAGACTATGTTGCCGTAACTCTTTCGAACAATCCATAGCTTGCTTCAATAAATGAGTTATCTTGCACTGAAGAAATTTCAAATCTGCCCACTAGTTTCTGAGATAGGTAAGCTCGTGTAAGGAGGACAAGCAAACTTTTCAGCTTTATATTTTGGGAGTATGAAGGATTCATTATGCATGAGAATAAAGATGTTGTTTTTAGCTGAAAGTAAGTACGTCAGCCTTTCTTGGTGAGTGCCTTAAAGTCTTATGGTTCGTCAAAGAGCCTATTATGTTAGTCGGAGCGTGGCGGGTATTTTAAAATTTAACGAGCAATGTTTTCGAAGGCTTTTTGAAGATGTAGGTTTTAGAAATACACGTTTGAACGCTATCTTTACTGAAATTGAGGGCTTACCTGTTTATTTAGAAACGTAGTTTTAAGGATTTAAGGTAGACGTACTAAGTGTAAATAAATCCGTTTGTTTGAAGGAAAATTACTGAAAATATTTTCGTGTGTCGGTGTACTAACTCAGTTCTTAGATAATTTAGATTTGTTCCAAGTTTATAGGTATATTTTTTTACATACCTGGAAGTTAACTTATCAATTTTTATTCTATGAAACATAATATGTATTATGTTATAGAACATACAATTTTAGGAATTAACGAAGAAAACCCACCTATAAATGACCAACAGTAAATAATACCTTCATTATTAGGTACCAAAATAATACCATTCAGAATCACAGCAGTAAACGCTAATGTATGTATGTGTACCCAACCTTACGGTAATTATTTAATTATATGACCTGTTGTGGGGCCCCAGGGAGGCAGGATGGGCCTAGTTCGGGGCCTCGCCTTATGAAGGTATCATTATAACCACTAAGCTGGGATATTTGGGCAATACTAATGAAGGTAGATACTAAATTAAACTACTGTTTAATGAATTTTTAATGTAGAGATATTGTGCCTATGAGATGAGACCTTCCTGGTAAAATAAGGTCTATGTAATAATGTTATGTAACGCTTTGAGTTTGTTTGTTTGGATTTGTAAACACTTTCAGCGTTAGACAACTCATTGATCACGAGAGGCTAAAGGCTACTTTTTTCTGGATGCGCATAGTAGTTCCCTCGAAATACGTCAAACCACTGTCGAAAGCTAGTTTAATATAAAAATACTTTGAATTCTTAGTTAACTAAACAAAGTACTACACAGACCTGTAAATAACGTTGAAAATAAAAATTGATGTAATTTAGGTACTAATGATGTAAATACTTTATTATTTTAACTTACTGCTAGATGTATATAATAATCACGTGCAAACCTTAAATAACACGTAGGTAAGTATTATTCACTAGAGACTGAACGACGCTCAAATAGCGATATATTAATTTAATCCTTTAAAACTTCACATTATGAGATATTAACACATTTGTAATTGTCATTGCAAAGTCTCAGACAGAGGTTACATACATTATCTGGGGGCACGGCAGTGCCCCAGCCAAGTCTCGAGCAAAACGGGCACGGCCGTACCATCTTTTCTCGAAGCGATTCGCGGCTGTTTCGTCCCCCCTATATCTTCGACGTAGACAAAGCTAGGAGTTTTCGGTGAATAATAGTAGGCATTAGAACAAGCTTAAGTCCGAAATTACACGCCAATTGAATTAATAGTTTAGGAGTAACGGTCGATCAAAGTTACACCATTTTGTCACTCACTGACTCACTGATTCACTGACAGATCATCAAAAATCTAAGGTACTTCTAGCAGACTTAGAAACTTCAAATTTTGCATCAAGATAGGTCATTAGCCACATATAAAGGAAAAATTATAAAAACACTAGCTTTTGCCCGCAACTTCGTTCGCGTGGAATAGTGACTACCAGCAGATTTTTGATTTGACCAATAGATGGCGCTATATGTCCGGAATAATTTAATTTTTATTTTTTTTTTGTAATAAAAACTATCCTATGTCCTTTCTCAAGTTTCAAACTATGTCTGTACCAAATTTCACACAAATCGGTTCAGTAGTTTAGGCGTGAAGAAAAGACAGACAGACAGACAGAAAGACAGACAGTCAGACAGACGGACAGACAGAGTTACTTTCGCATTTATAATATTAGTTTGGATTAAAAAATAATATGCCATAGAAAACAATTTTATATTTGCGGTTTGGCAAGAACATTATGTATGGATTTTGACTACATTGTTAACTTTGTTCGTTGTTTAAGTACCTATTCAATTGGATGAATACATACATAGAATAGAAAAGAATAATATAAATGTAATACATAGACTATCATTAATACAAATTAATACATAAAGTTCATAATTCATTAAATTAATAAAGCTAAAACTCCATTGTATTGCGATAAATATTGTATGCGCTCTCGATAGATGGCGTTGTACCTGTCTGAATCGCGCTATGGTTTCGTTACAAACTGCAGTCTAAGTAGTAGGTACTTCAAAATAATTCGATAATTTTCATTTGATAGCGCCATCTGTCTATGAAAAACCATTTCGAAACTAAAAAATATTGTAGTGACAATTGATATTTAGATAATTATTTTATATTTATTTATTGAGAACTTTACGTGTTATTTAGTTTAGTGTAGTTATAGTTTGTAAGTTAGTAGATATATATTTATTAAGTTAGTTATTTGTTAGTTAGTTTATTTCTATTTAGTTTGTTAGTTATTTATTATACATACATATATATGCATATATATATATAAGTTTAAGCCCTATTAATATATTGTTATAGTAGTAATTGTAAATATAGTGTAATGGAACGTGAAATATTGTACATAAATGGCAAGCATACGTGGCCCTTTCAAGAGTGACTAGTTTGGGTGGATTACATTTAATAAATGTGAATTTTAGTAGTATCAAAACTCAGGAGACAGCAATAGCTGCATAAAATCGACTCCGAAGTATATATCGCCCAGACTTGTCTACCTTAGAAGTAACGAAGCCTCAGAGAAGAAACAAAAGAGATAGAGATAGAGAATGGGTTCTAAGCAAAGCAGTAGCTGAATTTCAAGAAATTATGAGGTCACCTAAAAAAAAAAAGAAATACACTTACAAAAAATTAATGAGATCCCACCAAAAACATTAAATGTAAAAAAATGCCAAGTCTCTCGATGCAGTCTTTCCATCGTAAAAAGTTTTGAGATCTCATAGAAGCCAAGTCCTATTCAAATTATTTTGTAGTTATAAATCAACATTTAGTAATTGTATCAATAGTTTTCTTTATATTATAATTATAGTGACTTGGCAATGAGCACAAATTAAAAGCTGCTTGCTGCCTGGAATTATGTGCAGATGTTACTGACGAGACCAGTGATCAGATTATTTGTTATGTGTGAATCATGATGGTCACTACCGACTACATGCTCCAATACAATAATTAAGAATACCTTACGGGCCATCGCTTTATGAAAGTAAATGAATCGAGAGTACACTAAGACTGACTGCCGTTGCCGAAATTCGGTTGGGACGACACGGATAAACCAAAAGAAAATTAATTTTGTGATATTAATGTTTACTTTCAACTCCTCCAAATATGCCGTTTTATTTGTTTCTTCTTGTGCTCATTGCCAAGTCACTTTAATTATAATATAAAGAAAACTATTGATACAATTACTAAATGTTGATTTATAACTACAAAATAATTTGAATAGGACTTGGCTTCTATGAGATCTCAAAACTTTTTACGATGGAAAGACTGCATCGAGAGACTTGGCATTTTTTTACATTTAATGTTTTTGGTGGGATTTATTATTCTGTGTCTAAGACCTTTCACTTGATACTGTGTAATGATAATTTCACACAATATTTATGATTGTTATTATAGTGATTGATCATTATTCATGAGTACGTAAATCATCGGCAGATAAAATGTTAACTGATACTTATTCACTTTATGCATACGACCCCAACATAGTTGGGAAAAAGGCTCGGAGGATGATGATGACTTATTCACTTTTGAACGTTTTAGGAGTCGTGAAAACAATGAGGCACGCTAAATTGCTGGGTCCGTCTTTCAACATCTTTGGTTGTCGTCATGGGTAGTCAGTCTAACAACCAGTCGTCAGAAGGTCAGACTGCTGTTAGGGTTGAGGAGGTCAAATTCGAAGTCGCTTCTTATTAAACATAAGTTAAACAGCGTTCAAATAAACAAACTCTTCAGCTTTATAATATTATGTTTAAGTATAGATGTGCCAAACGCAAGATGACATCATAAGGAAATTCATGTTTGATAATAAATTAGTTTCTGGTTGTACATCCGTTCCTTCAGGAAACTAGATTTCCGCAGTAATTTTATCATATTCAAGCATATCGTGTTTAAAGGAAATGCCTTTGGGGTCGCTTTTTAGGAAGAAATATAAAAAAACGAGAACTCATATATTTTACGTTAAATTGTTTAGTTTTACGTCGAAATGCCTCATATTTTCTACTACACATTTGGGTTATTCGTCATCTCGCCACACTAGACTCACCACGAATGTGTCCAGTTACCCTGGTTTTTGCCACGTTCAAAGGTACAAATTCTGTGTACTACAATTCTCAAAATCTTGCATATCTCTTTTTCTAATTTTCAAGTAGGTTATCAAAATCAAAATCAAAACTTATTTATTCAAACTTGGCTGCAAAACAGCACTTTTCGAACGTCAGAAAAAAATTACATAAGACAGCCCCCAATTTATAATCCCCCAGGTTATAATAATCTTGTACCTACTTATACTGAAAGCGAAATAAAAATTTGCATTTATAAAAACACTTAGAATTTTTCGCTTTTCTAGACACCTGTACTAGTCTTAGGAGAAATGAAAATACAGAAAAAGTTACTGTAAAAGGTATCGCAACAAATATTACATTTCTTTTGCTGGGCGCTTGTAGAATTAAAATTCTTTCGTGTTTTAGAAATCGCAATAAAGCTGGCCATATAGAAATTATAATTTTTTTTATTAGGTACACCGTAGAATAATATTTTTGTCTAGATATCATTTTACTATTCGAAATCTTTGGTTTTTTACTATATTCAATAATAATAAAATATTACACTGAACGATGATAATACTAATGAAAATAAAACTTGTGATTTTGGATGTGTCGATATAAAGTTAGTAGTTAACTCTTAAGCTTTATAATATTGGCATAGATTCAAATAAATACAAATATTGATAAGTGCTTCACTTTTTACCAGTAACTAGATAAGTATCAGATAAGTTAACAAGCTACTTCTAGCATCGGAACTTGTTCCCCAGTCTCAACATAAACCAAGTTTGTGAATATTGCAAGAGGATTTGCTTCCCCACTGTATTGAAATTCACGAAACGTACACCGACTGATTGAAATAACTGGTCGATCGCATCTGTTATTGTTAAACTAGCTGGTATACCGCGGTTTTACTCAAATTCTGGGGAGTCTTATTTCCAAAGGAAGCCAATAACTCTTTCTATATTAAGACCTATCTCCATAATCATTAACTCAGTCGTTTTATTTTGACTTACAAACTCATCTACGCTTTTGTGACATCAGTAAGGTTGCATCCTGCCTCGGAGAGCGCGTAAATGTCGGTCATGCTTCTGATCTGTCTCCGATTGTGCCCCATAGGGGTATGAAAGTGATGGAATAGAAGGTGCACCTGTGTCGACGTAAATGCTTGTGCTCTAAAATATGTCCTGCGCAGATTGCCAGCTGAACAGCCGCCATGGCCGACAGTCGGTTAGACAGCTCGGTAGATTCGTTAGATTGGCCTTCTTCGTAAAGCTTTAGTAGACTATCATGCATAGTAACAATGTACAACAATTACTGACCGAACTAAAACAAGGCTTTCAAACATTATAAAAATATTTAAAGTTCAACTTTTTACCAAAAATCAAGTTCTCTTCCAAACACCAGATGCCATTTAACTAAGTTAGTAAGTTTATAAAACTTACCTTCGTGCCTCCGGTGCCGTTTGACAGCTAAGTTTCAAGATGGCCGGTCAATGCAAGTTCGGGGCTTAAATAATTTACGTTCCGACTGTTGCAGTGGTGTAGATGGTTTGTTTTGTACATAAAGTAAACGGTTTATTGTATTGCTTGAGACTGGGTTTTGTTGTGTTGGCATGAAAGTTATATAGCTTGTGTTAAGGGACATTGTAGGCTCCTATAAGCAATGTAAATAACACCTTGAATATCTTATTCAAAGAAGAATATAAAATCATAACTTTTTGAATGATTAGTCTTTTCTTCCAAAATTCTAATTATATCTTCTTTATCTCGAACTGCAAGGACTGAACAATTGTTTCTTAAACAGAAATAACAAAGCTATAACAATAGCAAGTCTTCTAGGAAATCAGAACGATCTTGATCTTCGAGAGAAGTTTTGGCTCATTATAACTAGCTCCAGTGCAAGCCAAACCAACTCGAAACTTATGTACTTACCGACCTGAACATCTGTTGTTCTAGTCTGGGTCTTATGTCTTAATATATAATCCTTGGTGGTCTTATATCTTGTTCTAGCATGGTCTTTGTTAACATTATAAACGCAAAAGTAACTATATTTTTTTTCCTATCTCTCACAAATTGGTGGTTTCAGCGGTTTATTTGAAAACTGGATAGTCTGGATTTAGTCATTAATGATGGTTGCACGAGAAAACACATACACCGATTGAGATGTTTGGTAAAGTGATAGGTGATTTAATCTGAGCACGCGAAGTTCTTTTGTGGAGGAAAAATTGGAGAAGGTTATCACAAAATACACTCACCAAAAATTTCAAAAAATAATTTAAGCAATTAAAAAGCCATGTAGATAAAACTCTTCATAAAAATCCACGAATAAAGTATGATACAGATAGATTGAGTCTGATTACGCGAGCTCCGAGAGATAGGACAAAAAAGGTTCACTATGCGAGATTAAAATTGCTTTCGATTATAATTGGCAATTAGCCGCGCGAACATTGCGGTGCTATACATTACAATACCGAGTGTGTTCACTGAATAGCAATAGCGAGTACTAGGAGAGCATGTTTGTAGAAGAGCTTTCGAAGTGTGTGGGATTATATGGTAAGTTACTTCAGTTTATTTGTGTTACTTATTTACCTAATGATTTTAATAGATTAATGAGGGGTCTGAAAGGCAGTCGCTCTAAAGAAAATACTGATGCTCAACTGTCTCTGTGTATACTCTAAGTAGATCCTAAGATAGTTGGGAAATGGCTAGGCAGATGATATATTTTTTATTTTTTTAGGGTTCCGTACCTCGAAAAGAAAAAACGGAACCCTTATAGGATCACTTTGTTGTCCGTCTGTCTGTCTGTCTGTCTGTCTGTCTGTCTGTCAAGACCCTTTATCTTAAGAACGCGTGGACGTATCAAGCTGAAATTCACATGAAATACTCGAGTCTATTGCCCCTTTAAGCTGTGAAAATATCAAACTTCTAAGCCAAGCCAATCAAAAGATACAACCGATTATGTCGATATTTTCAACAAATTTTCGACACTCGCAAAGGAATCAAAACCTACAGGGTACTTCCCGTAAACTCAGAATCTTGAAATTTGGCACGAAGCATTGTCATATAATGCAAATATAGGAAAAAATGCGAAAATCTCATTTTTTAGTTAAATAATATTAATAAAAATATTTTAATAAAATGAAACTTACTACCTTATTTCTCACGAACGAATAAAGGTATCAAATTGAAATTTATACCAAATACCTAGGTCTATTGTCCCTTTAGGCAGTGAAAAAATCAAACTTCTAAGCTAACGCGATCAAAAGATATAGCAGCTATACCGACACCTTAGACGAATTTCCGTCACACGCTAGGGAATCAAAACCTACAAGGTACTTCCCGTGAACTCAGAATCTTGAAATTCGCCAAGAAGCGACGTTATATAGTACAGATAAAGGAAAAATTGCGAAAATGATAAATTTGAAGTTACATAAAATATTACAAACTCTAAACTGTGAAAAATTTTAAATCATTCAAAGGGCACTTTAGTATGGAAACCATACCCACGGCGGATACGAACGAAATATAGCGCAGTGTCATTATAAAGGCTCTGATTTACTATGGCATTAGTCCAATCAATGTGAACCATGGGAATCTAGAGAAAATCAGGTGTAAACATCAAATATTTTCCTCATTTCAATGGGGAATTTAAACAACCAAGTTTGACGGATTTGAGAAATCATTTCTTTGTAGTGAAAGAGTATACTCGCCGTTTATTTCCATTGTCATCAGGTCAGGATCTGATGACGGAAATCCTGAGAAATCGAGGGCAACTATCAGAAATTGTAGGCCCATAGGATTAAAACTTGATTCTCAGATGTATGTCTGGTGACTATCAAAGAGTGAAGGTTAGGAAGTTAGAGCTTAACTGATGATGGAGACGTGAGAAAGTCGAGAGAACTCCTCAACGGTATGTTTTAGTTACGTCGTGTTTGGGCTTATATTATTCGTATTGACGAGGACTTTTCACAAATGTTAAAAATAAAAACTTTTTACAAAAAATAACAACCTCTAAAAACAACAAGAAAACTGTTTATATGCATCGGTCTAGATCTCGGTGGTTAAATAAATATAGATGCATCCTCTAGACACCGACTTCTAGACCGATGCACCTAACATCTTTTTATTTTTTTTCTTGCTTTTGTTTTCTTGATGCTTTTTTATATGTTTGAAGTTGGATTTGTTTGTAAAATGTTTGCAACCTGTACAATCCTCTGAAACTGCTTTTTTTATATTTCTCAAACGATCCTGGACATTCGTCTCCATGGAATTTTAATAAAATATTTATATTCAAAGAAACGTCATACCATTCTCCACGATTTAAAACTACTTTGATTCATGTAAGCCAATTTTTACAAAGCGGGTCAGATATGCCCAATGACCTTTAAGACATAATTAGTTATTTTCAATCAGATTTCTGAATGATGACTATAAAATGTTGTATATAAATAACTTTAATAAAATAACTTTTACAAGGTACTGGCCTACTATTTTAGTTATAGGTATTATAAAATAAAAAATATGAACTATTTTGACTCTCACGAAATTACCATAACTATGATTGTTCTAAACTGAACGGTTGGCGCGAGACTCACTTTTTATGTATTTATCTATACAGGATTTGTACGGAACCCTCGGTGCGCGAGTCCGACTCGCACTTGGCCGGTTTATTTTAATTGGAAAACCAACGGCTATACAAATCAATGTTATATACATGACAGGTTTACACGTATAATAGTAGAATAACACGCTTATAGCTAATCAACTTGTCTATGATATATTAAAATTTGTGATTACAAAGTTAAATTTTGAAAAAGTCTTGAAGTGATTTAGCCGCCTACGAACCACAACACTCTTGGTATTGAATGCAAATACAACTGGCCACTGGATGTTTTTCTTGTTAAATTTAAAAAAAATGTCTTTATATTAAAAGAGCTAGAGCGTAGTTGGTACAGCACATTTAAATAAATTCTCTATCCCATGTAGTGTATAAAGATGACATAAAAGACTCGACAGTTTCGTAATAAAACTTGACAAGTGGTTATAAAATGCGTGCTCAATTTTATGGGCACTGCAGAATATTGTGGGCGAACAAAAGGCTGGTCAAGGTCACTGGGACCCATTCATCATCAGAAGGAAAATCTTTTCATTTTCGATACGCACGGGAAGGACCCCAAGAGTTATGGGGGTGGTATCCGCACGGCTGCTGTCCGGGATCGTCCGGCGACCGTCCGACCGTCCGGCAAGTGTCCGCGATATCGCCCGGCCCGGACAACGAACCCAGCAATTTATTGCTTTATCTTTCCTAGGTTTTAATATTCGTGCGAGGAGAATTTATCGTTCGGCTCTCGCGGCTATTTCCTCCTCGATTTGGGTATTTTGTTCAGCGGAGAGTGTACCTTTGATCGTTTTAGTTTAAAAGATGTACATGTGAGCAGTTTGTTTGTGAATAAACCTTGTAATATTTATGGAAAAAAAAGATTCAAATTTTTTCGGATTGTGCTAATTTGATTTTGTGTTAATGTGTTTTATTTAAGTGAGTAATTAAATCTAAACTGTCATAAATTGTAAATAGACGTTGTGGTTAGCTCGTCTTTAATACCTGAAAACTGAACATTTCAATGGTGTACGATGTAGCGTTTCCTAAACGCCTTTGAAAGCCTTCTTATAAGTACTGTCCATTTCACTTTTGTAAATAATAGTACCAAAGTTAATTGCTATTATTATCCAATCAATCTAATTGATCTATTGCCGCCATAATTATACCTAAACCATTTTTACTATTAAACGCTATTAGAAATAAACGCTACGGTGACTTGGTGAGTAATTTCAAAGAAAGGTTGTATTACTAAATTATAGATAATGGCTTAATTGTGAGGTTCCGATGGGAATTTTGCTATTGTGTATTTATTTTATGTAGGAGTAAGACATATTTATAATGTTAGCTATGAATAATTCTTCTTTGTTAAGCTAACATCTTTGGCAGTCTTTTCGGGGTAGTCAGAAGTCAGAAAGTTCAATAACTAGTCTTACCTAGAGGTATTGGGTTGCCCAGATAACTGGGTTGAGGAGGTCAGATAGGCAGTCGCTCCTTGTAAAGTACTGGTACTCAGCTGAATCCGGTTAGACTGGAAGCCGACCCCAACATAGTTGGCACAAACTGTTTAAAACGCAGTAAATACTTTGTATATAAAATATAATCCTAAAAAAAAGTGAAATATCCTTCCTTACTATATCATAAGAATGTTTCACGCACAAACTCACAAAATTCTCAATATTCTCCACGATGTTCAAACGTCGTCTCCCATCAAGCCTGAAAGCTTACGTTAGAAGCCTCCGCGCAATAGTCATAGACTCGGTTTACAAGAACTTTACACGTGGAAGTCAAAAACCTTTTGTAAAACAATATCCTTGTAGATAAGTGTTTTGAGGATCATAAGAGTATTTGAAAGTAACTACACACTACAGTTAATATTATCTGTTGTTTTAAAAACATTTGATTAACTACAATGCCATGTAAATAAATACTAAAGAATTACATAGTGATTCAAATTGTTGAGGAAAAAACCTTTGTTTTTATAAATATTGGATTCAGCGTTTTCAGTTATTAACCACATCATGTTTATTCAAAAAAATATTATTCCAAAACGAAATGGGGTTTCGTTTTGGAATAATATTTTTTTTAAAATAATATTTGCTACACAATATTTTACTAAAAACCGGCCAAGTGCGAGTCGGACTCGTGCACGAAGGGTTCCGTAAATTACAGTTAAATCAACCTATCTCAAAAACTATAAGAGATACTTTGATCAAACCAAAAATCGTTGAAAGAGTTAATTAGCATGCATCACCTCTATTTTTTTTAGAATTTTATACCCCGTAGTTATAAAAATAGAGGGGGGGGGCCATACTTTTTACGACTTTGAGAGCTGATATCTCAAAAACCGTTCACTTTAAGAAAAATGTTTTTTAGAAAACTTTATATCATTTTAAAAGACCTTTCCATTGATACCCCACACGGGTATGTACATCGAAAAAAAAAATTTCATCCCTCAGTTACATGTATGGGGGGCCCCACCCCCAATTCTTTTTTTTACTATTTAGTGTCATATTTTTGTAGCGGTTCATACAACACATATTCCCATCAAATTTCATCACTGTAGTACTTATAGTTTCCGAGTAAATCGGCTGTGACAGACGGACAGACGGACAGACGGACAGACGGACATGACGAAACTATAAGGGTTCCATTTTTGCCATTTTGGCTACGGAACCCTAAAAAAGCATCTTCAAGTGAATTCTTCAAATACATTTAAATATCATGAAATATGCAAACATGTGTTACTGTAATAGTACTCAGTACTTGCTACGCTTTCATGCTACGGCGTAGCTCGTAGGCAGCATTTCTCGGTTCCCGCTACGTGATTACAATGCTACGCCGCCGCCGTATATTTTCGTGCTACGGTACGCTACAAGGCTATACAATTAAGATGCCACATACAAATGTATTCACTAAACTAGTTATTTCCATGCGGTTTCCCTCACATCCTGAACTAATAAATGACTTGAATATGAAACTAAACAAATCTTCCTATCTGTATATTTTCAACTAATTTGATTTAGCTGTTTAAAATTATGACAAACGAAACTGTAGAAAGACAGACTGATTTATTTTTGTAATATTACAGTAGTATAAGTGATTAATTCTTTAATGAATTGATGGCGCGGACCAATTTTATGAAGTGGCTGAAATCAATTATTATTTTCATCGTGAAGAGTATTCAATTAATCGATGTAAGTGCAAATCGTTTCATTACGTTACATTGTTGTAAAATTTATTTCTGTAAGCTTTTGTGTCAAAATATCTGATTACGGTATCCACGAATTTTTTGACACTCTTCAATTCTTGGTTTACATTGTCATAGTAAAATAAATCATCTCATTGATTTTCTATTAATATTTTATCCAATAACTGTTAATGAAACGTCACTGGCCATTTCATGGTCGATTTGACTGTTTAAATAATATAATTGTGTAACTATTGAAAAGGTTTCAAGGTTGTTCACCTATCTGGTTCAATTACTATTATCGACCCGAATATTTAAAATATCCTAACGCAGTATAAAGAGCAAAGAGAGGTAGCTATTCAAAATCATGTAGGTTCATTCATACAAGTTTCTGCCAATAGTTTTTTTTACCAAACAATTTTATCTTTGCGCTTAAAACTCCGATTAACTTTCAATCCTGTAATATCTGTTAAATCCAGTTCACCAATTTATCCTGTTAATAAACCCCGATGCAAGTGACGAAATCTTCGCCATACATTTTGCATAATATTCGTCATTCCGTGCATTTAATAAAACAGCGCTGCATCCAGCGATAGCGCATTGCTGTCCGCTTTAAATCCATTTGTAACGAATATTTATGAAATGCGAACATATTGTCAATACGAGAAGCGTTGCAAATGTAACAATGTATGTACTAGAGTAAAATATTTAGACTATTGTCAAATAGATAGTCGATATAAATGCATATCGCTTTTGGTATAATTAATATTGGAGTGGTTTTAAGTCAAATTGCGTCGAACTGCCTCGTTGGTCTAGTAGTTGCAAAGCGTCATGCTTTGGCTGTGTACGGGGTCCCGGGTTCGATTCCCTGGAAGGGCCAAAATAGTTTGGTGGGTTAATCAGCTGCAGTAACAAGCATTTCTAGTGAGCATGATAGAATCGATCAGGTTCACTAAAAAGTTCTGGAAGGAAATGCTTGTATAAGTATATCCTGCAGTATTTTACTTAAATTTAATCTTCCACAGAAAGTTTTAAACCCTGCTAAAACCTCTGTGTTTCATAAAACTGTTTACAAAAAGTTGTGCATTTGCAAAAAGTAAAACGTTACTGCGAGCTCAAACAGCGTAATCTCATAACATTGTCGTTTTGTTAGCAGACCTGCATTAGAAACGACACAAAAGACTCGGATAAGGATTATATCTATATAGATAGAATTATGCTGTCTGTTTGTAGTTACGAAATTATAATGCTCAGAACCTTTTCTGGTAGTGCCCAGCTGTAATACTATAGAATGTGAAAGTAAGCTTGAATAATTTATTTTGATGTGCTATCTTTCTGATTAACCATTGGCTTAAAAATATTGCTAAGTAGAACTTTTCTACTAACTACCAATGTTATAACGAAGAAGTCTATTAATGCGTTTCGTTTAAAATAATTACCTAATTAATTATATATATTAAACGCATATTTTTATTTATGTTAGTTTTAGTTATTACAGTTATGAAGCACAAGAGATTCCATTCGATGCAACTAGTTGCATTAACAAAATCGCCAAAATAAAAGTGCTCTATGAAAGACAAAAGTTCAAAATTGTCGCGTAATTACGTTGCTGCGCAAAAGGAAAGTTAACTAGTTGTATGCAAGCGATAAAGTTCAATATCTTTTTGACAATGTATTGTTTGGAAATTTCAAAGCGGTACTTTTTGGAAACTGCAAAAGAAAGAAGAATTAAAATGATTTCAAAATAGTTTAGTTGTAAATTGTCTTTCTAATTGAGCTTACTTTTTATTAAGACAATTATATTGCCAATGGAAAGATTCGCTATTTATGAGTGTGATAAGCCATAATATATTATCCTGGAATGAGAAGAAATAGTAATAGATACAGTAGCAAGAATACCCACTGAACAGTCGGCTGACACTGGATCCAATGGTCGACAAGAAAATCTTGACTCCAATCAAAGTAGCCAACAGCCATTAAGATTGATATCGGACCAAAAAACTTTATAAGATTACATAGAAATACCTAAATAATGACTTGCAAATAAACCAAGTAAATCAAAAACAAATAAAATACCGAAGAAGTTATGAACAAAGTATTATTAATAAAGTTTACACACGGTGTCGTTTGATGTAGTTTCTCAAACAAATAATTGAAATAATAACATGTGAACATAATTGAAGGCACGTGAGGATTCTTGGAAACTTATTTAATTTCAACAATTGAATGTAAACTTTAATAATATTACGCTTGATATTTGAAAAACTTAGTTTTATTAAACACTAGTTTTCAGCCATGGCTTTGTTCATGTTGTGTAAATCATCTGCCTAGTCATTTGCTAGCTTGTGGGGTCGGTTTGCAGTTTCGCAGCATGCAGCTGAATTTCAATGTTTTATTTTTAACAACTTTCTGATCTCCTCATCCCATCTACCCGGGCAATCCGAAAAGACCCTTCATAAGACTGGTTATAAGACTTTCTTACTTCCACATTTCAAAAAATGGAAAATTTCGTCGTGACAAGATGATATAATTATCAATCGATCCATATGGCTGTTACTTAGCCACGAGCTTTTCAAACAATTTTAAAATACCTCTTTATATTATTATCAGTATACAAAAGAGCAATAAGTAACAAAGTATCTATCATCTCGAAGCACATAATCTGTATTCTCTCGGGTACAAAATCGCGAGTAAGGGATATCTTGAAGAGTCTGTACAGCAGTTCTCCTTTGTCTTAATAAAAACGTTATTCAGACAAATCTGTGACGGTAATACATATATACTTAAAGGTTTATAATTTTGTGAAGCATTTTTTTTTATTTATGTGTAAATTTAAGTATGTAACTGTTCGCTGTAATTTTATATTTGTGAAATTTAGTTTTTTTAGTAGTATACAATAGTAAAATATAAAGTAACGATCTGTTTTTCTGTTAAACTGGCAATAATAGTTTTATTATCTAGTTTTTTTATCATTTATCTTCTCCTCTAGTTTTGTACATTACCGAATGTTATTTGTGTAAATAGGTAAATTATTCATATTATAAGTAGAAACTATCGATATTGTAACAATTTTGCTAAAAAATCGAATTCAAAAAGACCAATTTAGCATTGACTTTACTCGTCCTTACTCAACTACTCCCTAAAAAGTTCGATATGTCACGTCTTACGAACACAAATACGAGTTTTACAAAGAACGACACTCAATCCACTTTATTGGTTGAATCTAATTTTAAATAGTGCCTAAGTAAGCTTCTGTAACGAACTTGAAATTAACCAAAAGTTTTAGAAGTTAATTTCGTTCTTGACTTTCAAAAATGCTGAGCTCTAGTCTAAGTTAAACGGGCTTGGCTGATTCATTGAAATCACTAATTTGTTTTGAGTTCAGTATAACGTGTTCACTTTTATTCATTCAAAGAGTACTTAATCATATAATTTATTCAACGTTGCAATAGAAAAATACTCGGCATTTATTGCAGAGTATGTTTTCAATTACAATGTTAAATGAACACTATAAAAGGAATTTATGTATAAATCGAACTATAGGTCTTTTTCAACATACATAGTTCTATTTATTCCAGTTATATACTGGCCTTTGAAAACTACAGCTGTTAGAGATATCGAGAACATTCAAACAAAATAGGACAAAAAACAAGTCAAATCCATATTTCTTTCCACATTTTTACTGACAAAATCAAACAGAACTCCACAATTAGATCACCGAGCACTGACACACATATTGACATACACAATACACATGACAGCAAGCTTGAGATACAAGATAGAAGAATTCGTGCAGACTCAATTTATATTCAAGACGAGTATAGTTTCAGGTTGATCTGCGAGTAAATGAGAAACGTTGAATATTTCCCTTGCATATCGAGCTGCATACATAAGCCAAGTAAAGGAAAACCGGAATATAGGTCAATTTAAAATTAAAATTGTATACTACTTGGTTTACAAACCACATTTCCACGTACGGAGGAAATGTAGATTGGACTTGTATTAGAGATGTGTTGCAGAGTGTTATGCTTATTAAATGGAGGATTTATTGAGAATAGTCTGAATGTCTTATAAATCCTACAAACAATTAAAAGTAATTTTAGAACATAGGACATTTAGCTTTCAAAAATGGGCGTAACAGACTTAGGTTTGTACCGATATAAATGTCATTGTCTACTGACAAAAATAAAAAAAATATCGGTTACAATACCTATATTAAGAAGTCGGCTACTTACTTTTTAAGCTATAAAAATGTCACAAAATAAGACTTACAATTCTATAAGACAACCAGTGTCGCTTTAGGCAATTTGTCTAGACATACAAATCTAACTAATAAAGGACAATTATTTGAGAAAAACAAGATTTTGTTCTCAAGAAAATAAGATGAAAATATAAGAACAAGCTTGTAGTTTTACAGTGGACTGACGTAAGTTGCGAAGTTTAAGTATTAAATCAGCAAAATTGTGGTGCAAAAGTTAAAACGAGTTTAAACTTAGTTGTGATAAGATTGGGACTTATGGTTGACTTATTCGGCTTACCAAGTTTTTCACTTGACGGTGTTGGATTTGGTTATCATCAGGCATTGTAGGTATGTGTAGACAAATATCTCCTACCAGAAATTGAGACTTCCGATAAAGGTTGTATATAAGAAAAGGGTTTTATGTCACAATACTGTCTAAATCAGTAAAGCAGTTTTTGCGAGAACAAATATAGACAGGTATTAAAATTGAAATGTTTATAAAATATTAAGAGACTATAATTTTGGTAGTTCTGCGAGGATCCTACAGAAATAGGAGGCAAAAGGATGAGTAATTTCATGATATAAGTTTAGTTTATGTTAATATTTCTAAAAGAAAAGCAAAATTAGGGCTTTGCGCTTATGAAACGTGAAATCAGGAATTTCTATGATTTCATTACGTTCTTGGCAATTTACTAAAATACGAATAGCTAATTCATTTATTCAAAATAGTATTTTAGTAAGTTATTTTTTAAATTATACCATCCGAATAAGAAAATCCAAAAAAGTGGTACAATCGGGTAAATAGATTGTACAAACATATTGTTATAACAAGGTTCTAAAGAGCAGGTTCCAATGTTAAATTATATTTTATTAAAATACATACCTTATAAAAACGCGAATGGAAAACGTGACCAATCGTAGTTAAGAAGGCTTAGATTTGAACGTGAGGCGCTATTTATTGGATTTATTTATAGTCGCTGATGATTCTCTTAGACTAGTGTGTGTACACTCATTTTATTAATATATTATTTTACTTTCGCAGATATATTGCACATTAACCTTAATGTTCTTGTTCTTTACAAAGATCGAAGTTACCTATCACCATTACTTTGAAGATTACATTAATGCCGTCAGATGTTGAATAAACTATGGCCCAAGTACACCGACAACATAAACACACGATTATCTTAAAACGACTTTCAATTCGAAAATTTTAGGTAAAAAATCATAGTACACAGCTGTTCAAGGAAAACTGATATTTATATTTTCGGTGAACTGGGGCTATAGTATATTTTCTATGAGCAAGAAAAAAGACAGCCGACGACCTACTTAAAAAATACTTTTTTTGTCTACCGAAACTGTCTGAGCTGTCTACTTCATGAAATTTTGCAAAAGCCTTCACACGTTGCGACGTAATTTCATATAATATTCACACTAACGGAGAAACTTAAACGACAGGAGCTCAAGAATACGGCGATGCCTCTCGATATTTATATTGTGTTATGTAAAAATGTAGTGCCAAGATATTGTAGAAGTTACAGCGAACAGCTATTTTATTTTGTGAAGTGGAGGAAGGTACTTTACGTAACTTTGGTAATAAGGTGATTCAGACACGGTATCTTGCTCTGCCATGGATGGTGGAGAAACGTGGAGAACTTCCATGAATTCTGTCCAAACATTTCAGACGAACACCGCCACGACCGCGTGTAGAACAGCTACGAAATCAACAGTATTGTGTTAATTTAATTGTAAAAAAAAAAGATTTTGTTACAATGACTGCTAAGTAATACTTACTGATTTGCGCCATGATAGCAGTTGGGATGACGCTCGCCTCGCGTCATCATCTATTTGCTGTAAGTCCATATTCCTCTACGTCTAAGTAATGACTACCAGAGTAATACTGTACCTGCCATCTTTATTATTTTGAGTTTATCTCTATAATAAATTGACTATAATGGATGGATTGGATGGACTCCATTTTTATGTACTCTGAAGTTCACTATTGGGAGTCAGTACCTTATCAGTCAGCCAACAGAACTGTCACTACAACAATAACAGCTGATGTTAAATAAAATTGAAACTATAAAACAAGGTCCATCAACTGCCATGTCCCCCAGTCCGATAGTTTGTTGTATCAAAATAAATTGGACAGATAAAATCACTGAACATTTGATCGCACACCCAATAGGTCAGGATCATGGAGTAAGGAAAGGTAAGCAGAGATGCCACGATGCAGGCAAGTCAGGCGCCTTCTTCTAGGCCAAATTCGTACGCTAGACATGTCTAAAGGGGTCAGTTACGAGTGAACTAAGGAGGCGTGTGGGTTATTTGAGGCAACGATATTTGTTATAAAAAAAAAATCGGGTCCAAAGACATCGTATAAGGGCGAATATAGTAACATGCTTCGTCTCCCGCACTTTGGCGCGCTACTTTCTTAAGCGATTTTCCGTTATGCCACCTCCGCTAGTCATTTTGTTCTCCGTGGTCAGAACTCAAATAAATTTCAACAATCATGTACTGGAATCGTTTTTATTAATGACATTCAGACATTTCAATTTATTCTGTACAATATACAATGTATTTTATAACATCTGGCGTACTCCCTGCGTTATTGTGTTTTATTTTTTATAAAATAATTTATTTTAGTTACAGTCTAGTGGTTCTGATATCAATTTTTTTGAATTAATATTATCGAGGCCTGTAAAGCAAACAAGAACATTAATAAACTTTGAGGACAGACGGTTATAAAATATAATGAGCAACCGAGGCAAAGTATTGAAGTATAGGTACAAAAAAATAATTGTAAATTACAAAATTATTCTAAAACTCTGATATTGTAAGTATGAACATAAATTGTTAACTTTCTTAAAAATAACAGAAGCATAAATAATCTTGTACGTACATATAAATATTGTATGTTGTCAGGTTTCAAAATGATAATTTTATTACATTAATCTGTTTTGTATTTCCATCCAGACTTCTCTATCTATTCATAAGTCTGTGGCCTGCCTTTGAATCTCATTCTTATCGGGATTTAGCAAGATGAATGGTATCACGACAACCCTAATTCTAATTAATGTATAGAATTAAAGCCCAGTAATTTTATTACAAGGTTGAATAAAGATAGTCTTGTAAACAAAATAAAATACTTATCCCCGAATTTACAACTATCTTGATAAAATTCACCGCAATCCAACAGTATTCTATGGCATATCCCGGGTCCCCACAATAGTTATTTTAACCGACTTCCAAAAATGGGGAGAATAATTTAAATTCATCTGTCTTATCATAGCACAACTTTACCAAATCGATAAAATTAAATCTAGAATATAACAGATTTACAAACACATAGAAAGTCTACCTTTTTCAACATTATCAAAGAAGACAGGACATAAAGTCTTATTCATAAGACATCGGTTTGCGGTAACGAACACAATCAGATTATCTGATGCAGAGCATCCTTGGCGACTGCTGCAGTCCTGCATCAAATTGAGTTTAGGAGTCGAGAAGTCCCGTCTGAACTCGCCTTTTTCCTAAGTACCTCAATAAATTGCTTCCCAGCGGTATCTTTTACAATCTGTTCCTGGAGTACCAATTGTGTATGCTAATGTGGGAAAATTCATAAGTTAACTTTTTTAAAGAAACTTATGAGGTTTTGGATTTTTTGGGTACTGAAGATGTAGGTATTAAATGAGTTATGAGCTATTTGATAGGCTGAATTCATTTGTTTATTTTCTCGAGAAGTTACCTATACCTACAGCCAGTTAATTTAATTCGCAGTGAACATTTTAAAGTCTGAAACATTAACCTGCCACATAAATAATAAACACGATTTTATTAACCACAGACTATGAAAACATTAATTTTAAAATGAATAAACTAGACCCATTTTATTTTATTACCATAGATACAAATTATAACAGTAATAATAATTAAGCAACTTATTAATTCATTTTTGTCAGAGCCTGAGAATAATTTAATTGGCATAATATTCGTTTCAATAATTAAGGTTTGTTTGCACAAAAACCGGGAGTACACCAACATAATTTAAAATTGACAACATTAATGCAAAATATGAAAACTTCAATAAATATTTTGGATTGAAACAAATAACGTGATTTGTAGCTTATTAACAAATTGGCACGTCCACTTAATTATATATTTACAAATTAAATGTACATGTTGTGTATCACACTGTCGTTACGATGCTCATGCGTGGTAGAAAACTCACTCAGATTCATTATATGCATTACAAATTATATTTGCATGCATGCAGAAAATATTCTGATATTTATAACCTAATTTTATTTTATTATAACCATAATTATATATTTTATAAATTACAGTCAACTTAAAAAATATTAGAAAGATAAATAGGCGCATAAATTATTAAATAACATATTCTTGCATTATTTTCCAGGAAAGTAGAGAAACTGAAACGGTAGATTTTCTTTCGTTTGAAAACTTCAGCACACCTACAATAATACAGTGGAATGTTCACCAACATTCTTCTTTAACTAGAGTACTTATTTTTGCATGTCTCATGCTATTTTAACATTTTCATATTTAGCAATTCCATAATTTTCCAGAACTGGAAGGTTATTCTGTCAACATACGTTTATGTTATTTACCTTCAATTGCTTTAAAAAGTAGATATTTTTCAAATATGTTCTTGTTAATTAAATTAATAAAAACAGAATCTGAAGTTTATTTCTACCACGCATTGCGTTTACAAGCGAATTCGGTTTGTGGTGGCTCTTCGTCGCACTGTGGTTTCCTCAGAAATACTCGTGGGCATAATGCGACTTTACAGTTAAAACAAAACCGGGCCACAAACGATACAAAACTTCCACTTTTATCATAAATACTCCATCGTTAACCACAAACAACTCCGTGTTGACTCGAATACCTAAATTTAATATTTATAGATGTTTATTTATTTCGCCGTACCAACAAAAAACGAAACTTTAAAACGCAAAAACAAAAGTACAATTTCAATTTAATTTTCGCAGTCCATTGCTCGCTTTATACGAGTTAATCAACAGAAAGGCAATTGGAGAACGCAGTGGATTGCAAAGAAAGGTTTAATCTCGATTCTTCGGAGTTCCTTTAGGTTCTAAAGATTTTTATTTACAATTATATTCTATCTAGAGGCGACTTGAAGTCTGTGGGGTGTTAACAAAGGGTAGCACTATTTCCAGTTCAGTCTTGTCACGTCCCACTGGGGTCTTTTGAAGTTTTTCAAGAATAGCTTGATAGGTGTATTGAAAGTTTCGAAATGGAATGATTTTTCACAAAATTGTGGGTGTAAATTCTATTCTTTAAAGTTGAATATTTTCTGTAGAGATTCTGTGGACATTTTGGTTTGAATTTCATTCATCCGTAATTGTTCAAAAGAGTTGGTTGTAAAAAATATAGTATCCACATATAGATCGAGGAATTTAGAAATTCAGAACAGTTGAAAAATATGAATATTGTAAAAGCTATGAATGCATGCTAACAGCGGCTTGCGTAGATGTTACATATTCATAAAACGTAAACGTTTTCGCAAAATAAAATGCAAAAGTTAATGTTTTGGCTTTATTCTTGTTTTAGCCATAAAAACGTATTCCCTATGCACATAAACGTTTAGAAACAGCACAGGTGTAAAGATTCTAATAAGGTAGTACATCAAAACATCATGGCCAAATAAAAAAATATTTACGTATATAATTTATAACACTACATCCATTTAATCCAAATAAAAGCTATCTTCGCAAAAAATACGTACGTTACGCAACTAAATACTGGCCAAGTTTCAGCATAGCTGTACTTACATTTTTATGTGGTTTGGCAACTTACACGGGGCAGAACGCCATAAACTACGGATTTGGAATAATTATGGCCATTTTGTAATGTAAAATGTGGTACTAAGACGAAACCAAATGCTTTGCGAGGGTTTATTACGAATCCCGTTATCTGATGGAAGTATTTTACAAGCTTTTATTGTAGCTGAAAGATACTACCTAGAGTCAAAAATATTATTTATTTTGGCCGTCCATTTTTGGTGAAATTATAGGAATTTGAATCGATCTCAGTGGCGTGCACTTGGAGAGGCCTATGTCCAGCAGTGGACTGCGATAGGATGAAGATGATGATGATAAGAATTTGTCTTTACTAATTCAGTTTCTTGGGGTTTGACAAAAGCATGAACTGGAAGTAGTGATGTCCTATAAAATCAATTAATATAATAAACAACAATTGAGCAAAGGACTTGATATAATTTTTGTAACTTTATCTAATTTAGAATGTTAGAGTTCGCGTGCTCATTACCAAACAGATTTAATTAAGTGTATCTTTAGCCTCATTAAAAATATATTTTATATCTTTACATAATTATTACAAACGGATTATCTCACAGCATAATATAAATTACTTTGTTTTACATTTAACTTATACGAGACGTGTCTGTGTTGGTAGTAGGTTGTTTTAGTATATACATTTGTTTATACAAATATAGCACACAAGTAAAATTTGCAACTGGTTGCACCCGCGTCCCGTGGGAACGGATAAAAAGAAACCCATAGCCTTCCTCAATAAATAGGTTATGCTATCTAACACTGAAATTATTTTTCAAATCTGATCAGTAGTTCGTGAGATTAGCTTATTCGAGCAAGCAAACTTTCAGTTTTATAATACTAGTACCTATCTGGGGGCACGGCAGTGCCCCAGCCAAGTCTCGAGCAAAACGGGCACGGCCGTACCATCTTTTCTCGAAGCGATTCGCGGCTGTTTTGCCCCCCCTATATCTTCGACATGGACAAAGCTAGGAGTTTAGGTTTTCGGTGAATAATAGTAGGCATTAGAACAAGCTTAAGTTCGAAATTACATGCCAATTGAATTAATAGTTTAGGAGTTACGGTCGATCAAAGTTACACCATTTTGTCACTCACTGACTCACTGATTCACTGACTCACTGATTCACTGACTCACTGATTCACTGACAGATCATCAAAAATCTAAGGTACTTCTAGCAGACTTAGAAACTTCAAATTTTGCACCAAGATAGGTCATTAGCCACATATAAAGGAAAAATTATAAAAACATTAAAAAATAATATGCCATAGAAAACAATTTTATATTTGCGGTTTGGCAAGAACATTATGTATGGATTTTGACTGCATTGTTAACTTTGTTCGTTGTTTAAGTACCTATTCAATTGGATGAATACATACATAGAATAGAAAAGAATAATATAAATGTAATACATAGTTCAGTTACAGCCAGTTACAGCCTATTTATCGTCCCACTGCTGGGCACAGGCCTCCTCTCACACGGAGAAGGATTGAGCATTAATCACCACGCTTGCTCAATGCGGGTAATACATAGACTATCATTAATACAAATTAATACATAAAGTTCATAATTCATTAAATTAATAAAGCTAAAACTCCATTGTATTGCGATAAATTGTATGCGCGCTCGATAGATGGCGTTGTACCTGTCTGAATCGCGCTATGGTTTCGTTACGAAAAATCATTTTGAAACTAAAAAATATTGTAGTGATAATTGATATTCGGAGAACTTTACGTGTTATATATTTAGTTTAGTTTAGTTATAGTTTGTAAGTTAGTAGATATATATTTATTTAGTTAGTTATTTGTTAGTAAGTTATTTATTATACATATATATATACCTATGCATATATATATATAAGTTTAAGCCCTATTAATATATTGTTATAGTAGTAATTGTAAATATAGTGTAATGGAACGTGAAATATTGTACATAAATGGCGACCTTTGTCCACACAGAGTCATCTCTATTCCTGGAGATGGGTCGTGTCTATATTAAAAAAAAGAAACAAATACACTTACAAAAAATAAATGAGATCCCACCAAAAACATTAAATGTAAAAAAATGCCAAGTCTCTCGATGCAGTCTTTCCATCGTAAAAAGTTTTGAGATCTCATAGAAGCCAAGTCCTATTCAAAATATTTTGTAGTTATAAATCAACATTTAGTAATTGTATCAATAGTTTTCTTTATATTATAATTATAGTGACTTGGCAATGAGCACAAATTAAAAGCTGCTTGCTGCCTGGAATTATGTGCAAATGTTGCTGACGAGACCAGTGATCAGATTATTTGTTATGTGTGAATCATGATGGTCACTACCGACTACATGCTCCAATACAATAATTAAGAATACCTTACGGGCCATCGCTTTATGAAAGTAAATGAATCGAGAGTATACTAAGACTGACTGCCGTTGCCGAAATTCGGTTGGGACGACACGGATAAACCAAAAGAAAATTATTTTGTGATATTAATGTTTACGCATGCGGTGTGTGTAACTTTCAACTCCTAAAAATATGCCGTTTTATTTGTTTCTTCTTGTGCTCATTGCCAAGTCACTATAATTATAATATAAAGAAAACTATTGATACAATTACTAAATGTTGATTTATAACTACAAAATATTTTGAATAGGACTTGGCTTCTATGAGATCTCAAAACTTTTTACGATGGAAAGACTGCATCGAGAGACTTGGCATTTTTTTACATTTAATGTTTTTGGTGGGATAGATTAGTGAGTTAAGGCCTTGTTCTTCCTGACTATTCAAAAAATTGCTCTCAAATATTTGGAATGTAAAAACTCAATACACTATACCCGACTATAAAATCCCGGAACCCAGAATCTAAACAAAGTTGCATTTTAGACGAATAATAGACCATCAAAAACATTAGATGTCATAAACCGAAAACAATCCGTACGCCGTTTCTAAAAAGAAACGACTCGTTTAGCTTACGAACGGTAGTTTTTTTTTAGTCGAAAGCTTCCGTGCTCAAGTAAAACGAAACATTTCTTATTTATAAGAACCAGGGTTACCTAATTGAAACCATCTTATTAAGTGAATACATTTGAGTAGGTAAACCACAGCGTAATTGAGTGGGCTTCAAACTTACTATCTCCACAAAACACTATTGTTTCGGATTATAATTACTTAGGCGGTTCATTAATGATTGTTAACTAGTGTCTGTCGAACACTTTGTTTGTGTGATATTTGATTTACGTTTCGTATTATCCAGTATCTACTAAGTTGTGAAAGATCCACATGGCGAAATTTATTAGATTTTATTAGTGTCATCCTGATGTTCGCCTCCGACATACATTTGAAAACTTTGTTTGCTTAAACGCTCTAATATTACAAACTATTTGTCTAATTCTAAAAATATATCTGCGTTACATATCCCCATTATCGAGTGTGGCTTTAAGTTACTTTTTATCCAGTTACTTTTTTTACTAGTCTATGCCGGGAGCGTGAAGTTATTTCCACAGAACGCGGGTCAATCCGCTGAACGAAGCTAGTTGTGCACATTGTGTGATACAACAAAGACAAAAGCAAACACTTCGTGTTACATACATACATACACGGTTTTCCTTTCCAGGTGCAATAAATCGATTTTCATGAGGAATTTATCAGTGATTAGAATAAATGATAAAGCAATTTTAGCCGCATTTTGTTTACAAAATCAAGTTCTAACCACGACCAACACAGACACACAAAATTGGGCAACAGAAAACATAACACTCACAGCTCACTTGTCCGTATGTCACACACACTAGTGTCACTTAACTAGCGAAGGCACTTGTCTTCTCACTAACAGTAACAACGTCCATACCGCCGTCTCTATGCGTGCGCGCAGCCGGGAACTACTGCTGGGCACTGCGTCTGAAATGAGGAGAGTGGTTAGAACTTGCTCAATTATCATAATAAAGATGACATATTTAATTATAAAAGGTAAATAGACTCCAGGTGAAAGGCCAATAGGCAGATTTGAGAAAACTCTGACACCTGGGCTTGCTAGGTGATTAAACCTGCGGCTCACTCGATAAGAAGAACAGTATTTTCGCAATGAATTGAAACCGGATGCAAAATGGAACTGTTACCCCGTTTATGTTCTATGAAGAAAAACCCAATTTATTGCAATGTATGGGTTTAAGAAGTTTCGGTCGGCTGTCTATTTCTTACGTGATAAAAAATTGCTAAGCAAAAAGTAAACACATAACACCCCTTTGCGTGTTCGGTCGGGTAAACATGCAATATCAACTGAGTTCTGTTTAAATATTTTGATACTAAGTTTAGCTAAAGGTAAATTAATTAATCTAAATCTTTAACCAAAGTCCTACACAGGAAGATAACACCAAGTTTGACCTGTAAGCGACGTATTTATTGAATGACCGATTACTGAACCGATTAAACGGCTGGCCGGCTTATCAATTTTCTCTTTTGGGAACTGTGCCAAGCCTCGGGTGCAATTGTTATTTTTTTATATAGAAAATCGTGCCAATATCGAAAAGCCTAATTTGAGAGATACAAAGACTTTTGTTTAAGCTGAGAATAGTGAATATTTTTTTTAAATAACATTCGGAATTATTCTAGCAAGGAAATAGCCGTTCCATTTTTTGTTGTTTTATATTATTATTCTTTTTGAAGGCAAATAATATTATTCATTTCTTTATTGAAACCTTTATTCATCAGTGGTTGCCTAGTTCAGATGACCAGATCCGTGGTTGAATGATTTTGTTGACTTCAAAATGACAACATAAACAAAATACAGTATAGGATTGATTTCATAATTTACCAATAGGCATACCAACGCGTGTAAAGATTTCCCAAAATGTTCCCAAAGTTAACGCATGAATTTCCTACATCCATAACGAATGAAACTTTATGTTATTACGATGTATCGCAAAACTGTGCACGTCACATACTGTAGATACCTTACGAGGGGAACCAAACTCATTTACATAACTAATTTTAAAGTCACATTAGAATATGCTCAGAAGGTGAAGTTTTCTCTTATATTATGTTAACACTTTAGCTTCTGAATATCCAGATATTTAGGCTATTTTCTTTATTTTCCTGAAATAAATTATTATAAAAAAATTATAAATAACAAAAAATAAATATCAAACAAATTGATGCATTTCAGGTCGTGTTTCAAACAAATTGATGCATTTCCGATCTGTAATTACCTACCAGATAATTTGTCTGAAACTTATACAATATATATACAGCCATATATAGACTATGTTTTTCATATCATCATCATAAAATATCAGCCTATAGCTATCCACTGTTGAACGCACGTCTCTCTCAATTTGGCATCAATTTTCCTGGTCTTACGGTGCCCACTTTTCATACACACATTGATTTTATTTTACCTTCTGCAATGAATTGCACTGTGCCACCCTATGACGTGAGTTAAGCACGATTTTTACAACTTAATAATTAGATCGAGGAAAGTTTTTCGTTTTGTGTTCGGATTGTCACCGGGGACCTTAGTTTATGAACAGTACTATACTACTACTAACTTCATGTAACAACATCGCATAATAATAAGGCGGCTAGGTAGGTACTGAATTTGTGTTTTTTTTTTTATACGATCAACAAATTATTAAAAGATATAAAGTATCAATATTAATCTGACGAACTGACTTGCATGTGTTAATGATATAAGATTTTGTATGACTTGAATCGGGATCTCGACCACATCACACACAAAGACAACGTACACATCTACATTAACCCACACAAGTTTGGTTCACGCGCTTTCGTGAGATAAAACTTCTATATCGAAAGTGTTTTTCTCCCATTTAAAGGTGGCCTCAATTTATTGTCGGCAACACGCCATAGTTGAAGGCTAGACATATTAGCGTGTTTGCATGCAACACATAAAAAAGTAAGACTGACGCTTTATTTCTAGTTTAAGGTGACACTTTACTAGAATAATATAATTCTAATGTAAGACATTAATAACAAGATATATTTCAACAATTTGTCAACAACGCCCTTGTCAGTTTAAATCTCATTATTCCCTTGAAATATAAAACGAGTGATACTGAGTATCATTTAAATAATCTTATTTGTAACTTTATGAGCCCTTTTATTTAGTGAAAAGTTGTCTAGACTTGTTGCTCTGTGTTTATATCCAGTAATTATGTTAGTTATTTTATTGACAGGTCAATATTGAGATATAAATAATTAATGGGATTATATATTTTGCTTACGATACTCAATATACTAGTCTTTAGATTAAAAAAGTTTTTTTATTTATAAGTAGACGTTTTTAGCTCTTGTGGAAAGTACTTGATATTAAGATTTACTTTCGAATAAATAATACATTATTACGAAGCGACTTGTATTAAGCGATTATTATCTACGTTATAAATCTTGAAATAGTCCAATAATTGTTACCTTAGAATAAATTAAAAACAATCTCCTACACTGCGGAAGATTTTTATTTATTTTTTATTCAAGGAAAATCGCAGTCACTAAGTGAAAAAAAGGTTATTTTTATGTCGAAATGCCTCAGAGTTTACATTATTAAATTTTATTTTATCCTAATACCTCAAAGTGTACAAAATTCCACGGATTCCTCAAAAAATAAGGCTCTTACTTAAACGAGATTTTTAAGTCGTTAATGCTCACAAAAGCTTTCACTTTTAACGTCATTATTTTGCACCTTGCTTTGTTTAACCAATCTGGGATTTGAATAATATTTTTAAAAGCCTCGAGGTTTTGAAAAATTAAAACGTTGATATATTTAGAAAACAAATACCTTTCATATATTTCAAAATACGTCTCTTTACTTACTTCAATTATTATTTGTACCTTGGGTTATGCCTTTCTTTAAAAAAATCCCCAAAATACCTAAATAGAAATTGATAAATTTACAAAAACAACAGCAACTAGTCCACCAGCCATGCACACGACAGGCTAACATTTTTCACCACACACAAAGAACCAGATATTTTCCACATCAAACGATTGTAAACCTAAAATGGCTACATGTAGCCAATGATAAAGTCGGCCATGATCTGTGACGTCACAAACGTCACTCTTCACTTTGTTCACGACAAAAGGGTTCCAACCTTTTTGTTCAATTTTGATATTCCAGCCAGTTACCAAATTCGAAATTCAAAACTCCTGTGACGGCGCCATGTTGGTTTTTGGTAAAATATAAAATGCTTACTTGTAAGTGGTATAGATAAAGGGGTCTTGTATTAAAAATCAATTTGTTTAACCATATAATATGTTGAGTAAGGGTAATTTTCTAAGGAGGAAAATCACTTTTATGTTTTGTATGCATATAAAGTGGTTGCTTTAGAATTAATATATTGGTATGATTTTCAGATATGGAGTGAAAAAGTTTTAGTAAAAGTCTATGGTATGTGAGAATGCCTAAAAAAGTCCATGCATAATTGAATTACATGAATTAATGCAAATTACCTAATCGAAAAATCAAAATATCTAAAAAGTTATAAAATTATCGTGTCATAACAATATCTTACCTTGTGTTTTACTACTACAAATATTGTCAAAAAAGGGTAGTATTTAAACGCAAATCAAAAAATATCTTTTTTCTATGCAATAAGATTCCGAATTCCTATCAAAATTACTGATTGCACAGCAAAATATTCAACTCAAAATATCACTAAACACACTACAATTTATTTTTGCAGCGTACAGCGATTTTTCCTAAAGCAAAAGCTTTTTCATCAATGCACAGCTAATAATCTTAATGCACATTATACATGTTAAATCTTTTTCTTTTAAATATAGCTTCTATTTTTATATTATTTACAGCAGTTTTTCTGAATAAAACAGCTTTTTATTAGTCACAGTCATCTTATTATTTATTAATTACGGCATAATGAGATCAGCAAAAAAATATAAAATTAAATACAAAATTGTAATTTATTGAATTATTTATAAGCGTCTACTCTTCCTTTTTTGCCCAATAGGCAACATTTTTAGATTCTGCAGGTGGCGCCACGTACTTGCATGTTGCATGCTTACTTCCATGCAACATGGGAGTAAGCATGCAACATGCAGCAAGCATGGCTTCTGTCACGGCTCCGGCGCTTCGTGGCTCCGGCGGTCCCATGCGAGCTTATCGTCGCAGATGATTTTCACGCTCACCACCGCAGCTTCGGCTTACTGGCCGGCAGAGCCGGCCAGCCTCAACCGCGTCGGCAAGCGTTAAAACTACCTGCTCCTCAGCTCGCAGGCCGCCTCGCCCCTCCGCGCCTACGCGGTTTTGAATTGCACTCTAGGGGTAGGGCAAACAAGACCACGTGGAGTCGGTTTTGCAGCGATTCGTTTTCGTTACTAGCTTCAATTTTTAATACAATGTTTTTTAATTGAACTCTATCTTACTCGCTCGCGCCACTCTGTACTCCAGTGACGAAAAAGCGCGCGAAGCCGCGAACCTTTTCAGTTAATTTGTTCTGTTTTTAGAAATAATGCAATGTGACAGGATTTTTTTGTTATAATAATCATTAAATTTGCCGAGCATGGCTTCTTGAAAATTAAGACAAATATGATGAATAGGTTTTGTTGTACTTACTGGTTAATATGCGACTGGGATAGTTATTTTGCTATGAAATATGGAAAATTTGCTGTGCAGTCAGTATTAATGCTATGTATGTAGTATTTTTGTACAAGAATAAATTTAACTGTATTGCATTATAATAAAAAAGCAATGTCATATTGATGTATAATTTCGAATTATCTGCAGTTTGAGTTTTGTTAAACATTTAGTTTATTTGTAGTGAAGTAAGTTATTTGATGTAAAAAAGAATATAAATGATGAGTATTTATTGATAGGCGATTATTTATTTGATATGCAATTTATAATATCCCGTCAAAAAATAGCTTTTTCTAACAAATAAACTTGAAAAATACTTACTATTTTTACTAAACATATACGAAGATATATGGGGCCTCGCCGCCACATACAGGCGCACCGACATGCTGCGCACGTGCGGCGGTCGCGTCGGTATCGTCGCCCGACAGCGCAGAGCGAGGTACCCGCGGTGCGTCGGGTAGTCGTCTGGGTACACGTGGAGAGTCCGCCATGATGCACGGAGCCCATCGCCGTCGGCACCCGAGACTACCGTGTCTGGGGTTATTAGTGGATCCTGGGGGCAAAAGAATAGTATGAGAACAAGCATAATAAGACTTAATTGTTCCTGGACATATACTCGTATTTTTATACTGTGTGGGATAATCGTTGTTTATGTGTCAACATTGCTTTCATTCAAGTTGTCCCCAAAGCCAAAATCCGGGACTTTATAGTCCTTTGGTCTTCGAAAGACGTATGCTGCTTCAAACTTCGGGGTGAATGCCACATTTTATCAGCTTATTCCTCTCCAGTTCATTGAATCTCAGCGTTCAATCATAATAACAATTGAAGGTGTCTATTTTCGCTATCCCCTTTCTATCAAGATATCTGTTTTGTCACGCCTTTAAGATTACAGCTGATTTGACTTAAGAGATATTGTGAAGAGACGTATTGATTCCTGGAGAAAAGATGTTCGGATATCTTTTACATAGAAACTTACTAAATCGGAATTGTTACGTGACATTTCACAGAAATAAAACTCAAATCTGAGCCAGAATAAATTCCTATTTTCAAACTCTTCCATCTTATTCATATTGTTTCAAAGACTTTTAAAACTTGCTCTCTATGTCAGTGCCCAACTAACCAAGTATGCACTCAATCCAAGTTGAAACTACTTACAAAACTCGAGCAAGCACTTAAAAATTCATAAAAATCATCTTGGAACCCGCATTTTTCTTTAGGAGCCTCCATCGATGGCGCAATAGTTTGCTATTATTGTTGTCGACAAATACAGAAAGTTAGTCTTTGTGTCTGTTTGTCGACAAACTGTGCACTTACGGCCAATTTCATCTCTTAAAACTTTCTCTGGAAGAACTAACGTAGGAAGCTGACCCAGATTGCGTTGTGGAGATACGATTGATTGAATTATCTTATTGTGTTACTGTTTTTGCGGCTGCAAGTGTTTTCCTTCACGGAATTAAGTTTGAATGATTTATTGGACCAAGTTATGATTGTTTATTTTCGTTTGTCCACTCACAGGCTTTTGTAAGTTAACTTGGCGATAAGTGCTGATAAGGTTCAATAGTTTCCGTAATTGTTTATTTTTGGTAAGATTGTGTTTTGTTAGAATGTGCATTATTAAGTCTAATACCAAACGAAAGTTTTTGTTAAGATTACATAAGTTGCTCTTATAGTTCAAAAATAAAATATCCAAAACGTAACAGAACCAAACTCGATTCCAAATATTGACCTTGAGAATAATACAAATCCGATCATATTCGTTATCTGAACTACGGTCACTAGGTAGATAGGAACAAAGGAATATATTCTAGCTCAGCTAATGAGGACACGGACGGTTCCTTTGTGTACATATCTTCCAAACTTTTGATAGTTATTCTTTGATAATATAGGTAATGTGTGTGTTTTTAGTATATCTACTTCACGATTTACATAGATACTAGCTTTCCGCACCCAGATAAATAGTAACCTACATAATAATATGTATAGGTATAGCCTTCCTCAATAAACGGGCTATTTAACACTAAAATAATTATTAAAAATAAAATTGGACCAGTTATTGTTGAGAGTAGTGTGTTCAAGCAAATTGATTTAAAATGGTGCTTTCACACTAGCGGATTTCCCGCTCGGTTTTTCTACGTGCGAAACATTCAATGCTATAATATACTTATCAAGCGGTTTTAGCTGTCATCATTTTGAACTGGTAGTTATGTTCCGATCCGCGCAGAAAATCCACTAGACTGTTAACGCTATCAGAAAAGAATAAGAAATTTATAGTTTCTTGCTGTTTGTTTTCTCACAGTGAACAACTTTCTTTTGAAAGAAAATCAAACATAAAACGAGCACGTATCATTTTCCATTACTATTACAACAAATTAATTGAAAGAAACGACCTACACAGCGTTCCAAAATTAATATTTCCAAGCAATATCAATTTTCTTGAGAACCATATCAAGCAATTACCTAGGTATCATATTATTTCCTTTCACGTATACCTGATTCCTACAGTTAATTATTTTCTGGTAATTGAAACCTTGTACTGTGGGGGTTTTCTATAAGAGTGCTGACTAGTAGTAGTACCTATACTTTCAGTTATTAAATTAACTACAATAATATTGCTTGTAGGCTGTGTAATAGATTTGATTAATTATCATGATATACTGTATCAATGCTTTTTATTTGGAGGACAATAATCTGAGTTGAAAGTTTTCTTATAGGAAATTATTCATTTTTGTAACACATAGATGAAGTACAGTTTATTTATTTTTAGTTTTAGTGCTGAAGACCGATTCGACAAGAGAAAGAATACTTTTTTATTGCAGTTTTTTTTTTTAATAAAACTTTTCATCTTCGATACAAATAATGCAATGAAAAATAAGAAAGTCGTGCCATCAATAAAAGAGTATGTAATCATTTTTTTTTTCAAGAAAAAAAGCGAATTCTAAAAGAACACTTGAAGTTTGTCAGTCAGGCAACGTTTCAGACCCTTTAAAAATGTTTAGTATTCACCCGGGAGCCGTGTTATATGCAAATATAAGTGATCCATACAGTGGGACTTTTGTATGGTGTCGTGAAGGGTTGCTGTGTGAAACTGGGTGATGGATTGGGGTAAGCAGGAGTTTTAAGCAAAAAAAGCAGTTAACAGGGCAATTGGCTTAGTCTTAAAGTTACGTTGAAATTTAAAATGGCGTCTCAATAGATTCTGCTGACTTGCGGAAAGAAAAAACGTGAAAAACATTTCCCATACTCTATCTACCCATATTATATCGAGTCATAACTAACTGACACTAAAGGACATTTTATATTGGAATTACACTCTTCCTACGTGTTAAAAGATTCACTTTTATCCAAAGCACCTACCATTTCTTTTCAAACCCTAAACTAATACCATTAAAAACTGATAAAAACCTTTCAGATTAAGCTAACGAAGTCAAACTTTATTTTTAAACTGCTATCTGTTACACGAGGTTCGTTCATCTGAGTCCTATCGGATCCGATATCATCCATGACGAATGGATCGCGACCGTTCGGGATTACTCGGAAACGCTCGGCTATGCTCGGGGCCCCTCGGCTTTATTCGGCATCACTCGGGCTTACTAAGGTATTCACTAATCTGATTCTGATATGCTTGTGAGGAGTTTTTATTCAAATGTAATGATATTGGAAGACCCTAGGAAGGCTAGATTTTATCTTTATTGTGTAGGAGGAAAATTCTTGCTATTTTTATTTGATTTGATATTTAGTTTAAATGGAGGTATCTATTGATATTATCTATCATAAGGTTAAGTGTCCATGCATAGATGACCTTGTCTTGATGAGTTCCTCTGTATTTTTAAAGGCACGTTAAGTTAGTGGTTTCTGTCTGCTGATAAACATCTTGATCTTTGGCATTCGTTATGGGTAAGCAGAAGGCAGAAAGTCTTACAAACAGTCTTAGCAAGGGGCATCGAGTTGCCCAGGTAACCAGGTTGTGGAGATCAATGGGCAGTCGCTCCATGTAAAATACTTAATTTATTAGTTCTGGTATCATAGTTTCTGGTCTATTTCACACAGATTTGTAGTACCATACAAACTAGAACAATATTAAAGCACAAATAACCAGCGCGTTAGCAATTTCGCAGTTCTGAACGCGAATAAACCTTAGTTAGCGATAAAGTTTAAAATTTAGATATTGTATGAGAAGCAATTTCAGATACTCTAGTTTTATTATCAATGTCCTAAATAAATATAGCTGAGTAGTTTTTACTTAGAAAATGTATCAACCCGACCGAAAGAGGGTTTTATTTTTTTTTAGGTCAGTGGGCGTTGGTATTTTTTTTCAGCGTTTGAAAGTACTGTAGGTGTAGTAACATACAAAAAAAACTTAGGGGAACATAATGAGATAATATATAATTATGGCTTCAATTGAAGGGCTTATACTGGTTTCCGTGCCGCTGTTAGAATTTTATCAATCCCATTAATTTTAAGGCGAAAATGAATACCTAAATCAGCCATTAGTTGCCCTCGTCGTAATAGCTTAAAAATATTCGTAGTACTCAAACCAGGAAAACTTTACAGGACAACTCTGAAGTTTGGACAGTTGTAGTCAAAAGTGTTTTGTTGTGAGTAAATTAACAATAGTAAAGTAACAAATAACAAACTGTGTTGTTTAACCCTCAAAGTTACAATGACCCACTGCTGATCCTCCATTAAACTTAACTTCCGCTCGTCTTTGATCTAATTAAATAATTTTATTGCTGTCCGTTCACAAATTATACGTTCGTTAAAGATGTACGACTGTCTAAGGCTTGGTGTTCACTAGACATTTTGTTGTGACATTTGACAGTGTTTCTACTTATTTATAGAGGAACTCGTTTTAAAAGCGAGTCTTGATAAATCTGGGCATAGCTAAGTATTCAATTAGAATATTGCACAAATACAATAACAGGCTGTTCACATTGGCGGTTTTTCCAAGGAGTAGCTCGAGCGTCGTTTCGAGTGGAAAATACACTAGTGTGAAAAGGCTTTTAGATGATCTTAAAATAACTTAATTCTGTAAAAGGTTTTCGCTAGACTTATCTAACGTCATTAATTGCATGAAGTATTTAGAAAAAAAAAAAACCCGTTGGTCATCTCAGTGTCCATCAGGCCGAACTCATACAATTCCCCGAGTAATGAGTGAGGGTCCAATGGACGGCACTAATTTCCCCGAGCCGCCATCAACGAACGTAATTCTAATTGTTTTCAGTTCATTTAAATAATTAAACACAAACTCGTAACAGAACAAAAGTAAATTGTGCACAATTGTTTTTGTATTAAGGTTTAATATCCTTTATTGGGGCCTCGGCCTTATAATCTGAACAAAAGGTTGCTAAAATTAATGAGATTTTTTGATGATTGGCTGTTTTATTAATATTGCGTTGACTGATGGGGTTGCTTTTTGCTTGAAATTGAGAACAGGGAAGTTAGTCGCCTTGCCTTATTTTTCTAGGTCAGGTTTTACTTTGAAATCCCAAGTACCACCAAGATAGAAAACATTGTTCATGGTCAATGTTACGCGGTAAAGCCCAGAGGAGTAGGTACTGATAATTGTAATTAATAAGGTTATTCTCAAATCAATCACTCCAAACTTCTTCCTCGTAACGTATGTGTAGGTTATATTATTTACTAACTTGTTCTCACGCAGCATATATCTTAATTATAACAGACAATTATTTCTTAACATTGCTGTAGCTACCAACAAGGTAAATACAATGTTACCTCGGGTATAAACTTTTAAGATAAATTTCGCGTTTATTTTGCATTAAATTAATTATCTTAGAACTGACCTCAAATGATACTTAATTTTCAAGTTACAATAACCTTGTTTCTTCGTAATGTTATCAAAGGAGTTGTTACTGCGAAATAATTATCAGATTTATTCTTCGTCAAGATGGCCGCTGTTTACATTAATGTAATATTGCCTATTACGGGTTTCGGATAATTTATCACAAAACTTTTTACCGAACATATTAATAACGTTATTCGGTTCTGCCCGTATACGCCGAGTAATATATAAATGAATAACCACGAATACTGTCTAACGATGACGGATGAGGTCCCCGAAAGCAGAATAACATCTCCGCTAGAATTTCTAAGAAAAAAATATTCAGATATTTTCCAGTCTTTTAACATCACCTTTCAGAGGATCGTGACAAATCGATGTGCTGTCGCTGTCGGTGACTTTGACATTTTCCTACTTTGAGGATAAAATCCGCGTATCAAAATTCTGCTCAGCAACGAAGACCTCAGGGCTCATCACATGTAATTTAAACAAATTCTATCCGTCGATCAATGACAAACACATACATTTTGGACTTCAGAAATTCGCGGAAGATGTGACGAGCATAAAAATGTATGAAATACAATTTGTGATATGTATATGTTTCGTTGAAGGTTAGAGGGAAACGGGAACTAGATTAAATTGCATGTGTTATTTATTTTGCTTTGTGGCTGATGTTGAGACGGAGCGGTTTGTATATCCTTACTTTTGGAAGATTGATGATACTGTAGCTTACTGTTTTAATTTCAACAATGATAAATTGTATGTGGAGTGAACACGCGAGTGCTTAGCACAAGTACTTAGTGTATTACAAATGGAGGAAGAGGAAGAAATGCATTGCGGAGAAGTTATTACTGCGTCCGACACCAACACATGGTTTATGTAACGCGCTCCTGTTTTAAAAGAGAAAATATGTAGCTTTGTGCAATTGTGTTATATCTTAATTGATAAATAGATGTTGAAAACTTAAAAGCATTGTGACAAAGGCTAAAAAGTTTATATAACTAAGTGAATTTTGGTTACAATGTGGACCATAGCATTCAATACATTATAAGCTACTTTTTATACCTGTAGTTCGATACTCACAAGGGTACAACTACCTAAAAAATCACCTTAAAACTTTACAAAGTCCTAACCGCCTAATCTCCAACTAGCAACAAGGCAAACTGACGAACAAACACAGTCACCAACGTGTCCATAATCTGACGTCAAAGTGTCCATAATCTGACGTCGTGGCGGGACATAGGTACTAATCACGTTACCTCCAGACCAGACACTGGCGCACCTAACTTGATTGTAAACACAAGCCAGATAAACTTGTTAGGTAGACGTAAGTTTAGAACAAGAATGTTTTTGTTTTTTAATGGATTACTTTTTAAAAATTAAATCTGTCAATATTGTGTTTGAGACGACTTTTTAATTCATATACATACTTTTAAGTTTTATAGTTACCCGTAATTATTACTCAGGTGTATTTTGGGACAATTGCTAAGTAAGATAGGTATTTTTCTTCCTTTTTATACGACTGTCATTTGAGCGCGAAACACTCATTTCAATTTAAACTCTCGCAATCTAGTAACTGAAGTATCTAAACAAGTCATGAAACTACACTAATCTTGTAAGCTAACTTTTCCCTGCAGATTTATTCGCCTATGATCTTTGTGGCACTACGTCACATCGCTCGCCATTTTTTTTTCGTCACTAGCTCGGAAGCTTAGCCAATAATCTTCCTCAAAAATGGGCCAATCGAATACACAAAATATTTTTCGAATTCGACTGACAGTTCTAGAGATTACCGCTTATAAAGTAACTTTTTCACTTTCATTTTTGACAAATAGTTTTGTTTTTTAAATTGACTTCTGTATTGATGTTTTTAACAAATAATATACTACTCTAATTTTTAAGTCTAGCTTCCGCCAGTGGTTTCGTCCCGTAGGAACTGCTCAGTGCATATGGATAAAAAGTACCCCATAGCCACGATAAGTGGGCTATTTAACTCCGAAAAGATTTTTTATCGAACCATTAGTTCCTGAGATTAGCGTAGGTACCTATATCTAAACAAATAAACCAAAATTTTAGATTTATAATATTATTATGAATAGATAAAACAAAGGTCCCGCTAATAAAATTGACGTCAACAAAAAAACATAAAACATTATCATAACAAAGATTGCGTTCGGTCACAGCAATCTAATTTGCTCGCAGCCCGAGGATTGACATAAACTTCACAAACGTTTACCGCAGTTACAAAGTTATATTTACTTATCTTTTGCTGCGAGTAATTCTTTTTGTGATCTACAATTCAATTAATTGAAGATCCAGTTTATCTAACTGCGGTTCAACTATTCAATTGAAATGAGAATTATATTGAATTTGATATTGTAGTTTAGTGCATAGATTGGAAAGTTTTATCGAAGTTTTGATTAATAACAGACCCTTAGCTTTGAGTGTGGCAAATAAATCGATTGAGCAGAATGTGATTGATTTTAAAATGACAAGGATATTTAAGATTTTAATAAATATTTGTTCATCGAAAATCCACTTAGACTGATGTCTTACTTAATGAATTTTTGAGCTAACAATGCAGCAATTGATAGACAGCCAAACGGGTGATACTTTTAAGTTACAGTGTTTTCAGTTTGATCAATATAGGTTCAAATAGAATGAAATATAAATTGAAGCAGACATATAAGAATGCTATCTAATATAGAAAAATCAAAAATGACACAAGTAATTACCTAAGTACCTAACCCAACAAGTCAATACTCCCGCAAAAGGCTTACAAACAAAAATAAAACATCTTCAGTACATAATAATGCCATATACAAAGAAAGAAGACGTATCAAATTAGGCTATCATGAAGCAATAAGCTTGTTACGCAGCTGTCTATGTATCGTGCTCAATATCCTCACAGCTACAGTTTAAAATCATTTTATATGTGTATGGTAGGTACGTACGCACGTCTTTCTTACTGCTGAAGGAAATACAATGAAAAGTGATGTGTACTTTATGTAAGGTAATTATAATTTTACATTTGTGTCTGACAGCTGGGATTAATGCGGATTACTCTTTGCCGATTTCTGGGACTTGGACTTATTACAATTTTGACAATAGGCTTTAGTTTTTCGCCAATTTATATAAATAAGCACTATTTCTTAAGCCGCCACTGAAATCGATTGACAAAGTTGAAGCTCATTCTATAATGTGCAATAACTTGCAGTACTTAACGCTACCGGAGAATATCATATCTACTACCTACTGATTGCATACTCACAATCACAAAACACCATTCACTCGCTATTCTCAAAGTTAAACCTGGCAGTCAAGATCCCTCTCTTTAACAGAATCCTGCTTCAAAAATATATCACCAAAATTCTTTTATACGAAATCAAATAAACCAGCTTTCTGAACGTCGGCTCTGACAAAAGGCCATCGCAGACGCCGATACGAACCTTTGAAAGGAAAAATCGTTAGCTCCACAATAGAGAGGAGAAATTAAAATAATTTCTAGCACAACAGGTCGTGGCTTTGTATAGATCGTGTTATTTATTTGATAAATCTCTTCAAACTGCTTTTTGGGGAGTGACTGAGTGTTGGTACAGGTATTTTATTATATTACTTTAACCTTCCTTCGGAGGTTCCAACCACGTAATACCCTGTCACGCTATAAATACTAGATAGATTTTGATAAACACGTGGCAGTAATATAGCTTACAGATCAAAGTTACATATGTATAGTTTACTTGTATTCATGTGCAGAAAGTATATCGCAGCACGTCGTCTATACTTATAAAGGGTAACCTAGAAAACTATCAAGAACACAAGAATAAAACCTATATAACCACCGTGAAGAAGTACGAAATAAAAGACTAGTACCTAGTAGTGCTTACCTTTTATCGATTCGCAAGTAAATACGAGTACAGCTCTCAGTTCGTAAAGCTGAGTTTACAGGTATAACCATGAACGTGCTATTTATTTTATTGGAAACCTATAGCCGTTCTCGTTGAAAAGCTGACTTCGCCAGCTGATGTCAGTAAAATACCAAAGTATTATCTGAATTGTTGAAATTTTATATTTATTATTATTTACTTTAGATAGGTTTTATTTTTCACGAACGCGTTTATTTGGACGGATTTATTTTACGTTTACTGCAATTGATAATGGTGAGGTTTTTACTTGTTGTGGTTTGATCGTACATTGACTGATTTTGCGGTTTCGGTTTTTGTATCAAGTGGCGTAACCGGATTTTAATAAATACGAATGGGAGTTTTTTGTTGTTTTTTGGCTACGCTTTTACACCAACACTGTCATACGTGTTTTGATGACATATTAAGGATTTCGGATTCCATGATTACGCGTCACCCATCACTGTGGTGCACAGAAATGGGCGAAAATTGGAGGAATCTCGCTATTAATATAGCTTATGCGTCGGAAAAACATATTATAGACTTCAATACTACTAACCCTCGCATAAACAGCGGAGAAAATTAATGATAAAAATTAAGTATATTATTATCTTACCTCTTGCGGTTCTGAATCCACGAACCAGTCGATGGTGGCAGCTGGCAGGGAGTAGTCAGAAGTGCAATTAACGAGCGCCTGCTCTCCCACCTGAACCAGTGTGGGTAGACCCGTGATCAGAGGGTCGTATTCTGGCATCACTGGCGGGAAAATGAATAGGTTAATATGTGATGGGTAAATGAGGGATAGTGTCAGGTAGGGATTTGTGACTATGAAGATTATGTAATACTTATTGATAACCATAAAAGTCAGCTTAAAATAGCTTTTAAAATAATTTTGCATGTAGTTATTGAATTATTTGTATCTGTGTTATGACCACATTATTGTATAGGTACATAAGTGTCCTTCAATGGACATAATTATGGGAGTAATTTCACAAGAGCGGATTATGTCGTGCGTCGGTTTTGGTTCTTGCGAATCTGTCGTTGGGTTCCAGGCATCGTCCTTCGAATTTTAGTAGGTAACTACAAAAAAATCTTAGCAATACAATGGGATCCATTTCAATTTGAAATAATACCTATCTAGGATCCTTATAAATTATGATTCGGTTTAACTAAATACTAAAGTGGACGGCTGGAGCCAGACCTCTCACAAACTTTTAGCTCAACTGTTATTTTATTATAACGGGCTTAAAAAGGGTTTCCCAATATATTTTGAGTGGGTTACTCTGTATTATTTTCATGGAATTGTTTCCTTAATTATATTAGCCAATTATATTGGAATTGATACAAACACGTGTGAGTTTAGGACGTCAAGAAACGGTTCCCTTATTAAAGTTAAAACAAGTTTTTCTTGACTGCCGAACTCGATAAAAATTATTGTATTCCCGTTCAAAAAAGCCTTAATTTTTTAGTAAGTATGAAGAGTATTCAGTAAGTATTTGTTATCATGTGTGTGCCTATGTGGAAATGGGTGTCACCTATTGAGACTGACTGACTGACTGACTGAGACAATAATTTAGTATATTCAAACAGCCAATATGTAATAGAATATGTTCTTATTTTTTTCCTGAAGTGGAAATCTAACACGTGGTGATGCTGAAAATACACCTCAACGAGGAAATTCACATACTACGACGTTGACTGACAAAGACGTTATTAAAATCTCTGAACTGTACAATTCTAGAAAAAAGTCTATATTGAAAACTATATTTCTCATCACTTAAATTCCAAGAAACACGTTTTCATTCTATTTCGAAATCATATTTTCGTTCGAAACGTCTTTACGGATTATTTAAAAGATTTAATAAAGGAGAGAGATAGACTGTTCAAGGTTTGGTGCAATGACCCAAAGAATATGATAAAAAGATTAGAATATACCAAATATAGAAACAAATGTTTTAAAACCATAACTAAATGTAGCAACGCATACGATAAACAAAGTATTATTAATTGTAACAAAAATATTAAAAAGATATGGGATAGAATAAATATATTATTAGGAAATAGCAAGCAATCTCTAGATACTGTGATATTATCTAATATGCAAGCGCAGGGAAATACGAAAGATATAGCGGATGGGTTTGCAACTACATTTGATGAGGAAATCCAACAAATTAAACATATATGTGACGACAAATGGTTAAGTAGACAGAGTTACGTACAAAAACCTGACAAAAATATGAGGTGGCAACCAGTGACTCAAAATTATCAAAAACATGGACGCTAACAAATCACCTGGAAGCGACCTCATACGTATGTCAGATTTAAAAATAATAGTTAACGAAATAAGTCCTATCATAGCGAAGTTAATTAATTTATCCGTAGAAAAACACACATTTCCAAAAAAATTGAAAGAAGCAATAATACGTCCTGTATATAAAAAAGGCAACCGCAAGACATACTCTAACTATAGACCGATAGCAATTTTATCCAGTATTGACAAAATTATAGAAAAATGCATAATAAATCAACTTGGCACCTACTTACGCACACATAACATAATAAATAAATCACAACACGGTTTCCAAAAAGCAAAGAGTACTAATACACTACTGTCTAACTTTACCAACGAAATTAACAACTACTTAAATGACAAAAAGTTTATAGTCGCAATATTTTTTGATTACAAAAAAGCGTTTGACACCTTAGAAACAAACACTTTAATAACATCTTTAGAAGAGTGTGGTGTGGAGAAGCCTCTGAAGGAATGGTTCAGAGACTACCTCACATCACGCTCTTACCGGGTCAAGATAGGCGACACGTTGAGCGATGAAAAAATGGTCCGTTGCGGGGTACCGCAGGGCTCAGGAAGTGGTCCCGTATGCTACTTAATGCATGTAAACAGTCTATGTAATGTGCTAAAGCACTGCTCGGCGCATATGTTCGCGGACGACCTCTGCGCCTTGCGAGCCGGCACGGACCTCGCTGAAACGTGTCGCCTAGTACAGCAAGACGTGGACGCCGTAGTTAAATGGTCTCATGATAATGGCATAGTATTAAATACGGATAAAACGCAATATATCATCATTCATTCACCATACTTACCACTAAAGGAAAATCCTCTGCCACTATACACTCATACTTTTGATTGCATTCATGGTAACCTTGTCAATTGTAGCTGTAAACCTATCCAGAGAGTTAATTGCGTAACTTATCTAGGAGTTAAAGTAGACGAGCATTTCACTTGGAAAGAGCATATAGATTTCTTGTGCAATAAACTTAAAACCATACTAAGTAAATTTTACCACCTAAGTTATCGAGTTCCTACTAGTACTCTAAAAATACTGTACTCATGTATGGTAGAATCTATAATAGACTATGCTCTTGATTGCTATGGACTTACATTCAAATCTTACATAGAAAAAATAGAAAATATACAAGTAAGGTTCCTAAAACTCTTGGTGGATAAAAAAACTAAAAATAAATATAAAACAGATTATTATAAACTATATAAACTTTGCAAGGTATTACCGGTAAGCAGTGGCGGATTAAGAGTATCCGAGGCCCTAAGCACAGAGCCTGTGTAGACCCCCTATTACTTAAATGGAAATAGAAGGTTGAAGAAATTGACCGAGCGAAGCGAGCGTGATGCACATGTAGTGTCAAATGCGCGAGCGAAGCGAGCGCGAATTTTTTTTCGGACTCGTACGGAGTTAAAATTTATCCCAAAGGTACTTAATTTTTTGTTTGTTGACAAATGCAAAAACGAAGGCACATAGTTTCTGAATACGCGAGCGAAGCGAGCGCGAAATTTTAATTATTTTTATTATAGACTCAAAACCAAAATTACGTACAATGTAGCCCAAACGTACTTAACTTTTAATTTGTTGACAAATGTAAAAACGAGGACATATAGTTTTTGAAAACGCGAGCGAAGCGAGCGGGAAATCTTGATTATGTTTTAAGACTCAGAACTAAAATTTCGTAAAAGGGCTACATTTCAAACCTTCATTTCTTTCTGTTGGACAAGTAAGATGGATAACGTAAGATCGATAACAACGTCCGCGGACTTAACCGGTGGTCCGCGGACCACTTGGCATGCCTCCAGGCACCACCAGCCCACCACCACCAGGACCACTGATCTAAAGCATCCAAAATTTTCGGATATGTTTGTTATATTGCACTCGTAGTTACAGCGTGAGCTTCCCAACGACTGTACGATAGCGACTTCGGAACGCTATCGTTGCCTATTAATTCTTTGCCCAACGATGAGTAGAAGCCGAAAAAAAATTGTATAACAACTGCACAATTGAAAAAAAAAATCACTGCGATCGTACAACAATCAACAGCACTGCGACCAATCAAGTTTAGAGGCGGGGGTGTATGAAGGGTCACTCCCGAACTGCTCGCGCCTTGTGATTTCGGGTATATTGTGGATGAATCTCGATAAAATGTAGGTATAAAATGAAACGCCAGCAGAGGATGGAGGCCCCTGGAGAACAGGGGCCCCAAGCACGTGCTTGTTGTGCTTATAGGGTTAATCCGCCACTGCCGGTAAGCATTAAACATAAGTACCTACTCGCAACTAATAACCATGGTAATCAGGAGCATAATTCATCATTATTAATAAATGTATCTAACAAATACAACACCCGAACGATGTCGTCTGGTAAATATGTAGTACCCAGAGTCAATAACGTTTATGGTGACCGAACGCTAGAAAAGCGTGTCCCATACGTACTCAATAGCTTACCAGACGACATCAGGGACGAAAAAAAGAAAAATAAATTTAAGCATAATCTAAAAAAATACCTACTTAGTACACTGCCTTAACGTTTTATTGTATTAAATATCCTACTAACTACTACTAATACTGCACCTACCAACTACTTTTCTTACTTAAGCTATATCTATACTAATTTTACTATATAATTTTCGACTTTCATACTTACGTACTTAATATTATAACCTTCTAATACTACTTATATACATAACATTATATAATACCTACAAATATATTATATTTAGAAATAATAAATAAAATTATCAACATAGTACTAATACTACATGTAATTAATTTTAAACTTAATAGCTATAGGAAATACCAATGTACCTAAGTCAATAGTTTTAAAAGTCTGATCCAACAGACAAACTGTTGTATACAGTTTTGTTGGACATTTTTTACCTTTTAAAATATATTATGTACCTTGTAAGCAATAATAAATAAATAAATAAATAATAAATAACTACAGCACTCTGTAATGTTAGATTTAATACCATTGCCGAATTCTGCGGCCCTGGTACCATTACGCTCGCAGCCGATAATCTCCAGTATAAAACGAAGTTATAGGCATCGTGATGAGATAGATAATAATGCTTGGTAAAGCAAATCATATTTCGTCTGTAGGGAGTTATTATCTTACGTTGAATTGCGTGTTGATATAAAATTTTGGTTTTCTTGTTTATTGAATTGAGTTTTGTTTGTTTGGGATTCGGTTTGAGGTCAGTTTTACTTTCGGTATTGGGAGACAAAATATTGGCACTTCACTGATTGATATTATTATAATCAATTTTGAACACATCCAACAGTCATTGAAGATTTTTATTAACTTTTTTAAATAAAAACTTGTTCGTCCCATTACAGTGCCTTTTAAACGCCGCTTTAATTACGGGAAAGCTAACTGGGAACAATACTCGGAGTCCATCGATACTGCACTTTCCAATCTTCCGCCAATGCCACAAAATTACGACCGATTTGTGGACATTGTAACGACCACAGCAAGAAAATACATACCTAGAGGCTGCCGCACATCTTACATCCCTGGACTGTCGAAGGAGTCCACAGAGCTGTTAAAGCGATACGAACAATCGTTCGACAGAGACCCTTTCTCTGAAGACACTCTGGAACTGGGTGAGAATCTCCTTTTGGAGATCAGCGAAGCCCGGCATGATAAGTGGACTGAAACCGTTACCAACATCAACATGACACACAACAGCAAAAAAGCTTGGACTACTATCCGGAAGCTCACCAATGAAGCTCCACCAGCTGTGTCACCGAGTAAGGTAACGGCCAACCAAGTTGCTCATCAGCTTATCGTGAACGGCAAGCCAGAACATCGGCTTGGCAGAGTCCCAAAAGTGAGATATCCAGAGAACACTAGTGACTCAACCATCTGTCAGCCTTTTAATCTTGCTGACATTACTAGTGGAATAAGGGAGCTCAAGCGCGGCAAAGCCTCTGGAATGGACAATATCTCAGTGGAGCAAATCCAACACCTAGGCCCTGTTGCGGTGTCGTGGCTGCTGGAGCTGTTCAACAACTGCATGACATCAGTAGGGATCCCCCGCCTCTGGAGGAAAGCCAAAACCATTGCTATTCTAAAACCGGGGAAACCTGCTGATGATCCTAAAAGCTTCAGGCCAATTTCTCTCCTGTGCCACACTTTCAAGCTATTTGAAAGGTTAATTTTAAACCGCCTTGCTAGCCTGGTCGATCCAAAGCTGATACCGGAACAGGCTGGATTCCGACCTGGAAAATCATGCTGCAGCCAGACCCTCAACCTTACCCAGCACATAGAGGACGGCTTTGAAACCGGCAAGGTGACAGGCACTGTATTCGTCGACCTTTCTGCGGCTTACGACACTGTCAACATTAAACGCCTGCTGTGGAAGGTGGGCGAACTTACTGGAGACCGTAAATTTGTCGGGGTCCTTGGTGAGCTCCTCCAGAATCGCCGGTTCCAAGTACACCTTAGCTCCGATAAAAGTCGTTGGCGAGCCCAAAGGAATGGCCTACCCCAAGGCAGCGTCCTAGCTCCGTTACTATTTAACATCTACACCAACGACCAACCATCTACCCCAAACACGACTCGCTTCCTGTACGCTGATGATTTGGCCTTGACATCACAGGGATCTTTTGAGGAGGTAGAGGAAAACCTAAATAAGGCACTCGAAGACCTGAGTACCTATTACCAGGAGAACGCCCTAAAACCAAACCCCTCAAAAACTCAGTCGTGCGTATTCCACCTGCGCAACAGAGAGGCGAGTCGAACCCTTAACATCCAGTGGCGAGGTGTACCTATCAGTCATTGCAAGCTACCAAAATATCTGGGTGTAACTCTTGACAGGTCGCTCACTTTCAGGAAAAACTGCGAGAATATCAAGCAGAAAGTTGCCTCCCGCAACAACCTGTTGCGAAGGCTGACGAGCACGACCTGGGGAGCCTCACCAACGGTGCTGCGAACCACTGGCCTGGCACTCTGCTACTCCGCGGGCGAATATGCGTGCCCAGTGTGGAGTCGTTCCGTTCACGCTGGGCAGGTGGATGTAGCACTGAACGAAACGTGCCGCATTATAACTGGCTGCCTCAAGCCGACCCCGTTACAAATGCTGCACCCACTGGCCGGCATTGCCCCACCAGATGTTCGCAGAAGCGTAGCCTCTGGCATCGAGAGAGCCAAACTCGAAACAGACCAACGACACCCCATGCACAATTACACCCCTGTGCCACAACGGCTTAAAAGCCGCAGGGGTTTCTACAAAACCGTTGCTCCTGTCGATGGTGAGGCCTCTCGTGCCAGACGGGATCTTTGGCAATCGAGGAGTTTACTGCCCTCCCCGTTTGTCCCGCTCTTAGAAAGTCTCCCTCCTGGACACGATCTCCCGAGAAGAGCCTGGCAGTCTCTAAACAGACTCCGAACACGGGTAGGCCGGAGCAAGGATAACCGATCCAGGTGGGGTTTCGCGGGCGGGGCGGACCTTGGGTGCGAGTGCGGGGCTGCCGTGCAGACGATGTCCCACCTAATCGCATGTCCACTGTGCCCTGAAACCTGCTCGCGGGAGGACTTAATGAGCGCATCCGACCGTGCTCTCGCTGTGGCGGAATATTGGGCTGACATAGTGTAGTCTCATATGACATGTCATCGACTCGAAAGAAGAAGAATAAAAACTCGAAACTACGTTTAGGTTTCTGAATTTACAAATTAACTGTTGAATTAACGAGTACATTTAAGACAGTGAAAAGGTAATTAATTAATAATATCAACAAAAGAAAAAGCAAGTACATTATCCAAAGTGAGGTACCAGGGCACCATACTTACCAGCCAGTGTCATATTAGCGGATCGCTTATCTACCGCGAACCGAGGCCCCTCGCTGGAGACTTCACACGTGTACTTCGCAGTACCTCGCTCCGGCCTGACCGTGATCACACACGCTTCGGGGTCGCATGAGCTGTTTGTCACTGATATCTCTGTGCTGTTGAATGCTCGCGTTTCTAGCTGTGGACAAAAGAGAAGATTAGAAGAAGGTTTATTTACAATTTGTTTGAGATGAAAGTTTTGCCTATAGTAGGTGTGGTCTGTGTCAATACATGTAGCAGGACTCTTAGGACTCCAGCTGTCAGCTAAAATAGCAAAAAACCTTAGGTAAGGTTAGTTGTATTATTTTCCTAACTTCTTTTCCTAACATAAAAGCTGGTGACAATAAGATAGAATACTTTTATAATATGGGAATATTGGTGTGATAAAAACATCCCCCATAGATCAAATAGCTTAACTCCTCAAGATCCATAGCGATACGGAATAAAAAACTTTGTGAAATTGTCGAAAGTTTTATTGGTCATAACTTATCAGATCACATAGCCATCAGTAAGATCTATGGTCATCGAAATGGCCATGTGGCTTCTTGCCACGAATAGATCATGCCATTTTATTTCCCGCGGGCGTCGTTTGAGAAGATAACCCTTTCTCACACTTGAATTTTACGACTTTTGCGCGATGACAAAAAGCCAATATATCCTTGTTTGTATTTCGTGTACATGAAGATTTTCGTCACCACTTTACTTGATAGAAAACTCCGAAAAAAAATACTAAACATAATTTTATAGGTGCTAAATCCTTACACATTCTAGTTCAAGGGTCTTGACTGTCTGATAATCTTCATCATTTTCAGCAAAAAAAATGGTAAAATGTTTACCGATAATGTTGAAAGATAAATTAAGTTTTCTCGGTTCGTAATGAGTTATTACAAAATAAACGTGATAACAGCTATCAACATCATAATCAAAGGAAAATACGTCTTACATTTTACTAACAAGATTATATCCAAGTCTACTTGTTCACGGTGGTGATAAATTATTACTAAAAGGTTCAAGTAAAGAGAAGGTAAGGTGGTACAACTAATTATAGCACCTTTTCAATGTTGGCTACGTAGATATAATAAAATACATCTCGTAGATTACCAGCTCGGCTTTTAAAAGCTGTTGAAAGGCGCTTGAGTCTTTCAGAGCTCTCATTTCGACCCCATTCCGTAAAATATTTCCTAGTCGCAGATTCAAAAGGTGGCCCATAACAGGTAAAACATTTAGTACTTTAAAATAATGTTTGTGAATGTTTCGCTTCCACGTTTTTCTTGTACAAACATGTTTTTGGGCGTGACGTGATGAGCAATTTCACGCAATGCGTTGCAGCCGGAAAATGTGTGTTTTTTTGTAGCTTTTCGTTTATTGAGGGTGTGTTTTTAAATTACGTGGAGAAATTCAAACGTTAACTACGGCGAGAATTTTTGATCAAAAAATGTGAAATGTATAGTGGGGGGAAACAAAAAAATGTTGCTGTGAATAACTTTTTTTGGGGAAAAGGTTTTGTTGAAAAGCAATGAAATTTTTATATTTAACACGCGTGGTAGTAAACGTCTTTTATATGGTGCCGTAATTATGTTGTATCTAATCATCCTCCGAGCCTTTTCCCAATCTTGTTGGGGTCGGCTTCCAGTCTAACCGGATTCAGCTGAGTACCAGTGCTTACAAGAAGCGACTGCCTATCTGACCTCCTCAACCCAGTTGCCCGGGCAACCCGATACCCCTTGGTTAGACTGGTGTCAGACTTACTGGCTTCTGACTACCCGTAACGACTGCCAAGGATGTTCAATGACAGGCGGGACCTACAGTTTAACGTGCCATCCGAAACACAGCCAATGATGTCTAAGAAATACTTAGAAAGTACATACAAACTTAGAAAAGTTGCATTGGTACTTGCCTGACTTGGGATCGAACCCGCGCCCTCATACTTGAGAGGTTGGTCCTTTACCCACTAGGCCACCACGACTTCGACGATTTTGTTGTATCTAATAATATTCTTATTTATGTAATACGCAAAATTACTGTACCTAAAAAACCGTTTTCGACTCCAGATATTAACAGAAGATTTTACTAGGACACCAAAAATTATACTTCCAAACATAAGCTAAATACAAAAAATACATAGATACCAGTAATGTCATAAACCTGAAACTTTAACGGTTTCAGTACATCTGAGAAAAAACTTCCAAGAAAAAGTCTAATCATATTAATATTATTCACGTTGGAACACCTAAGGCTTTACAGGGCAGCTTATTTTGCGTATTTCGTTTTTTGCCTTCCTAATGGTACCTAGACGACCTTATAAAGGTTGCCGGAAGACGCTGGATGCAGGTAGCCTCCAACAGGTATCTGTGGAGATCTAAGGGGGAGGCCTATGTTCAGCAGTGGACGTCCTATGGCTGAGATGATGATGATGATGAATGGTACCTAAGCTCTTTATGGCTTTGAGTCTAGATTACAGAGGAAGAAAGATGAGCGGATAGCCCATATATATAAGACAGGCAGGTCAGGTGTTTTATTTAATTATTTCATCACAAAGCGTGGATAACAATGTAATGCTCTCTTCATTTGGAGGCTAATTTAAACTATAGGTTTGAAAAGTTATATAATTTCGGTGAATTATTATTATCAAAAACATCGCTGATTTTGTCCGCAATTTTTATTTTATAGTAACGAGTTTTCATAATATTTCACCTCAATTCAATAATTTCAATACTCAAATTATATTTAGGCGTTATAATACAATGTTTTATCAAAACAAACCTGTTTGCTATCGCCTAAACGAAAATAAAATATTCGACTCAAACAAAGGTAAACTTAAAATTAATTAATTTATTATTAAAATCTAAATTCAGAATAATATAATATTGAATAAAATTTCTAATATTCCCCGTTTATTTTATGAAATGCGATAGTTTTATAAATTAAATGATTTAATTAGAATTTAGATGTAACTAGGTTTCAGGAGGTTTCAAGGGACAGAATTTATTCGAAAAGAGCGTCTTTTGAATTATAATACTTTCGTTGGCCTTAACAACGTTTCTAGGCCTTGGGCATTTGGCAAGCTTACTAAATGAGGTTTAGGGCGCGTTCTCACTTTGTTGTGACTACAGATAGTAGGTAGTGTAGTTTAAAGCGTGTTTTGAAATAAAAAAATATTAACATCAAATTAATTGAATTCATAAACATCCTAAGTAATTCAAAGTTTGTTAATAAAGTGAAGAACTTTAATCCAATGATATTTAAAAATAATAAGTGTCCTGTCACACTGCCACTTAAGAGCATTGATGTTTATTCGGCGTGACAAAATACTGGACTAACGTACCACGTTAGAGCTGGAGTAGAGCCATAGAATGAAACAAAGTGCTCTTAAAGAGCTTTCAAATAACCTAGGTTTCGTACAACACAGTACAGTTACCTATTCATTCATATCTACGAAAGTGCCCACGGTCCAAAAGAAGAGGCCAACATTATGCAGCATAACGCGTGGCTAGTCTTCCAATAGTTGAATATTCAGGTCACAGAAACAAAGTTATTCAATCACAATACAAAAAAACAGGAATGTCCTGAACTATCAAAGATGAACGCTCAATAAAACATCGGAAGGCAACAGTGTTGCATTCACTATCGAACTACTACGCCAATCTCTGACCGTGAGCGCGCCCACTAAAACAGCGATAAATAATTAATTCATCTACGAATTACTATCTACCTAGAATATACCTACTGAATATAAGCTAAATGTTTTAAACCGTTTAACTTTATGTTGGCTGGTTTGGCTGCTAAAATTAAAAAGATTTATCTTTTTAGAGATATGGTTTGGATGATATACACTTTTTTAATGGTCGTTTTAGCTAACTACGTGATACACGTACCCAATATGATATAGATCCATACAGATTAAGTGATCAGTGAACCTGATATATTCTAGTTTAATGATGCCAAAGAACTGTTGAGACACTGATTTAGTATCCAATAATTTTGATAACTTATTTTCTCAGACCTAAGTTAATCAGTAACACTAGAAAGACAATTGGATCAAATAATTAAACTCTAATCCGCGTTCTGCGCGGCCCGCATCAGTTATATAATATGTAAACTCAATTACCGGCGTTTTCGTAATTTTTCCCGTATCCCGGGTCGGCTCGTTTAAAATTACGTTTTGCATATTTTTTTACGTGATCCCTCGCGAATTTAAATGACATTGCAGACGTTTTGATCTGTCGAGTCATTACTTCAGTGGGATTCAAAAGGGAGGGGTGGTAGGGGGAGGATTTAGACTTCAAAGTCGTCCACTTTTGTTCAATGTACTGCTTGCTTTGTCCTGGATATCTTGTTTGAAGTTTGGGTGTTAGGAATTGTGTTATTAAACTTGTGTAAGACACTTGAGGATTCTAAAGAAATAAAGGTGCCTTTGTGCGTTCTGTTCGTATTTTGGTGCAAGGTTTGAATAAAAAACATCAGAAGCACTTTTTCAGAAGTTTAAAGCAAAGGTGTATCCATAAATAGGACTTCTATATTTTAAAAGGTGTCTTACAAAGAGGCAAAATTAGAAATAGCGACCCTGCTTTTTTAAATGTGTGAGAGACATAAAAATATACTTTTTTTTTCAGAATAATATACTGAGTTTATTTTCAAAATGTCAGCTTTTACGAGTAGTATTATGTAAAATCCCTGAAACCTGTCAAAGTTATCCTGTCAACACATATTTTAGGTAAATTGCAAAACTTTTGTTTTAGAAACATTGAGAGAGCTCGACTAAGTTTACATAGTTTAATATTTAATTTCTGAGCTTCTGAGGCACGAGATATAAGCGAGTTTATTTCTTACTTAGCTACTGCTCGCGGATTCGCCTATGTTTTGAAGCCTGTTTTGTAACATGCTTTACACTCCTGATAAAAAAATATTACCAGTGAAAAAATAACGATTAATTACTACATTTTTAATTCAAATATTTAAAATTGTGCAGTCTTCCTAAAATCGGTGATTAAATGTTTGCGTTTAGTTTCTGAAAAGACTGAAAATATTATACTCATTGCAATATCTTATCTACACACATGTAATTGCTATATACCCAAATATAGATATATAAAATATAGGTTACCTAAAAAGAGTTAACCAAAAATATAAAAACAGCTTAAACAAAGACCAAACACAGCCACTTTCTAACCCCATAAAACGTTATAACATAATTACTGTCTATTTTCCTCTGGCAACACCTGACTCCATTAACTAATTAAATTCGCCGCGAGCCTCTCAAAGTGTTGCCAACACGAATAAAAGGAAACTCGTTTAGTTTACAGTACATGGCAGGAACGAGGTAATAAGGGTAAGTAAAGTTGTGTATGAGCTGAATATGAGCCAAGATTAATTACAACTAATTACATTATTAAGAACATCATGTTTAATCGACCACTTAACTTCTTAATACGCAAACAAATCGAGGCTAAAAATCTGAGCTTAGTTTAGGCACTTCATCACATTACGAACCATCTGACAGTAAATATTCACGCCTTCTTTTGTTTTCTTGATGGGAAATCGACCCTCTCGCTGTGGGTTAGTAGCGTGAGTGAGTGTCAGACTCTTACTGACTTTTCCCATCATTTTCCTTCTTAAGCCTTTATGTACCATACCAGGGCCGCGGTAATTCTTTCGAACGATCCCACAGCCCTTGCAGACTTTGACCCTGGTGGGCCCCATTAGGTAAATATTCACTATTCAGACATAAAATAATAACGCAAAAACTTCATAACTAAAGCATTATTACATTTTTTATTAAAAACTAAAATATAAATATTTCAAGCCATAACTACCTTCCATAATGTAAATAGGAGCTATAAAATTTAATCGCTACTACGAACATTTTGTATTAAACTTTGTACGGAACCGAACTGCGAATAAAGACGAGGTGGTTCATTATGCACGCCCACGAAGTTTGCCAACTATTGACGCGTTATTGTTACAAGACAAATATGATACTTGATGGGCCGATACCTGCCAACAAGATTTATATCAGAGAGTGAACTTTAAGTTGTATGCTTCGGACAGATTGTTGTATGGCATGGCAAATTGCTGTTTTTGATGGGTTAGAATGTAACTTTTTGTGTTCTTGAGTGATTTAATATTTGGTAAGATAGTGATATTTATATTATAAAGTTGAGGAGTTTTTTTGTGAGTTTGCTGAAATGCATCAATATCAGGAATAACTGGGCCGATCTGAAAATATATTTCAATAGTAGACATTTACCGAGGAAAGTCATAAGCTACTTTTTGTATAAGGCACGGGTGAAATTACTTGCTGAAGCTAGTGGATATAACAATAATCCTTATAACTGAAAAAAATAAAAATCCAGCAATCTTTTTTCATTCGGAACTTCTTTCCAATTCCCTGAACATCTCGGAGACACCTTAAACCATTCCAATTTATATCCGCACAACAGAATAATCGGGATTCGTATTAAATAACGATATAGTTACGAAGTTGGATCGTTTCACGTTTTTAATGTGATTTTTATTCAGATAACGTGAATCGTAACGTGGGCCAAGTTTTAATGTATGGGAGTTACAGCTATCTCGACTTATTCAAATGGAACCTGATGGTGGTTGTGATGCGATAGGCTTTTGCTTCTAATAGGATTTTTTGGTGCCTTTTTTTCCTGCTTGCATTTGTTTCATTGCTAATACTATGTGTATGACTGCGTACTGATAGTCAGTCCGACTTATGCATAATCATCACTCTACCCTTTTGTTGGTGGTAGACATATAACCTGTGTCCAACTTCTACATTTTACGTCACGATTTTTTTTCATCTGAAAGACAATGCCCGACACAAAGAAATACAAATGACAGTTAAAAATATAGATCAATATTTAATTTCCATTGTCGATACTTCGTAACAAAAAAAAATCTTTTGTGTCAGTTTTTTTTCTTTTATTCGTCAAAAAAGTAGTACTGCAGTCACTGAAGGCTCTATTTATTAACCAGTGGACTGTTGGCAGCCAATATCGTATTTCCACATACCTGTAAACTTTCCTTTGAAAAATAAAGCTACGAGTGTATTTACCAGAAATCCTTTACAGAGGAAAATCCCGAAATATGTGCAGGCAGCCAGTTCAAAAGATTTTATTCCATTTAAACCACTTGTATGAAGTTTCACTGCACCCGCAGTTGTTGTTTTAGTGCAAAAAAATGGTGGAAAAAATATAGTTGGATTTTTTTTGACAAAGTTTTCCAAAAAAAGACATTTACAACGAAAAAAGTCTATGTTCCTGGCGAATTTTAAATATTACTTAACAAAAAAATCTTTACATTTTATGCCAATATAATAAAACATCACGGGAGAATTGGTATGTTAATAATAAACTCCCACCCGATTGTGTATTGACCTGAGCATCGAGATAGAAGCCGAACATCAACTGACATACAAACCAAAGCCGATTGAGTATTCATGACTGAATTATCTACATTTTATTATCTTTGGCCTTTTTTCATTGCCTTTGGAAACAGCTTGAATGATGTAGTATCCTATCATTGGAGCTGTAATAAAGTCGCTGGAATGTTTGAATAATTCGGGCTATTTCTTTGCTTGTAGGTATCCAATAAACTACTGAGTTAGGGCTCGTATATAAAATTTTCGATCAACATGTCTCAAAAAATAAAACAATAGTATTGAGTACGTTTTTGGATAGATTTAAACATATATTATAACACTAGGTAAGATCAAAAAAGTTTCAAAGTAGTTAAAGCACAGGCATTAGAGAAACAGTTTTCCCTCCCATTTTATATTACAACAAGATATACACTAAGAAAATATCCTAAGAACACCTGAAAAAATACATAATATAAAATACTTTATATGCTAGAGACGAGCTCAGAATGTTTTTTACGCGAAAATTAGGCGAGCAACCGCGGGCTGCGACATTTTACCTCTATATTTATGCGCATAAGCGTGAAAAAATGACACTCATTATTCCTAGTTGTGCGCACAGTTTTATAGGGTGCGGTGTTCGTTATAAGCGGGAGCGGGTTGGTAACTGAAAGCAAATTCTTAGAAAAACTCAACCTTCTAAATCGCAATTTTGTAGAGATTGATGCACGTTTCCCTATACGAGAACATTCTTTCTGAAACGTCATCTTATAGCTGACACTGTTATTTACAGCTTTTTGTTAAAAAGCAAATCTACAGTATCTGATATTGCAGAGTTAAGAGATAACCATTTATCCAAATGTTTATAATACTAGTCGGCTTAAGCCTAAAATAAAATCCCCTTTTGTAATTTTATGTTACGATATCTGCCAAAACCAATAATCTCTTTGTATATATGTTTCGAATTTTGTCGTAGTTAAAATTAATTTTTCGTTTATATTATTTCAGCAAAAAGGTGAATATAATATTCTTGATCATAACAATATTATTAAATGTAAAGATAAGAACCATTGCTGCTTTAAATAAAATTTAATTTGAAATAACAAACACCTTTATGTGTTTTCAAATATAAATTGTGAACGCTCCAATTGAAAATGCCTTTGTAAAATTTTAATTTGATTTCAAAGCTTTTTGCTTACACTTGTTAAATTCTTGTTTGAATAAATGCAAAACACAGTATTTGAACTTTTATTGAATCTAGGAGTTTAATATAAAATAACATCATTTACTTATATTTAGAAATGAAATATACACTCTTTTGCAAAAAAAACGGGCACCTTTCCGAAATCTTAGTTTTAAGGAGTTTACGTGTATTTCAAAAGGTTTTGATGATTGTAGTATGTTTCTACCGTCAAAAGAGTTAGCCGAGCATGCGTGAGAGTGTATTCTAAATTTGAATTTTGTACAATTGCTAAGAAATTGGTTAAACCTTGTTTTGGACTAATTGCTGACAGAAAGTTCGTCTGTGTTTCGAAAAGTTTTTGAAGTGATTTTCAGGAAAATGATAATGCAGTTTTAATTAATGATTAATGTACTTTTTTGTTAGATCAAAACATTTTTGAAAAACTATGCGTATTTGTTAAAATTTTCACCTGCTCTAAATGGGCTATACTGATGGTTGATGGCAATGTTAAGAGTTTCGGTATTTTAGTGTAAAGCGTTCTATTGTTTAGATATTGTACCCACGTGTTTTAAAATATCGCTTTTTCATAATTAAACACTATTTAGAGGAGTATCAGTACCTTTGGCTGCGACAAAACCAATTTAAAGTAAGCAGTGCCGATCACAACTCGTCTCCTATCGGACTTTGACATTTTTAAAAGTCTTGAAATCCTACAAAATACAGAAAATAGCGCATAGACTGTGAGCACGAGGTCTTAAGGTCTCGTAATCACTGATTTTTAAACAACCTCGTCTCTTGGGAAACTCCGTTGACCACTGAAGATCTATGAGTCTGAGCGTTCAAATAGCGTGTTTTCATCCCATGGACATTTTATTAAATAAACTTGCCTTCAATGAGATTTTCTGGCATCTACAGCACTTTCCTGCTTAAATCATAACAATAATTGGCTATCTGCTCATTTCTTAAGAAACATACGTTTGGCCAATAATTTTGAATTCTTGACTCCCTTTCAGCTAAATCGTCGTTTAGTAACCAGATACCTATGGAGTTATCGAGACCTTCAACGCGGCAATAATTTGACTTTTCAGATAGCTTTAACCCTCCTCATCACTTTTCATGTGGTTAATTTTAACATTTATCACAAAATTTGGTATTTTTTAAATGTCAAAGTCCGATAGGAGACGAGTTGTGATCGGCACTGCTTACTTTAAATTGGTTTAGTCGCAGCCAAAGGTACTGATACTCTTCTAAATAGTGTTTAATTATGAAAAAGCGATATTTTAAAACACGTGGGTACAATATCTAAACAATAGAACGCTTTACACTAAAATACCGAAACTCTTAACATTGCCATCAACCATCAGTATAGCCCATTTAGAGCAGGTGAAAATTTTAACAAATACGCATAGTTTTTCAAAAATGTTTTGATCTAACAAAAAAGTACATTAATCATTAATTAAAACTGCATTATCATTTTCCTGAAAATCACTTCAAAAACTTTTTGAAACACCGACGAACTTTCTGTCAGCAATTAGTCCAAAACAAGGTTTAACCAATTTCTTAGCAATTGTACAAAATTCAAATTTAGAATACACTCTCACGCATGCTCGGCTAACTCTTTTGACGGTAGAAACATACTACAATCATCAAAACACTTTGAAATACACGTAAAGTCCTTAAAACTAAGATTTCGCACAGGTGCCCGCTTTTTTTGCAAAAGAGTTTATATGAAATATATGTGAAAGTAGATATGGTAAGAAAGAATGTTACTTGTGAGATGACGGCAGATAGAAGCGTATGGAAGAAGAAAACATGCTGCGCCGACCCCAAATAAAATTGGGATAAGGGCAGGAGGATGATGATGATTTAGAAATGCATAGATCTAACTGAATACGTTCGACAGCAGAATGAAGACTAGAAATACCTCCAAATATTTTTCCTTCAACCTTTTTTACACCGTAATATTAAGACATCTAAATTCATGAAAACCACTGAAACTATATTATTACATTCTAGGTAAGCAAAATCTGGTGAACTTCGGGGAGGCCTTCGTCGGCCGACACCAAGACGACGAAACAAAAATTGTAAGTATGTAAAAAAATCTTTTCATTTCTCTGACATTCGAAATCGCTATCGCTCATGCCTCGGACAGTTGAAACACACCGGGTAAGGCCATCGTTCAGAGGATCACACAGCGGATAGATATGACAGGCCAGCGATTTTTAACACGCTACAAACGCAAGAAAAGTACCACTAATTTGTCTGGTTTATACCTTAGAATGTGTGTCTATTCAGATATGAGGATTTGTAAGGAAATGAACGTAGTATCATGTTTCATTCACGTACAGGTAGCATGTAATATTCAGAGACATGTATGGGTGGGTAATGTTACGTACAGAGAAACTGAGAGCATTATTAACTATGTTGGCTGTCAAATACGGTACATAGATGAAGTTGTAGTGATTGTAAATTACTAAATTAATTGTTTCAGGTAAGCAGAGAGAAATCCTGGTAAGTTTGCATGTCAATCTTTAGTCATTTATTTACAGCTACTGTATATTTATGAGCACGTAAACGAAAGTGTCTCGCCGCGTTGCGTGCGTTGCGTTCCTCCTTTTACCTTTAATATGTGTTAACTTAAAAGATATTTCAGAATCAATTGCACATTCTGAAAGTGTAGTCTTGTCTATTCACTCACAAACCATATGTATCGTTGTGTATCTTGCCTTACGTTACCTTGCAACTCACACCGCCCCACAAACAGACGTGATGGGAACGAATCTATCGTGTATAGCGTTCATTTAAGAGCGCGCGAGTGGGCACATAGCACATAGGTATGGCTTTTTATTTAATTTATTTATGGATTTACACGACTTCAGAAATCAATTACATAAATCAGAGAACATATAACTTTTCGAATAAAAACTTAAAATGAAACTATCACACTGAAAAGCAGACTGACATGGAAAAGATATGTCAAGCAGAGTGTGAGAAAGATGTCATATGATTAGCTGCGTTATGAAACATGGATCCAAAAATACTATCAAACTTCAAGTCTAACTACTATTTCTGTTATTTTACAAGATATTTCTTCCCTCTAATTCTACAATATAATAAAAGTAAAGCCATATTTCCCCACTCACAAGCTACACATATCGTTGTGCACCTTACCTTACACCTAGCCGCAGCACAGACAGACGTGATAAGAATTTATTATTAAAGCGTTGCTTGTCGGATGTTTCTCCGTCTTACAAGTTGGTTTACTTGGCTCAATTTTGAGGTACAAGCTGTGTTGATTTTGTGTTATCTATTTGTGGTGTCTAAAGTCAAATATGTGATATGGGAAAATTATACTTTTGCATGCCATGCATTGTAATAATCTTAACCAATGTCAATAAGTGAATATGTACGTTTGTTTGTCAGGCTAAAGCGACTTCAAAGTCTGGTAGAAACTGAAAACTGTTTTAGGTATGTTAATAGATCGAAAAAATTAAAGCTCGTTCAGGGTACGGGTAAATAGAAAGCAGCTAGTAATAATTTAAGCCAAATTAATTTGGTGTTTCTGTTAATTATGTGACTACATATGAGTGCAGTAAAAAAACGATAAACAATGTATTTTTTATCCACTTATATCTCCCAATTCAAAATTGAAATTAAACGTCGCATTATTTAGAAAGCTCAAATCAAAATTACATACTTATATTTATTTACGAAAGCTAAACACAACTTGAAAATAAATCCCTTAGTATTAACTCGCAAATGCATGATTCTCGTTATAACGGGAATTTCCAGCGAGTTGCATTTACACTCATATTTATACAACTTACACTGGGTGTATCCTCTTAAGCATGATAAACTACTGGATTACACTGTTACTATAATTTCGTACATTACGCCCGTTTAATGGAATTATTTTCAGTTAAGTAGGTTTGTATGGAGTGTGGAAGAAAACAGTTAAATATTTACATCTAGATTATGCAATGCAATTTATTTTTACTTAGGGAACTTATTAATTTACTTTGGTATAAAGTGCTTTAGCCTGATAAATTTTATTCTAGGCTATAACAAAAAGTTGATTTTTACTGAAAGTGTGACCAAAAAAATACACATTTGCATTTAATTATAGTGGATTAAACGTCGTTCAAAAATTCCAAAGATTTAAACAATACTTTGCTGTGTCTTAACTATTTCAAATATGCAATTAATGAAACGAATATTTTCGCATCCGTAGCAACTTGCTACGCCGTAGCCCGTAGCTCGTAGCGTGCTACGAACACATATCTTCGAGGAGCTTTTAAGTACCGTTAATGCATACCAACCTATCTGAATTTTAAATACAGCAATGGAATTATCTGCAAAGCTTTTTTACAAATATGTGTAAGAGTTTTACATGGAGCGATTTTTGAAAAAGTATTTTATTTTTTAATGATTTTTTCTCGTAAAATACTGAGTATTTCAATAACCATATTCATAATAAATATCAATAAACTCAAAATACTTTATACTTTTCTGAACGCAATGTGTATTTGTATATTCAAATCACTCGTGTGTTGTGTAATTTTCATAAAAGTTTGTAGACATAATTTTCAAGTTACCATTACCTTTCTTAGGCAATGTCTTACTAGGTAGTTTATTTACAAAAAGTTATGAAAATTTTTCTTCTAAAATCTTGAATGAAGTATCGTAACGTATTTCGATTAAGCGTCACCCACGCCATATAAATAGTAAAATTAATCCTAAAAATACATTTTCAATATTACGGACAAAACATTTTCATGGCCTTTGTTGATTATGAAATGAAAATTTGAATGTATATTAAATAAACTGTTCTATTCAAGTAATTAATATAAAATTGTAATTTCCATGAGTGTAATAAGATATATTTAATTAAAAACGAGCTTCAACCAAATTTCATTCACTTTCTGAAGCCACCATTTCCGCAGTCGGAAAAAAATTACCTGTGTAATCTATATTCCAGTCTTGAAAATGAAATCGATTTTGCCCGAAAAGGTAACAAACCTGCATACCTAAATCCTTACAAAACTTTCGCTTTTATAGGATACCATACACTGACTTTTGATAAAGAAATAATTTAAAATATTTTACCAAATCATCTCCTATGTATATAGAGTCCTTTGTTGAAAACACGATGCATTTTTAAACAATTTTCTTAAACTCTCAAGCGGAATTTAAATTAGTGATTAGGGACTGATCTCTGGCAGTGTTGTAGGAAAAACAAAAGAAAGTCATTTGCACGAAGCTGTTTAATTGAGCATTGTATGCAATGAGCTTAAGCTTATATTCATTAAAAATTATTATAAGTGCTTTTACTTTTAATTTTAGTGTAGCATTTTAGTATAGTTATATTCGTTTATTTTTAGAACTTGCCTTTATTCATCAAATACAAATAAATGTGCAATAAAACTTACAAAAATGAAGTTCTACCTAGTTGCTCTGTATTTTAAATGAATTGACTGTTAAAAACTTTCTTATGTTTTTTAACAGTGGTACTTTTTAGTAAAGGTTAGATTGTATTATTTCTCTAGAATATTAATTCAACAAACTTCTACAACCATTTGTTAAAAACAAATCGAAAATATCGAAAATCAAATCACTGAATTAACCAATTTTATCTTCAATTAAACAAGCTACATCTAAACAGGTAATCTCCAGCGACTGTTATAACATGGACATGACACACATACTAGCGTGTTAGCCGTGTTATAGCTTATCACTGGAATGTTATCCATATTATATTAACGTGGACATGCCGCTTGAGGTTACGTGGCTGTAAACTGACTCGAGTTGCTGTCAAGTGTTAGGGAGGTAATTCATTCGGGTATTGCTTAAAAATGTAGGTTAAGCAAACTTTAGGTATTGATTTGTTTCAACAGTAGGTATATTGCAAACGATATAATATTTAATGAATCATTATATTTAAATGAAAGGTATAATCTAGCTTAAAGAAAGCGAGGTCTATTGAAATGTTAAGAAAATGCCATTTGATGTAATAAATCTAAGACTTCACAAAAATATGATAACTACAAATTAACTACTGGTTTTAAAAGGAAAAGCAAACTTCATACATGAGATTTTCACGAATATTGTTCTCAGATATTCCGAATTTATAATCAGATAGTACAATTAGCTTGGGATTTCTGACATATCAAAATACAGTTGTATAAAATCTTTGTTAACCTTCAGTGAAAACAGATGTGATATAATTTCTAAGCCAGTCTGTCATCTCCATAGTATATTCTAACTGTGCAAGTGTGCAGCCGTGCCTACACATGCATGAACTGAATCTTAGGCCCGGCCTTGCTCCCAAAACACGGATGAAGGAAAGATAGCGGAGATGCCATGCGGAAGGTAGGTTAGACGCCTTCTTGTAGGTTCAAAGTAACTTACGGTAGGCGGGATCGGTTACTAGTAATTACCATTCGGGTTCCTTGTCAAATCACGACAATATGTCATAGATTCTTTTCGATTGATTGGTGATTTTATTTAGAAAAACGTAAAATAGCGGAGCTAGTAACGTTCTTCGTCAACCGAACGCCCGCATTATCGTAGGCAAATTTCTTAAGAGATATTGCGTTATGACACCTCCGCTAGTCATTTTGTTCTCCCTGCTCCCAAAACATACATATTTATAAGTGATGACATATTTATTCAAATAACTAAGAGTATCTCCGGTAGTGGGCGATGGAGCAAAACTATGGGGACTCATTTCTCAACGAGTGTTTATTTTCTTTTGTGAGAGAAAAAGTTTGAGAGAAACAATTTAGGTAAAGTTGTGTAGGTAATACGTATTTTTATACTAGCTTTTGCTAGTGGTTTTATCTGTCTCCCTCCGCGCACCCGGATTTAAAAAAATAGCCTTTAGCCTTACTCGATAAATGGGCTATATCTAACATAATAATTTTTTAAATCGGTCTGAATAACTATTCAAAGTTACATACTCATATTAATTGAAAGACGAATTAGTCACAAAGATGTCGTTCTAATAAGCCAGAATTCACAAACATTTTGTTAGCTTTCCATCCATTATTCAACATAAGTCTGCAGTAATAAGTACAAAAACGTTAAGAGCAAGCGTCACGGTTCCACTCTGCAGATGACTCGTGAGCAGATTAATTAAACTCAGCAGATTGTGCTTGTCTTGTTGCTCCCGAAGTTTCCTCGCCCAACAAAAGCGGGTTTATTGATTGTCTTGTCGCTATTTGTACGAAACATTTAACTTCCATGATTTTGGGTGATGTTATTATATTACTTGGATTATGGTTTTCCTTAACAGTTGCTCGTGGGAATTTAAGGTATTTATTTACCTTCTTTTCACGTTCGTTCCTCAACCGTTTATTTTTATCAGAAATATGGTGTTTAAATCAGTTTAGAAAGTATTTGACTTTGTGAAAATGGCACGTGTTATTATTATAATTATTGCTCGTAGTTTGATTTTTTCTTTAGAAGAAACTCTGAACTGTGAATTTGTTTCAGTGTTTCTTTTCAAGTCAGATATGAAATACTCTCGTCATTTAATTTAAAATATTGTCACATCGTTTTTTTTTTAAATTCAGTATCATAATTCATTATTTTGTTTTGATTAGTAAAAATAAATACAGAATCTGCAAATAATATGACTCTCGACTAATCATTGCAGAGCTTCAAAGCAGTATCGTGTACCGTCACCCTAACGTTTACTGCTGCATGTCAAAGGTAACCCGATGAGTAACGACGTCTATCTTTCAAGACTCAAGCCACTGTCACACTACCACGCGTAACTTTCATTTTCATTTCATCTACTTATTTATATTCCATAATGACGTGATTACAGTTCTTCAAAAGACTTAATATAACTATTGTACAATTATGGACGCAATTAGCTAATGTATTTAAATTAACAACACATACAATGTAATAATAATTACTAAGTTGATGCTTCTTTACAATATTCTTTGTGCAAATAAGACTACTTTAACTATGACCGAAAGAAATCCGTGTATTATCGTGTGAGCTGTAAATTGCGTTTACCTATGCACATGTTGTGTTCATCTAATAAAGAATCGTATGTAGATTAATTTACATCATTTTATGTATTTTAAAACACACTGACAACATAACAAGGCGTGTGCAATATAAAATCATGTAAAGTTGTGATAGTGTGTGATCCGCTTTACCGAGTTTTATGAATGCCATTCTGTGCTCTGCTGAGCTTAAAATATTATGTGAATAAGCGTTATTATAGCTCAGTTAAAGGCCGCGTCTCAAGGGATATTTTAAGATAATGCTCGCACTAAATGGGAGTAATTTAAAGGTGAAAATTAAGCACCTTGGTCTTTTTGCATTATTAAGGGATCAGCGAGGGAGCGATAATTATTTTTTGTGGATTTCTATTTAATGGGTATTAATGAGAATTGTGGATTAAGTTAATAACAATATTTATGTTCTTTCTTACTTTTTATATGTTAAAAACAGAGTAAAGAAAAAGATTCATCAGTCTCAGAAGACAATGGCAGCATGAAATAGACATCAATTTAAAGAATGTTCTCAGATCTCGTTAGATAGAGACACGTAGAAAAAGAGAATAATCGATAACATTCTACAGTGAGATTTTATACGTAAGAGGGCCATTTTTGTCAATGGAAATCAGCTCTTAATGTCAGTACAGTAAGTACATTTTACTGCATCACTTAAATGCACACGTCATTTAAAAATACAGAAACAAAAGAAGTCCATTAGAATTAAAAAAAAAACTTAAACATAAAAAACCAGAGTCCAAATTCATCATCAAAAACGAATTAACCGCGTCCATTACAATTAATTAAATTATCGTAATAAACATTCGTTTGACCACATAATTGAAAATTTCACTTGAATGGGAGCCATTCTTTTATTACAAAGATAAAAGATCCCGCGTTTTTATTTGAAGCCGGTAGACAAACTTTATTCAATTAGCCGACGAAATTAATCTTCAAGTTTTGAGAGATTTTTTAAGGAACAAAGACATATCTTTCGTATTTAAATTCATTTGTTTGTCTGTGTTTTAAATTCATTTGCTTTATTCGTAGAGGTACTTCAGTTTGTTTACATGTAAACTAGTTTCCTCCAGCGGTTTCACCAGTGTCCTGTAGAAGCTATGCGCACCCAGATAAAAAGTAGTTCGTATCCTCGATAAATACATAGGCTATTAAACACAAACAAAAATCAGACAGTTACAAATTCATTAAAAACAGCACATGTGTTTATTCAAATCTAAGTTCTCTTGTCCAAGAATTAAGATTAGAACTTCCTAAACTGAACACAAATTCAAGCTTCAGGATGTCACTTCATAAGTAGTTAATGTAAATATTTGCTTGACTCACGAATTAGTACCAGGACTCCATGTTTCCTAGAAGCACTACCCAGCTTCAAACCAACATCACAGCTGAGTACCACAAAATTAGTTGAAATTATATCATAAAAGTAAATGTTTGTTTGTCAGACCAAAATAGGTGAAATATGTATTTAAATTACAAGTTAATAATTAACCACGCTATTACTACATTATTATAATTAATTGATAACATACTCAACATCGTTATAAAATCAATCAATTTTACAATAGCACAAGCTTCGACTCGCGGCGTCGTTCACATGAGAAATACTTAGCCTAGATGGAAAATAAATGGCCTAACATTAATGGCTAAGAATTTGAGAAATCGGACAAATATTTTCTGATAAACGTGTTGAAGTAAACAAACCGATTTCAGCTTCGTAATATTAATATAGAAAGTAAAAAAGCAGTGGCTTTCCCCGGCGAGTGGTTTTAATTCGATTTTATTTCGTTTTTCTTTGCAAATCCTAATCTCGGCTAAGCTAAATTTAGTAGCGCTCGGCCATTGTATAGGATTCAATACTTTTACTGTGCTGCTGTGGAAATTGTGGGAAATGCAATCGAATTACATAACGAATCCTGCCCTCTAAAGCCCCAACTCAGTGTTTGATAATAATTTAGCACAATTTACATCCACTCACACTATTAAATGGAAGAGCCTGTTTGTTTGCTTGATCGTGCTTAAACTTGATCGATTCGAAAAAAAATCTGTATTAACTAGCCTATTTATTGAGCAAGGCTTGTATATGAAGAAGGTAGTCTTCGCGAGACGCGAGTGAAGCCGCAGGCAGAATCTAGTAAAAAATATCTTCAGAGAATAAAGTAATGAAAACTTTTTCCTCAGTAATTTATGACTAAAGTCAAAGAAAGTTGTCACCCAATATTAAAATGACCCTCCAAGAAGCCAATTCATATCAATTGAAGTAATAATCTGAAGAATTGAAATCAATAAAGTTTTCTAACAGACCTAAAGAGGTGCAAGAAAGTTTCTGTGAAGTTGAAATTTCTGATAATTAATTCAATATTGATTGGGACTTACAATAATAACTGTGAGTCTTACCCTTCAAGGGTAACCTTTGGTCAGAATAAAGGGCAAGGGTCAAAAGGTATAAAAATAAAGTGTTGAGGAAAGTATGAAATAAAACGTGGATTGTTCGAAGGGCGAAGTTAAAAGCATCGTTTGATATCGCGGAGAATTCTATTATGACGAATATAAAGGTAATGTGAGCAAAGGGAATATAGAATTCTTACAAGCTAGTTTAGATTTCAGATTGTAGTGTGAAAGCTTTAGTGAGGGGAATATAAAAATAATGTTAACACGCGCAACAATGAAGTTTAGTTCAATATACGCTACGAACAAAATAAACGCTACGAATAAAGCAAGCAATGGAGGGCTACCATTTTCTAGAAGATAGTCTAAAAATATAGTCTTAATTATTAAATAGGTCTTGAATACTCGTGTCAGTACAAAAGCAACTTTATGACAAAGATTGTATAAACTACCAGCTGCTTCTGGGGGAACTTCTTCTCATGCCTGTATATAGCCTATATTACTCAGGGATAGTCTGGGTTCCCAAAAGTAAAATACTTTTTAAACTGAGTTCAGTAGTTTCATAGCGTTCGGCGCACAAAGAAACAAAACAAAATGATTTCTTTTAAGTTATATTAATATTACACTAAGTGTTACAGAAGTAAACATAACACCATATAAATTATTTAGGTAACCCACATAAGACAATAGTTACCGAGCAATATAGAGCACGGTTGATAGGAATCTTCTAAAGGTAGTAGATACAAAGACAAAAGATAAATCACGTCGGATTGACACCGCAGACGCTCCTGAAGGGCTGTCTTATTAAACACCGGTTGTTCCTTTGTTATTTACTTGGTTTTCTTTCGCGAACTGAATACTAAATAATGAACTGCGGATAAATCAACGGGTTTATACGTGTCTATTTGTGGTTGGATTCTAAATCTGGACGCAATAAATAGATGGTGTTTTTTTTATATATTGGACCTGATTTAAAAGTAAAGAATGGTCGTTTTTGGAAAAGGCTCGGCAGATGACAACAGTTAGGAAGTTTGAAGTTGAAGGAACAACGACATTATATACGATACTGTATAATAAATAAATAAGCATTTATAATTGAAATAGGCCACAATACTATTCGTCCAACGTGGATTGAAAACTCTCTCGCATCCCATATCACCCATCTTTAAGAGCATGCCAATCACGTCAGTAGTAGTAGTATCTAACTCAAATACTCCGATAACTCGATAACCAAAAAATCCAAACTAATAGGCAGAGAAACGAAGAACGTGCAAATTTCCATCTACGAAGAATGGATATCTAGACACAAAAGATGCTAATCAACATCTACCTACAAATTTTGGAAACTAGGACCCAATCCAGGTACAATTCTCAGAATGGAAAATTACTAGTTAAAACTGGTTTGCTAACGACGATGTTTCTCGAAATATGAAATTGAAATTTTGGACCAACTGAATATTTGTTCGACTTCCAGAATGTTCGTTTGGTTTGTTTGTTGAAAGTTTGGGAACAAAACATACGTCAATTCTAGGTTTAAGTTTGATTAAAAAAACCTGGTACGTGGACAAGTTTCAAATGTTTTTGCTGAAATCCAAGACGCGTTGCGATTTTGATAGATTTTATATAAAAAAAATTAATGTTTTCCGTGTAACTGGTGTGTAATTTGGGATTTTAGTACTTCTCACATGTAAGTATGTGGATAATAAATACCAACTGTGACCGTTTTATGATGACACATTAAAGCAATTTGGTGCAAAAGAGAGATGCAGATAGGGGGTGCTTACATAGGCTCTTTTGCCAGAATCTGATAATAGTGTTTGCATTTTGTTGTTAATATTAAACCTATTCTTTGATTGGTCATTTTCCCAATTCATGATAAAGGAAAAACTTGGTTTTAGTTAGAAAGTATTATATACTATTTACAAGATTGCCGTTTAAAAAATAAGACAGAGATTTAATTTATAAATCCAATATTTTACATTTAACCGTCAATGAACATGAATCATTAAGCATCCACCCTACTCACAGAGACAAACGTATCCACAAAACAAACACAAAATGAATGTTGATTCCATTGTGCATGCGGCTCGTATACGAACCAACTGCGGCGGGTTGTTTTGACAGCACCAGCCGGAGTGATGCGTGAAGGGTAACCAGGCATGCGTGCTACTGGCGTGAGCGCTCACGTGATCACGGGTCAACGGAGAAATGTTGCGTTTTGGAGATAGTTAAGTAGCTTATTTTGTGGATTACAATTTCGATGTGTGTCAGTGTGCTGTGGCGTAAAATATCAAAGGGTTTGATTAGAAATGGGATTATCAAGAGAAGTAGCAGGTACCCGCAGAATCCCGTAAGAATCTATGGGTACATTCGGATAAAATATAGACTACATTTTGACACCTTTCAAAAAATCCATCAATCCTAATAGAATAGAGAGTTTATTAACTAATTCATTTAATTAATTAAATGGTCTGTTTAAAATTAAGAATCTTGAATGCCAAGGCAGCAATAAAAAGAGCGGAAAAACACTGTATAAACTACTGCGTTCTAAATGTTCTCCTAATCATACACATTTGGGGACCACAAATACAGCAGTTAATAAATAAATAATTGATGACAAATCACACATAAAACAAACTGCATTGAAATATACCTATCTAAACTTCACCGCATTTCTAACCACGAAACCAAATAGTCCGATAAACAAAACAGCCTAATTTATATGAAATGAACACAAGCAGTCCCTAGACACAACATTAACACCACATTAATATGACCAGCACCGCAAACTGAACATTATGCCAAATCTGCTTCATATTTGACCAATATCTGCGTCACTATAAATTATAAAATGAACTCTATAATTAAGTACATAGAGTTCACTTTTCTGTAGCAATATGTGACAAATGTTGGCCTAAGTGCAGTTACTACTGAACGTAAAGTGAGATCTGTAACTAGGAAGATAGGGTTTACTTTTCTGTAGCAATGGGTCACAAGTTTTGGGCCAAGTGCATTGTCAACGTGATGTGGTAATGAAGCTATGGTTTTCGATGTATGGTTGTTTTGATTCAATTTTAATTGATATGTCTGTATTCAATGAATCTCTCTCTATGATTATATCGGGTGTGTCGTTCTTAATCACATTAAATGAAATGCGTTAATATACTGGTTATTATATGTCGATTAGCGCAAAGGAAAAAGAAAAATACGTAAAAATAAAAAAATGCATTTTTCAAACAAAGTAAATAGAATAAAAATGTGCGAAAATTAGAACACCATATAAAAGTCAGTCATTACAAACAATTGAAACTCTTCCTTGAAACCTGACAGTTGTCAACTGATCAAAACATTCGATACTCCTAACTTTATCTCTGCTTTACACATGATGTTGTAAATTATGAAAACGAAAAATGAGTCCTGTGGCTAAACCACTGAATGGATTAGCTTATTTTTTTTACAATTCGCCATAGAATATCATAAAGTATATGTGATTAGATTTAATGTGATTGTGAACGACACACCCTGTATAGGTACTTCAAATCTTTATTAATATTTTTTTAATAAAAGTCCCTCTTAGTAAGTATGTTTTATAAATATGCAATTTCATACTGTTTGCTAGAGTAAGTAGACCAGAAGAAACAAATTGTATTCAGTGCCAAACACAAGTTAAATCTCGCTTTTAAAATTTTTCGAAAATTTCCACAACTTCTACTTCCTTAAAAGTGAACCAGTAATTTAATTTCTTTTACTCCCGACCAAATTAATGACGGAGGAAAAAAAACAATATAATCAAAACGATGGTTTATTTATTTCCTTGTGGATTAATCTGGCTTATGACTTAATATTTCAAAGTATTTTTGGAGCTGCAAAAACTAAGCATGTTCCGAATGATTTTAAATTCACAAACTGAATGGCACCGTCTGATTCTAGACGGGAGTCGGCGCCATGTTGTTTCCCTGTCAAAGCTTAACACTAAAATGCTTTTGAGATTTGCAGCTGCATCAGAATAAATTAATCGAATTAATATTTGATACCTGTTTCATATTTTGGTAGCGCTTTTTTGTTGTTTAGTAGGTCAGCTTAAAAATATTCTTGGTTAGATATTTTTACGCATGTACCTAGGTTATTTTGCTCGATTTTTTGGATTACAAAATGGAATTGTCACTAAAATGAAAACATACGCTATTTTTCATGGAAGTTGAAATATCTTTCTGTTTATGAAAAATGTAGGTACCAAAGCACTTGTTTTGTGAAATATAAGTTCAAATCAATTTCCTTTTTTCCCTTACATTATAGACAATATAACAAAGCTACATAGTACCGACAATTATCCTGTCCTTTCGCCGTGGCACTCCAACCGTGAGGGAACTAGCGACGCGTGAACTGTCCCGTACTGCTAGCAATTGTTTTCATATTTGATGCTGTTTTTCTTTTCTATTTATTAATTTGTATTTTATGTTTTTATTTTTGTTTTGTGTTTTGTCTTTCTTTTGTTTATAATGTTGATAGCTCATTCATACCTAACTACATACCACAGAATGTAAAATTGAAAATCAATTGTGAAAGTTTAACTAAGCGATAACAAATAAGAAAATATTAATTAAGTTGCTGGTGAGGTGTCGCAAACAGTGTTTAAAAATAAAATAACTAAACCTAACATCGTATCCGTTTCTTTACTTTTCTTCACGGTTTCTTATTAGCTTATTTTCAACTTTATCTCAAGCATCATTAAGACGACAATAGTTTCAACTTTTTCCATTAACTTTACCTGTGATACAATTGACACATTTGGTAAGACACAACCCCATATTTATTTTTGACTCTATCTCTACTTCCATAAGGTTGATAATCCCTTACCTCTTGGGGTGTATATCGGAAGATCTCGTGCATATCTCGGTACCACTTGACGGAGTGCAGTGGGGGCTCGTGCTGTTGCCTCATGTACTGGCATCGGAGCTCTGCCTCGCGCCTCGGGTCTGCCCATAGAGGCACCTCTAGCGATGTGATCGTGTGCGATACACTGCGGGCTGGAACAAAAGATAAACTGTTAGTTGAGAACATAAATATGAATAGATATGTAGAAAAAGTTTGTATAAACGATTTTTAAGAAAAGTTTGCTTGTTTGCTTGAACGCGATTTTTATCTGGTGCGTAGATTACATCCCGCTGGACGTGGGTGAAACCGCAGGCAGAAGCTAATCAATTGCATAAACTTGAGAACCGAAGAATCGGAAAAAACACATCGTATTCAGCAGCTAAGGGAGTACGTTCCGAAAAAAATTTTGCTATATTCACTCTTTTGACATAAGACATACTACAAAAATTCTCATAACCAACAGCTAGATCCGTATGCTTATCACCAAATAATAAAACTACCTGAAACTATCATACTACTCCAAGTACGCACCAAACTTAGTCTATATGACGTCATCAAAAACCTCTAGGTACCCTCACATCGGCGCGTATTTACAAAGTGTACATAGCCAAAACGCATCCATAGGAAACTGCTCGCTGATATTTTGTAATGCTGTATTTTAATTTGTGATTTCAAAGTATACACGAATTTTGCGTACTGCTCGAGTATAATTCGTAGCTTAGACGTGCACATGCATCTTTCCATCTTTCCAATTTATACACGGTCAAAGGACAATGGGCACTTTGTATGGGATTTGGTACCCGCTCCAACAGTAACGCATGATATATCATTAGAAAGGTTTTTACGTGACGAATAATAAAAACTATGGGGCTTGTCTCAATTAGCTGTCCGATCCGAGTAATGATAGAAATTTAATCGACAGCAACAAGTATGTCATCCATATATGCAAATTCATTAAGAGGCATATGTTGTCAGTGTAACAATTTTAAACTCAGTTAATAGACATCTTACATTGTTTGAGATACACTCTGTTATAATCTAAAGGTTGTAATAGTCTATGGAGTCATACTACGGAAACACAATCGTCATCTGATTTGACAAAAGTTCAAAACATTTCTATTCATCTTTATTTAAGAAGAAATTCATCATTATCTCAGTACCTCTTGAGGAGCAAGATTGAGTCGTAGTATATACTATGTATACATCGTCTCCTGACTTTTCAACTTTTTGATTGTAGATACTGAAAGACTTTCATCAAATACATAAGCTAGTTCTGCGTGAACTGCAAAGGTTTGCTACGTCGTTTTTTTAAGCAGTCAGCAGGCAAACATTCTAAGAAGGCCAAATTCCTGTTTTTTTGTTACTATACCAGTTTTTATTCAATACAGTTGGATTTAAGAACTACATCTACGTTGATGATTTTTGAACATTACACAGTCTATTAGTCGATGTCACGCGAAATGGACAAGGATTTGGGACTAGTCGTCATAGTAAACATTTTTTGCCTTGCCAAGACCTACGCAATGGTACTAGAATCAACACTGTTGGACAGGGTACCAAAACGCCCATCGTCCTTTAACTATACAAAATTAATATTAGGTAAAGCATTAAATAAAAAAGGCTTTTGAATCTGAGTTTGTTTATTAAAAATGCTAATTAAACAGGCTTCTTTTTGATATCATTATTCGCCCCCAAAAATGTATGTTGCCTTCTAAATTACTAAGTCACCCACAATTAACGAGCATCTAAATAATACTATCTTAGCCACTAGTATCTTCTAAGTAAACTACTCTAAATACAACTCAGCATGATGGTTATTTTTAGCATCTAAATTTGTAGCATGCATTCTAACAGTAAACATATTAAATGACACCATAAAATATATTTAATTAGCTTCTAATTTTTTACTCAGTACGTTTAAAATGTAAGCAAGCAACATCAGCAAGCATCGCTTCTGTCACGGCTCCGGTGCTGCGGGGCTCCGGCGGTCCCATGCGAGCTTATCGTCGCAGATGGTTTTCACGCTCACCACCGCAGCTTCGGCTTGCTGGCCGGCTGAGCCGGCCAGCCTCTGCCGCGGCGGCGAGCGTTAAAACTACCTGCGGCCGAGCTCGCAGGCCGCCTCGCCCCTCCGCGCCTACGCGGTTTTGAATTGCACTCTAGGGGTAGGGCAGACAAGACTACGTGGAGTCGGTTTTGCAGCGATTCGTTTTCGTCACTAACTTCAATTTTTAATACAATGTTTTTTAATTGAAGGTTATAAATGGCAATATACTAAAAAGGAGGCCGAGTTAGTAAATTAGATGACAATGTATAAATAATGTTGTAAAATTGGAAGCTTAATCATGTGTTCAATAAATAATTTTGTGGCTGCACTTATATTTCCCATAAAAATCAACTTATTTAAAAAATATACAAAAAAGAAAATTGAATTTACGAGCATTATTAATATTTAAATTAACATTAAATAATGCTAGGTCGTGTTTTAATCAAAATCAAAATTCTATTCCAGTGTATACACGATTAGTTTGCATGCGGACTAGCACTGTATATTATGGAACAAAGCAAGTTACTTTGGCCACTACAAAATATATGCGAGTATTTGCGTACTGCTGCTGTATACATCGGAAGACTTTGTATAAAAAGTGAATTCCAATCTATTCGCGACTAGTTTCACACGCTTGCGTACTAGCCATGTATATACTGTAAATACGCCACATCGGCGCCTCGTGGAACAAAACACGTGATTTTCGCTCCAATCTTACAGAGCTATCGAACTCCATCAATGGGAGTTTGTTAGCAACTTCAGTGGGAGCATGGACGGAATTTCAGCTCAATTTATAAGTTACTTAAGTTGTTATCTGCGAACAGATCTATTGAGAGGTAGCTGTTTACTGTGGTTTTACTCGTATTCCTGCCTAGGGGTGAAACTGTTCGATGTCTATCTACCTTTTGATCATGGCATTGCTCTCAAGTAGTTTCAAAGGTCTAAGTATTCTAGTCTAGAAAATAAACATAATTATGTTTAGCTGAGTTTTGTTTAATAAGGCACTGTTCGCAAACACCTTTTCAATTCCTAAATAGATAGACTTCTTCTGTTTTATGTACCTGTGTGTGCGTGAATGCCCCAAATTCCTTAGTTATGTTATTTCTTATCTCCCTATCGTTTCTTGGTACCAATTAAGCGCGTAGAACTTCCAGCAATAGTTGGTAGAACATTAACACAGTTTGTAGACCGCAATGGTGTAATTAAACAACAAATTGTAGTTCCAACAGATTCTAGTTTTGCTATTGGATTATTTGAACGGAAACTTTGTGTTTAGTTCGTGTTTGTTGCAGCGATTTTCTTAAATCAATAGATAGGAGCGTGTTTGTGGGGTGTGCTGTTTTGAGAGGAAGCAGGAATTAGTTCATGTTATTGTAAAAGCGACGGAAATGCCGCTTTAAGTTTCTTTAACAATATGATTTTTTAGAAAAATCCTCTGAGAATTAACATACAGAAAAAATATACAATTAATGAGGGACTGGACGTCTAATTTTCTGGAATTTAAATATCAAATCCTTTTTTTAATTTCTTTGCAATTTATTTTATTAGTGTACCAATTCTGATAATGTACATACGTATTTTTAGATAAAATACCTAAAAGTTTATTCGAACTCAATTAACCAAGCCCTTATCTTCATTTACAAGCTTATTTTTGTCTTCTCATCTATAATTCGAGTTCAAGCTACACAGTTTTGTCAAATATTGTTGTTTTTATTGACAAATCTTGGATGACCAGTGCCCACGCAGCCAATAATGGCGTCTAGTTATTCATGGCATGCCCCTTGCCGACCTCTGTGGTACTTATTTACGAGTATTCGAAATAAGAACGATATATTGTACGTCGCCAAATCTTTTTGGTTTTTCTTTTTTAGTTTATTGTTTGTAGGAGTTTTGTAGGTGGCCAGGATTTTGAAATGTTACTTTTTATAGTAAGTACTTTTTGTGTACATATTTGAATTTTCGGAGAAACTTTTTTAAATGAGTCAATAATAAACCAACATTTTTATAATAAGAGATTTTCAAACTCTTTAAGGATTTTGTCAATACAATTCATGTTATGGTTATGTATTTTTATCAAGAATAATAGTTACATTAGTCTTGTAATAAAATAGAATTATACGAATTGTATAAATGAACAAAAAGATCACGTTTCAAGGGTCTATCAAAAGTAATAAAAATACAAAAACCTGAGCAATAAGCATTACAGTAATTTCTAAAAGAGCAATGAACTCATTCCATCGTTAGTAGCTATTTTTAAAATAAAACTGAGCACTAATTAAGGTACGTTTTCGAAACTAATTTATTACTAAGATTAATTAGTAGGTACTGAGATATTCTTGGGAAAGAGAAGCAGAGACGTTCATAGCTTCATCAAACTTTATGGTTCTACCTAATGCTTGAAACAGAATGTATAATGAAATCGTTACGACCATGCAAATTTCACTAGAGCGATTCAGATCTTACTACCAAATTCAGTAACGCCATCTATTGTTTATTGCCGTACGCTACACCTTACTTTGTCACCGAATAATACACCGCAGTGTTCCGTGCGTATATTTAGTGTAATCCGACCATCAGGTCATTCGCTTACTATATTGTTTCTAAACCCGACCCTCACTGATTTAATAGTCATAAAACGCAAACAAGGCCACGCATATAAAGTAGGGATTTCGCACTTTACGTCAAAGTCGGCGTTGTGAATAATTATTTTAGTTTGATGCTGGAATTAAGCCTTGGCCCATCATTATCCAAAACCGATGCGCAGCCGATAACTGACACGTACCCTCCTATTAATAGTTATTTCCCTTTGATGTGTAACGTATTGTGATATAAAGTTGTCGTATAATCACTGATCAACGACCGTTGTGTATATTCTATAGGGGAAATTGCCGCCAAATTGGAGTTGGCCAACTTACAGACTTCCGAACTATTGATAAATTGATTGTTGATGTCGGCACTTCCACGATGTTCCAGACTGAAATATTCGACTGGAATACCTAGTTGGTAGGGGAGACCGGGGTTGGTTGACTATAGGGGTAGGTTGACTAACTAGCAAAAACTCGTCCAACGCAATAGCCTTGAGCTAACCAGTGAGATACGAACGTTCGACACCTCCCCCCGCTCAGTCACCGGGAACGCGGCGTCGCGCACGCACGTCGTTTGAGAGAAGGAACGGCTATTGCGTTGGACGAGTTTTTGCTAGTTAGTCAACCTACCCCTATAGTCAACCAACCCCGGTCTCCCCTAACTACAGAAGTTTTTTCGCTCGAATACCTGTGTCGCGTAAATCCGCTTAATTCTCCAACATTTTCCCTAAGCCTTAACAAAAAATGCGTACACATAAAAAAAGATTAGCAACCGATAAAACGGTTCGTTGAAACACAAACAAATCTGAAAGTGTTCGTTGTAACACTCGATGTAATCTCAGACACGATCTCGATGGCAACTCGAAAGTCTACGCTAAGTCTTTTCACTTTCATAATCCCCTTTCGTGATACAGATTAGTATTACTATTCAATGCCTTCGTTCTTTTTTCCAAGTAACCACTACGATATTCGAGCGAGGCAGCTTAATAAAACATTCAATCGGAGCGACCCCTCTTATGTACTCTCTATAAATTTTAATACGGTCCAGGTATAAGAAGGTAGAAAAACATTAATACAGTGTGTAGTGAAATGTGTCTTGGATTTGCATAAATACGAGCGGTGGGCTATAAAATATTCTGTTGGGTTGTTGTTTTTAACGGTAATGCGGAGGTGGTCTAATGGAAAGGCCGCGATTTGGCCACCACTCTTAACCATTGTTAGCGAGAAGGGTTGATGAGAAAATTTGGCTTTGTCAAGCTAGATTTTAACAAGCGTGTTCTCGACGTTATAGTCAGTAAATGTCGTCGGAGTTATAAATAATGTGCCCTTGGTAGTACTTGTAATTTATGATCATAATCCAGAGCGTAGCAAAGAATTTGGCTACAATTTGCGAGATTTTTTTCTTTCATGTTAGACAACGCTTACATTAGATAATAAGAATAGTGTTCAGGTTTCATTTTCTGTTTATTTGTTCGTTATGCTAGATATATCACTTCTTTGTGCTAGCTTTGAAAAAGTATTTTCCTACCTACAAACACTCACCCAGTTCTGACGTACAAAGTTGCAAGCTCAGGTTTAAAAACTTTCCTTTTAAAAACGGAGAGGAACCGCCCGTTAAGATAAGCAGCAACTATTCCCAACTGCAGTCCACAATTAGCTCCAAAATCTGAGCTTAGCTACCTAAATAAATTCTCCTTAGGAACGTCCAAAACGAAGAACGAGTTTTAGGTAAAAACTTTGCTTATCTTTTAATTCCGAAAACTACTGAAGTAATCCTCATGCAATTGTAAATAGAAAATGAGATAGCAGCTAGTAATACTTTCCTTATTAAATTAACTAGTTCCCCTCTTAGCTCGGGGCAGATGCAATTTTTCGCGACAAGAACCCGAGTGTCCCACTTTCGGCCGTCTGTTTTGTACTCGCGACATGGCGCGCATTTTTGTTTCGCCAAGACGAATGGAAATGAGGAACAAGTGGGTTATAGTGCTCTCGGACGGGTTACGCAACTCGCGAAGTTATTTCAAAAAATGAATCCTTACTAATATTATAAATCGGAAAGTGAGTTTGTTTGTTTGTTTGTTTGTTTGTTCCGCTTTCACGCCGTAACTACTGAACCGATTGCTTTGAAATTTTGCAGACGTAAAGTTAGAAGTCCGGATTAAATAATAGGGTACTTTTTATCCCGAAAAAAAAAGATATTCCCGAGGGAAAACAAAAATATTGTTTGCTTGATGGATGGATTGTAGATGGCGCTGTGTGTCGTTTACAGTGCCCAAAATCTGCATGTTTTTGCTCCACAAGGGAAAACGTATAATATAGTGTACCATTCAGTTTTGGTTTAACAACTAATCGTATCCAGCGTTACATCGCGCTTCTTAGATTTTTCCGTGGGAATGAGAAGTTTTCTTATAGTTGTGATTTATACCGCAATATAACCGAATTCCACGCGGGCGAAGCCGCGGGCGGAAAGCTAGTTTTGTATAAATTAGAAACTAGGAATGTAATCACGACTTCGTTGGCATTGATTGCGCTATTGCTTCTGAGAAATCACCCCGCAACGCTGTTACGGATACGTGGTATTAATGTGTAAGGGTGCTTCACAGAAGTAATCAAGTTTGGATTAACTCATGTAAGTGGTCCCTTTTGAAGACGCCGTCCTTGCTACTCAAGGTCATCATTTTAATCATTGGCTTTTTAATAAATCTTCTGTTCTTCAGTAGAAACATATTTCTTCTTAAAAAGATTAGGTAAGAGCATTATATCATTAAATAATAATCATTGCTCACCGTTCTTCTTCTAGGCGGATAATGAATTCAGATTATAAATCCATTTCTCCTTTCAATATTTCCTTTCAGCTCGAACTACGACTACCTAGAAGCGTCCTTAATTCCGCTGAGTTCTGTTGAGATAGTGGATGAATAAAGTCGTAAAAAATAAAAAATAAATGGCGTCGGAACCAGATGCCCAGTTTTACGGCTCTTCACGCTAGAGCCCCATCATTTGCGAAAGGATATTGGATGAAAACTTCCTTATTTTACGAAAAGCAATTTTCCAATTGTTTTGTTTTCCCCAGATATTCGTTTCATTCTTTTGATTGAAATGATTTGTTCGATTCCGTCTCGAAACTGGAGTGTAACGGTGACTGTAGTTATTCTAAGCTGTAAAAGTTCTCAGTCTGAACTGTGTTCGAGAACAGCGCTGTGAATAATTCGAAGCTAATCTTGCATGAAACTAGGAGGAACATATAAAGTACTTAGAAGAGCTTCGCGGATAAAACTGGAAGGATCATTAAGCCAGCCGCGAGGTGAGAGCGAGCTACGTAACGATTGATGAGACCTTATATTAAATGGTGCTTGTAATTTTAGTAGATTCTCCAACTTTGGGGTCTTCTACGAACTGGCATATTTCACAGCAATCATCAAGTTTTTTAATCAAACCTGCAGATACCATAACAATAATCCATGCAGACATGGAATGATTACATCCAATAAATCGTGAACCGATCCTTGGCTAATCCTTCGCAAAGTTTGATTATCCTCGGAGATAACTTTACTGATCCAAAGGTGAATAGTTCGGAGTTACAAGAAACTTTTAAAAGAGATAGGGTATGACATAATAGGTGACGTCGGACCAAGTTTGTTTGGTCTAGCGGTAAATTAGAAAGGGGCCGGACTGGCGCGTCATCGTTATACTAAATTTGGGGCATGATGAAGCAAAAACTTCGGAGATGCTCCATTGGTTCGTTTGCAACACCGATTAGTTGACGGGTGAAATGAAAAATGATTTTGTAGCATCAGAAGCTTATGTAAAACGTTCACCGTTTTCAGTAGATACCAGTCGTTTCCGTCGACCTGCTACTAAATTATGGCTTCCGATAAAAACCTAAGTACTTCCCCGGACTTGAATCTATCTGCATACCAAATTACTACCAAATCGGTCAACAGGTTTAAACGTGAAGAAGTTTAAAATAAGGAATTTCTTGAATATTGTAGCAAACCTTAGCATTTTTATAAGCTTTTTATATGGTGCTTTAGAATTTCTATTAGCGATATTTGCATGAACGTAAATAGCATAGCTTGCATATTCACGAAAACTACAAAAGGTCCTTTGGAGTCTGGAAATGCTTGCTCGGCTTGTGCCTTTAACAAACTAGAAATAGAATTTCTATATACAGAACTCGTGTCCATAACAAGTCCTACATCTGGAGAGCTTCTAAAGTAAGGGGAATAAACCTATTGACTGAAGAAACTGGCTGTTAAGGCAACACGATATTGTTTGCTTAACAATTTTGTATACACGCAATTTAGTAGTAAATATGTAACCTATTGAGATAACAATAAATAAAACAAAAAATGGATATTTCATCTGAACTATAACATTAGAGATTTCACTTACCCATAGAAGTAAGTAGGTATGCAACTTTGTAGTGGCTAAAAGCTTCAGTAGGAATTTGTATCATTGTTGTTTTCATTTCAAATAACTTTCTAATCAGAACACAATTATTGAAATAGGTACATCTAAGAAGAGCCACAAAAACCTAATTAATTAAAAACAAATGCAGTCTTAAATTTCAAATTGCGAACTGAAATATATCAAGCTTCAATTCCGACAAAATTCAATTAAAATTTTACTTTTCGCTGCAAGTTGAATCGACTGTGGAAAATAGGTCAATAAGCTACTTCTGGTGAGGTAGCCACCTGTCACAGTACCACTAATAGTATTGTGGACTTGAGAACGATATTATTGGCTTCCGAACCAAGAATTGTTACCGCTACGGGACTCGTAACTACCTCTCGTATTGTTTTCAATAGGAATATCAAGTTTGGTTTACTGAAGCTAAACCAATATTGGCTCTGTAATCGATTGGGGAGGTGGCTTAAGAATATTGTTCTGTAGGTGTGCTTTTGCTTGTTATGAAGCTGGTTTTTCTTTATTTTTAATATCGATACCGTGTTTCTAAGGGTCGTAATGGATTAAGTTTTCGACAGTAAAAAGTAAAGTAACCTACCTAGAAAGTCTTTCTCAGTAATGCTGTAAAATTACCATTTATCAAGTGCAAAATAGTCCAGACTCTAACCGTGTTTCTTATATTAAATCTACCCCTACATCTCAAAACTGGCCCTTGCGACTAGATTAATGAAGCCGTATTAACATTACAATATATTCCACGTATAATTATGAAACAAACACTAATTGCTTCGCAGTAAAAAGGCGTAAAACACAGCTATTAAGTAATTGGGTTAATACAGCAGCGTCAAACACCGACACCGTTGAATAATGCAAACATTGCTATACATAATCCTTTCTAAAATTATCATAATATTCGTGGCGTGTAGTAAAATTGCACGAAGCTTCATCGCGCGTTTTATTATATAGCTAATGTATTCCGTCCTTTGTAAGTACGTAATGTATGTGCAATTATTATGGGGGCAGATAAGATCGAATATTCATCGACAGTTAATTGAAACGCCAATATTGTGGTAATAAAATGTATTGCTTGTTAAGATTGGTATCTATGTGTTTCAAATTGGATGTTTTATGTATTAAGTAAATTATGTGGCTATCGATATATGTATAAGGGCTAATTAGGAGCGCTCAGTTACATACAATTTAATTTCGAATGCTAGAGATATTTTTATATACATACAGGCTACAAACCCGTAAAAACACATCTGTTTAAATTATACTTTAAAGTTTTTTAAACTGTTTCCTACGTAAAGACTAGAAGTATTCCTATTAATACTGAAGCTAAACAATCGATCAGAGAATTTTCGGAATCGAATCAATACTTCGAGATAGGTACAAACAACTAAGTTAAATTGCTCGTACTTGTGAGTTTGGATGCTCAATCAATAACAGCTGAATAACATAAAATAGGCAAACTGGGGCGTAGGTTATTATATTTTATCAAATCTTATAATATAATAGCCTAGAACCTGGATCTTTCAGTCAGTCTCTCTTGAAGTGTAAGCAAGCAAGTTTGAGAACAAGCTTATACGGTGTAATATATAGTATAGTTATAGTATAAATATATTGGACACTTAGGACTGAGTAAAGGTGAGGAAAAACATCTTGAGGAAACCTGGACTTTAAAGTCTAAAATTGCCAATTCGACTTGAGCAAGTATGGTGAAGTGGCCTGAACACTGCTGTGGTACAATAAAAAGGCTGATAATTCACTATGTTTATCTATTACTAACTAGAGCGTATAATACAGTACTTTAGTTTTCTTCAGTCACCGTTCACACAGACTGACTGGAACACGGATGCCAAAAAAGTTTTCTATCGAGACTTCTGTGCGAAAGGGAACTCTTTACAAGTACGAACCTACTGCTTTGTGGTTTTCTCTGTCTATTTAAATATTTGCTTATTTCTAACTGACACACAGCTAAAGTAAGGACAAAAACCAGTGTCAAAGTAAGGAAACACTCTTTATACAAAGTAATTTGTTCATCCACATGCATTTTAATGAAGCTACCACCGTAAGCGGAAGATTATTACTGCCATACTAATGTGCAATGCAAAGCACTAGAATTAACGGACCTGCTGAAACTATCCGAATATATTTCTTAGTAATATCCTCCTTTCTTCAGTATTTATTGCTAAGAACAAATGCTATGCTAAAGGACAGTATAATTCGCAATCTACTGTCCTTTTTGTAGTACAAGGAAAATGGTTATAAGTGGCCTTTTTATGGGATCGTCGGATAATACTCTGGTTTATGTTAGAGGCGTTATTATTGTCAAATCAGATGAAATAAGTTCATAAATGGTACTTTAAGAGTAGATTGCTTACTGAAACATGTCCTGATGCATTGCTTTTGTTAGTATATTATAGTTCCTGCTTAAATACGAGGGTCAAACTGAAAGTTCTTAGAAAATCAGAAACTGGTTACATTAGCCAGTTATTCGTTTTATTATATGTTTTATTGTAGTGTTAGTACGTCGAACATAGCATTTGAGTCACCTCCGTTAAATCTTTTAATCATTTTACGGCACCAATCCACACTATGGAGTTTTTGAGCCTCAGTCAAATTATGAGGTATCCACCAGGCGCAAAGCTTCCTGACCGCTTAATGTTCGTGGAGGATTTTGTGCACTTGACTCATAACGATGCCTAAGCTTGTCCGAATCTGCTGATAGGTCACTCTTCTATCAGTCTCTATCATACGCCGCACAACACAGATGTTCTCTTCAGTCGTCGCCGTAGAAGGCCGTCCCTCAGGTAAATCATCAGTGAGATTAGTGCGACCACGTTTAAACTTATTAAACCAGTTGTAAATAGTCGCACGAGATGGGGCTTCATCGTGAAAGGCCAATCGTAGTCTATCATAAATATCTTGTTGACTTAAATGACATCGAAAGTCATAAAAAATCATTGCACGAATATTTTCTCGTGTTAAATTCATGTTGACGTGACACAGACAATTTTCAATTTGCCGCCAAATCGTAAAACAAATGACAAATGAATTAAATATATACTCAGTAATATTGGTAAAGAGTTCTATTTTCGAATTTTAGAATTATTTTTTTATTATATTGTTTATAAGTGGCCAGTTCTAAAAACTTTCAGTGTGACCCTCGTAAGAATATACAGGATCATCTCGATGTCTACGAATATCATTGTACAACTGCATTGCTTAGCAATTTTCATACTAAACACATACAAATAAAATGGTGTATTTTTTCGAACATTTATTACAACAACTTGCTAATAGCTATTAGCCATACAATTTCTTAGCCACTTAGTGTCTTAGCAATTATTCAAAGATATTCGACGCCCATTTCCTATAGACCCCCACTTCACGTTACCGTCAGACTGTCAGACCATCGTCTGACGCTTAATACCCGGCAACCCTTCTCTCAAGTTTACGACCCTACCAGAATGCTAAGCAGCTGACAAAGTTCAGAGGAACTGCCTCCGAATAGGTAGTAGTTGAGTAGCTCATCTTAAATCGTTTGCTTTGGTTTTTATATTGATTAGCTGGGAATAACCTTGAAGTTGATGTTTGAGGGTAACTATGTACTTGAATTGATTGTTTATACGGATAGGTATTGATAGGTAAAAAGAGTAAATACCTAATAGTTATTATTATTTTATTGTAAATTGCACAAGTTTTGAGAAAACTGGTAAAGTTTTTAAATTAAATTATAAGCTTACATCTTCATGGAGGCTGTATTTCCCTCTTGATTGCACTGTGTTTGCATCCAAATAAATCAGCGTGTCTCTTGTAAGTGAACAGTTTCCTATACTTCTTCTTTTCTTATATCTCTATTAAGTAGTACCCCATTATTATTAGGTATCTCTGGATTAGTAAAAACAATTATACATATAATACCACTTTTACATGTCATTATTATCATAACTACACACTTATAAACATGATTATAAAGACAAGTGCACGATAAAGCCCTAGTACCGCATTAAGACCATTACATTTGAACCCGACCGTCTAAGCGCTTACTTACACAGACTACACCCTATTAAGACTACACTCTTATCTTTTATACACGCAAAAGGTAATATCGTAACATATCTTTACCTTTATTATCTTTCTGTATTTTAGAACGAGAAAAAAGGTTCAGAGAAGAAAGTTTCGCAGAAAATTCTCACATAGGTACTTATAAATGGAACGATCGTTAAAATCGAAAAATCAGAGAGAGAATTAAATATTTATTTATAATTTTTTTTCTGCGAAACGGTTTTATCCGTAAAATGTTGCCTTGAGCCGCGTCAAGAAACTTTGTATTAAAAATAAGTGTTGTTTAAAAAGGCCTCAGTTTTTGAATATTGAATAATTTATCGAAATAGATCGCGGTCCCTCGAGTGACATTACAAGTTTGAATGTTTATAAGCTAAGAGCAAACTTAGCCGACTGAGAAACCCTTTTACGTGTGTTTTTAACTTTGGTATGATACTGAAGTAGACTTATCAAGATCTTTGTTCGTTGCTGTTTCAAGAAGATAAAGAAAAACTGTAAGTGTAAAAGATGGGCTGATTGAAAGCAACTAAACGTGCAAGTACGCCGCATACACACATAGATGCCCCGTGCACGAAGTACAGTCACACATGATCTCAGAACAAAAGTAAAAGTCTAGAAAAGAGAATTCTTACTGTGTAGTTATACATAAGGTTTAAAGAGAAGTCGGTTAATTAAGTTTTACATAAAGAGGTATTTTTCAGATCGCGAAATATTTCACAGTAAAATCAGCATGAAAACTTAATTAACTTCCGATTCTAACCCTTATACACTAAAGGGGAACAAACTCACAAATCCATCCCCGCATCATATAAACACAATTTACTACGTAATCCATCTACTACGGCACTATATCACTGAAGATCTATGTTTATGTGCCTCTAAAAGATATGTGATACTGCCTGAATATTAGTCACGGTCATAAAAACACTCACCAAGTATCACTAGGAAGTACTGTCACCGACAAAAGCCCAAGAACACAATTTCTCTATCTCAATCTGTACATACTAATAAAATAATGAGGAAACATTTTTTGTTTATTTGTAAAGTAAAGACTCCGAAACTACCGGACCGATTTCAAATTTTTTTTCATTGTTTTAGAGTTAGACTCTTCCCGAGTAACAAAGGCTATATTTTATCCTAATACGGACAGTAGTTGGCAGAAAACCGCTAGTCAAGACTATAAAATAACTGACTCCTAAAGTAACTGTAGGACTACAGAACACAAAACAAACCCTGGCAACATAGCTTATGCATTTGAGACTTTAGTGATCAAGTATTTTGATTGTGTTTATTGACTTTTGTACCTGACTGTACATTTGTGTGTGTGGGATGACGTCACGAACCATAGATGTCATGATTAGGGATGTGCTCAGGTGTATCGCTAATATTTTAGGAATGTTTATTTTTATGCATGTGTGGGTGGAGTAGCGTTGTGAAGTGCTGCCGTTAAATGGAACGTGACTGTCGGATATTATTGTTGACATTCTCCTCGCTCTTCACTTCTTAGTTTAATTTCATTATGACACACCAAGACTAGGAAATAATGTGAGTTCTGGTACTTTTAAGGATAAGTGTTGTAAGCATTATTGCAATTACAAAATCTATACTTCTTCAAATTGATAGCGGTGATAATGTTTAATTATCTACTGTGTTACAAACTTCTTATATTTTTTGCTACAATTTTACGGTGGTAAAAATATCATATCCTCTAATTTGCAACCATACATAATCCTTAATCCCATCTAAAACTGCAACTGCACAAAATACAGTAAACACAGATGACACAAGTGCATCCACATCTGTGCATCGCATTCGCCCCAGTGGCTCGAATATAACAGGTGCACTTCAGTTTCATATACAAACAAACATCTTAGTTAGGAAATGACGTCACACTGGGAAGTATGATCTGGTAAACTCGTTGATGACACTCCCATGGTCAACTATTTTCAATGCGACTGATGACAATTTGCAATAAAATTAGTAATTTAAATATTCACATTCTTCTCTACACCCTTTTTTATAATTATCCAAAATGTGCGTTTTTATTAGGCACTTTATAAACACATATTGGGATTAACAAAAACATAAAAATAGATCTAGAATAATTAATAACATTTTGAAAATAAACATCTAAAATATTATTTTGAAATACAAAACGTTGGAGGAATTGTGAATTATGAAAAATATTATTATATCCCACGTTAAAAAAAAACTTACAGAAAAGCAATAAAATTTTCCGTTTTTTAATAACCCACCACTAACAGTCCTGACAGTTGTCACCGTCCAATCATCCTACCTACGTCCAACTCCCCGCGGGCTCATGAGAGTGTCACTAACGAGCTGGCCAAGCTTTACAAGATACAGAGAAGGACCTAAGTCCTTATTCGTCGAGTAATATTTGGAACACGAATGATTGATTGTAAGAAACGCCAGGCCAGTAGATGGATGGCGTATGTTATGCGCTCATGTTGTGTGCGGAAAGGGTTAGTCTTACTTGATGAGTATTTGATGAAGTAAGATGTTAAGGAGAATAGTTATTAAAGTCGTGGTTATTATTATGTATACTGTTACCCATTCCTCTTGGTAGGTGTACATAGATGTTTTATTTAACGAAAACGGGTAAATACCTTGAAATAAAACATCTATACCTAACCTCAACATTATCATTTAGGATCCAGCTGGTTTCTTCGCAAGATGTTATACCTAGATATGCATTTTGGCACTCCTAGGCTTTGTCAGTCGATTTTCTAATACACATAGGTATCAACATTATTCAGAAAGACATAAGATAACAGAAGTTACCTCAAGCAAATATTGACTTACTATATTCATGATTCTAGGTAAATATTACCATTGTTTATTCGGGAACACAAACATCTCAAGCTTGTCTACATTGAATTAGAAACCTGTGACCGTGAAACTAGATTCCTCTGTACTAGGCTTAAACAGACAAAATATTATCAGAGCGGTTTTATAGAATGGAACGGTATAAAGCCTAAATTGCAGATACTTTAAACAAACTCACATAACCAACGCGAACATATATTTCATCCTAAGCTCACACATTACACTCGACGATGACTTACAGCATCCATATATCCGTAATCCGCGGACAAAATATCCGCCGTTCAAGTTCACGTGCTCGATCATATCCGCAACGTGTAACATCCCTAGCTCGATGCTATCAATTTGTTAGTATGACGTTTTTACGCGATCATCGGCTCGGCACGGCAATGTGCGGTTATTGATAAACTCGCCTGCCCACTGACTACGCCCGTTGACACATCGATAACAATATTTTCCGAGCTTTTTATTGCTTTCAATTTTTATAAATCACTTTATCGATTAAAATTTGCATTTATATTTATAGGTGTTTGCGATGGCTGCGGATAAAATTTAAATTTGTTTGGATACGGATAGGATTACACGTCCCCAGCCATGTTTAAGTAATAATGCTCTATTATTTTTGTGTTCGGATTCTGTACGTTATTCAGAACGAGTTTCATTATTGTTTTGCATTGTGCATGCTTCCAGAATTATTGGTTGGAGTGTAACTACAAAACTATTGTGAAAAACAGGATCGTAACAAAACGCGAACATACAGTATGCTGTAAAAATATTTGCCACATTTTAAAGTGAAGCGAAAACTGAATAATAGAAGTAAATGTGCCAACAAACTCAGTGGGAGTACTCGCAGAACTTGTCAAGGACCGCAGTTCGATTGCAGACATTGTGGTCTCGAACATTTTATTAAAACTTTTTTTTTAGTTATCAAACATTCATACTTTACGGCGACCAAGTTTTATTTGTCCCCGGCGCTTTTCCTTCGACGAATAATTTTATTTTTTGCACCCACAAAGCTTCGGATTACGCAGAGGTCTGTAACAAGTTTTTGCCCTGCAAAATTAAGTCTTTGATCGTTTCGGCATTTTTTACTTAGGACGAATCAATCATCCCGTTGTCGTCGTCTCGAAATTATGTAATTTTCATGGCGGCGATCTAAATTATTATGAGAGGTTTCTCAAGAGATTTATGACTTTAGAGATTTTGGTCAAAAAAATACTAGGTCGGATATTTTTAGGTGATATCGCGGTTTCAATTTTGATTTAGTATGACGGGTTCACGTTAGTCAGTGGTAGTTTTTCTGTCGTTCAAACCAAAAATGCGACAGTTATTGCCTTATGCTATACCGATGAATTATATAAATACAAAATTCTTTCTCGGGCCTTAAACAATTTATACAACAAACCTATTTCACCAAATTAATTATCAACAGTTGACATCGTCACTACCTTTAACACTAAACTTACAGCGCCACCCAAAAAAGACCACCAACAAAAAAAGATTCGTTGAAACCCTTCATATCAACAAGTTGATAATACCCCCTCAGATTGTAGGGGCCCGGAAAGCATACTAATCTCTGCCGTCGGATACAGGGGGCTCGAAGGTGTGGAAACTCAATACATTTGAAAAGGGTTGAACTTGAGTACCTCTGTATGGGAAGCGATTATTTTGTCAGCGTACCTTTGTTGAGCTATGGGGTGTTATAAGAAGGTAACATCAGCTCTTTATATATCTATACACGATTTTTGAGAGAAATAACAATGTTTTTGTTACTCGGGCATTTAGTCCTATTACATATATTTATTGTAGAGAACAAAAGGTGCAACTGCGAATGCTGAGTATATTAGTTAATACATTGCCCTTTCTCAAGATCCTCTGAAGCAGCCCGATTGTCAATTAGTATCTGACTGCTGACACTATTGTAGCGTGTAAATCATAATAATGCTTGAAAGCTAATCCCAAACTCTGCGAAGGAATATAGGAACCTTTATAATTTTCTGGACTATCCATCCATGATATTATGTACTAGCCGTTTTCTCGCGGTTTCACCCACGTCTCGTGACAACTACTGCCCGTAACGGGATAAAATATAGCCTATATTACTCGAAAAGAGTTAAGATTTCCAACAGTGAAAGAATTTTTAAATCGATTCAGTAGTTTCGGAGTCTTTACGGTATAAACAAACAAACAAAAACTGATTCCTCTTTATTACATTTAGTTTTTACTAAAACAGAATCTATGATATCCAAGATTACAGTGAAACATAACAAGGAAAACGTGTACATATTTTATTTATTTTCTTTGTACGTGTTCGCTGATCCGGTCTTATAGCCTTGGGCTTACATAAAGCAGGATTTGGTCAAAAGTCATGCCTTACGTAATAAAATTATTACGGTTTCTCTAATGTCCCTGCTGAAGATTAGTAAGAAAAAAGTTTTCTTTACATAATAATATGATTTAACTCTCCGAATAAATTTTCAAAATAATTTTACAAAAGTTCGGAGGTCTTAAGGTTAAAGACCTTTTGAAGGCCACAGTTATAAAATTATCCCAGAGGCCTCATTGACACTAAATCCAAAAAGACCCAACTCAGCCGCAGCCACAAAACTAAGTGAACATGTACCTTTCGCTATCCCATTATTTAGGGGCACCATACCCCCATTCCTTCTGTCTACCCTCGCGAGTTACGACTCAGATAAGCAGCTGATATATTCTTTTTCTTTTCGCCATTCGAGATATGAATATAGATGTTATTCCCCGCTAGGGAGACACTAAGGTATATTAATATCAGCTATAACGCTATAGTTCGTGCACTTATGCCAGATTTCAGCACAAAAGACGTTTTTATCCATCTCCCCTAAATTCGGGAGATTTTGAGTTCAGAATCTGCTAAGGCTCCTTATCTTTAGAACTTAAGCACACTCGATATTGTAAGTATCCGAGATGAGCAATTTTGCCATTGTGACGCGATTTAGCGAAATTTGACATTGAGCTTATAAAAGGCGTTCGTATTAACCGATAGCCGATGATTTTTCGAAGAAAATTTTATTAGAGGCTAAGAAAGACACTATCATAAGTAATAGTGTAATATGGCAACAACACAAACTATGTTGCACAGTTTGCACTACACTCTCCGATCTATCCCTGAGCAGTAATAGCACTAAACAAGACTTCATAATAATGCACGAGCAATATAAAAATGTAAACAACGGCATCGCCATCAGGTATCAAAGTAACCCCTTTGAGCCGGCAATCTCATTTCACAGCGCTGCAGAAAAACAAAATCTCGTGTTCGCTCCACCGTTCTATTACTAGCCCTTACCAGGAGCCCAGAGTTCCCAAGAGCTCACTAACTTTTATTTTAACATAATGAAAACATGACGCTCCATCTTGGAAAGTACCACGATGAATCTGCTCCCTCGTAAATATTACTTTAGTTGCTTCAAGGGGTTTATAGCCAGTTCTAGAGTATGTGGAAGCCAAACATTTTATGATGTTGTTAAAATGTTTTCGGTCGTTCTTTCAAACTTTGGGCGACAAAGTTGCTGAATGGATTGACTTAAATTGAGCCAAAACATATTTAATAGACCAGTTTGTACATTACTGCCTCGAATTATCTACATTTTCATATAATTTTAATTATGTGTCAATCAGCTTATAATTATCCTTTTATGTGGACAGATGAAATGTGTTCAGCTAAACGTAATCCATGGTTCACTAATTTGCGTTTAGTTTCAGTATTGGTTCTAGGAAACGCCAATTCTGCGGCAAATGGTTTGACAATAGTCTGCAGTTGCTCGCATTTAAACCGACGCCCTAGATGTGCAATGGAACACCAATAAGCACAACTAAACACAAAAATAATTATTTTGTTATATGGCACATAGTCTACTTATATCCCAAAGTATTGTTAGGTTAAAGTAGTGGCTAATACAGCAATAACTAATTTGCTAGCACAGCAAAACACGGCTTACAATAAAGTGGCGGGTTTTTTCGCCTATATTTCTTAAATCTATTTTCGTCTCGAATAAAGTAAAATTTGATCCTATAACAATATCTCTTGAGTCTAACTTGATGCTTTATTGATTTTTAATATTCAAAGTTTGTTAACTGGAGCGCGGGTCTCGCAACTTTTTATGACTTGCTATTGACAGGGCCCAGGGCTCTGCATACTTAACGGGAATACCGTGACAATATACCCGAGAAAACTAGGCTTAACAGTAGTTTGAATATAAAAGAGTTCCGACAAAAACTGAAAATACGTAGTTTATTTCGGATCCAATTTTTACGTACGTTCAGCTTCGATTCGAGTTGATCCGGCCGAGAGCGATGTTTGCCAAACCAACCACAAATCCTTGCCTTCAATCCTATATAGCTCCTGTCTCAGAAAATATCGTTCAGAAAGCGTTATTTATTATCAGATTAGCAGCAGCCATCGCTATCGCATTCTGAAGAGACACCGAATCAAGGGATTAGAAACATTTTTTGCGGAACCGCCCCTCAATGAATAACTTAAACCAAAACGAATTTCCATGATGATTGTTGGTCTTAATTGCGGTTGAAAATTATTCCTATCTGGCTTTCGTATTTGTTTAGGATTTACTTTTCGAGATAGTAAACAAGATAAATCCGGGGAGATGTCAGGCGGAAAATTCGAGAAAACGGGGAAATACAGACGTCGGAAATTTTCCACCGATATGGAATGAATGGTCGGGAGTTTTTTTTATCCTTTTTATGTGTTGGACGCGAGCAAAGGTTTGATGGAAACTGGGTTGGGTTTGGAAATCGCACAGTTAGTGTAGCTCTGTTTATTCGGTGAAATAAACTACTAGGGCAGATTAAAAATTCAAAATGTATGTTCGTATGTAAGGCCACGCGTGAAGTTATGTTCACAAGCTCGTTAAAAGTTGAAGAATATTCGGTTCCCAACTTATGAGTAATTTAGAGTTTGGGTACGCGGTAAGTTTTTGCAAACGTACTTATAACCTCAACTTTTCGGAATAAACTTTATTTGTGTCGGATATAATCTAACTTTGTGTAAATGTTTTTGATGATTATATAGTTTTACAAAAATATCATTAATTATACCTACTCAAATATTTTAATGAACTTCTATAAATATTTAAAGGTGGCCAGAATCAAATAAATGAGATGCTCTAACGTTTCCCCACATTTAATATAGCGAGCAAACATTAAAGTAAAATTAGCCACACGAACTATTTCGCGATTCTAGTTTCATTTCCATTCGGTGGGGAGTGCTCATGCGTGCAGCTACTCATACGCTCATACACTCATACAGTTTTCGCGCTCATATACTCATACAGTGTACGCGCTCATACGCTCAAACTCTCGCGATTATGAGCTCTCTTCAGCTCGCTACATTGACACACCATCAGAATAAAATTTAAATAAATACGCTCAAATTGAGTTTTTATTTCTTTATTTGGATAGCTTTTATTTTCAGCTGCATTGTTTTTTGTAATAACGTTTTTTGTTTGAATACACACAATAATGTAGGTAAGTTTATTGTTGGCAGACAAATATTTTGCTTTTGCTGTTTTTTATTAATCAACATAACAATACTTCAACAATACTTTTAAGAATTTTCTGTTTTCGAAGGCCTCGAGCGCGATCGAGATTGCTGAACAAAAAGTTTGAGTTACATCTTTCAACAATTACTTTTCGGTGTGTATACTTAATAATGTAGTGTAAAATATTCAAAATAATATTCTTTAAGAAATAGATCCGTGGATTCTTCACAATAGAACGCGTCAAACACATAACCTCTGAATTCGATATAAAAATGAAGTCAATATTTTAACAGTTGTTTTGGTACAAATTGTTCTTGCGTTTGAACAGTTTTAGGCCCGTTTTATCTACAACTAACAAATCACCGTCACGATTAAATTAGTGCTTTCATGGCAGGCCTACTGTTCTAACTGAAAAACTCCGTACCGTACCGTATTCCGGTGTTTGTATGTGTTTTTGAAGTTGCCAAAGAGAAATAGCTCGGACATTAGGAACGCGAAAAGTTTGCGCTACTCGTATTAGTTAGGAGAGACATTCAGTTAGATTTATGTTGTAAAACACTTCGCGATTTACGGTGACTTGACTTACAGAGAACACTCTAGTTATGTGATAATGGTGGGTGTTTAAAGTACTTTGTAAATGGTATAGAAACTAATATTCACGACAATAATAGTATGAGTTAAGGACTTATGCAGAAGAACCTGCAAAAAACTCTGTGGAACTGTATCGATACTAATATTATAAAGCTGAAGAGTTTGTCTGTTTGAATGCACTTTTCTTAGGAATCTCGACTGGTCCGATTTGAAAAATTGTTTCAGTGTTTATCGAGGAAGGCTAAAGGCTACTTTATATCCAGATGCATGTGAATGCGAGTGAAATCACTGGCAGTAACTAGTGTATAAATATATTTTTTATAAAATCAGAATATTCATACTTTAAAAAGTCCCTCATTTCAAAAAAAATCCTAGAAATAAAACCTTTTATGAAACGAAACACGTACGCACAAAAAAATGCTACAATAACAATATTTCATTGGAGCCAATCAACAGGAACATCTTGCCGAAATCCAGCGTTAATATAATATATAATCCAAGCAGCACTCTTCTTAATTTTATGATCATGTCGGATTTTTTCCTCAAATTATGTACGAGGTCTCAGGTAATCGCGCTCGAATTATTTACAGACAACCTTATGCTGCTGTCTGTCGGTTTAAGTAGCTATATGTATGTATTGTATGTATGTATGTTGTGAGGATTTGCCTGCTAAGCCGCTCTTTGCAGTTTTGTGTTACTGTAGGTAGGTCAAGGCGGAATTAGTTGGTAATGTTGTGTATGTTTGTGCCTTGAACAAAACTGAAGAGCAGCTTTAATTTTAGAGTAAAAATAACCGTTTTGCTTCATTTACCTAATCAATAAAAAGGTATAGTGGTATATTTAACAGATTATACTCAGTAATTTTGATGTAATTTTGGTTTTGAAGTACATATTGAGATAATACTCGTATTGTACTGTAACCTACCTAAATTGTATAACATAGGAACATAGCAAAAATATAACGCGTTACAAATGTGGCTTCGACAAGAGAACGTAATATTGAATCCAATTTTAACTTTGCCGATTCGGAAGAGTGAGAATATGATAAAGATATTTACTGCGAACATACTACTCCACTTTTATATAACATATTGTCAGAGATATGACAGTGCTCATTTTACTTAAGTCCTCAACTAGAAGAAGAAGAAGAAAAATGTGAATGTGAAGAAGAAAAGGTTTGTATCCTGGCAGGTAACTAACATGACTTATCTGATACGTGTTTTTGCCAATTTTAATGGTGAGTTAGGAAAATAGCGGGAAGCCTATGTATTGACCAAGGTGCTCACCGTTCAGCTCAACGAAAGAAAGCAAAATGTTTTTATTTCCACAATGCAAACACATACGCGATTCATGCATTGAATTGCACTTAAATAAGCTTTGAGTCGACATTCTTGACAAGTTTTCTTTCTTTATTTACTTATCGAATAACTCTTATGCATCGACAAGACCTGCAAACTTTTCACTACAAATCATAAACTCCTTTACAGCAAAAAGAAAAACAACTTTTCAATCTTTGCATTTCATACATTCTTTCCATCGGTAACAGAACTCATTGAAACATTTTACTCGGATGCTTAAATGGCTTAAAGTACCCACTATTGAAGAGTTTCCTCAGAGAGGTAATGCATAAATATGCATTAACGTCAAAGCCGACGGTGCGAGCGCTCGTATCGTTAAGAAATTCATAGAAGGCACATTGCTACACCTGCAAACGCAATATTCTATTACTGTTTTTTACCTTGAGTATTTTTAGTAGTGTTGTGATTTTTTATGAATGTGAATGTTGGGGCTATATTCTCCATTCTTCATATTTGTGCCGGCTGGTTTGATACTCAAAACGAGCAATCGTTTTATGAGATTTTGAAAATCATTCCTCTATACGTTAGACCAAAGCCTTTCACTTAGTGGCATAGACTATTGCTAAATTGATTGGTTGAAAGTTGGGATACAACATGAGAGGCAATGAAAGGGTATTGAGAAACTCAGATAACGACTTATAAGCTAAAATCCCTAACACTATAAGTCTTGATACTTGTAGAATAGACTAAGTAGTAGTTCCCAATAAACTTCATCGAGATAGTTACTAAACCAGTCGTGACTAAAATCCTCTAACAACTATATACTATATACCAATCTTATTATTGACATAATCTTGATACTATATATCAGATTATACACAACGCTATTATATTACAAAACTTGTTAGTCAGTTACAAACTGCGAATGTAATATAGTGAGTTAAAGTTAAGTTATTATACTGCCCTAGAAGTGCGTTACCAGTTGCTTGCTAAGTTCGTTTGTAAGTTAGGATGGCTTGCAGCGACTAAATGTGAGTAACTTGGATGTGCCAAGTTATGTCATATTGGTTTGTTTATGGGATTAAGTTAAATTGTGGAAAAGAACTTGATTAAGTGGAGTGCACAATGTATACTAAAAAGACGCCGACAGTTGGCCTGATGGTTGTTTTTTTGAAGAAATTTTTGTTTCCAATCAAAGCATTCAGTCGGTCTAATACCGGACAAATATCTGATAGTTGTTATGTGCATACTACCATTCATTTCCTAACTGATTTATAAGCCCAAACAAACTGTCGGCTGATTAAAACTATGTAGTGTGCTCTTAACGTAATGTTCCGGTTCACTATACTTTTTGAGAAAATGAACAACAATGAAATACAGTTCATCCTTTTTATAAAAGGTTAAGAATTCGTAGAATTGAACTCTTTTTTGGAAGGTTACAGAAAGAAATTCACAGAATTGGTTTGTCAGGCTATATGATAAGATTAAAATGGTTTGTTTGTTAAGGTACTTTAAAATAATTAAATACAAGTGAAATTTGTAGGAATTTGTTTTACCATTTCCAAGAAGATCTATTTATAAAAAAAGCAATTATTACAAAACGATCGCAACGGTCAGTCTTTGGTTTTCTATAAAATATTTTAGAGATAGGTACAGAATAACCGAATATACCTTTACAAGCTATTTTGGCCGCTGTTCGTGCGCACCAATATTTCTTATAATTTATTCAGAGCCACCCTTTACCACTGTACACTGCCGGCCACGAAATTGACCAACAAATTAAATATTAAATCAAGCATCCATTCCTATCGAATAAATATTTGCTTTATAGATTTATTTTGGACTAGCTTCCGTCTGCGGTTTCACCCACCTCTATAGATATTACTTACCACACAGATAAAAAATAGCATAAATGTTGTTCCATATCGCTGGCAAGTTTCATTAAAATCTGTCCTGATTTTTTTGTGTACCCACACGCATACATGCATCATCACAAACGCTCCCATTTATAATATTAGTGGGAAGCTTGGTCAAATTATGTTTATTTTATTCCGATGAATAAAATCCATAAATTATCTCGTTGTTAATTATGGTTGTGATTACAGTTTATCTATTTGCGTGTTACTCGTAAAATAATTATAATTATGTGCCATTGCCATTGATACTATCATATATTTAATAATAAATACAAAGTTCATTTATACTCTTTTTGATAAATACATTTTGACATAAATTAAACTGTAGCTGTATTTAGTAATTATTTAGTAATTCGTTACGATTCGACTAACACAGAAACTAATTAATTAATTGAAAACAGAAATTTTGATCTGTTTCAGCTTAAATTATAATTAAGTGGATATCAAAAAAGTGAATATTAAATCTGATGAAGTAATCAGTAATCATGTAGTGATCACTTTGTACATACTTCAACTGACGAAATTAAATAAACCATACATCATGTCGTACAAAAACTGTTTTAAAACACACACAATTTTTTTGAGAATTCGCTATACTTCCTTACTCCTTACCCGCGTCTGAGCATAATAAATAAATCATGCACAATTGACCAAAGCATTTACCTAAATTCCTCAAGAAAACCATTATTCCTTAAACGTAACAAAAATTATCATCAAAGCGTCGCTGTTAAAACGCAGTGGAACGTAAAATAAAAGGCGAAACGCGGCGTCTCGTGACCCGCAGCCACTTAGCTGAGACCAACGATACGCCACGAAAGCAAGTCATTACGCCTAATGCTAAAATATCCTATTCTCAGGCTGCGTATTGAATACGCAACAATACGTGCCTTTCTGCTCGCAATAAAGGTTTAATCCCCGATGTATACTTTTCTTTGGCCTCTAGTGTACTTATGAGATCAAAAGAAATATTCGCTTTGCGCAGTTTTTTTTTGTTTCGTGAGAAACTTGTGCCCTACATGCGTTATGCATTAGGCCCCTCTCTGGTGGGGTTACAGAATTTTACGGGCCTAGTTTATGCCATAAAAGAGGTTCAAGGTTTTACGCCAAAGTATTCCACGAGAAAAGTGCTGAAAAAGAATTTTATATTGAAGATATTATCACGTAGACTGCGCTGACATGTTTTACGTTGCTTCTGTTAAATATTTTGTAACTTGTGAAATGGAATAGAATACTTTTATATACGCAGAATGTAGAGTTATTTTCGATGCTCACTTCACTCAAATACTAGTGTCGTGTTAAAAAAACACACTTCCTATTTTGCCATTAAGGCTTGCATGAAAATGTTCGGTGTCGAGCCTATCTTGAATTATCGAGAGCCCCTGAATCTAGTGAGTGCTCTAGAGTCTAGCCTACCTGAAAACTCTCGACCCCAGGTATCAAATGGGCAGGTTCAATCTCATGAAAATCGGTTATCGATGCCAAAATTCGCTAGTTTGTGGTCGTTTAAAAATTTCTCCTTCTGTACTAGGCTTAACATTCATAAGCTATAAATCAAGACGCAGAAATAACGACCAAGGGCTGAAAGATATGATCTTAGCAAATTAAAATAAAAGTTTGAAGAAAGAAAAAATGATCTTTATTACTTCATAAGTTCGTGCCGTTATTTCAAGAAAAAGTACTGAAAATGTTGTAAAGTCATTAATTCAATTAGTTTCGTCAATTTATCGCCGTCGACAGTTGGCCTTAATCGGCAACGTGATTATTTTTCAACCATTTTCTATAACGAAATCTTAATTGCTGAAATTGCCTCATTAACTACTAACGATAAAACAATTTAAGGAGGAAAACACTTGAACTTTGAACTTCAGAGCTCTTGAAATTTCAGGAGGTAGGGATTCGGTATTCACTCGCGTAATAGAAATCTAATCACTCTCCAAAATAGCTGAAGTACTGAGCCATTTAATTTTACAGTAAATTTATTGGTTGAGCTGCTTCCAAAGCGGATAATAGCTTGAACAGAAAATAAGTCCTTCTTTGACTATACAAAGAATATTGAACATTTAATGAAAAGCGACGACGGGTTTTACCTGAAATTCTTGTTATTAATATCCAAATATTACGGCATGAATTTCGCCAGAATCACTGTCATTATCTTCTAACGGCTGTAGGTAATACAATATTCTTGTTAAGCCCAAATTTTGGGTATAATCTCAAATATTTCACTTTCAAACACCGATCGCATACACCTCCCGGTGTTTATCAATGCGCAGCCAATATCTAACCCGACACCGACCAATAAAAAAACACAATCGGCACGGACCCAGCGTAATGTGGGACTTACGCAACCTCCAAATGCCAGATACATCGACAGTTGCACTCTCCAAACCGCCGGTCGACCACAACTCGTACGTTGCCAATTTTATATAACGGCACTGCATTTGGCAACCCTGCGATGCTTACGAACTGACTATCCGTCCGAACTGTTTTACGATCGGCGGCGCAGAATTCAGCTGTTTAGGCCTTTATCACCACTGAGTGAGCAGTGAACAGGATTGCAGGATATTTGGGAATTCGCAACAAGCTGCTCTGCGGGCTGTTGTGTGCGTAAGTGGGTATCGAGCGTTATTGTCTTGTCATGTTCGACAATAGTGTCATGTGATATGATGCGGCGTCATGGGGGTTAATTTTGAGGGCGTTGGTTTATTTATTGCTGTATTGTAATTTGATGCTTATAAAAGTGATTGATTTCAGTATGACTTCGTTTTTTTTTTTATCTTTTCATACACTGCAACTATTTCTTATTAATTGCTGAAATGTACTATTAAATGCGAATGTCAATAACACACTAAGGTAAATGAGCGTATTTTGTTCCACCTAGTAACTATATTGATTACTCTGCAATCCTACACTTTCATTTTCCAATACTACTCATTTACTATCGCTAATCATTGGAAAATATGTGTACTAAAGTCAAAAGTTTCCCGTATCTAGTTATCCTTGAAAGTAAATACTAAAACATTTGGCATCTTACTCGCGATTTTTGCCACGACTCAGTCAAGATACAGCTGGCTTAAAGTCCTTAAAACTTTTGGAAGAAAAATTCAAACTGCCTGAAAGATAAAACAGAAGACATCCACGTATTTCATTATACCCTGGTACCTAAAACTTGTGCCTAATCAAAGTTTTATTGAAATTTCACTTTGGCTGGCGATCGCAGCAGTTACCTTTACGTAACTAGATGTGAGTTTTATAGACAACACAGTTTCAGTAAGTTTGCATTTTACCTTGTTTTAAAACTAATCTGGGTTATCGTGTATGCTACATTTTATCATGCTTCTTTATCGCTTTTTGTTCTAGAGTAATGGAGTGGATGGGAAGTTTGGCTGGTTATTGCAGGTCTGAATATTAATGATATTTTTATGGTTTCCAATGCCAGGTAGGTATTTTTTAAGTCTTGCTATAAAAAAAGGATATAAATATGAATTGTTTATCGTAATTTAGACTAGTGGCTAGACTAGTTAGTTCTTGTGGATTCAAGCACGTTCCGAAGGATTTTCAGATTCATTTTATTACAGAAGTTATCTGTAACACGTACAAATGTCAAACAAGGCTTTCTAATTGATTGCCCTTACAATAATATGGATCTTACTAAGGCACAGCAAAAAGGCAATCAATTTATTCACGTAGATAGACTAAATTAACACGTGTAAATTCCCAGAATTGAACATCTCTGGCAGTCGTTACTGGTAGTCAGAAGGGGTATTGGGTTAGCCGGGCTGAGGTTGTAAAGCACTGGTAAGCCGATCGCAATATAGTTGGGAAAAGGCTAGGCACATGATGAATTGATCCAGCCAAACATCCATCAAATGCAATAAAAACGGTCAGTAAAAATATTATTTTCATACTTATCAATACAACTATCACCAAGCAAAAGCAAACATTCAATACCCAAAAAAATCTTTCTTTACACAACACAATCCTTTTTCCAAACATGTTTATATAGTGTGTTGACCAAAATAATGGGGTTCGCTATATTTGCCATGGTTTGCAAGTTGTTTTCTTTACGAACTGTGAGCCCTTCGCATGTGGACCAACAGTTTTCACGGTGAATGCACAGGGCTTAGGGGACATTATATGGTCCATTGTGCTTGGGGTCTTATAGGATGTTGATATTTTTTTCTGTATGAAGGAGTACTGAGAAATATTTTGTAAGAAGTAGTGGTATGGTATAAGTGCATGTATTTTTTAATTTTGAATTTATTGTGTAGTTACACAGTTCTTACGAAAAAAAGGAAGCAGTTTCATCATCCAAATCCGTTTGACACATAAAAATCATGTTATATTTTTTATGTGTCATGTTTTCCGGAAATAAATCGTCAAAAGCAACATCACGCCATCCTCATATCGTCGTAATATAGGCTTACATAAATAGAAACTCCATTCACTATGTAAATGGAACAAAAGCATCTTGAATTACCCGCTTAGAGTATTACCCCACTTCACGTCACTTTCGTTCACCATGAAATCTGATACAATGCTTATGCGGAACCCACACACACGTAAAACCATGGAGAACAAAATGATTAGCGTAGGTGCCATATCGGAAAATCACATAAGGAAGTAACGCGCCAAAATACGTCCGTGCGTGAGATGAGGAACGTTTATACGCCTTCTTTGGATCTGACATTTTTTTGTAATAGGTACCAAAAATCGTTGACAGATGTCTCAAAGAACCTGAAAGTCATTCGTAACTGATCGTAATGTACGAATTTGACCTAGAAGAAGGCGCCTGACCTACCTGCATAATGGCATCTCCGCCCATCTTTCCTTACTCCGTGCGTAGAAAGAAGTATTTCCTACGCACACACGCGCAATCCCTGACGGCTCCCGTCTACGCTATGTGGGTAATTGAACAACGTAAGTTATTGGTGTTCAGGGGCGGCTGTTTCTAACACCAAAAACTAATGTACCACAGCCCTAACTAATCATAATTTACTTCTACAGCCACCTGTGAATAGCACTGTCACTTATCATAAACGTCCATCCAATTTTCTATCTTGTTACTTCACAATAAAGTTTATATTCAGTTGGCGTTTTCAGTGAACATTTTTAAAGTTCAGCCTACGTTAGCTCAATTTAATTAGTTTTCAAAATAGTGACAACGGAGTGTTTGGTAGTCTGGCTAACGAGCCGAGATGTTCACTTGAAATATAACGTTTTCACCTAGTGCAGGAAAAATGTTATAAAAATATTACTTAAAATAAATAAAACCTTTTTGGGTAAAACCTACATTTTTCCTTCTGTGAACCTAATTAACCTAACGGAGTGTTTTTCGTGTATATAAAACTGTTTATAGAATGAGTAACATGAAACTCGTTTTCCGTGTAAATGTCACAGAAGGGGGAAGTAGCTATATTGAGAGTGGGAAGGAAACATTTGGAAAATCCACAATGTGCGTGTAATGATATAATTTAACTGAGTACATCAGAATCAAATTTTATTAACGTCTATATTCTAAAAAAAACATATTAAGTATCTATATTAAAGACGGAACGCTATTTTGATAAGTCTCTTAAAATGCCATACTTATCTGGCTTTTTAAAATTTCGAACAGATTGCTAGACAAAATCTTTAACTAACTTTCATAACCAGAAATGGTCAAGTTTATACATAAGCTCATAATCAAAATCAAAATCAAAAGTCATTTATTCAAAGTAAGCTGAAAATCAGCACTTTTCGAACGTCAAATTGACAAAATACAGCCCCCAAAACGCCCGCCCTTCACCACTCCCTATGTGTTTTTGCTGGGAAGAAGAAGTGGTCGAACAAACTCCCCAGCAACAATGATAATATAGTCTTCAAAAATATGGAAATTAAATGTACAGAAACATCATCAACAATGCATATTCGTATTCTCACTAACTCACATGCAAGCTGCCTGCATTTTACACATGAGCTAAGTGCAGTGCTCATAGAGTGCAACGGAAATAAATATTGAAACATGTAAAGCACCCAGTTCTGACTATGTTTTACTTATGTGACCAAAGGTTTTTTTTAGCAAAAAGTAGAGAAGGTTATTTTCCATAACGGTAACGTTAACCAATATAAAAACGCTCATTTAAAGAATAACGCCTCAAAAGATTAATACAAAATATTAGCTCACTCTTCCTGGTGGTATTATAAGTTACTCAAAAATTATAAAGTACAGTTACGCATCCGAATTCATCCTCTGCTTAAAGTTTATTTGATCAGTAAACATAAAAGAACGTATGTAAAAACGACACAGTATCATACTCCACTCGAACCTATCTCACACATACCAAAAACCAAATACTCAAACCTCACTTATCCTTATGCATAATACTGGCAAAAATAACTTATTTATTTCCCTTCAATATAAAACAAATAGAATAAACATGGCCGTCAAAGTTCCCACGGAACATTGTATCCCACCAAAAACATTGAATGTAAAAAAAAGCCAATCCTCTACGCAATTCCTCCACCGTAAAAAGTTTTGAGATCGCATAGAAGCCAAGTCCTGTTCAACTTTATTTGTAATAATATATCAATATTTTGTGACTATATTAGTAGGGGAGGCCTAGAAGGGATTTCGGGATTTACTCAAGCGCGGCAGATTAGTATATAGGGAGGTACCTATTACCCCATTTAACACCTCCACCAAATATAAGCCCTGTATATGCAGCCGCGCGTCAAGAATAAAGGATCAGATTAGTAAAAAAAAAATTATCATCTGACATTCTCCAGCGCGTCAGATTAAGATAGGGCAAGTTAGTTATATGCTAAAAAGTGTATATTCGACTAATCTGACAATTTGCGATTGACGATAAGAAGTAGGAAGGTTACAAACTTGTAAAAAAAAAACGTCATCTTGACTTTCTCGAGCGCGGCTATTTTTTTTTTTATTTTGAAGGGAGTAATTCAACGTTCACGAAAAATATAAAATCTGACGATTCCCGTAAGCCGAAGTAAGGAAAATTAATCAATAAAGTTTAAAGCGTGCAGCTACGTGATGCCGGTATTCTCCTCCCAAGTTTCTATTCCTCTCTCTCTTTTTTCAATTCAATTCATTTGCAATAAGTATTAGTACATTTTGGGTCTTAAATAATCTACACTAATATTATAAAGCTGAAGAGTTTTTTTGTTTGAACTCGCTAATCTCAGGAAGTTACTGGTCATGGTATGCAGATATATTGTTTTTAACGAAGACGATTCATTTTATTGGATACTTTTGTTAAATACGTGTGCCTTCCAGTTGCATTGTTTGTCTATCGTGATAACGAGAAATACCGTTTCGTATACTTCGCCTTTTTATACAGGTCGTGGTGGCCTAGTCATCCGGTTAAGAGGACGAATTGGAATTTTTGGCGCCAAGGATGTCAATTTTTCTCAGTAAATACAAAACGGATCAAAATACAACTTGGTTACCTGAAAGTTCATGATATAAGCCTTATTTTGTTAGTTGTAGAAACATGATTAGGTAACTTTTATAACAGAGAAAAATATATCAAACATACCTCTTTTTAAAAAGAGATTCACATATTATGGGCAAACGGGACCGATTTAAGCCTCTTAACTTTTTTAGTAGTTGAGTATATACATACTCTTTAAAATTGTAGTAGGAATTTTTATTAAATTATCATTTCTAAATATTAAAATTACAAAACCATTTTGTCGCTTACGACTTTTAGTTATAAGCTAGCGCGCGTATTGTTATCCTCGCCCCGCTCAGACGCTCCGACCCCTTTTGGCGCCTTAGATGCGCGTGCCGGTTATGGAATTATTGTTGACCAATTCCTCGCCTTAACATTGGCTCTACTCTGCATAACGTGGTTCACAAATTACGCGCGTAGTGTCGCTTCATCAATGAAAGCAACTGCTATCTCTTTCTATCTGTTCTGCAAGAGTGGCAACGCGCAACTCTGGTGGATGGTTTTAAACTAATAAATTAAGTCAAAATACGTATTTTTTTTTTGTATGAAAATAGCTGGGAAAAAGGCTGGGCAGATTATTTAGATTTTAGATTTATCTATGGGTATTAAATTGAATAAAATTAGTTTTTGTAAGATTTACGCGTAGATTATTTCCGTCAAGCCATGTTATTATAGATTCTATTGTATTGTTTATGACACATGTCATTATAATTAAATGTAATTATTATAGAAATGTATGTAATGTATGAGCAGATTGATACACTCCGCTAATAGCAATGTCATATACATATATCATTGTATGTGCCTTCTTATCGAGAACAACCTTTATTATAACAGCTTTGTTGAAATGTTTGTCCGTTCTGTGATATAGATCAAAAAGTGTGTAAAAGTTGATAGTACTTAGAAGACATACTCGTAGTAGCACTTAGATATTCCTTTAAAAACTTGAGATATCAATGGATTATTTAGTTTTAACTTTTACACACTTTTTGATCTATATCTCAGGACAGGCAAACGTCAACAAAGCTGTCATATTAAAGGTTGTTCTAGATAAAAAGGCCTATACAATGATATGTATGACATTGCTATTGGTGGAGTGTACGAGGTTCCGTATATTTGTGTCCATTGTCCTTTTTGTTTTTCATACTTATTTGCTTATAAATAAAAGTTTTGTACTTCAAAGAATAGGTACATACTGGTTTATTTACTTGCAATTTTTTCAGTTCTTCAATTTGTTAAAAGGTTTGCAAAAAAACTTTCCATTGTCAGATTAAGCAAATTCCTCCAGATAATCGTCAGATTATAAGATGATTACGTTTAGGGTACATAAATGAACCATATATATCTTAATCTGACGCGCTCGAGTATTTCAAAATGGCGATTTTTTTTTGCAATTTCAAGTAATGGCCACGAGTTTAGGTCACGTCTAAATCGTCAGATTATTGCAGAAGAGCCTTCGTTTTGGTTCACTTAACACCCCTTTTCATAATCTGACGCGCTCGATAAAATTATTTTTTTTCCCATTTTTAACCCTTACCTACTACCACCCCCACCATGAAAACAGTCAGATTAATATACGTATGTTTTCAAAATGACGTAGGACGTGCATGCTATTAATATCTGACGCGCTCGAGTATGTCCATGCAACTGTTTTTTTTTACATTTTTGAAAGTTTATAGCTGCTCCACCCACCGATGAAAGTGTGTGTATGTCAGGACATTTTTTTCTTCTTATCATCTAAGCTTCGCAATCTAATAGGTCTCATTGACGCTCGAGTCACTCCCGATTTAGCACTCTCGCCTCCCCTACTATATCAATAGTTTTGTTCACATTACAATAATATTGCCTTGGCCATGAGCACAATAAACTACAAATATAATACAGCATATCTTGGAGAGGTGAAAATCAAACATGAAGTTTAAAATCAAATAATTAAATACTTTTAGTTTATTCGATTGTTACTAAATGACCGACAGTCATTATCATGCAACATCAATGAACTGCACATGTACTATGGCGCATGTTTAGTCCATGGTGATCAGTCCAATCGTAAAATCATGTCCATATAGAATTTATCAATTCAACACATTATTTCAAGGAGCGACTTTTAACTTGTGCTCATGGCCAAGACAATATTATTGTAATGTGAACAAAACTATTGATATAGTCACAAAATATTGATATATTATTACAAATAAAGTTGAACAGGACTTGGCTTCTATGCGATCTCAAAACTTTTTACGGTGGAGGAATTGCGTAGAGGATTGGCTTTTTTTTACATTCAATGTTTTTGGTGGGATCTCATTTATTTTTTGTAGGTCTCTTTCTTCTCTAAGTATATAACAAATAAAATTAACTTACATGCAAGTAAATATATAACAAACTAAATTTGTACACCTAAAGTAGCACGTAAACAACATTTTTTTAAAATAAACTAAAACATTTCGAATTCTTGAATCGAATATCTTTTAGAATAAAAGAGATCTATTTCAGAGGTAAATGGCGCTATCACATGTATTTTTTTTTTTTAAGTGATGATGATGACTCCAGACCGATTTCGGTCACGGCGACTGCCTCAACTCCGTACAGATAAATGTCGCTGGTGTGCTCGCATATGACTACAGTAGCCAATCTTCTTTGAGAAGGTCCGCGCACATTGCGGACATGTGAGCACACCATTATCATAATTGTAACTGATTGCCGCGGGTGGTCGGGCTTTCAGTTCGTCGCGTCTAGAATCAAGCTCTGACCGACGACGCTCCTCAAAGTCAGAAACTTTGTTTCTAACTAGAGCTCTCCAATCAGGCCGTTGGGCTGCTAGCCCTTCCCATTGCGAAGGCTCAATGTCACATTTTTTCATGTGACGTTTTTGCACATCTTTATATCGGAGGAACTGTCCGCCCTGCTTTCGTTTGCCCTCCTTTAGTTCGCAATAAAAGATGCGCTTAGCCACTCGCTCCTCCGCCATACGTGACACGTGACCGCACCATCTAAGCTGTCGCCGCATAAGGTAAGCCTCAATGCCACCGACATTGGCTCGTCGCAGCACTTCGGTGTTTCGCACACGATCAGACCATCGTATCTTAAGTATTTTACGTAGACATTTGAGGTGGAATTGGTCTAGTGTGCGGATATGCCGGCGGTACACAGTCCACGTTTCAGCAGAGTATAAGATGTTAGGCAATACTATTGCCATATAAACCGATATTTTTGTAGCCAGTTTAAGATCATGGGAACGGAAGACCTTGGCATCCAACTTGCCGAATGCTGCGGCAGCAGCACCGATTCTGCTGTTGATCTCTACATCAAGGTCGCACTTCGATGTTAATGTGCTCCCCAAATAACGGAATTTATCGACCTGCTTTAACGAGTCCTCACCGAGTCTTATAGTCAGTGTCTCGTGACCGTTATTGTCCAAGGACATAACCTCCGTCTTCTTGACACTGATCTTCAGGCCAAATTTTTGACAAACCTCGTGAAAATTGGACATCAATTGTTGCAGGCTTTCTGGGGATTCCGCCACGAAACACAGATCGTCAGCATACATGATCTCGGTGATCAGGGCATACGATACTTTAGTGCGTGCCTTAAACCTGGCTAGATTGAAAAGATTGCCGTCGGTGCGGAAACGGATGCGAACTCCATCGGATGACAATTGTAAGGCATCGCGTACTACGACTGCAAAGTACAACGTGAACAGTGTAGGCGCAAGCACGCACCCTTGCTTCACCCCACAGGTAACGGGAAAGAAGTCTGACTGATCGTCATCGACAGCGACACAGCACTCCATGCCATCATGCAGGAGTCTCAGAAGCCTTACAAATTTATCCGTGCATCCTAACCTATTCAGTACTATCCAGAGGGCTTCTCGAGGCACACTGTCAAAAGCCTTCTCAAGGTCGACGAAGCACAGGTATAGCTGTCGCCCCTGTTCACGGCTCTTTTCTTGTAGTTGACGCAATGAAAAAATCGCCTCACAAGTACCACGGTCAGGTCGGAAGCCAAACTGGGTTTCCGGCAAAATCTTTTCAGATAGGGTCATTAGGCGGTTCAGTAATACTCTAGCAAAGACTTTCCCAGGGACTGATAAAAGAGAAATACCGCGGTAGGAGTTGCAGTCGGAACGGTCGCCTTTGTTTTTGTATAAAGCACAGATGCGAGAGACTTTGAAATCTGCTGGAATACGTTCCGTTTCCCACAAATGGACAAAAAGTTCATAAATGGCGGAATGCAACTCCTCACCACCATATTTGATCAATTCTCCCGGTAAAGAGTCCATGCCTACCGCGCGTTTGTTTGGCTGTTGTTTAATAGCAAGAACAATTTCGTTACGAGACAGTGGCTGATCCAGCAGATTTGCTACAGGTAATTGAGGTATCGAACTGATGTATTCTAGATCTGCTGATCGATCACAATTAAGCAAAGAACAAAAGTGTTCTGCCCACCGCTTTAAAATGGCGTCTTTGGATTCTAGAAGGTCATTACCGTCCTTGGACTTTAAAGGAACCTTCAGCGAATTTTTGGTACCAATCAGTTTTCGAACCTCACCGTAGAACTCTCCGAGCTGATTAGTGTCTGCGAGCCACTGCATATACCGAGCTTTTTCCTGCCACCACCGATTTTTTATTTCCCTAGTTAGTTTCCGCAGCTCCAGGTCACTCTTATTTATCTCTGCAGCACTTCTGCCTTGCTTTTTTCCGCTACTTTCCCTAAGAAGGGCACGGTGTTTGCCGATTGCAGCCATGAGAGCTTCATCATTCTCATCGAACCAGTCCTCGTTCTTACGGACTTTAAGACCCAAAGTACTTTTAGCGGTGTCCAGAATATGAGAAGATAAAGCTCCCCACTCAGCATCAGCATCCCTCGCACCGTTTCTTAGTGATGGAAGCGTACTAGCCAAGGTTTCTACGTACTGTTGTCTAGTCCCGAGATTCTGAAGCAAATCTACGTTTAAATGCGCAGGCTTCGCTCTGTCTGATCTGCGGGGACGACGTAGGCAAAGATTCAATTTAGTGACAACAAGCCGGTGATCAGTCCAACAGTGTGCTCCTCGCATTACGCGGGTTATTTGGACTTGGGAAATATCTCTTTGTCTTACAATTGCGTAATCAATCAAATGCCAGTGTTTTGATCGTGGGTGCATCCACGTTGTCTTGTGCTTGGCGCGAAGTCGGAACATAGTGTTCGTAATAGCCAAATCGAATTGAGCACAAAGACTAAGCAACAGTCGGCCATTACTGTTCATGTTGCCTGTACCGTGTCGGCCTAAAACTTTAGGCCAGGCTTCGTAGTCCCGCCCGACCCTGGCATTAAAATCACCCAGTAGTAGGATCTGTTCACTGGGGCGTACGCGCTCGAGACAATGTGTCAATTCCTCGTAAAATTTATCCTTGATGTCATCAGACTTGTCCAGCGTTGGAGCATAGACACTGATGACATTAAGATAATTGTTATGGTCAAGATGAAGGCGCAGTGTGGTCACGCGGTCAGAAATGTGAACAGGATATTCCTGAAGATGCCTCAAAAGATGGTTTTTGATAGCAAAACCAACACCAGACCGCCGCGGTTCAGAGGCAGCAGTACCTTTCCACAGAAAAGTATAACCGCCGCCGTGTTCCACCAGCTCCCCTTCGTCAGCAAGATGTGTTTCGCTGAGAGCAGCCACATCGACATTATAGCGATGAAGTTCTCGTGCTACTATGGCGGTTTTTCGCTCGGGACAGGCGTTGGCATCACTATCAAGAAGTGTCCGAACGTTCCACGCGCCGAAAGTCAAATTGGTAGATGGTGCTTTATTTTTATTTACTTTAGAACTTCGACCACGCAATAAATAGATGCAGAGGCAGCCGTGGTTACTACCCTCTCTTAGGTCAGGGTGAGCATTTTTTGGGACACCTTTTCTAGTCCCCTCCCTGGCTGAGCAGGGAAAGCAGTGCCTCCCTAAATAGGGCTGCTTTGTCGCCCTGGGTGCTGCCGAATCCATTCTGTCACCCCATGTGCAGAACGAAAGCGACCACGGCGTACATACATACACCCCCAGAGCCGCCCGTGTGCAGGCATCAGACAAAGCCTGATTCGCATCAAACCAGACCTCTCTACCTCAACCCATCGCCACGGGACTTAGCTGTAATCGGAGTCCATTTTCGGAAGCAGTCAGGTGCGCAGGAAATATTAAGGTGCATAAGTGTTCGCGCAAACACAGATGCACACACTCGTCCTCTCCCTCCTATCCCTAGTGGAACGGAAGACCGCTACGACTAGAGGAGAGTTTGGATGATATGTCTGGCCGACGGTAACTATACGCTCTCTACCGTCGCCCTAGGCCTTCCACAAATGCCGTGCTGCTACGCCGAGTCCGCCAAGCCCGTCACATATCTGCTGTGGGTTGCCTTCCTCGCCGAAGCAGACTTTTTGTACAACGCGGGAGAGAACCGCTATAATACATTCGATTGTACATGTCGAATGCAAGGCAGTTTAACGTCATGCCCAGGACTAAAAACTTTTTTAAGTACTACTTATGTAACTAAGCTATGTAACGAAACCATAGCGCGATTTAGACCAGAACAATGCCATCTATCGAGCGAGCATGCAGTATTTATTGCACTGCATTAATATGAAAGATTTTATCTGGATTTTATCATTATTCATTTCATTTTAACCTAGCTTTTTTATTCATATGTATGTATATTTAATACATAATAACAATAGTGGTATATTGTACTACGTAACAATAAAACAAATAGTAACATTTTGTACATAAATAAATAACAAAGTTATCAATGCAGTCAAAATACATACACAATGTTCTTGAAAAACCGCAAATATAAATTTGCTTCCTATTTTTTTTTAAGTTTCAAGGTTTTTATAATTTTCCCTTTATATGTAGCTAATAACCTATCTTGGTGCCAAATTTGAAGGTTCTAAGTTTGCTAGAAGTACCTTAGACTTTTGATGATCGGTCAGTGAGTGAGTCAGTGACAAAATGGTGTAACTTTGATCGCTCATAACTCGTAAACTATTTATTCAAATATCTTGTAATTTTGAGACTGAGCTTGTTTTAATACTTACTCTTGGTCATCGAAAACTTAAACTCCTAGCTTTGTTCACATGGAAGATACAGGGGGCTGAAATAGCCGCGAAACGCTTCGAGAAAAGATGGTACGGCCGTGCCCGTTTTGCTCGAGTCTTGGCTGGGGCACTACCGTGCCCTCAGATTTGTAAACACATATCGCTCGGAAGATAAACACAAACGTCCGAGCCTAAACAATCAAAATATTTAATGACAACACCTAACAAAATATAACCAGTCATGGGTGAAGAAGGTAGGAGGTATAGGTACATTTATTCATAGGGGATTTTTTTTATCTCGACCATTCATGGGAGAGGTGGGCAGAGGATGTATAGGTACTAATAAAACATAGGGAAGCACTTTGCTATTCATGATTTTAAAGCCTATTCAATGAGACTTGATGTTGATGAAATTATTAGGCACAATACTTTCAACTTTATCAATATGTATGTAAAATCGGAAACAGGCTGATCACGCTATAAATGTAACCTATTAACCCATGGATTATCGCGAACACAAAACAATTAGTTATATGTTTTTTTTTTTTTAATCTTTGTATTCCGTCTAAAAATCCAAATAAAATTGCCATAACAAGTTTTTAGCAATAAAAGCTAAAACTCAAGCTCACCCCCTCACGCTAGCTACGCTCATCTTGAAACCTGGTGAAAAAGATCCCACTTACGACAAACTTGGATCAACAAAGAAATATAATAACGCAAAAAAATACTGATAACTTTAATAAAACACCCTGAACATAAGGAACAAAAACTTGGAAGACACCGAACAATATCCTTTCTCATACATAATATAAAAACTTACTGGACTTTTACGAAACTCGACAAGAGACAACGCCATATAAAAGTCACTCTGTTTCTATTCACTCACTGTTGAATGCACGGAGAACAAATGACTAGCGGAGGTGCCATAACGGAAAATCGCCTAAGAAAGTAGCACGCCAAAATTCGGGGAGACGAGGATCGTGACTGTTTGCACTCTCATACGCGTTCTTTCGACCCGAACATTTTTGTAATACCAAAAATTTGACAGGTTACTCAAGCAACCCGAACGCCTCGTTAGTTCACTCGTAACTGATGTTTTGGTCATGTCCACCGTATGAATTTGACCGAGAAGAAGGCGCCTGACCTACCTCCGTTTATCTTTCGTTACTCTATGGTTAAATGCCTTTAGCACTTCATAGAGTTTTGTAAGCGATGGTACCGTGTAAATGAAATACAAACACATAAGTGAATACATAAGTTATAAGCGCGTAACTTCAAGCTTAATATTAGACAAGTTGAACTGCTTAAAGATTAATATTAGACAAGTTGGACGTATTTTATCTCGTGTTTGTATGGAAAACAATCGGAATATTTTGCGAAATGTATTCGGTATATTTGCGAAATGTCAGAGGTTAGCCAGGCTGTTTTTAGGACGTGTTTTTACCTCGCTAAATATTAATTTAAACATCAAAAATCACAAATCCAAAATCAATAAAAACAAGCAAAAAATAATACTTTGTTAGCACAGTACGACTTAACCTAAAAATAAATTGAAAAACCAATTTCCCGGAAATCTTTTTCACCCAACAACAGTCTCGTTAATCCTCTCCGGTCAGCAACACATAGTTAACACTAACGCAAACCAAAGCTGAACTACATTAACCCTATCACCTCAAAGTCGGTCCAAACGTCCATTGCTTAAGCCTTTAAGTTTGAAGCCGACTATCCGACCTTTACCTCTGCTTACCTACATTACCCTTGAGGGATTATAAAACCTGAAAATTAAATATGCACGTTGTACCAACAATAGACTTGTGAACCTTCAACTCTTTAACTACCCCCTCCCCCCTTCCCTAGCCTCGCCTCACCCCCTCTGTCGTCCTTGACTTGGTTTGAATCATGTAGGTAATATGCATATTAAAAATTCGCAAGTCCGCAATAACAAAAGTAAGCCAAGGTTTAAGTTTGCGTTAAGCCAAGTTGTGTATTGATTGTTGTGAAATTGGCGAGGAATGGGGTAAAAGAATTGATACTAGGAAATCGAAATTGAAAAATATTCATGAACTGCGAAAATAATGGGACTAGCGTTTACAGTATTGTCACACTAGAGCATTTTCTATTGGATTTTTCCTCGTTGATCGTACCATTAGTAAAAATCCATCTATGTAAAAACGCTATAAAAGTTGTAAAAGCTAAAGTCAGAACTGCTAATAGTACTTATGTACAAGTAATCATAGGCAGTGATGACCTTTAGTCACCTCTAATCATAGTGCACAAACAGTTTTATAATAAAAACAAGAAGAAAAAAAAAACTTATTTTTACAAAAACACGAGACAATTTCTAAGAGTCAGCAAATAAATCTAAAAGTAAAACTATCATAAATTACAAACGATATATCTCAGTAAGCCGCGGACGAAACCTTATACGTCTTACATTGTGAACGCCGTAAACTAAGATAGACTTGAACTAAGTAAATGAATATGTATAGCCGACTATAAACTGTTGGCAGTAAGTGTAAAAGTACCCGTACTCACACACTAGAAACTTTTAGTCGGCTGATAGTTGGTTTGGGCTCTTAAAACAGTATACTTAAAGATGAAGCGAAGTACACTCGTCATGCTATTGAGATTCGATTGATATCCAATTGACACATTATTAAATTATCAGAATGGGGCCCCAGGTATTTGTCCGGTATCAGACCGCCGAAAAACTTTGAGTGAATTCACGATTTTCTAAAATATTTTTTTCCTACCAACAGTCGGCCCATAGTTAAGTCGTCAGTGTGCGGGTAGGCTGAAAGCTAAGTAAAGAAATCGGGTTAGGGCTCGTAATTCGCTAACTATTCCTTTACTATTTGAGTAGGAGCCTACCTCGGGAACTTGTTTTATCTTTGTGATAAGAACCGCCGTAATTCCTGAGTGCTGCTGAGCTATCCTTGGAGTTTTTACAACCTAGGCTTTTAGGAATGATGAAAGGTGTTGTCGAAATATTTTGGTAAAAGCTACAGAAGTGCTAAAAACTTTGAGGAAATGTTTTATGCAAAACCAAGATTGTACATCCTACTTCCTACTAATTATATAAACGCGAAAGTTTGTTGTATATGTTTTTCTCTCTTTCTTAAATAGAGTATAGGTAGAACATTATAGGCTACTTCTTATCCATGAGCGGGAAGTAGTTCCCTCGGGAAGCGAGTGAAACCGCGTGCAGAAGCTTATCTTCTATAAATGTTACAATGACATTATTTGGATAACTCCTCACTTAAATATGTACATAAATGTACGAGTGTGCCCATAAAAAGCGGGCGTATCATAAAACAAACTTTTATCTAGATAACCGTGTAATTGAATAGTAAATTAGGGAAATTGCTTGTCCAATTAAAATGGAAACTACTCATAAAACCGTGCCCACGTTAAACTCACCGTACATAACTAAAAATAGTTAAAACTTTTAACTAACAAATTATTTATAACTGAAAACAATAACTCAGTATCTTTTCATAAAAGACCCTTTTAATTGTCAATAATTGAAACCACGTTTACAAAATAATTTGAAAGCCCTTCCCAGAAATTACCACAAAGAACAATACCCAACTAATAAAATAAACTAAAGATAGTCTATAGAAATAATGAGTGCTATTTTCTCTCAGCAAATAAACCCAGCGATCTATCTTTAAATACAGAACTATCCATCTTAGCGAGGATCAATCGAAGCAGTATGGAGGAACTTATTTATGCGGAAGATTCAAATGGTTTTGGTACGTGATTGACTGAGACTTATGGCTTCACACATTCTTACACGGTCGGTTATACTGAGTGTTTGCTGGAGATAACGGATAGATGATGCTGGGGTATTTTGTTATGCGAGTTTTCAGCTTGAAGATTGTTTGTAGGGATATCAAATGTGGATTTGGCGACTGAATGTTTAATGTGTTAACATTCATATTTATTTGAGTTAAATATGAAACTCTGTACACTAAGACCAACTATCTTTATAAACGCGAAAACTTTTAAGCGTAATTTTCACGTCGAGTTTCTCAGTAATATTATAAATGCGATAGTGACTTTGTGAGTTGGCTATGCTTTTACGACTAAACGATCGAAGCGATTGATAAAAATATATATATCTACCCTGAAAATGATACCTAAACCCGGGTGTGGAACAAAATGGTCCAGTTCTTCGTTAATGAGTCTAAAATATGACGGAGTAAGCACGTGTTTACTTTAAGGCCAACCATATGTTACTCCAATTCAACATACTGACAAAACCTACATGTACGAATGTAACTTTGACATACCATCGAACAGTTTTACCGCCTCACTTTCTACCGTTATGAAACAAAAGCGGCGGCACACAACAATTACACTATTGTTTGTTTGCTCTGCAATGAATTAATGCTCTTATTGTATGCACCACGCCGCAGTCGCTGTGTTTCCTGAGATAATTGTGCCCGAATGTGTAATGGGGCAACTGTTGGCTTGTACGTTTGTTGAGGAATCAGGTCTGGAACTACTGAACAGTATTTTTTAGGGTTCCGTAGCCAAAATGGCAAAAACGGAACCCTTATAGTTTCGTCATGTCCGTCTGTCCGTCTGTCCGTCTGTCCGTCTGTCACAGCCGATTTACTCGGAAACTATAAGTACTACAGTGATGAAATTTGATGGGAATATGTGTTGTATGAACCGCTACAAAAATATGACACTAAATAGTAAAAAAAAGAATTGGGGGTGGGGCCCCCCATACATGTAACTGAGGGATGAAATTTTTTTTTTCGATGTACATACCCGTGTGGGGTATCAATGGAAAGGTCTTTTAAAATGATATAAAGTTTTCTAAAAAACATTTTTCTTAAAGTGAACGGTTTTTGAGATATCAGCTCTCAAAGTCGTAAAAAGTATGTCCCCCCCCCTCTATTTTTATAACTACGGGGTATAAAATTCTAAAAAAAATAGAGGTGATGCATGCTAATTAACTCTTTCAACGATTTTTGGTTTGATCAAAGTATCTCTTATAGTTTTTGAGATAGGTTGATTTAACTGTAATTTACGGAACCCTTCGTGCACGAGTCCGACTCGCACTTGGCCGGTTTTTTTTCATAATGTCATCTGCCTAACCTTTTTCCAGCTAAGGTCGGCTTCTAGTCAACCTAGATACAGCTTAGAAACAGTGTTTTACGTAGAGCCCTGTGTCCCATGAATGTCGTAAAGGAGAAAGTTTGTGTGAATTTGTTATTTCTTCACGTGCAAACAGCAGAACCGATTTTGACAAAACTTGTCAGTAATTTATCTTATAGATACATCACAATAATTGTAATTACCTTAGAATGCGTGTGAAACCGGCAAGCGGAAGGTAGCACTTTAATAACAGTCAAATGTAACCCAAATCGAAGACAAAAAACTACCCAAATTTTCTTACGGTTAATAATTAATTCGAATTCGATATTAAAAAATAATCAGCTTAAAAACATCAATCGCATTACCGCGAGTCGATCAATAGAACAACTGTTCATTCATTAATCACTTAACCTCAATCTCTGTTATTTGAAAAAAGAACGCTCGATCAATCAGAACGCCTGTCATATTCGGCCAGATATTAACCTATTAAAAATACAGGTTAATAAAAAAAGTTCTTATATGTAAGTATATTTAATATTTCAGGTGAGCTGGAAAAGGTTCTCTCTATTTCCTAGCTAAAATAATTATAGTAACATACCCTTTTCTGCTATCCTTAGCTAAAACCCTACTTTATCTAGATCATGCCATCTAAATTAGTCAACCTGTCTTATAAAATTGTAGGGTTAAACGCTGGAGTGTGTGTTGTTAAAATATTTTGTTTTACTAAAAAGCTACCGAATATAAGACACTAATTAATGTCCTAGTAGTTTAACAAGAAGGATTTAAATGTTCTTGAAGAATTAAGTATTTCGCGTAAACCTTGAAAAAAGATATAATACTCTGACACTATTTCAATAGTTTAGACGACATAACTTAAACGTCCCTAAACTATTATGTATTAACAGCTAGTGCAACGAATTCTTCGAACAAAACAGATCATCTGACGACGTATTTTAGACCTTCAAAATTAAGAGAAACAACTAATTCACATAACAAAACTCACCAATAAACATGCCAATTAATAACAACAGCATTGTTAATAACTATATTGCACTGCACTGTACATATGTCACATTATTCAGAACTTTATTATCTTTCACCAAGTACACTTATTTCACATTACTTGAACTCGCGTGTTTTTCGGGAGCGATCGCGACGGAGCGTGCGGCCGCGGCGCGCGTCACTTGTCAACTGCCAGATGCTAAATGATAAGATACCGACCGGGGTTGCTATATGAAAACCGCGGATACCAAGAATAAATTTAATTTTATGGACTATTAAATTAGCCTTTTTTGTACATATTTTTTAGAGCTTTCGTTCGGGGCGATGTTAACGATCTGCGTTGGTCTAATATTTTTTGATGACGGGTGTTTTTTTCTGACACTTTATGTCATAATACATTTAGTTAAATTAATATGCGACGATCAGTTAGTAATGAGACTATATGTTGGCTACGCCGTAGCAGGTGAATGTTGCTACGGCGTAGCCAACATATAGTCTCCGTAGCCAATAGTTAGGTGAGCTACGCCGTAGCGACTACACTATACGAATAGGCTTGAATTTCACTTTCATTACGTTCACAATATTGCATCTGAGTTTCCAAATGGCTTTGTGTGGAACGTATTGACCAAACCTTGTTTAGAACCAAGTTATAGTGTACAAATAGATTTCTGAAGTATAGCTTTAGTAAACCTTTGTACCCATTTCATGATCGATATTAATAATTGTATTTAATATTGGTCCACTATTTGGTAAAAACCCAATATTGTAGACCGTCCAAGATCAATAATTGCCGTACCACTGGATGTTCAGTTCACCGTATATAATTTCACAACTTTTCACACATAAATCATTATACATCAAAAAACGGAATCAAATATATATTTCCACAAAACCATTCAACATTTTCACTCGATTGCAATCTACTATGATATTCATGTAATTTCCCCTTCATTTCCCTTTATTTTCGGGAAACCATTCCTAAATCTGGCAATACATATTTAATTGAGAGCCGGCCGGCCGGCGCGCGCATGCGCTCTGCACACTTGACATTTTTATGAAAACAATATGTTGACACTTTATTTTAGGAGAACCTTTCTGGTTCCGAATTAGATAAACGAATTAATGTATGTATGTATGTAATGTGATATGTTTCTGTGGGATTGAAGGATCATTAACAAGCCAAATACTTTTACTATTATTGTTATAATTGCGTGGGTGTCTTTGTTGAGAGTTCTTTTTCTGGGAAGAAAACTTTTTTTTCTTGTGTGTGTATTCTTAAATAATGGTTATTACATAAAGTTGCACCAACATAATTTAATGTGAAGTGCTGTAGTTGATAGCTATTTTGGCCGTATTCTTATCTCTTTGTCACTCTCTGGCATACTTTCAAATATAAGCTTAGTTTAGTAGCTTTAGGAATTACTTCGCTTAGCCGGATAAAATGTAGCCTGTAGCCTTCCTAGATTAATGGAATATTTCACACTGAAAAAACTTTTCGAATCAACCCACTGATTCCTGAGATTAGCGCCGTCAATTAACCAAACTCTTAATTTTTATTACATCAGTATAGTTTACAAGCTGCATGATTATTAAGTGACAATACAATAATAAGTCCTTACCAATGATCAAAGCGTTCAAATGACGGTTCTAGAATTGCCATTACACGTGACCGGTCGACTACTCACGTTCAATAGAGCGGTGTGTTTGTTGTTCCTACTCTGCTGACATACCAGCTACTAGCACGGCTACTGGCATCGTCCAAACGCCCACTACAACCAAAACATTAACTAAATCAAAAATAACAATCGTTCTGTAGGCGGAATAGCATTGCAATTGATCGGCCCACGCTTTAATTTGAATTTGGAATACTTCAGTATTGTTTTTAATAGACTTCCTAGTAAGGAAGTTCTCAGAATCAAGGTTTGTATTTATTTTTAAAAGAATTGTTAAGATATTGTGTAATTCATCATCAATCATCATCATCATTAACCTTTATTTTCCCCCTGGATTGCATGAGATTGTTTCTTCCCACGTAGGTAATAATTGTTAAGTAATGTTTTATATTGATGATCAACATAAACCAATTTAAAATACGAATAGGTATTCTATAGTCTGGAACTATTTACTAGCTAATTTCCGTGGCTTTGCTCAGGCTTAAGAAAAGTTACTTTTTATTGGTTTTGCGGTTATCCTGGCTATTTTAATAGCTAGAGTAGATAAATAATAACCATGGTCGGTTTGGATATATTTTTTTGCAATTCAAAACTTTATCTCAAAACCCCAGGTCATCAAGTCAAAAAGAAAATCCTTTTAGTCTGAAATGATTTTAAACCTCGGCAGCTCAAACGATGTAACTGCTAGATAAGTTATAAGCAGAGGAATACAATACTAAGAGTTTCGTCTGGTGCAACTGGCATTTGACTGCGTTGATTGCTTTGAAGCGGATCTCACACTAACATGCGCTTTGCTCGGTCCGACAGTCTAGGTTAATTTATCAATAATATGTATGTATACGTATTAATTACTTTATTTTTAAACTAACTTCAGCCCGCGGCTTCGCCAGCGTAGAGTTCGGTTATATCGCGTTTCCAAGAAAATTCATGGAAAGTCCGGGATAAAAACTATCCTATGTTCTTTCTCAATGTCAAATCCATCTCTGTACCAAATTATATTAATATCAGTTCAGTGGTTTAGACGTGAAAGCGTAACAGACAGACGGACAGAGTTAATTTCGCATTTATAATATTAGTAGGGATAATTTACACAAATAAAATAATCCTACGAATTGCAATATATTCGAAAGCATATATCGCGTTTACCAAAACAGCTGAACCGATTTAAATGTTTGTTTTGGACGCTTTTCGTTCCATTTGGAAATGGTGCATGTAAAATCATGAACAATATAAAACCTTACGTTAAATAACAAACCATATTTTTTACATTGTCGTATCAATAAAATTGATTCTGTTAACTATTATTCACATGGCAATGGCATATTTTACTATTTGGGAACCCGCAAATTGTAGCCAAAAAAAAAAATCTTTTTCATTATGTCGGCTCAAACCGTGGTACGTGGCAGTATGTGATCGGGCGCCGTTCCACCATGAATTTTCACTTATCCTGTGCATTTGATTGTAAAAAGGCTAACTCAATCTACGCTATGCGCTGGAACGAGCTGGCGAAATGTTGATTGGTTCTCAATCGATCTGCACCCGGTTTAGGAGCCTAGCTTTATACACAGATGTGTTTTGGATGAAATAAATGCTAGAACCGAAATTGTTTGGCGCACTTTTGAGGTTTTAAGCGAATTTAAAATCTTTAATTAGAAATATTATGAAGAGTTTGTTAAGCGTTAAGCTCAACTTCTGTTCGACCGATTTGAAAAGCATTTCAGTGTTATTATAACGTTTATTTTATGTTGGTGCATAAAAAATACCCACCCGGCGAGAGTGAAACCGCTGGCGATGGCTAGTGGTAGATGAATAAGAGATACATATGTATTTCCTTTGCACGTGTAAAGATCTTTCCAAGAACTGTGAAAGAATATTAAAAATGCCTATAATTTTCGCCCAATTTTCACGATAATTCGCTCCAGAGATTTTTTAGTCGATTGATTTATTTGTATACAATTCCATCATAAATAACATATTTTCCACAGCTGAAATTATATTGATCTCTGATTGCCATTTTGATCGATTCGGGGAAAACAGTAGCAATAATATAACTTTATTTCCTGCCTTTAAACCTCAATTAGTCCATTCCAGGGATTGTGTACATTCCTACAGTATCATATTTCATAAAAAGTATGTGAAATCCAATAAAAATACTGGTTTTGAGGCATAACTGTTATCAAAGATACTTCGGGGAAAATCTAATAAGACCATTTTAAAAGGTAACTTCTTTTGTTAGTCTATACTGTCCCACTGCTGAGCAAAGGTCTCCCCATTTACTTTTCCAGTTTAGAGAGAATGTTATCTTAACATTTATTTTATTGCTTTCGTAAATAGTTTAAACCCAAGGAGTTCTCTTTAATTAAATATGATAAAAGCATTTTGTTGCAAATTAAACAATCTTATTATAACTTCTAGTCCCACTAAATCTATTGAAGTTAATGTTACCCCGTCACATTTGGCAAGCACACACGATACAGCTTAATAAAGAATGCAATACCAACTGCAGAAATGCATATTTTCTATCAATATAAATGGCACTGGCTTCCCGTTTGAGAGTATATAATGCATTTTAATATGCAATATATCAGAATATCCAGGCCGCGACGACCCAAGGAAATTGCCAGATAATTTCCTATATTGACAGTCTTATTATTTATTCGTATTGTAAAGCGGAACATTAATTATTTAAATGACTGATAGTGGCTTTTATTGGCTGTAGTTTTGTTGTTTTTATTGTTTTGTTATTGAGGTTAGGTTTCGGTCTGAATAAATGATTACCTAATTGAGCACCAGCCTGGTATTTTTCGTTGAATAATTTATTTAGTCACAGTTATTATTTTGGAAAGGGTATCTGATTTTGTTTTGTGACCTTTAATTAATAGCTTTTATAGTTAGATTTGGAGTAAGTACTTAAATGCAAATCCGTATCTCGTTGTCGCTAAGGGCAAATGTTAGATCATATTAATCACACCCATGAGATTTCAAACCTTCCTTATCCTATCTTCTTGACATTACATTATTTTATTTATATACTTGACACCATACATCATCTCTGAAGCAAATTAGTTCAATTTACTTCACCATCTTTCACATTAAATATGTATTTCAGCTTCATCATAATATAATTAACATAAATGAAAAAAAAAAATACCGCCTCAAATACACGACTCCCGGAGGCCCAAAAAGCTAATAATTCAAAAAACCAACTCCAATTTTTGTCGCGAAATCCGTAATAAAATCAAGTATCTTATAAGCCTCGTACGTCGAGATTAGGCGTCCGTATTTGGCCTGAGAATTAAAGCACAATATGTATATTTTTGGCGTCAGAAGAAACGGTGTAAGCCTACGTTATTTGACTTTGCACTTAACTTGCGGCGATTTGAACAAAAAATCATACTTAGTGAAGGTTGAATTGAATGAAGTCGGTCAACTGTGCTGGGTTGTGTTGCTTTGTGTGAAGGTTTTGGTGGGGAATAAGGAAATGTAGTCACCAAAATACCTTTGGAAAAAGACGGAGGAAAGACCCTGAACGGTAACTATAAATGCATTACAATTTTGTATTTCTTTGCACTTTCGAAAATTAATCTGTCATTTGCAAGAAACTTAAAATGTATTCCTCATAGTCTTTGGAGTAAACAATACTTGATCAATTTATGTTAATGTCCACTTGTTATGACTTTAACGCACTTTACAATATGTCAGTAGCCTATGTTCTGCGGAATATTTAAACTAATTTAAACTTGAAATAATATCTTTATGAGACCGAAAAGTTCCCTTGCAATAATTATCCGAAGGTAGTAAAATTAATGTCCTAATTACAAACACATGAAAAAAGGTACACACCACAAAGAAAGAACAAATAAAAAAAACATCAGAAGCTAGCAAGAGTGAGACAGCTGATCATTATCCCAGCTTGCTTTAAGAACGTCGTGTGAGACAAAAAACCTAATTTGCATACAGTAGCGTGTCATTTGTATGCAGATGCACTGATGCAATTATGCAACGGACGATAATTCCCAACGCTGGGCTACTAGGATTGGATTTATGTCATTTAAAGGATAAGTGTCATTCGTTTAAAGGAACGTAGGTAAGTGTATTATATATGTAGTTATTTTGTTATTGATTCGATCGGATATGAATCTCTATCCTCAGCATATCTCTTACTTTTTTATAGATAGACGTATTAAAAGTAGCCTGAAAAACTGTATCTACTCGAAATAAACCCGAAGAGTTTTTTTGTACTTAGGTACTCATGAATTTCAAGTTCCACTTGCACTAGTTAAAAGAATGTGTTAAATACCCAATTTATTGAGGACGAATATGTAATATGATCACGCTACAGTAAAAAAAGTTTTGCAAAAACTTCAATAAGCTACTTTTATATAGCAAAAGAATGCGCATTAAGAGGCTAATTTCTAATCTAAAGCAAAAACCCCAAGGTATCCATACACACAGGTTCACAATCCTTGCCTTTGCTCTTTGTAAGCAAAACAGTGCATTCGACATTTTAATAGAAAAATGCAATCTAAAACACGAGCATTCTTTGTCATTGAACAAGCTGGTATTTGTAAGGTTAATAACTTACAATATTGTATGTATAAAGATCCTTAACATTTTCTAACCCATTTCTGTTTTAGTGTGGGTGTGTAAAGCAAGAAAAGCTGAAATTTTCGTGTATGTAATTTGATTAGTTTTTTCTTCTTTTTTACGAGAAAACAAAGGCCTTTAACATAATATAATCACAGTGATAAGATTTTTGGAAATGTGAAACGTAATTGACCTTTGACAACGAGTAACTCTATCTTGTTCTTTACAAAGATTGAGCAACAAATTCATCATATTTTTTTTTACAAAGGTTACCTAGTGACAAGAAGTGTTATTTACAATCATAATATACAACATACCCAATAGTACACAAGCACACTTACGTACATAAATGACACTCTCAAGTCCCATTTATTCTACACTTACATACATTTTAAAGAAGAAAAAAACTCAGTATTTTTAAAAGCAATTTAAAGTCTTTTTCGTAGCACGTATAAAGGATCGTGTCAGACAAAGCTATGCTACGCGACGCTAACACGCAACCTAATATTTATGATCGAGCCACTTTTCCTGTACAATGTTTAAAGCATGTTCTGCAACTTAATGGGGCTCTTTTTATTAATAAATTGTTCCTTTTTTTGTTGGAAGTGTTACGTGCCAAGTGTAGGAAACGTTTAGGGGTTTGAGAAGGCGTAATGGGTAAACAATAATTTTAATGATGATATAAAGATATCATCTTATAAGGGTTCTGTGAGTAGTGATAAGGTACCATGGTTTTGGAATATCCATGTGAACAAAACCCCTTATATTTTTAAAGAAATAAAAAAATTAAGGTTAATTTTATACTTACGTTTCCACTGTTTGTCTGTTTGAACGCTCGTGTCTCTGAAACTATTAAACACAAATATTTAATAATAGCCCAGTTCTTAAGAAATACCGCTGTAATATAAAATAAAAGTATGACCTACATAATCTAAGTGAAAAGAAAAAAGAGTTATGGGCGGGAAACTGCTCACAGCTAGGATTATAATAAAATTGTTTACTACGCTATATTGCGATAAAATTCTTGTCTTCCATAATTTTGTTTGACGTAATCCTTTGACTACCTACAGAGGAAACTTATTACATTTTTTCTATGTATTTGTAATAAGAATTTTTGAAGGATTTAATAAACAGTAACTGTCGGGAATATTTTAATTAAGGTCAGAGGCGATAGGCTGTATATCATTTTTAAAGGGAAGAGAGGAAAACTTAATAAATATGAGTTGTCAGTCAGTAAATGTTATAATTAGTTCTTCGGAAGCGTAAATCTACAAGACACCTTGTTAATTTTAACTGAAAAATTTCTCCTCATTACTACGTCAATTATATTTTTCTTGGAATACTGTTATTTATTTTTGTAAAAATTGTCTCAACAAACCCTTATAAAAGGAAATAACAGTGTCACTTTTCTTAGAAACGGCTTTACCTTTTACGGTATTTATTTTAACTGTCATTGCCTAGCAACGTACCTACATAAAGGCTTTTTGTTTCTCACACCTGACTGCGAGCAGCCGAAAATCGATCTCAGTGGCGTGCACTTGGAGAGGCCTATATCTCATATACCATATTAATAGCATCCAGACAGTTTATCGGCCATGGCGGCTGTTCGGCGGTTGCATGGCACAAGCATTTGAGATGACACAGGTACACTCTCTGTTCCCTCTCTCATAGCCCGATGATACGGCAATCCGACGCGACCGAAGTAGGTTGTTCCTTTGAAATGCAAGTAGGTAAAACTGCATGGAATAACTGGTAATTAATAAATTGAAGACCACGTTAGAGTAATGGTCGCCATACAGGCTTGCCGAACTGATGGTCCCGGGTTCGATTCCCGGTACGGTCTAGATTTGTGTTATGAGTATGCTTGTTGGCTGTAGTCTGGGTGTCATTATGTTTATAAGTATAAATTATATGTAGTTTATGAATTGTGTTAGCACCCTTAACACAAGCAAATAAGAAGCTTACCATGGGGCTAACCGACCGTGTATGAAGGTGTCGCGATATTTATTCATTTTTTATTATTTTAATAATTACTTTATCGTAATCCCAGGCTAAAATAAAATGACATAATGGTTTAGTGGTCACATTAGTTGGCTGAACTTTGGTTTGATGGTCCATTTAATGTTTAACGTTCCAGATAGCGTTTTGTTGATGGAATAAAATGTTGCCACAATGGACGGACGGACAAACACTTAATGTTATATAGTACAGGCTAATGGAAAATAAAACTCTTGATAGCCGAGAGAAACCATTCAGTGTTTCTGACATTGTGCCTAAATTTAAGCAGACCTTTCGGCATGTATTTTTAGAAATGGTTGATTTACAAAGAGTTGTGAAACTTTGTCTGAAATTAATATTGGATCTTGTAGTTATTATTTCCAAATTGACAATTAAGTTAGCAATTAATGTTCGGCTTTGCAATAACGGTAGCTATAGAATTTTAATTGTAAAGAGGTATTCTTTTGAGGATCCCTTCAGATACCAAATTCCTTATTACTGTTGCCAACCGGTCAGATAACATGCATAATGCACACACAGAGACATGTGTACGGAAGAATAGCCTTACCTTCACACAAAATATATATACGAGCCGTCATAGTTTCTACTAATACATTAATTGCGATTTTTTTATAGATATTTTATATATTCTTAGTGATGTATTTTTTTAAATAAAAAAATAATACTTGCATGTTAAAACATCATCCTTATAATATCTTCAATAATAAACTCTTTCTATCTGCCTAAAGCCTGAGAAAAGACATACATACATAGGCTACTTTTTACCTGATTACAGGCAATAGTTCTCCCGGTACGCGGGCAAAACCGCACATGTCGCGGGGAACATCTAGTGTCATATAAACGATACATCCTGTTTAAATAACTTGGTCCAAATACACCCACATCATTATACAACTATAACTCACAATCTCACTACATAATTTGACAGATCTTAGAACTTGTACAGCAGAATTCGGGAGCTAGTTTAAAAAGCTAGGGGTGGGCCACATCGTTTGTCCCGCCGCGGGATGGCTGCCCGGCTTCCAAACTATGTTCGTACTGCGGTTTCAGTTTCGTGGGAACATCATTTAGCATACTTGAGCGATCGTTGTGCGATTGTTGTTTTCATAGAGATTCTAAAGTCTTGCGTAAGTTCCACAATTTTTTTCTTGTTCAAGTTTTCTACAATAATGGCTAGGGTTATAGATACGGCCCAATAAGCAAAATAACAGAAATCTGCAGTCAGTTTGAAATTGACTTTTTGAAATGAATTTCCAGAGCAATTTAATGTCTGTATTTGCGGCAAAATGTCTCTCACTTTCCTGCTGTCTATCCCGCATGGTGGTTAGCTTCCTTAAGTTTTCTTCTCCACTTCAGCCCATTAATGAGATCACTCCTGGAGGTATAGTTTTGTGACAACGTGACTTACAAACAGCGACGGCTAGGCAACCAGTTGTATTTACACAATGAGCGCAGGAAGCTTGTCAAAAGGATTTCTGGATAACAAACAGCGCTCGACTAAACGGTTCCGTCGCAACACTTGCACCAACTTCACAACTATTTTATATGAACTACAAACTGCTACTGCTAAAACTAACTGCTTAGATATCTATAAAGTGTATTGGAAATCTACATATTCTAAAAGTTGTTATTGTCAAGTCTATTATTGTTATATGATAGACTAGCTTCCGCTCGCGGCTTCGCCCTCGTGATAAAAAGTAGCTTATGTGTTAATCCATGGTATCACTTTTACCAAATTTCAACCATACATTCTCACAAACTTTCACATTTATAATATTAGTAGGAAGTAGTTAGTAGGCTTAGTAGAACTAGTAGGATGGGTGTGCCAGTTAGTTACTCTTTCGTAGGAAAATCACTGAAGGAAGTTTAATAAAACTTATCACGCTCATGAATCATATTATTCGGGATCATAAAACTTATGAATATAAACTAACTTCTTTACAAAAATAAGAAAAAATATTAATTGCCCAAGATCCAAGCCATCATAAAAATCTAGCTATCTAATGTTCCTATCATGGATACTCCAGCACGCCCTGCAGCTTACTGCATAATAATATGCACCTAATCAAACGACCTGCCACAATATGCAGATACTGAATATTGAAAATGCAATATCAATTATTTGCCGAGTCTCCTATTGCTATACGGTTTTAGTGAAAGCGGGATTTTGTTGCAAAATTCATTATTATGTAAAGCACCAGTGTAAAATAGACATCCTAAACTAAAATATGTTTTTCAAAAATAGCTAACCTAATTTTATGTGTGTCAATTATACCAAAATCAATTCTTTTGCATTAAATATTATGAAACATTCAATGGTACTTGTACTTCAATTATGCATAATGGTCTATCAAGTGTTGCGTATGGAATAAAATTACAAGTAGTTTGGTTATACTTTCAGCTGCATCTGAACCTGCACCACATATCCTGGGTTCGATTCCCACACTAGACAGTCAACAATAACCGTTTAAAAAGTAGGTAACTTACCTCCCTGGTCAGTAAATAGCTTATCTAACACTGAAAAAAGTTTTCAAATCGGTTCAGTAGTTCCTTAAAGAACATGCTACCACAACCAAAATCTTTATCACAGACTTTTGGATAATTATGCAATTACTATAGTTTCTTAAGCATTAATAACCCGCTCTCAGTCTGACCAGTGCTCAAGTATCGTTTGACGATTCGCGTCGGCATAGTACAGTGGCGCACAGATGCACACTTCATCTTTTACAGAACAATTTTCGTATTCCCTTTGCGCGGTACGTGCAGTCGTGTTCGTACGGTACAGGTAGGCACACATGTGTTTTGTTTTCTTATTTTTATTTTACTTGTTTTTTTATTGATAATTTAAGTTAAATCGAAATGCAAACAAAAATATATAAAACTTTTTTTTTATTTTACTAAAAAGCTAATTGAATGAAAGCCTAAATATCTGTAAATATAATATGCAAATAATTTTATTTGTATTACTGTCAAAGTCACCGCTGTATTGACATAAAATTATGAATACACATTATTAAATACAAGTTAATTATCGAACAAACTTTTGGAGGTCGATAATAATATTTCATCTTTATTTTTCTTTAGCGATTCGCAGACGATAAAAGAAAGCAATAAAATTACATTGATACTTTATTACTGGATCTAAGACAAATAAAACTTATACGAATTTAAGTGGCGAAATATCTGAGAGTAGAGAAATTGCTTAATTGACCTATGTGTACTCGTAGGCGGGCACTCGAGACACTTATAAGTTTTATTACTGCGTCTAACACAAATAAGATTAGCGATAAAGATAAAAGAAATAAATGATGCCTTTCGAGAAGTGGAATAAAACAAGTCTTTATTTACGAACGCGCCATTAGTACCTACTTCTGATAAATTCACTACAAAAACATAGGTAAACTGTAGCAGGTGTTTATTTTGTATCTGACTGGTTTGCCTTTTGCAAGGACTCGAAAATTTTTATTTTCTGTAGAAATAAAATAATTCTCATCACAACTGAGCGCTTCAAAATTTAACTACGATTCAGTCAGAAATTAAAATTCAAAAAAAAAAATGAAAAACCGAAACAACTCACACAAGGTCTAGTATTTACCATTCATTATACCAAAACAAAAAAAAAATGTTATAAAAGTTTTGTGCTCACCATTACGCTCGGGGCTGAGTTGCCAAAGAACGCCAATCGTCCGCTTTGACTCGCTTTCCGTATTAAATTAACTTTTGTTCTGCAGTGTACCGCGGCACGATTCGAAGCCTGTATGTTCCTGTTTTCGTGTAATGCTACATGTTAATGCCTGTTCCTAGTTTTTCTGGTCCTTTTTTAGTGTTCAGAAGTTTGTAAAAATAATTGAAAACGTAGGAAACTGTGTAGGAAAGAGTGTTTGCTTGCTGCTAGCTTTCTGATTTTTGGAGCTAAAATCAACGTTGAATTCGTTTCTGTTTACAAAAGACCTGATTCTTTTGAGTTTAACGATATCTCACGTAGCGTGAATAGCACATTAAGGTGCAATTTTTCCATCTGCATCAGATAAGTAGCCTGAATAATTTGTCCATATAAAGATTTTTTTCCGAATACTCTCAGTCAAAATCAAATGTCTCAGTTCAAATGTTATTTGAAATATTATAAATTTGTATTATGCAGTTTTAGAGAAACGTTCGATTTAATAAGTTGGGTAAAATATCAAAAAAAAAACTATATTTTGAATTTCTCTCACCTCATCGTAACATATACTTTAAAGTTAGTGCACCTAATGGAATCCTTCAATAGGTTTTACCGTCACGACGCGCCAATAGTGTTCCACATAAAAACTACAGTCTTAACGAAAAGCACCAAGGATACAAGAAACTAAACACTAAAAAAAGGGACATAAAAATGACTACCCCCGACGAACGTTAACACACTTCGGCGTACGTAACAAAAAATGTGCTACCCTATAAAAACGATACTTAAAAGGCCACCTATATTTCTCATAGAAAATTTACCAACGGCCTCGGATATAAAGAAACCACTTTATTGGTACACGCAGTAGTTAATTTTCCTGTGAATTTAGATGCCCTATAAAAGCGTCGAATGTTACCTATTTTTATTATTTTATCGATTTTCTTTCTGGGTTTTTTGTGAGACTAGGAAAAGGGACGAGGTTGTTTCGAATATTCATAGTGACCATAAATAATTTTATTCTTTACGTGCAAATTGGGATATTTAGTGTGTGAATTTTTTCAACACTTTATTGAAGGTAAAGTTAATTAAACAGTACCCTAGGGTCACTATTACGTAGGTGCCCTATATTAAAGGTTTTATATGCTTAAGGGATTTCTCCTAAAACAATTTGATTGCCTCTCTGATCCAGTTAAAGGACGTTTTTAGGATCCTGGTAACAACTTCCTGGATTATATAACTGTTTTTCATTTTAGTTCGAACTTTGAGTGTTCCGTTCAGTCTAACCGGAAGGAGCTGCGGATCAGAGTTTAGCATTGTAGCAGCCTTACCTTACCCAATGATTTAAAAATACTGCCAAATAATGTGAAGATGACAATTGGGACACACATTTCCACGCTTCGAAATACAGAGAAAAAGTTCCTACGCAATATTCATATTAATGCATAATAAATAATCAAAAACATGAAAAAATAGAGACTTAAATATAGTAACTGAAATATTCGCCTTATTGTCTGAAATATTTTATCCGCCATAACATTGTCCTTTGTAACGTCATTTCCCATGAAGTCCCATAACGTTGTTATAGCAAGGTTTATAAAAGCGATTGTCTTAGTGTGCGCCGATGTATATCCAATCGGAGGCCGCGCCGATACTTGCTTATTTATTCTATGAGTGGGCCGGAAGGGCACTCGACCGGATGTGGCTGTTGGAAGGAAAGGGGGCTAAGTTGTAGAATGTAGCGGGGGTTGGTTTTATTTTTATTTAACAGTGCAGGAAACGGGCATTATTTTGTAAAATGTATATAGATGCATGTTAAGGATACATATGCCTGTATGTTTGCGACTACTTTACACTATATACACTACACTACTGGATAAATTTTCATGAAACTGGATGAAAAACAACTTATTATAGAAGAATAATAGGCTGCTTTTTATCCATATGCGGGAAGCAGCTCCCTGGGACCGCAGATGGAACCGCGAGAAACATCCAAGTTTATGTAGGTACCTATTTAATTTACTATTTGAAAGAGAACAGAAAGCTTTTTCCACGTTCTTTCTTCAAATTACTCCATTTCTTATAACTTGTACCACGTAACGTGCTGGAAACATATTTAGGGCGTGCTTCCTGTCTCAGAAATATTGCTCCAGTACGCACAGCGCCTATTGCTGAGCCTAAACTCGCCTAGAACTACCTAGTGTGTACACATGCCTAAAACTATCCCATACGTAGACGAGAGAGCAACATTTTAGAAGAACGCCATTAATATTTTAATGATAACAAAGTATTAGTAGTATAGTTAAATACAACTTTAGATAATGTCTTAAATAAGAATTATTGACACGAATTCTAAGTAGGTATCGTATTAATCGTAAAGGAGAAAATCGCACCGAAACAATTAATTCCTATTGTCCACGGCCAACCCTTAAATTAACAACAATCGACCTTTCCCTCAAAAATAAGTTACAAAAACTAGCTTCTAAGCACTCACATATAAAAACACATACGTAGGTGACGTGTTAAGTGCCGTTCCCAAGTTTGAACTTAGTCGTAACTTTAGGGAGGGGATTTTTTATTCTATTACCAAATTCCTTAATCGGTTCGTGGGAGGCCAGAAACTTTGGTTCCTCCCTTGAGGGCCAATCATCCCCAGTTAGAACAGTTATCGTTTTCTGCGGCTCTTCTAAATGCCATTATTACTTGGGCTTTTACGCTTAGAATTATTCTTTTGGACAAAAAGTTTCGAGTCAACAGACGGATTACGGGGACATTTTCTCGAATTATTTCGTTCAAAATTGTTGGATTTTCTGCACATTTTGTTTTTAATGCGATTTTGTTGGTTGGACATTTGTGTTTAGCTAGGTATTTTATTTGCTGATGATACTTGCTTTTTTGAGGCAAAATAGTTTTGCATATAAAACTGTTTTTTGACTATTGTTGAGAAAATGATGGATTGCATTATTTTATTACCTTTAAGTTAAGTTGTCGTAAATGTACTATTTTGACGTCTAGTGCAGCAAGTATTAATCTAGTAAATACGAGGTGTACTTAGTAAAGGATTGAATTAAAGGAGTTGGTTCTAGAAACTGTCAGAAACTCTAATTGGTGGCTAAACTTTACGTAACTTTGTATTTCGTAGAAATCAGTGATAATCAGAAAATGGTTAAAGGCAAATATAATAGAATAGGTCGTTTAATCTGATTTTGATACAAGTAATTACATTAAAGAAAAGAGATATTACTAGATAAAATCGTGTCTTAAAGTTGAATTTTCTTTTCAAGATCAATTAGACTAGTGCCATATAATATAGACATTGAAAGATATAGTAATTAGCGATGTACCATTAACAAATAACAAAGATTTTTAAATCACGACGTGAATATTATCGATCTCACATTTCATGATATTTTTTTCACAATTTTCACGAATGCAAAAATAAAATCATATTTTCATACCATACATACACCTACAAACATACTAAAAACACAAAACAATATGTTGTATGGCTTACAAACGAGGCAAATATCCGAAAATAATGAACCGCTCCAATATCGTTCGGAAACGTTACAGTTTTCAGCTGTTTAAAGTATCATTTAACTGCGCTTACTGCAACATTCAATGCTTGTCGAGACGGAATTGTGTCAGATATAAATTATTTAATGATGACATGAAAATTAATTCATGAAGATAGGCTAAAGATTTTTAATCTTGGACAATTTTGTTCATGTTTCATACCGTGTATTGTCCAGATGCTAGACATCATGTACCTCTTACCGTTTCAATGTAATTAAGAACTTACAGCCTTACTTATAAAAATCAACAAATCACCTTCTAAGTATTGTTTTAACTGATTACTACTTAAAGTCTTAAGAAGTGATTAAATTATTTTGACCTATAAACGTTGCTTAAGCATGTCTTAAGTAATGAACAGATAATGACATAAAAACATACTAATTTCTCAACACTACCGGAATGTTGGTAGCTTAAAAAAATATTTGTCATCAAAACGTTGTTTAATGGCAACAATGGCATCCGTAAAATATAAAATTAAAAAGGTGAGCTGTCAATAAACCGGAAATGAAAAATCAGCTGGTACGAATCCAGCCATTTTGCTAATTAGCGGGTTAAACAAGGGTGTGAGGCTATTTAATTTGACAGCTCATTTAAGACATTGCTAAGAAAATGATTTAGTTAAGCCACGTTTATTTGTAATATTTTTTCTTAAACACCCCTTAAGTATAACTTATTATTTAATTCACGTTTATAAGTAAGACTGTTAGAGAATAAGTTATATTGTACTGGTATACTGTATTTAAAAAGGAAAATAAATTCTATTCTATTCTATCATGTCTAGATCAAAGAGGAAATGATGATCTCGAAATTAAAAAAAAAAAGAACAAAAAACTTAAGTAAACGATTTTAAAAATTTAACTCTAAAATTATTATTAGGTATTTTTTTTATTATTTTATTCAGGAAACAAACAGTCACGAACACAAAACTTATATCTCTAAAATAGCATTTAAACGGACCTTAATACACTTTACAAAACTCCTAATTAAGAGAGCTTCGTGAATCAATACGTTTGCCTCTCAGAAGCAAGCTACTTACGTTCCCAACATACTCCGAGTTGGGAAACTCCTTCACTCGCTGCACTCCTGGTATAATTAGATCGCGATTCCACTACCACCACTACCCACTTTCGATCGCTGAGCTCTTTAACTTAATTAACAGCAAATAATAAGCACAACTATTTGTTGGACTGCTGCCTTTGATAAAGTTAATAATTATAATTTAGGGAATTTGGATTGGAAACCAATATTAATGAAAAAATAACCCCAAGAGTTTTACGTCGTTGGGCAAATCTGCTTTTTCCTGGAACACCTAGTGATAAGCAATTATCGGCCCCTGTTGAATTGTCAAGTATATTTTAAAATACTTAAACTATAAATAATACAACATTAAACACGTTTCACAATGCAGGTAATACAGTAAAAGGCTAAAGCACACAGTCAGCAGGAATTTAAAATTAGGCTTAATTCTGAGTGGTAGTAAGCTTATTTTTAAGCCGGCCGCCTGGCTTCGCAGATAATTTCACTCAAACTGCCTTAATAAAAGAACTAATTAATGTTTTATATTGTATTTTTGGCAGTTTATTTTAAGCTGTGAAATGGTCAGACGAGTTTAAAACAATTTTCAATTCTTTTCTGTAATGTTGTTATTTATTTTATTTAGTTTCTAAATTCTAAAGTTACATTGCGCATGCTGCTTTAAATTAAGAGATAGTGGATAAACTCTATTATTTATGAGTGCACTTTCAAAGTTTTGTAAAAAAATAACGATTCAGCAATTTCAAGCGATACAAAAAAGGGGCAGGGTTCATTTCAATTTCTAAATATTAGCAAGCAAACTGTGTTTGTTATAGAGCAGTAGAAGTAAACTGCGTACTGGACTGGCTATTTTATTGGTCTTTATATTCTTTAGCGAACAGGCCAACAATAGGAACACAACAAAGAGTAGAACAAAATAGATAGACGGTCTTACGACACAAAAGACTGCATTCATGAAACACGTTTTAGTGAATACTTTCATTTGAAAACGACGTGAATGTTACAATGAGAAAGTTGAACTGTAATTTATTACGAGTTTGTTGCACGAACATTAAATTACTATTTCTGTAAATATGACTTTGTTATCTAAGTTGAAAATGGAATTTTATAGTGTTGAATTATGGTCAGCTTTTCAGACGAGGTTGGGTTATAAATTAACCCAAAACAACGGATTAGTAAAAACCTAATTTATTTTTGTCAATTTGTTAATGTTTCCGAATTTACTGAAAAACCTGCAGATAACTTCATAATCGACTCAAAACACCAACCATACCAACCCCATAACCACTAACGAAGCATCTTCAAAATTTGTTTTTCATTCCAAAAACAAAATACATCCATTTTGATCCCTTTATCAGCATACGTGTTACTCCAGGCTGATCCTCAACCTGTCACATACGCCATCAATCTTATCGGTGAATATTTTCTTGATTCCTTACCCTCGAAAAAATATGCCACAGGAATTTATATTCGCTCGAGATACAGCGAAGTGATGTGGTATATTGGCAGCTCTGAAATACGGGGAGAATGTCGATGTTTTTGCCAATATTGCGTGTCTGTAGGCTTAGAAGTGGGTTTTTATTTCGAGTACTTATTGAGCGTGTAGTGTTGAATTTCGATATTTCAGTTGCAAAATTAAACTGGCTGTCACTCATACCTTTTTCAATAACTAGTTGTAAATTCATTGAACGGTTATATGTATAACAATTTTCAAGTTTCAATTTGTTAACAGCTAAACTGGCTCTTACAGCCTATACTTATAGATTATCCTTACATCCCTTAATCCCGCATCCCGCGAGGTACATCCCTAGCTGACATCACAATGTGTCGGATCGGCGCTGCGCGGTTGACAAGCGCTTAATCAAGATCCCGGAATTCCCGCGTTTTTCCAACATTAACTACGTCGGTAGTCCCAGACGAGCGTGCAATAATTACTTGCAGATTTAAACGTACAATGTATTGGTAGCTCTAGTGTTCAATCGAGTGTTTAATGAACTAGTCAATCTTGTTGATTGTAGTGTGGAAAACAAGCTTCAATTAGCATTCCAGAACTCCATCGAGGTTGATGTTAAGTTGCTGTTATATAAAGCTTATTTTTTGGTCGGTGATAGCTGTGGAGATTTGGATAAACTTGATAAACATACTAGTACCACCCGTAGGTACATAAAAGTATACTAGTACATACCTGGCATAGAGTATATTAAAAGAATATTTATACGTCGCATTGTAAATGACTCCTTAACTGGAAGCCAGTCTTTAGCAAACCAAAACAAAAGATTTCAATCGTTCTACAAGAACGTAATACGAGTCACAATATACGAGAACAGTCATACAAAAAGAAAGGAAAGGAAAGGAAAGCTAATTCCCTCGGTTATCATACGCGAACGAGCAAGTAATGGTATCGGAGACGTATACGAATTTGTGCGCGACCCTGCTGAGATACGCGCCGATTAGCTGGCGAGAATACTAATCCTTGTGTGTGGAAATATGTCGTGTGTTTTGAGCTAAATTGGGACGAATGTCTCCGAAGATTAGGTATGGATTGTTTTATAATGAGGGGTAGAAGGCTTGTCAGATGATTCGACTTCGTACTAAGCTGATTTTACTGAGACGTGTTAGAATCTCCCACTAGTTGCAGTTTGATTTGAGTATTGACTCATCAATATCGGGAGGCACCGTTAACTGTTGGATACTTCGTGTGAAGTTTTAATAAACGATAAATTGATCCCGAATTTAGTTTTGATGTTACATGTGAATGTATTTCATCAATCTTATACCTATTGTTTGCTTTAACATATCATGACAGATAACAAAGTAAAAAAATAATGAATAGAAGATCGTTTTCTGAAAACATTATTTGGTAGTGGTTTCAACATAGCAGCGGTAACAAAATACACCTAGGTTATAACATATAATATTCTAAGATCCAACCTCTTATTCTAAGAAGTTATCCAACACACGTCAAAAACATAATCCCTACTAAACTCCTTATAACCTCCACAATAGAACATTCTAGATCTATCCTAAGATACAATATAGCATCCAATCAGCGCGCAGATTGTAATCAGGCGTGAGCAAACACACAATTAGCGCTGGAAGTCATTACGCACTTAGCTCTGCATAGAATTACTAACGCTAATGGCTGCTGCATAAAGGAAGCTGCTGGTGTTATGAGATGACCTAGGGGGAGCCTTTATAGGGCAAAAGAGTTAGACGGTATGTGGGTTAAAGTGTGTTTATGGTCGTGGGTACATAGATGGTTTTCTAAGATTTAAATTAGACTTACGCATGAAGGATTCCGTACCATAAAGTGACGAAGTGGCAAGTTTCTGAACTTTCAATCACACTTAGACTACGAGACCCAATATTTTTAATTACATTAAAAAGTTTGCCACCTCAATCAAAGCTCCAACTAAATACTTCTTACAAACTTCCCAAAAGGCGGTTAGTAATATCACCCCCATCTCAACTAAACGATCTTAGGTTTCTGCCCCACTAGCGTCTAATTCTTTAATTAGCACTAAGTGAGAGCCCCGACTCCGCTCACAAAGACTCGAACGTTCATTACAGCGTCGAACAACAAAGTGAGAGGGCCAAACACGACGCGGTTTCAACAGTGCCGTTACTGCCAACTTAGTCCTATCTTTGCTAACTTAACCACCGTTATTTAAGTTTAAATTGTGTAGCTTAAGTATCAGGTTTTGTTGTACTATTTGAGTACCTGAAGCTTTGATGGCTACGATTCGTTCATAAGTTTCTAAGTTCATAAATTAAATGAGTTCTGTATTTGTTTGTTTCGTGAATTGAGATGAAAGATGCATTTTGTAACTGAGTAAATACTAAGTTTTGGCCGCAGCTTGGCATACTAATTTTGAGTTCACGTCGCTAAAACATTTGTCAAACAAATAACTTCTCACGACGTAATTTATGAAAGTACATTCCCCGCAATAATATGCATATAATAATTATTATAATATAGAATACAAAGCATATACATAATCTTCTTGGCAGTTGAGTAAATTGCAATAATCAGTCAAAGCCAATGTATTGCAAACATTAACTTATAGTATATTGAAGTCGCCTTGAGCAAGCATGATGATGTAACATTAAACAATAATCAACAGTTGTAGTGCCCATAATAGGTACTATAGAATATAGTTCTTTAATTTGGATACTATAACAAATTATTGCTAGGTTAAATTACAATTTATTTATGTTTAGTTGTCCTCATTACATTAAACAAATCCATTTATGTTTTAGTTTTCTACTTTTCTGTATAATTCACGTTTTCTACCAAAACTTGGTTTCTAGGTTTGTTTGGTTTATCAATTACGTTTCGCGGTTATTCAGGCGGAATGAGCGTTAATGATGTTTACCGGAGTATCGGCGTTAATTATAGTACCATTGAAACCTGGTTTGTTACGAACAATGGCCTTGCAGTGTATTCTAGGATTTGGAGAACTGAACTTAGTGGAAAATCTGAAATTGTGAACTATTTCATGTGCAGTGAGCAATATGAGTACAGTTCCTACCTACAGTGCAGTATTGTTTTTCTGATTTATTTACCAACTTTCCTAAAAGAAGTCTTCTTCATTTGATACATAAGATGAAAATTTATTTTGAAACCAGTCTTACCCACTGCCTTAATAAAAAAAAACGTCATTAAACCTAATCTCAAATATAATACGATTCTATATTGCCCACGCAGACGAAGTTGCGGGCAACAGCTAGTCTCAAATATAATATGTATATTGCAGGTCAAGTTGCAGACTAACTTGAGTATGTGAAACTGAAAAAACTGAAAACAGTTTGAGCTTGTAATTAAGATGAAGCTGGAATATTCAAAATTAAAATTAATGAGTAAAAAGGATACGATACATCACTCGAGCTTAATATTTTTTGTATAATCTGCGGGTTTCCGAGCGCAATTTCGGTCCGCGTATTACAAAGACGTTTTTTTTTGTTCGCGGCTCATCCAACTCCCGATATAATAAGTTGGGGTAGCTATTTGAGCGATTTCAACGAATTGATCGGTTCAGTGACGCTAATATTCTTCTTGTAACAGCCAAGAAAATGCTTTACATTGCGTTTAATCTTTGAGGGACGAGATAATCTTGTCATTCACAAAATAGAAGTCACATCATAGCACGAAGTCCTACTATAATTTTATCCCGAACATGGAAGACAAGTTTAGTAGAACGACGTCAGAGATACCTAAAGATGCGGTATGATCATCCAGAAAGACATATCCAGCTAACGTAAAAATACAACAACGATTTTTTACAATAATAATATTATTTCAACCTTGATAGTTTTACAGCGCTTTCACACTAGTGGATTTCATCTCCTATGCGCGAGCGCGAGAGTTCATTGACGTTTCATCGTTTGTGTCGGTAGTTGTCAATTGTTTTTTCTATTACGTGCAGTAAGTCATGCAGCTTTCACTGTGACCACAACCTACCTCATGCTAAAGGGAATACACGTTAAAAACGCGGATTAATGAGCGGCGAGAGCGCATCCATTGGAACGCGACGACTGGCTCCGTATTGACTGATTGTGATTTATGTTCGCGCGCATCGCTCCCAGCGGACGCAGGATAGATACCGGGGTTTTATTCATGCTAGTAGTACCTGGGTAATTATTTTTATGGTCTGAAAATGTAGGTAGATTAATTAAAGAAAGTGGCTACCGGGTGTATGGACTGTACAATCTTAATATTATGTCAAGTCTTCCTTTCAAAATCTGTGTAAATATGCTTTAAGATTTCTTAAACAATAAGTAGCTTAAGACGGGATCCGTGGTATTAGAATTGATACTAATTGTTAAGAATTAATCAGAAAGTTATCGTGCTCTCGCTTTGGCGGCATATGGGGCTGACATAGTGTAGTCTCAATTTAATATATGACATGTCATCGACACGAAAGAAGAAGAAGATCAGTATGTTGAAGTTGTTACTAAACTTAACGACTTAATACTACTTAAATTAGGTCCTAAATCTCAACATTAGCTACGCCAGTATCCCCTTTGATTCATTGAGCCACTCTGTTTCAATTAGCCATGAGCCCTATCTGCGCAAGTGGCTAACATAAAACATTTTAAATTCCCGCTTCACGTTCACATTGGCGCAACTATGTCAGTAACTAGCTGAAGTATTGAGAATCTGTGAAAAATTGAACTCATTTTTCTCGCAAATTGTAACTGAAGTAAAGGAAATAAATGAGCTTCGAGCTTGTCGATACTTTGTTAGACGTACGTTAGTATTATAGTACCTATGTCGATAGTTTAAAACAATAGTGCAGTGATTTTTACAATAAAACGACCTGAATCAATTTTCGTTGGTCGTATGAAATTATATGGATCAGAGAAGTACTCAAACACAACGAAGGGCTTCGAGAAAACGTAGGTAGCGACCCACGCTTTGTTGATATCATCTTAGCGGGATAAATATAGACATTGTACTTCAGAATTAATATATTAAGTGATTGACCTATCAAACGAAATGTGGGATGGTTCTTGCAGTCAAACCTTGTGCTAAATCAGGACCAAACTCATTGCTGATTGATAAAAATACCTAGAAACGTTATAATTCTAATTTGCCATAGATGAATGTAGTCCTATGTCTAGAATCTAGCTTTTATGGTAATGAAAACATAAACTAGCTTTATTGTTCACACAATACGTAACACAAAATAGTTTGTCACAATGCAAACGTTATTCACACATTTCCACTTACCATTCACAGTTCCTTACTCCCATTAGCCCACGGTAACCACGTCATGTGGCACACGGAGACCTCAGGAGCCTTTTTGTATGGTCCGTGCCACGGAGTAAGGAAAGTTCAGCGGAGATGCAATGCAGTGGACATGACCAAACGATCAGCTATGAGTGACTTAACGAAGCGTTCGGGTTCTTTGGGACATCTGTCAACGATTTTTGGCAAAAAATGGTCGGTGCAAAGAAGGCGTATGAGTGCGAAAATAGTAACGTTTCTCGTCCCCCGTTCACCCGCATTTTGGCGCGCTACTTAAGGTATTTTCAGTTATGGCACCTCCGCTACTCATTTTGTTCTTCATGTTCGGTACCAAGAGCTGCTCAATGCGAGTACGTCAATATAATTTAGAGCGCCCGACGTCGAGCGATTGATGGCGTATCGAGCGACCGCGACTGATTGCTATCAAATTTTTGAGATATGAGAAGAAAATGGTTGGGGAAAATCGTTGAAGATTTATTTGGATAATTTTTCGGTGTTGAATGTAAATTATTTTTTAAGGTACTGTAGTTTTAGGTGATTTTCTGGGACATTCGCTTGTTGTGCTCTTGGTTACAATTATTCACACATTTCCATTTACAATTCACACTCCCTTGCTCCCATTAACCCGTCTAACAACGTCATGTGGCACGGAACCCTCAGGGGCCTTTTTGTATGGTTCCGTAGCAAGACCCGCTCAATGCGAGTACGTCAATATAATTTAGAGCGCCCGACGTCGAGCGATTGATGGTGTATCGAGCGACCGCGACTGATTGCTATCACATTTTTGAGATGAGTTAGGAAGTGAGTTGAGAAAATTGTCGAAGATTTATTTGGTTATTTTTTGGGTGCTGAATGTAAATTTTTAAATGCAATACTTTAGATTTAGATTGCCCTTATACACACTGTAGACCAAACAGTTGGGCGACAGTTGAACCGATATTCAGAAAAAAATATTAAAAAAAACCAGTCTTAAGTTTTCAGTCGTTTTGGTACCGGTTAAATACCTAGTCATACTAATTTATGAATCCAAACAAACTACCAGCAGACTAAGAGTTTGCAGTGTGCTAGGACTCTTAATAAATTAAGCTCTATTATGTTATGAAGACGACACTTTAGCATATTGTATTGCATAGATTTGATTTTAAAAATCCAATTCACCAGTAACCAGTATATTGCATAAAGTTGAAAAGACAAATAACTTAAATAAAAATATGGCAGCAAACAGCAATTCAGTGTGAATTGCGTCTGGTCGCTTTTCTGTCTGTTTCGTCTTATCTTATTCTTTATCCTCGGTAACATTTTACGACGTGCATAGAATAATATAACGAGCGTCCAACGTTTCTTATTTCTGATGTAACACTTTAAAATATATTTTTGAAGTACAAAATATCGTCAACGAAGTGTTTTATGTGCTGGCTGGTTTTACTTTTATTGTTAAAATGTTTAAAAAAATCTTATTTTAAATTAATTCACCATTAAGCTCGAGTATTGAAATGTTTATTCTGCTGATAGCCTTTTAAATAGAAAAAGTAATTTCAGAATAATCATACATATTTTCTCTTAAATGACCGTCCAAGTGACAACAATTGCATGACAATTGCAACTCCAAGTTACATAATAAGGCCTCAACCCGTTGGATTATCGAGTCTCACCACAGGCCCTAATACCTCTCTAACGTAGTTATTGGGCACGATGTAAGGGCGGCCACACACGCTTGATTGGAAACGCGACCCGCTTCTGTCGCGTAAATACGCGTCATCTAGTATCGTTAGGCAGCTCGTTACGTGTGTGGGACGCCTAAGCCTGATGGTAAGTGGTGTAAGTAAATATTGCTGTGTAAAAAGTATGGAGTGTTCCTTTATGGGAAAAATAAGTAGGATGTTGTGTGGAGACTGTATAGTCAAGAATATAGACTCAGCTACAGTAATCTATGAAGCTATAAGGACAATAGAATACGCTATTTTAAGTAAATCCTGTTAATAGATAGCAAATCAATGTCTATTTTTGTTTTTCACCTTTAAGTAAAATGGGGTTGAAAATTAATATAAATAACAAGGAAACCTTTAAAATAAAGACTTCTCGCGAAAATCATTAAAATAAAATGCCACGTGTTAATCCTTTCTTGGGAAATTCTAAGTGAACAGAAGGTAATCTTACGTCAAACCGTAAATAATAATAATCTCAAGGCGTTCTAAATCTACACGAGTTTCCGACTCGTTAAATGTCACTTCCTTCTTAAATAGTTAAGTAATTCACTTCGTAAAAATAACACCTTTTAAGATAAATTGAGGAAATTATGTTAACAATAGCAATCCTTTAAGTACCTTGTGACAAAATACAATTTTTCCCGTCAGTACAATAAATTGTGTCGAACAATAAAATAAGGTCAGATAGGCAGTCGCTCCTTGTAAAACACCGGTACTCAGCGGCATCCAGTCAAATTGGAAGCCGACCTCAACATACTTGGGAAAAGGCTCAGGTGATGATCGAATAAAACTTAAATTCAAATGAAACCAAAACTAATCGAAAAAAGCATTTTCTTAACAAAAAACACATTTTTATTGTCAATACACCTAAACCAAGGTTCAATTTTTTTGTACTTTTCTTCTTTATACAATAAAAAAAAAACATATTTACAACAATAATTTTATATACAATTACATAATACTCTTATAACCTTTACCAAGTCATAACATTTTAACCTATTTCAAACTCCTTACTGGCGCAACTTGACCCTAATATAATGTCCTCCTTCCACCTTCAGGTTGAAGGTATCCTTAGCCAGTACAGCCGGTATGGAAGTTTTCTCGCAGGGAGACAGCTCCATCTGCTGGATCAGCTGGTAGGCCATGACCTTGACTTCGCACAGAGCGAATCTTGATCCTGAAGACATTAAAATTGATGTTAGATGTTGCATGGAATGGTAAGGGAGAATGAGACTTCAAAAGCAAGTTTCAGAGTCCACACGCTTATGTGCTGAAATTTGTGGCAGATATTTCGCTTCCGTGAAAGAAAAGTCGGTTGCGAAACACACAACGTTAGTTCGTCAAAGTATTTTTACACATCTATGATAAGGTCACGGCTGTGGATAAGATCATCATTAAGAAATTTGGTCTCAAAGTGATAGGATGAACTAATTCTTCTTGAAATTCAGAAGTTTTTGTTATGAATAGGCTAAAGCTGATAACTTTTATATGCCACATTGACAATGAAAAGAGGACTTAGTTACCAGAATTTCCACATGATTTCGACTGTTATTACATGTTTTATTACAACAGTAAAAGGATTCAATATTAGCTTTAGATATTCATGTTCCATCAAATCTTAATAAAATAACGACAATCCAGATTCCAGCCTTTGTGTTATAACTTCAATCATGAAATACCACCCCAGCTATATCTAAATATGAAAGTGCTGTGTTTTGGGGCACTTCAATATTAAAACTAATAACTAGAATCGAATTTATTGTACGAAACCTTCAAAGGAGTATGTATAGAGAATATGCATATTTAAACGTGTCTCGAGATATCTTTGTGCCAATCTCTGTGTGTCTGAATCGGGAATGGTTCAATTCTTTCAAGGTAACTTCGGATTTGATATGAATATTTATGACTGGAATAGCTTCGACGTGCCAACCTTGGACGTTGTGCCGCAAAAATTCAAATTCTTTCGTCTACCTTTGCCTGGTGACCTATTGACGTTTTTTGAAGAAAACACGAATCATTTTCGCAGTTCTCATGTCATGTATGTTGGTAATCTATAAAATCTATACTAATATAAATCTGAGTGTACTTGTTAGATTGTGTGTCTCTGGGACTACTGGAGCAATTAGAAAAAATATTTCAGCGTTGAATAGGTATACATATTTATTGAAGAAGTCCATATATTCTTTCATCCTAGTACGCTGTGTAGTGCCCATAGGGCGAGAGTGAAACCACGGGTGAACGCTAGTGTTAAAATAAAATAACATATTTACCGATACAATTTCTTGGTCCAAGTCCAAAAGGCATATAACTGAATGGCTTGATTTTGTGCTTGTTCTCCTCCGAGAATCTCTCAGGGTCAAACTTGTAGGGGTCCGGGAAGTATTCAGGGTCGTGGTGGATCGACCACACCGGGATTACCAAAGCCTCACCTTTGCGGAGCTGAAGAAAGAGTTTTAATCCTTATTATAATATTATATTATTAATGAGAAAGTTGATAGTTTGTTACATTTTCTCGGTACAAAGTAGGTACACCTTTCAATAAATGGTGAAACCAACACCTAGCGACAATTATGAATTAAATAATTTCATTGAATAGTACCTACACAACAATATCAAAACAAACACTATCAAAACAAATGATGTAGGTACCTACTTCTTAAAAAAGATTATTTTATGAATGATTAATAACACTGATACTGTAATATTTCCGTTCCTTTAGTATCCAATTAATCTAGGACCGATAATTTTTATCAATGGAAAATAAAAAGTGGTGGAACTTAATATGTAACTCACGATGTAATCCTTTTCTGCTTTGTCATTGGGTTTTCCCAGGTTATAATCTTTTGAGCACTCTCTGTCCAAACCTACAGCCGGGGGCCATAATCTCAGCACCTCTGTAAAATAAACATCCAATTTTAGACATAAGAGTAATTTAACTGCGTGATTCGACCCTTAAATTTGTCGTCCGTCTTGTTCCCCTAGAACTATTGCTACGTAACTATCTATGATTTTGCTCACCATCAACAATAAAATCGTCATCAAAATATCCTCGAATCATCCTCTAAATACTCGTAAGAGATCTTCTTTCATTCTTACACATCTAACAGTCAGAACGTCATCTCACTATTAACAAAATAACATTGTTTATCGCCATATCGTCTTTCACACAATCCATCCATTGTTTCTTTCCTCGTCCTCTTTCTCTATACTTTAATTAACTACAGCCTAACAGTGTTCACCAAATGTTTATAGAGGTATATCTCACCTGAAATAACCATATCCAAGTAAGGCATGTTCTGTATGGAGTTGAAGTCAAACTTGCCGCCGTTCTTAGCATCATGTTCCCTAATCTCCTTCGCCAGTTTCTCCTGTACCTCAGGGTGTACTGCCAGCTCATAGATGAGGAATGCCATAGCTGATGATATGGTTTCGTAGCCAGCAACGAAGAACAGTACCGCTTGAGCTGTCAAGTCATCTTCTGTCCATTCTAGAAAGGTAGACGCGATGTTACTAAAATTATCGTCTTAAAGATATGTTTAATCAATGGCTTAGTAACTGATCTTCTTTCCAGCAACTTCTTTGGACTTGAAAAAACAATGAATTTAATTAGTGCAGTTTTGATAAGGTATTTTTAAATTATCCTTAGATATGCAAGTGTCTATGATGTGTGAGCTGGATAAATAATAAATAAGTATGGTGTTGATTACGAAGCCAATTTATAATCAGTAAAAAGTCCAGAGTCTACGCTTTTTAATCTTTCGTTATAAAGAACAGCATTTTATGGTTTAGGCCTGGAATCCATGCCTCTTCTGTAATATGTATAACTGTCTCGTTTCAATCAACTCTTATGGCATCTGAACCACACAAACCTTTTTTAACAGTTACTTTTCCAATGTCAGATTCTTCTACTGTTGCAAACCCAGTGTTGGCTTCAGCAGCTTTTTCTTCATGTGTTAGTTTTCCTGAAAGATTACCAAGTATATCACTTATTATATAATCTGCCTAGTTTTCATCGGTTCGGCTTTCAGACTAACAACACAACTTTCTATAGCTGAGTACTAATTATTCACACAGATCCATCCATTCTATTACTATCTGAGAAAATAAAAGGTACTGTTGTTAAGGAAATATTACGATAATAGCCATATAATAATCATTGATGATGTATGACATTGATGAAATTATTTTTTGTATTGTTGAAAAGCATAGCGTTGAATACATAATGGTATGTTTTCAGTTTTTACTTTATCTATCATTACGTTTGTAGAAAATGCCACATCCTGTTGTTCTTTGATAATCTGTTTAAAGATTAACATAGTCACCAACAATTTTTTTGGTAGTTTACCTTTTTTGGCTTCCATGAGGAGGTGTATCATGTCAGGTCTCAAAATATTGTTTTTTTGACGGTTCCTCATAGTACCAATAACTATGTTTTTGAAGAAATTCACTATGAGTTCCGAAAACATTTTCACGTTGAATTTCTGTAAACATTGAAAATAGGTATTTCTAAAGTTTGAATGCCATATTTGAATTGTAATAAGCCGTACATATTATCGAATGTTTATGGTAAATCAATCAAGATTGTAATTCAGAGATTACTTTAATGAGTCATTGCTAGTACTTAATACTTGAAAACAGCATTAACCCTCTTGTGGACCAATTACTCGAATTTTCTTTGTCATGATTACGCGACGAAATTCTTTTTTCCTTCTAATCTAATATTGTCGGTATGAATGGTTTTATTTGTTTATTTTCAATATTATAAATCATTTTAATTCCGAGATAAATTAAGTAGTACATTGCTTTGATTAGGTTGTTAGGCGGAGCACACACTTCCTCGCTCCATGAGTGACTCATCTTGTCAAGCGTGTTTACGCATTTGCCTACACTGGATACCCATTGCATTATCAGTACAAGTCCCTAGTTGAATTATTGGATGATCATCAGGAATAATAAATCAATTCACTCACCTTCATTATAGCAGGAAAGCAAGCATACCCAAAGATCACCAGCATCTTCTTGAAGTCAAAGTTAGCAGTTTCAGTACCGATAGAGTAGAACTCGTTTTCTCTATCATTGTGTGAGTCTACCTTCAGGCCGAAGGCACAGGAGGCTATCACATCATTGGCGTACCGAGTCATCAGGTCTTTGCATTCAATATCGGCATGCTTACCTGTAGATGATCATGATTAATGTTAACATTAGTAAGAAATCTTACTGCTATAAATTTGCTCATTTTAAAGGATCGGATATCTTAACACTATTAGCAGTAGCATGATCAATGGAGACAGTAAAGGTCTTAATACAAAAAAGTTAAATAGATGTTCATAGCTCGTTTAAGAAAATTTTGTATGGAGAATTTTATTAAACGCCTGTTTAACTTTTTTGTAGGAAGACCATTAGTGACTACAGTGGTCTTTGCTCTGTTTTTCACCTCATTTACATTAATTAATGTTTATGTACTTATCATACCTCCAGACTCCTTGATCTGCATTTTCAAGAAGTTGATCATCTGCTCGCTGACTTCCATCATAAAAGGCACCATCGCCTTCATCTTGGAGCTGGTAAACGCTGGACTCAGCGTGGAACGCATCTCCTTCCATTCATGCCCTTTGTATTACATGTCTTATTTTACTAGTGTGAACACAAACTGTATATTATCAATGTCTAATTTTTAACTGGTTTTCTGACCGGTTTCGATGAGTGTTTAACTGCCTTATTTCCATTTTTTTGGGATTGACAAATTATTTTCCCCTTTCCCTATCTATTAGCTAACATGTGAGGGTTTTGATCGTTTTCGACAATTACAAGTATCCATTATGGCATTACCGGCATTCTAGTCCCTGAAATATTTTTATAATCTACCTACTACATTTTGGTCTACAAGTTTCATAAATGTCCACACATACCTCTTAAGGAGAACAGGTTCCTGCCGAACAGAGGCTCAACGTCAGCATCAGCTAACATGCGGTGATCGATGAAGTGTTCGAAGTCTTTCACGGTGATGCTCTTCACCAGCTCCAAGTCTCGAATCATCACGATGTTCCTCAAGAACTCATAGCGGCCCACGAACCTAACAAACAACAATTCTGAATTATCTTGGAAGTTGCGTATTTCTTTTTCCTGCACAGTTTTACCCACACGGATCTCTGAAACTTATTGAGTCTGTTGCATCAATTAAAGCCCATGTTATCTTTATCTTAGCCTATCATGTTTTTAAGCATCCACTTATTGCGTAGCTCTTCATTCAACAGACATCAGATTATCTAATGTTGATATTACCACGCCAAAGATTTTAAGTATATTCACTATATTTTCTTTCACATTATCCTATGAATCTTATCTAATATTAGCACCTACCTCTCTCCAGGAAAAGCCTGGTACAAATTGTTGAAGTCCTCAGAAGCATGTGCCTTGCGCATCAGCACGGTGCTCAGGTTGCCCACCAGCGGGACTGGCTCGAAGTGCTTGACTCCGAAGCGGCTGAACCTGGAGTAGACTTGGCGCAGGTACAGCGTCAGAGCTGCGACGAGCACCACCAGCCATAGTAGGGCTATCATTGTCTGTAACGGTTGGAGTAGTTTAGTGCTGACCAGTGATTTTGGGTGCTATTTCTTTTGTTAAGTTGCGAATCAAAGCTATTGCGTGCTGTTTAGTATTTTATCGTGTCTATTTTAAAGTTGCTGTTGTTATGGTTGTCATTTGTTTATATAGATTTTATAGCTGGACCAATAAAGTTGATGATATACCTTAGTTGAAGTTAGTTGCAAATGTAAATTCAACCTAAAAAAATACGTTTGATACTCTAACTTAAAGGCTGCTAAGGTAGAAATGTATGTACGAATAAGCGTTATATGTAAAGATCACAACTTTTTGTATTTCTAAATAAATAAGCGGAATTTTTCATGACATTTCTCTTTCACAGACTTGAACCTATGAACTTAAACACACCAATAACAGTGTAACTAGTTTATTTGTTCGCGAGTTTCGGAGTCACGCGCCTATGACCCCGTGACGAACATTTAGTTAGAATCTTATGTTTGATATACACGGCTTTGTAGCAAAAGGAATGGACTATGATAGATAAATTTGAGTAAAAACAGGTAATTTCACTGATTTAGATAGCGCGTGTTATCATCGGTAGCAATTTTTAAAGGGATTTTAACGGTAAGATTGATCGCCAAAACAGAAGATTCGCTCAAAGCGAAGGTTCGTATTGGATCATTAATACCTTACTATGCTGCTACTCTTGTAAAAAAAAAAACCTTAAAGTTATGTTAAATCCGCTTTCAAGAGATTTTATGATTATCGTTTGACGTCAAACAAACAACTAAAATAACTAGACGCGTTTTGTTTTGTTTACAAGCAACCGGTTGTAACGACCTTGAGTTACGAATGTCAAACTCGCGTTAGATATCTATAGATAGAACATAGAATTAATTATACCGAATACACCGAAAGTACGCATGTACTGAATGTACCGAATTTTTTGTGCGGTTGATAGATATCAGTTTTCAGAGAAAATACCGTTATTTGTACTGACTGACAGCTACTGTCAGCTTCACCAAAAACTATCGGAGTGTTGTATTATTAACCGACTTCAAAAAAGGAGGAGTTTCTCAATTCAACCCTTTTTCTATAAGCCATTAACTGACTTGATTATCTGTATAACTGTATGAATTTATAGAAACAAAAAATTAGAAACTGAATCAAAAACTTTGGCAAAACTCAATCTCTTGTTCATTCATCATAAAGTTACCTCCAGCGTATCTTTTCCAGTAGTTTCGCAGAATCATCGTCAAAATACACATAATGACAAATACTGCACGTTCATTGAAGTATCAACCTTATCACTAATACATGACTAAATTATAATTAATAATTAATAAAAATAATAATATATTAATTTATAATTACATAAAAGAAATTTCTTTATCTTAATTACAACACAAAATTTAAAAACAAGACTCACGTCTGAATACACGATAGATACTGCCGGTGTCCAGTAAAGCTATGTAGAAACAAAATAAAGCCACTCATTGTACCGGTTTGACTATATACCTGTGCTATGATATCGCTTAGATAATCACGAAAAAAATTGCCGTGATAATGTCCATGTAGGTATAATTTTATCTAATCTATAATTTGGGGATTATTAAGAGGATGGAGTCTTAGTACAAACTGCTCCACTGTTCCATCGATCATTAAGCAACCCTTAGTGCAATTGATCTGGGAATGAGTGACCATAATGTCGGAAGGTACATTAAATTAGTGGGTTCCTACTGTCACTGAACGCCTTTGACCAAACCAAAAAGTCTGACAAACAATTTTACCAAGGGATATAATTGGGTTTCCCGGCTACCTGGATTGATGTCGTCAGGAAGGCTCTATGTAAAGCTGGTACTCAGCTACACACGGTTAGACTGGTAGCCAGAACGGACATAGTCAGGAAAAGCCAAGCAGATGAATTTGAATTATGGTTTTTGAACTTAAGATTTCACGGAGTTCCGTTCGAAATATTTTTCAAAATTAGTGCCACTCTTTGTTACCGTCTGACTGATCAAAGTCCCTTGTTGGGCAACTGAGCTAAAAGAATGCAAAATAATAAAATATAAGTCATCGTACATAATAGCATCTAATTGATTGTGTCAATTAGACGTGACCTTATCTGACATCAATATAACTGGAAGCAATTGCATTGTTAAGCACTGTGAGTTTGAACAGACTGTAGGACCACTAACATGCTTCTTTTGTTTTATGCTAGCCTGGTACCTTCTTAATATCCAAATCTCATAATATTATGTAAGCTATTAATTGGATTTCCCTTCTTGTTATTGTGGGCTTAGATAAAAAGATGTCAATTTGTCCTTTCTAGATATCAATTTGGAATCTCCAATGACGACAGAATTGTATCACATTGAAATATTTTTTCACATTTCCTTCAATCACCTTACTTTTATCTTAGGCTATTTTGCACTAAGTACTAAAGGGTTGTAGATAGCCACTGTTATTGTACAATTGTACTAATAATACCTAAACTATAAATTAGAGTCGTATATTTTAAAAACATACACGCGCGCAGGTTGTTCGTAGGGCATTATCAAAAACATAATATAAACAGGCTTTAGATTATTTATTTTTAATATTTGCAAGTCATCATTACTATTGCAGAAATACTGAACTAGCGTTTCGCCCCGGATATGCTCATGTAACTATTTTACATAAAACTTTAAAAAAAAAATCCGTTCGCTCAGTCAAACAGAAGCTTAGAAAACCATTTCCACTTTCGTTAACCATATTTTAATCTTTTTTGCATTCGCTATAAATCATAATAACATTTCCTTACTTCAAGATAAAAGAATGCATATTTTTTTTACTCACGTGTTGCTTCTCGACACCGCTTTATGAACTAGTATCACAGATTATTCAATAGTTACTACTAGTATGTTTACGTCTATACAGATACAGTTTCAATCGAAGGTTTAATATATCTTCAACCGCAGGACTAGATTAACCACGACGTATGGAAAGCGAGACAATTTTATATGCGCTATATAATATTACTATTCCTACAGTGCCATTTTTAATTTATTGAAATTACCAAACCACAAAACAATAAGTATTCATTTAAAAGTAAATGTAAAACATAATTTGTTGAGAAAAAAAATACTTATAAATAAAGATAATTAAAAACCTAAATGACCGATCCCTACACAGATCTAATGAAGGTCAAAGGCTGTATTTAAGATATAAGAATAAATAAATAAAAAAAATAGACAGACAAACATACAGAGTACATAGGTAATCTATTATGTTGTTATGAATGATTGAGATTACCTCATTTTACTTGTGAATGTGTTTGTGTTATCTTTAAAGTTCGCTTGATATCAATACGCAGTTAGCCCATTCAAAACACCTCTATGTTTATCTACCGTAGATTTCACAGACAGACACATGGATCTTAAGAAGGCTATGGGCAAACAGTAGTTTTAACATAATCGTACAAAGTAACTACGTAGGATCTCCATAAGGCATGAACCTTCTACACAAGTGTGCATAGTTATACGAATTAAGTTAAACCCTTTGATTATAACCTTTGATTATATATGTTACCGTAAGATTACAAACATCGTTAGATTACAATCTATCTCGAGAGATTGTAAACTGTCGAATTATTGTGAACCGTAACATCTGATTGCAATTTAACGCATTATTTTTCGCTATATTATAATCTATCGATGAGAAATTGACAAATTGTCAACTGTCCGAAAGCTGTCTCTGATTGGTCAGTCTTTTTGTAAGATCGACCAATCACGACCAGCCGTTCTGTTCCCATGGAGTTCCCGTAGAGTTAGGAATGAAATAGAGGTGTCAGTTAAATAAAATAAATGCTCTTCAAAAATTCTTCAAGTATTAAATTTATATAAAAATAACTCTTATAAAAATACAGTTAGGTATTTTGTCTTCAAATACAAACTAATATTTAAAAATAAAATAAAAGGGGTGCTAATTAAACAGGCTTCTTTTTAATATCATTATTCGCCCCCAAAAATGTATGTTGCCTTCTAAATTACTAAGTCAGCCACAATTAATAAAGCGTCGAGCATCTAAATAATACTATCTTAGCCACGAGTTATCTTCCACTCTAAATACAACTCAGCATGATGGTTATTTTTTGCATCTAAATTTGTAGCATGCATTCTAACAGTAAACTTCTTAAATACTATTAAATGACATCATAAAAATATTTATTTACCTTCTAATTTTTTAACTCGTACCTACTGAGTTTTTTGTTTAAAATATAACACATCCCATATTAATTGACCCAGCATGGAAGTAAGCATGCAACATGCAGCAAGCATAACTTCTGTCACGGCTCCGGCGCTGCGGGGCTCCGGCGGTCCCATGCGAGCTTATCGTCGCAGATGGTTTTCACGCTCACCACCGCAGCTTCGGCTTGCTGGCCGGCTCCGCCGGCCAGCCTCAGCCGCGGCGGCGAGCGCTGAAACTACCTGCGCCTCAGCTCGCAGGCCGCCTCGCCCCTCCGCGCCTACGCGGTTTTGAATTGCACTCTAGGGGTAGGGCAGACAAGACTACGTGGAGTCGGTTTTGCAGCGATTCGTTTTCGTCACTAACTTCAATTTTTAATACAATTTTTAATTGTGTGTAATTTGAGTCTTAAAAATTAAGTACAATTTTTGATTTTATAAAAAATTAAACCGTCACTTATTTTTGCACGTCAAAGAGCTGTGACACCGGGAGTTGCAAAGAACATTGTCTTTTTTGACGTTCTACCAATCAGCGCGCAAGATGCATTCCGTTCTACGCCAGTTGACAATTTGACCGCTCTACATCGCTCTCGATCTTACAAAAAGACTGACCAATCAGGGAGAGCTTTCGGACAGTTGACAATTTGACAATTTCTCATCGATAGATTATAATATAGCGAAAAATAATGCGTTAAATTGCAATCAGGTGTTACGGTTTACAATAATTCGACAGTTTACAATCTCTCGAGATAGATTGTAATCTAACGATGTTTGTAATCTTACGGTGACATATATATGTCTAGATGTAGCGTCGAGTGCCCGCATGCGTGGAAAAAAATGTCAATGTACTGTTCATCGACATTAGCTTTCCTGTCAATCAGAACAGATCGTGCCGCTTAACTGTCAAAACGTATTACGCGCGCTAACTAAAATACAAATAACAGAGGTAAAATGACGACATGTGCAATTAAAGTTTGCCGGAATTATAAAGGAAGGCTAAAAAGTGCCAATAACATCACCTATCATCGGTCAAGTGACCCAGAAAATAAATATTTGTTTTTTGTAATTATGTATACTAAATCACGCCATATTGTATCAGTGTTGCCAGTTGCTGTTTTTCATTTTCCCAACTTCACGTGTTTATGTTATGTATAAAGGATATTTTTTTAAGCATTGCGCAAAAAAATAATAGGTATAATTTCTATTTTTATAGCTCGGATAGACATTTTCTGATTCTCCGAAATATTATCTACTATTATTTAATTAGTGAATTATTGTCATCAACGTAACATCATTTTTTAATAGAGTAATCCTATTGTTAGGAGTCAGTGGATAGACTGCATTTAAAAAGCCGCGGAGATGCGATGTGGACACTAACAAAAAATACCGTAGTCTGTTCCGATCACTTCCGCAGCAAGGACATGAGTACTGTCGACAAGATAGGGCGCCGAAGACTGACAAAAGGAGCAGTGCCAAGCAAGGTTCAATTTTCTATAAAGTTATAATATTAAACCGAATAACACTATGTATACAAACTTATTTATTTAGTCTATTTTCTTTCAGTATTTATGGGAGAATCGTAGAAGCTGGTATCATTATTTACGTCAACGCGCAGTGCAAAATGACAACTACACGCACACATGCATAACAATTTTGTCTCTGCTTCTTTGTTGGGATTGTATGGTGACACTCCATCTAGACATATATATAATCAAAGGTTAAACCCCAATGTTTTACGTATTAAGTTTTTTTTTAAAAAACTTTATGAAATACCAAGTGCTCTAAAATATCTTCTTTTGTTTCTTATTCCATGCACAAACAGCAATAAATTAAATATCTGTACTAATATTATAAAGAGGAAAACTTTGTTTGTTTGGTTGTAATTAATAGGCTCAAAAACTACTGGACCGTTTTTAAAAATTCTTTCACCATTCGAAAGCTACATTATACACGAGTAACATAGGCTATATTTTATCCTGGTATGGGCAGTAGTTACCACGGGACGCGGGTAAAACCGCGGGAAAACGGCTAGTTATATATAAATCAACCGACAGTTTGAGCACGACATCGAGACAATAATATTATCATGAAAATTAATTTAAATAATTATTCATAGGTTTACATTCGAATTCGTCTAGACCGATTTTCATGGAAATTCATTATAATTTTGTTAATTAATATTTTGTGCGGGCGTTAATTGAAGTTATCTCAGGTTTAATCATGGAGCCAGAAGTTGACGTTTCGGTCATGTTTATTTAATGTTCCTGAGTTTATATTAATATTGTCCGGAATATTATCACCGTTTCGTACTCTTTTAATATCCCTATTTTAATGTCGATAAATGACAGACGTTTTTGTATTGTTTTCTAGTAGAATGTCAAAGTATAATATTCGTCATTTATAATGAGATTTTATCGATAATAAAGTCAAAACCAAAATTATCGTACATCAAAACACAAATAGATTATAAGCTCAAATTAAATCAATTGCAGAAATAAGTTACCAGTAAAATTACAAAGTGTTTTCCTACTAAACTCCACGAACAGGCAACTTTTCACAAAAAATAAACCAAAGAACCCACCTGCAAATAAACAAGCCTACACCTCAAACGAACTCATTCGTGCGAACTCCAACGTTCCTCATTACGTTCGAGTTTGCGTTCATTACCCGACGCATCATCCTCTGCGCGATCGGTTCAGGATTAAAAGATAGAAAAGGTGAAAAATTACGGGACGCACCGGCGGAGATTACTAGCTGGATTACCTCCGTGTCATTTATCAACTTCATCTCGGAGTTGTTGGAGTTAGGGCTCATTGTGGTACAAAGTAGGAGCTGTAGCGATATTGCTAATGGAAAATTCGATTTAGGTATATACCTAATATCGGAAATCATTTTACCTGTCTAGAGCCAGGTCATTGCTGAGGAGCTCAATATATGGAGTACTTTGGGTATCCAGTATTACTGTATTAGGTACTGTGTGTCCAGTATTACTGTTGTTCAGCATACCCAAGACATCAATATGTTAACCCCATGGGGCATCTGAGCAGTTTCCTTCCTTCCAATACTTCGATTCAGTTACAATATCGGTTAATCTCATCAGTCGATTAATCGGTAAATAAGGATTACTTAGGATATGAAAACAATCGCAAGCTGAATAACTAAGATGGTAGATGGTTAAGGCGAGGAAGTGGTCAACAATAATTCCATAACCGGCACGCGCATCTAAGGCGCCAAAAGGGGTCGGAGCGTCTGAGCGGGGCGAGGATAACAATACGCGCGCTAGCTTATAACTAAAAGTCGTAAGCGACAAAATGGTTTTGTAATTTTATTATTTAGAAATGATAATTTGATAAAAAATCCTACTACAATTTTAAAGAGTATGTATATACTCAACTACTAAAAAAGTTAAGAGGCTTAAATCGGTCCCGTTTGCCCATAATATGTGAATCTCTTTTTAAAAAGAGGTATGTTTGATATATTTTTCTCTGTTATAAAAGTTACCTAATCATGTTTCTACAACTAACAAAATAAGGTTTATATCATGAACTTTCAGGTAACCAAGTTGTATTTTGATCCGTTTTGTATTTACTGAGAAAAATTGACATCCTTGGCGCCAAAAATTCCAATTCGTCCTCTTAAGTATTGTTGCTTTCGACCATATTCCTACCCCAAAAAAATTATTGTATATAGAACAAATATAAATAAATGCTAACTACACATGAATTATGTAATTTTGTTAATTAGAAGTAAGATTACAAATAGATAAACAAAATAATTTAGCATACGAAATCGCTTATAACTTGCACCGTACACCAAAGCCGCCCTGTGACAGTGACGCTAGGGCGCGCAAACATCCCGATAACTAATACTTGGTCTGGAATATTTGGCACAAGAAAAACTATCTTCGCACATTTTTGTACACTGTTTGTTACTTAGAATTTTATTTATAGGAATAGAGAAAATAGTTTGAATACTGCGGCTAGGTGTAGAGGTGAAAGTAAAAAAAGTAAAAAGATCTCGGACACAATTTTTCTACCTACGTTGGGGTCGGCTTTCTATGTATGGACATAGCAAAGTTACCAGTGTTTTACTACCTATATGACCTCCCCAACCCAGTTACCTGGACAAACCGATATCCTTCAGTATGAATGGTTGTCAGACTTTTTGACTTTTGACTAGGTACTTGTAACGACGATATTCATGGTCTTTATTTACTTTCCACAATGTTTTGACTGCTTTCTCAATAGTTTACAGCTACGAATAAAACGATATATCAGAGCACAGTAATTAACTTTTAAATTGTTATGATTTTTAAAAGTAACATGGTTGGAGTATATAATTTAGCCCAGTTGATATAAGAAATTATTTCTTTATGATCTGAAGTTGCCTACTTAAAGAAAAATCGATGATCATGTTGCGTAAAATAAACAATATTTTTTTAGAATTCATTTTCTGATTTGTTTGACGTAAGCAGCTTTGTATATTTCATCGAACTTTCTCCAGGAATTTGTTAATAATACAAATGATTATTTTGTCAGAATTAATTTTCTTGGTATTGGTAATTTATATAAGACGTTGAAGTACTCGCTGAAAGCCTGTTGTTTAATTTGAAACTGCAAATATTTAGCTAGAAACGGAAATTGAAAAATCCAAAATGGTTATTCTTTCGTGCTAGAGCAATTAAGTTCGAATGAAAATGTAGCTTCTGCCTATAACATGCCCATTTACTACATATGTATGCCTCAGGGTTACATTCTCCTTTTAAGAAAACTTTATTGGTTATTTAAAAACACTTTTTCGCTCGGCTTTGGTAGAATCTGGGCCTAAAAGAAACTACATACATGTATTCTCATTAAAGAATAGTTCACGTTGAAGAACGGGACGTTCATTATTTTTTTCGAAGTACTAAGTACTATGCGTCAAAGTTACGGCAGTATAAACAGAATTTATATTTTTTTAATATAATAAAGTTAATATTTACTCTGTGTCAGACTTATGTCAATATGAAGAGGTTATCGATGAGTTCGTTAGTTTTAGTATATTTAAGTAAAAATCCTGTAACGACAGCAAAAAAACTCTGATTTCCTTTCATATCAGTGTTAATATAATAGCTATATATTATTAAACTAATTATGAAACAAATAACAATGCAGTATCAGTCATTGCCCTAATCGTGTTATCATAGATAAGTCCTTAACAATCTTGTAACTTCATAATAGGGTAGTGTCCAGGGTCGAAATAATGAAATAATATTTAGTCCGCTTTTTAGATAATCAAAAAATATTGGATACGTATTTTTTCTTTTTTTAATTCAACATAAAATGACAAAGATAATACACTTCAAAAATTAGGAGTGGGGGCCTTTTACGTCACAGTGTCCTGAAAATTGTAGCAACTTGTGACGTCACACTCAACTTTAACACGCTATATCTTAACAAGTTCTGATCCAATTTAAAAAAGAAAAAATACGTATCGCTTAATTTTGGACAATCTACAAGACGGACTAATTATTATTTTTTAGGAAACTAGCCTATTGTTAGGTCCTTAGGATTTCTTTAGAGCAGCTATAATAACAGAAATAAATAAAAATAATTATGACAAACCACTAATTAACTAAGTAATTATGTAATGTGTTAATAAAAAAAATGCTACAGCTTTTCCCTTGTTTAAACAAATAAGTAAAATCCTTATAATCAACTACGACTTTACTATACAATACACTTATAATAACACAATATTAGTTAACACACAGCGATCATTCATCACGCATAACATCCATGTAACAAATGAACCGCGTCGTGTTAGCGCAACATAACATTATTAGCACTAAATCGAGCTTGTTCTATCGCTTCCTACTACAACATCATTAATCAATAACATGATCATTTGTTATTGTGATTTTTGCGCGTATAGCTTGAAGTCTTTCAGTTTTCTTATACTCATGTAGCCTCACACACCGACTAAATCGTCAGACACCTTGCGCGATTAAAAAGAAATTTTGAAGAAAATCGTTAATTCAGTCAAAACCTTCCATCGGTCTGATACTAGATAAATACTGGATTAAAGTTGCGGCGTCGTTATATGCGCAAAGCCATTCATTTCCATACTGCTTTATTAGCCCGAACAAACTTTCGACCAATAAAAGTTTACAGTGTACTGATGTACTCATAATCTTGACAATATGTTTATTTGCTTGTTGTAGTCTCACAGTAAAATATGATGAAAATACTTAAAATCGACTGGTCTATAATTATAATTTTCCTTCTCAATAGCGTATAGCATACATATAGCATGGGTAGCTAGCATATGTGTCAAAAATATGGTGATAAAAATACTATGATAAAAAAAACTGTACTTTTTTGCGTACGCTACGACAGCTAGCGACATCTATCGGTAGCAATTAAAACTGACAGCAGGTAACGAGAAACTCGTCATAATCCGAGCACCTTGTTATTTCCATTTTTTTATATTTTCTATATTTTCCCTCGTAAAGCTGCTATCTTGATAGAATTGCAAAAAGTAAGGACTTGTTTTTAACTCCGCCTACGTAAAAAGCAAAACCAATTACTTCGGGTTATTTACAGAATCGGTGAATACTTTCCGAAGAGGGTGGTTTAATTTGGCAGTGATTTCTATAAATAAACTGTCGTCAGGTCCTTCCATTTACTAATTGAGGTCATGGATCGTTGGTTTAGTTAGAGAGACCAAAAAAAACTGCAACATATAGCAACCAATGACAATCAAACACTAATTTATATTCATACCTTTTTCTAAAGCAAACTGTCGTGTTCTTAATAACCCTTACACGTAATTTAATAAGCGCTTACTGCGCTGCCTCCAGAACAAACAAGCGCCAAAAGCGCTGTATTAACAGCGACGAATCACACCTTAGAACATTGAACCAACTGGATTCGCCAGTACAAATCTCTGTACGAAAAATCACAATATACTTGGTGCGTACATAATATGTACTTGTTCTTTGGTAGGAGGAGACACGGTAATAATGGTGTCTCTCGTTGGTGAAATGCTCTTAGTATCATACATACCTGACACTGCAAGGTTCGCATATTTATTTTGACACCCTCGTCTTGCGATGACGTGAATAAACGAAAAGACGTGTTCTCGGAAGGTATTTCAGATTATCAAATTAATGGGATTCTTAAAATAGGCTTTCGGAGAATTGTGCAATTTAGGTACTCGCTATACCTATTCCTATTTAATTCACATTCTTATTAACTATTCTTCTCAACATGAATGTTTTGATTTTTGACAGTCACGCTAAAATTAAACGGATTTTGATGAAACTTTACAGAGTAACATATGGGATAGTTTTGATCCGAATTTGGTAAGGTGCCTGATTCCATCAACACACTAAAGAAATCATGCTGAAACTTATTTAATGTTACTTACTATCCGTAAGAGAATATACAGAATTGAGGCTTGTTTCCTTTCCTTGATATAAAGCTAAAACAAGAACATGTTAAAAGCCAAAGTTCCTGTATAGTACGTCTAGAGAGTTTCACATAAGCCCATCAATATATAACATAAGCAGTTTTTGTTCCTCGCCTGAAAGCCTGACGTTTGACGGCACTAAGCGGTTTACATGTAAATTATTTCACATGCCGAGAGCAAGCTTGTTAACTATAACAAGATCGGTATTCTGTCTGTACGCCTTGTTTGCTTCTTATGACAGTTTTGAAGAAGAATCGAGACCGTGTTATATAAGCTTCCCGTGGTACCAACTTCTTTCTTCATCATCACCATCATCTGCCTGACCACCGCCTGGCTTCCAGTCTCACCGGATGTAGCTGAATACTAGCATAAACCCACGTATATTATTCTAATGTATAAGCTATGTTACTGCCAACTTTTATCAAAATCATTTCAGTATTTTTGTTTGAAAGAGGTAACAAACATCTTACTAAACGTCCAAACTTCAGTGGGATAATTACTGATTATTATTTCAAAGTTATTTTGATTATTTTAATTACGCAGATGTTTGTAAAATAATATTAAAAAAATTAAACATCTCTAGATAAATATTTAATAACACCGAATGTCTTAGGTCCCAGATTGATAATAAAAATAAAGATAGGTATTCAATGGGTGCTAAGAATATCTTGCCATTTGTAAAGAAAGATTTACTCACAGAAATAACTGTTGTTTTGTCTGTACTTTTCTCATCCAAATATAAATTGATTGTATCTTAATATAGCATCATCATATTGTGAGACACAGCGGGAGCAACAACGCAATCATTGCTAAGCTATAGGGTACACGTAAGACAATGGGTACTTCATTTAAGCTCTGTTGATACAAAATTATAACATACCACTTTTTTTTAACGACGCCAAAAGTCATCGAATGTCCCGCTGTGGGTTAGACGCGGTGAGGAAGTGTCAGACTCTTACTGACTAACCGTCGTGTTCGTCTTAGGTAGTGGTAACATACCACTAACTTCCATTCGCGATTTCACCTGCGTTGGCCGATCATCGGCCGACAGTTAGCCTGATTCAGTTAGTTTGTTAGTGAGTTTCCCGGTTTCCCTATGTAATGAGTGAGTTATTGTCCTTATGATATTAAGTAGCTATAATTAGGTAAATTCTTGATATAGTACCTACTTTCAATGCCTTGCTCTTCTATACTACTATAATAAAGAAGGAAACATTGTTTTTTTGTACCCTAAAATTGTTAAACCGATTTGAAAAATTATCACTGTTGGAAAGCAACATACAATCTTCCTTAGAAGGTGAAATAGGCTATATTTTATTTCAGTTCGAAAAGCATGACGAGGGACGTAGGTGAAAACCCGGGGTAACGGCTAGTTTAAAAATGAAATTGCATTTTGGACTTTAAATTAATTGTAAGAATAAATAGGTACCATTTTTTTCCGAGCAAAGAGGTCAAATAAATCCTGTTCATGATAATGTTTATCAAAATAGCATTATTATCTGTTCAAAATATAAAATATTGGAGGTAGGTATTAATTAATGATAACGGCTTGCAACACTACAGGCTAAATGACCTGGCAACAAATCGAAATAAATTGAATATCTCCGGTCTTCAATTGAATATTACAAGAATGACCAAATTCTGTAAAAATTACATCATTAAAAGACCCCACCACAATTTCAACTGGGTTTTGAACTAAGAACCATATATTTACATGATAAATGCACCAAAATTATGCATGGTTGTATTTTCATTACGTTTTCCATAAACGATTCATGCCGACTGTTTTGTATTTTGTATCTCACTCAAGACACATCAGGTACGTAATCTGAAAATGTACTAACATTGAACCGAAACTGTAAAGTAGATAATATTTTGATTTCAAGTAGATAAACAGTGTAGTTGATGACTTAACCTATTGATAAATTGAATGAAAGACAATACCGGTTGTTATTATAAACTATAGATAACTAATACAGATAGCTAGAATTAAATTGATTACCACACAGCTCTAGATTAGTTTAGCATTTATCTTTCAATAGTTAACATTATATGTCACGAAGATCGAAACAACAAATTAATGACTTGTTTGTCACTGTTTATCGCGTTCTGAATAGTAATTTAACTTACTCTATATAAAACGAGGTTAATACTTAAATCAATTAGTTCTCAAACAGCATCCCACAAACCGACACCATCCGACAAACCGACACCATGGCGCGAGACTTAACTGACAAAGTTGTTGTGATAACCGGTGGAGCAGAGGGCATCGGTTACGAAATTGCCGACAATTATCTTCAAAAAGGGGCTAAAATCACCATCCTTCTTGACATCAATGAAACTCTCGGTGCTGAAGCTGTGAAGAAACTTACAGCTAAACATGGAAACAACAGGGCAGCGTTCCTCAGATGCGATGTCACAGAAGACATGAAAACCGTTTCCAAGTGGATTTTTGACAGCTACAAAGTGGACATTCTCGTGAACAACGCTGGTATACTCAACGATCGTGCAGTCAAGAAAACTATCGACATCAACGTCACTGCAGTTGCTGAGTGGGGACTAACCTTCTGGGACCACATGAGGAAAGACAAAGGAGGAAATGGTGGTACCATCATCAACCTAGCTTCAATATACGGCTACAGAGTAGACCAGTTTCTGCCAGTATACCAAGCTTCGAAGTTCGCCGTTATGGGATTCACGAAGTCTTTGGGACATGTAGCCAACTTTGAAAGGACTGGTGTGCGAGTAATAGCCATATGTCCTGGTTTTACTGAAACTAAGTTGACCGATCAGCCTGCCACGTGGGAAATGGGCCAAGATAATGAGTTCGGCAAGTTTCTCAAAGCACAATTATGGCAGAAAGTGGAATCTGTGGGTAAAGCTGCCGTGGACATCTACCAGAAGGCCAACAGTGGAACCGCTTGGCTTATTGAAGGTGGAAAGCCCATAGTAGAAGTGGCTAAATAATGTGTCTAACATTTACTAACTTATACTTTGTTAAATAGGTGTCATAATTTATTAAAGTTCGTTTTGCTTACATGTGTTTTCTTTCAAATTATTATATCTCAATTATCTAAATATCGACCGTATATATCTATAGATAAAATATTAATTAATGGCTATCATAGAGATATTTCGGCATCTAGTTGTGATTGTTGCAATATATTTAAGTACTGTGAGTACAAAATACTATGTACGACAACAGTGTTATGTAAACTATTTTGTTTGTGCGTTAGATTCCAGACAGTGCAAGGACTACATAAACAAAAATGTTATTGTTATAAAATCAATAATTATTATCAGATTAGATAGCATCAGATGATTGAGAGTATATAAAGGTTATATGTAAATACCTGTTACCTCAGTTTAACATTATAGTCAGTGCACAGCACATCTAATATCATATTAACGTTAACTACGAAATGGAACGAGAACCAAAAGATAAAGTGATAGTTATTACCGGTGGTGCAAAAGGCATAGGGTATGAAATAGCGGACCAGTTTTTACAAAATGGAGCCAAAACTGTAATCCTTTTGGACATCACTGAAGCAGCCGGCGTTACAGCTGCCCAAACACTAAATGAAAAATATGGAAGAGATAAAGCATTTTTCATACAATGTGATATAACAAAGGATTCGGAAAAAGTGAGTAGTCATATTTTCCAAAAATACGAAGTTGATGTTTTAATAAATAATGCAGGAGTACTCGATGAGAGTGATCTCAGGAAGACGATAGAGATCAACTGCATAGCTTTGATGGAATGGAGCATGAAGTTCTTCGAGCACTGGAGAGTCGACCAGAGAGGTCGAGGTGGTACAATCTTCAATGTAGCTTCAATTTATGGATTCGAATATAATCCGTTTGCGGTCTACTACAAAACCTCAAAACATGCAGTGTTAGGCTTTACTAGGTCATTGGGTCATCCTTTTAACTACAATATAACTGGTGTGAGAGTTATTGCCATCTGTCCAGGATTCACAGAAACTGCATTGTTAGCTGGTAAATCTTGGGAAATTCATAAGGAAGAGTTTCAAAAACAAATGGAAGAGAAAATAACAATGCAGAAACCAAAGGTAGTTGCTAAGGCTGCTGTGGAGATCTTTAGTGTGGCTGACAGTGGAACTGCATGGGTAGCGGCAAATAATGAGCCTATAAAACTTGCACCAATGTGCTAGCTGCTTTAATCAAGAAAGCATTATCATACGTTTCTTAAGCCTGGTCTGAGCCACCATAATATACCAGCGCGTTATCTGTCTGCACAATAAGATAAGATCAGCTGAAAGATAATATATATCTAATGAGGAACGATTACGAATAAAATCGCTACATATTTGTTTGCTAGATTCCAAATTATATCCAAAACCTAGAAATAAAATAGTGTTTTGACATTTTCTAAAATCTAAATTAATAATTAAATTGATAACTGTTAACCATTCTGATCTCAAGAGGATGATCAGTCTAGAGAAGAATGGATTGGACGAAAGAGGAGGGGTGAATAATGTCTGAAGGTGAGCAGGGTAGTGCAGAAGAAAATTATTATAAGAAGCCAACATTTTTGCTATTTGGAGAACGTACATATTGGAAACGAGGAGTTAAGTAAGAAGGTAAAGAGGGAGAATCTTGAATAGAGAAAAGCGTAGTTAATGTCCTCATCACGCGTCGTTGTCTTATCGGCAGCCATTGTAGTTGCGATTGATACGCTGATAAGATGTTGTACACAAGAACATATATATTAGCCTATATACCCACTATTCTTCTTCAGTATCTTTGTTAAGCGCAGTGCCGCAGTATATAATACCCAAATTCATATTAAACTTTAACTGAAAATGGATCGAAACCCTAAAAACAAAGTGGTAGTGATAACTGGAGGTGCAGGGGGCATAGGGTATGAAATGGCGGACCAGTTTTTACAAAATGGTGCCAAAACTGTAATCCTTTTGGACATCACTGAAGCAGCCGGCGTTACAGCTGCCCAAACACTAAATAAAACATATGGAAAAGACAAAGCAGTTTTCATTAAATGTGATATAACAAAAGATTTGAAAAAAGTCAGCAGTGATATTTTCCAAAAATATGAAGTTGATGTTCTTATCAACAACGCGGGAATATTAGACGAGACTGATCTCAGGAAGACGATAGAGATCAACTGCATAGCTTTGATGGAATGGAGCATGAAGTTCTTCGAGCACTGGAGAGTCGACCAGGGAGGTCGAGGTGGCACAATCTTCAATGTAGCTTCAATTTATGGATTCGAGTACAATCCTTGGCTAGTCTACTATAAAACCTCGAAACAAGCTGTATTGGGCTTTACCAGATCGCTTGGGCATCCTTTTAACTACAACATAACTGGTGTGAGAGTCATTGCAATATGTCCTGGATTCACAAAAACTACAATATTGGGTGGAAAATCATGGGACATTCACGAAGCTGGTTTCAATAAAGTGATGGAAGATGTGGTAATGCAGGTACCAGAGGTAGTTGGCAAAGCCGCTGTGGAGATCTACGTTGTGGCTGACAGTGGAACTGTGTGGGTAGCGGCAAACAATGAGCCCATCAAACTTGCTCCAATGTGTTAAAAAGAACTCTTGATAAACTAACTCTTCGAATGTAAAATGTAAATTCATATGCCCTAATGATGTAGGGTGATCTATGGCAATTTTTTTTTATTAAATCCTTAAACTCTAATCGTTTAATCTTTTACTGACCATCTATGTACTTGCATAAATATTTAGAAAATGATAGCAACTCGACAATAACCCTTGACTTGTGACCATCCTTACTATCAAGATAATGGGGAACTACCTCAGTTTGTTTGTCACACTTTTACTAGTAATCCGTACTTATCTATAGTTCAAGTCTGAGAATTGATGTAATGCCATTTCCATGTGATTGATTCTTTTTGCATTAGTGTATTATATAAGGCAATTTATTAATCTAAGTACTAACTGCACAATAACTATAATTTGTTTAAACAGTAAGATAATTCTTATCTGCTGTATATAATGACAAGATTAAATAAATAGTGTCTGCTGCACCTCGGCTGATAACATTATTATCTTATTGGATATGCTTATTATGAAACTGTTGTAACGAACGACATGTAGACATTAGTTACTTGATACTGCTAGTTTTCTTAGACAGCCTAATCATACCAAACAAACAAAACATAGATACAAACTCACACGAATTTGGAGGTACCATAAACCATAGAAGCAACTTGCTTACTTGAAGAAAGGCAGCTCGTAAAGAGAGAAACCAAACCATTAACGAACGAATGCCACAAAAAATAACTAAGTACAACTAATTCTATCCGTCCAGCTAATTACTGTTTCATTTACGGTACTGAATAGTCTGCGGAAAGAAGTAAGAATTACATCTTATTATGCTCGTTGGTCCCAATTCCCGTATGTGTAAGTTGTTTCTAAGATCTAAGATCGTCCAAAAGATATTTCGAATTGTTCGCAAGATTCCAGATTATTTCCTAAACCTAGAAAAAAAGTAGTTTTTTTTTTGTCATTTTCGACAATCTAAATTGATAAATCTATTTCAAATGATAAATAAAAATTCAATTTCTTTTAGAAAAAGAACTGCATAATATAAAACAAAAACGCTAATAATACCTACTCTACAAAAATAAGAATTATCAGATAAGCTGTGATGTGCATATATATTAGTGAATATGACCACCATTTACTTCAGTATCTTAATAAGTGCAGTGCCGCAATATAAAATACCCAAATTCATATTGAACTATAGCTGAAAATGGATCGAAACCCTAAAAACAAAGTGGTAGTGATAACTGGAGGCGCAGGGGGCATAGGGTATGAAATGGCGGATCAGTTTTTACAAAATGGAGCCAAAACTGTAATCCTTTTGGACATAAATCAAGCAGCCGGCGTTACAGCTGCCCAAACACTAAATGAAAAATATGGAAAAGATAAAGCAGTTTTCATTCAATGTGATATAACAAAAGATTTGAAAAAAGTCAGCAGTGATATTTTCCAAATATATGAAGTTGATGTTCTAATCAACAACGCGGGAATATCAGATGAGAGTGATCTCAGGAAGACGATGGAAATCAACTGTATAGCTTTGATGGAATGGAGCATGAAGTTCTTCGAGCACTGGCGAGTCGACCAGGGAGGTCGAGGTGGCACAATCTTCAATGTATCTTCAATTTATGGATTCGAGTACAATCCTTGGCTAGTCTACTATAAAACTTCGAAACAAGCTGTATTGGGCTTTACGAGGTCATTGGGTCATCCTTTTAACTACAACATAACTGGTGTGAGAGTCATTGCCATCTGTCCTGGATTCACAAAAACTTCAATATTGGGTGGAAAATCATGGGACATTCACGAAGCTGGTTTCAATAAAGTGATGGAAGATGTGGTAATGCAGGTACCAGAGGTAGTTGGCAAAGCCGCTGTGGAGATCTACGTTGTGGCTGACAGTGGAACTGTGTGGGTAGCGGCAAACAATGAGCCCATCAAACTTGCACCAATGTGTTAAAAAGAACTCTTGATAAACTAACTCTTCCAATGTAAAATGTAAATTTATATGGCCTAATGATGTATATCTCTGATCTGGCAAAATATATATTTTTTTTATTAAATCACTAGCTGACCCCGCGAACTTCGTATCGTTTAAACCTTCCCTGGACCTCTACAAACATTTTAAAAGAAAAATAAGCCAAATCGGTCCAGCCATTCCGGAGTTTTAGTGAGACTAACGAACAGCAATTCATTTTTATATATAAGAAGATTAAACTCTAATCGTTTAACCTTTTACTGACCACCTATGTACTTGCATAAATATTTAGAAAATGATAGCAACTCGACAATATTATAACCCTTGACTTATGACCATCCTTACTATTAAGATAATGCGGAACTACCTCAGTTTGTCACACTTTTACTAGTAATCCGTACTTATCCATAGTTCTAAATATAAGTCTGAAAAGGGATATAATGCAATTTCATGTGGATTTGCTTTTTGCTTATTATGCTCGTAGGTCCCGACTCCCGTATGTGTAATTTGTTTCTAAGAACTAGGATCGTCCAAAAGATATATCGAATGAAATCGCAAAACAATTTGATTAGCCGCAAATTTCCTCAACCTGGGAATAAAATAGTTATTTTTTGTCATTTAGTAAAATATGAACTGATAAAATTATTTAAAATTATGTATAAAACTTCTTTTAGAAAAAGAACCGCAGAGTACAATACAAAAACGCTAATAATACCTACTCTACAAAAAATAAGAATTATCAGATAAGATGTGATATGCATATATATTAGCGAATATGACCACTATTTTTCTTCAGTATCTTAATAAGTGCAGTGCCGCAATATATAATACCCAAATTCATATTAAACTTTAACTGGAAATGGATCGAAACCCTAAAAACAAAGTGGTAGTGATAACTGGAGGCGCAGGGGGCATAGGGTATGAAATGGCGGACCAGTTTTTACAAAATGGAGCCAAAACTGTAATCCTTTTGGACATCAATGAAGCAGCCGGCGTTACAGCTGCCCAAACACTAAATGAAAAATATGGAAAAGATAAAGCAGTTTTCATTAAATGTGATATAACAAAAGATTTGGAAAAAGTCAGCAGTGATATTTTCAAAAAATATGAAGTTGATGTTTTAATCAACAACGCGGGCATATTAGATGAGAGTGATCTCAGGAAGACGATAGAAATCAACTGCATAGCTTTGATGGAATGGAGCATGAAGTTCTTCGAGCACTGGAGAGTCGACCAGGGAGGTCGAGGTGGTACAATCTTCAATGTATCTTCAATTTGTGTATTAGAGTACAATTCTTGGCTACCCTACTATAAAACTTCGAAACATGCTGTATTGGGCTTTACCAGATCGCTTGGGCATCCGTTTAACTACAACATAACTGGTGTGAGAGTCATTGCCGTCTGTCCGGGATTCACAAAAACTTCAATATTGGATGGCAAAATATGGGATATTCAAGAAGCTGGTTTCAAGAAACTGATGGCAGAAGCTGTGATGCAGGTACCAGAGGTAGTTGGCAAGGCCGCTGTGGAGATCTACGGTGTGGCTGACAGTGGAACTGTGTGGGTAGCGGCAAACAATGAGCCTATCAAACTTGCTTCAATGTGTTAAATAGACGTCTGGATAAACTCTTCGTGTGTAATACATTCATATGCTCTATTGATGTAATGGCGAAATAAAAAATATTGAATCTTCAAAAGCTGATCGTTTAACCTTTTACTGACCACCTACGTATTTGCATAAATATTTAGAAAATGATAGCAGCTCAACTTATAACCCTTGACTTATGACCATCCTTATATTAAGATAATGGGAAACTACCACAATTTGTTTGACAACTAAGACTAGTAATCCGCAGTTATCTATCTTTCAAATCTGGAAAGGAATATAATGCAGTTTTATATGGTTGTTTTTTTTGCAATTAAGTATATGTGAGGCAATTTATTTGTTTAAATGATAATTGCACTAGAAGTTTAATTTGCTTTTACAATGAGATAATTTTTATCTGCTCTTTATAATGCCAAGATTAAATAAATAGCGTTTGCTGCACCTCGGCTGATAACATTTAACATTATTATCTCATTGGATATACCTACTACGAAACTTTTGAAACGAAAGACATCAAAATTTTTTTGTAAATTTGTAAATTTGTAATTTTTTTGTTGACTAACTACTAATACCTTGGAGAGGCGGTGGACATACTTTGAATCTCACAGTCAGACAAATTATATATTGTCGAGCTGCAAGAAAAGCAGCTAGTAAAGACAGAAAGCAAACCATTAACCAACGAATGCCACAAAAAATAACTGAGTACTACTAATTAGTTAAACCTCAACATCCTTCAAGGCATTCTTCTAGAAATTTCCGAAGAACTGTTTGTAGTTTATGCGACGTGTAATGAGGGGCATTGTATGACGACAGGTGGAGGGGGGGAGCAGCTAAAAGCTTTGCAACATTAGTTCCTATCAACTGCACTACAGACTTAGCGGACCTTGAGACATACGACGGGAAAGTGGTTACAGCAAATGCAAGTACGCTGGATTTTTATATACCTCTAGATACATGAAAATAACAAAATATGCGTACATATTTCTTAGCAATCATTGGACTTAGAATAGAACTGGTTTGTAATCCTTTAGCCTTATGGTTTTCTGGTAAAAAATCACACCGTACAAGGATTGAACCAATATCTGTCAAAGTTGTAAGGACATTACTTCGTCTGAATGCTGTATGACTCAAACGGCAGCCATTTCAATCGATGCAGCTCATTATCATTTCATTTTACCCACTGAATAGTCTGTGAAGAAGTAGGAATTACATGTTATTATGCTCGTTGGTCCCGATTCCCGTATGTGTAGTAAGTCTCGCATCGTAAACCGGCTGTTCCCACAAAGTTGTTCCTACACTTTTATTATTCTATGTTTGTGTGCCGCGGGATTTCCTCCCTAATACTCAAGTAACGCGATTTTAAAACATCGCAGCCATTAAGATCTTCCAGAGTGGCTGCTTACAATATATGTATAAAAAATGTGTATGGGAAAAATATGGGACAATACTCTGTCTGTAATTAAAACTGTTGTGATAACAAAAGCTATATTGGTCTTGATAACAATGTTTGAGAACGTGTAATATCCTGCAATAAAACAATAAGTGGAGGTTATAATAGTGAGGGTTTTAATGACGAAAATTAAATACGATATTTAATTAACACAAGCAACCCTAAACGCAAAACACAAAGCAAAACAAAAAAACAATTACCCCCTACAATTAATAAAACAAATTGCAGAAGACAGAAACAATCTGAGCCGAAAGCTTTATTCAGCAAATAAACAATCAGCAAAACAAAGAATGGGGAATAAATAACATTGCTTTAATCAGTGGGGCGATATACAAAGTTTATCTCGCCAGTTTGGTGGGCAAGTTCTCGTCTCTAATGAGCCCCGTGATAGATGTTCATTGGAGTTGGCAACACGGCCGGCCACGATTAAGGACCCCTAACGTCTATAGACGACGCTTACGGCACAATGTGTTTCATTTGTTTATTGGGACCCTGGAGCCCTTGAGACTTAGGGAAGAGAGTGAACAGGATTTCCTATTTCGATGAAGTGGTCTTTTGTAACAATTTATCTATTTATTATACCCATCATTTGGTCGGCTCTGTTCGGAATATATTTTATATTCTTCCGTAAATTTCCTGATCCCAACAAGCAGCTTAAAGCCGCAATACGACTGCAGTTATCTGTCATAGTCATACTACACCACATATAAGCCAGTCTATAGGTTTCAATAAATTCTTTTCCCGAAGCGGCCGACGGCAGCCCGACAGCGGCACGAAATGAGTTGACACCAGCCGCGAATTTGTGTTCGCAGTCAGCCTACAACGTGAAATAAACGCTATGTAAATGCTGCAAGGGATAAGATATTGCTTTCTACACCAAATGTGAACGAACTTGTATTTTTCGAATGGTAGAAATCTTCACAGATTTTAGTTTCTGAAATACTGATTCTTACTTTTTAATTACCTGAAGACTGAGCTGTGAGAAACTAGGTAGATACTATACATTGATAGAAGCAATTTTTATTGCAATATGTTCTATTCAGATTCAGCTTTTCTGTCGAGGCTTGTCCTCTTAGATAAATTACCAAAGACTTGCTTGTCGTCTTTTCCCTGACGAGTGCAATCGCTAAGACCCTCAACTTGCGCCATCAACCACTAAACATCAACCCGGATGACGGGCGTCAGTCTGTCCGTGACGTCACCAACGTGATTAATAATCTGTCACAGCTCAGTAACATGCTGTAACACCCACATGCTAAGCCCGCGTAGCACAAAAAACGTCACTTTTCACCAGTACACCAACAAAAACTGGTCCTGCTCCCCTAGGCTATGGTCCACCAGTTAATGTATTCAGTAGACTTGCTCGAACCAGTGTTGAAAGCTCGAGTAATGTACAGGGAATCGTAAATTTCGTCGCGGATGTAAACTTATTCAGATATACTTTTCCCCGCGGATTTGTATGGGTTTAGACATTACCCTATTTTGGTTAAATTATGTTTGTAGTTTGAATGTTCTGAAATCGCCACATGGTAATGTAATTAATGCATCTCTCGGGTGTGATAGTTTTTGCTTTAGATTTAAATGATAATGGGGACTTTTTCTTTGAAACTCATTTGTAAGGTTGTCATCAGGAGGTCATTAGCGCAATGAAAACAAATGAATAATGTAAGCGAAACAAAGCAGCAACCGGATTAGCTGCAACCGTCGCCACTAATTTACATAATAAATTCGAAAATATAGCAGACTGCGGGCCGCCGGCGGAAGTTTGAAGTTAAACACCAGACCAAATAATGGCACAAAATGTTAAGGTATTTTTGTTGCATCTAATCGATAGATTTCGTTTTGCATCTCATTACTGAAGAGGTTAATGGCTAATGAACGCTCTCTCTGTATAATCCTCTTTTAAAGCTACATCCACACTTAACAGGCTATTGTTATGAATAGTTTCACTTTATAGGTACAGACAATGTTGAAACACAGGTTGTAGGATATTTCAACAAAAAAATAAAACAGTTTTTAAGTGATTCCCTCTGTTTCTCTCCTTTCAGATATATTCGGTGTAGGTACTCGCACGTAACTTATAGCTATGTACAAAAACGAAGGCGCTGTTTTTATTGGAATTCTAGTTGACTGTTTATTTATTTTAGATGAGTATATTGTATCCGTCACGGTTTACATGCAAAGAACACTTGCAAGTAGTGTGTCGTGCCTAAGGAGAAATTGAAGTAAGTACACTGATGGTTGAAACACTCCACAAGATTAATCTACAGAGCCCACAGTTCCATGGAAAATAACGAAAAAAAAACTTTTATTTTTCACCCAGTTCATCGAAAAGTAGAGAAGCTAGTGTGGCATGAAGTGATGTAATTGGTCGATATAATTCAGTTCGGTAATTAACCCCACTAATGAATATGGCGGCGGTCACCCGTAACGAACGGTGATGTATGCCCGCAAACATATGTCAGGGGGATTTAAAACAATCCGGCTGCCGAATAAGTATAGTGTTGTAGTTCATGTCGAATAACCATTATTTTAATCAAATAAACCGGCCAAGTGCGAGTCGGACTCGCGCACCGAGGGTTCCGTACAAATCCTGTATAGATAAAAAGTGAGTCTCGCGCAACTTTCCACATAGATAGGTTTTGACTGCCATTGTGGGATCGATAGCAAAGATCAGATATAGTTATGGGAACTCCTTTACAATTTATAACGTAACCTTGTGTTGGAGCTTATTTTATTTTAGGTGATGAGAATTCAGTACTAATGGGATCTTTTATTTTTGAGGGATTAATCACTTAACGAGCCATAGTTTCAGGTTTTTTTCGAAACTGCCGGACGACTTGTAACCGTCGAATTGTAACAACGACTGCTAGGATTCGGGGCTGCTGGCTTTATGTTTCTAGAGCCTTGACAAAAGTGTAATTCTGTCCCTTTCTTTGTTTTATAAAGTCGGCTTTATTTTATTTTGTAGCATTTTACAAACAAATCCAACTTCAAACATATAAAAAAGCAACAAGAAAACAAAAGCAAGAAAGAAATTAAAAAGATGTTAGGTGCATCGGTCTAAAAGTCGGTGTCTAGAGGATGCATCAATATTTATTTAACCACCGAGATCTAGACCGATGCATATAAACAGTTTTCTTGTTTTAGAAGTTATTTTTTTTTTTGTAAAAAGTTTTTATTTTTAACTTTTGTGAAAAGTTCTCGTCAATACGAATAATATAAGCCCAAACACGACGTTACTAAATCATACCGTTGAGGAGTTCTCTCGACTTTCTCACGTCTCCATCATCAAGAAAGCTCTAAACCTTCACTGTTTGATAGTATCACCAGACATACATCTGAGAATCAAGTTTTAATCCTATGCATGCCTACAATTTCTGATAGTTGCCCTCGATTTCTCAGGATTTCCATCATCACATCCTGACCTGATGACAATGGAAATAAACGGCGAGTATACTCTTTTACTACAAAGAAATGATTTCTCAAATCCGTCAAACTTGGTCGTTTAAATTCCCCATTGAAATGAGGAAAATATTTGATTTGATTTGATAATATTTTAATATTTTATGTAACTTCAAAGGACAATGGGCACTTTGTATGGGATTTGGTACCCGCTCCAACAGTAACGTATGATATATCATTAGAAAGGTATTTACGTGAAGAATAATAAAAACTATGGGGCTTGCCTCAATTAGCTGTCCGATCCGAGTAATGATAAAAATTGAATCGACATAGCAACAAGTATGTCATCCATATATGCAAATTCATTAAGAGGCATATGTTGTCAGTGTAACAATTTTAAACTCAGTTAATAGACATCTTACATTGTTTGAGATACACTCTGTTATAATCTAAAGGTTGTAATAGTCTATGGAGTCATACTACGGAAACACAATCGTCATCTGATTTGACAAAAGTTCAAAACATTTCTATTCATCTTTTTTTAAGAAGAAATTCATCATTATCTCAGTACCTCTTGAGGAGCAAGATTGAGTCGTAGTATGTACTATGTAAACATCGTCTCCTGACTTTTCAACTATTTGATTGTAGATACTGAAAGACTTTCATCAAATACATAAGCTAGTTCTGCGTGAACTGCAAAGGTTTGCTAGGTCTTTTTTTTAAAGCAGTCAGCAGGCAAGCATTCTAAGAAGGCCAAATTCCTGTTTTTTTGTTACTATACCAGTTTTTATTCAATACAGTTGGATTTAAGAACTACATCTACGTTGATGACTTTTGAACATTACACAGTCTATTAGTCGATGTCACGCGAAATGGACAAGGATTTGGGACTAGTCGTCATAGTAAACATTTTTTGCCTTGCCAAGACCTACGTAATGGTACTAGAATCAACACTGTTGGACAGGGTACCAAAACGCCCATCGTCCTTTATCATTTTCGCAATTTTTCCTTTATCTGTACTATATAACGTTGCTTCTTGCCGAATTTCAAGATTCTGAGTTCACGGGAAGTACCTTGTAGGTTTTGATTCCCTAGCGTGTGACGGAAATTCGTCTAAGATGTCGGTATTACTGCTGTATCTTTTGATCGCGTTAACTTAGAAGTTTGATTTTTTCACTGCCTAAAGGGACAATAGACCTAGGTATTTGGTATAAATTTCAATTTGATACCTTTATTCGTTCGTGAGAAATAAGGTAGTAAGTTTCATTTTATTGAAATATTTTTTTTTACATTATATAACTAAAAAAATGAGATTTTCGTAATTTTTCCTATATTTGCATTATATGACAATGCTTCATGCCAAATTTCAAGACTCTGAGTTTACGGGAAGTATCCTGTAGGTTTTGATTCCTTTGCGAGTGTCGAAAATTTGTTGAAAATATCGACATAATCGGCTGTATCTTTTGATTGGCTTGGCTTAGAAGTTTGATATTTTTACAGCTTAAAGGGACAATAGACCTGAGTACTTCATGTGAATTTCAGCTTGATACGTCCACGCGTTCTTGAGATAAAGGGTCTTGACAGACAGACAGACAGACAGACAGACAGACAGACAGACAGACAGACAGACAGACAGACAGACAGACAGACGGACAACAAAGTGATCCTATAAGGGTTCCGTTTTTTCCTTTTGAGGTACGGAACCCTAAAAATATTATTTTTGGTGCGTACATCTGGATTCCTATTTCTACTTTACTGACTTGCATTTACGTAAAGGACTGAGTTCTTCTATTCCATCGCACGATATCTAAATACCTCATGTAGAACTTACATGAACCCTTGACTTGATAAAGATCTTCTAAAACACGATTTATTGTACGCATGGATAAGGTAAATGAAAAGCTATTACAGTACATGTTCTTCTTTAATAGTGCTAAACAAATGCATATCAAAGTTACATAAGCGTAAAAATAATTTCAAGATCAGCCTTCGCCTGCGCGTACACTGCAGAATATTTAGTCATCAGCTCTTTATCAGATAACGATTTTCATAAATAATTAGTCCCTTAATCTAAACCTCAGCCAGTGCCCACCTTCGAGCCGAAGGTTGAACTGATCGGGAGACAACTTGGCAGGGATGCTTGTCTTCTCACAAGGGGAGAGCACCATGTGCCGGATTAACTGGTATGTTATCACTTTCATCTCGCAGAGAGCAAATCTCGATCCTGGAAATTAGAAGCAAATTGTGTTAAGGTGCAAGTGCCTTAAGAGAAAATTTTACTGGTAAAAAACCTAGTTTTCTTAAAGTAAGGGTTTACAATGTTTCAATGGAATAACTATTTCCCTTTTAATTTAGATATTCATTTCTAAAACTTTATTTGACTTACCCAGACAATTTCTAGGTCCATTACCAAAAGGCATGTATGTGAATGGTTTGATGTTATGTTTGTTTTCATCAGAGAACCGTTCAGGGTCAAACTTCTCAGGGTTAGGGAAGTAATCAGGATTTAAGTGGATTCCATACACCGGTATCAAAATATCTGCGCCATCACGTAACTGAAAATAATTATGACAAATATTTTAAAATTACAGAAAATAGTCGCCATCGAAACATTTTTAATGTTCGATTATGGCTGCTGGATGTTCAAAGCAAGAAAATATAAAATGAAACTTACAATATAATCTTTTTCAGAATCAGGGTTCGGTTTCCCCAAATTATAATCCTTTGTGCATTGTCTGTCTAAGACCACAAATGGTGGCCATCTTCTTAAAAGTTCTGCAACAGACGAAGTTATAATTATGTAAATGAGATTGAATATTGCCCTAAGATGTCTTTTTATTATAAACAAAGTCAACTGCAACTCACACTTTAACCTGCTCAATATCTTAAGTATGGTCTTGATAACAAGAAAAAGGTGTAGTATTTACCTGAAATAACCATATCCATATACTTCAAGCTCTGTATGGAGCTGAAGTCGAACTTGCCACTACTCTTAGCATCGTGGTCTCTGATCTCCTGCGCCAGTCGCTCCTGTACGTCAGGGTTCAAAGCCAGCTCATACAGCAAGAAAGACATACTGGAGGACACTGATTCAAAACCAGCGGCAAAGAACAGGAATGCTTGGGAGACTAGATCATCATCCTTCCATACTGTAAAATAAAAACAAATAGTCATGAATTGCATTATTTACCGCTGCTTCGATAACGAAATTTTACTCTAGTATATTTGGTTACCTCTAGTCAATTGTTTTCGTCCAACTGTAGATTCTTCGACGGTTGCGAAACCAGCAGCCTCATCAGACTTGACTTCTTCGTGAGATAGTTTACCTGAAAGAAGAAAAGGTCTTTACTATAGCATGAATCAGAATATGTCTCTAATTCAACACTAAATTATCGCTGGTTTCAAGATGAAGATGAATAAAATGGCATCAATTTATAAAATCACACGAGGATAAACAAGAAAAGATTCAAAGATTTTACCTTTTTTGGCCTCCATAAGTAAGTGAATCATATCCGGTCTATAAATATTCTTCTGTTCCCTCTCTTTCATCGCGTCTAATACTAAGCGCCTGAAAAAATCCTGCGCTGGCTTCGGCACAACATCAACCGCAATAAGCTGAAATTGATAAATTATAGTTTAACCTTAGATATTATAATATTTATCAATAGCGCGCATTTTATTAATGGTTTTCATATTATTTCCTTCTTTCTATCTATGTTAATTTTTATTGCATTTGCTCAAGTAATAATACAAAATATTGAATAGAATCCAAGTTCATTAATTACCTTATTTACAAAAGGCAAGCTTGATAACAGGATAAAAAACAGTATTTGAGAAAACTTAAAAGATGAAACTGCTTTTCCCATCTTATAGAACTCATTATCCTCATCAGCGTGAGAGTCCACCTTCAGACCAAAGGCACAAGAAGCTATCACATCATTGGCAAAGCGCGTCGTTAGATCCTTGCACTCAACATCTATGTAGTCACCTGGTAACATAAACATAGTTCTTACTACACTCTTTTGCAAAAAAAACGGGCACCTATGCGAAATCTTAGTTTTAAGGACTTTACGTGTATTTCAAAGGATTTTAATGGTTGTACTATGTTTCTAGCATCAAAAGGGTTACCCAAGCATGCGTGAGAGTGTATTCTAAATTTGAATTTTGTTCAATTGCTAAGAAATTGGTTAAATCTTGTTTTGCACTGATTGCTGGCAGAAAGTTCGTCGATGTTTTGAAAAGTTTTTGTAGTGATTTTCAGGAAAATGATAATGCAGTTTTAATTAATGATTAATGTACTTTTTTGTTAGATCAAAACGTTTTTGAAAAACTATGCGTATTGGATACAATTTTCACCTGCTCTAAATGGGCTATACTGATGATTGAGGGCAATGTTAAGAGTTTCGGTATTTTAGTGTAAAGCGTTCTATTGTTTAGATATTGTACCCACGTGTTTTAAAATATCGCTTTTTCATATATAAGCACTATTTAGAAGAGTATCAGTACTTTGAGCTGCGACAAAACCAATTTAAAGTAAGCAGTACCCATCACAACTCGCCTCCTATCGGACTTTGTCATTTTTAAAAGTCTTGAAATTCTACAAAATACAGAAAATAGCACATAGACTGTGAGCACGAGGTCTTAAGGTCTCGTAATCTCTGATTTTTAAACAACCTCGTCTCTTGGGAAACTCCGTAGACCTCTGAAGATCTATGAGTCTGAGCGTTCAAATAGCGTGTTTTCATCCCACGGTCATTTTATTAAATAAGCATGCCTACACCGAGATTTTCTGGCATCTGCAGCACTTTCCTGCTTAAATCATAACAATAATTGCCTCTCTGCTCATTTCTTAAGAAACATACGTTTGGCCAATAATTTTGAATTCTTGACTCCCTTTCAGCTAAATCGTCGTTTAGTAACCGGATACCTTTGGAGTTATCGAGAGCTTCAACGAGGCAATAATTTGACTTTTTAGGTAGCCTTAACCCTCCTCATCATTTTTCATGTGGTTAATTTTAACATTTATCACAAAATTTGGTATTTTTTAAGTGTCAAAGTCCGATAGGAGACGGGTTGTGATCGGCACTGCTTACTTTAAATTGGTTTTGTCGCAGCCAAAGGTACTGATACTCTTCTAAATAGTGTTTATTTATGAAAAAGCGATATTTTAAAACACGTGGGTACAATATCTTAACAATAGAACGCTTTACACTAAAATACCGAAACTCTTAACATTGCCATCAATCATCAGTATAGCCCATTTAGAGCAGGTGAAAATTTTATCCAATACGTATGGTTTTTCAAAAATGTTTTGATCTCACAAAAAAGTACATTAATCATTAATTAAAACTGCATTATCATTTTCCTGAAAATCACTACAAAAACTTTCCAAAACACCGACGAACTTTCTGCCAGCAATTAGTGCAAAACAAGGTTTAACCAATTTCTTAGCAATTGTACAAAATTCAAATTTAGAATACACTCTCACGCATGCTCGGCTAACTCTTTTGATGCTAGAAACATATTACAATCATTAAAACCCTTTTAAATACACGTAAAGTCCTTAAAACTAAGATTTCGCATAGGTGCCCGTTTTTTTTGCAAAAGAGTTTATTAACCACTTCACTCTCTGTACAATAGCTTACCCTAACATACATAGTTGGGAGAAGACTCGGGAGATGATAATGTCTACACAATAGTTAAGCAACAGGTGTATATCACATAAGACGCATGGGGCAGGAAACTTGTTAAGACTAGAACTAGTGTTGGAATGTACCTCCAGAGTTTTTCAACTTCTTCTTTAAAGACAAAATCATCTGTTCACCAACTTCCATCATGAAAGGCACCATTTGACGTATTTTGGAACTTGTGAAAGCTGGGCTTAAAGATGTGCGCATGTCTTTCCATTCGTGGCCTGAAATGTAAAAGAAGACCATGATAGTATTTTTCCTAGTAAAGATGGGAATGGAATATAATCTTTTGAACTGTTAGCGCTAATTACCTTTCAAAAAGAACAAACTCCTGCCAAACAAAGAGTCATCAGGTCCAGGACTGGAATGATCCACAAAGTGTTCAAAATCTTTGATGGTGATTTTCTTCAATAGTTCAATATCACGGATTACTACAGACTCCTTCAAAAAATCATATTTGCCGACGAACCTGAGAAAAAGAAATAAATAGACCTACATTTTGTTGTTTTGTGTTTCAAAATCAAACATAGGTAATGTTGTCTATCTTCACCTTTCCTCCGGGTAGCTATTGTACAAGCTCTTGATTGTCTCTCCAATGTGTTCGCTAGGCATCAACATGGAGCACAAGTCAGTTAATATTGGGATTGTCTTCAGATACTTGACGCCTTTCTCCTTGAACGTCGAGTGTGCCTTCTGGAGATAGAACACCACCACTACCACCAATACGGCCAGACATATTAGTAGCAGCATCTTCTGGAAAATATAACATATCCTCATTATCATCAACATTATTCACTGTTTACTTCACTACATAGTTGTATTCTTCTCTAGCGATACTGAAAGCGATTAGGAATGATCCAAAGCTTAATCTGTATTGCCAATTTTTAGCTTATTACTAACATACATAATGTTTCTTATGTACACAATCTCGTCAGTATTAATATTTACCATCAGTATTATAGACATCTTAAGTTTTATCTTTCGCATATACAATTTTTATCGATCTAAATCTTCTCAAAACTTATTGTATATAGTCACGTTCAAAGTTATGTGCTGTAATGTAATTGCTTTTTTTCATGAAGTTATCAGGTAAGTTCCGATGATTATTATTTGACGAATCTTTTTTGTTTCATTAACGGGGTCATCGATATAAGATAGCTGTTATCACCATTAATGACAAACAAAAATTTGTATCATGTGACTTTGTGTATCAACAAATTCAATGAACCAATCTATAAATAATCGGAGTGAAGAAAAATGCTGACGGGATAAAAAAAACACTTACATATTTTCTGAAGAACTTTAGTCAGATGGTTTCTTGAAAAGTTTGAGAGTCTAAATAATTTTTACTGAGAGATTATAAACAGTAACAAAGTAACGCAAGCAAATCAATAAAGAATTTAGTTTCCATGAAAAAAAACGTATCAAACGAGCTCCACGATGCTGGGAGCTAAAAATAAATCGGTATTTTTTAAACTCAAATAGCCAAATGTTACTGCATCTATGTACCTATGTATAATCTATCTCTAATTAATCATTCATGTTCTTTTGATAGAAACTATCTATGCTAATATGGGTAACATTTTTGACAAAGCAGAGATAATGCAACCACTTAAATTGCGACTATTTGTTTACATAACATTTAGCTTAATTAAAAGAAAAATAACAAATAATGTAAGTATCACGGTGTATACAAAAACCACCTAATTATAAACTCTAAAACATAACGCTAATTAAATAATGGTTACGAAATTTTGAAAATAATCAAAAATAAAGATTAGTTAAGATAATGATGAATATAGATATGAAGAATACCGGCAAAATGACGGCCATGCATGCACAGACAACAACAAGCCTAGCGTTTAAAAATAAACAAAACACGATGACGCCACATGGAATGAACGTGTTACTTACTTCACAGCCCAATTCAGTATGCGAGAGAGTGTGAAGCTTGTTACAAAGCATTGACCATTATATACATAGCTTTGCAGATTAGATTAGCTAACTGTTTCGTGGACCTTTTTGATATTTCGTCAGTTTTGTATGACCAAATATTGGGATTTCCCTTTTGAAGGACCCATATTAGTGGTCAAGCATCCAGAAATTATCAGCGTCTATAGATACAACACCAACATTATAATGATTACTAACCTTTCAATTTGTTTTTACGCTCCAATAGGACACTAAAACAGTGACGTCTACTTCTTGTTCTTCATGATACACTTATATTAGTAATCTGCGCTTATATTTTGGTTAATAAATCGTCTAACTACGCGTTTGTTGCGATCAGCGCGATCGACCACACTGCGGTTCGTTACGTAACATTTGTTTGTGTCGTGATAAAATTCAGGGTCATTGCCACAAATGTTTGAGCTCTGTCTAGTGAAGATAATAAGTAGTTTATTTTTGTGTTTAGATACTGCGCGTAGAAGAGAGTGATATACTCTGACGATACTTAGGTCATAGATAATTGTGTTTTCACTTTTACCAGTGTTTTGTCTATTCTTTTAAGGTCCAGTCTTTAAGGGCAAACAATGATTGGGTAAAAAAAAATGCTCATGCTATGAAAGAAGCTATTCTTTTAATTTTTATTTGATTACAAAATTATACAAATCTAAATAATCCAACTCATCAAGTTATATTTTCACATCTTAATCTACATCCTCAGTCTAAATCTAAGCCAGTGTCCTCCCTTTAGTCTCAAGTTCATGTTGTCAGTAGCAAGTTGAGCAGGAATGCAAGTCTTCTCACAGGGAGACAGTTTCATATGCCGTAGGATCTGGTACGTCATCACCTTCAGCTCGCAGAGAGCAAATCTTGATCCTGATGAAAACAAATACAGTTAATTTAATGTGATAATTAATTATTAAAATACCATTTATGTGTTTAACATATGTAAAGTTACATACGAGACTATTTAAAAAAAAACTTATTCCCTTTCTATAAAAGCCTACAAAGTCACCTGCAACTTAATAATGTAATGTGAATCCATCCTTACCAATGCAATTCCTAGGTCCAAACCCGAAAGGCATGTACGTAAGTGGGTTGATCTTGTGCTTATTTTCTTCAGAAAAACGTTCAGGGTCAAACTTCTCAGGTTCCGGGAAGAATTTAGGATCATGGTGGAAGGCAAATGTCGGTATTTGAATTCCACATCCTTTACGAAGCTACAACAAGAAAGTATGAATAAATCATCATCTGCTGATATAAATACTGATATTTAATTTTGGTTATACAAACAATGAAATCTTTTTCTGCTTTCTCGTTTGGTTTTCCCATATTGTAGTCTTTGTTGCACATTCTATCCATAACCCCTGCCGGCGGCCACCGTCTCAATAGTTCTGAAAATATTATTAGTTATTTTATTAGCTATATCAAGAAGTTTATTTCTACCAAATGGTATTTTAAAAATCATACCAGAAACAACCATATCCATATACGTCATATTCTGTATAGAATTGAAGTCGAACTTGCCACCATTATTATTATCGTATTCCCTGACTTCCTTCGCCAAACGTTCCTGTACCTCAGGATTGACAGCCAGCTCATATAATAAGAAAGTCATTGTAGACGAGATGGACTCGAAGCCAGCCACAAAGAATAAGAAAGCTTGGGCTACTAAGTCATCGTCTTTCCAAACTGCAAATTTCAAAATTAGCAATTAGTTCATCATTTAAATCTTCCTCTATGTAGCTATTGTGAAGTTCATTATCACCTCGGTTGAGATCCTTCTGTCCAACTGCGGATTCTTCAACTGTGGCAAATCCTGCAGCTTCATCATTGGGTTTAACATCTTCGTGTGATAGTTGTCCTGAAAAGTATGAATATTTTGACTATACAGCTCCATTTGTGTTGTGGTTATAATTTATAGGTATTAATTTCAAGGTACTAAACAAACCTTTTTTGGCTTCCATAAGCAGATGAATCATATCAGGTCTAATTATATTATGTAAATCTCGATCCTTCATTGTATCCAGTACCAAGCTCCTAAAGAATTTCTTGATGGGTTCCGATATCATATCGTACTTAAATAACTGTAACAGAGTTGAAATACCATGACATTTCAAAAGACCATCATTAGTCATCGCCATCAATCATGTTAAAGAACAATGGTGACGAAGAACTCTTGTCTTATTTTAAGTAACAATAATATCGTACTCATATCAACAAGCAACATCAGCCTTCAATCAGGTATGAACCAGATTTCTTTATCAGGCGTGAACCTTTTATCAAATGATGTAACAAAGTTATCGTGTTTCAAATTTACCTTAACAAGTTGAGGTGCATTGATAAGAAGGAAAAACATAAGCATTTGTCGAAAGTTGAAAGTTGTCGCAGTTTTGCCCATAGCGTAGAACTGGTTGTCCTCATCTGTATGAGAGTCCACCTTCAGACCGAAGGCACAGGAGGCTATCACATCGTTGGCGTAGCGGGTTGTAAGGTCCTTACATTCTATATCTACATAGCCACCTGAGAAACAAAAAAACATATGACCACCACTTTTAAGATTGTATATCAATTCTTGTTTCTTCTAGAATACCTTCTGAATCCTTTATTTTCTTCTTGAGAGACATAATCATTTGGTCACCAACCTCTACCATGAAAGGCACCATGAGACGTATCTTTGAACTAGTGAACGCTGGACTCAGTGTCGAACGCATGTCTTTCCATTCTTGACCTAGAGGATAATAAAATATACGTTTTCTTTACAAAGTAGTTTTAAATTTTTATCCATATTTTTGACAACCCATCTCATAATCTTTTTCATTTAAAAAGGATCAGTCACGTAAGTTACCTTTCAAAAAGAATAAGGTTCTGGCAAAAAATGTGTTCTCTCCAAAAGTACGGTGGTCCAAAAAGTGTTCAAAGTCTTTGACAGTAATTTTCTTCACCAACTCAATATCCCGGATCATTACTGACTCAGTTAAAAATTCAAATCTACCCACGAACCTGAAAATGAATGATTCAACGCGTCAATGCTGAGTTCGGGACCGAATACGAAGTAAACATTTCAGAATCATAAATAAGTCGAATACGGCATTCATCCTGTGGCGTACTACTGAAATCAACATTATAGTGGAAGATTGTAATTGTTAACAAACAAAATTGTAAATAACTATGAAATTGATAAGAGTCTAATCTCTCCCTTTAGGGGTCGTAGGAAGTGAGGAGTATGGAGCCAGGATGTTTATTACAATCATTGTACGATAACGTGAAGATAATAGTAACATCAAGTGCTTAGTCATAATGACAAGCATTAATTTTTTTATAGGTCAGTGTCTTGTAGTAGATCTTCTTATGCTTATGTATTGTTATTTTTATTTTTACAATAATTGTTTTCGTCTTAGTTATTATCTTCCTACCTTTCTTCTGGAAAGCTGTTATACAGATTGACAATATCACAGACGTAGTGGTGTTGTCTGAAGACAACTTTGCCCATGTTACCAAGTATTGGGACTGGTTTAAAGTGCTTGATGCCATGTCTGCTAAATGTGGAGTAGACCTGCTTTAGGTATAGAACCACCACAGCAATGAGTACTGCCACCCAGATCAGTAGGATTATCATTTCTTTCTGTAAGGAAATTAACAGTTGGTTTCATAATCGGCTTATTTTTTTATTTATTTTGTTTAGTCTGAAGTTTACGCACGGCAGGGTACATACTCGTAAACAAATAAAGTGATTTAATTCATTAAAGTTTGTTAGACGCTGTAACTGATTGTGCTCTTGACCTTACAATGTGAAGGTCAATCAAAGTAAGTCTACGCACACTGCAGTCTAAACTGTCGGCCGATAGTTGGCTTGAGAGTTCACTGACAGTTTATTTTCTAGACAATCGTAGTTTCAATCAAACTTTATATTTTTGATCTTTGATTACAACGATCAAATATCAGACTGACTGCATTAGTGCGCACTACCATTCAGATCCAAGTTGATTTATCAGCTTGATCGAACTGTCAGGTGACTAAGAGTTTTGCAGTGTGCGAGCGCTCTAAAGGACGTTGTTTGTTTACTAATTACTTATCACGTCAGTCACTTCATGTTTTTACTATTTTTTTTTTATTACCTTTATAAGACTCGTCTCTTGTAATCTTGTAAAAATGAGAAAATGTATTATATACTTACCCTTTGCTTATTATATTTTGATATCAATAGAGATATCAATATATTGTTATATTATGGGGCACAAATACGAAATATAGTTAAACATTGAAAATACAAACATTATCTCTAAAACAATTTAGCTGCGACATAAATCTGAATTTTAATATAATTGAAGACAAAAAACTACCAGTGAGTATCCCTACATCTTTTAAAGTCTTTAAAATTAATTTAGTTATTTACTTACAAGCTGCACTAGGATTCAATATACCTCAAAGTACAAAGTACACCGTGTAAACAGAAGCGTTTGAGCGTGTAACTCACTGCACTGACGGTTTCACTCTGCGCTTAAACTGTGTACACTTCATCACAAACAACGCTATGTATCCCAGTACTCGTACAAAGGGGTGGCAGATTAGATTAGAAAATTGTTACCACGTTTATTTTATCACGTTTTGTAGCTTCAAGTACTGGTATCAGTTTGGAGTGCCCCAAGGATTGGTTCTTGGACCGTTGAAAACTTGTGATAAAGTTATTGCTCTTGTATTGTCCAGTATATCATTAGAAATAGTGTCGTAGTTTTACTAATTTAAAACAATTTTGTCATTAGTTACTGTTAAAATAACAAAATACGACTGTTTTTGTATGTTAATCATTTTATTTGATTCATTAGTATGAGTAAATCGACTTATAAACAAAATAATTCTAACGCTAACACACTAGTTAACTATTGGCATCATAACATCTTTTAATATCATATGGTAAATAGTTTACATTCTAAAAATAATTCAATAAACTATACACACTTCACATATCACTTGAATAAACAACGTCAAACTTAAACTACATACAAAAACGTAACGTTTGATACATGTAGTTGAATCTACTTCCTCAGTCTAAACCTAAGAGAGTGTCCACCTTTCAGTCTGAGGTTTAAATTGTTAGTCGCTAGTTTGGCAGGAATACATGTACTCTTGCAGGGAGACACCTCCATGTGACGTAGAATCTGGTATGTTATCACCTTCACCTCGCAGAGAGCAAACCTCGATCCTGAAAATTAAAGAAATTGTTAATATAGTAACTACGAAATATGTATCTGCGAACGTGTTTATTTATGCAACTATCGATAGAACAAGATATATTTTTCTCAATTTTTAGTCTGGTAATTCAATTGATACTATAATATCTCTTACCTATACAGTTTCTTGGTCCAACACCAAAAGGCATATACGCATTTGCATTGAATTTGTGTTTGTTCTCTGGAGAAAACCGTTCAGGGTCGAACTTCTCAGGATTAGGAAAGTACCGAGGGTCATTGTGGAAGGCATAGACTGGAATTTGGACTCCTGAACCTTTGCGAATCTGCGGAGAATAAATCATAGAAATATAATAATACAAAAACATAGTGACTATATAACCAAATGTATAGCTTTTAAAGGTCTTACGATAAAATCTTTTTCAGCTGCATTGTTTGGTTTCCCAAGATTATAATCTTTAGTGCATATTCTATCCAAAACCAAAGGTGCTGGCCATTTCCTCAGAACCTCTGAAAAAAATAACAATATTATCGGATCCTAATTAAAGATGGGTTGATTTTAAATAACATTCCTATAAGTTTTTAATAAAATCTTACCAGAAACAACCATGTCCATATACTTCATATCCTGGATTGAGTTGAAGTCAAACTTGCCACCGTTCTTATCATCATATTCCCTGATCTCCTTTGCCAATCGCTCCTGTACCTCAGGGTGAACTGCCAGCTCGTACAATAAGAAAGCCATCGTCGCTGATACCGTTTCAAAACCAGCAGCGAAAAATACAAATGCTTGAGCAACTATATCCTCGTCCGTCCATACTGCAAATATAATTTCTAAAATGATATTTGTTATTTTGAATTTAACATCATCTTATTAAACTTTTACGGTACAATTACCTCTTTTTGAAGAATTTAATCCAATTGCAGACTCTTCAACAGTAGCAAATCCAACAGCATTGTCATTAGGCATTATATCTTCATGGGTTAGTTTACCTAGAATTTCAAATATTGCACTATGTATATAAAAGATTTATCTTATTTGCTTATATAGACAATTTAGAAAATTGAAAAATCTTACCTTTATTGGCTTCCATAAGCAAATGAATCATATCTGGTCTGATAATGTGTCGCATCTCACGATCCTTCATTGTATCCAGCACCAAGTTTGTGAAGAATTTTCTGACTGAAGCTGGCACAATATCCCATTTGAAAAACTGAAAGTAACCAAAAACATTGAATTTAAGATTTAGGTAAAAATTACCACGACTTAACTTACGTTAAAAATAATTTGTATACCTTAGCAACTTTCGGTGCATTCAGAAGAACAAAGAACATGATCATTGTGCGAAAACCGAACTCAAATAGTGACCTGCCCATTGCATAGAATCGGTTGTCTCGATCCATGTGAGAGTCTACCTTCAGGCCGAAGGCACAAGAGGCTATCACGTCATTGGCGTAGCGAGTTGTTAGATCCTTGCAATCAACCTCGATGTAGTCATCTGGAAACATAGTTCGGAAAGATGTAACTGTGAATGCTGGCATGTTGTTCTGCTGAACATTCGTCTTCACAGAAATTGTATTGGAGATCTAGCTTTAACCTACGGTTTCACCCGTCTTCTGAAGGCCTTCTTCCTGGGCCAGGATAAAAAATAGCCAGATATGTCATTCTGGCTATATAGGAAGTTAAGTAGTATTTATATGTTCTGTTGTTGTACACAACACACACAAGCTTTCGTCTTTATAATATTAGTCTGCTATAATACCTTTCGATTCTTCCAGCTTCTTTTTGAGAGACAAAATCATCTGATCTCCAACTTCTACCATGAAAGGCACCATCAGACGTATCTTGGAACTGGTGAATGCTGGAGTCAGTGTAGAACGCATGTCTTTCCATTCTTGACCTGCAAATGAATTGTATATTTTCTTTTAACATTTTCATTCATAGAAAGTATAAATTTTTACTCGTAGAAAGCAGTCATATTACACAAAATCTAAATTGGCATTAAACACATATTTATGAAGAAAGCTTTACCTGCTAATAAGAACAAAGTTCTGTTAAAAAATGATTCAGCTCCAAAGTTGCGATGATCGAGAAAATGCTCAAAATCTTTGATAGTAATCTTCTTCACCAGCTCTAAATCTAGGATCACAATGGACTGGTTAACAAATTCAAATCTGCCAACGAACCTGAAAAAAACATAACGAACATTTGTAAAATCTGTGTATATAGAAAAAGGGATGTTCGATTTATGTTCCTATTGACAAACGAGTGTTGTACTATTCTACAGATTGTTGCAAATTTATTATACACAGGGTCTTTAAAACATTTCTAATAAAAATACAATACCTAGTCACACGACTCACTTTTCATCTGGGAAACTTTTGTAAAACTTGAGAATATTATCAGCGTAATGGTTTCTTCGGAATATGACGGAACTCATGTTGCCCAGCAGTGGGACTGGCTTGAAGTGCTTGATGCCATCCTTACTGAATGTAGAATATAGTCGCTTCAGGTCCCGCAACACTATCACAGCCAGGACTATCGCCCAGATTAACAGGAGTATCGACATCTGTAAAAGTTTTTTTAAAACAAAGAATTATTATTAATGAGGAATAACTAAAGTTATCCATTTATGTATGGTCCGCGAAATGGTGGCGGGTCTCTTTAGCCACTTTAACTGTAGGAACTGTAGGACCACTTGAAATATATTTAAAACTGTACTAATATTATAAAGGTTAAGACCTTGTATGATTGAACGCGGGAACTTTTATCCGAACGACGCAAATAAGACTAATAGCTGTATCAAGTTACCTTATAATAAGATGCCGATAAAAATATAAATTTAAATGAAAACAATTAAAATTTTCAAAACAATTAAAGCGATTACAATTAATTAATGTTTTGTGGTACCTAATTCACTGACGGACGCTATCTGAGTGCGAGCGCTTTAATAATACGTATTTGTAGTCATGGTCCAAAATACCCAGTCTTTAATCTTATCAGATTATAATATGTTAGTTAATATTTATGTTCTTATCTTCTTATGCTATTTCATCAGCTTTGTCTAAATCGTTTATCATGAGATTATGTCAAAACACAATACGTTTCTGGTTAGATCCTGGTTTGAAGCCCATAACCGGTGCTTATAGTCAGAGCTGATTATTTACAAAATCATTTTCATATTAAAAATGACTTTGTACGTAGGTATTGTATTGTGCAATCAGAGTAGTATTTTAAAGTCGTCCATTGTGAATCTTAGAAAATACGGCACAGTTTGACACAGTCATCTATCATTTTATCTAGTTATTTTTATCAGAAAACTAAACGTTTTGCCGATAAATATAGAACTTTGATCAAAAATAATTTTTTGCACACGAGTTCTATAAATATATCTTACAGTCATATCCGTTTTAAGTACATCGGGTACTTATAGTGAGCACCATTTAACTATAACGATTTTCAGTTATCAAACCGCCGATTTGACCAATGGGCGGCAAGTTTACGTCTATAGTCTGTTTTTTAATCTCGTAGACTAAATTGACACTTGCAAAATGCAAAATGCTAGCAACAAATAATGTTGTGCAGTGTTGTACTTACGATACAGTTTTGTTAAATCGTAACTTTTTATCTATAATAGACGAATTTAATATTCATTCAAAGTTTTATATTTACAATTCACGTACGTACACACGGATGCACGACGTGCTACAAACTGCCAAGGATATCTGACCACGCAACGCCATGCGTCATCATCAAGAATAAGCCCATTATTTCGGGATGACTTATTGTAAAAAAACGATACTTGATTTTATTTACGCTAAGTTTCGGTCGTGCCACATCACTATTTAAGAATTTGCAATAAACTGACAACACTCGTAATGTCAGTTTAGTCTGCGAGATTAAAAAACAGACTATAGTTATGGTTTGGTTACCGTTATAGTTAAATAGTACAACCATTTTCCGTGAGTTACAGTGGGTTGCCCACTGCTGGTGTATCTAACTTTCATAATTTGGGTGGGTTTTTAACCGGTAAGAGTCCGGCACACCCCCTCCACCGACCCCAGGTGGAGGGTGATAAAAAAAGGCCGATAATAATTGCTGTCTCACTGCGATATAAACCTTCCAGTACATATAGCTTAGACTTAAATTGTATCTTATCTGATAATATCAGTGTTTATTTATATTTGGTCTGCAAATCTTTTATCAATGGGTTTTTCTGATGGCTGATGTAAAAAGTAGAGTTATATAGGCTCAAAAATGATATTCGTTTACTTCCAAAAATAACCGAGGTATTTATCTTTTACATAATCGCAATAAATGGGAAGAAGTGGCTTCGAAAATAATTCAGGGATAAAGTAATTAAAACCATAGTATTTGTTAACATTTTATTTTTTAACATCAACGTACGTATATTGAATACCAGTTTATATAAAGGTAAGCAATGTGTTACCTAATTACATCATGTTTCTATAAATTAATCCTTTACATTAAATAATCTCATAAATTATAATATATTACAATCACTACTTTTATCACTATCACAAATCCATCAATCGGTAAGATAAAAGTTTTAAATACAATTACAAGTAATTATATAAAAAACAATTACTTTCAAAAATTAGTACCTTTCTCAGTTTGGCGCATTGCATTGAATACCCAGCAGTGGACTGCGATAGGCTGATGATGATGATGATGATTGAATACCCAATGATTAATATTACACGAGTACATTCTGTACTTACATTATTATTTCTTGTTATATTCAAATCTACATTATGACATTCGTGAAAGTAAAATATTTTCACAAATATTTCAATGGGGGGTTTTCTTTTTGAGAATTCAAAAAATAGTTCCCAAGACAACTAGTACTTTACTGGGCCTTTGCCAAAATGCCAAGGTAAAAAAAACATGGCGCCGAGCCCTTATGTGGCTTAGTTCAAGAAAGTCAAATTGGTTAAATCAGCGAAAATAGTTTGTCGAAAATAGTTCGGTTATCGTTAAAGTTAAAATAATAATAATATCAAATTCAACAACAATATTAAAGCTATAATCCTTTTTAACAACAAAATCTCACTTTAATTTTGAACCCAAATCACTGTGAGGAGTGATTCGTATAGTCCGATCAGTCGTGTCCTCTACTGCCTAGGTCTGAATCTAAGCCAGTGGCCTCCTTTCAGTCGCATGTTGAAGGTCTCAGTATCAAGCTTGGCTGGTATGCAAGTCCTCTCACAGGGAGATACCTCCATATGCTGTAGAATCTGGTATGCCATCACCTTCATCTCGCAGAGAGCAAATCTTGATCCTGAGAAATGAAATAATATTTTTTTGTAAGCACTTTTCAAGACTTCATTAGAATTTTGGCGCTAGTTAGTATGTAGAAAGACATCGTAGTCTATAACCCTGCATAATTTTGGGGATTCAGCAGGCTGAGTTTAGTACGCATAGTATTCCACTCTTCTCTTATTAAATTAGCAATGAGTTGATACGAAGCGACAAATACATTAATTTTAGGCGCACGATATGAACATAGAGCGTAACCGCATACCGCTTGTAAATAATACTAAGCGTATAACAGGATCCATACAGACGCATTTGACGCTTAGTTTATAAGCCATGTTAACATAAAAAAATATAGGTGTCATCAGTCCTCACCTATACAATTCCTAGGTCCAATACCGAAGGGCATGTAAGCAAAACTCTGGATGTTGTGCTTGTTTTCCTCGGAGAACCGTTCAGGGTCAAACTTTTCAGGGTTCGGGAAGAACTGGGGGTCGCGGTGGAAGGCAAACGCTGGTATGCTGATACCTGTGCCTTTGCGGACCTGTAGATGCAAAAAGAATATTAGCTGCTTTGCAATTTTACTGATTCCAAAATATTATGAATCCTCCTACAAAGTCAGTAATTAAGCCTTTTGTGGTTTGAAGTGAAAATGATGTTTTAGACACTTACGTATCTCTAATTTAAACCACAGCTTTCGTTGACAGATTGATACGAATAAAAATTAACTCACAATAAAATCATGTTTGGCCTTGTCGTTAGGTTTTCCCAAATTGTAGTCCTTAGTGCAGATCCTATCCAGTGCTGCCCCAGGAGGCCACAGGCGCAGCAGTTCTGAAAAGAAAGCAATATTATAAAGATTGAGGCTTCTTGTTTGGATTCAAAATGTTTCTTTCTTGTTTGTTTGCATTTTAACAAGCAGTTCTTGCTCAGCGATAAAATACTTTTATGCTTACCAGACACAACCATATCCATGTACTGCAAATTCTGAATGGAGTTGAAGTCGAACTTGCCGCCGTTCTTGGCATCGTTCTCCTTGATCTCCTGCGCCAGGCGCTCCTGGACGTCAGGGTTCACAGCCAGCTCGTACAGCAGGAATGACATGCCAGAAGACACGGTCTCGAAACCGGCGATGAAGAATAATACTGCCTGAGCGATGAGGTCTTCATCAGTCCACACTGGAATTTGAATAGAGTATCGATTATTTCTGGCTACAAAAACGAATATTTTTTACTTGCAACACAAAGTGCAAGATGACTTTTCTAGAAGTTAAGGTAAAAGCTTTACATGATGTAACCTATTTATAAAATATCATATAAGAGTAAGATCACAACCACAGCGCACAAGGTTACTTGTCATGCCCGTAACATAGTATGTATCAGTACAAAAGTATCCAATTACTTCATGTAATTCTACACCACTCGCGTAATTTGAGTTTTTTTCTTATCATTGTATAGGACCAACCATAATCAACTGTTGTTATATTCTTAACTAGCCGTTTTCCCGCGGTTTCACCCGCGTCCCGTGGTAACTACTGCCCGTACCGGGATAAAATATAGCCTTTGTTACTCGTGGATAATGTAGCTTTCGAATGGTGAAAGAATTTTTAAAAACTGTCCAGTAGTTTTTGAGCCTATTCATTACAACCAAACAAACAAACAAAGTTTTCCTCTTTATAATATTAGTATAGATAAGACAAAAACGAATAATCAACGCACCTCTAGTAATTTCCTTCTGTCCCACGGCAGATTCTTCAACTGTCGCAAAGCCAGCAGTTACATCATTAGATTTAATTTCCTCATGAGTCAGTTTACCTGAAAAATAATTAATAGTATTTCAGTCAGTTTTCAATTTTTAATACCAAGTAGATCCTTTTTTAAAATAACAGGTTTACCTTTTTTAGCTTCCATAAGCAAATGAATCATATCAGGTCTAATGATATGGTTCAGCTCACGATTCTTCATGGTATCAAGGACTAAATTCCTGAAAAACTTCTTTGCCGCTTCCGAAAGGAAATCCAGTTTAAGGATCTGTAGACAATAAAGTATATTTCTTTATAAAAAATATTCTGCAACCATCTCATGATTAGTTGACTCTTAATCTTAATCTTCTATGTTGGTATTACACTTTTAACAAGGCTCTCGAATATTTTTGGGTGAACCTATTTGAAACATTAAAAGACTCCTAAGCAATAAATCTCACTTGTTTACTATGAAGCGATACTGCACTAAACGAATGAAATCCTAACGTTCAAGATAATATTTTGATTGCAAGTCTCGTCCGTTCATCCGTCGTTACAACCATTGACCTTGAAACCACGTGATTTTGTTATGAATTGTGGTACATTGACTGTATCGCAATATTCTAGTATGTCATTGACAATTTCTTCATTTCATTTTTCAAGTACAAGTAAACAAAGAGTGTCAAAAGCAATATTATCATAATCTTTACTTTCTTATCTTTTATGTTTATCGTAAGTTAGGTAAAGTTTATTGACTTTTATTATACTCTGGACTTTAGATATTGTATTTAGATTTTAATTAGTCGGCCTAATCTTATTAACTTCATTAGTCACTTTTTAGGCTGTAATTACCCTCTCTTTAAACAAAACAATATAAGGTTTCACACAAAAAATAAACAGCCCTAAAATCTTTTAACAATTATTAATTCAAATCATACCTATCACTCGCATATAACTAGCTAAAAAAGCATAATGTCTTTCAAAACCCCCACAACACTGGCTTACACAGGAAAATTCACGTACCTTAGCAACTGTAGGTGCATTTGCAATAACGAAGAACATGATCATTTCTCGGAATCTGAAGGTGGAAGACAGCTTGCCCATGGTGTAGAACTCGTTGTCAGTTTCATTGTGAGAGTCCACCTTCAGACCGAAGGCGCAGGACGCTATCACGTCGTTGGCATAACGAGTCGTCAGGTCCTTGCACTCGAGGTCTATGTAGCCATCTGTAAAAGTATTAAGCTTAAGGACATTGACGTTCTGAAATGTTATAGCTTAGCGAAAGAACAGTAGATTTTATTCATCAAAGTATTGGGAAAATGATTTCACACGTACTTCCAGATTCTTTGATCTTCTTTCTTATTGCATCCATCATTTGGTCACCAACTTCCACCATGAAGGGCACCATCATACGCATCTTAGAACTGGTGAAAGCTGGGCTTAAAGTCGAACGCATGTCTTTCCATTCTTGACCTGTAAAAATTTTGATTATTAAATAAACCTTTCCTCATCTTTTAATATCTTTAGAACTTAATAATGAAACTATATTGAGGTTCCCATACCTTTCAAAGAGAACAAGTTTCTAGAAAAGAAAGAGTCACTGGAACTGAAGATAGAGCGGTGATCGAGGAAGTGTTCAAAGTCTTTGACCGCGATTTTCTTCACCAGCTCAAGGTCGCGGATGACCACCATCTCATTGATGAACTCAAACCTACCCACGAACCTGTGAACAGGATAATTTTAAAATCCTCATAATTCAATTTAGGCACAGAAGTTGTCAAAAAGAAATAAACACAGCAAAACTTTATGACCCAAACTAGATAAAGCAAGTGTAAACTTTTCTGTTTCTCTTTCACACATTAATATCTGATAGATGAAAAGTAAAATGAGGAGAATGGGATAATGAGCAAAAATATTCCTACAGAAACCAATAAAGCATCTAGTGATAGAAAAGACCCAAAGCGCCAAGATTTCCTCACCTCTCTCCAGGAAAGCTGTTATAATATCTCAGGATATCTTCTATGAGGTGATCTTGCTTGAGGACCATCCTGGTCATGTTGCCCAGGAGGGGCACCGGCCTGAAGTGCTTCACGCCATATCGGGAGAATCTGGAGTAGATCTGCCTTAGGTACAGCACCGCCACGGCGATCAGCACCGCCACCCAGACCAGGACTAGGATCATGCTCTGTAACAACGATTGTGTTTAGCGTTATTATTGCTGCTAATATTTTGTCTTCATTGAGATCTTCAATTGTATTTTATTTCAAAGTTACACTTATACCTTTTTATTACTATTCATCGTTTTCATTTTTATCAATATTTAGGATCATTTTATGCACTTTCATGACACTTTTTGTTATATTATAACCTTCATTAAATACCTTTAGAATATCTATATCTTCGAGTTGATTCTACAAGCAACAAAACGGTTTTATCTATATTTAAATTATTTGGATCATCCTTATAGATAACATAAAGAATGTGGCTTCCTTAAAGCCTAAATGATTTTTTATCATTTTTTTATCAGTCACTATCTTCAAAACATGTACTTTAGTATTTACTTCATGTAAGACTAGATAAAGTCACAGACAAACAATCATAATTATCTTGATTACGTTTAAGTACATAATTAACATATTGTACCTATGTGTACACATTTTGTACCACGTGTTTTCTAAGTATTAGTAAATAAGTATACGCTTCATGTGTTAGTACCAAGGTAAACCACTCGACAGGATTTGTATAAAGATTATACTTAATTTGCTTCTTTAATTAATTGTGGAATGTGGATTTTCAGTATCGATTTTCACATTTGATATCGATCTTTTTATTCCAGCAAAGAAAAAATTACAATAACATTTACCTCCCCACGCAGAGACATTTAATGATTACTTAAGTCACTTCTTAGTGACGGAATGTCATACAAATCCTTCACTGAGGAATGGCTTAAGTAACCATTAAATGTCTCTGAGTGGGGAGGTTAGTACTTAATTAGAAGACTTAAAGATTTAAAGTATTTTATACTTTCATCTTAAAACAAACTTCAAAGTTAACATTTTAAAATAAATTTTCCTCATGCATGTAGTAATAGGATTTAATTGTTAAACTCAGAATTCAAAACATATCAAAAGTGATGACTTGAGTATTTTAACCTTAATACATAGTTTTTAAATGTCATTAAAACTTGATAACCAAAACGTAATAGAAACCGGTTTGACACGTATAAAACACGATTTCAAATCATAATATTATTGTTTACCAAGTAATTTTGCATTAGTACCGGGCGTGTTAGACGATTCACCGACGACGACTCATTCAATATAAAGGTGCTTTAAATATACTTTTATTTATACCTACGACTCAATCAATGTGTGAGTGCTCTTGTACTTAGCATAATAAGTCCATCGGTAAGTTATATTATTATAACATTTTAAAATTAATCGTTTTAGATACTTTAGAGAAGCTTTTTCAATCTTCTGATTCAATTCAGATCTTGGTAAATTAAAGTCCCGATGTTTTTTTTCACTCGATTTTAATACCAATCATGTTCTTTATGAGATCATGATAAAAACCGCCTGCATTTTCAATGTATTAGCACATAACATTATTTGCAGGTTGTTATTTAATTTTATTTGTACTAAGCTCACGTAGTATTTGATGCTTGCAATAGTTAATGCATGTAAATGCTTGTAGACGCATAAGTAGGTAACAATCATTAATTATCAGTCGAGTCGCTATATGTTTCACTAATAATTATAAACTAAACTATAGGTACCTACTGTAACTATGTACTGTAGTTAATCCTCTATTATATCTCCCTATTACAATTGGCTTACAGTTCACTGTAATACTTTGTAATTACAATAAATTTATGAAAATTAAAAAAGCCTTCGAGTGAAAATTGTATTTCGATTATAGAATTATTTATATTAAAACAATTTAGACTTAAGGGTCGTTATTCTCAGCTGATTTAAGAGCCTTTAACTCTGTTTCAAAACTGGTTTCAGTTATCACTTTCTTTATTTTACGTAATTACGAGTTTTTATATAACCAGTATTATTCGCGGTCTAGTAATCTTAATATTTCGTAATAATCAGTCTCATTCACGAATTTGCAATTCAGTTTTTTTATTCGTTACTTTATAAATTGTCAAATAAATGAATTAATAGCAAGATTAACCTATTCAATTAGTTTAGTCATCGGAGACAAAAAAGTACCTACCAAAACAATTGTATACCATAGAAAAAAATATTGTAAACAAACAAGTTTTTGCCGACTACCAATAAAAATAACTGACACAAAAAACGTAAACAAAAATGCGGAAATAAAACAAAAAGTTAAAATATATAAAAAAAAACTTACTACTTATGTTGTCACAACACTAGTATTTGTAACCGGCACAATTTAAAAAAAAAATGCGTAATTTAAACGTCAAATTCAAGTTTGGAACGCACGGACGTGTTACTTGAAACACCGTTAAGCCGTTTCTGATTGTACTAAGAGCGAGCTAAGCTAATATATATGTAGATACGTTTGTATATCTCACGTTATCTCTAAGTAGGTACATACCCTGCTGAAAAGCTTAACACTTATTTTTGTTTACCAATTACAATTTAAAATAGAACGTATTTATCTGATATGATAGCACGTTACGATGCGCAATTTAGCAGGCGGATTGTGCGGCAGTCGGTAAAAATAAAATAGCTATTGTTATGTCATATATTTATTTTATAAACATTAAATACAAAAAATATGTTTTTTTAATGTAGGTAATTATTATTGCTATACAACATCAAAGCTGAAACTTGCGTGCAGTGAAAGTCTTTTGAAAGTTTTCAGCCTTTTCGATATTAAAATGCTCCCTGTGGAAATTAGCGAATATTGTACAACATAGAAGTCTAGATAGAGTCAACCAATACATAATAGAATCGATCGATCATAAGGTAAAGCAACGTTGGTCAGTCCGTGGATACAGGTCCACCTTGTCATGACGAGATCCTCCATCATCATCATCCTCCTACCAATACAAATTTTGTTTCGGGTCGACGCAGCATTGTCCTTCCTAAACATCCTGCAATTTGTTTTGGCACCAGCTTTACAGCCGGCTGCCTGCCTGACGCTAACCCTCCTTGGGAATGCCTTTGAGGTGCCGCTACCTTGCATTTAACCTAACCTAACCCAAAGTGCTGGTGAGATGCACTAGGCCTTAGGTCCCTTAGTTAAGTTAGTAGTTATTTCCTTAGTCCGTGTTTCATTTGAACATCATTGGAAACCGTTACGGGTAGCCATAAGCCAAAAAGAGGTATCAGGTTGCCAGAGTAACTGAGTTGTGGAGCTCAGATAGGCCGTCGTTCCTTGTAAAACACTGGTACTCAGCTGCATGCAGTTAAACTGCAAGCTAACCTAAACAAGAGGAAAAAATCCAAAAGGCTAGGCAGATGATGATAGAGGTATACTTATTATTATAGTAAGCAGATGATTCTCTTGAAGTACTTACTAAAGAACCCAATTAAGTTATTGAAAAGGTAAAAGGTTCCAAAAATGTTTGCTTTAAACAATACTACTAATCCCGATTAAAGTCTCCCAAAACGGGCTTGCTTCAAAAGATTTCCTAAGAAGTAAGGTATACCTTTGTCCTGTATTGTTCTATTTAACTTCTACCATCAACCGTGTACACAAACTCTTACATAAATAAACTATTACCGGTAACTCGCATTCTAGTGAATGAGTCAAAGATTCACCTCCTGTTGTTATAGTACAACAGATGAAACCGATAAACTTGTGTTACTTTTGACCCCGCATAATTATGTATGTCAAAACATTATTTGTTTACTATTTAAGTAAAAAAATGTTTACATGTTATTGAGCATTATTTTTCGTAACACGAAAATATTTACGTTTGTATCTACCTACCTACGTTTAAGTTCGTTCTAGTTTCACGTTCGTCGTAAGAACTCTACAAAGGACTTGACCAAATTCCTTCAATAAAACAGTCATGGTTCTTTGTAGCCATTTGAAATGGGGTACAGGACTATCTTCCAAAAGTACTGTCGTCAGCCTTTTTGCGTTACCGCTTGCAAAATCACATTGATTTTTACTTACTCTTAAAAAATAAAATGCTCCCTAGCCCTGGTTCATTGATGTATTAATTGGTGAAATCTTAAGGTATTTTATTTTAACAGAACTTTAGGACTTAAAGGTAGACCACGGAGGAAGGAAAGATAGCGGAGATTCCATAGTGGATGTAGGTCAGGCGCCTTTCCGTAGATCACGGTAACCTACGGTAGGCGTGATCACGACGGTGAATTGCCAAAACTAGCAAGGCATTCGGGTTTCTTGTCAAATCAATGCCATTTTGACATAGATTGGTCTTGACTGATTGGTGATTTTATTTTGATAAGTAGGCGGGTTCTAAGGCGCTCCACCCACTGCACCGTGCCCCGTCGCGTAGCGCGGAAAGTCCACCCGTAATTTTTTTCGGAGATTTTGCGTTATGACATATTCTCCTCTAGTCATTTTGTTCTCCATGGCGCATGGCGTGGCCCCTTTGACGTAAAATTGACAGTGGTTTGTTTAGCTTATTTCTTTTTACAGCTTTCGGATCTAAGCATAAAAAGCTTGTGATCAAGTAAATAAGGCACGATAGCCTTTTGTTTTACAAAAGAGGGATAAGTAGGTACTAAATGCGTTGTATAAAGTGTAAGTAGTTACAAGCGGATCATTGATAGTGTATTTATATAATATATATTATATAGAAAAATATAAGTATTTTCATTAATTCCAAAATTCTACACGTTTCTGGAGCACTTAGAGCTGCCTCTTAACATTTTGACGTCAATAGCGATAGATCCGGGAGATAAGTGCATAACGACTAATTATATCAACAACCCTTTGTTAAAGAAACAGATAGTAACTTATATCTACCTACCAGTAATTTACACATAATCTTTGAATATACAAGTCATTGTGACTGTCAAGAAAATATAATTGCGATACCTACCTAATAATCTCTAATTATAATAGCGTAGGTAAGTTCCTAATCTTTATGATTTATCGATTAATTGATCCTTAGTAGACATAATCTGGTAATATATATAGTTATTATTGTTGATAGGCTCTCTTTTGACCATTATCTCGCCTGGTAGTAAGTAACGATGTGGTCGACGATGGAGCACTCTTGCCTAAAATAATTCTAGTCACTCTTGACTACTTTCAAGTTTATAGAACATCAACAGATGCTTCGGTCTAAGTGTTGTATCATTTACACATCGCGGTATGTCATCATCATCATCTCCCGAGCCTTTTCCCAACTATATCGGGGTCGGCTTTCAGTCTCACCGGATGCAGCCAAGTACCAGTGTTTTAGGGCACGCCTCCATAGCGGCGGTAAGTCCCCTCTCTGAGGAGTGGCTCGGGAGGAGTCACGGCGCCCTCACGTACGGCATGACGCAGGTCCTCACCGAACACGGTTGTTACGGGAGGTACTTGCATCGAATCGGCCGTAAGGAGGCGCCCGGGTGTCACCACTGTGCGGACAGCCCCGAGGACACGGTTGACCACAGTCCACAGGACCACAGGACCACAGTCCAGGAGTGCCCTGCGTGGGAAGGGCACCTCCGGGTCCTCGTCGAGGCTTTAGGCGGCGGCGACCTCTTGCTACCGGCTCTGGTTCAGGCCATGGTCCGGGGCGAGAGGGAATGGGATGCCGTCGTCTCCTTCTGCGAAGCAGTCATGCTCGAGAAGGAGGCGGCGGAACGTCAGAGAGTTCGCACCTCTCATCCCGGCCGCTGCGCTGGACCAGGTAGACACCACGGGCGCCGGGTGTCGCGTGACGACTCCCTACGCCACCGTAGCCGTGGGTCTGTGGGCGGTGAGTTCGGGTGGCTCATCGCTCATGTCTATTTTTAGACAACAGACTCGTGTCGCGCGTTGATCCACTACTCCTCAAAGAGATGTCAGCAACCCCAGTGGGGCCCAACAGGGCCAAGGTCTGCCGGGGCTGCGGGATTGTTCGAAATAGTTACCGAGGCCCTGGCACATAAAAGGCCTACGACGGAACACGTTTTTGTCAGTAAGAGTCTGACAGTCCCTCACTGCTGCTAACCCACAGCGGGAGGGGGTCATTTGATGATTATTGACATCGTGACCGCCTATATATCTGACCTCCGCAACCCAGTTACCCGGGCAACCCAGTACCCCTTCGTAAGACTGGTGTCAGACTTACATCGCGATGTGTATGTCCGTGAATGCTTAAATGAAACCCGGAAAAATAAAATGGTGGGCTCACTATGATGCCAGTTTTATTCTTAAAATGCCAAACTCATAATAAAACGGTAATCAGTTGTCTAACCATTTGTCATAAATCAGGGCAAGTTACACCATCTAAATATAACGATTTTTAAACCATGACCAGCCGTATACTTGCCGCCCATTGGTCAAATCAGCAATTTAACAACTGAAAATCGTTTGGTTAAATGGTGCAACCCATTATTAATGATTCTCAGCTAGTATTTCACCCAAATACAGTGATGAGAAATAATTATAATATTATTAAAATCAGATTGCAACACAATTTTCTCTCTTACACGCAAATAAGAAATCAGAATTACTCCGAGTTGCTCAAGTTACCGTTTTCCTCAATCTTCACGCAGTTATATTGGCGCCTTATTGCACCACATACTATGTATAATACAAAAACTATAACTATTTATATTCAGCTTAAGACCAGACCCTATTATGTAAAGTATGGTGATCAATTTGCCATAACAATCTTAGGCGATTTGCATATTGCATCACTTATATGTAAACGATCGTCTCATACCTTATTGATACTACATTGCATTTCAAGTCACTTTGTATGGAAAAAAACTACATAATTAGGGCAAACATTATACCTTTTTTCAATATATTTTGTTTTTCCTTAAGTACCTATATCCAGTTATTTCAGGTTTTACATCTTTATTGCAATGCTTACGTCAGTTCTTCACAGGTTTGCAAGTAAGCAAACCTGTTTCCAAACAAGGACAGATGATTCATAGTTTGTGTGCATTCGAATATGAATCTTAAAGCTGTGGTACAAAGCTTACATTGCATAGGTATTATAATGAATGCAATTTTAGCGGTCAACAATGATAAAGGGCGAGTCAATGACCTGTATAGGATTTCGATGTTACACTATTATATACCTTTAGACTTGGTTTTCTCGTGAGGAGTTGATGACTAAGTGACAGGTTAAGCATAGCTTGGTGCGTGCGATGAATGACCATCTTATTATGATAACTTTGAGAAGCGGTTGGTCCCGATTGTCATTCTAACATCTCATGTTACGGGTAATCAGAAGCCAGAAACGTTAAAAATTCCCTTTACCTTTTAGCAATACACCAATTCTCATCAATTTTAGATAGTAGGTAAGTTTGTATATCCTAAGTAGTATGTAGGTATTACAATAATAATGTATGAAAATAACATATAAAAAATCTCAAAATAATTTTCATTAGTCTTTTCCAAACTATGTTGGGGTCGGCTTCCAGTCTCACCGAATGTCGCTGAGTACCAGTGCTTTGTAGAGAGCAACTGAATCAAGTCAAAGATTTTTTTTTTAATTTCAAATAGGCCTGTGAAAGCTCTTTCGAAACGTCAACACATTTGCCGGGTGACTCGAGCACACAACATTGGCTGGTACTCAGCCACCTCGGTGAAACTGGAAGCCAACCTCAACATGGTTGGGAAAAGCCTATGAAAATTGATTTATTGGTAAAGGTGGTAGGTACTTAGCAGTTAGTATTACTTTTAGAGTTCCGTTCCCAAAGGGTTAAACGGGACCCTATTGCTTTCGCTCCTCTGTCCGTCCGTCTGTCACCAGGCTGTATCTCATGAACCGTGATAGTTAGAGGTTAGAGAGTCGAAATTTTCACAGATGATGTATTTCTGTTGCCGCTATAACTGAAATGGGCCTGAATATGAACATGGACAAGACGAAAATTATGTCAAATGTCCATGTGGAGCCCACCCCAGTCTCTGTTGGAAGCTCGGTACTCGAAGTTGTTGACTCATATATCTACCTAGGACAAGTAGTCCAATTAGGTAGGTCCAACTTCGAGAAAGAGGTCAACCGCCGAATCCAACTCGGCTGGGCAGCGTTCGGGAAACTTCGCAATATCTTTTCGTCCGACATACCTCAGTGCCTCAAGACGGAAGTCTTCAATCAGTGTGTGTTACCAGTGATGACTTACGGCACCGAAACGTGGTCTCTCACTATCGGCCTCATCTCAAAGCTCAAAGTCGCTCAACGAGCTATGGAGAGGGCTATGCTCGGGGTTTCTCTACGTGATCGAATCCGAAATGAGGAGATCCGTAGACGAACTAAAGTCATCGATATAGCCCACCGGATTAGCAAGTTGAAGTGGCAATGGGCAGGCCATATTGCTCGCAGAGCGGATGGCCGATGGGGTCGAAAAGTGCTTGAGTGGAGACCACGGACTAGCAAGCGCAGCGTAGGACGTCCACCAGCAAGGTGGACAGACGACCTTGTGAAGGTCGCCGGAAGACGCTGGATGCAGGTCGCTTCCAACAGGTATCTGTGGAGATCTAAGGGGGAGGCCTATGTTCAGCAGTGGACGTCCTATGGCTGAGATGGTGATGATGATAACTGAAATGAAAACTAGAATAAAATAGATATTTTGAGGGGCTATACAACAAACGTGATATTTTTGCTCATTTTCTAAATAATGGTACAGAAATCTTCGTGAGCGATTCCGCCTCGCACTTGGCCGGTTTTCTTCCGTCATGCAGCTGAACTATTTTGACGAGCCATGCAAGGTTAGTTTTTTAGGCGATGTGGCAAAACTTTTTCTTTACCAATTTCAAAGAAATTTATTTCATGGGTCACGAGGTTTTGATATTTGCAAAAATGACTTTTATTTTTTATTTTAGGGTATCTTTAAAGATAACCTTTCCATTTTTCACTAGTCATGATGAAGAGTATTGTCTGTCTATCGTTTTCTTTCTATCCTTGGAGACAACTCTGTCTGTATGTTTGTTACGCTGTTACAGCTAAACTACTGGACCAATTTTTATAAATCTTTAATACAAATTCAAAATTCACCGAGATAAGAAACAGGATTTACACCTGAAAGTAGTTTAGTACCTTACTGCGTAGCAGTATTAGAAAGTACGAGAAGAAAGTAAGTAAAACCACGGAAACCCTACGTTTAATTTACAAGATAATTATGCTTATTTTTTTTACATAAAGCCTTTTAAATGCCTATTTAAAATAGTACAAAATAAAACAAGCAATAGACGAAAATACAATATGTATTTTAAATATTTACAACAATACATTTTGAGATAAATATGAAAAATGATGTATCATTGTGACAATTAAAATTACAAAGTCATTAAAATCAGGTTATTAAGATGTTGACAATACACTCGAGTAGATACCTAACGAATTAAATACCTAAACATAAATACTTATTGCGTTTTAATTTATTAGCAAAAATATTCTGTTACCAATTGCATGTTCTGCATGACAAAGGATCAAATTACTACAAGATGTCGAGTAGATAATATTATATACTTAACAACAATAATATGTTTTTTAAATATATATAATAGATTTAAGTTCCTCCCTCTGAAATTTCTGTGAACGCTTAAATAAAATTATACTTATGTTGTATTTATATTCTACTTCAATAATAAATCATTTATTTATTTCATATGTATCATACACACAGTTAATATACAACACACACACATACACACACACACACACAGTTAGTATACATACAGTTAATCACAAACAAAAAATAGAAAACATAGAGTACTTTAAACTCCTTTAATCAGTAGTCAGTTGGACAATAATAAAATATATGTTTATGATCGAGAACCCTTCGTCAAGAGGCCACTCAGTCACGATACTACTGCGCGCGCGCCGCCTGTCTCACAGATATTTAGTTGCAGTTTTTTCTCGCAGGTTAGTAATATTTATTTATGAGTATCTATCTATCCATTTATAATGTTATAATGTTATAAATGGATAGATTAAGTGTACATGGGTATGTAGTTGAGGAACTTATCTATCTAGTGTTTCGATTTGGTTCACTCATCTATTTAGTAAACCAGTCTATTTCTCTGTAAACATTGTGATATATATGTAATGTTGTCGGAAGTCAATAACTGAAGTTCATATTTTGTACTTTTAGAAAAAAGTGTGAATTTGTTTTATTCGATAACACTCACAATACATTTCCAATTTTTTCGAAATAAATACTAAACTATCAAATAGTGTCCAATCCAACCCAAAAAGTTTCCTTAAGAATAGTTTCACCAAAATCATCAGGCATCATTCGTCATCATAATTATTGCGATTTCGGTTTACTGTTATAAGCTATACTGCCTTTATTTTATCAACATTCGTTCTGTAATTGCACAATAACATAAATCCTTACAAAATTTACATTAATAGCTGTTAGCTCAGTGGTTAGATTAATTAAATTATTATTGTAGATTTAGATTGGCTATCATATGATTTGAATTTCACTAATTACATCAATACCTATCATTTTCCTTATATTATTTCTGGTGCCATACCTTCCAGCCATGATCCTGCTACTAACATGGGTAGTAGTGATCATCTCAGCAGTTCTGCTGTACTTTCGAAGTATATACTCCCAGCTGTCCAAGCAGGGAGTGAACCATCTCCCCACAGTCCCAATCTTTGGGAACATTCTGTGGCCGTTCCTGAGGCAGGAGCATTTCATTGACACCCTGATGCGAGCTGTGAACACCTTTCCTGATGACAAGTAAGATGATCTTGAATGAGAATATAATTATGAAACATAGAAGCTCAGGTTAGTTTGCTGCTTCCATTAGATTATCCCAATTTCAATGGCTGTCGAAGCTGGTATTGATATGTCGGTTATAATAGACGGGAAAACGCTACAGGAACAGATTAGGTTCTGAATTCGACTAAGTGATTAATCAGGCAAAGTGTATGTTCAAATTTAATTTTTGAACTAAACTTTTGCACCTTCATATAGGTACAAGTTCGGCATTTTAGTGCAGCCCTGTCTCTTAACCCAATTTTGTAATGTTCCAGGATAGTAGGACATTACGACATGGTGACTCCTGTATTTATAATCTGCGACGTGGATGCCATCAAGAGGATAACTGTCAAAGACTTTGAGTACTTCGTGGACAGGCGCAGCTTCACCAGCAGTTTCGATCCTTTCTTTGGGAGAGGACTGCTGATGCTACGAGGTATGTGGTATCAAGTATTCTGGGCTATAAGATCTGATATCAACAGTAACAGCCTGACTAAGAGATCCTTTGGTTATTTTAGATAGATTGCCGTTCCATATAAAACTCTGGTAGTCCGCTTCATCTGGTTAGACTGGAAGCCAACTCGAATGTAGGGGGAAATATTTAGGCAGATTATGACAAAGATGATAATCAACGGCTTCCTTATAGAGTGTTAGATAACTACGTAGTATTTTATACCTCTAGATCCAATGATTCGAGGGGACGTCAATTATGTCAATTAAGCAATTCAAGGATGAATCAATTTAATGTTTCTTTTAGGTTATGAATAGTTAAAACATAATCTGTTTTACAGAAATTTGAAAACATTAATACATGTAAATACAAAATAACAAGCGAGAGACATCAACAACCAATTTATAATAACAAAAACAATCACGTGCAAAATACAGAATGGTTAAATAAATAAAATCAGTCAACAAGCAGACTGTCCGCTGCAATATTTATGAGTATGACTCGTCGATAAACGTCGATTATACATTATCTCGAGTACTACACATATATACTGATATATACGGTACAAGCATGCTATATTTAACTTGAAGATAACAGCACAAACAATGCACGATTGCTGATTAAAGGTGTTTATTTTAGATATTTTTTGTGTAATTTCCTAGGAATTGAATGAGAACTTATGGTGCAATGGAAAAGCAACTTCAAATATGCATAATGATTAAAAATTAAACTGAAACATAGACACAGTTTCAATTGATAGATACTTAATACAGATACGTCAGTCATTCACATCTATAGTTCTAATCAATTTACACTTCTGTACTAATATTATAAAGAGGATGTTTTGTTCTGTTTGTTGCGATCCCAAAGGCTCCGAAACCCCTGTACTAATTTGTAAAATGATTATTATTTGAAGGTGACGAATGGAAAGCAATGCGGTCTACAATGAGTCCAGCGTTCACCAGCTCCAAGATGCGTCTGATGGTGCCCTTCATGGAGGAGATCGCTTTGGAGATGGTCAGAGTACTCCAAGAGAAGATGAAGGCTTCTGGGAGTAAGTATAAGACTTGACATGGATATTGGGGTCAAATATTTTCTTAAAATTATTAATCATTGATCATCCCTTTTACATCATCATCAATTACTGTTTTAAGCTACCTCTGGTCTCGAAATTTGTATGAAGTATTAAGATTCAGCACTCTCTAAATAACCTAATTGTCCCAAGTACAGCTAACGCTGATAGAGACTAGTCTGATGAACCACGATGAATTGTCTCCACCTATCCACAGAGCCTTACATCGACGTAGAAGCCAAGGACATGATGACCAGGTACGCGAATGACGTCATCGCTTCCTGCGCCTTCGGGCTAAAGGTGAACTCCCAGGAGTCAGACCACGAGTTCTTCGTACACAGTCAAACGATCACCAAGTTTACCTTTCTGAGGATTTTGAAGATCATCTTCTTTAGATGCCTGCCGAATCTTGTTCAGGTTAGATGGTTTGGTTTTAAATAAACAAAACGAACTAGAAAATATAAAAGTACCAATACAGAAGGAATGCTGTGTCAAATCTTAAGATTTTCTCACCTTTAGTGCAGTAAAGAAAGTAACCAATATTTTTTCGACATTTATAATCTAGTTACTGACTCTCCAATACTTCACATTGTCGTAAAGCTTGCATTGATACATGAAAATATACCATAAAAGATAGAACCATTATAAAATTTCCAGAAGCTGAAGATGTCATTGGTGCCAGTCGAGTCTTCGGACTACTTCTCAAGTGTGGTGCTGACCACGATGCAGGACAGGGAGAAGAATAACATCGTACGGAATGACCTTATCAACATCCTGATGGAAGTTAAGAGAGGTGACACTACGGCCTTATTTTTTCTTCTATAGCTATAGTCATTTATTATCGATGTACCTACAAACAGGTGTATTTTCGCCTAATGCTACACAAACATCACATGCTTTTTATCTTGAAATATTGACTTTGATGTCAGAAAGAAATTGTCGCTTCCTATTTGATTGATTGACAATCTTTATCTATATTGGATAATCTTATGAATATTATTCCATGCAGGTCAACTAACTCACGAGAATGATGATGCCGATATTGATGCTGGGTTTGCTACAGTTGAAGAGTCACACATTGGCAAAAAGCAACACAATTATGGTAAGCCATTTGTTACCATGGATAATTAATTAGCAAAAGTATCATTTCTAGTGTTTAACGGCCGGCGTAGTTTTGTTTGACAATGGTAATTTGACTATCTGTTGATTCCCTTACGCAACTATATACCTTATATCCGCTATGTGCAATGTACAACAGTTCGGAACATTAGTCTGTTATTTTCATCCTTTATATTGTCTAAAATAATATTTCCAATTTCCAGAATGGACAGACTCGGACCTCGTAGCGCAAGCAGCGTTATTCCTATTCGCCGGCTTCGAGACAGCTTCCACATCGATGTCATTCTTGCTGTACGAGCTGGCTGTCAACCCTGACGTGCAGGACAGGCTGCTGCAGGAGATCAGGGAGTATGACGAGAAGAACCGAGGGAAGATCGACTATAACGTCATACAGAGCATGACGTATTTGGATATGGTGGTTTCTGGTAAGATGAGGATGACAGCTAGAGAGTGAAAGAAGTTTGAACAGGAAAAAGTGTTGAAAGTTTATTACTGCAAATTAAAAATACTATTGTGACAATTGTTGGAATATTTTTTTTTTGACGTGACAACGTCTTATAAATTGGTTTGCCGGGTGACACTTCAAGAAACTGCGTTACGCTCCGCTCACGTTATGCGCTCACAATGAGAGCGAGTGAGAGGCACGCGTCCCTTCCACGCGGGCATGGTTAGCCCGCCTAAGAGCGAGAGAGACAGACATAAAAAGTGTTGTTGTCACGTAAAACTTTCGTCCGTACCGACTTTACAGGCAACCAATTTTTACTGACTTACATATTTTTTCATTTACCTTGACTGATCATGCAAATATTGAGATGCATTCCTTGTTGTTCATATTTTTGTTTTAGAGGGACTGCGATTATGGCCTCCAGCTGCTATTGTAGACAGAATGTGTGTGAAAGACTACAATTTCGGCAGGCCTAGTCCACACGCCACAAAAGATTTGATTGTAAGTAATTACACTATGTTACGACATACCTATTTAACAAATTATCAGTACTAGGAAACTACTTATAATTTCCTTGTAGTGTAACTGCTTTTGCCTATCACAATATTTTGTGCGTTTACGATAAAATTGCCAAATCTTTACTGATATACGCGATAAATATGTAGCAGTGTAAATATCCTTAAACATGACTGTATTTTATACTGATTACTTACTGTAGATGACAAGAGGCATTTTTTGATCAGTTGTATGAAATAATTCTCTCAGGATGTGTTAAATCAGAGAATCACATACTCCCTAGCACACACATACGTCCCAAAATTAAAAATTTCTCATCATCATTTATTTCAGATCCGTGAAGGTCAGGGTGTTGGAGTTGCTCCCTGGGTGTTCCACCGTAACCCCAAGTATTTCCCCGAACCAACCAAGTTTGACCCCGAAAGATTCTCACCTGAAAACAGACACAAAATCTTACCGTTCACGTATTTCCCCTTTGGATTGGGGCCAAGGAATTGTATCGGTAAGTCTTGGCTTTTGGAAGAAATTGGATCAATATTCAAAGTTACGGTAAACACTGTCTTAGCAGTTGTTGATCTGACTAAATTGTTTTATTTTTCACTTATACCTATGTCATCCGAAAATTCAAGATGTTCAATATAGTTTATGCTTTCATGAAAATACTGTAAACACTTCCCGACAGGTTTTTTTACTAAAAACCTGTTTAAATGTGTTCGAATATAATTTGTTTGTTTTTTTTTAATTAATTAAGTAAAATAAAAATACACGAAGAACCATTTATTAAGCCCTTCACGATTGTCACGCAGCATAGATGTCGCTGTAGTTCGATTAACATTCAATAGATGGCGTTGTTCTCAGGTTCCCGCTTCGCGCTTTGTGAAATCAAAGTGATGCTGTACGTGCTCATTCGGGAGATGGAAGTATACCCCTTCGAGAAGACATGTTATCCTCCACAGCTGTCTAAAGATGGCTTCAATATGCAGCTACAGGGAGGCACCTGGCTCAGACTCCGAGTTCGTCCAGATAAATCTTAATTATAATAACTTGCGATGTTATTTTATTATAAACTAGCTTTTGCCCGCGGCTTTGCTCCCGTCAACTGACTTCTCTACTTTACCCTATTTTTCATAAGAACCTTCTCCTGACAATAACAAACACAACAAAAAAAGAATTAGCCAAATTGGTCCAGGCGTTGTTGAGTTATGCGCTTACCAACACATTTTGCGATTCATTTTTATATAATAGACTAGCTTTTACCCGCGGCTTCGCTCCCGTCAACTGACTTCTCTACTTTACTCTATTTTTTTTTTCATAAGAACCTTCTCCTGACAATAACAAACACAACAAAAAAAGAATTTGCCAAATTGGTCCAGGCGTTGTTGAGTTATGCGCTTACCAACACATTTTGCGATTCATTTTTATATTATAGATATAGTACCTAAAGTAAGTATGACATAATTGAATTATTAACTTTTGAGTTTTTATGGTTTTTATTTAAATCTTTTACAATGTGAAAATGGTTTTATTAAGATGAAATATAAAGTGAGGTTTATACTCTGTGATGCATCTTGCCGTTTAAGTTGTAATCAAGGACTGCTCTCCCATTACGTTGACATAAGTAAGCCTAGATAATCACATACATCCAAAGTCAGGAAATACACCAGCTACGTAAAAAACCGATGGCCCTTTCTACATAAGCGCCATCTATAAAAGTGTTGTGGAACTAAATTAAATTAGCAAAAGCGCCATCTATTGCCGAGTAGCAAAATTTTAACAAACTTTTGCTACTCCCCAGCCGATGGCGTTGTCAGACTAAAATTAATGTTAAAAGTCTTCAATAAAAACTAAGCACCTAGCATAAAATAAGATCTCTAACCTAAGACAGACGGGCCACCAAACACAGCCAACCATGGCTACTTACTTTCTATAGATTTTTCTACGGAAATATGGCCCAGACTTAGATATTATTAGAACTTCAATAGCACAGGCTATTACTTCAGCTCACGATATTAAGAATTTTTGAATACAACCAGTGCTACCTAAGGTTCGCCCTGTAAACTGCCTGGTGTATTTCAAAGACAGATGTGCATTTGTTTTGGATATTACCTACATGTATATTGTCAATCTTGTTATACTGGAATTTGAACCCAAAATACCCAAAAAGGCTAGATAGGTTACTATTAAGTAATATTTATAGTGTTCGCCATCCCAAAGTCTTGTATCACGATTTTAAAAATACAGATCATAGGTGTCAGGTGTTGGAAAATACGCTAAAATCTTAAAAGAAAAACTAAAAAGTATCTCGATCTGGGCTGGAATAACCCACACGTGTGGGGTTATCAGTTTATTGCATAAAAATATTTACTGAACATTATGTAAAACAACGGCTTTAACCTTTGTTTAAGATAATTAACTTTTTATCTAACGATTTTCATGTTTTTGCTATCATATCTTACTAAGCTTAAAAATCGGCCAAGCGTCGGACTCGTGCGCGAAGGGTTCCGTGTTATTATCTATAAAACGTCAACAAAAAAAACATATTTTAATTACTATAAAAAAATATGTTTGTTATACGGGAGCTCCCTAAAATATTTATTTTGTTCTAGTTTTGAATATTCAGATTTTTTTTATTTGTTCTTCATCGGCAACCATAATACATCATTTGTGAATAGAACTGTCTAACTATCACGATTCATGAGATACAGCCTGGTGGACAGACGGACAAACAGGTGGATAGTGAAGTCTTAGCAAGAGCGTCCGCTTAGCCCCCTGGGTACGGAACCCTAATAATTAGGTAGCTATATACAGATACGTATCTATAGGAATTATCAATATCTATATTTGCGTAAAAACCTGAGTGCAAAATTCCTTTTTTGTTCCTTATGTGAATCAAATCGTCCACATTAGTTAAACTGTCATCGTGGCGGCCATATTTGATGATTTGACACGTTACTGTAACGTGATACAACTATCCCTTGTTACTTTCCTCACTAATATTTATGACGAATGTGATTTTTTTTATGTTGGTGAGAATTTTAAGTTAACGACTATATATAATTTTAGAAGAAGTTTGGCATATTTAATGATTAGTTGATTTAAGATGCAGTTCTATTTTTGCAGGACTCTATCCTTCAGGTGATAGGAAGTAAATCATAAGAGCAAATGTTTGTTACTTTATTGACAACTTTTGCCTGCAATGTCGTTTATTAGAAAAAGTGTTACTTGTAAAAAAAAAAGGGGAAGAGATAGATTAAAGTTGATCCACCGTTTCGGGCGATACCGCAGAATTTATTTAGTGTACTTACATAAGCATATAATATAGTTACTAACATTTGAATTCTGTGTAACTATAAAATTTCAATATATAAGGAAGAATGAACAATAACTAACTACTGAAGTTATGACGTCTGTAACGTATCTGTGGTTTCAGAAATTCCCGAAAACATGCAAATGCTATGTGTTGTATACCACATATTAATTAATACGGGTTTTACGTTTCATAAATAATAATTATTGAGCCAATTAAAATTGTTTCAGAGTAGGATAACGAGTTCATACCTATTATTAAATATTATGTAGTTTCTGTTATACATATTCCTCAGTGAATTCAAGGAAGTTTTGGTTTAGTTTATAATATATTTGGGGAAAAATTGAGTTCACGTTTTTATCAGTCGGTTAGTTACAATTTTGAGGTTTTACCCCCGATGCAAGAGGGTTGAATCTCGCAAGGGTTGCAATGTATGTATAAGGTTTATAAATAATTCGTTGACGCTTGTTACTAACTTTGTTTAGCAAAGTAATTTAATTGATTCCCGAATTTAAGAAACTTGGTTTAGATATATGGGGACGGATTACCAAAAAATGTGTCAAAATTGATGATTGCCTTAAAATTGTGCAAAGATTATCTGAAATTCATTCTTACAAAATCATAGATGCAGATTTTGTGTTAAAGGGTTAATAAAACAATAATATAATTCACATTCATAAATCGTATATTTCTCTTCTTATTTTCATATAATTATTACGAAATAATACATAAAATCTGTCTTTTATCAATTGCACGATAATTATACGTCTAGAGCAATTTAAAAACTAAAGAAAAAATATCTTAAAATATAATTATGAACATAATACGAAACAAAATGATTAACACCTATAAATACTTAAAAACTGGAATTATGCACCTTTGTAGCTCAAAAACTATCAACGAGACCCAACTTTGAGAAATCCAAATAATAAAGGCCGACATAGATTCAATAGCCAATTGCCAAGTATTTAAAAATTCGTGATCTTTGTACCAACAATCTTATTAATTTCATAAATGGCCCATGAAAACTATATCAGCCAATAAAATTATTTCTACATACAATTAATGAAAAGAAATGCGTCAAAATAATGTAAAGTAATAAAAAATAGTGTATGCAAAATACTTCCCAAAGTTAAGTCACATAGAATATCAAACTTTACTTCAATAGACTAGCCATAACTTAGATCTTAATAAATTCAAAAAGAACAAACTATGTAATATTATTGTAAGAGAGTTAAAATCGTTGTTCTACTAAGACACGGCTTTGTACTGTCGCTTCATATTATAATACATAAGTAAAGTATCATCAAATCAATCTTATCAATATTTATCTGTAATCTGTACTTTAATAAATATATTAGTTTTTGAGGAAGAAGGAAAATGTATATATTACGTATATAATATTTTTTGTATAGATAATAAAAATATGTGGCTATCTACATAACAACGTGAGACTGGAGTGTTAGTGATGATTGCTGAAAGGAACTATTTACAGAAACAAATGATTAATTTTATCTTACATCACAGCGTGTGCCTGAGAGTCGCAAACTTAAATACTACTAAATATTAAAATTAAATTGTCAAAAATATGTAATTTACTTTAAATTCTTATAATAAAACAAAACTCTTTTCCATCAAAACTAATCTTTGGCCTGCAGATCTTTTTGTCATTTTATTTTTCTTTGCACGAACGCACAATTTTTTACGATTAAGTTTTTTTTTAATTTTTACTAACACAGAGACAGGAATTTTAAATAACAGTATAAAATTTATTTTAATTACAATTAGAGATGAAATACTATCATAAAACGTTAGAGTTCGCGAAATGACATACATTTAAAGAAACTATGAAATTAAGTACATTATCGTTTTACGTATACAATACATATGGCAACTCGAAACATGCTTAATATTAATTAAAGTAACTGGACACTAAACAACTTAACACTAGTTATATAAATTAATTGGAATGTTCGCATTATCATAACACGCTAAGTATTACACACACGTATCATACGGTAACAACAATTAAAAATACTTTATCAAAAATTCGTAATGTTACTACGTAAACAACCATCAAAATTTTTGTTCGACAGTACAAACGTACATCGAGAATAAAATACTAATAAAATTACTTAAAAAAATAATATGGACGTACCAAGGTGTCGGTACGAGTTAATTGACGGGACAATCCAACCAATCGGTATCCAACCAATATCCAACTATAATTGATCCAACATCCACGAGTACAACCATTGAAACTATTCCCATTCGAACATTGAGCCTATCTTAGCTAATTACATTCATATAACTTTTCAAAAACACTTAACTTTGAGATCACCTCCAATTTGACACAACTAGATTTTTTTATATCAATTTACAGCAGAGAGGAAGCGTAACATTCGTTAATTTAATAATTGGTTTTAGGTACCTAACAATTTTCCAAAATGTCAGGAATAAAAAAATATTTTCAAAGGGGAGCAAATCTTATGATTATCATAGTTCTAGAAACATCAAAAATTCGTTTTGAAAGAGCCGACCCAATAAAAAAGCATAAATAAAGATGAGCATGAAACCGACAGCCATGACACCATTCCAACAGGACCATCATTTGAGCATCAGTTTAACGCTGGAGGTGATCCCATTTCTCTTCAATTATCTGATTACAACTATTCATTTCATTCAATTCTGCCCTTGGATGAATCGACGATTTTTTGGAAAAATCAATTGACATTTACCACTGGGTAGACTTATCTTCTCAAAATATTAACAAACATTTTTCACAATTATCTACTGATCTTCAAATTCTGATCAAATATCAACGACTTTTCTTAGACTTACATACTATTTACTGTATTTTCGAAATCCTCCTTAAACGACAACTTCCAAGGACAAGATTCTACTATACGTAACCATCGACATATCACTGTTTATCTTACTCTGAGCATCGACTTTCAACAAATTAAGCCTAGGTTTTACTAAAGTTAAACTAAGAATATGACAAATCGCTGAGGTTTTCTGATTTGACTTTGACGAAGTTGGGGTTGTCGGTCTTGAAGTCGGGTCCCTTGTGACCGAACTGGTAGACGAGGCGCGCGGTGGGCACGGAGACCAGCACCATCTGCCGGTAGTGGTACCTCATGGCGCGGCTGAACTTCTCGAAGGTCATGTTCTCGTTCTGCTTCATGTGGCCCCACAGTTTCGCCACCTCGTCTGGCTTCACGAACCTGTAAAGAAAAACGCTTTGTTAGTCTAATTCGATTTATGTTAACCAAATGCGCTTTGAATAATGCATCTGCAACGTTGTCATGAGACACGTGCTCTGTGTTATTGTGTGAGCTCTTATAGTTGAATAGGTTCATATAACAACAGTAAAACGGTATAACGCGGACATTTTTATGTTCTAAATCTTGTTCTGAAGGTTTATTGTGCTTTTATGGTTTGCATCGTTTCATTTTCATCTATAAGGTCGGTTAATCGTAGGCCACGTCAGTTAATTCCTTGGAAATGCAATTATTAAATACAATATTATCTTCAGTGTCGGCTACTGTGATTCATGGCTGAACTTGGAAGGAGTTACTGTGTTTTTAATTATCAGCCGGCGCACGACACCCTGACTGACTGCACTCCTCGGAAGTGTGTCGCTGAGGGTCGCAGACCAGCCTTTGTATGTACGTGAGCCTCATTCGAGAAACTAAATCATCATAAACCTTTGACACTCAGCCCAAGGTCCTAACTGCAACCTTAATTTCATTCAGCCCATAGTTGTGAACTCAAATGCATTTTTACGTTATTTTATTGAATTCTAACTATTTTTATTAGAAGATCAACAAGTACTTATATAACATCGATGAATAAACAATTATAATCAAGTCAAGTTCAACTGGAAACGATAATAACACAGCTCGTCATATAATTTAATGCTCATTAAGAGCCCCCGCAGACCACAGATTTTTTATCGGCCGATAGTTTAGTCGGGTTGGCCTGCTAGTACGCACACCGAGCCAACTAAACAGTTTAGTCGGTGATGAGCGCGCAAACTATCCCAACAGTCGGCCGACTGTTTGCTAGTTTCTAACCAGCTGGTGAAAAGAGTGGTCGCACCGCACAATGAAAATTAATAAAACATTGCATAGAAATGTTATTATTGCTCTCATACACCGGAGAAGGAAAATTAATAAGAGAGCCCGAGAGTATTGGGTGCATCCTATCTTTAGTGATAAATTATGAAATGGAAAATTTTACACTATGCATTCCAAATTACTCGATTATCCGAAAAAAAAATTCGCCTTTTATCGAATGAGCATAACTAGCTTAGCTACAAAACACGCGCGATCGACCATTCGCTGTTAAAGCTCGGAGCGAACTGAACTATCGGCTTAGTCGGCCGACTAAAAAATCGTCATGTGTGCGCGTGTGGTAGGGAGCCAATACTGATTATACGGTCGGCCGATAGTTTGCCGACAGTTTAGTTTGAATGGAATCGGGAAGCCCATCAAACTTTTTTATCGGCCGATACCAAATCGTCATAGTGTGCGCACTTGCTTACATCTGCGTACTGATTAAGAGCCCGACCAAACTATCGGCCGATAAAAAGTCTGTGGTCTGCGGGGGCTCTAAATGGATTCTCAGCCTTTATTGGTTAGACTTGTATAGTTGCTGTAGCATAAAAGTATGTGTATAAGCAACCGTGTCAAGTTCTGATGCAAAGTGTCCAGATAATTGTGTGCAGAGTCAAGGATATCTTGTTGCAGTCATTATCGGCATAGTTAGCGAACGTGACGAGCAGCCGCCGGCCGGCCGGATAATGCAGACGCCACGCAGATCTAATATAAATACACCACACGACTGAGCTGAGGCACTGCATCGCGACGATGCGCTCGCCCAACTATACGTGCTGACAAATGAGCATCTGTGTGATGGCTTCTAATCATTACGTTCATTAGTATTGACTACTGATATTAACATTACCTAGTGTTTGTCTTAACAGTTTATTGTTCAAGTGACAAATTGATATTTAATTCTTTGCATAAGATAAGTATATTTTTTCAAGAATGTGTTTTCCCAAGATATTCATTAGAATGGTATCGCTAGCCAACTGTTCTAGCAGTTCATCGACTCCAATCATGGGTATACTGCAAAAAAAGTTCTATTTATAACTTTCCTTTAGCGTTTAACAACGTTTAACATTGAGAGTCTAGGTCGAATGCAAATGATTGAACCATTCGATATCGCAAAGGGAATTACGTGTTAGCGTCTATTTTATAGTTCGCCATAAAACTGTTGGTAGACAGCCGTGGCATTGGCATGGCGTGTCCGAAGCCGTTTTTTGTTCGACTCATCTGCTATAATTGTGTTTTTTCTCTCCAACGGCGGACTGTCATTGGGTCACAATGCCACATCCTGATCGATTGCCACACCGAACCTTAGCTGATAATAACTGATCATTTGTTTCGCTTCCGACATTGCTGTTTGAAGTTTATTGGCCAATTTACTTTTGTGTTTTTTGTAATCTAATCATCGCTCCGCCTCTTTAGTACTTATTGTTTATCTGAGAAGATAGTGGATGTACCTAACTCTTTGTTACCAACAGATTATGTAAAGCATCATGTTTTACAGCATCAAACATCTTCACATTTTGTTGGTTAAATATAGTAAGCTGCAATTATCTGCCTAGACAGAACAGGAAATGCAGGTGCATATTTATCGTGAACACTTAATCGTATCAATTTGTCAGACATGTTGCCGTGTTGAATAACAATCATTAGTTTTAAAAGTTGTTGCTACTCGGAATATTCATCATCATCACGAACTGGAATGATACGAACAACGTAGAAAGATTTAGTGCTTCTTCAAGACATTTTCTTGTTGTTTTTTAAACAATGGGATGTCATTTCGAAAAACCAACAAGTGTATTATATCATTAACCTTGTATAAGCGTGGTATGAACTATAAAAAATGTGATTCATACGAATTTGGATGCTCGTTGCGTACGAACGAGGCCGGCGGGCGGCCTTGTGTTGTATCGCTGCATCAGTTGGGCCAAGGATCGAGTGTGACCCTACGTGACACGCATGGATACCAAACCTACGGTGAAAATACTCAACATCATCCGAGATGTTACTGGCAATGATATTGAGACATCACGCGACATTAGCCTGACTGCAACTTTTGTACATGACAATAAAGGTCCTGACGAAGTTATAAAAAACAACCTCACATTGTAATGAAGCATATAAAAATGCCGATTTTAAGTGTCGAAAATGCATTTCGAAGTAGTGCCCAGTGCAAAATGATTTCGCAGAATCATGCTGTGCCGAAACAGGGACCGACAATTTGGTCAATTTAAGAGTCATTTGGACTTGAATAACGCACAGTAATACATAGGTACATGCATGGTGTATGTTTATATGTAAACACTAACCTGTTTGACCCTCTCTGAAGGATCCCCCCCGCACAAGTAAACTTGCAAAACGTGACTCTGACTTTCGTAAACAAGTTTCGGTGAGACCTCCTTTGGTTTTTTTATTATTTTTTATACCAAAAGTTATCTGATGGCTCGTCCTTTGTTGCTCTGTATGCAAATTAGGGGTTTGTACATGATGTGTTGGTACAAATTGTGTACAGTTTTGCTGCGTATTAGCCAATGTTTTGTACAACTCAAATGTCATCCCAACTTAGCGAAAAAGATGAAAATAGAAACGAGAAGTTTAACTCTAAAATATGATTTACGTACGTTACATTTGATTTGTTATCCGATAAGATGACACCAAAAACAAGATTAAAAGATATAATGTAATCTTTCTTATTCTATTTATATTATAAACTATCAAACCTCTTATCGCTGCAGCGGAACTCAGAAGCCCTGCCTCTTGTAATCACTACATGTCATCTGATGTTTTGACAACATGCCATCACACGCGAGCTTTCTCTCTATCCTCCTTAACTTTATATACCAACGACCCTTTTTCTAGAAATTGCTTTAACGTTCCGCCGAGCGAAAAGGACCTTACACTGAAATTGTAACATAAGCCTACTGAATTTGTTACCTATGTCATAGTGTTACTGATTATGTTTTGATCGGTACTTATTGGTGCAGCTACTGAGGGCAGCCTTGACAGAGTTTGTCACAGTGACAAATGGTGCGTTTAGTATGCAAATATATGCGTGCACATAGTGCTTACCTGTGAATTTGTTTTACTGTCTCACTTCTGTAACTAGAGGGACATACCCGCGGGGACGAACCGATCTCGATGTTAAGATTAATAAGTGTACACGATTCTTGATACCTTACTTGTGTGGTGTTAATAGAATTCGTGAAAACAATTACTTGGTGGTTTCAAAAAAGAACCCTTTTTGAACCGTGAAAAATATCTGGCGTGATACTGGGATAGTAAATTAACTTACCAACAGAACGACAATGTATATGAAAAGTCGTTTTTCAAAATCACATTAAATAAGAATCCATTTGTGTCGACCGGTTTTCATTTTGGTTTTTGAACTGTGAAATAAAAGCTTACAACCAACTTTGGCAAGTTGGATTAATATTTCGTCATTAATGTTTATGGGTTTGTTATTCCATTTAAAGTTTATTGAAGGTTATAAAAAATATTTTAGAAAAAGTTAAGTATCTCAAAATGAGTTATTGTGGTGATAAAATATGATTATTTGCTGTATCTGAGATTCAAGTCTTTATCATAAGTTTTTTGTAATCATGCAGAAGAAATTATAAAATCTAAAGAGAAGATTATACCTAACTTATGTTCTGGTACGTGTTGTAGGTAAGCTATTGCAATTGATTAGCAATAAAACTGTTATTACTGCAGTGTTCTTGAAACCCAACGCGTCAATGCTCTTGTGGCTTTGACTAAGCTGACGCATAGTGATGTCCTACAAAGTCGAGACAATTTATTGACAGGTCTTTTATTGCTCACAGTATATAAAATCCAATAAAAGGTGAAATTAATCCTAGAATTCAATAACCATTTTTTTTCTGATGTCTTAGTTTCATTTTCTATATAGTCGGCTATGATTAACAATATTGTTGAAAGTTTAAGCTTAACAAGTTCATTAATAGAACCAACGTTTATCATAGGGCCACTAACTTGTAGATAACTGATAGCAGCCTTATCAGTGTGCTTAACGACTTGAATCGTTAGGGTTATCGAACAATCTCTGTTGGACGTGACATCTGAATAAAATTCTTTTGTATATATATTTGCAGTTTAAATCAGAGTGACTGCTCTAATATATTCGGTTGTTTATTTAGTTTATTTGCGTGATCGTAATGGGCTGTTTCATTATTGAAATTAGTTTCTAGTAAATATTTTACATTGTCATGTGAGTTATATTTTACTTTTGCAGTTACAATTTGTTGTTTTCTTTCCTCATTTTTTTGTGAATGAAATAGTTATCGTTTGAAAATAGCAGGATAAACCTCTTTGATTCGATTTATCTATCGCAAAGCTTTATCTTATCATTTCATAGAATTGTTGCAATCTTTACCTTTTGCGAGTTATGACTCAATAGCCTTACAACTTCAAATCCTATTGAAGAATTAAGTTTACCAATATTAGCTTTAACACCATGTGTATCAAATTCAAAGTTTTTGGTTACAAACGATTAATTGTGAAGTCATCTCATGCCTTGCGGTTTTTGATTTCCATTTTAGTTGTCTGTATTGAGTAATGTTTTGTTTTTTTTAGAAGTATTTGCGTAATCATAATTAGGTGTATCTAGGACGGCCATGTTGGTTTTTGTTTTTGCTAATTAGTGTGTTGCATATGTATTCCTAGCTCCACTAACTGCTGCTTTATCTTTAAAGTTTTATTTCACCTTTGGATTCAACTAATTCCTTAGATAGAATTTCCAGAATACTGTTATTTATTTACTTACGCGTAGTAAAAGCTGTTTCATTGCAACATTCTGAACACATTAGTTAAAAGTTGTGGTGGAAATTTTTGGCAAGGAGCTCTACACATTGCGTTTAAGATCTGCAAACTATTTTAAACTCTATTCCATAGCGTTTAAAGATACATTTCCTTTGCAGCAGAGTACCGTACGATTGTTTTAAATTCTCAACGTGTCTGAATTAATGCGTTCCAGGTATTGTGTGTAGCTGCGTTCGTAAACAAGAGATCTTCAAGAACTGTGCGATTTCTTTTTTGTGGTTATTTTCTTTTTTGAATGGCCTTCATCTTGATTTCTATCTCTCAAACGAATCGAAAGACAATCTTAGCAAATGTTTTTCAGAAAAAGCCTATTAAAAACTTGAAAAAAAGTTACGAAAAGAAAGCTCTCAGTGTGTCAATTATGTTAACAATAGTATATTTGCTGTGCCTCATTCAATCAATTTAAAACCGCGTGGCAACTGAAAACATGTCGTGATAATATGTCTGTTTGTTCAGCTACAGTCGCTCACACATGTCTTATTAACAGAAAAAAATTTCAAGAAAATTAATTCATTACCTATTTCACTTTCCTGATTAGAGTTGATAAGGTTATCGATATTCAAAATCTTGAATAGATGCAGTGGAAAATAACAGAATACATTGGCCAATTTAAAAACGTCTTTAAAACTCATTGACGTCACACCCACATCAAAAAAACTAAAAAACTAGAACTACTTCTCAGAAACTTACAAAAAAAACAGGACAAATATTGAAAATTCAAACGTTTAGGTAATATCAATCGTGATGTGAATTTGTTATTAACATAGGTACTAATTAGCATAATGAAATACAATAACTGAACGAAACGGATGCTTTAAACTGGCCATTCAGATAACTTCCGAGAAAATGCAAATTAGATTGATCAACACATGTGGCACGCACACATAGAAACGAACATAAGTGTAAAATATAATATTGTGTACAAATATCCATGGTGCTGGTATGTCGTACTATCACCACGTAGTAACATATAGCTTCAGTAATGGAACGCTCGGCAACTGTTTTAAAATTCGCTCAGCGCTCACGTGCTTCTATTTTTTTACATATCCACCTTGAATGCGCTTGCGTCATTGTTTTATCACATACAACACTGTTTATAGCATTTTTTAATACTTTTTCAATGGAGGATAAAGTGCGCCCTGACCTAAGCTAAAGGTCTAAAGATTACATCTATTACATGAGCTGATAAACCGAGATTTGGTTCGTAATTTGTCACCGTGAAAACAGGTCGCGAGTGACGTTGCCGCATAATCTCTGATCGTTCGATTCCAAAGTATTCTGATAGCGATGATACCGATATCGTTGTGTTTACTATTTTATTTCACGTTTTCCTCAAGCTGTCTCGCTCTGGCGCGCCGTCGGACAGACATCGCCACTTTAATTGCTATAGTGAACGGTATTTATATCGTGACCCGTATTTTTGCAGTAAAGTCGCGTCATAACCGTGGTTAACTCGCATTTTTTTAGATAAATGACATTTTGTTAATGTAAGTTGTGTTGACTTGCGGAATTAATAGGAAAAAATCTCGTTGAGTAGGTGTTGTCAACATCGCACTTACGTACTTGATATAAAGTGCAACGCTTCAATGAACGGTCATGACATTAGTGTACCTGCATCAATGTTTACTATAACACTTATCGCAATTTAATTTACAACTTATTGTTTTGATTTCAATTCTAAGAACACGTTTTAACACTAATCTGTACAGGTTTTAAAAGTCACAAGACTTAAACAGGTTTTTCGTTCAAAAACTACTTGTTAATCTCGTCAGTCCATGAGAACCTTGTCAAATTAACAAAAAAATAGAAGCGCTAATCATTTAGTTGCGCATGATTCATTATTGACATAGGTAGGTAGATAAGGTGGTATCTATATGTTTGAAAAACAACGATTTAATGTGTAATCAGTGTAAACACGCGGTTTTTTCTTAAAATTAATTAACTACTAGTGAGCGGTCACATTGACCCGCGAAATATATCTACAAATATACTCCAGTGTAGACGTCACTTTGTGTGGGAGAAGTGCGCACGCGCCGCCGCGGCTTCGTAGGTAGCGGATAAACATGAATTTTGGCAAAGATAGGATGTCCCCCACCTTGCCTCACAGTTTCGAATCGTAAAAAGCAATGGAGCACAACTCAACATGCCTACAGACTGTTACGCTTGGTTGCACCGAATTTCACAAGAAAAGGTAACGAAAAATGTAGCATAAAACGTAGATAAAATACCAGTACAGGTGACATTTTGATAAATTCAATTATAATCTTGCTTCGTTAATCCGTGATGACTTTATCGCGATCGTTAATAAGCATACTTATCAAGAGCAACGTGTGGATTTTTTATACATTGTAGTGATATTTCTTGGAAGTCCTTGTACACAGTAAACAAACATAATAAATAAATTACATAACTTGACTTCATACATTGCAAGTATTTGCACACGACTATTTAATTGCAGCAATTCCTTGCTAGCTACTCCACATTCAATAGATATGACTCACAATTTTTACGATCTAAATTTTCTCAGGCCATTTTCCTCATTAAATTAAATCAACACATATTTGGTGTTACGTAATTTATTAAACAGTTATAAAAAGCTAGTCATTATTAATGAAGTTGATTTGCATAACTGCCTGCGGCACACGTCACCGCGCGTGCACGTACACTCGACAGGTGTGTATGTGTGGGTGGGTTACGTGTGTGTGCGTGAATCGGCCGCGGGGGATTCCCATCGTGCAAAATGCTTGTATCTACAAGTCGGTTTTAAGAAATCGTGGAGAGTGCAAAATTGTATCATAATATAGTTTAATGTTTTGTCAATGGGGTTATCATTAAGCACTGATTGCATTATGCTTAAGTACTAAAATAGTTTTTTTTTAATTGGTAAAAACCAATTGCGTTGATTTATTAACTGACGAAATATACACACACACTTAGCAACTAAATCAATTAACAAAGCTTAAAAAGCATATCATAATCAGAAACAAACATAGTTTTTTTATTGGTGTTTTTAACACAGTTTTTTCAACCGCATTTTATATGATTTTGCCTTTCACTGTAAGGTGGGTGGCACGTAAGTAAGTTACACGTGGAAGCTCTGCGATTCTAACTTTCACTCATAACCAAGCACTTATCTAAGGATCATGCGAATATGTTTATTTATTATAGAAGAAGAAGATTTATTGAAGCTTTTGTGTAGTCTTGTTAACGTCTAGGTGCTGTCAAAAATAACGGCTTTTAGTTAAATGTACTTATTTCCTTATATTTTCAGCAATTGAAACAATGATTAGTCTTTAAAAGAAAAGTTGTGACTTTTCTAATGAAACTCTACATGACATAGCGACCAGAGTAGGTCAACAAAAGCTCCTAATTTCCCAAGATTTTTCCATTCCTTAAGACTATGCAGGACTCTCGAAGCCCACCCAGTAATTATGTTAAAAGGAACAACACAACCCTTTCTACTTGAGCTCAAGTAAATACTCATTTACTACCAAAACAGTAGCGTAAAAACAAAGACATAGCGAAAGAAAAAAAATCTTGCAAAAGACACTGGCCTCCCCGGAAGAAGGGAGACTTACTAATCAATATAATAGAGCCACTATGAGAAAAAATACATATATACGCACCATGGACCCCGGTACATGCGAAATGGCGCCTTATGTATATGCTCTTAGGGTACATAATAGAAGGAGTAGGTGGCACGAAGCTGCCCTAGTTATAAATAGATTTTCACGAAAAAGAAATGTTACAGGGAATTTGGTGCAAACCGGGCACAGAGTAATGAATGACTAGACGCCGCTTGGTGCAACATTGTTTTGAATGTTTTTTTTCTTTTTGCATATTTTTTTTATTTATTGTATCTTTTTCCTAATATTATCGCATGTTAGCAATTGTGGGATATTAAAAAAAAATATCTAAAATTCAATACACTCTAAAACAAGATCAATGCAATGGGTCCTATCCCTAAGTTATATTTAGTTATATAATAATGATTTGGTATTTTATATCTAGTGAGCGTGGGGAAAAAATCAATGATAAATATGTTGTAATCATTTTTACGGATCATTTATCTGCATATATTTAGACATTTTATCCTATTATGTCATTGTTATTTGGAGTATTATCAGTATGTATTTGTAACGATTTTGGTTTAAACCGATATTGTATTTATGTATCCACGTTGTTGCTAATTGCCCACATTATTTAATTGAAATAATAATATTTATGCTCGTTTACGTGTCTCTATATTTATATGTTGGAATATTACTTAGGTGCAGATACCTATATAATATTAATTAGTGGTGTAAACACAATAATATTGTTCACTAATTGGCCTGGAACTCCGACGTGTAAACAGCGCTTAGTTTTGTAACAAGGTCAAAAGATTAGAGCTTATCTTAACACATATGGGTCACAGCCTTTACGACCTCTCGTTATGGTTTTTTTATTGTTAAAAAACTAATTTAATTGTACTCCTCGATAAGAAATATAATTTTACTTTAAAGTTGGTCATTAAAAGGGTTTATCAGTAAACGCCAAATTTGGTACTGATGATTTAATTAGGTAGAAAAAACTTCGTTTATTTTACACGTAACTAAGTCGATATATTTTTTCTTCTGCTCATTAGCTGACCCGATAACTAATTTATTAAATACAAAAAATATTTATCAACTATTGTTACCTTTAACCAACTCTTTAAGGAAATATTGAATACCATATAAAGTGCAATACCGTTATATATTTGTTTGTATTTAATATAACTATGCTGTCAGAATACAAGTGAAACACCTATTAATCAAAGTATCAAAAGTAAAAAATCTTATAAACAAAATAGTATCAACCATCCTAATCTATACTAACACTAATTTAAACACCACCAAAAACAAAAAAATAAATAAAAGAAAAACAAAAAAATCCTACAAATAATTCGAAAAAAGAATTCTCTGTAGCGAAGTTACACGCGCTCTAATTTCTCTGGACCACACTCACAGACGCAATTAAGTCGCGTACACGAGCTGTCGGGGCCGAGGGAGGCTGCACGAGTAAACCTCCCCCGAGAGTGGGGGGTGGGAGAAAAAATGCGCGTGGAACGAGAGAAAAAGAAAAACGCGAAAAGCGGAAACAAGTTCCCGCGACACGTGACTGTAGGCTTCCCGGGAACGTTGCCATGGCAACGGTCAGGGCTGCTGCGTAAATACGCCACTCTTTGTCGAATGGTACTGCAATTGGGTTTTTTGTAGTATCTGTGTTATGTTGTGTTTCTGAGCACTTTGCTGTTTCTGCTAAAAGGTTTTGTTTTACTCTATAGTGTGTGATGAAACTGAACCGTCTTTAAGTTGACAACCATAAAGATGTAATCTCATTGTATAATGAAACAAATAAAAGTTTCAAAGTTACAATATTTCTCTTATTGTGAATGCTCTACCTATAACTTTTGCGTAAAAGTATTTAAGTGATTGAAGCTAAGATCGACACTTGACAAACTTTACGTAGTTTTAACTTACAGCTAAGAGCTGAAATCTAATTATCTAAAAAGTAATCCCAACTTCTTTAAACTTTACTGAAACTTCAACAAAGTAAGATTAAGTTATATTTTGTAACTTAACTCAAAAAAATGCGCTATCTATTGAATAAATCCCCCTATCCAATTACAGCATCCCTCAGACCTCTAAATTAATAAGTACCTCGGGAAAAATAAGCAAAACATTTTTCTTCTGGTATTTTATCGATAAAAATAGGCGAACCGTCCACGTGTATCCCGAAGTAACCGGAAGCTCGCACCGGCCTTGGCGGTGCGTAGCAACCCCGGAAGAAAAAGAAAAAATCTATAATAGTACTCCGGTGCAGGCGGGGGGCGCCCTAGTTGCGGCCCGGCCACCCCTCGCGTGTGCCTCATTGTACCAACCCAGGATTTACTTAATAACACCAAACTTCTGATCAAAAAAATCCAGCGTTTAAGGACACCGAAAAAGTTGTCAGAGATGCGACTGCGGTTTTTTATCTAAACATTTTGGACACGACTATCCAATACCTACGAATCCAGTATACATATTATCTTAGACTAATTCCAAGTTTCCAAAATTTTGTAACAACACTAATAGCATCCACATGTAGGAAATCGTTACACGTTCCGCCGATCCCGCCTCCTCGGAGGGTCAACGTATTTGCTGTACCTCGGCAGTACTCCTGATTATTGAAGGCAAATTCTGGGAAACGCCGAGGAAAATGCGTGGGAAAGCACTGTTCCCGGAATTCGTTCCATTATAAGTGGGTACATTTTTGTGATACCTACCGACGCGGCACGAGTAAAAAATTTGGCACGAGTAACGGAAAGGCGTAAGAATTTTGTATTTTTACGGGAATATCGCTTTTTGTGGAAATAAAATAGAGTATACATTACTTTGACGTGGGTTTATTGTTTACAGAATTGTGAGGGTTGACAAGATTTGTAATGAAATTAGTGCATTGAATGCAAAGTTCAGAGTTAACACGTTAACGAGAATTCACTTCCTAACACTAAGCTAGTGGGACATAAAAACTGCGAGGTCGCGACGAGATGGCAAAAACGTACAGTCGTGAAATAATACAATAACACTAACAAAAACTAAAGCTCCGAGAACCAATAAACATTAACACCGGCCGCCTATTAATGTTATTACTTAAACTTTGCTACTTTAACCTTCAATCTAATCTTTTAAACTCTTTTATTTCTAACTCTTGACTTTGTACGTATCACTTTTTGTTCATAACAACCAATAATTATTGAATTCATACTTAATTGTTAACGTTGGGAGCATTTTAATTAACGTCACAGTTAGCTCATTATGTTTGTGATAAAAATAAATTGTAACCGATCGCGCTTATTTCGATTATTTCATTGGGTTCATTGATCATTGTGGCGATCAAAGTAGATTTAAATTACGAATTGTAAAGTTCCTTCGAAACAATTTATCTATATTCAATGGATCATCTACATTTATCTATACAATTTAGATAAATGAATGGAATAGTTAAATACCTACAAATTGAAGTAGTGTGTGGCTCAGAAATTAAGAAGATTACTTTATAAAGATAAACTAAATAGGCCCTATATTAAAATGTCCGCTGATTTCTAACTCCCCAAATAAATTGCAACATGAGTCACATCGTCAATTGTAATCTATTCTCGCTTGCCAATTTGGAAGGCACTTAGCATTTCATTCAAGTGAATGGGCATCACGTTAACATACTGTGCCTAGGAATTCCCCAGCACATGTACTTCATGTCTTATCTGCATTCAAGACAGACATTGCTTGATCTTTGACACACATTATCAACGGTTGCACTCAGAGATGTTAAGATTTCAAACGGATGCCAGATTTAAGGGCCATTAAGGTAATCTTATTAATAATTTAATTGGGTAATTTTGTGTGTTTGTTGTGCTCTAAAATTACTGCAGTTTAGCTGCAATATAAATTGTGTTTGGATTACTTTCCTTCTCTAGTTTTTTTAAACCCAATTCGCTTGTATTCTCCAAGTCATTGCAAACAATAATTTATGTGGTTTAAAATCAATACTAAGATTTTATGTTTTGATTTGAGTCCTTCATTAAATAACATATTTGATCATTAAACATGAAGTCAGCATTAATTAACGTAAAATTAACTCGCATTCTAAAGCTTGGAATGCACTGTCGGCGACAGCGATGCTCATTTAACGAACAGAGCAATAAAAATAGCAGATCTGAGATATTGCATTACAATGCTCGTTCTATTTATAGTTCATTTGTATTTTGTGTTGTAGCTAGCATTAAATGTACTAGGACATTCTTGTCAATTATACACCCAGTAACATAGAACAGCAATCCTAAGTTATTATTTCATCAGCCTAGCCTTTAAGGCTTTCAGTCTACAAGGATGCAGTTGTCATAATATCCTATCTAATAATAGCCTATCTGACCTACATAACAAAATTACCAGGACGGTTACAGAGTTTTCTTGCAAATATTTCCCTTTTTTGCATAAAATTGTTGGATTTCCTTTCCTTTAGATATTTTTTTGCGATGCGAGCACCTCATATCTCTGAAATACAGCTATAATTTATAGCACCCAAATAGCCTACATTGTACTGGAAACAAAGCCTAAACCTAGTGTAAAGTTTACATAGAAACCGGTTGGATGTTCTACTCGGAGAGCAATAAAAACTGCACTCAGTCATACTTGATGATAATAGCGCTGTATATTGCCGCGACCTTTGAGTGCATAAGCCAGTCAGACGCTAGATCAAAACTATGCAGTTGCTACGTAGTAGAGGCGTGGGAAGGTGGGAATTAACTTTTTTCATGATTTTCAGATAAACATGTATGTTAGAGGAGAAAGTTCGTTATTTTTTTGTAAAGAATGGATTAATAAGATTATATCCAATAAGATTATATAGTTTTGCTGAATATGAGAATGTTTTTTAGTGAACCTTAACGATTATGCACATCTCGAAATAATGGTTCTTTATTTGTTAATCATTTGCAACAAAGTAATTTATGCTAAATTTTATGACGCTTTAGTTCAGAATATTTATTATAACTGAGCAGTAAAGCGAAACATTCCCACTGTAACGCGAATTGCACTCCGACTTTAATACAAAGGAAAATAAGACTAATGCTGCCGACAATAAGTGTCAAAATGAAACAAAACGCGATCCATACATTGATAAATGAAGTTGTAAAATGTTTGACAAGATGCGATAAGATAAATTAGACTTAAACCCTATACAAATAAAATCGAATTTTAATGAGCTGCATCAGCAACATGTGAACCATTGAGCGAGGCCAGCGTGGAACCGGCGCGGCAAGGTTGAGGCGACAGATAAAAACAACAAACAAAACCACAGAGTAAGTTATTGTAAGGACTCGAGAATATTTGCTAAACCGATGATTTATAAGGATGATCCCTTAAAAGGCGATGGGTACTCAGTGTGAAAGCCAACGAACTCCAAACACAAAACACTGGTCAAGTACATCCAAAGAGCAACAAAGATTGAAGAGTCTCTAATTTAATAAATCTACATGTGAATAAATATGCCGGCAATCTACTACTTATTGCTGTTAGCACCTGTTTAATTGTCGAATACCTCAACTGCGCGGTAAGTGAGGCGGAGGTGACTGGCCCTATAAAACACTCGTAAAATGGCTATTAAGGCTGATCTTGACATTACAATCGCGAACTTTCCTTCTCCTTGCAATATGAATTTCACCAACAAAAAAAAGTGCAACAAAATCTATAACTTGAGTTAGAAAAACAAATATTTATCAGCGTCGTTTTATAGACCAATTAGATGGTAACAATTAATTACAAATTAATTGACAGCGATCGCGTGTCAAATGGTCCTTAATAATGACCTCTGCTGAGATAAGCAAGGCCGCTGGCTTGTTGTCTTTTGTAAGTGTTATAGAAAACTGTAAAAATAATGACAACATGGCCTTACAGGCAGCAATCATCTTTGTTTATAAAGTCCTTTTACAGGATATAGTCTTACGTTACTAACTGTTAAACTAAATGAAGTACCAGGGGCTATAAAGTCACAAAAAGTTCTATATTAATCTTGAAAGTAATAGCTATTGCATTTTTTTGGACTCTCTTGTAAAAAGTCTGCTACTTTTCACGTCCTAAGAATAGTTTTATCCGTAATGTACTTTTTAATATCTTAGATTAATCTTGTGATACGTTATATGAAAACGTGTAACAATAGATAGAAAATATATATGATTTTCTGTGACATATGTATAAGCTGCAGGTTATCTGCATATGCTCAGCCTGACCCCGCCAGTTTTCACGCGCGCCTTCATCACTCGCCACAAATAAAGACTAATCGCTAGTTACGACGATGAATAATTGCATGTTAGCTTACTTCTTTAGAATCAAGGAGTTCTGGTGGCAGTTTACTGACCATTATGGTAATTAAAGGATGATAACATTACATCTACAAGATAAATGTTACACCTAGTTCACAATTATACTTGACACCGATCCAAACATTAACTTGTTAAGAGAATTCTAAGACGTACAGTGACAAACTGCAACTAATGATCAATAAGCATCAACGGAACACATTGCAACTTCAATAGTTTAGCTGTAAAATAGCTTATTGTTGACCAGTGCGCCTCCACGTGCCTCGGACGTGATACATAATGTATGAGCGAAACGGCGAGATGTGACCACAGTAAACAAATCTCCAAGTCACGACAACTTACTTTTTGCAACTCCCTCATAACTTATCATGCGCAAAAAATATACAAATGTTTACAAAACTCACCTAAACTTCCCCTGCGAGTGATCCTCCCACTTGATGATGGATGGGCAGTATTTGGAGTCCAACAGTAAATTCCTCAAGAACTCGGGCACGGAGACGCTCCTCGGGCGCTTGAATGTCTTGCGGCCGCTGCCCTTCGGCCTTCCTGGCGGTCTTTTGAAGATTTTCCTTTTGTCATCCTCGTCTCCAGACTTGCTTCCATCACTTCCATACGAGCACTCCGGGGAGGCGGTCTCCGAGGAGCGGAACACATCCTCGGCGTCATCGCTCGAGTCCGTCTGGTGCAGCAGGGTGCTGTCGTTGGGAGTGTAGTCGGAGGTGTACAGTCTGTTTTTATGATCCAGAGAGTCCAAGTCGAGCATTGTGTTGGCCGACTCCTGGCTGTGGTAGGGATCGCATTCTGCGTATCTGATAATTGAAGACTGACGGAGTTCTTCGTTGAGGCGATTGTGTAACTTTTCAAAGATAGCATCCGCAATCCGTCTCGAGGTACCCTGGTCGATGCTGGGGTGCAACATCCTGTTGAGCACGTCATCTCTCTTCATGCTCCTCAACTCGAAGCCTTTCACTCTGAAGTTGTAGAACGGTATTTCATTTTCACAAAATCCCATGCATTGTGCAGTGTCTATCATCCAGGACACGGTGTCATCCTCGTTCCAGGCGTCCACCACCTTGTACTTCCAGTCGTCCCGGTTGTCCCGCGGGCAACAGCTGACCAGGTTGTGGTACACATTCATGGCGCTGTCGATCTCGGGTTCTACGTACCCATCGTAGGAAGTATTGGAGTAGTAGTTTCCATAGATGTGAGAAGCGGTTCCCTTCTTGAAAACTTGGAAGTCATCGAGGCGCGCGGACGCGGGCGACGACGACGGGTAGTAGAGATCGCAAGGCATGTTTTGGTCGTAGAGGGGGCGCGCGTAATCGATCATTGTCGCGACGTACGTGCGGCTCGGCCGGCAGTTCGCGGCGGAATGGTAATGTAGGCGGCGAGCGCGCTTATGATATCCACGCTACTGGCGCACTATTTGTTTACATGCTGCGTTCGCTGTGTGGGCAGTGGCCAGCCGCCGCGCTAATCAACGCCGCGCTCTCGGGACGCTTTTTTTGCGATTTATTAGGCCATGCTGCTTTGCATAATGTAATGTTTGTTTACATGTAAACAGTGCTTGTCGTCAAGGCAAACCGCGACCGGAGATGACAATAACAATAAAGGATAAAGCTTATCTTCTGGTCACATCGCTATTGCTATAAAATCTTAATGTTAACATGATACTGAAGTTTTTTTCACTTTCTGTATAATCATGAAATATCACAAGTATATTTAAATTGTTCAACAATGTGCTGCGCCAAATATGATGTTATCAGAGTTAGTGGTATGTACACAGTACAGTAACGCTAATTGTTTCTTTAACGTGACTACAGGAGATTATAACATGAGATAAGAGATATTTCCGAACATTACAGATATCGACAGCAAAGTCATGGTGGATTATGGGGAAATTAAATTTAATTAACCACAGCTGAAATGTAGTTAATAATAAATAAATAATAATATAATTTTATTAACAACATGCAGATAATCACGTACAAATAAAATGTTAAAACTATGATTCAGTGATTATAACGTGTTACAGTAGCGGTCTCGTTCGGGTTTTCTCGCCCCATTTTGGAAATCCCGCAAATGCAAAACCAGGTGTGGAACACCTGACTGCATTTAACAACTAATATATCTTTTTGCAAAATAAAAGAGTTCGCTGATACCAAATTATATTGACACTGGTATAATAATTCTTTATATCAATAATCAAGTAGTTGAATGGAAAATATTCACAGCTGGCCAAATGTTGTTTGCACTTAATATTGACGAGTAATTACTACTCCGGAATATTGACATTCGCTACGCAGAGGTATGCGTAGCGCGTAGCAGAGACTTCGCTACGACATTTCACGCTCACCAATATTCATGCTCGATAAAAGGTGAAAGGTTGCTACGAAAAAGCGTAGCAGCTACACACTACTGCTCTTATAATCGTGATAGAAATAAATAATAATAGGTGATACATATACACAAGTATAATATCAATGTATGCAATTAATATTATAATTCTATCCACACCTTTTGATCTTTGCTGTATATTTCTTAATAAATTGATCTGCACGTTTTTCTCAGAAGCGCAACTATGTGCTTAGCAGTTAAAGTAGGCGGTGTCTTATTATGTACAATAAATGCATTAATAATACTTTAATTAAAATATTTATGTATTTAAAACTCGAAATACATATTGATTAATAAACCGGTAGATTTAGTGACATTCAACTTGCAAGCTTTGAAATTTTTCAAAATATTTATTTAGTCTTCATTTTATTCGTATCTGTGTGTGTGACTTAAGATCTAACTTTTTGCCTAAAACGTAAGTCTGTAGGATAAAACTTAATTTATTTTCTTATACGTAACCGTAAAGTTATGCATGTGACTCAGACTCTTTAAAAAATAGAAATAAATTAGATATGGCGTAAGATGTGTTCAATATTTTCCGTAACTCTTATTCTCCAACAATTCCTCAATTATTCAAAGTCTGTTGATGTCATAACCGACAATAATAAAATACTAAATATACAATATTTTGGTTGTTCCGTCTGTCGTGTCTATTAACGTAAAAAGTACACAATTACGAAATTACAAGTCACGTTTACATTTAAAAGTCTTCATAACATCGTGTTTGCGAAGTGCGTTCGAAAACTTCGGAAAAACTCCGACTTTCTCACAGTTTACGATATAATGCGAAACCTCACAACCGTGGTAAACGAAAACAAAATATACCACTCTTGAAAATTTTTGAAAAAACTTTTTGGTGTTCCTAGAATTCGTTCTGTACCTACCTTTTAATGTTTACATACAAACCATGCTTGATCTAGAAAAAATCTTCGAGTATGTTATATAGAATTTTACAGCTAAAGCAAAACTAGGATATTCGTGGTAGGTACATGTTTTCTTCCTGCCAACGACTGCAGGATTATTTGAAAGCACTAGCTGTGCGGCCGTGTCCCAAGGATACACTCTTTAAAAGGCTTCAGGAAGAACATTGCTAGGCCACAGTGGGAGGGATCATCTGATGATTTTCCACATGAGAAAAAAAACTCATGAGTACTGAAATTCCTTTAATAACGTACCTACTTTTACCCGACTGCCCCATGTATGTACGTTTGACACGCGTAAAGCCCTAACGCTTTAAGCCAGTTGTAGTTTAGGTTAGCAATGATATTGAATTAACTCCTTTATCTGAACATGAAATGAAAAAAAAACGAGCTGCATCGAAAACTGATAGATAAACAATTTGAACAATCGTGGTCGTAAACTGTCACGTGAGATTAAACAAATAATATTTATTTCAAGTCATGTAGCTAAATAAGTATTTATCTATACAGATAAAATTAGTAATAAAATTATCTATCATAAAACATCCTATCTATCTCTGTATCAACGATTTTTAAGAATTAATGTATTTTTACATATAAGTTTAATATCTTATCGTTGCTATAATTGTCGCAGTAGATCACATGTATGTTAATTACAGCACAACACAGCAACATTTTAATCTGATGAGCACGCCATTTTTTATTCATGATCTGGACGCACTAATGTCATAAACTACTGTAATATTTTCTTTATCAAATTACCCCTACCTCTCTGGGTGCGTGAGGGAACGTCAGACTCACCCACCATGTTCCAACTTAAGCCGTTTGTGTACCGGAGCCACGGTAACTCGTAACAATCCGGCAGCACTGGTAGGCTGTGACTCTGGAGAGCCCTGCTGGGGTTTGCTGACACTCTTTGAGGAGTGCGTGGAACAGCAACGCGACAAGGGCCTATTTATTGTCTTCAATGAGACGGAGGGATAGGAACCACTGACCTTATTTTAAAATGTCGTGTTTGATATTACCATTTAATGAAGAAGGATATATGCTTCTCAATGATAGTATTGGTAGTTATTCATTGATATATATCGTAAGTGACAGATAACAGTAGAACAAGTTAAAGGAAAACGCTACACGATTCAGTGATGAATGAAAGATGTCATAACGATGTTACGACGTGTTTACTATGTCCGTCGCGTGCGTATGTAGCGGTACAACTAGGTAATGGGACTTTTTTGGTAATGACTGATTGTAAAAAGTCCTTTTTTATTTTAGATTATTATTTAGTTCTATGGCAGCATTAAATAATAATATATTTTTTAAAATTTCAAAATTTTTGAGTTATTTCTAATCATGCATGTGAAATCTATTGGAGTCCTCGTATCATAGAGTCCATAAATCGTTGTTAGAATAATTAGAATGATAAATTAATCTTATCTATGTTTTCGTTTATAGTACTGTAAAGCTAATTGGATCACTATCTGTTTTAGGAAGTCATTATAAACAGATGGATGGACCTTTTTGATTGACTTAAAAAAATACATATTCAACGCCGTTACTTCGGCTCCGTTACCTATATAGAATGTTTTTTTTAATATTGTAAATATTGTACAGTGCTTTCTTACTTTTTTTCTAGACGTTATAAAAACAACATAATTTATCACTTGGTCTCCAACATAAAATATTTTGCTTTAGTAAGAAGGTCAGTAACAGAGCGTAAATCTCCTTGAAGCCCAGTTGTCCGGGCCACGGGGAAGTACTAGTGTGCCAAAATTATATAAAGTATGCTTGCCACGGAGTTTGTACTTATATTGTATAGCTGAAGATTTTTTTTGCTTGTTTGCTTGTTTCACCGGGCCCAGGGAAGCACAGAGCCAATTAGAAAAATGATTTCATTGTTAAATGGCCTATTTATCGAGAAAGATCATAGGTCACAATTTATCCCGGTGTGCGAAGTAGTTTCTATGGGATGCGGGTGACACCACTGGTGAAAGCTAGTTAATAGGCCTTAAATACTTGAGGAAGCATGTTGTATAACAAATTTACGATAGAATAATCTATAGGATTCTATGTTTAAAACACAATTCCAATAATAACATAAAATTAATTAAACTGAACGATGGAAGTCGGTAAAAGTTGAACTTTACAGCGATAGTTAAACCCATATGGCTTGATTTTCCCTTTTATTTAACCACAGAAAAATACATATTATGCTACTAGTACATTGTGATATAAAAATTGAAAACAAAAGTTAATATAACTTTGTTTTACTACGTTTAAAATGAAACAAACTAGAGTATAAGGCGGATCACACAATGCCATTATAACCCCACTTTTGGGTCAAATATGAAGAAGATAAAACGGTTGATCATCGAACTTATATAAGCAAGGAGCAGATTAGCTTCTACAAGGCTTTTAATCTAGATTATCCTCATAATTGTTTCCATCACCACCGTTACAGCTGCGCTGGTATCTTGTATAATACTGGCTAACAAAGAGTACTAAATAGCACAACAATTCATACTGAAACAATATATAATATGCTTCCACACCACAACGATCATAATTACTACAATATTTTAGAAGACTTAATCATTAATTTAACTATTATTAATAGTCTAACTCTTCAACACAAAAAAAAAAACATTTGTATTCGATAGCAATGGTAGTGTGGAATCCATCTAAAAGTACCACCACCAACACAAACCGCAGTGATTAGCCGCGGACGTCATTGGGACATTCAGTCTGAGTCAGCAGTCACTCGTAGTGCCTAACTGCTAGACTTGCTGGCTACATAGTATGAAACATAGAATGCTTATACCTAATGCTACAGTGGTTGTCAAAGTTATCCTTGTTAAAAGTAATCGTAGGGGTAGTACACTTCTTTATTTTTGGGAGCTGGATAAAGTAGACTGGTTGACCAAAATACAAAAATAAGATTAACTTTTTTCGTACAGATAAATTAAACAACAAAGTACCTGTTTATTTATTTTTATTTAAATCTTTATTATCAGAAATCTGTGGCCCATACGTAATAAACATTTAACTATAGTTCGGCCGTTCAGAGAATGCGTTCCTGACACCTATCAGTTAGTCAGGACTAGTGATGGGCACAACATAACACTGAGTTCGTTACCGTTCCCCCAAAATAAACCGCCGCATTATTTTAAGATTATTTTCGTTTTAAATTGGCGGAATCATTTAAAATTTATATTTTAGTTATTTAAGTGGAAACCAAAAAAAGGTAATATTCATATAATAAAATCGTTTTATTTATTCTTTGTTACAAAGTTACAATCTGTATTTCTATGCAATAAAGTAAGTACATTGAATTGAATGTGCGTACAGAATATTAATCAGACTCCGATTCGCTTGAGGAGGTGGTGTCTTCATCATCATCTTCGCCTACATGTATAATTATATTAGGTATTATCAATAACAGAATCAATCCTGATATCTCGGTCAAAATCTTCCAAAATCAGGTTTTTAGAGCTCTACCTCACTGGGACGCCATGGCGACGTCGCCAGCGGCACAGGTCTGGCTACTTCTGGCATCCAAATGTCGCCAAGTCGAGTGGCCATGGCGTCTCGACAGTCAATTGTTTATGTCGTCGCTCAAGAAATTGCCACCACATTGGCGACTGTGTGAGGGAGGTGCGCTTTACCGTAACCATTATAGTGGCTACTGTGGCCACGTCGCCAAGTTGCCACGGTAGCCAGAAGCCACATAGGGAACTGTAGCTCGTGGCCACGCCTCCAATTTGGCGACGTTGCCAAACCGTCGCCAAGTGAGTTAGGTTCCATACATTTCAACACTAACTGCTTGGATACGTAGCCGGCGACGTCGCCATTGGCGTCCTAATGAGGCAGGGCACTTAGTCTTAGCGCACGAAACGACAACAAATGACTATTTAGCGTCACAAAATGACGGCCCATGATCCCATTTGGGGTTACCATTTTCAACCTAAATATAAAATATAAAATGCTACTTTCTTTCGCGCGTTCAGTTTGATCATAGTTTTATTTTTATATTTCATAAAAGTTATCCTATAGTCCATTATTTTCAAATTCTTAAAAAGAAAAACAAAACGTATTATTTTATATTATAAGTATAACTGTATAAGAACCATCAACCAGAACAGATTACGATACTTGCCTGTTATTTTTAGCACAGCACTACAAATATAAAGCGCTGACATAACCTTGTAATAGCGCAGTATAGATTTAGAAAAATATTGTTTACCAAGTTATTTGACACTCAATTTGGCACAAAATTACAACATTCATTGATTATTATTGATATAATAATGTTGTTTTAATGCTCAACAATTGTTAAAACGATAAACAACCAGCAAAAATATTTCTATCGTACTGCAACGCCATTACAAAGTTACGTCGTCAGTTCAATCGCGATGTGTCAGAAACGCATTCTCTGAGCGGCCGAACTATAACACGTATATGTTGTAAACAAAATTTTGGAAGTAAATAAAACTTAATCTATGTCACTAACACTTCACTTTTATGCGTCACTGTGCGGTCTTGTGAACTTTGTATGAACCTCAAAAAAAACTATAGATACTTTTATGTTGAGCACCACTAACCTGCGGTAATGGCAGTGACCACAATAGCTTAAGTAACGCTCATAATTACACTTTACAGTAACGATTCAATTGCACTGGCTTACAATACCTACCTTTGTTATGCAGCAAAATGCAACTTCCTCCTAGGAAAGTGTGCACCGACCTTTATTGATTTCATTGAGTATTTGTGCCACATTCAATTAATATAGCACATAAAAAAAATAGTTTTAACTTGCTGAAATATAAGGAAAGAAACTAAACTTCAGTGCAGTTCAATTGTATGAATAGCTGATTGGAGTAGGCCTTAAGCATAAGTAAATAATCTGTGACTTTGGATGCAACTTTAGACTTAACCAAACAATTTCTTATTACTGTTATTTGATAAAAAAAAATGACTATCACGTAGGTACGTTGCCGACACTTGCTTAGACTAAGTGACTCGTCGTTGAAGTGTCTTTAATTCTTTAAATTCGAACGGGGAAATAGCCAGGAAAAACATAAAATCGAATCCAATTCAAATTCTTAAATAACTGTTACGAGAAAGAAAAGTATTAGGTAAAAGTTTTTTAGATAAGTTGTATTGTAGGTATGTATACAAATTCCGGAACCTCAAACGGTAAAAAGCTTAGTCGATGATGATGACAGCTTGACCGAAATGAAACTATTTGATGATTTTTATTATCATCTGCCTAGCCTTTTCCCAACCACGTTAGGGTCGCCTTCCAGTCTACAACCAAATGCGGCCGAGTACAAAAACGGGCAACTCAATACCCCTTAGTGGATCTGGATAATGGACTTTCGGGCTTCACCTTTAACGAATGCCAAAATTGTTCAAATGATAACCGTGTCTAACCAATGTAATTTTTAATTTTCCTTCACGACAAGATTTTTGCCCATAAGACCTACACAAGGATTGCTTGATTGATCCGTGCACCATTAAATTCGCCACGAAATTTGGTGATCCATAAAAGAATTAATAAAAAGTCTGGCTAATAAGTGTCACAGATAACTAGTTTACATAATAGTGAGATAAATACGTAATTTAGATCTAGTTGATGATACAGTTTTCCTCAAAGCGTCGTCACTTCGAGAAACTATGGATTGACCCGCGAGCAACTGTTTAGGCGGCTGACACACCTTTTTCCTTTTATATTATGTATTTATTTAATATTCATCGTTTTCTAATTACGTGTAATTTCTGTTCGCATGTGTTGTTGATATTGCTTTGTGATTATAGGGTGCAACAAAAAAACTATTTATGTATTTTATTTATTGTTTGACAGTTCTGTCCGCATAAATTAAAAGATCAAACATTGATCAAAGTATTTCTTATAACAATCTAAGGTTTCGGATCTTAGGGTCAATTCAACCTATAGCAACATAATGTTACACCCTATACCAATAGCCTGAAATTAAAGTTCTCCAAAACACTTAAACAACTTGAAAACGAAAAAACAAAACCTTAACCAAACACGAAATTCAAGAATTCGAAAATCGAAAACACGTTCTCTTTAAATCCGCCATCTTGATCTGCGCATCAGTTTATAATCACGTTCCATTTATGATAATGTATTCCCATTTGATTGGAGCATGCATCTGTGACGTCATCCCTGCGCGCGAGCCCTCAGGTATCTACGTCACTTAGGCTGTGGCATGCAGCCTCTTGACGTAGCTTCATTAATGAGCCACACTGTGACGTCACACGTGAGAACGGATACACAGAGTAAAAAAGCTGAAGAAACCAGTTGGTCAAGTATTGGTACTGTCCCAATGTACGCAGGTCCAACTGTTTATTATGTACGTCAATGAGATTAATCTATTAAGGGATGACTAAAAATATCTTAAGTATAGCGGGAGCTTGTTAGACGCTCGTTTTTTGTAACCTTCAATCGCATCATTCATCCTAACAAAAAGTCTTTGACTCTTAAATAAGTAACACCTGTGTTTCTCAAAACATTGGAATATAGTGCAAAGTCCATTGTATTTTTTAAAATAAAACGTGTTAAGACAGTTAATTTATTCAGGTCCAATATTATGCATATTATACTACCTAGCCTTTTTTAAACTACAATATCTGGATTGGTTTCCAGGCAAATCACATACAGCTGAGCACCAGTGTTTTTACATATCGCGACTATCTGACCTCATCAACTCAGTTACACGAGGAATCCGGCGCCCGATACTCTTTGGTACTTACCTAAGACTGGTTGTGTTAGATTTTCTGGTGTCTTAGATAACGTCTGCCAAAGATATCCGAATGAAAGCCTCCCGAAATACTCGAGAAGTTGACCATGCCAAGACGGTTTACAGACTGAACCTTTTTCAATAGTTCTAACGTCCGTCAATCAAAATACAAACTGATGCTACTATAATAATAGTAAGCAATAAAGCGATTTATGTGCATTCGCATCAATTCGCACCACCACGCCAATACTACTTAGTTCATAATAACTTGTGTTGGACACCGCATTGTTCAGGAAACCTGGTGACCTTGCAACATGCACTTTATTATGTTGTTTCAATAAATAATCAATTGGTCGTAATTAAAGAGGACCCATCTTCGACAGAAAAAGAAAAACCGCATTTAAGGTTTGTGCCCCAAAGTGCCCTAAAAGTACCTATTCTAGTTGTCTTATTTCTATGAATAAGTTTCTAAGAACTGGCGATTTTCCTCCATTAATTAAAAGTAAAAATCTATATCGCCAGTTGTTGATTACAAAGTCAAAACTATCTATACCTACATTTGCAAATTGGGACACGGGTCTAGTGTTTAGTACTAAACTAGTCGGTAGGTCCAGATAGATTCACAGCGTGACACACAGACACCCATGTGGGTCAAATTTAAAACACGCCTCTTTTGGGATTTAAAAATATTACGAAGCATATATTTTGAATAAATAGGTTCGAATTTCTTTACTCTGCTGCATGTGATAGAAAGTATATTTTCATACAAAACACATTAATAGATAACTTGGAACAATCCCAGCCAGTATTTTGCACTGACACTAGAGAAACCAAAGTAAAAGTTAATTTAGCGAGCGACGCCGCGAGAATTACAAGTAGAGGTGACACCTGACAGGATGAACTGTCTGACGAATACATTGTTTTCTGTGAATGCATAATTATTATATAGGCATTTTAATATGCTTGGAATTATTCTAATGAATAAACCAGCTTATTTAAAGTAGGTTGTAATCTTCTAAGTCCTTACACGAGCTAAATCAAAATACACCTAAAAATAATAAAGTTAATTAATAATGCTTAGTCCAATATTTTACTTTACTATACAAGTTATATAAAAAAACCTACCTAGCCGGGTTAGTTACACAATCTATAATTCGGAACTGGCTAGAACGATTTTTACAATCTTTGATTGGCTGGCTGAGTCTCCGCCCCAAACAGTGGAATGGCCTATTAAAACATTGGGAAATAACACTAAAATGGCGTTAGTTATTCCTCCTGAAGACCTCCTTTTAGGTAATAAAAAAACAAAAGACTAAATTGGAATTTTCAGCATAACTTTGTAGTATATCAGCATTTTTTACAAACAAAAGATCCGTAGGTGTGTCGGCACTAGTCTAAGGAAAATGAGTGTTAATGACAAATATTTTCCGCGTCAAGTATTTTCCCGGATAGTTACAGTTTAACGTGACGTGTAGGTATAACTGTCATCTGTTGTTCTACGTCACTTGTGGTGAACAATGTTTAGGTGTTAGGGAAATGCCTAACTTGGCCAAGGTTCTTTACACCATAGGGAGGGAAAAGTTACGTGTCTTAGGCCCCAGTTGATCAACAAAATAAACTTTAATTTTCCTAAAACAACTGTTTACTATTAATTTCGCACACTTTACGGAAAACGGATGATTATGTTGTGATTTTTAGTACAGATTTTTTTGTGGAATAAGATCACAATCAGCAAATTAGCTAGGGATACTGTTGAAATATAACAGACGTAGATTAATTCCTACTAAATTTTGTGTCTAGACAAGCCTATGTTTACTAGCTGTGTGTTTCATGATGAGTATTCTTGATATCATGAGTTTTTTTTACTCTGTCAATCATCATCAGCTCCCGAGCCTTTTCCGAACAATGCTGGGGTCAGCTTCCAGTCTAATCGTGTGCGGCTGAGTTTTTTGTCTTTATGTCTTTTTACACTATCTATTTAATATATATTCTGCTATGTTACATAAAGTGAAGCATTATTTTCGGCCCAGCAAATGTCTGTAAACTAGAAAACGACTTTCGAAACTATGAATTCCATACCCCAACAATGCAAGCCCGCTTATATCCTAGAGTATATGCGTTGTGATAATAAGCAAGTACTTGGCTCGGCTGCAACTGCTATCAGTGCATATCTGGGGTCAATGACCGGGTTGCATCACGTCGCATCGCTCGCGTCGCGGGCGTGGTGGAAAACCCACGGCGCACGGGATTACCATGGAGGAGCGGTAATATGCTGCTTTTCAGTAAGCGAGAGATATTGTTCAAAGAAATTCATTGCAGCGTGTATGTGTTAAAAGTATACAACGTAGATTGGTACAAAGGTGCATGTAGGAAAAAAAACTGAAAGCATATTTGAATATTTCAATAGCTTTAGCATAACCTTCAACTTTTAGACAAGATTCACGAATTAAAACCCACGCCGATGTGAATGCTCAATAATGACAGTATGACACGTAATAATAATGTTAAATTAATTCACCATAAAAACTAAAACGTTTTTGAAAACCAGTCCGACACGTTACAAAACGTGATGCTAATTATTCAAAAAAATGTTGATTATTATATTTTACATAACAAGTCTGTGTTTATCCATCATCAATTTGTATCCAGTGCTGGTGTACTTAAACAAAAACAAAATTGCCAAATTAAATCAATTGTAAGTAATATTCTGGCGGCATCATAGCGGCCCTGCACAAACGCACCTTACATTGCGCACGCGACTATTCACGTTTGACAGACCTACTTACAAATGGACTTATTAAACCTAGTTAACGAATAAAACTTATTATTTATGCACTTCGTACGATGAATAATGTAAGTACAAATTGTTTATAATTATGTTAATGTATGCAAATAATGTTATAATTTGTATGAGTGGTCATGACCTTTAGGATTAAGTAATAGATTCAGTTACTATCCGACAAAGTCCAAATGATTTTGGACTCAGCTTCCAGTTTAAGCGATTTCCGAAATACACGAATATTTTACACAAGATCCTTCTGAGCTTTATACAAACGAACCTTGTTTCATGTTTAGACTATTTGTCAGATTGTCTGCTTTTGACTGATCTTGCTGCCCAATTAGTAAAGTTCTTATGACAATACCAACTGCTTCACTTACCAGTACAATGGTCAATAAATAATAATATTTTATTTTATAAAGACCTGACCCTAACAGGTAAAAAAAATGTCCACCCATTCACGAGTCAAGCGCGACAAGTGTGAATTGACCTTTGGACGGTAAAGCGGGCTTTTATATCGATACTGTATAATATCAATAAATACACCATTATAATTCAATGGGTAAAGTCCCATTATAAAAACATTAAAAACTTGTAGAATGATACACGCGTCTACAATGATAAATACATGCTTGCAATTATGTGCAGTATTATTGTTTGCTTCTGTTTACATCATTATATCGATATAAGATTTTAAGATATGATACTTGTAACTAACTTGATGCTGTTTGTTTTGGTTTTGAGTGCTCGTTCTTATATGGGGACCTTCTTCTGACTTATGGTATTGAATCTACTGTTATGAATATATGAAGGTATACGGGAAAGAGTGACTTGCATCCTGCATCCATTCCTAAATTGTGTGTCTAGCGGAATCACCTAAAACTAAATCATATTTATCTTACCATTTAATCCCATGATTCCCGCAAACTAAAGTGTGGTAAATTTAAATAATCTCTATTCCTAATTTCATCTAAAACATCAAATAATATAAGCATAAGCTCAGTTCACACGGTGTTCCACATAGAGTTAATGAACTTGTAACGCATGGCAGCGACCTCCTTAACTTCTAGGCTTTTGGCTTACACGAGGCAACCGTAACAGTTTATTTTATTCCACTTTCTTGTCATTAAATCACAAAAAATCTGCTAAGCTAATTTAGGTAGCGAAAGCGAATTATATCGGAAGCCATTTTTTTACACAGCTTCACATACTGTCGGTTTTACCACTGGTAAGCTATTTATCTGCTTGAGTTAGGGGTGCTAACATAACTGATAACTACATACCCTCTGCGTATACATACTTATAAATACATATTATAACATCCAGATCTCAGCCAACTCATGCAAGCATGCTCATCACAAAAATGTTGACCGCTCCGGGAATCGAACCCGGGACTATCAATTCGACAGTCCGACATGGTGACTATTGCGCATCTCTCGATCTGTAAAAATTCGAATAGGTAAAAACGCTACACGTGCTTGATAAAATATAGGCTACCTAAACTTTGTTGGGCATTGGCATTTGAAACGAAATAACATCTTTATTATTGAATAAATTAAAGATTTTCTCGACCTTGTGGCTAGCCGGATTCTTAGTAGCTAGACAGAAAACAATATGTCACCACGTCAGCGAACAGGTTGGGTAACTGGACACGAATTTGCATAGTTGGAGATTGTGACGTTAATAGTACATGTTCCAATCTTTTAGAACTGTCGAAATTGTACCATAGCTTGCAAAATGCCATCTTCAGTATTATAGATCTGAAGACTTTGTTAGAATGTGTTAATCTCAGCAATTAATATGAAAAATCTTTCGGTTTCAGATAGCCCTTTAATCAAGAAAGGCTGCAGGCTAAGATGAGTTTCCTCGGGATGTGGGTGAGTGAAATAGATGCATACATACAGTAAAATTATACCTAATTCAGGATATAAGAACGTAAATATAATTAGGTCCAATCATAAAGAAGGATGTGAGACACATCCTAAATCCTTAATAAAAGATCAAAAATAATGCAAATTGCTTTACAAATTAGACCTTGAATTGCAGAGATTAATAAAAATTGAATTTCAAAGAAATCATTTGTGGAAAACGAAACTTATACCTTCAAACTCCTGTAGGGTTCATCCTATATTTTGTTTGGGACCTTTCTAGGATATCAACAACTATATTTTGAGATCTTCTATGGGGAAAAACCACCATGAAGGTTGTATGACGTCACATAAGATTCTTCACTAGGTGTAAGAGAAACAAGCTTGCAGCCAGTTCATTCCAGTAAAAAACTGGATAATCTAGTAGAACCGGTTCAAACTAGTTACGAAGCTAGTACCGATCAGTCATTGAAAGGTCGTATCTATGTGATATTCATGTAAATAAGTATTAAGTTTGTTTACGTCGCTTTTTATGAGGTTCTCCAGTTTTGAACAGAAATCTATTATCTAATAAAGATAATAAATTCTTACTAATCATTAGCATATTAAACAATTATTTAGCATAATTTTTACTGTCTCGTAAGTCTTATTATGAGTTTGTTATTAAAAATACTGGATCTTCAAGCTTAAGAGAACCCGCACACTGCAGATTAAACAATCAGCTCACAGTTGACTGATTGGCAAATATTTTTTAAAGAAAATCATGATTCCAATGAAAGTTTTCAGTGGGTCTGATTCCATTTATCTTCATACTGATTCATGGACCCAAAATAACAATCTGCCGACTAAAAGATTACAGTGTATGGGTACTCTAATCGAAAGTAAATTCGATAGGTCAGTGTTTGATTCCTATATGAATGAATGAATGAATCATCGGTAAAATCTTTTCCCTTTTGAGTACCTAAACTTCTAACTGAAAATTCACAGCGTTTCACAGAATACAAAAAATCGCGTCAAAAATTATGTCGTTTTATCCTTCGACGAAACGATCGTAATTAAAAGCAATTTTATGACATTAACTCCATCGATACGTTCCGGGGATGTCCCACACTCACGTTTCATATCAATATTGTTGAGAATTATTTGAATATCAAATTATTAGTAGAAGATTACATATTATAATCTACTTCATAGTTTTTATCTATTCTATGAAAATGTAATCGGACACCTAGATGCTACAAAAGTTGCCTTTCAGATTACAATTTAATGCCAACCCTTTAATCATGTGAATTATCTGAATCAACCAAAATTAACTAAATCTTTATCCATGCAATATTTCCTCATCTCAGCAATACATATTAAGATGCAATCTAATTCGTACTGCCAACGTCAAGCTGCACCTACGGTGTGCAATGCACTTTCAGTTGACGTCAGATGCAACCAAACACGCACTTTAAGGAATGTGGTCCATCCGATTGACGCGAATCGAGAAAATTATTGTTGAGAACTTAAGTAGTGTTAAACGATTTAACGGGAAAATCAATGACCCTTTATTGAAACTGAGCTTTTAAATGTCGACTGAATAATTAAAGATTTGAATCCAATAAATTCTTGAGAAACGATACTATAAATTGTAAAAAGGAAAAGGACAGCATTTTAAGCGCTGAGCGTTTTTCTCAAAAAAACTTCTGTGTACAAAGAAATCATCATCATCATCCTCCGAGCCTTTTTCCCAATCATGTTGGGGTCGGATTCCAGTCTAACGGGATTCAGCTTTACAAGAAGCGACTGCCTATCTGACCTCCTCAACCTAGTAACCCGGGCAACCCGATACCCCTTGGTTAGACTGGTGTCAGACTTACTGGCTTCTGACTACCCGTAACGACTGCCAAACTGTGAACAAAGAAATCAACAGAAATATTTATCAATGGAATAAATTAAAAATGTAATTTTGTCATACGCAAATAAAGTCACGCAATCCGCTTGAGCGAGTGAGACTCGATGAGTGTGTAGCATATAATTGTTAGATGTACTAGACAATCATCAGAGCTTTTTGAATGTTTTTCTCTATTTATCCCTAATCGTACATATGATTTCGATGACAGAATCACTAAATCACTTTCCTCTATCGAACCTTTTTTCTCAGACCACATCATCCGATCAGCTAATGGAGCCATATCATCAATATCAGGGCGTGCTCTTTCCTTGTATATTTACATTAATTTCCAAGAAACATAATTACTTCACTCCACAGTTTTTATACATAATGTGTTAGTCAGCGCAACATAACGGTACTTGGACCTTGAAGACCGATTCACTGTCAAGGTTGAGGAAAAGACGTCCGCAGGAGTTTTCTGTGGTTTTGCCTTATTGATATACCTAATCTGATAGTCCGTGTGAGACAACGGTACATCGAAGCACTTAAATGGTGCAAAAAATGGGAATTTCAATATGTGAAGGTCGCTGAATTCGCTTGTGGTCACGTAGGACCTTATAAAATTAATTTTAGCACACATCGTTGACCAATTAAAATGGCAAATGGCTCGCTTAAGGACGGTGGTGATTTTAATAGTCGTGGGTGATTTGATATACTTTTTTTTTAACAGCTCAGAAGTTATCACTTGCAATTTCTTTCTTCCGATAAAAATACCCTTTGTTTAACCAGAACAGTCTCCCAAGTCTTACCTCCAGACTTTATTCGAATCATGAATTGACAAATCATCTTAGTACCTGTGGAAAATCAGTCTCAGTTAGTGTGTTGAAAGTTCCATCCAGTTTTGCAATGGATACCGGGTATTGGGTTGTCCAGGTACCTGGGCTGAGGACGTTAGATATGCTGCAGCCAATGAGGATTTAAGCCGACCCCAAAGTGGTTAGGAAAAGGCTTAGCATTAACATCTAGGATGACGTGGTTAACACAGATGAGGTTAACAAAACAAAGACCTAACTTTTGAAATAGAACAATTATAAAATCCCATTTTTTTATCAGATCGTGACGAAATCTTATAAACGGAATATCACGGGATTCCCATATTGTTGAATACGTAACAATACTGCTTTTTGGTCTTCAGCGTTACGTCGTGGGAAGTAAAAAAAGGCTCACTGACCTATAAGGCGATTTCAACTCTTGAATAAGATTTTTTTTCTGGGGAAGGCCATTGCGAAAAACATTAGATTTAACTATGTAGGTATTACGTAGTTGATAGAATGATTGAAGCCTTATTATAATGTGTGTCTATCCTATTAGTTTTTATAGATATGTTTCGTCGATAAGCATCAGCAGTTTTTGTTGTCCGAATTCCAAGACCAGCTCAGCTCTGTTTTGGTTTCATTTACAATCCTAAAATTAATTGAAGCTTTATAAGGTAAATTACTTTTTCTATCTATAGGATGGAGTTAAAATAACTTTGATGGTATAGGTCCATTGATTGCAAATCATCGAGGAGTACGATTGCTCCACACCTCTCGTCACCATCACCACCCGGTCCAGAAATTAATTTAGACTTTTACAATGTGAAAAGAAGCTTATAGAAATACATGTAGCTACGTCCCACCATTGGCTTTCCCGTCGCGCCCCCGTCAACAACAGCACGTAATAGCCACACCTGCTACAAATTAACGCAAACACCAAGTTCTTACGCTCAGCAGAATAAACCCGTCGCGTGCGCAACACGTGTATCTTACGCAACTATGCGAGATATTAACTATTTAATTAGGTTTTCCTAGTAAAATGTTTTACATTTGACGACGTCTTGTGTTGATTTTTCCTCGTTGCAAGGATTGTTGCACGCGAGAGAACCGCGTTGAGGTTCATTGCAATGACGCGAAGGGCTCGTGGTTAGGTGACAGCCCATTCATTGATATGAAATTATAAACTCATTCATGGATAAGTCAGTACGTGGATATATTATTGTTTTAACACAATAGCGATGCTTCTATAGGTTAGGAGTGAAGTAAAAGCAAAAGTTGTATCCTTCTTTAGGCTTTATGGCGTCCGTATTGAATTGGATGAATAAATTGAATGAAGTGCACTTATGCCTATGCATTCTAAACAACAAAAGTGGACATTAGAATGTGGAATTACAACCAAAATGTGGTTTACCTGTATTTTATTACAACTTTGTCACAATTGCGAAATGTCACACTAGTTCTGTGAATCATGAAAGTTTTTGATGACGAGAACGCGTTAATTCAAGTGACTTGAAAAAGCCGATGAGTAACACACCATATGTCCCGTCGAGCTATCCAGACGTATCTAACGATGACTACAGCATGTAAGAATTATTTCAAAACTACTGACGACATAATTTTAGTTGCCTGAAAATTTATTGGCGTAGTACTTAGAAGTTCTGCGTCATAACTACTGCTCGTTTTGTTTTTTTTTTACATTACATGTTCAGCTCCCATTCTAACCATATTGGTACCTGAAGGTACCTATCTATAACAATACAATAATATATACTTGTTAAAATTATGTATTTTATTATATTTATAGAGTCGCTTCAGTCGTTGGAAAAAACGCTTTGTTATATTTAGAGCTAATACCTCGAACGTTCCAAACAATATTGACTAGCTTTTCCTGCGACTTTACCCACATACTATATCATTGTAAACTGAAATTTTAACCAAAAACCTAAGTAAACAATTCTTAGACATAATAGCATAATGATCAATTAATAAATACTTTTGAATGTTTAAAACAAAAACCAAAATAATTTTTGAGTTGCGAGAAAGCGTGTTTCACAAACAAACTTCCCAACTTTAAACATATATTAACAGTATGTATATGTAGGCAGTTTACACGTGGTGTAGCACAGATCAATCTTTTACACGAGCCTCCTGAAAAACGCTGCGAATACATCCAATGTAGGGTGTCCACGTGCCACGCTTTTGTCGCTAGGAAAAGCTTTAGAAGCTTTCACATTTCTATTTAAAATATGCAAATAGTATTTTCAGGTTGACGTATTTTTAGGACACACTCATATTATAAACACAAATGTTAATTGGATACTTTCTACGTATCTTGCACACCACTGAGTAACAGGTGGAGGAAGACACAGATGAAGCCTGAAATCACCAATCCGCTTTTAAGAATGTGGTGATTAACGCTCATTCCTTCTTTGTAAGAGAAGAGAGCTGTGCTTTGGGATAATATAAAAAAAAGACTGATGATAGAATGGGAAGCAGTTCCTTCGTTAATTTTAGCGTGGCTCAAATATTTTTTATTGTTTTTACTATTTACCATTTAAAGTATGGATAAAACTACAAAAACGAGTTTTAAAATTATACACTATACATACATATATAAAGTATGAAAAATAATATCTAACCTACAAAGTACCATATAAGTACCAGTCAGTTGTACCAGAATAAGTAATGTATTTATCGAAGCCATTGTTTTAATACAATAGTACAAATAAATAGGTAATACCTAGTAGATATAATGCCGTGGTCAAATATACCCAAACCAATGTTAATGACGCATTTATAGCAGTTGATATCTGTATATGTAGCACGTACACAAATTGTAATTGTTACTACCCAAAAATACCGGTCAAATGTGCTTAAAAATCGCCACAAATTATAGTCAAGTACAATAAACCATAATAAACAATATGAATCTTAAAAATATAATGTAAGCAGTTTCGTGAAATCAATCAAATATTTAAAAAGTTGTTCCGGTAACAGAACTTTCGTTGTGTTTGCTCTGTCGTTGAGTACACAAACTTTTGCGTCGAAAGGAGTTTTTATGTAATTCGATTTTTATTCGAGTCAAAGTCAAAATTGTTTAAGTAAGGATAAAAATTACATAATGACAGCACCCCAAAAATCATCCCCCTTTTACCACTTTTTATGGCTATAAAAATTAAGCGAATGAATTTCATATTGTAGAAATACTGATGGGCTGCGCATGAGTTGATCACAAATTGGCCAAGTATTATCAACAATTCTGATAACGATCACCAACACAAACAGCGACAAAGCTGACCACAATTTTAACATTTCTTATCATTTTCCCTTACATTTAATTAATATTTTTGTGTTTGCAACTAAATGATCATTTAAAATAAAGGAAAACCAGCGAGGCTTTACTAGTAGTTGGGTGGAAGGAATGTTCTGAAATCATTATTCATATCTGCGGCTAGTGTTTGCTAAAACCGCAAAATAAATCTATACGTAGTAAGTATTTCCTAGTTGCCATAATTTGCAGAGTGTTATACGTCATATTTTCAAAAGTCAAGGACAATGAAGCTTGTAAGCTCAAACTAGTTTTCAGAGGTGCCAATAGATTTTGTAAATGGTTAAACCTTGATATTAGATTTTAGTAAGATAGGTAAAGTAAGGCTTAATTGGACGTAGTTATGCAGAAACGTTCCAACCCAAGCATTTACGCGTTTCAGTTGTATTCTTTTTTATTCTAACTAGTAAAGGTACTAAAGGTTTTATTGTTGAATTATATTGAGTTTAGATAACCATATGCTAAATTTTAGGCTGTTCAATCACAATAACTCGATTTCGGGTGACTTGTGGGTTGGAACGTTTCTGCATAACTACGTCCAATTGTAAGAGAAAATTGCTTAATTCTGTATCTCAGAGTTAAGTATTACACAATCCACATTCATGATAATGTTGAACTTTTAATTGCTGTTGCCGCAGAATCGCTTTTAAATACTAACATTTTTAAATCATTTGTACTGAGTGGAAAATGGGTTTAATGAAAACCTGTATTTGGCCTTGTTAAAGTCAACATGATTAAAAAAAACTTATAATCTTTTGATATATAAAATAGTTTTTTTGAAGTTAATTAAAAGTTAGTACGCAAGACGATAAGATGCGATAATGTCGCACATCCGTTTTCCTTCCCTGATCCCCTACGTAGTAAGTAGTACATAGTAGATGATTGCAATTACATGTAGATTACACAATCGCCAGAACTTCCATGGACGTCATCACGCCACCTATGGGTTTCCTTAACATAGAAGCTGATATTAGTTTCAATAATACACAAGATTATAAAGGGGCTCTCTGCCCCCGTGAGTTACCGAACATAGTGGGGTTTATTCAGTAAAAGTCTTACACTCCTTACGCATCCACAGCAAGAGGAGCCATTTGACCATTTCCCTCTAGAAAAGCTTACTAACAGACTCTGTTTAGACAACTAGGTAAAGGGATGCTAGATGAAAAAATGTGAAGTTCAAGGAAGGCCCTCTCCCTCGATCTCTGACCATTTCTGATTCAGATTTTCTTCACCAAAAATGTCTATTTCTTTTAATGTAAATCTACCCCAAAAAGCCCGAATTTAAAAAGTGTGACATAAAATCGTAAGAAAACTTAGAGGTAAATAGGTACATAATATGTACATCATCAATTGCACCACGCATTGTGGTGCATTTTTCCTTTCTTTATTGCGTGGTAAAGCGATGACAATTTATTTAGAAGGAAACTCAAAGGAATTATTCTTAAATGAAATGCACGCGAGTTGTAAAAGGAGTATACCTTTTATTCGCTGACGTCAACTAAAACTCCGAGAAGATTGTGACGCATGAACGAACAGAACATTAGTTATTCTAACGGTACTTATTGCTATTACTAAACAAGAGAAGAACTTTTCACAATTTGTTGTAAAATTGTGATAATCTGAACAACTATTGCGCAAGTTAGCACAAGGATAGACAAAACGGGATCGTATGCAGACAGCTTAAGCCAACAAATGCATTGACTGATACAAGAAAATGACAATAGCTCTTAGGTAACCTTACTAAGGCTATCTCGTGTAGTATCTGCTATTTAACCATTGGTTAATTTGTAATACGTTGTGTAACACCAAAACCACCAATCACAAGCGTTAAAATCTTAATCTTGCTTTCACTAGGGTTTTTTTTTGGTTTAAGCTCCGCCTACAATTTTGTGAGTTTGCAAGCGAAAATGCAGCAAGATTACCCGCGTGAGCTAAACAATGTGAATGTTTTTTTTTTTTCATTGAACAAACATTTTAGAATCGTGTATGGACTTTCAAACCACAAACAACCTTTCAAAACATCTCTATCTACGTCGATAATGTTTGTATTTCTTCTGCGACAGAAAATAAAGAATTGAATTGAATGTCTTTCAGCACCTTCCACCGCCTTTTTTGCAGATATCGAAAGGAAAATAGGAATAAAGGAGATGTTGGGACTGTTTCTTTTCTCAAAAACAATCGAATGTATGGTTGCTATCGTCAAGTCCAATCAAAACGTTAATAAGGCGCAGTAAAATTACCACGCAGTTCCAAACAGTCCCATATGCCATAACGCCATCAATATTGATACCTCATCATAAATTAAACAGGCCTTACATTTTACAAATCAAAAACCTGATAAAAGACCGGTTTCCAAAATCGTTATTTGAGTTTTGGGTTTTTGCCGCGAACAGTATTTTATTGTTTTTGTTGCACGACCTTCAGCGTCGAATGGCAACATAATGGAGCTTTTTTGGATATGATGTAGCTTTTGGCATAGCTAGTACGTAGATATAGGTTAATCTATAATTCACTATGGAAAAATCCTATCTCATTATATTATAAGTGCGAAAGTAAAACTCTCTGTCAAGCTTGCACGCTAAAACTACTGAACCGATTTAAACTAAAGTAAAAATATTTAGAAAGATACATTACAAGCCTATTTTCAGCCCTAAACAACTTGTAAAGATCTGACTTTAGAAGACTGACTTTCCTGAAGACTTTCTTAGCAACCTACCAATTCTTCTCTTCTCCGCAGACTCTTTATACAATACTTGTAATACTACACATAAGAAGATTATATTTCAAACAAAAACCGAAAAACAAAAGCTTCGCAACAAAAACCAAACATATAATAACTTAACCTTTGACTTCAACGATTAAGCTCAACATATAAACTTTTTAATTCAAAACGCCATAGTTTTTATAAACAAGATCAACTGCGCAGGTACCAGGACCACAGAAACGCTAAGAGTAACAACATCATGCATCATGAAATGACTCACTTAATCAACGTAAGAGGTAAAAGTGATAGTTGTAAGAAGTCGTAATACTGATGACTAATTAATTAAAATTGTGAGTTGATGATGTCAGGATACATAATAGTTTAAATTGGACCTCCAAACTTTGTGACGAGTGACGACAGGCAATCTGTAGTAGGTATTGCTGATTGTACAGCGCAATAGCAGCGGTTCTTGCCTAGTTTACTTAATGTAAATTGAAAATATCTGCAAAAATCTAGTAATTAGTCATTTCAATAAATGGGCATATAGATACATAATTTAACGCTGAACTTTGATAAGTCTGCACGTGGAACCAACTTTTTCACACATAAGAGATATACGAGCAAGCTTTTTCAATACCTATATTCCTTTCTTATTTGGAAAAACCTCATCAATGCTTGCAAGCAATAACACACTACCTTCAAACTGTACATTCTCCAATCTCACCAACACAACAAAACTTAACCAATACAATTCTTTTTTACAAAAGCGGTTTTGAAAATCTTAGGGGTCAAACCAGCCTTGTATATTGCGTATCATTGATATACATATGCTAAGTTTATAATATTTAATGTTAGTATACCAGTCAAACCTGAGTTGGCCCTGAGTTTGTTGCACTACAGGCTCATCATTTTCGGTCGAGTCATTAGTTTCCCTTTCATCAAGTTTTGGTTTTATGTTTGTACAAATGTTGAGCTGCGGTTTTGCTCGATGTGTATTGATTCAAGATATGTATTTTTCTTTTGCTGTCCCTTCTAAAAAATATTTGAAAATTTTCTACGATGGTTTAGTACCAAGAAGCGTGAAACTTAGTGGACCTCCTAAAATTAATAATTCTGTAAATTCTTCTTAATAGATTTTAAGTTAATGATTAATTAATTTTATTGCATTTTAATCTTTCGTTAAAATAAAAAACTAACGGTCAATCAAACAAATATACAATAACCTGTAGATACCTAGTTATTGCCCTAGGTACACCTCGGGCTCCTAGGTACAAACCTAGGTGTTACTCTATTTTCCTTCCTGATTTCCGCAAGAAGCTTTAGAACACCATGTACCCGAGAGCACGCATAAACAGGGTGATTCACAAACGACTGGCACTTCAAGCCGCCACTTGAAGGTCGCACTTTGAAAAATTCTACAACTTACAAAAAGTGGTTTTCGTTAAGGTGTAGTCATCACGGATTTACTTTTAGTTTATTTTGTTTAACAACAGAGAATAATACAAAAGAAATTTTCTATCTGTTAAGCAACTTATCTTTGCTATTGAGAGTTTATAGTTTTTGAGATTAGCGCTTCTTACAATGTTAGATATCTCATTTATCGAAGAATGCTGCATACTACTTTTAGTCCGAAGGCGCAAAGTAAGTAGTGTAGTTCCAATGCAAGGTTGGTGTTACCTCTGGTGGAAACTAGTCATGGATAAACGGTTGAACTGGATTGGATTCTGTAGTAAAAACATCAGGTTTCTTTTTTCATTGAGAGTGTTATTTTATCCAACTAAATACCACATTAATGACATGTGCCTCTGTTAAATTCCAAGAGATGTCAGCTATAAGTATACATACATACTGCATGTTATAATAAAAATAATAGAAGTACAAATAGTAACAGGATAGTTTTATAATATCCTCCTACAATCTCCCGCACATGGGATGGTATGTGGTTAGCGAAACGAAAAGTCACACCAAACTTAACGTAGGCCTAATCACACGCCTAAATCAATGGAAAGTTCCAGAATTTTCCGAAGCTTTAAAATTAGAACGCTTCCTCGTGTAAAATACCCTTGAGATACAAAACATTTTGTACTTAATAGATCAAAAACTTTTTATTATGCAAAAATAACCTTTTTTCGACCCCAAACGCCTATCTTACGTCACGGGTAGCTGTTACGTACCTACTGCCGAAAGTTGCACGTGCCGGTAAAAATAGTAGCTTTTCAATGTAAAGGCCAAACTTCCATCAACGCAGAAAACCTCTTCCATTAATTTCATTATATTTCATAGCCAAGAGAGTGGAAAAGTATAACTGACCTTAATTAGATGTCAAAATAATATTTCACAAAAGATATTCTCATTTGATATTGCGACACGTGTAACTGCTGTACTTGAAGTACGGAGCGCTCGCTCATCGATCCGTCATGTAAACCTGCGTTTTACTTGCCAAGGGTTTCAGGAGTGAATATAACTATGAAATGATTATAACTATTGTGAATATAACTATTTACATAAACTTAGTGGTTTATGTAAAGAAAAATGTGTTTTAAATGTCGCGATATTTATCTGGAGAAGATTTACTTTTGCAGCATCGAATAAAACTTTTCTGTTGACTGCGCTACTACGTATTTGAAGATTTTTTGGTAACAAAAAGAGATAAAGTCTTTTAAAGTAAAGATAAACGCAATTATGACCCGGGGAGGAACATATCGTGATCAACAGAAATAAATTCACTGTAAAAAATGCGGAACTACATTGTGTACACTCTCGCTACTGATTGCGGGACTGTCGCAGGCTCTCATAAAAGATCACTTATACTTTTATTGATTAAATACTACTTTATAACTCTGTGTAATTAAAGAATTAAGACCAGAAATTAATTCACTTTTTAATACAATGTCCGCACTTAATTCGCGCAACGTTCACATCGGAAACAATGGTTTAAAAAAAGTGCAACAGCAAAATGCACTTATATCATTTTGTATAAAAATACAGCATATTGTTATGCGTTTAATAATTTTATTTTAAGTCACGTGTAAATGTCGGGTGTTGTAACCGAGGCTTTACATTAAATTACTGTCTAGGAATTAAAAATTTTGGCACATGTATAGTCAATTTACGGGTTCTCGGCTTCAAGAAGGTCACGTTTTGAAAAGAAGGCTTTTTGTTGTGACGTACAGAAACTGGTCGTTTTGTCACAAATCTACATAATTATACAATCTGTAATCTAGGTGTCGTGAAAAATATGCATTGATGACGCAGTGGCTGAGTATTTCACTGCTTGCAGAAAAAATCTATACTTAATATTAGTTTTCCTTATCGAATTACTAGACACTGTACTTTAATTGGTCTGCTCCACTTGGGTCACAATTGATTTTGAAGGTCCGATCAACCGTTATATTCGGCCTCACTCCTGGCACCTGCTAGGCACAATACCGTTCATCTTCATACTGATTTCTGAGTCTGTGAAAATTCTAAAGGTTTCAGGTTTTTTTTTTTTGTAAGAATTTTTCTTTACCATTTTATAGATCATGTCATCAACCGTTCAAAGGTTTTAAACTAATCCATAGATTAAATAGCTCGAATTTCATAGTAAAATCCCCAGTAGAGAGTTTACACGTGCCAAATATTTGTCGCCCAAATAGAGATGAATTGCGATTGTAAATGTCATCAGTATCTAACTGGAGTTTCCTTGTTCCTTTGACAAAGGCATTAATACTTGTAATTACATAATATATTGATCATTTTATAATAAGTATTATACACTATTGGGTGTAATATATTTGTTTGAGGCGACTTATATCGATATGTTTCTACCAGGGTTACAATTGACGCAGTGCCCTTAACAACACCCACGTTTTAACTTACCTTGCTTACTACTCGCTTAGTTTATTATTTAAAATATTCATATGAAATACAAAAAGCTTCTTCAATAACAATAAGAGTAGAGATGAAAATCTTAACTGCCACTGGACTTTAGAAGACCTTGAACTTTGACTATGTTACGGTGTTCTGTTTCAAGGCAGTCAGGACTCAACATCGCCATCTAGATCTGAAAATATTTTTTATATATATGTACTTAATATTTATAAATAAGGATTTCTTTCACAAATTCGCAAGCTTGTGTATTATTATTTTTTTATTTTTTCGCACACTTTATAACAGCATTTTGTCACTCTTTTTCCTCAAAATCTATGAATACGTATCGTACGATGAACGAATTTTTGCCAAAAAACTACTGCTAGTGTAACACGTGACTATAGTCACGTATTCACATCGTTTTCACTATCAGTCAGTATAATCTAGTTTTAGGATTACATCATTCAAGATCATCTTGTCAACACAATTTTGGAAACCGTTTTATTTTAAACATTAACCTCATATTACTGGTCCATATACCAGAAATATGAGGTTTAAATCATTAAAATAGGTCCTTCTACGCCTAGAACACTTATTTCATGGTTTTCTAAGTTCTAAACAAAGTGACTGAAGTTACTTGTCAACCACCATAAAAACCTTAAATCTAGAAATATCCTCATAAAAGACATAGGTGCAATATATGTCAAGGACCTATTAATTCCTATACGATATTCCGATCAGCTATGCAGTGCGGTTTATCACCAGCCGCCAGATTTGAGCCTTCACACGTTATTCCCCTGCCAGGAGTTAGTATGGCGATCACGTCCAGCTGTCTCGATTACATCGCGCGCCAAGGTCAGGGGCGCAGGAGTTGATGTGGTGACCAGCCGCGCTTGTATAACGAAATGGTGTTAGGGCAGAAGTATCACTGTGTATCCAGCTGCTAGATGTTCAACTAGTCGTATTGAATGAGCATTTTCTCGACATAGGGATGTAGGGCTGATGTCTCTATTACATGCATATGTTTATCAGGGAAAAAATGTCTTCATCATCATCCCCATGCCAAGTTATAAGGAAAGATTGTATGTTTAAGTAAATCTGAGTGTACGGGTGCATCTTCAATTTCGTCCAAGTTGCAATGACCTAAACTGAAATTAGCAAAAAGCCGAAGAATAATCATGATATCATCAAAGTTTCATTGATCTTTAAGGTTGCAATTAAGGCACTGCAATTAAAGCTTCAAATTAATAAACGTGGTCATCCCGTATTTTTGTTAAAACAAGATGTCTAAATCTGTTGCCTAATTATGTTTTGTAGTTTTGAGTTTCTGCACGTCACAAAACCGATACTCTTTCAGGTAAAAATTCAATTCCCAACAAAATTAACCTTCTGTACAATCCTTATATTGGCATCATTAAAATGTAAATGAATTCGGACATCTGCATAATTTCTGTTACTATTGATATGACGAACTAGTTCTGGAGCATTTCGTTTGTGGCTTGCATTGACTTTATGAAGCCAGTCGCGTTAATCGAGGCTTCATTCACTTGTTTTTTGCGAATTTTCCTCCGAAGCTTTGTTGTTAAGATTTGGCTTAGTTAGGCACTCCTCAAAGAGGGTCAGCAAACCCCAGCGGGGCTCTCCAGAGTCATAGCCTACCGGTGCTGCCGGATTGTTAGGAGTTGCCGTGGCTCCGGTACATAAACGGCTTAAGATGGAACATGGTGGCTTTTAGGCAGTAAGTCTGACACTCCCTCACGCTGCACCCAAACTTGTAGGGGTCATTTGATGAAGTCTGAGCAAAAAGAAAGATTTAGCTTAGTCACATATCTATTTATTTTATGGGTAATGAAATGCATTAGTTTATAACTAAGTAGTTCTTACTTTTACAAATTACTGGTTATTGCAACATAGTCGCCCAATTGGTCACCTGACAAAGTTGAGGAAAAGCAATGTAAATGATTGTTCCTTCCGAAATTACACGAAAACATAACTATACGTCAACCTGACAGTACATGATATGCATTTATACTATGTAGTTCCAAAACACTAAATCGGTTCTTAGTATTCTTAACCGTATGTTATTGTGTCTGCAGTTTTTTTTCTTATTGCACGCCTATGTATCAGCGTTGATTAAAGTTAAGGAAAGCTCCTACTGCTAACTTACTTGTTTTGTATCAAAGCCAAAAGTCTTCTTAATTATGTAATTTAGCTTAACATACTAATCTATACTTGTATTATAAAGCTGAAGGGCTTCTTTGTTAGAGTACGATCAAGGACTAAAAAACGGATTTAAACAATATTTCAACTACATATAGCCCATTTATTGACCATGGTTATAGGCTACTTTTTCTTCGGATGTGCGAAATTTCGACGTGACTTGGGTTGAATTATCAGTACAATTTTTTTAAAGTGACAACCTTCAGTCCTCAATCCACCAACTTTAAAACCAGTGTCAAGGCTGCCTTCAGTAAACAAGCGCACCTTATCTCAATCTCGGGGCAAACAGTGTGATTACGAAGCGCGGTGTGTTCCTAAATACAAGTTAACATGACCATTACATAAAACGTAATGCCGGTACGTGACGACAGGTGACGTTACCGAGGAAACTATTTGTTTTTATGTACTATAACGTCATTATCTTCTTCCTTAAAATATTGTCTGGTGAGGTAAACTGCGTATGTATTTTACGTATAACTATGTTACTGTGCTTTCAGACTAGGGATTTTTTTGACTTTCCGGGTGGCAAAAATCTGGCAGTCGGTTTTTAACGTCTCTCGTATAGTTGTAGTAGTCAATTGTTTGCTTGTTTCCAGAAAATCCGCTAGTGTGAAAATGCTGTTAGTCTATAGTACGTTTTTAAAAGTTTCATGAAATGCTAAGACTGTGTATTAGTATTCAATGTAACCTACAAAAAGTAGCTGTATCTCGAAAACTATCAAAAACAGCGTGAATTAACAATCAAACAAATATGGGGAAGATAACTTTGTAGAAGTCTGTCTTTTAGTAAAAATGACCTAAGAAGGTGGTATAACAACCATTTTATTAGATTTAGATAAAATAAAATAAAAAGTCAGGTGGCAAACCGAACAATGCTAAGAAAAAAAACATTTCATGACTAATTTCTCTGAGTATTTTATTGTTAACAACTTAAACAGAAAATACGTTCATTTACGAGAAACAGGTGTGCCTACAACAATGCTTGGGGAAAAAATTAGCTCGAAGTTTTTCGTCATTCATAGTACAGGCTTCCTTTTAGAAAACTTTTCCCTTGCTTAACTAAGTACAAGGTGAACCGGGTTTTTTTTTTATTTCATGCACGTTTTTGGACTATACAGCTTCGTCCACCTGGCTGCTGTTGTTTACCTGTACTACTGCTGTAAAAAGGTTTTTTTTTTGTTTGTTTGTTTGTTAGCTCTGAAACTACTGAAACGAATTGAAAAATTCTTTGCCACTTTTGGGAAGCCATACTATACCCGGGTAATATAAAGATGTAAGAGTTATATATTATCAGAATACGGGAAGTATTTTCCACGAGACGCTGGTGAAATCGCAATAAATAGCTAGTGTAGGACTGTGCAAAGTAAATGACTTTAATAAGTTTTTGTACAGGTACAAACTTCACTGCAAATAATTTTTCGACTGACTTTCCTACTATATATATTATTTTATTGATTCACCCAAATTCAATGATCTAATCGGAAAAACTTGAATGAATTCGTGTGCAAATTCTTGATAATTTTAGTACCTAAATATTTATTAATAATAATAAATTTTAAAATATAATATATAAATTTAAAATAAATTTTAATATATAATATAATATTTATAAATTTTCCTTTTGAGATTACGCTCTTTTTTTTTTCTCAGCTGCTGTTCATTATTCGAAACTAGTTCCCGCCCGCTATTTAACCCGCGTTCCGACGTAACTGCTTTCCGTTGCTGGATGATGACAATAGCAATCCCATGTCTTTCTCCCTTGTCAAAGCTGACGCCCCTCTAATTTTTAGCCTTATCGGTCCAGCCGTGCAGGTGTGATGGCGTGACGAAGGAATATAGGAATTAATTTATATATACATAGGTATAGATGGCCAATCAATCTTCAATTTTAGAGACCCAGTATTTTACCATGTAAACGGCAATAGCAGTGAGGGCAAGTAGTCTTTCGCTGAGCAGGTATTGGTCCGTGTCAGGATCGCTGTCACAACTCTTCGATCCTCTCGAAATACATATAAAGAGTTGCTACCTAATTGCTACCAGCTACCATTAGTTGCTACCAATTGCTACCCTCGTGGTTTTGAAGATATTCAGCATCTAAAGGTGACAGCCATTCTGATATCAGGATGGCTGTCACTTTTCCCAGTGTGAAGAAACGGCACAAAAGTATTGAGTTTTTTTTTCACCCAGCGTTGCTACCCTCCAGAATTACATTTTGAACCACATCGATTTCGTGGATAAAAGATATTAAAAAAAATATTTTTTGCGCCTTGCATAACTAAATTAGCAAGTTGGCATACATGGAGCGCACTGGGCAGGAGTTAATAAAAGTCCTTTAGCTACCAATTAGTGCTTATTTGCCTAAAGGCACACACGATGACTAGTGTATATGATATTAATGTACTGAACAAATAGGTAGAACTCATATGGAGAATGTGGCTTCGGGTAAACATGTTCTGACGCAACGCGCTTTATATTGTTTTTATGTAAGTTGGTGTAATTTAAATAAATAAAATGTAGGTCAGAAGTACTAGAACTACGTATATAGTAAGAGCACCCGCCCACTAACCAGTCGGCCGACCGTTGCCCGATGGTTGGAAAAAAATGTTTTCAAGAAAATCGTGAAGGCAATCAAAGTTTTTTTAAAATAAAAAAAATTATAAGGAAAGAAATAACATTAAAATGGCTATGATTAATATAACCACGATAAAATCCGAAAAAGAAGTTTTATTTTAATGTCTTATATTCGTATAAGTGTCAGAAATCAATACATTAAAATGACTTTTATGATTAGGTAAAAAAATATTTCTTTAAAAAATTTCAACATGGCGTAAACACTAACTGTCTAAAGGTTAATCTTTAGATCTATCTAGATTGATTGATAGTTAATTAATCACTGCGGAGTTACACGTTCCGAAGACTATTAATATACATACGTACTAGAATAAATTGTAAATAATTAATTGTTACATTATCAGATAAATAAGCGATTTCATACATATGTATTGTTATGTGCTTTCCATATAAAGCGTTTCATTAAATCCCTGAGTTTAAATCGATGCAACATCTGACGGAATCTTTCATCTGATTGTGGTCTTGTCAGGAATCAGATTTATTTTCTTTGTAAAACATTTACGCCAATTCAAAATAGCACTTTGGAAAAGTTGCTTGTTGATAGTTCTTTAAAAAGCTTTTAGTAAATTTTCGAGATCGGGAATTATCAGTTGTGAAAGAGTCATCATCATCATCTCAGCCATAGGACGTCCACTGCTGAACATAGGCCTCCCCCTTTGATCTCCACACAGATACCTGTTGGAAGCAACCTGCATCCAGCGTCTTCCAGCGACCTTTGTGAGGGAGTGTTAGACTTTTATTGACTAAAACCCACCATGTTACTTCTGGAGCCCTTTGTGTACCAGGGCCGCGGTAACAATCCCTCGGGGCTGAGGTAGAACTTTTAAGTCCAATTTTTCTACAAATTTTGTACGTTACAATGATTACGTAAAATCACAAAAACACTCATAACATATTTATTCCTATTGAACTGCTATGTGATGACACTATAACATCCAATATTGCGCACTAGTATAAATACGGTCAATTCTAGTTGCTGACACCATAAATGTATGCCATAAACGAGCATAGCAACATGTTTTCCTGTAGCTTTACCTCAAAACACCGCTAAGGACGATATATCCCTTTACATATAAAATGTCACAAATTATTATTTAAATTGTATTTCTCTTACTGACCAGTACTGAGATTTTCCTCGTGAATATATAAATGTGTAGTAAACAGGTATTCTTATATGTATTATTGTACAGGTAATGAAGTGCATGCGTGCAGGTTATGTAATCTTAATTAATTGTCTGTCTGTATGTCAATTACAGTTCCACTTACTTATAGTATGGTTATTTAAAACATACAACGAAGTAATATCGTTATGTTTACGGAGCTTAAGTAAGCTACTGCGTAAAAGCTTTAATAAAGAAATATAGTTCATGGTGTCAAACTTGCGGCGGGTTGCACTATTTAACCAACAGCTGGATACAACCGATTCGACTGGTTACGATTTAGTGAACATATTAGTTAAATGGTGTAAGTTTACCCATTTTCGTTGAATTGCATTGGTTTGAATGATTAAAATAGTTCTCAGTGTCTAAATCCCATAGGTACCACCCATACCCACCCATAGGACACCCATAGGTATCGGCCATGTCAATTAATAATTTTCTTTCTAAGAAACCTTTGTGTTTTCTCTCTCGACCTTCACTAAGGCACATACATACATACCTACATACTAAGACTTGCAGTATTTTGGTGCTAAAGGGTTCAGGTAGAAGCACGTGATCCAATGTTTATGTTGTGCCGACCTCGAAGAAATGTTTATATTAACAATTTGACACGAAGCCTTGTTATGGAACATTTTGTGTATGTAGGTACTTACTTTTTGAAAAAAAAATTAAGGAAAATAGGCTTCCAGTCTAATTTGATCGTAAAGTAGAGTTCTATCTTATCAGCCGCTTTTTATCATGACATCTATTACACTAATTAATATCTTCGGAATAATTATTAACTTAGAGTCTAAAGTCAAACAAAATGCACTAAGTTCACCACGTGCAACAATTTACCACCACTTAACAGTAGCCACAATTAATTCAAATGGAGCTTAAACGCCATCAGTGAGAATAACATAAGCTAGTTCATATTAGGTATGTAATGTACGACTAGTTACTTAAAATATACACCTATACACGTAGGTATAGAAAACTGGCAACACCCACATATTTAAGTATATGTGATGTTATTGATAGTACCAGTGCATATAACATAGTGCATATAGCGTTATGCAACACTTATGCGCCATTATAGATAATGTTTAGTTTAGCTATTATTGATGTGTAAAGTAGAAAAAACAGGAGCAATAATTCTTAATTTATAGGTAACCAATTTTTTATTGATATAAAAATTTGCAAAGTGCGAGACAGACTCGCACGTTTTAAAAGTCAAAGGTTTACCGGTTTAGTAATTATACCGTTATCTATAAAACGAGCAAAATTTTGGTTTTGTTATATTTTTTGTTGTTATAGCTGCAACAGAAATACATAATCCAAGAAATGTTCAACTATCTATCGCGGTTAATGAGATACAGCCTGTTGACGGACGGATAGACAGACAAACAGACAGCGAAGTTTTAGAAATAGGGTCTCGTCTTGACTCAAAAAAATCATCTTGTGGTGTGAGTTGTATGTTACCTTGTCCTTGAAGGCAATTAACAACCATTTAAAATCAGTCTAAATAAAAGTCAAAGAGTCATCTCTTTGTTATATCAATCATGCCACCTCAAAAACCAACCTAACTTAGTACCTATATAACAAACCTGACGTGCTAAAATGCAAGGCTACCTGTGCTCAAAAAGGTACAAAAAATCGTACCTAAACTTGTTATACCCTTACCGGTAATTCAGGTATCAAGTCCAAGGTTAGGCGGTCACTCTCAAAACATTCACCCATATGTTTTAAAATTTAGGGCTGAGTACACTGGTAACATAAGCGTCAGTTTTCCTAAAACGACTGTTTAATATGACTTTTTTGTACAATTCTGAAAGGAAACAGTTGTTTAAAGGAAAACGGAAGATTATGTTATTGGTGTCTTGAACCTTAGTATTGAAAGGGCACTTTTTGAACATAAATACAAGGTTTGTTAGAGGTGTGAGTCATAGTATTGAAAATATAGTCACCGAAAACTGTTAAAATTGATGGTTAATAAACGGACAGGAAAATGAGTTTTTATGTCATAAATTAATCTTATACTACGGTGACTCATTTCTGTCTAATTATATTTTTCATAGATGATATAATAATTTTACTATTTTATGTAAATAATTTATTAAAAAAACTGGGCATTCAACTGCGGTTTTCCCTAAAAAAGTAATACTTTAAATATTAACATTTTAGCTACATTAGTCATCCGAGCTATTATTTTTACTTCAGGTATCAGACAATTATTGTCTGTAGCTGTAAAAAATCTGACAACCAGTGACTACTATGAATTATAAGTGTAAGTAGGCTGGAGAGATAATGAGCTGGTGGAAAGACTAAGTTGGGTAGGAAAAAACACACATAATGACACTATTCAAGCCCAAAAATGTGAAAATAAACATAAATCACGACACTGCATATCGCACAATCAAGTTTTATTATAAAACAAAGACAAAATGATTTGTATTAAAAGGTTTTATTGTTATTCAAGGAACCGATTTGATTGGAACAATTAATGGTATAATTCGGAGAACTGCAATATTTATTCCCGGATCTGATCGATCACTTAATATCGATTTAATTGTAGACTAATTTTATACCAGGTAACTTTCCCAAAGTTCCTTACAGTTTTCATGAAAAATTAATTATTTTAATTTTGCATATAACTTATGTATACTATATGCAACATTTAACCTACTAGTAAAATAAAAATAGAGATAATTTAAACTTTTCTAAAATACAGCTTTTCTACTATGCTATTAACATGTCATTCGAATGCACATTGTATATCAATGCGCACGCACCGTTGCTAATTGCTTCGTCTGAACGACTGAATCATTGCATTTCCTATTACTGGCTGCTATGAGACGAGGGGAAGATTTTAGCCTACGCATTATGTTACTACATGATGCAATTTCTTCGATTATTTTTCCGACCCAAATATCGACCAATAGAATTGCACCATTCGACGTCACGTGGTACAACCTACATGGTATTATACTGAAAATTTTTTGAATATTTTCTCTGGTCGTTGCTACGTCAAACTGACAGGTTGTGGCCGACATTTGGGACGGAAAAATAATCTCCCGAATACCACACGAGCTTCATAATTATCTGGCATTTCCCTCAAGGTTCCCTGCAAACAAATAAAGTCGTCAAGTTTTTCAGGAAAAATCACTCGCGCTTCGCGCTCGTTATTTTTTAACCTGAAAAACTTGACTCCTTCATTTGTTTGCAACGAACCTATCGGAAAATACCCGATAATTTTGAAGCTCTTGTGGTATTATAAGTGATAATTTTCATTTGTATCACAATTTTCCATGTCAAAGTAAAAGTTTTATTAATTTATGTAGATCAAACGCAACACATTACATTATTAAATATTCCTATATTATTAAACCATTTTTCTTTTCTTTTTTTCTAATTCCTCGGGTTTTACCATTTGACTTTTCACCTCTGGAACACTATCATTATTACAAACGTGGTTTTTCTAAAAGGCAAGTAAAATAACCCATGCATTACCTATACTTGACTATAGAACTACTCATCACTTGCCTAGCTTTTTTTCAACCACATCGCGTGTTTATTTGCGGTTGTATTCGTTTCTTGTAAATTAACCTGGCCTATTGTTCACAGCCCCTTGATATGGTAGAAAATATAAATTTCTATAATTCTACATTACAGGTACCCACAACAATTATACCTCTATAGCTAGTGCCAAACACGGCCAAATTACAGTTCTCATCAAAATAAAAACATTGGCGTTCACTAACTTTGCCGTTGCTAAAGCCATTTGATGCCTTGCACACCTGAATTGAGCTCTGACCGTACATAAATCAACAACAATTCACTTAAAGAATGCAACCTACAAAAACCAGCTTCAAGAATCCACAATAGTATAGATATTGTTTAATATAACATATATATGTTATTACATACAGGTATATTACTCATGTTCTAGTAATTAAGAGGGTGCTCCGAACGCTGCGAGCTCGCGGGCACTTATTAAGTGCTATTAAAATCATGTCTTATGTATGTATAATGTATATTACAAGATATAGCTAATGTAAAGGTGTTGTTGTGTTATGTAATCTGTGGGGATCTTGTTTACAGTGTAAAGGAGCAAAGGTTAGGCGTTTTAGTTACCTAAGTGATTAGGTTTTAGTGCCAACATTGTCTCCTATTAAATTAGTTACAGAGATCCTTCTCTGTCATCCATAGAAAACATTCACTACATCTAATCTAATTAACTACTACAAAATCGTCATAACTTCTAACGAATCATCCAAAAGAAATTGCTAAATTAATCAAATAAATAACATAAAACTTTCACTCTCAATAATCACCTTAATGAATAGTGACTCACTTATTATCCTTGAACAAAATCTTTCCTACATAATATAATGAAAAGGTCAGATATATAAAATATCTAATTCTTATCTCATACATGAGACACACTATCAAAACCCACCAATCACAGCTCACCAAGTTAGTTCAACCACGTGTCTCCATTGAGTTCGCTACAGATTGCGCAACATTCCTGTACCATGCGCAGACGCATACAAGCAAATGGGAAATCCTTTCCGATCGTATAACTGTTTTAACTTCGTAGAACCTCCTTTATCCTTGTATAACTCAAGGTCGACAAGATAACGCTTTTAATACTACCTTTTTAGGGTTCCGTCCCGATAAAAAACTTTAACTCTGTGATGTTAAGGTTTCTTTCTACTTAAGCTTCAAAGTAACTATGTACATATGCAGTCTGAAAAAAGTATCATTGTAACTTACGTATAACATAATAATATTCAATTTGACTAGTATAGTAGAAGTTATGTATATTTTTATATTTCAAAACAATACATGTCCAACTTTTAGGAGGTAAATATGTAAATTCAAAAATGAGTCACCCAGAAATCTTACACCGATTAATTGATAAATATCGTCGATAAATTAAACTTATTAGCACATTTATAGGTATTATGTATTCAGTCCTGCGATTCTATAAAATTCGATCAACAACTCGCATTTCACTTCGATTCGTAATGTCATTTCATACTTTAGGGGAGGTAGGGGATTGATGGGCACTTTTTCACATTTATTGCATAAAAAATTCAGATTTTACAGATAATCAACTTTTATTGTCATTTCTTATGTTTGGCTAGATAAAATCAAAGAGCTATCCTAAAAATTACAATCAGTTTCAACATTACGAGATATTTAAACGGTTTCAATAAAACCGTCGACACGTCAAAATTTTGTTTAGTCTGACATGCTTTAGTTGGTACTTACGTAGTGTTTAAAGTTACTTTTTGCTTTTTATAGGGTTTATCGTTTATAACATTTTGTCATAATAATTGCGTACTTTGTTGGGTCGGGAGTTTTTTTAAATTTATAATTTTATTTTATTTCATGGTTTTTTAAAGGAGCTCCTTAATTTTTCCTTCTTTTTATGATGGGTTCGCTATATGCGATCTCAGCCAAAGGAAGCTGTTTAACAATCCTCATGACAAACTGGCTCTGGGAGAATTGCACAGATTGAGAAACAATAAAGATGGACCTTTGTTGATCCAGGGTTATATATCATTCTAGGGTTTCATCCGCCACATCCCATTTCCAGCATTAGGTTCTCGTCAATTAGAAACATGAAGAAAACTAGTCAAGACAAATTAAACGAGCCCAAACTCGATGGGTTTACTAAAAGGCAGTTCAGGGTTACGTCTCCTATCTTCGTGTCCTAACAGCAGACCAGCTCAGTGGTTCCAGAAGACATTAGTATTTCAAATTTTAGATCCCACATATGCTTGCAAGTAAACTGAGCGTGTAACATTCCAATCACACCTAACAAACGAGCTGATGACCTTGAAGACCTGAACCGATTTCCACCAAACATAGCTAAGAACACTCCCGAATGACATTCCTTTTAAACAAAAAAAAACCGCATTACAATCGGATCATCCGTTTGGGAGCTACGATGCCACATACACACACACACACAGACACGTCAAACTTATAACAGCCCGTCGTTTTTGCGTCGGGGGTTAAAAAGAATGGTTTGCGACGGGAAATTCTTAAAGATTTAATATAACGAGCAATACAAGAGGTATCAAAAGGTTAAAAAATAAAATTAACAGCTGATAAATATGGAGTCCCTAGATCAAGTTGGCAACGGTACCTGAAACAAGATTCTATAAAGGATTTTTAGCGCAGATTTATAACCTCACAAATTTTCACTGAAGAAGAAGAACAAAAATTTACAAATTATACATTACATGGTATGTCCAAGCCTCCCTACCATAGGGAGCATTGGACACTTTTGACTTAGTTTATAAAAAAAAAAATCGGTAAAAAAACTTAACTAAAACGGTTTTATCTTATGTGCACTGAAAACTAGAAAATAAAAAATAGTTACTTACCTGTCAACCTACGGTGGTCCCGGTCATATTAGACTAAAATAAAAACGTGGGGCCCATAAACTATTGCTGTAGTACCTCTTCTAGAGGTATAATAGGTGTGGATTGCATCGACTTACTATAATCGTAACTGGAGATTTTGACAATCAATCATTAATAATAGAAAATACACATACCTTTCATTAGTTTTCTCTTTATAACGATCCGAAACCGCAACAAAATATTTAAGTACTTTTACGAGTGTTTGTTCTTGACAACTCACAGAAATGACAGAAAGTCTATGGATGAACACCGTTACCAGTCGGTAACGTAAACTACCCAATAAAAAAAAACTATGATCAAATCAGAATAAAAGGACCCCCCTTTTATTCTGATTTGATCATCATGTCTCCCAACTGCCCATCTCTCCCCTACCTCCCCTATAGATAGACAGATTTTGGCAGATCTGTCAAAATCTCGACTTTAATTTAGTTCAACTTGTCAACACGCTCGATAGTGAAGCGCTAGTGTAGTTTGACAATGTCAATCACGAAACTTTAAGGTAGAATTCCGTGGGTCGCGATTGTCGCAGCCGCGCGCGACAAAAGTCAACCTATGAAAATGTATGGCACCGCTGCCGAGGGCCGCGACAGTCGCGCGTGGACGACGAATTTCGTGAGCCGCTCGCGGCCGTACGCTTCTCAACATGGTCTAGCGCTTAATAACATCTATAGAATTTTAGTAAAACCAGAATTAAATTGTTGACAATGCCGCGAGCAGCTTACGAAATTCGTCGGCCGCGCGCGACTGTCACGGGCCTCGGCAACGGTGCCATACATTTTCATAGGTTGACTATTGTCGCGTCCACGGAATTCCACCTTTAGATCGAAGTCGAAGTGAGAGTGATGTCGAAGTGAGTTGTGATATTTTATAGAATCGACATGCAGTTCTTCCACTTAATATTCACTAAATGCATTGTAAAAATAAATAAAAATGCAGGAAAAACGAACACACAACGATCGTTTCGACCGAAAAAAACTATCACACAGTATTTAAACAGTCTGTTCATCGCGTTACATCGAGAGGAAAATGATTACTAATAAAAAATCATGATCTACGGAACCATGGCATGTGAAGCCTGAAGTATCAAGTATTTTGTTTTTTTGCAAAAAACATCGGCTTTCTACCCGGGGATAGCCCGTTATTAGTATTCTCGTCGATCAAGCAGACCTTGAATTATTCGTCTTTCTTTCATCTGGTAATACCCAGGAGGCGTTTAATGAAACAATTCAGTTTCATCACGTGAGGACTCTTGTTTAGATTATACAGAGATAGTGCGAGCTTCAATTGGTTATGCAACTGCATTATTGCTACTGTTGAATTAGTGACACCTTCTGTTCTTCTGGGTCATTTTCTAGGATATTGTAAACAGGAAAAGTATGACGATCCAAAACTAATGATTTTCTAGAGTTGTCTACATACACTTAACTTCAAATCCATTCTCAACGCATCACTAAAAGCTATTGAAACCGAGCACTTGCTCTGAGTGTGATTGTGTACAAGTTTAACCACCACAAGTTGTGTCCAAATTATCATCAAATTACCTTTCCAACTTAGGGTGCTTGGGAGGGAGTGTCAGACTTCTATTGACTACACCCTACCTTTATTCTTCCTAGCTTTTTCAACCGCGGTAGCTCTTTTCCACTATTCCCCAAACCTCTGGCACTGCTGCCTAGAACCCGTAGGCGTGACCGTGACGTCACGACAATGCACATTTTGTCCTCGACCTACGAGGGTAATGTAAACCAAGACCAATTCCTTCCTTCCCTCTGGTGACGCGCGACATCCTCAAGTTTTCCCTCCCTGTCCAGGTTGTTGACCTGTGTGTCGTCAGGAGCCAAGAGTTCAGTCTTATCCTCCTGATTATCCTGTTAGCTAATAATGTTGGATCGGTCAGACTGATTTTGTTGACTGGTTGCCATGGTTACTGGTAATAACGTAGGTGATCTTCTTCTCCTGAATACCTAAGTATTTTATTATCATGTAGAGTCTAGAATGAAGTATTTGGGGTTGATTTTTTAAATTTCTGTCTTTTAGCCCTAAATATGGTATTATACAGATTATTTCCATGAAGTGACCCATGGCAACAGTAAACTTTTTTGGTAGGTACCCATATTTTGTTGTTTTCAGGAAAACCCACAAGTTATTCTAATAAGTAGGTAGGTACTGATATGAAAACAATGAAAAAACACAATATATCGTGTTTTTACATAAAACGTACCTACGCTATAAATATTTCAGGTATTTCCTTAAGTTATGTGTTTCTAAAAATACGTACCCATGTAAGCGTATCATTTTAGTTCTCTGAATATAACCTTTATACTATTATTCATCAGGAATTTTGTAATAACTGTTATATTAATGTGCATAATTCATATCTTTTTCTTCTAAACTTGACAAGTTTATTCATAGAAAGGTTCAAAGTTCTAATATAAGGTTCCATTGAACTTGAACGATTCATGTCTACTGAAATGCATACTGTTAAGAATAAATAAATTAAACAATAATTTAGTAAGTAGAATTTTACAATTTTAAATCGTTTTAGCATAACTATGGCTAAAAGCCGTTGCCATTATTTTTTTTTTCATTAAATTCAATTTAACTTTATATTTTCTTAATTACTCCCATTGTTTACAACGGCATTGATTAAAATAATAATTGGTGACCACAATTCGAATATGGGACCATCACGTACCAGGCTCGCATATGCGCGAGGCAGTTGGCGGATCAAGCTTCAATGCTACCAAAAAGGATATAGGTTTTAGGTATTTGAACGAAGAACAGTTTATGAAAAATAATACAAGAATAAGAAGGTCATTGCTCTCAGTTAGGTATAAACCTTAAGTTGTGGGTAAGTTAGGCTTAAACCTCATTGTTGATGAGTACTCCCTGTGGGTTCAATGATTGGTTTACTGGCTAGACATCAAGTCACCTCCAACTGAATCATACAACAGTGACTACTGCCTTCGGGAACGGGTGCAACTTGGGATATCGGTACATTTAATAAAACAAAGTAATTTCTCACGTCTGCCTGTTTGTCTGTTTGTGTAAGGCAGGTTTTCATGCGGTTTTCACGACGAAGTCGTAAAAGTTTAATATTTTACCCAGTTATTTGTAGTGATTGTAGTAATTGGTATAGTTTTAAAGTCAACGAAAATAATTAAGTAATATTATTTTAAAGGATTTATTTGACTGTTGACAGAGTGTGCATTAGTGGTTTGTATGTAGATATATGAAATGGCTTTTAAGCGCCGCTACAGCAGCACATTGAATTGACCTCATCATGAAGTCGCTGTGCTTGTCGGCAGTTGCAGTTGACAGCTAGGTTACACATATCACCTTTATTTTACACCCACACTTAAATGAACCAAATAAGATTTTACAGTCATCATTTCTATAAAAAATAACCAGTCTATTGTTCATTATATTTAAATCCTGCTCATTAAACCTTACAATAAATATAAATGATAATATATTTTTAGAGGCAGAGATAACAGTAACTCTAGTTACCTGCTAACTAACAATGTGGTTTAACTGTGCAGTTAAAGCTGCCAGTTAATGTAACAATGGTTATTTATGGGTGAATTATCACGTGTTGCGTCACCGCTGCTAATTAGCGGCGGACAAACTATCGGTCACTAACAGACTTATTATTTATTCTATATTATATGTATAATTATATTAATTTTGTTCTGTTTCTATCGATACTCTATCTATATACTGTTTGTGGTACTTTTATTGGTCCATTTTAGCCTCCGAGTCTGTTTAAGAAAATATATGTCTAGACGAGCTGACGTTGGTTCGGAAATATTTACAGAATTTTCCTATTCAGCAAAAACGTTGAATATTAATTACTTACATCTTATCATAAGTGTTACTTTTTGTTATGACCAAATTCTTTAGATCATCTTAACCGCAGTTATGCATTCTTTCCATACCAACAGAATGAGATCACCTGCTCATGTCCTTTTAATATGATTATCACTAAAATATTTTTGCTTATTCGTCATTACCACAAAAACACTACTTCATACCAATTTATCAGTGCATACTCATAAGCACCTAAATCGCTATAAAAATGGCAATTTCCATTCCAGTCACAAACTTAATGAGGCCTATTTACACCGACAACTTAAATGTCCGTTTTTCGTAAAACAACCGTTTAATTTGAAAATTGAACTTGAAAATTCATAGAGTAGGGGTACCGAATGTTCTATGCAGTTGACTGTCTAAGCTGTCAATTTTCAGTGGAAAAGGATTATTGTACTGACTAACAAAATTGTCATGTGTACCAAAAACTGTCAAACTATAAACAGTGTTTTAACAAAAATGATGTTTACGTTGTCGGTAAACTTGGGCTCATATGTAATGTAGTTATTAGATCTAGCTGGCTGTGTGCCAGTACATAAGCTGTGTTACGAGCTGACTATCTTACTTCACTTTATTATTGTTGCTTATTAAATAAAGCACATGAGTTAATAAGCTCTGTGGCTTGAAATTAATGTAGTGTCCACAGTTGGAATAAGCTGAAGCAGATATGGTAGTGGTTTTTTAACTGTTTGAAAGATTACCGAACTACTGAACTATGCAAGTACTGGAAAGCAAATGGGACTGGCCAAGCAAATATAATAATTTCAAAATAAGAGTCAGTAAGAGTAGCGCCTTCATGACTAGCTAACAACAACATTTGCCCAGAGCGCAAGACAGCGCTAATAGCTCGTGAGCTCTTCCGATACAACATCGACATTGCAGCAATAAGCGAAACTCATCTAGCTGACAGTGGAGAACTTTGCGAGGAACTAGGTGGATTCACTTACTTTTGGTCAGGGAAACCCTCTTCAGAACGCGCTTCAAGTGGCGTTGGGTTCGCGATTAAGAACAGCATCGCTCGCTCCCTGATAGAACCTCCGAAAGGCATAAGTGATAGAATCATTACTCTTCGACTTCATACATCAGCAAAGAAGTTCGTCCACCTAGTGAGTGTCTACGCGCCAACCATGACCTGCTCTGATGAAGAAAAGCGGAAGTTCTATGACCATCTTCGAATGGTTCTCCTTAGCATCCCTCAATGTGATAAGATTATTCTTCTCGGAGACTTTAATGCGCGTGTCGGTACAGAGTATCTCGCCTGGAAAAACGTACTTGGGAGGCACGGCATTGGAAAATGCAACTCTAATGGCTATGCCCTACTTGCCTTATGTGCAGAATTAGAACTCAGCATAACCAATATGTTTTTTCGGTTGCCTGATAAATATAAAACATCCTCGTTCAAGTCACTGGCATCTCCTTGATTATGTCATAGTCCGAAGGAATGACCTAAAAGATGTACTTATTACCAGAGCAATGCGAGGTGCTCAGGGCTGGACGGATCATCGGCTTATCAGATGCAAAATGAGGCAGATGCAATATCAAACCTCCACATAGAGCAGAACATAAGATACCAGCTAGGCTGGCGTTTTCGAAACTAGTTCTGGACGTGGATATTAGAAAAGAACTTGACAAAAAATTTGGGGATACTGCATCTGACTCTGTAGACAATCCGACAATTGACGCTGAATGGCTTGTTTCGCTGATAACCTGCACAAGGTCTCAAAACTGGTTATTGGTAGGGTGCAAAAGAAGAATCAAGACTGGTTTGATGATTCTGATACGGAACTACGACAACTTGTTGGAGAGTTTCGACGCTCTCTGAGAAGTGCCCACAGTAACCAAGAGCGCAATGCACTTCATCAAGTCCTCAAAAGAAAAGTGCGTGAATTGAAAAATGAATGGTGGCTGGCTAAGGCCCAAGACTTACAACGTTTGGCAGATACCAATCAAACTGCTAGATTTTTCGAAAGCCTCAGAACAATATATGGCCCCCGTTGTAAGAAAACAGCCCCGGTATATTCGCGTGACAAGACCACCAAGCTGACTGATCCCTCAGAAGTTCTTCTTCGATGGGCGGAGCATTTCAACGAAGTGCTCAATCCTGGAAGTCAAGGAGCGGATCTAGATTACATCAATTCTCTTGATGCATTGCCGATTTCATCAGATCTCGAAACTCCACCATCCTATGAGGAATTCCATAATGCTCTAAACCGTTTAAAGACTGGCAAATCTCCAGGTTATGACAGTCTTCCATCAGAAGATTACAAATATGGCGGGAAAAATATTAAGACCAGACTGTTTGAACTTGTGCTGCACATATGGGACGCGGAAATAGTTCCACAGGACTGGAAGGATGCTCTTATAAGCAAACTCTACAAGGACAAAGGTGACCTTTCCGACTGTAGTTGCTACAGAGGTATCGCCCTGCTATCTGCGGCTGGCAAGGTACTGGCGCATGTCATCAATAGCCGCCTCGTCAAGCTAGCTGAGAGCTTCCTGCCAGAAAGCCAGTGTGGTTTTCGCCCAAATGGAGGCACGGTTGATGCTATTTTTGTGTTAAAACAGCTTCAGGAAAAGTGCCTTGAACAGCATCGTGACCTCTATTTGTGTTTTGTGGATCTAGAGAAAGCTTTTGACCGGGTTCCAAGGTCCGCTTTATGGGTTGTCCTTGAAAAACGTGGGTGTCCACCAAAATTTGTTAACTTGGTACGCCAATTTCACGAAGGTATGTTTGCACGCGTACGCCACGAGGACAAACTTACGGAACAGTTCCCGGTCACAAGCGGCGTCAAGCAAGGCTGTGTCATGGTACCGACACTCTTTGCCATTTATTTCTCTGCGGTAATGAGCGATGCTCTAGCTAAATGTAGAAATAAGATCATCCTCAATGTCCGCATGGACAAGAGCGTCTTTGACATCTCACGCTTCCGAGTAAAACGCAGGATCTCCACGGTTCCTGTTGCGGAGATTCAATATGCTGATGATGTCTGCCTTATGGCCAGCAGTGTCCAAGATCTTCAAGAATGTCTTGACTATTTGGACGAATCGTGTCACAAATTTGGCTTGGTAATCAGCGCATCAAAGACTCAGATTCTTAAACAGCCTGCAAGGAAAACATCTGCAGACGACACGCCTGTTTACCTAAGCGGGAAACCTTTGGAGGAAGTGGGATCCTTTCGATACCTTGGCAGTCTCGTACGCAGCGACAACCGTCTCGAGTCTGATATATCTGCAAGGATCGCTAAGGCTGCAGCAGCATTTGGCGGACTTAATCACCGTGTATGGAAGTCCCATGATCTCAAATTAGTCACTAAGCTAGCTGTATACAAAGCCATTATACTACCTTTGCTTTTGTATGCCTCGGAGACTTGGTGCCTTTACAAAGGTGACATCAAACGCCTCGACGTCTTCCATCTTAAATGTCTCCGAGCTATTCTTCGCATTCGCTGGCAAGATCGGATTTCCAACACGGAGGTTCTCCGTCGATCGTCTATGTCAGGTATAGAAAGTTTCCTGATGAAGGGACAATTGCGCTGGTGCGGTCACCTTGTACGTATGGAGTCCTCCAGATTGCCTAAGACCGTTTTTTACTCTGAGCTCAGTACTGGCAAGCGCCAATCTGGAGGGCAATATTTGCGATACAGGGACGTACTAAAGCGCCACCTAAGATCAGTTGGCTTATCGCCAACTTCATGGAACAACTAGCGACCCAAAGACCTGAGTGGCGCAGAACTGTTCATAAGAACGTACAGGATTTTGAACAGCGGCGTCTTGAAACCCTAGACGCTAAACGCCAGCCCCAAAAATCCCGCCCTAAGCCCTCCTATAACTACACCTACAATGCGCAAGGGCAACTCTACTGCGCTATTTGTGACCGCGTGTTCAAGGCAAAGTTTGGTTTCGCTAGTCATGTCCGAGCCCATGAACGAAACCAAACTGCCGATATATGCCAGGGTATCGCCGTCGACGGAAACGTCTAGGAGGACATCATCATCATCATCACTTCAGACTTTTTCCTAGGCATCACAAAAAGAGGCACACTAGTCATCCTAAAAAGGGGGTTTCACTAATGAGCTACTTATAAAATCTCTTCAGCATATTACTTTATCTGTTTTATTGAAGGTGACGTATTTATTAGATTCAAAACTTGAATTCAATGTATATTTATAGCGCACCTAAACTGGATCTATGTTTGTAGTCAATTACTGGGCAATCATGATTACCATATGACCGGTTTTAATCTCACTGGTTCTATTTACTGCTTGAATCGTCGATCAGTACGTGATAAATATGAATTTTTACATGCCTTATGAAACAAATGTTGATTTTTTCATGTATTTTTTTATTCAGTAATATTTTTCGAATGTCCCAAAATAAATACGATACATACCTACGCTAACTATGTATACCTATTTCAAAAACTATATATATTCGAACCCAATAATATTTAACCACGGGTTTCCCAATGGGCAGCCGATACCATGCTTTGTTATTATTTCAATTAATAAACAATAATAATACAATGTACAATTTTCCTGTTTTTATTATTAAAACTAACTAGCCATGAGATATGGCCGAAACTTTATGACCAGTAATGGGGTGCGATATGCTTTTTTCCATTTATAATAATATTTTGGTTTGTTAGTGATAACTTTTTGTTTATTAATACTATTTTCTATCCGTAGATGAGTGACCATGTATGTCAGAAGTTTTTGTAGGACCCCATTGTACATTTTTAGCAGTCGTTACTGGTCAGAAGTCAGAAATTCTGACAGCCACTCTCACCGAAGTGTATTGGGTTGCTAGGCTAACTGGGTTAAGAAGGTCAGATAGGCAGTCTCTCTGTCAAAGTTTTAGTCAGACTGCAATTTGAATCTTTTGAAAGCAAGCTTTCATTTAACTGCCTACGTAATTGAAAGTAAGTAGAAAAGTGAGGTTTTCACCAATGTCGGTTGATGACGTTAAATGTGGTCTGTTTTGTACAGTCAGGTGGAAAAGCGCACGTGACTAGTTTCATGTCAAACCGTAGTAACCAGTTTATTATGCGTAGTTCACGAAGGTAACTTTTGATGAGTACCTGCTGTGAATTTGTGACTAAATTACTGAACCAAACCTGATAGTAATGACTCATGTTTGTGCGCCAAGTTTTATTTTGTCTTCAGTTAGTATATTTGGGGGACCCCCTTATACCTATATATGCGTAATAAGTAACCATGGCCAGTTATGGCAGGTGACATAAAATTAAGTAATGTATGCAAATCTTAACACCCAAATCATGTAACTTGCCAAGTTAGTACAAACTACGTAGTTAAATAAATACTTAAATGTTTTTTGTCACGTGATTTCCCCACATTTGAGGAAAGTATCTACTTCACGCATTTGGGTAAAGATTGCCTTGTGTCCCATTCGCCAGTCCTTTAAGCGAAATATAACCAGTGAAAATCAGTGATATGATCAGTGAATGATAATTAGTGAAAGCATAAAATAAAAGTTTCAGCTTACATATAAGTGTAAATTAATCATACATTTACTAAGGATTCCTAAACCAACATGAAGATACCGAGGCAGCATTTAATGAGCCGCCTAGCCTTGATCAGTGTCCAGTCAGACTAGATGCGTCTGCATATCAACACTTAGCATTGAGCGACTGCCATCTGACCTCCATATGACAACGACCGGGTTTTACCACTTTTCTAAGGTTAATCTTTGTTTTCAGTCTTAGATAGTGTTTCTTCATATGAGCGTCTGATAATCTGATGTTACTAAACTTCTGTAATTGGTTCTAACAATAAGAGCCGACTTTTAAAATATGATATCCCTTTTTTAACCTATTCATTTCTATAGTATTGAAATTTTCAAAAAATCTTGTTAATCAAGCTGAACTTCATATGTACCGTGTTTTACCGAATCATTTGGGAACCCTTTGAATAAGACAAATATATTACTTTCCGATAAAATACACATTTTACATCACTACAGTTATAAATCCTACGTTACGTCTCACTGTCTCTTTGTTTACAGTAAACACAAAATACATATTTTCATGCGGTTTTGACCAATAGATAGAGTTATTCATAAGGAATATTTAGGTATATAATTTTAAGGCTGGGTCTGTTAGCTAACGGTACCTAGAACTACCTACCTCTATATATCAGCTGTTTTTTTTTATGTGTCACAAAAGAATGAATGGAGCCACATGTGTCCTATATCTTGAGTCACCAGCACGGCGCGTGCGGTTACCCCGTGATTCACTTGAAGACAATCGTCATAGGTACATAGATTGTGCACTTTGTTTCAGACGATATCGGTCGACGACATAGATGGATAGTGAACCAAATAAGTGTATTATTAAATAGGTACTGTTACAAGTTTAAGTCATGCTAAATACAATAAATACCTACGGGAAAGCAATTTCGTCTCTATTACATGCTGTTACAGGTTTAGCTTAGCGTAAGTTAAAAAGATCTATTAATTTTTGCTGAAAGGGATACAAATGTAACAAAATGAATTCTTAAAACAACGATAAATAAAATCGTTTCTGCAAAATGTTCGCTTACGTCAAAAGTAACATTAAGATTTTGCATAATTTTATTATATTCTTCATATTGATGATTCGTAGAACTATCAAAAATTCCCTCCATTATTAAAGAAATTATATTATTATGTAAGTACCTACAAAGAATCATTCCTTATCACTACCTACTTTATTAATATTATCGTGTCTGCCTGTTTGTTGGATTAAATGTTATTTATTTAATTAGACTAATTAACTACCAAAATTTTATTGGACTACGGAAAATTGTCCCCTCGCAGTTGTGGATCAAACCACGACAGTTACCTACATAGTGAGTACACGTGGTTTGTTTTATTATGTAAAGTCATTAAATAACAAAATTATTATCTGTAAGGTAATCCCAAGTAGCTAAAATTAATGTACCCACTATCAGCCAATGTGACAAACTTCTCATTAGGAGCTTTTTTAGGCACAATAAATTAAAATATTTCTGGTAATCAGTGTAAACGTGTAAATGACCACGCATGCTCTGGACAGATTGGTGATGTCATACTTTATCTTCCCAAACTTACTTTTTTATTATACTTTTTTCCTGATTGCTGAAGAACGAGCAAAGAGGAGAACATTTGAGAAGGCATCCGTCCAGCAATAGACGTCTTTCGGCTGACACGACGACCTGACTGCGCCAGGCATATTATTTTATAGGTTACGTTTTTATCGTCTCTTTATCTTAACATTTTAGTATGCCTTGTTTAAAGGTGTTTAAAATCCATTCTTAATCTTTTGATATCTAGTACTAGCACTTTTTCTCAAAGAAGCAGAAGTTATATAAAAGGTAAAAAGTAATTTATTCAAAGTAAGCTGAAAAACCGCACGTTTGGAGAGTCAAATTTACAAAAGTCAGCCCCCAAAACGCCCGACATTGACCACTTTCTATCTGTTTTTGCTCCGAAGAAGAAGTAGTAGAACAAACTCCCCTAAAGAGTCTTCTAAATAACATAATACATAATGTGCAATAAATGCACTCATTATCAATTAACACTACACTACTATAGTGTCACCTACACTTAGTATGCAAGACGGCGACAGTCCCATTTAGGCGCTGCCTTGTGGTGACCCTAGCAGCCACGGCCGGCGCGCGACACTGACCGACGACGTTCAAAACATGCGCAAACGCAGCGAATGCGATCACACACAGCATAATGTAGGGTTGACAATCATGCTCTAACATCTTACTTTTATTATAAAGAGGATTTTTTGTGTGTTTGTTTGTGGTGGATAAATCAAAAACTGCTGGACCGATTTTTAAATTCTTTTACCATTAGAAAGCTGCATTATCTGCGAGTAATATAGACTATATTTTGTCTGTTGTGCTTGTGTAACCGCGGGAAAACGGCTAGTTTGTTATTCTTCGCAGTTTCCAAATGATGATGATTGAAGAATATGTTTATGTTTGTAATTGTATATGGACGATTGAGGACGTAGAGGACATTCAACCAGACAGAGATTACATGTGAGAAGTTTAAACCCTTTTTAAAATTGCTTCAGAATCAAGCTTTAGCTTTAATTCCTCGTCACTTCATGAAATTAACTTTTTCACCTAGCTGCGTGATTTGAATCACTACTTGTATTTATGCCTATAAGTTTATCTGATACTTGATAGTTATGCATAGGTATTGTAGTGAGTAAGTTCCATCAAGATATCGAAAAAGTGTTAACCTTCGGACTTTTTATCGATCAACTCTTAATCGTCCAAAGGTTAATATATTAGTTGCTTATAGCTTGCACAATATTTGTTTATATACACTATTTTTTATACTTTGTACCTAACATGTCCAAACACCCATTTTATAAAAGAGTCGTACAGTTAAAACCATATATGTAATTAGGTAACTTTCACGTGTAAAGTACTACCAAATGACGTTAAGGATTACTAATTAACCATTAATTAGTAATAACTTGCGCAAAAAGACAAAACTCATACCTTCGTACCTATGATCATAAAAGGTATTATAGTTAATGTGTCAATCGGTACTCTTTTAATTAATTTTTAGGTGGTAACAAAATGATTCATATCACACAGTTATTTTTGATCGGACGATGCCTACTACAAACGGCTAGATATCTATATAAGGTCAGTATTGTTAACATTATAATTATCAGGATGTTTTCCCCAATATAGAATAGGTAGACATGTTGGAATCGCTGGCCATCGATCAAGCGTGAATCCAGACTCTGGCTGCTACGTTATACTATTTTATAGGTATTTTGGGTAACATTGCTGTAACTTTTAAGTTAGCATTTAGCGTGCATAATGACATAGGCACTGAGGTTTAACTGAGATGCATGATAGGTAGGCAACTCTTATACCAATCATCCCGGGAATCAAAGCCATCAAGTCATACTGTCGCATTTACAACCACTAAGGTATGGAAACTAAGAACTGTCACTTAGTTCCTAAATCTTAAGCTGAACGGTTTGTTTGCTTAACAACACGCATATTTCAGGAACTACTTACTTACTTATTAAACAGATTGGACTTATTTATTTAATCTATACGGAAGGCTACATGAGGATGTCCCTGTGTCCATGTGTCCTTTCTAGCACTTTATGATTTTTGAATTGGCATAAGGTTTCCTGAGATTAGCGCGTTACAAACGAATTAATAATACTTAAATAAATATATTGCATAAAACTACATAAGTTATAGTACGAATATTTTTCAAATTCCCTGTGGCGTCAATGCACAGAATACGTAATTTAATGACTAGTTTAAACATTAGCCACCTGGGAAACCAGAAAATAATAATGACATAAAATATTAGTGTCACAAAATAAGACTATCACAATAGTGTATTTTATTATGATTTTATCAGTGAAATACTAAAGTCAAGAAAGGAGATTAATTTATAAGTTTTTTTTTTTCAGTCACTAAATCGTTTAATTCTAGCCAATATCAATCATGGGAGACAGATGTCCTAGGTATATCACAATATTATCTTACTTTAAACTGTCATATATTAACTACATTAATCTTGGAAGGATCATGGAACGAGCCCGTAATAACTTCATTAATTTGGCCCATTCGAAAGAATTCATTTTTTTACCAAGCATTATACACAAACACACATCCGATCATAATTAAAGTAATTAAAACACTGATAATACAAATTACACATTTTAAGAAACAAGATAATAAAAAAATATTTACAAATAATATTAGTTTTTTTTATCGTTCGGAAAGTCCTAAGATCTGGTATCACCATTGACATATTTATATCACCTTGTTACGTACGTCGCCAGCCCTAGGTCAGAACAATATTAGTATGATGATCACGAACTGACCAAGGGGAGCCCAGGGCTTGTGACGTCATGAACTTGGCGACTGTGATGACTCCTTACGTAAGGACCCAGTGTGATCGAGGAAAGTGAGGCGTCATGAGGAAGGAAAGTTCTAGAACTAAGGCACACGGGTGTTGAAGGAAAATAGATCGAAGCTTTGTTACGTCTGTTTGTTATGAAATTGAAGAAGAATTATTGTGATGGTTATGAATTATTTTATGTTGTATCGTAACTCAAGTTCTTATGTGTTAGAACTTCTAAGCGAATCTCATTAATAAGGTATGATAGGTAATTAACACGTATAAAACGTTAAGCACCTGACAGTTTACCTAATCCAACTTGTTAAAATATAAGTAAAACTGAAACTGTATTGTGCACTGGTTTAGTATAACGTCTGATAATATAGATTAAAGTAATTGATGATTTCCGTAGAATATAACATTATTCACCTTATAGCCTCAAAAATCAAAAATCCTTGACAATAATTACGACATCAATTTTCTGTATTAAGTTTATAAAGTGGTACGATCACTGATTACACAAAGATTAGCAATAAACGTATAAATGAATGAAACGTTTTTACATACATTTTTGTTCTTCGATAGCATGAAAACTTATTAAATTTGATAGCGCCATCTAGTAGCAAGTAGCATAACTAAATATGTTTGGCACACTTTTAGTAGTTATAGTTATGCTATTCAATACTAGATGGCGTTGTTAAGTTATAAGTTTGTTTAGTTGATAAAAGATGGCGTTGTTCACAGAGAATTTAATATTAAAAACAGCTAAGCTTCAAGGAACATTAGTGGGTGCCAAATAAAAAAGGATTTCAAGTTATTTTCGACAAAACCCACGAAAAACTACAGGAAATAACGTAGATATTAAACTCTTGATGAAGTGACCTGCTGACTACCTGACGGGTTCAGGATATATTTTCTTATACAACTAGCTCCCGCCCGCGACTTCGTCCGACTTCGTCCGTTCCTGAGATTAGAGCGTTCAAGCAAACAAACTCTTACTACCTACTAATACCTATTATGAAGCTGAAGGGCTTATTTATCACAACGCGTTATTCAGGAATAGTATAATATCATGTCTCAGTATATGGTTATTGATAGAGTCTGTACATTGAAAAACTATTCCTGGTTAAGTTAAAAACCATAGCGATTGGCCACAGGCATCCTACTAGCTATCAAACTTCACTGAACCTTGACCATCATGAAGTAAGTACAACAAACGATAAACAGCGCCACTTACTCTGACAATAAAACGTCTGATCAGCTCGTACAAGTTTATGTAATCGCGTACTTTGTTTTACGACGGTAATGCGCTGCCGATATATTAGTTAATACCGAGTAATGTGACAATAAGCCGAGCGGCGGGCGACCGTGCGTCATACAATACTATTCACTTTTACTTCTTTATTACTGAGAGAGAATACTGTCTGTCTCAGTTGCATTGTCTGAGGATGGGTCACGCTATGGGTCTATGGGTCTGTCTGAAGTCTTGGTGCCTCTAAGCGCACCCAAAAGTTATCAAACAATGCAGTGGAAGATTTACCGAACTATGCACGCAAACCTACATACAGCCCTTACTTACTTCTGATGTCATCTCCCTATGGGTTCTTTCTTATGTACTCCCCTATTGACTACTGTGTGTCGTGTCTGGATCTGCCCCTAAAACAATGGCATCGACCTTCTCACAATTGCTCTAACTTTGGAAATATTTGAATCATGCACATCTCGTAACTACTTAGAGATATGCTGCTTCGGGTTGCAATCAACATAACTTTATATTCTGCCGTAATTAAAAAACAATAATAAAAAAGCAGATAGTTAAAGTTAATTAAGATCATGGTTGATGATGGTACGTAGAAAGGACTCAATAATAATTAATGAACTTATTGTGAAGCAGAGTTAATATTGTTGGTTGTTCTTGAAGTGGCAGACAGCAGTGACGTGATCCCAGAGACAATGAGAACGAACTGCATAAACTCAACACAACCTATTTAATTTGCAATCCTAATCAGACTGATTTTCCGAAATAGGAAACTAATTAACCAGTCAATTAGGTAGTTGCAGTAGATTAAGTCCAATTTTCAGTTAGTAATCCACGTATTTGCCTAATCTTCCTGTGTCGGAACAATTAGCCGGCGAGCCACAATGTCATGCTGAAAGCACCCAAACGTCAGCCATGTTGTCGTCACGCGCGCCGCTCTGCGACATTTCACGGATAATTCGGCGGGAAACGCGGAAACGCAGCTGTGACCTCGTGTCTTCCGCGCTTCAGGCAAAAACACAGCCACCATACCATCCTAGGATTCATGGATAATTGACAATAGATGGGTAATTGGGTACCTCGGCGACTAAATTTAACCGCACCCAGTGCGTCACGGAGCGTGCGCCTGACGGTGAGAACGGATTGAACCGAGACACTTTTCTGGAATGATCTGAGGAAATTAGCGGCATGGGTTGCGTCTGAAATGTATTTTTAGTATTTACAGTTAGATACAGTTTTATGGGTTTTAATCAATAGCTGATGTAGTGATTTGCTGCCGTTTTCTTTCTGCCTGTCTTTCAATTCTCTAATATGAATCCCACATTGTCAATCCTAAAAGAAAACGGATTCTAGCTAAATACAAATTACCATTTAGTAACGCGTGACAAGACAACATAGTAATAAGAAGACATCTATGTTAGATCATGAAGATATATTGAAGACGGGCTCTCTAAAGTTTAAGTAAAATACATTTTCATCCGACCATCTCGGAAAGAGTAGTTTTACCCTTTGATATCTGAGCGCAAAAGCCGTTTTTATCCTCTAGAGCGGCAAAGTGATTTGAATTTAGAACATCGTGTGCAATACTCCATTTGTGACAATCTTGATAAGACTTTTCAAACAAATACATATTAAACAAATAAAATACTGCTTAAAATAATTATTCAATTAATTGAGTAATTTTTATTATTGTTTTTACATAGATTTTAACCTTGTTTCATTTTTAAACTGAGTTTTCAAATAAAATGATCTTTAATAGGTACTTCTTTTTAATTTGATACTCACGCGCGATATATGCGATATATGCGCGCCATTTTGTTTTTTAGCATCTAGTAATTTCCTCGATGAGGTGGAATGAAAAGTTACGTGTTGCACTCGAGTGCAAAGATTTTTCACCTTGTGCTCTTTTGATTCCCTCGCTATCGCTCAGGATTCTAATTATTGAAACACTCGCTACGCTCGTGTTTCAATTTTAGAATCCTTCGCTTGCTCGGTCATCAAAATTGAGCCCGCGGTTAAAAAGCAACTTTGCACTCTTGTATAACAAATAACTATATTCTAGAAAGTTCTTCTTATTGAATCATCAAAACAAACGAACAACGTCACATGGGAGATGACCACAAGGAAATCCGTAAAACTAACAATTGAAGAAGAAACCCATTTCCTGTGCCCGGCGGAGCGGAACAAGGCTGCCGCTGAACACTCAGATGCAACTCTTTTAATACCAGAAGTACTGAATGCTGAAATACATAAGAACTTCGATGATTCTGTACCAAGGTTTTAGTTTGAGACCTTATTTGGTAAAAATGGTTCAATCACGGTCAATATGGACCCTTCTGATATAAGAACCTAGAACACCAGCGTAATACCGATTTTGCACTTGACATTGGAATGAAAGACTCTTATTTTGCTATGTTTTTTTTTCAGATATGAACCGCCCTTACGAACTCGAAAAACTAGCACATCAATGATTTATATATCTTGCTATTATTGAAACCAAATTCAGGGTAACTGAGACCATAAACCTAGTAATAAAAGTGATAGGACAGCTCATTGTTGTACAGAATCCAACACGCGATGACTTTGGTCATCACAGCAGGACCTTCGTTATGAATGCTTCGATACTTCAATGGTACTCAGTAAGTTCTATTCCCAGATAACTTGGTAAACTACTAAGAATGTAATCTAATATTACTAAGAGGTTTTCTGTGAATAAGTTCTTCATTAAGCATCCCAGAATAAAGATTTGTCAATATCAAATCGACCTCTGCGAAAATCATCAAATGGAACTAAAATTGCACCTCTAATTTTACCATGCTTTTTATTCACTATCCCTTGCTTTTTATTCACTACCTCTGTGCTTAAAAGTGCAGTGCATGATGTTGACCGCGTGCCGCATGGTGACAACAAAACAGCGGCATTGCCTGCGCGTGCGCCAGTCGGTACAGCTCGCGCGTGCAGCCTGCAGCTCGCGATTGCAACCCGTCGCAGTTGCAACCAGTCGCGGTAGCAACCAGTCGCGATAGCAACCAGACGCGGTTGCTCGACCATAGGAAGTGTTATCGAGTTACTGATTGTGGTTCACTGTGTCATATAAATTGTTTATTTTTGGTTTTGTTGGTGAGTACTTAGATATTTTTTTATTATATGACTTTTTGTGTCTTTTGAGAAGAGGTTGAGACCACAGGCCCTTTGAAAAGGGATGGTTTCAATGTTAGACTACATGATAAGGTGGCAACATCATCTCGAAATAGTGACAAGAACCTATAAGAAACCTTGACCTGTGTATTAACACTATAATGCCAATGTATTAACAACAGCGTGCTACTGTAGGATAGGTTGACTTCACAGATGTAAATGATCTGAATGTCTTTTCATTATACACTATAGAATCTAAGGGCATGCATTCAATTGAGATTTTTCTTCTTTATCGTGTTTCTATCAATTTGAATAGGTTAACATTGCTTCTGTATGATTAACTGATGATCACTAGAACTTGATTTTTATTTTCTATTCAATACACTTAAAACAGAATAAGTCATTAGTGAAAATCTCCTTCATTTCAAAGACCTACAAACATGGCCCTAAATTTCATGTCCCTAATATCGAAATCTCTATCATGATTGACAAATAATACAATTAAAATAAAGAAAGTATAACGTAACATATACACAGTAGTAAGAACACGTATGTTATTCGATAGCTAATGTCAACAACATCAGCTGATCGGCAGTCGAGCACGTAGCTCCATCGCGATAGCTCCGTAAGGAAACATGATGGACCTTCGAAGCTAACTGGCCACGGCTGTAACTGATAGTGTTATGATTAGATACCCTAAAGAGTGAATCCCAAGGTAGGGGCCTGATGGGGTCAGCTAAAAGAAAGTCACGTTCTATCAGAACAGTTTGCAAAAATATTGGTGAGCTTAGAAATTGTCAATTCTGACCAATTTGAGTCTTCAGACCTCCGTTCCGGACTTACAAAATCATTCTTTTGGTTTCAAAGGATTTCGTTTAGTATAGCAACACAACTATAGAAGTTCAAACAACTTATAAATGAACTTATCCATATTTAAACCAATGTTTCAAAAAGGAATGTCTCAAAAATGCCAAGAACATTGAGTGCTTGACCCGGTATCGTGGCCAAGTTGAACGAGGCGCACTTGCAATAATATAAATTGCTGTGCACTTGTATTTCTAGGTTTTACAATTCTACCGGACTGTGTATGGCAAGTCAGGGCCCTTCCGTCACACGCGATCCCGCGGATACCGACTGATAATCCGATACTAGAAAGTTCTTTAATTTTATGTTTCAGACTATATTTTAGGGTAGGGTGTCTCAATCTTGATTTCCAACACGAATTAGGTCATAAAGCCCTTTTGTGGTCCAAAATAGAAACTGTGAAGATTATATTACACAAGTAACATTGTTTAGTCTAAGCTACTGCTGCACGATAGATTAGACAGCAAAGTTACATTTGTAGTCATAGCAAGTGGTCATCTTTACTAGTAGTTTGAACCTGAAAATATGCAGATCATCATCACGACGCACATTTAGGAATTTGCAAGGTAGATCCACTGATTACTAGTTGCTTCGGAAGTAGAACAATTAGTGTAGGAGTTATTCTAGTAATGATGATAGCAAGATTTGCAGTCTTAGAAATATAGTGAGAGTAATCAGCATTACTTTAGTTAACTAACATTCGTAAGTCGACTAGTTTGGTAAGGTCTTGTGAATGTCGACCTCCCGTCAGTCTAGATCTACTAGAGGACGTACAGTTTAAGGTTCTGTCTAGTAATTAGCGCCAGTGTTTCGTAACCGATGCTAATTAATTATGTTGACTAATTAATGTCGAACCGTTTTTTTTGCGTCGAGTGGGGATCGTACAAGCAAGGTCGGGGGGCAGGGCTGTCTGTTTAGGAACGAATAACTCTTGCAGCGGGTATTGCATACATCTATTAGATAATATACTTAGTTTCCAATAAGTAATAGTAGGGTTAATCAATTCTCACCAAGAAAAAAACACATAACAACCGATTATAAAGAAATGTAGATATCGGCTACATAGTCCTCTTGAGTTGATGACCTCTAACACCTTATGAACGAAAAATATCTAAATATACCTACACGAGTCACGCGTACAGTCACACGTTCCTAACCAGGAAATAATTGTCTGGAATGAACCTGACTGAAAAACTTAATTGAATTTTTTATAAATTTTTAGGCAAATTGCGAAGCCTACATAATTTAAGCACAATTAAATATAATTAGATAATATGGGAGGTAATCTTTAGGAGCAATTTTCACGACAATCGAATTGGTCGCGCAGAGTTTGCCTCTAATTATACAAAAATTGGCCTATTTCTGTGACAGCGATTTCCGTGCAATTTGGGTATTCTGACCGATTATAGGTACTCAGATGTTTTACTATGCCGCAAAAACTTTGGACATAACGCTCATAATCATTAAGCTTTGCGACTAAATACTCAAACTTAAATTATTAGGTTCGAAAATGTTTGTATAATATGACTTATATTTTTTCTTTCTATTTTGATTTTGCATATTAAGTACTTATATAAAAAGTGTAGACAGAATTCATAATATCACCGTAGCTACTTTACTTACTAACATTCGACTTTTTTGAGAAAATCTTTCACTTGCATGTAGTACCTATGTACCACGTTTCATAGACAAAAGCTAGTTACTTGATAGATGACTTGCAAAAAAACTTCAAAAGCTTCGCAATAACTCAGGCTGAAGTTAAAAGGGTTATTTCAGCTGCGGGTGCCATCAAACAACTGTGGCTCGTAACTGTTGCTGTTGTTTACAAACTTCACGCTATTTTGTGGTACCGTATCAGTAGAGCCGGTGGTTAGGTAGTTTTGTATCATAACACTTATAAATATTCAAGTACAATATACCTACATAATTCTTTGATCACAACGTGCTAGAAACACCGCGAGATTTTTTCAAATATGAATGACAAGTAATTTAAAATGTCGGGATCATATTTTTAATGACTAATTGATTATTAGAGCTTCGGCTTATTAAAAAGCAAAACTTAACCTTACCTTTTAACTTACCCTTGAATGAAAATCTACCACCCTTGAATAACAATTTTCCTAGTCTGACGACTAGGAAAAGATGATTATTGAAAAGATTGTTAGATTTACATAGTTTGATTTAATTAATTCAGTATTTTTTTATCAAAAGTTTACATGCTTGTACAATCCATAGTAGAGAAATGTTATAAATGTTGTAATGATGTAATTATCGATCAATAACAATAATAATATTCATTAAAGCGTTGGTAGTGGTTGGTAAGACTGATAAACTGTAATTATAAAATCGTTATTCTATGAAACATAAATAAAGAACAATGCTTTTTATTTGTTTTAAATACATCATTTAAAGCATTTAAACAATTATCTCCTTGATAGAGTTGCAATAACTTTTCCTTCAATGCGACATCTCTATCTTACACCGTTAACCTAAAAGCAACAAATGAACAAAAAATAAAAACAAAACAAAAACAAGATGGTGTAATTTCTATTTGTATATCTTTCATGTTAATGTCAGTCATTTCCCTCGATCAGTAATTAATTGTTCCAATTACTGTGATTATCGTTCGATAAGACAAATGGTAATATTGTTAAACAATTATAACTATGGGACTCTGTCTGAATGTTCTCGGAAAATAGAAATGTTTATGGAGTCACGCAATACAGGCGATTTCAAGAAGGCTTACTTGTTGCAGAATTAAAAAAAAACTGGAAGGTCTTTTGCTCTTTAAAACCACGATTTTACAATTCTCCTTGTTTTTCAGAATAAGCATTGATTTACTGATAATAACTTTTGACATTGCAACAACGATGAGACGAGAGATGAGACTGTACCTGATACCTGTAGCTTCTGTGATATAAGTTAACATTGCTTTATACATATGCAAAAAGTTTAACATATAGTTTAATTAAAATAAAATTGCCATCCAACGTGGCAATGCTGCCAGCCTTCTGGGTACATTACCCGGTGACAGCGATGAGGAGCAATTTTTTGATGCTATGTAATAGTTTTAAGTTGTATATATAAGTTTATTTTTAATTTTTAAAATTAATGTAAATATTATGTAAATATTAGAAAACGCATTAATAAATTAAAATATATATTCATAACGCCACTGCTAGTATTGTTAGCGCAATAAAACTGTTCACCGTGACATCCAAACTGGTTCTTCTGCAACACCCGCACGATATGTGTATGACGTCACAGCAGCACGCGGCGCACGCGCAGACCGCGCGCGCACGTGACTCGCGCGAGCAATTTGACATGCTGTGTGTGATGTGAGATAGTTTCTCCAAGTTCTAGTATTCATTAATATTGTTACTGTTTATTTGTTTATAAAGAATTTCTCATATTCTTTCACATAGCTCTTCATACTCGTAAATCTCGATTAAAATTACCCTATAATCTTTTCGTAATAGTTACTTACTTGTTAACTCATGTTATTGTGAAGCGCAAATCGCAGATATTTATTTCTTCAGAATACTTAAAATATCTGGTAAAGCAAACATACCAATAATCCGCCTATAACATAATTTAAGAGGACGAATTGGAATTTTTGGCGCCAAGGATGTCAATTTTTCTCAGTAAATACAAAACGGATCAAAATACAACTTGGTTACCTGAAAGTTCATGATATAAACCTTATTTTGTTAGTTGTAGAAACATGATTAGGTAACTTTTATAACAGAGAAAAATATATCAAACATACCTCTTTTTAAAAAGAGATTCACATATTATGGGCAAACGGGACCGATTTAAGCCTCTTAACTTTTTTAGTAGTTGAGTATATACATACTCTTTAAAATTGTAGTAGGAATTTTTATTAAATTATCATTTCTAAATATTAAAATTACAAAACCATTTTGTCGCTTACGACTTTTAGTTATAAGCTAGCGCGCGTATTGTTATCCTCGCCCCGCTCAGACGCTCCGACCCCTTTTGGCGCCTTAGATGCGCGTGCCGGTTATGGAATTATTGTTGACCAATTCCTCGCCTTAAGGATGCTGTATTTAGCCAGGATAAATAAAATAACAACAATACATAATAGCAACAATACTCACGTGCCAAATGTGCAAATAGAGGAAATACCTGATTAGAGGTAAATTAGCCACATTAAGTACATTACGATAAAATGTATAGATTTAAGAAAACAATGCAATAGTGTGGGATGTCAATCAGTGTAATAACTATGATTATATAAATACCTAATTGGTCACACCGCATTCAGATTAAATTATGGCAATTTAATATACCAGTTGCATCCCGATGTTTTCCTGCGTCTTACAAACGGGTATTTCACGCATCTGAATAAAAAACTTGCGAGTATGTGTATCCCGCAGAAGTCAGTCAAAATTCTCTATAATTGGTTCTATAGTACTAAGTTAAATACATTTAATTTGTACATACTCAGTAGTTAGTAATCGAGTGGTAGGTTATATGATTAGTACATGTTCTAGTAAGCGTATAATTAAATAATTTATTAATTTGTTTCCAAATTATTCGCAATGTTCAGTCCTTCTCTATGTACCAAAAATAATGACATAGAAATATCCTAAATCCCTATAATATTCTAAAATGTTCTACACAATCTCAACATTTCTCAAAGAATTATATGTCTTTAGCAATTCTGATGAAACCAGAAGATTGTCATGTAATCTGCTAACAAATTATAGTAAATTCATCATATTACCCTATGTAATTGTACATACATGACATTATGTGTATATAATGTGTGCAATAAAGATATTATGTCTATTTACCTGACTATTACCAAGAACATACATTTTTTCATATAAAATTAATGTCTTACAAGACATTCTGATGATTTCTTAATATCCATGTATTTAAATGTCCATTTTAACTTATTACTACACTGCTTACTGTCTCAAAAAAAATGGCTTGAAAATAATGCCAAAAATATGTTTCTTAATACCATATATTTTTTACTCAACTAGGTTCTCTTACGTTAGATACTAAATTAACTAACTTTTTTATGAGATTCATAGCTTCTAAGTTAACACATAAATATACAGAACATATCGTGGTTAATTTATTAATTTATAACTGATGTAATACTGCTCATTTATTACATAGCAGTTGCCATAAGAAATAAATTACGTTTCTAATAACTAAGTGTTGACACAGACTAACGACAAAAGTGCATCGATTTTTATTTATTTCTAAAAATGTAGTGAAAGTAATTTATTTTTGACTATTAATATTTAATCACTTAAAATCAAAACTGCGTACTACCTCTAAATACGAAATGTGACGACGTTAAAGTTCATACGTCTACTGCTTCAATTTATACTAAGTAATTTATGGAAAATATTTGTTCCCTTATGAAACCGAATCTTACAGGCAGATCATTAAGTTATAGACTCTGCAAAGTATAAACCAAACGATACTTATACGTGTTCTTTAACGTGGTTCTTGCGATTCCTCTCAGTAAATTTCACAAACTAGAATTTATTTTTGCGTTTCCCTTCAAGATACAAAAGTCGTGCAACTGTCGCCCGTCTGAACCTAACATTATGAATTAAGTGTCACGACATCGATTGTTATTCCTAGCTATCCTGTGACCTTCTGCATCTAGGAAATACCAAAATACAATATCTAATAGAGTTTTATTAAGATTCAATAAGTTATTATGTTTTTTACTCAATTAAATAGTGTTTTTCCGTGACTATTTTTAACATTGTTGCTAAAATAAATTCGTCTATTAGATCTAAATTATTTTAAATAATAATGTGTCTCAACTCACTAGCTACGAATTCTAATATTCTTCAAGCATGCCTGGTTAATTTTGTTTTGAAATTGCCTAGACCTTATACCATTCTTGATGAAATATTAGTGATTTCCAAAGACTGCTTTTTAACCGAATAATCTGACACTATGACTGGCCCAGTGGCCCCTACCATCTTTACAGACATTAAAAACTTTATTTACAATCATAAAACACCGTTCGAAGACTATTGAAAAGAAAAAGCTCTTATCCCCACCTCAACCCTACCTGAGACATCCCATCTACATTGTGGCTCGCGCCCCTTGCAGCCCGGCCTTGGTCCGGCGGGTCGATGACCTTGTGACGTCACAGCTTGCAGAGCTCCTGCTAGGTACACTGCCGTACAAACCTACCGTTATTCATTTACTGTTTGTGTTTGACCAGGTACTCGTAAATATCCCTTGTTTGAACATCACTTATTATCTACCAAGTTAGTTATTTTCAAGGAAATAAGTAGAACTTAGCATCCAAATGTATGACAATAGTGGCTGCGTAGTGAAACTTGTTTTATCAGGAAGCTGAACATAGAATATGTTTAAATTGATTGAAGGATTTACATGTGCGTACGACGCCGGCGCATAAATGATACCTTTAAAATGCTCTTGAATTTAAAATTTTGATTTCGTCATAGGTATATTATTATTTAATGGTAAAAATGATGAGGGTTCCTTGAGTATTGATAACTGAGCCCTAAAGTTGTAGTCCCGCTTCGTATCGATCAAGATTGATATGGATCTTGCTACGTTTTGATGTTTCTTTACTATATTTTTACAAAAAATGGAGTGAAATAAGAATAAAAACTCATAATTAACCGTGAAATCTTATTACGTTAAATAAATTGGATCGTTTTAGACAATGATACCTAATTTCAAGGTAAGCCTTGTAATTGGACAACATTAGATAATCACTCTATTACCACATGTTACTTAATTATTTACCATTCATTATCACCCGTATATAGTTCAAACATAAATTATGGCATCATTTGTTGAAATCTGACATTTGTGTGGATAACGATTTTATATTTCGAACATCTCTGCAGAGCCCGGATAGCTCAGTCGGTAGAGCATTGGACTTTTAATCCAAGGGTCCAGGGTTCAAGTCCCTGTTCGGGCGGTACTTTTTGCTGTTTTTTGTTTTGGTTTCATGGATTTAAAATAGTTGTTAATATGGCTTTCGTGTTTAATTGCTTCCCACATTTATTATGCAGAATGAAATATTTTTATAGTGCAGTCATCAAAATTCCTTCCTTTTGTTTTATGTGGGATTAAATGTCTACCGTAAAATAAGTTTAACAATCAAAAAACACTTAACACCTAACAACTTTAGGTTTAAGTGCATACTATAACGACTATTTTAATTACTCATCAGTGTGAAGCAATAAATTAAACATAACCAACCATGACTTGTTCCTCTAAAATAATATAATCAAATAAATTCTCTGTTTATCCAAAAGGAAATACGAATGGCGTTACTTCACTCGTATAATGATTCTATTTTCGCGTATTAAATCGCCCATTTTGTAAGTAACAATTTGAGCCATAATCATAGTCCTTCAGTAATTTGTCACATCATGGAGAACATACAATGATATGCATGAGGCCACCAATTTACTATATATTATAATAAATACATACACAATACGTCATTAAATGCCACATCACGTTAGAATTAGGTACTATTATTTTTTTATACCGACAGCAGGAAATTGTAGATTGTCACAAAATGACAATACATTAAATAATAAACTGTGCAAAAAGTGGTGAGAGGAAAAACTGCTACCGTTGTGAATACCGGAAATAATGAACATATTTTCAGGATTGAATGGGTCGCTAAATTGTGGGAGGTTTACTTCCTCAAATTTTCAAAACGCATTATATGAAAAAAATGCCTGAATGATGCAATGAAAAGAATGCCTGATGCCATATTCGAAATGCTGCCTATTTAGAATATGGCATGAAACAGCCCTCACAAGCTCCCATCTGTCACCACTTCCTAATCTATGTGTCTTTGATGGAAAGAAGTGACGCAACAAACTACCCAGCAACAGTTGACTGACTGAAGGTATGAAGGACCAGAAAATAAAATCACTCAAGTCTCAAAATCATAGGAAAAGTACCAGCTGCTATTTGATTCGAACCTGACTATTAAATAGTGTGCGTATTAGGTTACTAAGGCACAAAAACATTTCGGATACCCAACATGACACTGTAGGTATTAAGTATTTTGCTAGAAGTCGATGACCGATTTGTATTTATGTATCTCTTACCACGCAACTTTTTTGTGGTCACAAGAAGAACAAAAAGTTAGCCGAGGCCTGTTGACCAAACACTTACTGAAGCGAGTGGGCAATCTTTTTTTGCATATATTTTTTAAAATCTCTCTAAGATCTGTAGCAAACAGTCTATTCTGCGATAAAAAAGTAGCCAAAGGCCTTGATGGTACGACCATGATACAGCTATCCCTCCTGTAGTTTACATTAAATAGTGCGAAAATGTTAGCCGAGTGACGTCATCTGTAGACTCCCTGCGCTGCCCTTGTATCCGCGTGAACTGTGAACTTGTATGCAGCTCGACAGAGCACACCTGTCCCGCGCACGAGCTCACGTTGTATGCTAACGACAACCCCTTGTTTCAGCCGCCGGCCGTCGCTGGTGATTTCGCGCCATTTCGCCACAGCTCCAGTCATTCGCTCGCCACAGTCGGCACAGCGCGGCGGCCGACACTCGCACAAACTCAAACGAATAAATACGACTCCATCCGCAACCCGCTATATACAATAATAAATAACAATCCGCGTCAACGACAACGACAACATTGTGACAAACAAACATTCCTACGCCATCTGTGATAATAATGAACACAAAATTAATTTAATTTACCAGTGTTGTGATTACTTTAAGTAAATAAATTCAAATGCGACCGTCAAAATAAAATGTCTCGGGCCTCGGCGTTCAAAACCGTATTTTAATTTGGTTTGACACAAGACTGAAACATGACGAAGTATAAGTTGAACAATACAGTGCGGTCCGCGTCCGAAGTGACCCTCACGTCGTACATGACGGGCAGCACCGACAGCACCAACAAGAAGGAGCCGGAGCTGGACAGCAACCAGAACGACAACATCAGCTCCGAGTCCAACCGCAACCTGGAGGCCAAGCGCTGCCACGTGTGCCCGCACGCCTGCGACTTCCTCAAGGAGTCCGACAAGCTGGCGGCCTCGCTGGCCAAGCAGGAGTGCGACAAGTTCGGGCTCAACGAGCTCAAGGTGGAGGGGCTGGACAAGGACGTGTGCCTGTGCGAGAAGTACAACGGCGGCTGCAAGCTGTGTCCGCGGCCCAGCCTGGCGCCCACGCTGGCGCTCGGGCAGGACGCGCGCGACCCCTGCCGGGCCTGCCACCGCGCCGCCTGCAACACCCCATACCCCCGTGAGTACTCTATATATTGTTTGATATCTGTGATGCCGGAAAAACCTGTCTAGTCTATTTTGACTTTTCAGTCAAAACAAATCTCATGTCTTTGTTCTAAGTAGGAATTCCAAACAAGATAGAAGTTATAGTTTGTAGAGTAATAATGTAAAACCATTGTATTCTGCAACACTTATTTAACGACACGCTATAGTTATGACGATTCTTTATAAGTTTTTTACTTGAGTTATGCGTTTGCATAAGTATTGCTGAAATGAACGGACTTTCAAGTAATAATCTTTGATGACTTAATCAAATATCGCTGAGATGTAAAATTAAAGACAACTAAGACATATATAAACAAAACCCCAAAATTCTAAATGTACCCCCAAAAAACTTAACTATTTGTCACTAGAAGATATGACATTGACCTTTTTAACTTGCAACATCGAGTGACATTTGATGAAACATTAGTATCCTTTATCAAATGAATGAGGCTATGGGCGAGTCTATCGGCAACCTGACTTTGACACGAATCGCAATGATTACATGAACCGCTACACTTACATAACGTGATTTATGATGAACTTGCGAAACTTACACATTCGCTATCGCAAACACTGCACGCAATAAATTCCAAAAGAAATGTTTTGATGTAAATCATCGACAAGTTTGCTGTTAATATAATGTTATAACATTTTAAAGCAATATTTTTGGGGTGCTTCTGGTTTTCTGGATTCAATCAAATCAAGAATAAATTCTTAGCCCAAACCATCATTCAATATTTGTTTTAAATTATCATCATTTAATTTATTTACCTCAAGAATTTAGTCTGTATTAATCTTTGATACTCATTAAATTCAGCCATTAAATACATCTAATTTACAACTTAAACTTTCAGTTATTACAAGTCTAACTCCTATATTGTAATTTTACTTAACAATGATCTCCATTATCATGATTTCTTTTAGTCTTTTTTATCATCCGATTTATATTTTTTATACAATTAACTGTACATTTTGAGACACAAAGCTCTTAACTTACAATTATCCATTACATAATTATTGTCGATCTCTTAGTTTCGTCAAATCACAGTAGACAGTAATCACTAAGATATGTGGCGCTGTTAGTAAACCAATTGCATTTGAATAAACATTTGAACGTTCACACTCATAGCCGAAGTATTCCCTCCCCGGCCGTCATTGTACAGGCCAGTGGACGGAACAAATATTTACGCAGCTAGGCATTGAAGCTGTGACCTGCGGAAGGCGGAAGCTGGCCTATTGCGACATCGCGTCAATATTTGATAGACGAATAGTTTGGAATCGCAATTAAACTATTGTGAAAGAATTTGGGGTTATATTTTACGATGGACGCGAATTCAATCGAGTTAAATATGCTAAACATGCTAAAAGTGTAGGATCATATTTTCTAAGCTTTGACTTTACCTACTTGAAAAGCCCCCAACAACTATAGTAATCTATGCCCCAACTACGGTTATGTGCGTTACAAATTCATAGACACGAAATCTGACAATAAAGTCTAGACAATCTAGCTTGAGCTGATGAACCAGGAAACCCATCATTATTTTATGACGATTCTTACATAACCGGATTACAGTAATAGTTTAGCTTTGTAATTTAATATTTTTGAATCGTGACAGACAACCTGATTGTCTTTTTCATGAGGAAATAATAAAATTCAGGATTAAAATAACGACTCTCGTGGGTAATTTAATTTAATTTGATATTTTTATATTTAATTTTACACGGATATTAAAAAATTAAATAAGCATCACGGTATGCTAATTTACTTTTTTATTTACCTAGAAAATATGCACTAATGATTTTTTTAATCCTAATTGTCTAAAGCTAGGAAAACAATGGGTATTTTTTGGAAGTCGTTAAAAATCCAGATTTACTTAATTTTTACCAAGAAGGATTAATGTAATCCTCACATAGACAATGAGCACATCATTACAAAAAAATACCCTGTACTTTTTTTAATCCCTAGGAAATACAAGAGTTCTCTTAATTCCGTTCAGACTTTTGACGTAAATTTATGTAAATGGTAGAAAAACTCTCACTTCAAGTAAAGCGCCCTTGTAAAGTTTTGACATGGAACATAGGCAGGCAATAACTCCAGTGCCCCGGCTGCACGTGCTGTGTCTCGTGCAGACCTCAATGTTAGACCACAAACGTGATGACACATCGACAACCCACGTAGAAGACAGTAGGCTCACTGTGAGACTGTGTGGGTAGACAGAAATATTGTAAGGCCAGCGTCTAGACTCGTGTACAAAAAGCTGAGTAACGAACAGGTCTTGCTTATTCAATTTTAAATAATAAAAGAAAATACATAATATGATATGGTATCACATCCTTTTGGAAGGTAGTCCTGTATAGAGATAAGTCATAGTGTAAAGAGAGTCCAGTAATAAGGATTTAGTTAGGTAACTAACTTAGGTTCTTTTCTAGTTAATAAATTCTTATTTCTATAGTTTCAAAACAGCAGACAGGCACAGAAGTATTCCTCGATCATTCTAGCTAGAACAATTCAATTTGAAAAAACAAAATGTTATCGCAAATAGCAATTAAAGCATTCTCTCACGCTATATCAAACAGTTATCAGCGCATAGTCGCCGGTGCATTTCCGGCGAGTGCATCACGATGCAGCTTCCTCGGTGCAACGCAATCATACGCCACTTTAGTTGATCGTATCGCCGATATTACCGCCTGTTGCAGACGTCCATTAGAATAGAATGACAGCTTGCTAATTACATTTGCATTTATGATAAGATCGTGTAACGTTTTATAAATTCAATTCTTAGATAAATCTTCATGAGAATCATGCGTTTAAAGTAGCTTCTAAACCACAACTTAACTATAAATTCTTTTATTTTTTCAACTGCTTTTAACCACTAAGGATATCTAATGCTTGAAACTTATTTACTCCGTATTTTTGTGATCTGTTACTTTTACCTTAATCATAAAGACATTCTTTCTCAATAAATTGCATATTTCCATTGCACTACTGCACTTCTCCTGCATCATACCATCTCGCACCTTGTCACTCGCATTAAGTGCCTGTTCCTCAATGTATGACTTCCCGGGCCTGTGACGTGGAACCTTGTCTCATCGTCTCACATTACGTGATCAATGAGAGGCTGTTACTCATCCCCTCGTGAACTTGGCTTGAGTGGGTGTTCCGCTTTCTCTCGAGCCAGCCTTGGAAGATGATTTTGGGAATTGTTGACGGCTGGTAATTTTGGCTGTTCCAGTATGAAACCAATGTTTATGACCACAACCAAAATTACAAAATACTTTTTGCATCCTGAAAAGTCTTCGATGAGAAACACCTGTAACAAAATATCCTACACACAGTAGAGAATTACAAAAGTCATAGAATTGATATATATCTTTCGTCAAAGTCCGTGGAGTAGGTAATTTTTGCATAATAACGAATTATAATACTAAAAATATTTCACGTTATATTTTAAGAGTACATTTTCTACGTATGTATAATCAGGGAATAGAAAAGTAATTATAATTGCTTCAACTAGAAACGGCGCTTAGCATTGCCGGCTATATTGAACTTGTAGTCGGACATTCACGGCCCATCTTTGTATAGGTCTCGGCCACCACTCGCCATCAAGGAGGTTACAATTGACGCCTTGCTCAGATCAATACTGTATGACACGATGATAGATTATTCAAAACAAACACCTTCTCTTATGTAATAAATTGTAGGAAAAGTATAACACCTTTTCCTACGTAAATATAGGTAAATCAATAAAATGTGTTTGCGATAATCTTGCCTTGAAATAAAATTGAAAAATTATTTCAAACATAGTATTGCAGGTACGTAACTCGTAATAAATCAATCATAAATATTTTTTGAAGCAACATTTGTGTTACTTCAGCTTCTCTTCGAAGAACAATTTAAATAGTTTCCAGTGTTCTGAATAAAACTAGTTCTTATTTATTTTGCTAATCTGGTTTAGCCTTATTTCTGCGAATATTATTTTTCTAACGTTTACAAACAAAAATACGTGGAATTTTGCTGCTGTACACGCCGTAGCTATACAAGAAGTAGCCGTGCTACTTCATATACGTAGCTTTACAAATAAATTGACAAAATGAAATGATTACTATGGAGACACAAATTTAAGAAATATGTACAGAGATAAGAATATAAAGGATGTCGTAATATATTGTAATATGATAGAATAATAATAGAACTTTCTCCGCTTTTCTTTTGTTTACTTATTTAACATTCTGCCCAAGAAGCACCGTTCGGCATCACATTATTTAATCGTACATGCAATCTGCGGGCGAACTAATACATCAGTGCTATTTGGGACATTGAGTCACACAAGTAGACATTGAGTCAGTACTCTCTATCCCATATGTTATGCATTTCGTCTAGTATCTTGCTTGGACCTTAACAAATAAATAGTGGCTGTTAGCTCAACATTTTCAAGCGTGGTTTGCACAACGTCTGACATTCACAGATATGTATCGGCGAGAGATGTCTATCTTACATTTGTTCTATTGTTACTGCAGCCTTCTCAAACGCTAGCCAGGTACACTTAGAGCTTAACTTGGGTACTACATATACATAGATAGTATTTAAAATAGCTACTTCATATTCTCATAGAGTTAGACAACTTGGAACTAATTGGTATTTGGGGCCGATCAATTGCTAGCAAAATAGTTGATTTCTAGATTTGATACCTATGTATTAATTAAGAATGAACGGGAAGATAATGAACCCACTATGTCATGTTCAGCAAGCGCACTTACGACCACTAGACTACTATTTCGCAAATAATAATTTATTAAGCGTTAGTGTAACTCGTGTCGAAATGCAAATAATGCAATAGAATGCATAGATTATTTTTACTGCTCAAATAAGTAATATATAACGACCAGCATGTGGAGTGCGAGCAATTTCTGTTGCATTCGTCATGCATGTGAATGTTCGACAGTGATTGTAAAAAGTGGGCAGTTAAAATCATTTACATTGTCAAAGTTGCCATTGTTTAATGATTATACCTAGCATATAACATTCTAAAACATACTTACTTTATGTTGACCATTGACATTGTAGTTTATTTATTTATTTATTAGGGAAAACAAACAATTACACAAGTTTCTTAACAAAGTAGTCTCCGTGAAATTACCTACAATATTATCTACAAGTAAGAGTCAAGTATCATCTTCCGAGTAAAAAACAACGTGATAAATTCCTTGAAGAAATCCGTGAAAACAATAAGCATTTGTGTAGCTTACACGTGTTCGGCAGGCGACACCTGTCATTAACTAATTAGCACTCTGCGGTAATACAGGGGGTATTCTGTGACGCTAAGTAGGGGGTGCAGAATGGTGATTAGACAACCGGCGATTATGTACCATCTTTATGTTGTGGTGATAATTGCTTAATTAAACGTTTGTGGGTAGGCATTAAATGAATTTGCTTAAAATATTAGTCTTCATTTATGGCTTATGAAACGATACACGAGGAAAATTAATATGAATGACTGACTTTTCTAGAAGACAAATTGGGACCCCAAATTAAAAAGCACAAGCGCAAAAAATGGAATAATGTCCAAGAATGTTTTAATAAATCTAATTATAAGATAAGACCTTTGCCTAAAGAATGGCGGAACCGAATCTGAGACTACAGGGCGTGAGGTCAGGGCTCCACGCTACGTCAATGAAAGCCGTCAGCCCTGCGCGAGTGACCCACGACCTCGACCCTCACGCTGGACGTAACCCTTTCGTTGGCTGTGAGAGCTACATAAGGACAGAGAAAATACAACTTTAGACTTTTTTTCTACTATCAAGAAATAAGAGTCATATGAACTCTAACGCTAGACGCATAAAAAATAGGATGATTATGGACAGAAGACGTATTTATTCTCCAATTCACCATTCCTTCTATGATACGGAACCCTATAACAAATTGTTTGAACTGTGACAGCTCAGCGTCACCTGTTTTTGTTTACATTCAAACGCTGTTAATGACCTTAATCAAGTCGATGGCGTCTCGCTACTTTCACCGCTTTACCAATGTTTACTAACAAAACAATTTACTTACACAACACACTAAGAAATCACCATAACCAATTTGAAATTCTGGTCAGTGACCTGAACGAAATCTCGAATCATCATGAGTTAGAAGCGAAATATTCGCCGAACAGTGGATAAGCAATAAGTTTTTCTATGTAAAGCAATTTCCTGAGATTGGAGAGTGTAATTAAGTTTTTCATGTAATTGGTGTATCAAGGCAGGCAGCCGACTGCGGCTTCCTTTTACACGTTCGGAACGTTTTTGCGACAGTTTTTGTTCAGACAGACCGATAATAAAGTTGAAGAACTAAAACTAAGACCGCTTGACAAATATTAGCGCATTTTGGTCGATCATAGCTTCTAATATGTAGGCTTCAACAGCTGGTTTAATTACTACTAACAGTTTTATGCCCAAAGTATTTGCCTGTATACAAATCCAGCTATACAGGTCTAGATCGATTTCTGCAAGAAATCCTGTTTTTAATTGGCTCGGGAATGTAAATCGTTACATCCATGCCAAACAGAGAGAGTAATAGTAACAGGTCATTCCTTGATAACCATATAGAATAGAATAGAATGGAAGTAACGAACTTTATGAACCTTCCTGGAACATCTTCAGTCAGAACTAGACTATTTCCATGACCAGTGTCACTATAGCCAGTAATGCGGTAGTATTCAGTTTGACTTGTAAAGTACGGCGCGCACCGGTGGCCACTCCGGCGCACGTCGGCACTGCGGCGCGACTCACCGCTGATAGATTAGTTCCTTAGGGCGAACTGTCTATACGAGGCCAAGTCATTGTCTTCCGAGAACAAGATATCGGGAACGGGATTCCGGAAATATGTGAGAGAACTCATTAGAATTAAAAATGATGATGACTCCACTAACAATATCAAATTCTACCTTACGCAAAAATATTAGTGTAACTCTTGAACCACATGTAAGAAAATATTCTAGAAATAAGTGAATGATTGATTCATTCAGATCAAAATAATATGCTTATCAATTTAAAACTCCTTGCACTTTCGAACTATTAACAAGTAATGTGACGGACCTTCTGGAATGACATAATGGAACTCACGCGACGTCAATAAGCGCTAAGTAGTGTCGATCAATATAATCGAAGTCATTGCAAGTCAATAAGTGTAAGTGATACGAATTGCGCCACTTGAGCTGCAGCCGGAGGCTTTGACGAACTTTCTAGAACTTGGTATATGGATACAATCCTGTAGTAAAGTGGTTAAAGATTATTTAAACATCACACAACTCCAAGATATGTCATAGAAGGTACACAATTAATGTGCGAACTTATGTTTAACCTTTTGAAACGCTCTAAACAGCCAGTTGACAAGAAAGTTAAGGTTCTTTAACAACATCAGAGATACTTTGAAACGGATCTAACATGGAACAAAGCTTTTCATATACTGGAAGAAATAACCGTTCCCTATTTCCGCAAAGTCATACTTTCTCCTACCCTACGGTGAAATGTGTACGGTTTTCACGAAAAACAATTGTGCCAGCAGCCGGGCTCTGGTTTCTTGCATTGTACGGGTCAGCTGTTATTGAAACCCGAGGCTCACGCTTGTTGACACAGCCGTTCGCGGAACACCGCGGTCGCACACTTACGACTGCACATTAGTGCTGTCACATCTTTTCTGGAGAAAGGAATGGAGTTTAAGAGGACGAATTGGAATTTTTGGCGCCAAGGATGTCAATTTTTCTCAGTAAATACAAAACGGATCAAAATACAACTTGGTTACCTGAAAGTTCATGATATAAGCCTTATTTTGTTAGTTTTAGAAACATGATTAGGTAACTTTTATAACAGAGAATAATATATCAAACATACCTCTTTTTAAAAAGAGATTCACATATTATGGGCAAACGGGACCGATTTAAGCCTCTTAACTTTTTTAGTAGTTGAGTATATACATACTCTTTAAAATGGTAGTAGGAATTTTTATTAAATTATCATTTCTAAATATTAAAATTACAAAACCATTTTGTCGCTTACGACTTTTAGTTATAAGCTAGCGCGCGTATTGTTATCCTCGCCCCGCTCAGACGCTCCGACCCCTTTTGGCGCCTTAGATGCGCGTGCCGGTTATGGAATTATTGTTGACCACTTCCTCGCCTTAAGGAACATATTATGTAGATGCATTATTAACATAAAAATTAAAATATACTCCAGAACACTAGTATGAATAAACAAATTAATTTTGACTGAACCTCAGCCCCCGTAACTGTTTTCCGAAACTTTCCATTACAACTACATACTAAGTAGATCAAATGAACACACCTAAACTACTGCTATAAGACTTTATTTACTTTGTAGATTTTTACTAATTTATGTTAATTCATAGATTATTAAACAAGAATAAGAAGGTGTAGCTGAGTAGGAGACACAAATAAGTGGCGGTATGTTTGCGCGAATGTGTTCAATGAACCATTGATTGCATTACTTCCCCGCGTGGCGGCCATTAATCAGTATTGATCAGATACATCCCAGACGGATGTGGGTGTACCCACGTCACCGGCTTTACCTAGATATAGCTCGATGCACCGGTCATGCTCAACTCTGGGAACAATTCTCTATTTTATGAAACAAACTTCACAGAATTTTAAGGCCATGTTAAGAGGATTAATTCCTCCAATGGCACTTGAAAGCTGTCTGCTATTGAATAACAATGTAATCTCTTTTTTGTGCAGATCTAAGAAATAGACAGAAAGTAAGTCATTATCGCTAACAAATAAGGAGGAACACAATGTTCATATATTTAGCGTAGTGATTATCTCCTGTCTAGTTCTTGTAAGATCTGAATCTATTGCACTTTTGTTTTTGTTCACTAGGTTTTTCTGTAGTCGTTTTTTGGTGACAATTTACTGACAAATAATGCTCATCATTATAATTGTTGACTTTGATGCGGATCTTGAGGTTTATGTTCTAATTATCCTATACATAGTATTGTGTTCAGTCAAATTATATGGTGAGCATTTGTGCACCCTAGACTTCTGTAATTATTATTTAAAAGCTCTTGCGTACTTAACTAGACCATCTTATATCATAGCTATAGCATAGCATATGTTCAACTTTTTATAATTATATACACATTAGAATTGGATCCAGTCCCGTCTAATGACATAAGTTCTCAGTACAAACAAATCGTTCGGAGATCAATAATAAACAAGTGTTAGCAAGGCAATAGAAGCCAAGACCAACCCCGAGCCCATGTTTGTGTAGTAGTTACAATATTACGGCTTTCCGCCACAATGCTAGCCACTTCCCTCCCATGGCTACCATACCATAAAACAATAACTCAGGCTCTCGAGTATCAAAGGAGGATATGCCTAATACTAAAGGGGTGTAATGTGGGGATCTACTGTATTAAGATAGCTAGAGGTAGTGCCTTCCGACAAGTTAAATATCAGTTATTCTGAACATCTAACTTCTAGTTACTCTCAGACAACCGAAATAATTCTTTGTGAAGTAGAGATGACTTTAATTAATAAATAGGTACACTTTCTTGCCTCTGTCGCTCTTTTTTAACTACCAATAGTTCGAACTCAACAAACACGACTTTGCTATGCCCTCTGAGAGATATATCACTTGTAATTGCCCCGATAACACCAAAAACAACATCGGAAACGAGGACAATGACATCCCATGCTGTGGCTATGGCTACTTATATACATTTTGCATCAGTGATCCCCCTCACAAAATGATGGGAAATTTACCAACAAGCCGCACACAGAGACACGTGGCTACGCGTGTGTGTGTGTAACAATTGATCCGTGAAAGATGGCGGTCAGAGTTGTCATGCGGCCGTGACATGGCGAGAGATCCTGCTGGGCTGCCGGACTCACTGGCCTGAACTGGTAACAGTGGTCTAAATCGATTCACCATGTCAAGGATAGTAATATCCTTTTCAAACGAGGCTAAGTCAACAGTTAGAAAACAACGCTGAATGTTACTCATTCTGCGACCAAAATTCATTGAACCGTTAAGTGTGTAAGTTTGTTATTGTAAAAAGCTTGACAAAAGTTTTAAAAAGCTCAAATCAGCTTTATGAGTAATAATAAAAAGAGTAAGGTAATACGATCTTCTAAAATACATAACTAGAAGAATTACTAGTGAATCTCAAAAAACAATCAGATTTCGAATTCACACTGTGAATGTAAAATATGTTTCCGGAAGATAACAAGAACCGCGAATTTATACATTTCCAAAGAAATACATAAACACCACAAATATTTTTAATATGCTATGCTTTCTGTAACAATTTTTGATAATAAGAACACATTACTTCGTTATTACAGAATGTTATATATAATTGTTTCATAACAGAAGCATTTATATAAATGAAGCATTTAGCCATAGTTACAAAACAAACGGAAATCTCTTGTAGAACAATTAAAGTTTTTATGATGTTCTTACAATCATAGAGAGCACAAGAAATCTGCAAAATGGATTATCCCACATACCGAAGCCCCGTCATTGCTAATTGCTTTAACATCTTGACTTTGATTCGCTAAATATTCAGTGTGAACTATTTTTATACCAGTCAAGCGAAAAGTTCAAGATCTATGAATAATGCTAAGATACTGTTTATCTTATTAGAAGAACGATGTATTTTTAGACATTAAAAAAAACTCTTTAATTCCATCTTTAAAATGCCGGTGATATCATTCATTTACCATTATTCACATATTGACACCAAATTTTTAGCTGCTATATACGTACGTACATGCATAAAAATATGCGTTGCTATATCCCTTGATACATACATAAACGCCTAGAACATCCTTCTACAGTAAAACAATAGTTTCCTCATAGCAAGGCAGGCTGATATGTAGACAGGTTACCTAAGCAATGTGCCGTCAAAACAAAATGACACGGTGCAGGCTAATGACAATATAGTTACCTAATCAGATGTGACCTGTGCACTGTGCAGTCAGCGGTGCAGTGTGACGCAGGCAGTGTTTGCTCATGTGGCAGTTTGATGCACAACAAGGCAATTAAAGTATTACCATTACCAAGCTATGCAGGAGATGTGCATAGGTTGTAGAAATATCATTCGGGGAGGGAAAGGGAAATGAGCTCAAAAGCTCAACTGGACCAATTCTTTATCAACACTTTTACTTCATATAATCTGTATAGTCCTAAAATTTTCCATATGTCACGAAAAGAGGACGAAGCCATTAAGACACCTACGATTTATGACACAATAATTACTTAATTTAATTTGATAATTTTTATTCGGAGACAAATATGTAGTCAATAAGGAAAACTCAACTCAGTGAACTCATACAAATCTTAAAATAGATAATTTCATAAGCTTAACTGCGCTAACTAATGTTATAAATAGATGGTCTGTATCAATCATTTGTTTGTGGTTAGTGTTGTAATAAAATGTTAACATCTATTATTTCTAAGAATCGACGAAGAAATAAGACAAGTTTCTTTCCTTATGGTTTCTATCTGTGGTCAATTATTAAGTGCAATAAAGACTGTGGTTTGCAGGATGCGTAAAAAGTGTACGGATAATATAGAACTATATTTATAGTTCTTAATTTGAATACCTATACCTTCTTTTTTGTATCCCAAAAGCTAACGGAATGCCGAATCAACAGCAATCCAGTTAGTAATTAGAAAAAATTCTTAATTAAAATTGTCAGAAATGTAAACAACGCTGGTTATCCACGTGCATAACAGAGCTAGGTACAAGGTAATATTGTGTTCAAGCAATTAAACACGAAGGTTAAGCTTTGCAAGCGCAGTGCGTGCCCTTCGCTTAACATAGAAAGCTGTCGGAGCGCGTTGTGGCGCGAATTTCTCCGCGCATGCGCTCTGGCATCGTCTATTAGCCGCCACAAGCTGCCGCGCTGCAAGCGACTCCAAGACATAAGCGGAGGCGATTTACACTGTTACTGAGAATTGACTGTGTGATGATTAAATATTTAAGTGAACATTAATGTCTAATTCCTTGCTGGAAATATTTAGCACTTAATACCTGAAGGTTGATGAGTGTTTGAACCTTATTTTTAAAGTCAAACCAATTAGTTTTTTTTTTAATACTGCATCATATTATTGGGTTTATCACTTACCTTCGTTATGTTAAAAATAGCTTTACTACATTTATAAATTAATTATCGATGGCCGAGTTAATTTAATATCACGTCGTTTTATTTGCGTGTTTTTTACCAATATCTTACGTACCTAATCAATTACATTAAATTCGAGTTCAGCTACCTTTAACAAAATGACTATTATTGCTTTTCGCTGCCTCTCATACATGTCGCGAAGTTTCTCAAGGAGAAAAACTTTCGTTATGTTAATGTCGCGTAGGTCAGGTTTGTAGTGGCGGCAGTGCGCATGCGTCCCGGCCGCCACTCATTAGTGGAAAACTTCTAAAGACGCACCTCGTGCATTCTATTAGCGTTGTTTGTTTTTATTTAGCTCATCGGAATGTAGGGACGGGAAAGGTGGACTCAATTCATTGTGATGTAGCTACTGATATTTACATAAGCTATGCTTAATTAATGCCCATTTAAAAGGTTCGATTGTTCGTAAGTTTCCACGTATAGTTTTGTTTTATTTTTATCATACTGCTTCGTTATTTGTAAGGCAATGATAATTAAAAGTGAGTTGTAAGATAACTTCTGATAAAATCTTATTGAGGTTAAAAACCTCAAGAATTATGACGGACCACCCAAAATTAAGTTTAATAATACCTACACGAAATATATTCACTAATACAGACATAGAGGTCAGACACGAGGTGTGCTCTGAATCCTAATTGCATTGTTAAAGAATAACGTATGACTATAAATATTTTTTGTCAATTCAACTTGGGACAGTTATGACATTGAATTCAAATGATGAATAATAATTGCACACAGGACAAAAGACAAAAAATGGGTTTTTTCAAACAGCGTAAACACTGATATATTATCCTGGTTTTAAAAACACAAATTAACGGATTCAGGATTCGCTTGGCAGTCTTTAAACCACATTTAATTTAAAAGGCAAAACTTGTCTTCAAATTACTATCTTAAAGATTGTCTCATTAGAAACGATTAAAAAGTTCAATAGGTTTAGAGGAGGTGTTAACTCAGGTCAGTCAGTAACTGTATAGAGGTGTTGCGTTACCTCTATAACAATCAGTGTTAGCGTATAAATATTGATAAAAACTCAACTTCCTTGTCGTAACTGAACGACGCTATAATGTAAATTCCTTTAGATTCTTCATTAGTTGAACATTTTATTAGATTCATGCCATGAAGTTATATGATAATAACAAGCTTATGTTATTCATTAAAACGCGCAATTTTTCATCGTTGATCACTGATACAGCTGTACCTATAAAGGTTTTATCTCCTTTTTTCTTCACTTACTATCCTAAATTGTTTTGTCGTAATGGTGTACAATGAGTTCCTTACAGTATGTAGGTACGACCCCAGTTTTTGGCAACGGCTATAAGGATGTTTATGCTATGCATCGTATGTTAAATATTACCTATTTGATAGCGTTTCGTTTTAATTACGACATGAAGCAAGTCTATCGCTGTTTGTGATAACTTCCGTTAAGTGCATCAGCGATCTCCCGGGACGAGAGCATGCAGACAACTCAATTACTTAAGTTATTTCTAGCGACGCACGAGATGTAAGCGTGGAAACTAGGACGCTCACTATTTACTACATACTGCTACTACTAAATATACCTACAATATTTAGCTGTGATTGTAAAGGGGGTGACTAATCTACAATTAGTTAACGTTCGCTTTTCGAAATTGTTACGCGTTATAAAATGCGTATTATTTCTGTTTCTGCGTTTTATTTTATTATTACTGACGCGTTAAATGGAGCATTTCTCACAGTGCGCGAATTTAATTGGCTTGTTAACCATATTCAATGCTGAATCTCCGTGACGCTCAAACAATGCATTTCAAGGATTTTGCTTTGTAAGTAGTGCTAAGTAGACCGCATGCAGTTTCAAAAGAGTCACCCTTCCATTCCCTCACATTTGCGCAAACCCAATAACTCCCAACTGTATTGTACCGCTGAACAAAGCCGTGTTGACAATAGTATGAAACATCCGGCTGCGCGCGCGCCGACACCGATCGTGCGTAACACCACCTAAAGTCGGAGAAAATAGAGTATTTCATTGTGAGAAAAAAATCATATGTTTTCTTAATTTTTATATTCCTAAAAGTATTGCAAGAAAAATTTCGTTCCAGTAATAAGCTTAGCCAGATCTAGAAGCCGAACCTACTAATTACATGGCAAAAAAAAACAAACAAAATAAGCTCGTATCGTAAAGTAAAATATTATGATCGCGTTGGTGTAGCATCACATCTAGAACTTAGATTTACTTTTAACGATGTCTAGATTATAAGAAGTTATAAAACACTATTATATAGTTTATTACGTTAGGTACCTATAAAAACATTTAACCAGCTATATGCCGAGTAATCAAGCGACTCTTGTGGTTATGCTCGTGATGCTATTTAAAGTAAATGATAATCGGGGAATAACACTCTATTTGACATCCTGTTTCTGTAATAGAAAAATCTGTTGACCTGTCTCACCCCCAACCAATGTTTTTCCTAAACATAAAATAATTGAACATGACCTTTCTAACTACTTGTACGATAATGATCATGATCACATTGTGGAAATCTACAGAGTTATCAATCTAACTTCGCATTAATTAAAACACTTATCTAAAACGAAATAATGAAAAAAACTTATTCAGTCAAAACAAGGTCGCGACCCTTGCTCACTAATGATAATGAATTTAATTCATAGAAAATTTTTGTTTTTACTTACCTACAAACTACAGGCAACTGAAATAATTGGAATGACTGAATATTGTTCTGATTAATTTAATTCCCCGATTATTTCCTAAATGAGAGTTATCTCGTACATTATCGGAAATGCCAATCCTTACTGCCTTTTTAAATAATTAAATAAACTACGTTAAATAAGCTTTTTATTATATAAAAAAAAATACAGTAGGCAACCTATTGGAAAATCGCTCGTCGCTCAATCCCGTGCCACGCGCCATGAGTCTCGCGTACGACTTTAGGCCGACAAACGCCTAAAACAAAATTGGCGACGCATTACACTACAATAAGCCTCAGTACCGGTAGCGCTATTGTTGCTAACTATTGTAATACTAGTCAAACAATCTGCTCTCCACAAAAGACACTTGTATTTAATTCAAAGCAGGTTGGTCACGAGCCGCGGCCCTTCGTGATCACTGCGATTAGCTCATTACTGTCAGACGTTCATTATAAGAATATCTATTTGTATTCAAACGGTGCTAAACGGTCACTTAATTAGACTTTAAACCGTAAAGATGAATCGTTTATTTCCACTAAAAACATTTGGGGTTAATCGCAAGCGAAATAATGGACACAACATTGTTTTGCGTAATACGTCACCTTAGAACAGTTAAATCGTTGTCAAAGGACGTTAAAGTAAACACCTGACTGTCGATTTATAGAAAGCGTGACACTTTACAAATAATAGGTGTTTATTGAGAAAGTCCAAACAGCGCTAGCCTACATCGGCCGATATAAATTTTCCACAGGACCGACCACTACAAACTAGTCAAACCGTCTGCAGCTGATGGAATAATTATTAGTTCTACATAAATGTGGTAAATAATTAATTCGAATATGTAAGAGTTTAGGTACATATTGACACGCTAAACAGTTCTTCGGAATTTCATGAATAACATTATTATGTTAAATGATTATGTATAAGCATTTTATTTACACTTCAAGTAGGCTTCTATGAACTTTGCAGTTACCATAATAATTACAATCCAATAACAATATCTATAGATATTTAAAGAATCTTGAGGTCAATTTACAAAGTCTAACGGAGTGAAATAACAATTTATTAGAATGTCACAACATCATTTGTGTTAATGAAAAATCGACTGGCAATAGAATTACTTGAAACCCGCTAAATCTGATAAGGCGTTTTAGTTAGAACTGGTCTGCAGCGATCACCCGTGAGTCAAGCACATGTCTATTGTGCTGCTTCACAATACTCGGCATTGACGGCTCGTGGAAACATCCATAACATCACTCTAGCACATTTGATGCACACACCACAGTTTTAGCGCAATGCGAGCACATACCTACACCATACATACATATACAGTAGCATTCGAGTGCATAGTTACATGATCTTCATGCAGTGTTCGTGATAGGTTTCGTGGAAACACGCGAGCTGACCTGAACAACAAAGCAAAGAAAATTATTAACCATTAGATAAAGTAATGACAGGGTTTTTGTAACTCTACACCATAAGCCTCACTTACAGGCTCATTTCTAAGAAAAGCCAATCAATTTGTATCTAATAAGCGGTTAGGGTTTGTACGTAACTTATGTGTAAAAACTTAGTTGATTTATTTTCTGGTTCATATCACGTTATACAATGTAACTGCTGGCGGCGGAATATTTCGGCACGAGTCGTGCTCGTGCGTGAAGTGTTACAAGACTACCAGTAACTTCTAATGAAATATCAAGTTTGCTGAAATCTGCCTTAAAAAAATAAAAGTTATTTACAATAAGTGCTAGACAACTATGATAGCACTTATTGTAAAATCAGAGCACTGTACTATGACGTTTCAACTATACAGCATACGTCTAGCGTTCCCTTCAAGCCTTTCACATTATGGTACCTACGGCGGCGGTAGCATTCGCCATGCCTAATCACAATTTTTCATTCTTCATCTCTTGATTAAGACAAAAAAGTATTCAATTTCGAAAATACATTGAAAGTATGTATCACGGAAGTAGGTAACACCAAAATCTATTAAAGATATTCAGCTGAATCAATTCATGACTGTTGTCAAAAGAGTAGGATTTCAGTGTGACAATGTTTTATTGTTTGCACAGCTGTCCAACTAGTCCAAGTACTTTTATTACTAACTACTTAACATAAGAGATCTTTATGCTGCCTAATTTTATCTTCAGTGGCATTTCATATATCTGGTGTGTATTGCTAGATTTATTGGTTCGCATCAGGTATTTGCTGACTTTAGGTCCCTGCCATAACAGTACGGAATAAGGATCGATTTCAGACCCACATGGGTGTCCGTGTGTCGTCACGGAAATAAACCTAACTATTAACACGATAACTACAACATGCTTATAAAACTTCGATGTAGGTAAAACAGTAGTATTTTTATAATGACTCAATTAAGATATAAATTGTTTACTAAATTCATTATGATAAGAAGCTTTTTTTTTCATTTATAATGAGTTTTGTTTCCTATTTATCTAACAGCAAAAAATTAACTAGAGACAAGTTATTTTAATAGAATAACGAAAAACAAGTTTTATTTGTAACTCTTTTGATTTCATTGTAACGTTATATGCTCTTACGGTTCCTTGAGAGCTCCCTATTAACTAGAAGAAAATTTTATAATTTTTAATGTTATTAGGTAACAATTACTCATTAACAGTAACATTTACTGATTACTTTAATGTGATCAGTAATCCCAGTTAAAGCATAACAGTAACTGTGACAGTTAGCTGTTTAGGTACATAGTTACGACATCCGCTGACTATCTCGACCCTGACCTTCGCCTAACTGTTACGTTGCTTATCTAATTTAACCGAAGTTTTAACAATTCTGGGGTGACCATGACCATCTGACAATACAAGAATTTTTATAACTTTCTTCACACTTTGTTGTGCCTAGAAATTGGAATCTAGTGTTCAAGTTAATATATTTTATTTTTATTTCCTAATACAATAAAGATTTATCATCATATTTCGCAAATTGCGCAGAGGTCACTGAACATCACAGCATCACCTACCATCGCCTACATACATAGTGTATAAGTAAACAAATACGCATCAAGTAACAGATCCATTCATTATCGAATCCATCTAATATGGTATAGTATAGGTTTACAAGATGTATCGGCGGTGGTCGCCGTGACTTGTGAATAATGTCGGAACATGCCACGTGACACCCGCGTGGGCAGCGGGTGTCACTGGCGACAGGCTTCCCCGCACCCCTGCTGTCAGCGCTGTAATCATGCAACATCATGAACATTATCCGCAGAAGATGCAATGCGTATTATCTCAGAATAGATAACAAACAATTTTAATAAATTAATAATTTATTGTCATCGATATTCTATAAAAAAAAAACACCGATCTTTTAGATTACTCTTGAAACATAAGAAGTAGAATAAAATTAAAACAAACTTGAGTTAAAGGAAAGCATGGTCACCTTAGACACTTCGCACTTAGCCATTTCTTTAGCACGCTGCGCCTATGAGCCCAACATGCTTACTATACGGTTACTGTACGGTGTTATTAGTATAATATGAATGGATTTGACAGATTCTTTAATACCTCCCTGTAAGGGTGCGTTAAGTCGAACTAACAAAGAACTTGGACAAGAACAAGAGTATTCTTCTGCAGCATGTTAACATTATGTTAAATAAGTGTATGTAGAAATAACTACGCTATTGCATTGGGTGGCACCTGTAAAAATAGTGTATGTTTGGTGGAAATAAATAAATAAAATAAAAATAAATAAATTATTTAGGTCGGCAATACACGGACCGCTGAAGCAGTCAGGGGCGACAGCTTCAAGCTGTCGACCGCCCGATTCAGTTGCAACTGCTCGAGTGGTTCGTATATGTGCGTCCATAGAACTATGCAGGTCACTGTACTTGAGGCTGTCGGCCGTATTCTTTCCCTTTTAGCAGTTGAAGACAGTATGTTTACCAATTTATTTATTTGTCAGACACAAATGGCACATACAACGGGTCGCTACCACACAAGGAAGGCGCGGAGCGAGGCTCAGGGTGGCGGCGCGACGCGGCGAGGCGCGCGCGCGCATGCTGCTCCACCAAGACGCTCATGCGGCGCCTGCCCATCCTGCAGTGGCTGCCCAAGTACACGCCACGGAACGGCCTCGCCGACATCATTGCTGGTGAGTACCGCGTGATCACCTATCTCCCAATATTGGGACTTTTCAAACAGGTTCAAAAATAGAAGTCAATCCAAATCTCCAAATAAGTTGCCAGTCCTTCTTGTACGGAAATGGGCGGCCATCAAAATTCCCTTATATGCTTGTTATTTTTTCCTCATGAATTGGCAGCAGGCTTCTCTTAGTGGATAAAACTGGGACTTGCCCACGGCTCAGCTATCTACAAGAAGGATACAAACTTTTCTAATGCCTAGTGGGATGATAAGTAGTGGCCAGACGGCAATTTCTGAATCTAGGTAAATAAATCCCCTTTTCACAACCTAAAGGATTGAGGTCAAACTGCTAGATACATCCATGTCTCAGGAAGGTAACCCGAGGAATCCAAACTTCTTTAGGATTATGATTGTGTCCCACTTTCATTCGGCTCAGTCATCAAACGTGAAAAATCTTGAAAAGGCGCACAAAACTACAAAGTGTGTCGGCGATGCGCTTGACTGGCGATTTAATTATGCGCATTGTGAGGCCGTGTGAAATTGTGTTCACTCGGAAACGCCGCGATTACCGACTGCAGCAAAAACACCAATTTATAGTATGGCGTGCTGATAAGCGAAACCAAGCTCTTAGCTCATACTGACAATATGTGATCGTAAAGGACACATACTCCTAACTGTTCGGCTCATATTTACAGTTTCTTGTTACACAGAAGAAGCTGCTCCGTTTACTGTACACCTACCTAAATACGTGCACAGATAGATACAGCATGACGTATGATTACATTAGCACTTACCAAATAGAATAGTGTACCGTTATTACGTGCTAGCCATTACGGTATTGCGAGTAGGAGCATTCCTTATACTGACAAACGTCATTTTATACTTTATCTTGGATGCTAGTAACACTGAAGTAAACCTAGGTGTGTTATAATCGATATCAACCCTATAGGTTAGATAGTGCTCATCTTCTCGTAATGTAGGAGAGTTTCAACCTTCAATGAAAAAGTATTATAAACAAGTTGAAAAAAATGAAGAATGTTCTATTCTAGCCAATCTTGTGCCCCGTAATTACATACCTAGTAGTGTCGCCATACGAGCTATGGAAATTGAACCTCGGCACAATTCGTTTTAGCTAAGTACTATTAACAACAGTGCACTACATGGATATGTATGTACGTACACATATAGTATATTGTGGTGCAGTATGTTGTGTCTGCGGGTGACGAGGCGCCGTGCGGTATCCACGTTTTGTTTGAGGTGCACAGACCACCATTGTACAGCATTCATAAAGCCTCGTCCACACTGCGGAGGAATGCAAATAATAGCTCATAATACATAATATGTGTTAAGAGAATTCTGGTGAGCAATGGTTACTGTTTATCGAGCTACATACCTATTCATTGTTCGACTGCCTCGTTGGTCTAGCTGTCGCAAGTGCGGCTGCCGAGCACGTGGTCTCGGGTTCGATTTCCGAGTCGGGCCGAAATCGCTTTGTGGGTTTTAGAAGACTTTCACAAAGCAGCCCGGAGCCTGGAAGTTGGTGATTGATTCACCCGTGCATCGGAGAGCACGTAAATGTCGGTCCTGCGCCTGATCTCTCTCCGGTCGTGTCGGATTGCCGTCCCATCGGGCTATGAGAGTAAAGGAATAGTGAGTGCACCTGTGTCTGCGAAAATGCTTGTGCACTATAATATGTCCTGCGCAGTTGGCTAATCTCCTTACATGAGATCAGCCGCCGTAGCCGATTATCGGCTAGGAGGACATTATCATCATCATCATCATTGTTTGACTAGAGCTATTTTATTAAGCTAAATTTTAAATACTGATGATGCAAAAAAAACCAATGATATGGATGTAATGCACAGTTTTGTGCACGAACATAGTGACGAGTATGATACGCATCAGTGGATAACACTCCTATGATTCACGCAACATGTTACAAAACGAAAGATATACTAGGTACTGCTAATGCAGGGAAAATACCGTAACGAAGTATGTTCATTGAAGCAGAAAATATATTGTACGTATTGTTTAAGAAATAGTTTAGTTTACAATAATGTAAAGTACGTCTATTGCGCCGGCTACTATGTTTATTTTTACATAGGAATTAAATGCAGTAATTAAGCTAAACATTGGATGATTGAATGTACTTATGTAATTACATTACCCAGCTATCTTACAGTGACACAGTCGTGGCTGGGACTATCCCATGTCCTGTTGATGTTACTATTTGCTACGGAAATGTCAGACACCCAATAAAACAATCACTGGATATAACAGCGAATAATTTAATCGAGCCGAGTGCATTGACCTCAATTATATTATTTGAAAATTGCACTATTACCGCAGGAATGCATTGCAATAGCGTAACAAAAACACGGGACTATGAACTCTGCGTCCTTGCGATAAGGTACAAAAAGTATTGAGAGCAGGTGCATTGAGGCCCGGCGGAGCGTGTCGTCACAGGCATTGTGTTGCGCTGTAGTGTGTCGCAACCATTACCTCTACACCGCCCGATTTCTTTTCAGTTTAAATCTAGACTGGTTTCGTAAATCGAGCACTACGCGTCTGCGTTGTCTTTCACATATTTTTATACAGCTTTTCATATGTTCAACAGCGAGATTAGAAAATACATAGTTTAGAATCGTAAACAGATTCGCTACTCAACTCCATGTACGCAAAACAGTTTGTCGGGCCGCGACTGTCCTTTACGATCATTACAGAGCAATTTCTTATCGCATAGTTTAATTTTGCTTTTCTAGGTTTATACTCTTTTTTTTCTGCATTTATCAAGCAGTTAAATAAGAAATCAATAAATATCACGGTCGTAATTAAACCATCAGACGCTGGAGACAGAAGTGATCACGCTCACCACAGAGCGAGGTAGATCAGCAGATGTCACCAGCCCTGACTAATGAATCTTATGCAATATTCATCGTAGTTGCACTACAGACTACAGGACAACTTACCTAATTACTGTCTACCTTATTAGTTTTTATCACTTCATTATAACCATTAAATGTTAAACACTGCTGAAAGAAAGCTATTGTTCTTAGCTTTTTATCTCTGTTGCGATTTATGTACTTTTTGTTAAGCAACAAAAAGTCATTCCAAATTATGAATGCTAACTTGGCAGAAAATAACTACAATTTGATGTAAACAATGTGATGATTATAATGAAATCCTAACTGAAAATTTACTTAAATGTCTAATACGTAAGTTTTGCTTGCAGTTATGCTAGTTCGAGTTCGACCTCAGATAGTTTTCAATTAACTTGTTACCCATTTTTATTGTGAACGTTGACATTGACACAAACTGTAGTCTGTTGTTCGGTTCATCCTTCTGTGCAGACTCCGGCATCCCTTCACCACTGAACCTTGGTTTATAATTGATGTATTCGATCAAATAATCACTTATCGTCAGGTCAAAGTTTTTGTTTCGTGACAATTACCCACTTTCATCGACATTGGAATTGTTCATCGAGCGATCATAAAAACTGTATCGATCTAATGATCACTGACAACGCCCAACTTCAGAAAAACCTGAATAAATTAAATGACACGCTAGAAAGAATTACCAAGTTTACAAATTACCTACTACATATGTATAAAGTACAAATAGATGATGAATAACTTATTAAAAAAACAAATAATTAATTAAAATTGTATCCGAAACAACATCTCTTTTTTTAGTTATTTACCAAAAACAAATTCTGATTGTATTTATTATATTAAATTCAGTATCCCAAAATGTATTTTTCGTAGTCTCGTAGCCGTAGCAGCGGCGTAGCACATGACTGCTGAGATGCTACGGCTACGAACAGCTTTGCTATATTGAAAGAAAAGTGTTGGTCAAACAAGCAGCTATGGCATATTTTGTGGAATCCTTTTGTGTGTATCACCAGTCCTGAAGTGTAATGTGTACGTTTTATGTTCTTCAGGTATAACAGTGGGCCTGACGGTGATCCCGCAGGCGATAGCGTACGCGGGCGTGGCGGGCCTGCCGCCGCAGTACGGGCTGTACTCGTCGTTCATGGCGTGCTTCGTGTACACGGTGTTCGGCTCGGTGAAGGACTCGGCCATCGGGCCCACGGCCATCGCCGCCATCCTCACGAGAGAGAACCTGCACGGCCTGGGCCCCGAGTTCGCCGTGCTGCTCGCCTTCCTGTCCGGCTGTGTGGAGCTGCTCATGGGGATACTGCAGCTCGGTCAGTTTATGTTCCATCATTTAAGTACTCTCTTAGGGAATCAAGCATTTGAAGTTCAGGCGTCGCCTTTTTTTGCGGTATAATAAGCTTTCTATATATTTGAAAAGGCTCTCGTAGTACTTATAACACAATATTTGATATATGAATAGCACCAATGGCATTCGTACCAAAAGCATTTAGCTAAATGGTGGTAATCCGTTGTTAATGCAATGCCTGCAGTGGGCTAGTTGCAGTTTTGCTTACATGTTGCTCCATTATTGAAGTCTTGAAAATTTAAAGTTCAGATTATTGCTTCTTAAAATTTAGGAAATTGTCATAAAGGAGACTAATTTTGAATGTGACATAATACGTAGGCGCCGACCGATTGAACAGTGAAACGAAGAGCATTTTTCCGCATCTGTTTGTAGCAGCAACAATATGAACAGTACAACAATACACCGCGTGCGCCTGCGACTGCTGTTACTGTTTTGTTGTTCATTTACTAAATAGTAAACAGATCATTTGTACCGCCGCGCGTAGCTTGCATGTACCGACCAAAAAGATCATCATCTCCCGACCCTTTTCCCAACTATATTGGGGTCGGCTTGCTTTCTACCCGGATACAGCTGAGTATCTACCAGTATTTTACCAACCAAAAAGATACTCTTATATATATATAATTTTAAATAGGTACTCTTTTAGTAGACATGAAAGAAATGTTTCTACTGTCTCTAGAACATAATCGTGCAACATTGCGAAATGCGCTGACGCATGCGCATTCACCCGCAGCCTTCAGGAATGTCAGTGTTCAGTCCATTGTGACATCGAGTTAGTCAGCGTTATCTCAACAAAGCATCGCTAATCTCAGCACAATGCGGAACAATTTACCATTCTTACACATTACTCTGAAATGTTTGCTCTGAAGCTCTACGTTTGTTGTTCTTTTTCAAAATAACACAAACAAACATACTACTTTGTTCCTCTAACAAACAATAATGAGGTAAAATGTTACCACCTGGGGAAATGCTATTATTTCCGTCATATCCAGATATCTTTCGCAACCTCGGTTCATTCACATAAGCATAGTCACAAAAAAAGAACCTACTAAGAAAAAATATCACTTGTCTTCATAATATTTAAAATTATCTTCTTCTTTCTCCTGCCCTGTTCCCAATTTTACTTGGGGTCGGCGCAATATGCCATTTTCTTCCATTTTCCCCTGTCACTCGTCATACTGACACTCACTCCCTTCTTATTCATATCATCTTTCAGGCAATCCATCCATTTTCTTAGGTCTTCCTCTTCCTCTCCATCCATCTACATTCATACTTAGCATACACTTTGTGCATGCGTATATTCCCTCCTCATTACATGCCCATACCATGAATATTTAAAATTATCTGTTTATCACAAGTAGCATATCAGTAATTAGACTAAGTAGTTGCGATCTCATAAGTTTTCTTATAAGCTGGCGGGCGTGACGCTGCACCGCGTTTCAAGTCACTTGCGTGCGCAAGAGTTGCGACTCTCATCAAACTGTCCACTGCCATTACTTACTCCTTCGAATCACGTGCAGAGATTGTTGGCAGTTTTTAACGAAGTTCAAAAACCTGCTTATTGTCACAAATAGAAGTCAGAGATGCGACACTGCCCCGAATCTGTGTCTTATTTATAGCAATAGAGTTTAATAAATGGGTCGGTCATCGTGGACTGAATAGAAAAAATATTCAAAACGACTCATGAGTTTCTGAGATTAATGCGTTCAAGCAAGAAACAACACAAACTACACGAAGAACAGCTTTATAAGATTGGTATGGATACTCTACTCAAGATCGGAATTACTAAGTGCAAATTAATTAATGAATAACTTTACAAGGAAATGTAATACTATGTATTAATTCTGTTAAGAGTAGTCCACGGATTTGAAATGGTTGGTAATAAACATTGATTGTTTGTGGTATCTACAGGCTTCCTGATCGACTTCATCAGCGGGCCGGTATCGGTGGGGTTCACGTCAGCAGCCGCCATCATCATCGCCACCACGCAGGTCAAGGACATCCTCGGCCTCAGCTTCCCCGGCGGCAAGTTCTTGCAGGTCAAACTTGTTACATATAACCTACCTAATGAACGAATCAAAACTAGGACACCAACAAACTTCTTTTCCTTACTATCCACAGTTTATTTACTTACTTGGGTTTTTCGTAAATTCACGTGTACGGTGTACTCGAAGTGTGATATAGTAACAACTTGTCTTTAATTTAACCTAGACCTAGCTGCGGACAAACTTAAAAAAAAAAGGTTATTTCAGAAACATGTACAAAACCTTTGTTTTCCTAACCATTATTATAATACACTATGGTTACAAAAAAAAATCTTCTTTAATTAAATGTTAAATAAAATCTCATTTAGTTTATTGATTAGTGTTATGTGTATATATCCTGTTGCTTTGTGTAAAAGTGCCGCGTCATGTAACCAATATCGTAGAACGTACAGCAATCAACTGGAAGGCATTTGTCAAAAGTGCGTACTGAGCTTATTCAACAGTTTTTGTGCAGTTAATAAATAATTAGGAGCACTTTTTGTTCACACAATTTGAAACTTTTTGCGAGAGTTGTGCTGTCAGCGCTTTCTTGATTGACACGTATCGTAGATACGTATCATGGTAGATAGATTCTGTTCCTGCGTGTTGTTAAGACTTGCGCGATAAGTTTATGCTTAAATATAAACAGTGGTGATATTGTGACGTTGCAGGTATGGACGGGCCTGTACGAGCACATCGGTGAGACGCGCCTGTGGGACTCCGTGCTCGGCATCTCATGCATCATTGTGCTGCTGCTACTTAGGGTACGTTTCACACTTTCTCTATCAAAGAACACATTGAGATAAAACCGTAAAACTATGTAGCTTAGTTACCTATAATGATTATTGGACCTAGGGGAAACCACATTTTATCCCGGGGACCGATTCTCCTAAGTTAATAATGTCAAAATCGAATAGAAATCGAATCGCAATATGATAGCAATAGCAGTTTTAACCATATCGGGCATTCTGCTACTAATAAAAGACCAATCGAATCGAATCGACCAGAAGAATCGTATTCGATTGACATTTGATTGGTGTGCGATTGGTCTGCTATTTTGGTGATTTTGGTCTATACGGTAGTTTGCTGTACAATCATTTTGCAATCGTAAATCATTTGCAGACAAAATTATTCATTATTGAATGACAGAAAAGGATAAAACGTTTACTTCAAAGAAAGAATAGCGGAATGCCACATACGCTTCAATCGTAATCGAGTCGGGATTGGATCTCAGTCGAATCGAGTCGAACGTGAATCGTATGTCGCTTAAGTAAAATTAGGAGAATCGGGCCCCCGGTTCATAAAGAGCCCCAAGATGCTACCTAATTGAAATGTGAAAGTAGCCAGTATTTTAAATTAATGAGTAATGATCGTTTTCAGAAAGTGAAAGACATAAAAGTGAACCCGAAGCCGGACCCGGAGTGCGCGGAGGGCGGCGGCGCGGGCTCGCGGCTGCGGCGGGCGACGGCGCACGCGCTGTGGTTCCTCTCCACCACGCGCAACATCCTCGTCGTGCTGCTGTGCGCCGCGCTCGCGTACTACTTCGACACGCAGCGCCAGGCGCCCTTCGTGCTCACAGGTCCACTGATGTTATCATTTACCTACGTCCTTATCGCTCTGACCATCTTGAGAACCCAAAGATCATGAATTGGAATTTGAATGTTGTTGTGTTGCAGGAGAAGTGAAGCCCGGTCTGCCGGAGTTCTCGGCGCCACCGTTCTCGGCCACGGTGGGCAACCACACGTACACGTTCTCGGAGATGGCGTCCACGCTCGGCTCCGCCATCTTCGTGGTGCCGCTGCTCTCCATCCTCGAAAACATCGCGCTCGCCAAAGTATTCTGTGAGTATTCACACAACTATCTAGCTTCAGGCAAAATACATACCTACTTTGTAATTGACGGTAGAAGAGATTATAATTAAGTAGTTCTTTATATGTAAGTATATCGCTCCTTATTGAAGGTAAGATAAAATAGCAATCCATGAAATGTGTGTTTGTTGTTGCGTGCAGCGGAAGGCAAGTACGTGGACGCGACGCAGGAGATGGTGGCGCTGGGCGTGTGCAACATGGCGTCGGCGCTGGTGCACTCCATGCCGGTGTCGGGCGCGCTGTCCCGCGGCGCCGTCAACCACGCCAGCGGCGTCGCCAGCACCGCCGGCGGCCTCTACACCGGCGCGCTCGTGCTGCTCTCGCTGCAGGTGCGCACTCCCACGTGTGATACACGACTGCCTCCCCAGTAGCGAGACCTGACCACGCTTGTTCTTTTCGCAGTACTTCACGCCGTACTTCTACTACATCCCGAAAGCGTCACTAGCGGCTGTCATTATAGCCGCTGTTGTGTTCATGATGGAGCTGCATGTATTCAAGCCCATTTGGAGGACTAAAAGTTAGTGAATTATATTGGGAATTCAAATGTTAACACTTCTTGATGAAATACCGAAACGGGTTTTTTTTTACTGAACACCATTTTTGACGCAATTTAATGTGATTGCAGAATTGGACCTGATCCCGGCGGTAGTAACTTTTGTGACGTGCCTGATGCTGAGGTTAGAGCTGGGCATAGTGATCGGCATCGCCGTCAACCTGGTGTTCCTGCTGTACGCGTCCGCCAGGCCGTCCGTCAAGGTCACCACGGCTGTGGTGAGTCACAATATGCTGCATGTGTAGACAATGTCACGCAGTACGATCTAGCAAGTTCGGTAGTGACATTACGTCCTGTTGCAGTCGAGCGACGGCATCCAGCACCTGGTGGCGGTGGTGGACCGCTCGCTGTCGTTCCCGTCGGCGGAGTTCGTGCGGCGCGCGCTGCGCAAGGCGGCCGAGCGCCACGCGCACCGCACGCCGCTCGTGCTCGACGCCACGCACGTGCAGGCCGCCGACTTCACCGCCGCCAAGGTACGAGCCCGCCACAATACCTTACACATTGTATAACGTTCACATATGAACCAACGACGGGATCACAGCAAGCTTGCAGCTACCTGACAACAGCTGCGCCGAGCCGTGGATGCGACAAGTCCACTGTACAACGAATCTGCTTAGATTCAAACACTTCCATATACTCGTACTTTGACGACCGACCGTGTGCTTTGTATTCTGTAAATATCTTTTATGTCACAGTCTTGGATATCTACCTCGACAGTTTTCGTCAAGGTTTTTACTATCAAACTTGCATCTTCTTTCTCAAATTTATTGTCATCTTGCAAGCAGATTGGTACATTTCGTATTTCCCAAGCTAGCAGCCTATTTTTACGCTCAAGAACTTCAATCTTTTCTTCTAATTTCTGAATAGTCTTCTTATCGTCTGTTCTCTCTTCTTGAAGGTTTTTATAATGTCGATTAACACAAAGAAAATATAAAACAACGTTAAAATAAAAAAATGATTTTTTCAAACAAAGTAAATAGAATAAAAATGTGCGAAAATTAGAACACCATATGAAAGTCAGTCATTACAAACAACCGAAATTCTCCCTTGAAAACTGACAGCTATCAACTGATCAAAACATTCGATACTCCTAACTTTATCTCTGCTTTACACATGATGTTGTAAATTATAAAAACGAAAAATTACTTCTTCTTTCCCCTGCCCTGTTCCCAATTTTACTTGGGTCGGCGCAATGTGTCATTCTCTTCCATTTTCCCCTGTCACTCGAAAAATGACTCCTGTAGTTAAACCACTGAATGGATTAGGTTATTTTTTTTACAATTCGCCATAGAATATCATGAAGTACCTATATGCGATAGGATTGAATGTGATTGTGAACACCCTGTATAATGGGTCACACTATTCTATGGCAAGCTAAGTTGAGATTGTTTGGTTTATTGCTGTCTTGCTCAAGTTTTTGCTCGGAGTCTTGTGCAGCACCACCGCCGTATTATGCGCGCCTAGTACTTTGTGATGACTTTATGGCAATTTAGAACTACACGGTAAGCACTGTTACGGTAAACGTCCGTTCGCTGCCGCGGTCCAAGGGGAAGGGGAATAAGTTCTATTGTCGAGCTTAAAGCGAGCTGGTATAATTGAGTGGTTCACGCAGGGCATTAAGGCGCTGATAGACGACTTCCACGCGCGCGGGCAGACGATCATCTTCTACAACGTGAAGCCGTCGATCGCGGAGGTGTTCCGCGGCGTGCGGCCGCGCGAGTTCCTGCACTGCTCGTGCCGCGCCGAGCTCGACCGCCTGCTGCTCGCCGCCGCCGCGCCGGCTGTCTGTGAGTACACCAGCGCTTACACCACGCGACCACCGATCACACGACGCTCACTGATTCTACCGTTTTCTATCAACTATTTTATTTGATGAGTTTTTTGGAGGGCCTCTAATTCTCCTCGTTCTTTGGTACATATTACCTTTGCGCTTATAACCATGTAGTGAGATCCTAAAACTACTGTTATAAAAATTACTGAAATAAGATGGAGCAAAATTGCCCCGTTATAGGTCGTGGGGCAATTTTGTATGGATTGTGATCCGTCTTCTTTACAACAATGTTGTCATTTGGAATCGTAATGGTTTACCTTTGTTGCATGAAATCCATGTTTCAATTGTTTTAATTAATAACTAAACATGGTATTGTTATGTCCGCAGAGCTTGGCGCAGCCGTCTCCCCAGATCTCCAGTACCTTGACACACGACACAGTATTGTTAGCGATACCTATGTATTTATACTAGCCTAGTTATGTTAGGTAGCCTAAGTGTTGACGGTCCGCGGGACGCAGTCAAATAAACGTGTTGGTTATTATAAAAAAATGTTTTTTTTTACCTCTTTAACGGATGGAGAGTGTCATTCCAATGTCCAGGATTAAATTGGTGAGGTTAAAATAAAAACATCTCGTTGGAGATAATTAAATTTTGTTTATTTTACATTCGTCGTTACACTCCGTGATGATCGCACAGCCTTCGCGTAATGCGGCACATTCTTACAAAACCTTATTTTTTGGTTACACTACTACGGTTTAAAGATTACATTGGAATTACGTTAACTCTAGCTTATCTTAACATTCACTAACTCTATCCAGTACGTCGCAAATCTCAATCAGTAAAATAATATAAAATGGCTAAAAATAATGTAACGTAGCGTCGGTGACGAGCTAGCACCGGCCGCGCTCCACCTGAGTTCGAGCGGCGGCTCTAACTAAATACTAGTAAATATTTTGACAAATAGTTTCCAAAAGGAAGTCATCTACGGTAAAGTGAGCAGGAAAAGTGAACGCATCGGTCGTGTTCCTTCATATTTGACACGTCGGCGGCCTCCACACGACACGCGCCGCGCACGCCGCGACACACCTGGCCCCGCGCGCCTCACGCGCCGCCCCCCGGGGCCGCACGCCGCGCGGACAGGCGCGCGCGCGGGACGCGGCGGCACTGCGCGATGTGGCGCCAGTGACCTCTACTTATCGCTAGTACTATTGTAAGATACATAATTATACTAATATGAGAATACCTATACCCTAATTGACTACACGCATCCGTGGCCCTGAGCGCGGACGCCGGGCACAGACAGCCCCGGGGTCGGGGCCGGCAGCTCGGCACAGCCCCGGATGCCGAGGCTGGCAGCTCGACACCCGGACGACACATATTTGGTATCACACACGCACGCTCCCACTCGCCATGCACACAATAAACGGCACTTACGAACGATATGACACGAAAGGTTTACACGAATCGACTATTTGAACGTCTCGTACTCTGACCTTACAAAATAAAATATAAATGTCCAATAATCACAAAATTATACTAAATAGGATAATAATGCTAGCACTAGATTTACGAACAGAGTATATGTCGGACAATTTATACATTGCCCGAACTTAGACGTACATGTGAATAGAAAATTGTTCGTAAATATGAACTAACACAGAAAATGTAAATGAACTAAAAAATCGCCCAGGTATACAGTAAAGCGACATAATATACGTGTCGACTAGCGCAATAGTTTGGCACGTCGGGGACGCGACTCGGTACGCTAACGAGTGTACAATTGTTTACTTAACATATCAATTTAAATATAAATGCATTAGAATCTCGCCAACGTGATGTGTACGTGTGAACTTAACCCTAGCGTCGCCGACACATCACTGTCGCGACTACACCGACATTTGTTTTCACATTATGATCACTTTGGGACACCTACAGTAAGAGTAGGAAAATGAGAGAACCAAACTTACATACCTACATAATAATACGTAAATCCTAACTTAAATTGAATCTCTTAGATTTCAAACTCAAATACATTTTGTGCGGTCAACGTGATCCGCGTTCAACAACACATATAAAGATTATAATTCTGTAAATCATTAAAGCCAACACGACCCTGAGATCGCTATCAACGTATTCTACGAATAATCTTGAGCCGACAGTATAATGTGGGAGTGTGACTGATAGAGCCGACACTCGCACGTGCAGTGTCGACACTCGCACGTCTCTATACATATACTATTTACATTGCAGACTAAAACTTTACGTTACAATAGTACTTTGATTACAACTACGGCGTATCAATAAAGTTGTTCATCACAAGTTGTTGGCAGGGTTGCATACAGCCCTTCATTACATTATGAGAATGTTCTACGCGTTCTCCCATATAATAGAAGCTACAGTAGTGAATGGCAACCCTATCGTTGGCAGGCAGTGTGTACGTATGTCACATACTTCGTGAATCACAATTCAGCGCTCTTGAGCGGCAGTATACAATACTTGTTCAAACTTGAGTTTGCACTTAATTTATCACTATTACATGAATCATTCTTGTATTTAAAATATAGTAATTTTCCCGCAACGCGTTACTACGTACGCAACAGTAACCTCGGACAGAATAGTGTAGTCATCACTGTATATAAGGTTTCATTTAAACTTGATCATCTCCGTCAAATATCGATCGGTTACGTGTGACTGCCAGTGACGGCTGCAGCATTCTGCTCAAAGTTGTCTGCTGTGTGTTGTTCCTTCACGTGTGTGTGTGTGTGTGTGCGGGGGGGGGACACCTCAGTACTTCAGCAGGTCTTCGTCGAGTTCCGTGAGCGCCAGTTTACTGTCTATCGCTGGAAACGCAAACAACTGCATTACTATTCATTTATAACATTATTATTAACACGCAACCACATGTAAAAAAAGACAAAAAAAAAATCGGTAAAAAAACTTTTAAGTTAAACGGTTTTATCTTATGTGCACTGAAAACTAGAAAATAAAAAAAAACTGTTACTTACCTATAAACCTACATAGGTGGTCCCGGTCATATTAGACTAAAATAAAAACGTGGGGCCCATTACCTAACTATTGCTGTAATACTTTCTTCTAGAGGTATAATAGGTGTGGATTTCTACTTACTATAATCGTAACTGGACATTTTGACAATCAATAATCAGCCGTAGCGGCTTCACCAGCGAACGCCGAGCTCACGATCTACCAAAGTATAAAGATATGCTTTGCCATAGGTAGGATTTCAGAGGGCCCCCACGTTTTTATTTTAGTCTAATATGACCGGGACCACCTATGTAGGTTTATAGGTAAGTAACAGTTTTTTTTTATTTTCTAGTTTTCAGTGCACATAAGATAAAACCGTTTAACTTAAAAGTTTTTTTACCGATTTTTTATTTTCTAGTTTTTAGTATTTAATGAAAATGCCTACCGAATATTCCTATATATAGGTCAGCAGCGGTGAGGGAGTGCCAGACTCTTACTGACTAAAAACCGTTGTGTTTCGTCGTAGGCCTTTTATGTACCAGGACAATCCCGCAGCCCAGGCAGGCCTTGGCCCTGTTGGGCCCCGCTGGGGTTGCTGACAGTATTCTACTTGAGTAGCCCTTTCATTTGATACCCATATTGAGGGGGTTGTGGAAAAAATATGTAATCCGCCATTTTGTACCGGCGGCCATCTTGGATTTACAATGTTATTGATATTAGTATATTGTATTGTCATCGGAATTAAAGGTGTGTACCAAATTTCAGATCAATCTGACAACAGCAAGGTACTTAAATTTGAATTACTAAATTTGACCCAAGAATAAATAATAAAACAAACAGGGTAAGCTAAATAAAACCGTTTAAAAATACAAAACGTGTTATAAAATCCGATGATTTGCAGATGGTGAAACGTGTTTACCCTTACCGCATGTTTCTGTTTAAATGTAATGAAATATTTGGATAACTTCACAGACTTAGCTTACAATGAACCAAATCAATCCACAGCAATCGACTAGTGTCAATATGAGTCGATATCCAATACTTGATATTGATCACACAACATGTGAGCAAACCTGCAATAATATAATCTCTACCCCACATGAGACACCACATAACCATCTAATACCTGGTCGCTCAGACAAATGCTTCGCGGAGGTTTCCTTCGAGCTTAACCAGTACTGGCGACCACTAGCGACAATAACATTGACACACAAGCTATAAGTATGGCCATGACTTCACCACCCGGGACCTACGGGATGAACCCGGTAGTTCTTGTCACCTTACCAGCTGTCACCCAGGTGAAAAACTGCATTTAGCTGTCGAAAAATGTGATTCTGGCAAATGACATGAACAACTAGCCTACTGCGAAGTCCAATGCGGACACAACAGCAGACACACGGGCAGTGAACGTCGGCAAGCAATGAGCAGCGCGTGGCATGACACTCGCACTACCTCGCTCGGCCGCCGAGGTACCGCGCCCAGCTCCAGGCGGTGCCCCGCGGGGCCGACTCGCCGCTGCGCCGCCGCGCCGCCGGGAACACTGGCGCGCTAGGACTTACAGTCAAAATATCATTATTTTCTTGATCAACTGCTCTCATTCTATTGTAGATGAAGGAGGACTAGGACGAAAAGTTCATTTTAACACAACTAACTGAATGTTATATGATCATACTCAAAAGATGATGTGATGGTGCAGTTAGCCAAGTAATCCATTGGTTTGAATAACCTCGCATTCACGACGAAAATGTGGGACACCATGGTCAAATGAGAGGGCACAACAACACAGGGTGTATAATAATACCTAGCGGCTAGATACTCTGCCCAACTAGTGACGGGCTCGCACGGCGCGGACGGCTCGGCTCGCTGCTCCGCGCGGGGGGGGAACATTGGAGGACTCAGGGAATTCTCGCTGAACATAAAAATTTTAATCTGTTTAGTACCTAACCATCTCCCACCAACCAACCCCAGAAAATTGCAATGTGTAAAAGCCCAAGGCTGTTTGTGATTTAAGCATGTAGCTTGTCAATGACCAAACGTAATGAAGGTCGTCTTCAGTCAATACCCAATATGCCAGGCTGAAAGCGATGAGTCAGGCCGAAAACCAACAATATGGAAATAAATGTTCTGAACTGTGCAGTCACAGAACTTGCAACGAGCTGACTTACTGCCCCTCATCGGAAACGTTCAAGTTGGCACTGACGACAAATAATGACTGCAGCAGACTTCTGTAAGACATCACTAATGAGGCAATATCGCAGGTGTGGACCAAAACATCGATAATAATCGCTAGCACACTACTATACCTAGCTGCCAAGTACTGCGCCCAACTGGTCGCGGGTTCCTTGCTCGGCGGCGGAGGTGCGTCCTCCATACTAAACGCTCTTCTGAGTCTAGGGGCGCCCGAACTAAAATATATAGGTATTTGTAACATTTATGAATATAACATGTATCGAACAGAAAGCGATGCGGACAGCACTATCACACAGTAGTACCTAGCTCCCAGGTACTCCGCCCAGCTGCCGGCCGGGGGCTTCGGCGTCAACTACTCAGCTGTCATGTCGTCTCTCGAGCTCGCTCTTACAGGACTTTTTGCGAAATAAATAAAAATACTGTTTGAGTCTAACCACAAAATACTTGTTTCCCAACACTGGACATTCACAAGCGAAATGAGACACCCATGACGTTATGTACATAAATTAAATAAATATATCTTTTTCAAGGAAAATACTAAACGATGAACTCGATTAGGCTGACAACACTTCTTCAGAAAATCGCATAAATGATGATAACCAGGACAGTCCAAATAAAATGATATAGATGACAATCGTAAGCCGGTTCAAAGAATAAGGCTAGTGAGTGGTGGTCTCACTAGCGGCGGTACTACCTATCGGCCAAGTAGTCCGCCCAGCCGCCGCCGCCCGCGCCCGCCGAGCGACGCCGTCTGAGCACACGCCATACTTCACCACCTTACACTTTACCCATCATGGGGCTAACGCTGGATTCTCAACACATTTCAACTATTATTCAAATTATTAACAAACTATCTGACCCAGAACTAAAGACTCAAAGTTTTTTTTTTTTTCAATTTAATGTGGAAATAGACAGGGCATTAAGTATAATTCAGTACCTTTAAACTGCAATGAAACCCAATTGTTAATAGTGTTAAAACTTGTATCAAGGCTTTGGTGTTAGTATTAGTTAGTATATCGGTGTAGGAAGTGTTGTGTGTATACTCACTTTGGTCCGGGATAGTAGTATGGAGGGGGTCGCTCGTACTCAGTAGAGCCGAGGTAGCGGGGAGGTCCCTCTTCCCAGTGCCTGCAACACACCACCACGCCCTCACTTAGTGCACTCACACCACCACTGTGCTCGTGCGCTCATCATACACTCTACTATTGTTTAATAAATATAGTGATAATGAAAACGTTTACACGTGACCAGTGATGTAAACGTCGTGTTTGGAAGTATTTCTATGAATGCATGCGCAGTGAATGACGTCACAGTTCAAGTCAGAGAACTCACGGGTATTGGCGATCGTTCAGTAACAGTAACTTGATCACGTTGTCGAACCTTAGACATAAATTGGATGGGTGAAATATAGCCGTTTTATTTATTTATGTAAGGAACTATGTAGATTAGGTCAGAATTGATTGTTTTGTTATTGAATGTTGATGATAGATTTTTAGTGAATAGAATGATGCGGTGATGGGGTACGTACTTTGGCGCCATATCATTATATCTGCGCGCGTGGTAGTGGTCAGCGGGCGGCGCCACCGCGGCGCGCGGCGCGGGCGGCGCGGCGGCGGGCGCGCGGGCGCGGGCGCGGGGCGAGGCGCGTCCGTCGCGGGGCTCGCGCGCCGACCGCTTCTCCACCTTGTAGGCGCTGCGACAGTACACGACACGTTATACACTCTGCTCCGCGAGCTTCGACACTCAGAAAGCCTACGCACCTACTCGATTGAAAACTTCAAAAAATCTATATTTTTAAATAAATTAATTTTAACGCAAGCATTTGAGAAAAAAATTATGAAGTTACTCTGTAAAATATTAACTCTTGGACATTGAATATTTTATTTAAAAAAGAATTTATTATAGTCCGCGCGGAACTAGTTGGCCGCGCCCTATGTGAGCGGTGGGGCGGAGAGGCGAGGACACTCGCTGTCATTACTCAGTCAGGCGCCGTACTTCGTGATGGCAATACGCATTGACAGTTCCGGATAGTTGGCACAAAACGCACATGAGATTGCAATAGCGAGATGAGTCCACCGATAAAAAGACAATCGAAGGAAATCATATTTAAAGAGCATACGTTTTTTTTTAAACCGAACCGGAAAGCCGATGTGAATACGGAAAGTGTATGAAATTATGTATTTTTGGTTTATTTTACTATTAATTACACTATAATTAGATAGGTATAGTAAAAACTTTTTTAATTGAAAAGAGAGTTTAATTGTTCTTTATTATTTTCATTTATTGAACGCGATATCTCGAGATTGGTCATAAAGTCATAACTGTCTAATCTCATGTGCGATGCGAGCAGATGTCAACCCTCCTCTCACCCCTGTCGCCACCTAAGGCGCGGCCAACTACTTCCGCGCGCGCTATAACTGTGAATACTAAAAGTGAAACTTCAATATATTAGTAGAATACGACAATTAAGACACGAGCGAAGCACACCACTATCTACAGTAGAAGGCACACGAGCATCAGGCATGCGACAGATACATTACAACGGAAGAGCTGCACACACACACACACGTACCAATCACGTTATAGGTACATCCAGAATTAGAGCTCAGTGTAAACATGCAAGTCATATTAGTAAACACACCAGTTATTGACAATCCATAACAAGGTTAACTGAAAAACTAAAAAAGTATCAAAACTTACCAAACCTTGTTAGCCTACGATGCACCAAAAAATATACGAATTTCAAATCGTGGCGATAACTCCGTGAATCCAAGGAAAACTCGGCAAGCCAACAAGACGGACGATTGTAGAACTTTTTACATGACTACTAATGTTTATATCTTTTGGTGCATCGTAGTCTGTACAGTTTTCCTACAACTCTTGTTACATTCATCATAGATTTTGATCGTATATTAAATATAAAGTACGAATACATGCAACACCTCAGGTACCATCTAGTTATAAGGGATGCATCGTTTTCAGTCCAACTAGCGAAATAAAATATAGCAATAAAACACGTCGACATTACGAATTCGGAAATCAAATGAGCAAAACATGTCTTAGTGAGGGTAGGGAAGAAATACCAAGTTGATGTAAACGCTAGCGGTAACACAAGCGACGTTACCGCAGCGCCGCGCCGCCTCGCCGCCGCCGCGCACACACCGCACACGCAGCCTGCGTGTCACTAACTAAATACCCTACTAAACCACATCCATATCATTACTTATTATTGGTATACTTTTTCATCTTAACCTACAAAACTGCGATTATGGTAGATATAAATGTAAAAACATCGATATGTCGATAACAAAGTACAACCTTACATACTATTATATTATACACGTATAGATAATGCTTATGAGTTGATATATTCGTTATGAAAATGAGTATTGTTTAGAGCTGACACGACGACCCTCACTACACTAGGCACATTCGCGATATGTTTGGTAATACCTCTGTGTGTATTTTTAAAGTTGTTTAGTGTAGTGAGCGTGGTTGGCAGCTAGGGAGTACACAGTATTACTGTTACATTACAATAAAACTACGTCAATTCACTGCAGTGCGCACATTCCCATTAGTTCGTATTAATGAATATTTAATGGATTATTATGTCGATTAATGATTATAACTTGAAATTCGTGACTAACATCAATATCAAATATAAACAGGTAAAAGTTATCTAAATGCAATATTTAATACAACATTTACTTATCAAACGCTACTTGTTAAAATGCATAAAAATTGGAATACCTTAATAGTTGCAACTAATTTAAGGTAATTTTAAAAAGTATGTAATATTTTTATTAAAAAAATTGCCTTTTTAAAAAGCGTATAGAGTAAAATGCTATAGAGTTATAGAGCTGAGTATATGTCGCTAGTAGTAGCGCGGGCGAGCGCTCTGTACCGCTACAGTAAGCTCGTATCAAAACTATGTCGCCGCCGCGCTACGCTACATGTAAATAGAGATCAGTGTACTTGTACCAGCGTTGCGATAGTGTACGGGGCTCATGTGCCCGACCAACCTTGCTTATTTATAATTCAGCTGTATTTCAGCCACTCACTGCAAACTTATGCATGGTATTTTCCTAGGCTTCGAAAGGGGTTCTCAGTTTGACCTGTATGTATGTTTGTGCGCGATTATCTCACGTTGTACTGAACTGATATTTGTTTCCGATTCAGCATTGTATGATTGTATGTAATGCCTTTCTTGAGTTATCAATAGTGTAACTAACACTACGTTCTTCAAAATTTTATTTTATAAGAAAATTATATTAATAAAAATATATTATTATAAAAGGACATGGTATTGAGTATAATAGAAGGCATAAGTAAGTTGGTCGCACACACGCAGTGGGCGAGGCAGAAGCGGTTGTATACTTAGCAAATGGACGTACTCGTTTGTAACGATCAAGCGAAGCCTAGCTATGCTACGTGTACCGATATATAGGACTGATATCAATTACTAGTACATATAGTACAATGGACAGCTCAAATTACTGTTAGCCTTATCAATTATGATACCTTACAATTCACAAATTTAGAAAATTAAATTTATTGATTACGTTATATTAAATTGTACTCCAAGAACCAACGACATCCGAAAGATAAACAATAAAACTTTTATAAAAATTGGTAACTGCGGAAGACAAATCGAATATTTTAACAACTACTCAAAATTGGTCGTATTCGATCGTTCATGAGTCAAATCAACCCTTCGGGTTCGATGTAAAGGATTCTATTTAAAAAACTAATATAATTTAGAAAGCACCACGACTAACACGTATGTGTGTAGTTTCGTGTTCACATGAATAGTGCATAAGTCGTGTCAACACAACAATGACATAACAACAGTCGTGACTACAGCGATGCCCTGCAATGGAGTGGTGTGCGTGTGCGCGGTGCGTGCGCGGCTACTCGGCGTCGTGGATGCCGGACTCGGCGTCCTCGTCCTTGCGCGGCAGGCGCTCGCGCAGGTCGTGCAGCAGCGCGGCGGGCGGCAGCAGCTGGCACACCACGTCGTCGCCCGCCAGCAGCACGCGCGTGGCGCCGGGCTCGGGCGGCGCGGACGGGGCGGCTCGCCCGCGCCACTCCGCGATCTTGCCCTCGATGTCCAGCGTGCTGCGCTTGGAGCCGCTGCGCGAGTGCCGCGATGCGCGGAGCCACAATATTTTACCGCCAGATAAACCGACATGTAACAACATCGTGCGACGCTACATATGCCATCCTCTACTTCATCGTCATCCATTACGCGACGATATGATCAGTGAACCGTTAACGCGAGTCTGTCTACCGGTGTCCGGTACGTTCGACGGACGCCTCGTAACCGCGGTATGATCCGGTCGTCGATAAAATAACATGAACTGAATGAAATGAACTGAAACAACTGAACATAACTAACAGACTGTGTCGCCGGGTCGTGCGGGACTGGATTACGTGCGGTCAAATATTAGTATTCTTCTCATTCACATGCACTGTTATCACATGCTGATTAACAAACTGTATCTTATATACTATTTATTAGGATTTTTTTCTTTCACCAGTATATAAGTATTGTTTAGAGTCAATTTGTTACAATAGGTACATAGAAATACACACAAATAGAATAAGAAACGAAAATAAGAAGCTATAGGTAGCATGCATGGGAGTGTACCAGCGCAGCTAAGCAAGCGCAACACTGCGGCCGGTGGGGCAAGCGCATGCGGGGCTATGTGGGGCGGGGCGGGGCGGGGCGGGGCTAGGGGTGTCGGGCACTTACTTGGCAAGGGGTACGTTATCGCGGTCCGCGTACGCGTCATACAAATATTCGCTGCAACAGACAACAGACAGTCAGTGGGCGGACACCGACACTCGCGCCTCGCCACACAACACGCGGGACTGCACAGCCTGCCCGACTACTGGGGCACCTACTACTCCTACCTAATACTCTAAATACTTCAACCTTCATTATCTTAACACTCATCAGTGTCTAACTTAGTACTACGACATGATAGGTTCAATATAATCTATTGATATGATATAACAGTAGAATTGCAAGTTATTAACTACGTTCTTTACCTAATTTTGTGATGTAGGGTGTGACTGGATGATAGAACTCAAATGAAAGTAAATAAACCGAAACTAACAAAATGAAGTAGCATCAGTATGCAGAGGATCATGCCCTGTCGTCGCGTTCTCTATCTAGCACTCTACCATACACTCAGACTGCATGCTCACTATGTTCAATATATGTACTATGTTCCGTAGCGGATACTGGTCCTGCTCACGTGTCGTTGCTAACTTTACTTCACTCATAGCTCCGCTAAGTGCTGACGAGTTAAGTTTAGAGAGGAGCCGCCTGCACTACTGCGCCTCCCCGGCGTATCCTAGTGTCCCGACACTAAACTAGACAACCAATATGTACAACATTGCAAATAAAAGTGAACTCTACACGTTTCCAATACAGCGCGGGTTACATTCCAGCGATACACAGGAGCAACCCGCGAGCAAGCCACGGATGCGATAGCGATGCATGCCTACCTCCAGCTACTCATACGGACTCCTGCTCATAGCATACAACAGTGACACGACGGGCGTACAACGCAGCCGCGCTGCTCATTACTACATACATTTTGTAAATATTTTTAAATGGTGACTTTGATGTAATTTGATAAACATTGAATGTGAAAGGAGGACTGAAACGTAGTAGTAATGAGTAGCGCGGGGCGTGGTGGCGGGAAGAGCAGTCGCGTTACCGTGCGGGGCGCTGCGTCACCGGCGCCGCGCGGTGCACATCGGCTCATACGCGCTGCCGACAAGCGTCACGATACACTCACAGGCCTAACGCTCTCTGGGGACGCCCACGTTGTCCACCAAACTTACTTGGGGACGTGGGGCGGTCGATACGGACAAATTTTGCACAAATTTACCGGTTTATTCTATACTGGATGGCGGTGAAGTGAACAAACCAACATAAAAAACATAATCCAAAAACAAACTACGGAATACGGATATAAGTATTTTGTACCTACTGATTATAAATGTGTAATATTTGCCTAATTTATAAGTTATCGGGCTCTGTAATAACGATGTGTTTGATAAAGGTATTGGTGTAACAACACTTGTTACAGTGAGTACGACGCAGCGATAGCTCTTCGACCGCAGCACCTGTCGAGCGACTACACTCGAACTATTTTGTTGAACTATCAAAAATATTACTGTTAAACTCGCTCGTCAAGAAATAAGAACCACTTTTGCTGGCGGTAAAAATATAATAAATAAAGGTAATCAAAACTGGATCGTGCCGAGCAGGAAGTAAAATATGATTAAAGTGAGTAAATTAACAGTTCTTAAGGTAAAACTTGTCGATCCAATGTCAATTATAGGGGATCAAAAAGTTGGCCAAAGTAAAGGTTCATAATATAAAGATCTACAGGCGCCCGGCGGTACCGGCGCCATACTACAGTACGGGAACATGAGGGGTGCACAACAAACCCAAACTTAACGACACACTGACAAACTCAGTCTAAATAAAAACTCAATGTTAACACAGCTGTCAAACAAAACAACAAAAGTAACGTGAAATTAGTCAGGTGAACATAAACAACTGAGAGGTAGAGCGGCGCGGGTGACGTCACGCGGCGGTGACGTCACGCGGTGGTCACGTCACGCGGCGGTGACGTCACGCGGCGGTGACGTCACGCGCGCCGCTCCGGATGACGATGGACGATGGATGTGGCAGACGCAACACCACATTGTACTCACAATGATCTACTCTCCACTTTACTCTCACTACTCTTGCAAATATCATCAAGTCCTCTGAACTAAATTCGATTGTGATTACAATGTGCATCGGTAACGTTATCCTAATCATTTCTTCCAGATCTGTCTGTTATACAAAATTATGGAAATTAAAAAAAATTGCCAGAGAGGCGACAGGTTGCTGCATTTTGTACGACAGACGAGTTCAGCGAGCACATCTGTACTGTTGATGTAGTGCTCACCTTCTTGACATATTATTTTGAAACTTATTAATGGCATTGTAACTTAATTGGACTTCCGCACACGACATCTTAACGAACGCACTTTGCATAAAGTACCGTTATGAAATGACATTTGATAAACAAAACGTTACCAGTATAAACAGTTGAATGAAGTTACAGTGCCGTGTAGTAAACACGTTGTGTGCGGGAGACACAACATCTCAACAGGCGCATCTGCATGAATGACGTGACACGACGCGGTAACAACGACAGACAAACAGACACAGGATGTCCTGACTGCAGAACGTTGAGACTTGAGACTGTTACTAACACAAACATGTTCATTCTTTATTCGATTCATTCATGGAGATGATTTGTTGAGATTGACACAGAGAATCAACAGTCAACACGTTAATTCTTTGCCCGACTCAATCATTTAGGTACGTGATGCATTTACTTATGATTTGATTTGACTTATCGCATGTTTTACTCTGCGTTTGGTTTTAAATGCTAATCCACATAATAAAGTGGCTGCAGAATATTGCAAAGGTTTGCATATTCTGGGATGTGTATTCGGATATGTATTCAAGTTGTATCAACTCGCTGGACAATGACGTGAACATAAAGTCGACGTCAGCATGATCGAGTGTGGCAGTGAGTGGTGGTGCACACAGGGCAGTACTCACGCCTCGACGAGCGGGCCGGGGTAGGCGTCGGCGTGCAGGTACAGCCGCGCCAGCCGCGCCGCCACCAGCAGCAGCGGCGCCAGCAGCACCACGCACCACGCCAGCGACATCCAGTAGCCGTTCTGTTCATCACCAACACCACACCTTTAACTTAATACTATTCTATACTTTATACTCACACTTCGTGTTACCAAAATAGAAACGACGTCTCAGAGACGTTCCGATACTTTTGAATATTTATGCTAAATGCAGTAAGTTCTTGACTTAGATTGTCGTTTACAAACATTTATTTAACGGTAAATGAGATTTATAAAGAAGTGTAATTAGCGGGATAAGTATAGCGGCGTTACGCACGACGGGCATGAGTATCTTCCTGCAGGCGGCGTCGCGCGTGGCGTTGAAGGCGTTGGACAGCGGCCCGCAGCGCCCCACCGACTCCCGCGCCGCCGCCGCCAGCCGCTGCACGTACTGCTCCAGCCGCAGCGCCACCGTGTCCGCCAGCCCCGCCGTCATCTGCACACGCGCGTTAGCGCGCCCACGGACGCCGCAGACTCATCAAAATATTGTATTGTCTATTTGTCATTATGTGTACCTTGTCGATATTAAAGTAATTGACGGGAGCGAGTCGTTATTTATTTCATCATTATAAAAGATTATCCGTGATGACGTCTCCGCTCGTCATTTTATTCTCCATGTCTGACAACACCCGCACTTTGTCTACATAACAATACTACTATCTTGGAAGCATTATGTGAACATCAGAGTCGACAACAGTCGTATATTCATTCCGAATTTGGAAAATCTTAAATTGGTTTTTATACATTTCTTAGTCTATACTGTTATACTGTCTAGACTAGATGAATTTGAAGTACATTTAATTTGAAAATGATGCGATAATGTGCCGTTTAGGTGTGCTTACGTTCTGCACGCGGTCGGGCCCCTCGGTGTTGAGGAAGACCTCGGCCTCGCTGGTCTCGTGCATGAGGTACGTGATGGCGTCCTTCAGCGACGAGTGGTTGAAGCGCAGCCCGTCGCGCAGCTTCGTCGCCGTACTCTGCAATACGGTTCAAAAATAATTTGACAATTATTTTCTGTATGCTGCAAAATATGGCAATAAAATTTAAACAATATCAACAGGATTACTACATAAAATCAAAAAGAAAAATTTACTACCGTTCCAATTTTGATGATTACTTTAACTAAAAAAATATCATGTTATTAATTTCCGTCAGTCCTAACGAGAAATCGACCTCATTAGTTGATGAAATGCGAATACATTTTAGACTAGGCTCGTATGCAGGGCGCACTCACGTTGAGCTGCGCGGAGTAGTCCAGCATGGGGCGCAGCACGTCGTGCATGAGCGCCGACAGCGCGGCCGACGCGCTGCGCAGCGACCGCACCTCCTCCGCGAACAGCGGCCGCTGCAGCGACGCCGCCGTGCTGTTGAGCTGCCGCGCCAGCGAGTCCAGCGCCAGCGTCGTCATGTTGGTCTCCAGCGCCGCCAGGATGCGCTCGAAGTCGAAGTCGGAGAGCCCGCTGTCGGCCAGGCGCCGCAGCTTGTCGCGCGCGGCGGGCCGCAGGATGGAGACGGGCCGCTCGGCCGGCAGCAGCGGCCGCAGCGCCGCCACGTGCCGCGTCAGCGAGCCGCGCACCGCCGCGCTCGTCTCCGACAGGTTCACCAGCCGGTGCAGGTGCAGCACCTGCGACAGTTACGCGTACCTATGCCGACACTATATTTACATGAAGCGACTGGCGCACAGTTCGCGACTAGTTTGAATGAAAGAACTTATAATAATACTGTGGAGCATAGGTTACTGACTAGCTATGCTCCACAATAGCAATAGATCAATAAGCACGACACACAGGCTAGCGTGAGAGGAGGATGTGCACCTGGTAGATGGTCTGGTTGTTGTGGCAGCGCAGCAGCGCCGCCGTCATGTTGAAGTCGGGGTCGCGACGCTCGTTGAACAGCATGTTCTCGAAGTCCACCAGCTGCTCCAGGTCGCCGAACAGACGATTGTCGCGCGGCTCACTGAAATGTGTCAGCGATTCAAATTAACTATTACGTCAATAAAATAAGCACTTTTTGCACCATTGATAATGTTTAACGCGTTTAAACATAATGACATTATACTTTAACATCTCCTGTGTTCTGCTGTTCTAGAAAAGAAATTAATTAAATATAATGAAAATCAAGATAATTTAGTGTTGTTTATTCTCACGTGAGAGGGTCGCAGACGAAGCGCTGTGTGGCGACGCCGACGATGAAGTAGACGAGCAGCACCAGCGTGACGGCGCTGCCCAGCAGAAACATGGCGCCCATGCCGCTACACACACACACAACGTGAATGATGACGTCACTGGAGTAGACAAGCCGCAGTGAGGGCGACGCTTACCAGAGCAGGCTCTTGGAGCCGGCGCCCTTGTTGCAGCAGTCGCTGGCGCCGTACACGTCGGGGCGCTTGCCGCACACGCCGCACATGAGCCCCCACGCCAGCAGGCACGTGATCTGCAACACTCGCGCGTCACTGCCCGCCCAGCCCGGGGCCGGCTCTACGCTACCGAGCCGAGCACCGAGTTCGGGGCGTCAACAACGAGCCAACAACGAACACTGTCCTCGAACGAAGTTTTCCGCAGAAAGCTCGCGGCTTTTGGCGAATATCTACGATATTATTATTAACGAAATGCTCGCAGAGCGTTCGTTCGAGGCTTGTAAGTCGGTTCACATAGACGAATTGTGTTCGCCTCGTGCTCTCCTCGTACTCGGCTCTCCAAGCGTAGACGCAGCTTAATAAATGTGAAGAACTTAAGAAGTATTACATAATAGAGTACCTACGTAGGAGTTGCATAAGGGAGTTTATAGGGAATAAATAGGAAAGTACATAAGAAGAAAGAAATCATTAAAACATTTGGATTGTAGTAGATACAATGTCAACCATATCTATCGGAGATATCGACAAGTCGAGCATAGTGGTGTGTACTGACCAGCAGCAGCGCGATGGCGGCGGCCAGGCCGGCGTAGCGGCGGTAGGGCCCGTAGGTGGCGTGCAGGCGCCGCAGCTCTGCCGCGCTCGACTCCTGCCGCTGCAGCACGGCGCTGGCGTTGCCGGCCATCCACGTGATCTCGTCCGCCACGCCCGCCAACTTCTTGCCTTCACAGAGAACATTCGATCATCAACTATCATTGTCCAAGCAACCAAAACTGGCTCGAAGCGAATGTTGTTAGGCAGTGTGTGGTACCGATGTCAGCGATGGCTTGCGAGACGTCGGGCATGTGCCGGTCCACGGAGCGCTGGATGCCGCGCTGGATGTCGCTGAACACCTGCTGCCCCGCCGCCACCTCGCTCTTGATGTCGCTGTCCAGCAGCGCCGACACGTTGTTCAGCAACTCCGTCACGTCCGGCATCTAACCCATCACAGTTTATTTACTACGAGCTATTTGCTAATGAGGGTTTTCTAAAATGGCGTCCACGAGGTGGCAGCACCGAGTCGTCAGGTCCAGGTAACTGTCAAAGTGCTTATCTTTACTATGAATATGAACGATTTTAGTGTTTTTTTTTTATTTTATAATTTAAGCACTGCATTATTGTTTTACTATTGCGGTTGAGTAAATAAAAAAAAACTAAATCATATTGTGTTAACAAATTTTTCAACAAGCTTTTCCTTATTACCAGTGACTTTTGCACCCTCTCTCTTAGCTCAATTTTTAGTTCGGAAACCTTATTCTGACCGTAGTCCATAATAAAATCAATAACACTTCCAATATAACAGAATTTCAATAAACAATAAGTTCGGACCCTACAATTCCATACTATTTGACAGCTGTTTGGACCAGACGCATACGTGGCGCCACCCGGTGGCAGAAAAAATTGAGAAGACCCTCATTGAGTTGAAATTTCGTTGGGGTCAGTCTACCTCTCAGTCTACCAGGACATAACTGAGTACCATTGTTCAACCTCTTCAACCTAGTTGGTCAACACTTTACCCCTTCGTAAAACTATAGTTATCAAGCTTTATTTCCATTACTCACAACGTCCCAGGAACAGGAGCCCAGATGTTATCAAGCCTTCCGAAATATGTAGGAACTCGTTGCGACTAAGATGTCGCCCATCCAGGGACCAACGGTGGCAAGTAAAGTTTATGCTTTATATATTTATACATGCGGTTGTTAATAGGCACATGCTAAATTATCATGTGGCCTCATTATAAACTCTGAACAAGAACTATTTTGCTTCAATGTGGTTTGTAAATTCCCAACAACAGGAAATTTCATATTTTTTGTATTTTCTACAATTAATAACTCTGAAGTCACAAAACATTTGTAGGAATTCATGAATAACTAGCATTTGCTTTCATTAATTTTATATTTATATTTCCTTTTTCCTCAAATATGTTAATAAATACAATATTCATAAAATTAATAGTTACAACAAGTATATTGTATAAGCTAAAATTAGTATTGTTACGATAAGAATACTTACAGTTGGGAAATACTTGTCGAGCATCTATCCCGGCAAGCGTGAAACATTGTATTAGTGATGTATGTACATTATAATATGTAAGCAGAGGGTCCAAGCTGTTTATTGGCTAGGTTATCAGGAATGTGGTCATAATAACGAAGAGTAGAAGTATTGAGCCAGTGGAGTGAAGCGAGTGCTTACCTGGCTGTACTGTATCTCGGTGTCGAGCTGGCCGATCTTGTACTTGTCCTGTAGCGCACGGCACTTGGGCTGGTCGCACTTGGCGAGCGTCTGCAGCAGCTGGTTCTTGACCTTGCGGAGTCCTGCGCAGAGAGGCGTCATGTAGCGGCATGGTTGCGGTGTGGGGGCGGAGTGGGCGGAGTGGGGCGGAGTGGGGCGGCGGGGTACGCACCGGTGTTGAGCTCCTCGGCCTTGGCGCGCAGCGTGGCGGTGAGCGCGTGCACGCTGCGCAGCTGCTCGCGCACGCCGTCCAGCTGCTGCACCAGCTTGTTGAGCGTCGTGACCGACACCGCGCGCGAGAACTCGCCCAGCTTCACCGACGCCGTCACGCCGATACCTGCCGCACCAATTGATAATCAACACGATGAGGAAATCGATCAAATTGCCTTGCAATTGTGCAATTAATTTATTTTATTATCTCTGTTCAATAGTTTACAAACCAAGCTTAAGGGGAAAATGCAGTAAATAAACTGAACACTAGTAATGTCCTGTTAGTGGCATGCGTCACACTTACTGTACAGCATGGAGTTGAGCTTGATCTCCAGCTCTCTGTAGTTAACGACGAGCAGCCAGCGCGCATGCGCCTGAGTGGCGTTGAGGAACTCGCGCGCATCCCGGATGCCCGCCTTCAGGGAGTCGGCCGCCTCCGCGCTGCCCGTCTCCACCTGCGAGTCGGTCGCGAACGCGCACACCACGCCGAACCTGCCGACACACTCACTCGTCACGGAGCCCAACCAGCGGCACTACACCTACAGGTATATTTCTATGGGAAGCTTACAGGAAGAGCGTGAGTAGTCCGATGAGTATGATGGCGAGGATTCCCTTGAGACAAGCGTCGTACTTGCGGTCGAAGGGACGCCGCCGCCTGCCCATGCGGCACCAGTAGCAGCAGCACCAGAACAAGCTACAAGCACGAGACACCAAAATAGTGAATAAATCTATTAGGATTATATTTGACAGCGCAATTTTTTTGGTGGTTGGCAAAAAACAATATTAAGTATGTGGAGTATTTGTCACGAAAATAGGTTGGTTTTCTTTAATTTCTTTCTTTTTGTTTTGATGTGCTTGCACGATGGTTTTTCTTTAATGCCACAACTTGGCATTAAATTTTACATGGAATTTTTATTTTAATTATGTGATTAAAATAATATGAATTTTAAACATTAGCATTATATGTAGATATATTTATGAGCGGGCTGGATGTTAATATGATGCAGCAGACAGTTACCCGGCCAGGGGCAGGATAGCGATGAGCAGCACGGCGACCACGATGACGGCGGTAGGGCCCGCGTAGTGCACGAGCAGCGCGCGCCACTCCTCCTTCAGCGGCTTGACGTACGCGTGCCCGTCCGACACCGTCACCATGCCTGCAACAACACCATCACTTATTACATTCAATCAGACTAATAAATTATGAACTATGTGTCATCTGTGTTTCGGAGGGCACCTTAAACTGTAGCTCCCGGCTGCCATTTTACATTCTTGGCAGTCGTTACGATTAGTCAGCAGAAGCCAGGAAGTCTGACACCAGTCTTACCAAGTGGTATTAGGTTGTCCGGGTAACTGGGTTGAGGAGGTCAGATAGGCAGGCGCTCTTTGTAAAACACTACTTCTCAGCTGCATCTGGCCGCCATGCAACTGGAAGCCGACCCCAACATACTTGGGAAAACCAAACAAACCTAGTTGTCTCAGGTGATGATGATGTTGACGAATGTCATCCCTGTGGTTACAGTGTGTTTCATAAAATCTAGACCTACCTAGGCATACTTAGATTATTGTAATCAATAATCCTTACCTTGATAACGTCCCATATAGTCCATTTAAGAAGGTTACAATTTTTATAGGCTTGTGTTTAAACACCACCCAAAAAAGTACCTATTTTACAACCAAAAAAATTCTAAACAGTTACCAAAATGGATAAATGGGCACCAAATAACGTTTCCAAAAATATTATTAAATAAAACCATTTTTTCGTATTATTGACTACTAAAAAAATATATGGACGCCTTTAAAATACACTTTAGACCAAATATTATACATTGTCACTACTTAGATGTTACCAATTATGTAATACCATGACTCCTAATTTGGTAATTTTTGTTAGACTAAAAAAGCTAACGATCGCTAGAATATTTCCCAAATACCAATTAATATACTGGGGTTCCCAAACGTACGTCGCTTATTTATTGTTATATGAATTTGTGTGTAACTCAGTACGTTTAAAGAGTAAGCACGCAACATGCAGCAAGCATGGCTTCTGTCACGGCTCCGGCGCTGCGGGGCTCCGGCGGTCCCATGCGAGCTTATCGTCGCAGATGGTTTTCACGCTCACCACCGCAGCTTCGGCTTGCTGGCCGGCTCCGCCCCTTCGCGCCTACGCGGTTTTGAATTGCACTCTAGGGGTAGGGCAGACAAGATTACGTGGAGTCGGTTTTGCAGCGATTCGTTTTCGTCACTAACTTTGATTTTTGGTAGTAATATTAATCTTTTAGTGGGACAGAATTTGGTGACCATTAATCCATTTTGGGAACCAAAAATAATATTTGTGCGAGATTTGCGATTTTTCTGATGTTATTTTATTTTTTTTGGATCATAATATTATATTCTTTAGTGCCCTTTTAATAAAGTCAATTTATTTTTTTTGGAGTTGTTTATTTTATTTGGTGCCTCAGCCTAGAGTCTTAAAAATATTTTTGGTGACCGTCTAAATTATACCCATTTTTATATGATTATTTACACAAATACATATTAAAAAAATACAGCTTACTGCTGAAAATAATTATTCAATCACTTTAGTTTTTTTATTCTTGTATTTACATTGATTTTTAATCGCATTTTATAAAGTAAAAACTTAAACATCTGTTGAACATTTTTCAAAAAAAAGTGTAGCTGCAAATGGGAACTTATTTCAACCTCATAATTTGACATCATTTCATTTTTTAGACAAGTGTTTAACAGAAGTTTAAAAGTTTTTGTGGTACGACGGTTAAGGTTTTAGAACGGCTTGTCATTGTTCTACAAACATAAGAGCTCTTTCAATTGCATCTCATCAAGCGTGAGAATTCATTTGATGGCCCTATAACGACGTTACTGCTCTAAATTAAGCTTTATAGCGGTATAGTTAAAGTGTAAATTGAAACGCGAAAACTAAAGCACATGTGGATGTGATGGCCTGTTTAGTTAGACCAATTTATTAGTATGTAGGAAAGTGGCCACCGTTATGATCAGTTTAATCAAGCTCCGCAACTTGTCCCACATTACAACTACAACACACCCAACCAGATATAACAAGCGAGTTAAATTCTGTAGTTCACGAAATTGCACGGCAAAATATTAATCGACATAAGTTTTATTGCCATTCTTTGTATCATCCTCCGAGCCTTTTCCCAATCATGTTGGGGTCGGCTTCCAGTCTAACCGGATTCAGCTGAGCACCAGTACTTTACAAGAAGCGACTGCCTATCTGACCTCCTCAACCCAGTTACCCGGGCAACCCGATACCCCTTGGTTAGACTGGTGTCAGACTTACTGGCTTCTGACTACCCGTTACGACTGTCAAGGATGTTCAATGACAGCCGGGACCTACAGTTTAACGTGCCATCCGAAACACAGTCAATGATGTCTAAGATGTACTTAGAAAGTACATACAAACTTAGAAAAGTTGCATTGGTACTTGCCTGACCTGGGATCGAACCCGCGCCCTCATACTTGAGAGGTTGGTCCTTTACCCACTAGGCCACCACGACTTTCTTTGTATATGGCGCGATAATAGAAAATAGTGCTTTATTTCGAGTAGTTATACAGTGGCTCGTTGGTCTAGGGGTATGATTTTCGCTTAGGGTGCGAGAGGTCCCGGGTTCAAATCCCGGACGAGCCCAAACTTTTATTTTGCGTTTTTTTTTTGTCATATTTTTTATTGCTACCGAATACAGCATTTATGCCATTTTTTGCACTAACCATGCTATGAAGGCTCTCAAGTGTTTCAGATTACGTATGTATATTTGCAATAACAACGTCACGGCACGCGGCCGAGGGCGCTGATCTTGTCTCCGCGCCGCTGACGCCCAGCCACCGGCACAGGGTCAACACACTTCCTCGCAGCTAGCTGCTGGTTCTCACGAAACGTCGCACTCTAACCCACTACTTATAATCAATTAATTTATAGATTACCTACGTTTTTTTATAATATATCAAAAGCTCTACATATTAGCAATACGAGCCAACACAATTATATCTTAGCCTTATAGCAATCTTTTCTCGCTTATAATGGCCATTGTTTAAACAAGGAAAGAAAACACGTTGAAGAATAGCATAAGTTATGCAAAATTTACATAATATTCATTATCGGTTTTTATAATCAAAAGTAATTCGTGATTAACAATGGACCATTATCGAATTCTCTTGTGGTCCTCTCAAACAACTTCACAACAAGTAATTTATAAAGCTATCACATCGAATTTTACAGATCAGAAGATTTATTAGACAGACAAAATGGGAGAAAGAGTTCTTCTAATATCTATCTAATTTAGAAACCCGCATGGTCTCACCAATTGAATGAGATGAGTGTGATGTAGTTCTTATTGTTTGCTGATGACACGTCTCTCATTTTTAAAGTTGATAGGTATAGAGAAGATTTTGATGACGTAAATTCGTGTCTTTTATAAGTAACGCACTGGTTCACAGCCAATAATTTGGTTTTGAATGCGAAGAAAGGCAAATGTATTAAATTTACTTTGCCTAACGTAAAAAATCTCGGTCCCAGTGTAATTTTAAACAATGAAGAAATTGAAACGGTCCAAGCTACTATTTTTCTAGGAATAACTGTAGACTCCAAAATTCAATGGGGTGAGCATATAACTGGCCTCACGAATAGACTAAGCTCTGCTGCGTACGACGTCAGAAAGGTAAGAGGTCTCACCGATGTGGCCACGGCGCGTTTAGTGTAGGCACTTCAGTTATTTCCACAGCGCTATGTCCCACGGAATTTTTGTGGTTGGCAATGCTGACGACAGGAAATGTCTTCGTTCTACAGAAGCGCGCTGTACTAGAGTCTCTCTAAGGCAAAGGTTTAAGGATATTGGTGTTCTGAATGTGGCGTCTCAATATATGTCATCATCATCCTCCGAGCCTTTTCCCAAACTATGTATGCCAATCGTCTCAATATATGTATGCCAATGTAATATATGTAAGGCAAAACATACACATATTTAGTAAAAATAGTGACGTGCACAATTTCAACACTAGAAATAAACATAAATTAACCGCATCCAACTATTGATTTCATTAAGTGCACGGTTCATTTGCGGGCCTTTGTAAATGCATCTATAATATAATAGAATCCCAGTTAATTTGTTAGAATTACTAACGGACAGTTCTTTTAAAATAAAAATTTGGGATATTCTTATTAAAAAGGCTTATTATAATGTTAATGATTACACTGGTCAACAGCAATTTTGGTGCAAAGGTGAAATATATCATTTCGTACAGAAAAATTGATACGTAATCGAAGTCCAGAACATAAAGTTGCACTAGCACGTCGGGTTTTAGAGATATACCCCTCCTAAAGTACCAAAAGCGATTTTTTTAAGGACAGCAAAATTGTTTTTTAGTTTCTGTCTATAGCATTATACAGTACTACTCTTCCCGATTGAAATTCATTTTTATATCGAACGCTAAGAGTTTAAATTTTCATGAAATATGTATACAGCTACGATAGTCCTATCTTCCCTATATTTTATTTGGCCTGTTGTATATATTATATGGTATATATTGAGAAAGAAAACTCGCAAAAATATAAATTAAAATGGCGTTAATGCGGGGAAAGTAGTACTATATAATGTTTTAGTTATAAATTACTAGAAAATTCTGCTGTCCCCAAAAAATTACATCAACTTTCATAAAAAAAACGCGTTTTTGGTCATTTAAGAGAGGTAATCCCGACGTGCTAATCAAACATTCTACAAGAAATTGAAATTGTATATTTCACCTTTGCACCAAAAAAAAATAATAATTTGTTGTTGTTATTTCACAGATGGCAGCTCTGAAGTGAACAAAAAGTGTCTTTCATTTTATTTGTGAATAATTTGAAACAAAGCTGAATTGTATAAGTTGTAATTTAATTATAATTAAATTGTTATAGACAGCTGTGTTGCTGGGAAGTTTGTCCTTTACCACTTCATCCCAGCCATAACACTAGGAAGTGGTGAAAAATTTGGGGGTGCTGTCTTTTTGTAAATTTAACATGAAAGAGTGCTAAAAACTAGCCTAGTTTCAAAAAACGTTTTCGACTTTGACTTGAATTGAAGTTATCGCAGGTATGTAGTAGGGCTTTCAAATACCGGATTTTTTCAATTCCGGTATCAATACCGGTATTAAAAATTTCAATACCGTGATCACGTGATCACGGTATTGTCGGTCATGCTAATATTGCAATATTCCAGATAGCTCCTTTATACGTCTTCGAAGTGCTTTTGCAAGATTTTGACTCAAGTCATTGCTTGCAAGCTTGACCATCTAACTTCGTCAACATAAATTTTAGATCAATATCCGCTTTTAGTAAATAGGCATCCCGTTTTCAAATTTTTAATGCAGTTACTTTGACTACAGAAAGGCTGTTGTAAATATTTTTTAATATTGTCAAATCGAATTCGTCTAATTTGAAATCGGGGTTTAATTTTAGATCGAATAAAACTTTTAAAACAATCCTTTAGTTTAAAAAGCGTCCAATCATAGCCCCGACACTATGACTAAAAATGAGATTGACTTCATCATGACGAACAAGAAGCACATAGTCAGAGACGTCTCCGTGATCAACAGGTTTAATACCGGGAGCGATCACCGACTTGTCCGAGGCTCTCTGAATATCAACTTCAAGGCCGAACGTTTTCGTCTGATGAAGGCTTGTCTCCGACCAACACTGCTCCAAACCATTTCAGGATCTGAAACTTTCCAGTCAAATTTGCCGCCGTGGAAACCACAACAGACGTTGGAAACGACACCAGAACCACGAATATGTGGTTCAGATCCTCAGGGAGGAAGAGTCGATATTCTGTAACAAGCAGCGTAAGGGCAAGAAATCAAAGCTTTCGGAAGAGACATTGGGGCTTATGAAGAAACGACGTGAAAACCCGCCTGTCACTTCGTCAGCTAAGCGGGCTCTAAACCAAGAGATCAACAAGCACGTACGACGCGACCTCCGGTGCTCCAATACTCTTGACATTGAAAGAGCAATTGAGCTGAATCGGGGGTCAAAGGTGTTCGTACAATCTCTTGGAAGAAGCCACTTGACGAAGCTGACCACAACAAGTGGAGAAGTCATTTCTTCGGTGCCGGCAGTCCTTTCGGAAGTGGAAAACTTCTATGGCCGGTTATACGCATCGCATGCATCTCGACCTGATCCCGGAAATGAGGATTCTAGAGCTACTGGGGGAGCTCCAGAAGCTTTTTAACGCCGTCCTGTTTGAAGGGAGAACTCCAGAGGCGTGGAGTAGGAGTTTGTTGTCGTCCTGTTCTTCAAAAAGGGAGACAAAACCCTGCTGAAGAACTATCGACTCATTTCCCTCCTAAGTCACGTATATAAGCTGTTCTCAAGAGTGATCACGAACCGACTTGCGCGAATACTCGACTAATTCCAACCACCGGAGCAGGCTGGGTTTTGGAGCGGATACGGCACCATATACCACATCCACACAGTGCGGCAGATTATACAGAAGACAGGAAGAGTATAATCAGTCCCTGTGTCTAGCATTTGTGGACTATGAGAAGGCCTTTGACTCGATTGATATATGGTCTGTTCTGTCTGGAGTCCCTGTAGCGTTGCCAAGTAGATTGGCGGAAAAAGGCTCGGAGGATGACGATGACATCTTACGAGTACGTAGTTATTTATCTTATTTAATACAACTTCCTGCTACTTATTACAACAAACCACAATAATTAAAATTATAAAAAGATTGTAATACCGTAATCACGGTATTGGCTCGTCAATACCGGTATTGAAAAAAGACCAAAATATATCCGTGATCACGGTATTACGGGATCCCGTAATACCGGTATTGAAAGCCCTAGTATGTAGGTGCGACCATAATAAATGACTTTATGAATTCTAAATTTAAAAAAAAATCAAAACGTTGTGAGGACTAACCATGATTCCATTCCATGAACCATGATCAAAGCAGGAGTCTTTAAAGACGCCTCGAGGAAAGGATATCATTTAGATAACAATCCCAAACTTCATTATTCTATGTTCCCATTCGGTAAAAAGTGTTATAGGTAGGTAAAGGTTTGCTTGATTAAGGAATCGACGAAGTGGCAAAAAAGCCCGAAAATACTCCAATAGCCAACGAAACAATGTAATGAGCACGAGCTAATGTTTAATAAAATACACGTTATTTACATTTGAGGACCTTGGCCGTGCGCGCGCACCGCTCTGGTGGGCGCCCTAACTGCACCGGCCAACGTAAGCGATACGCTACGTAATGCGCAATTGCGTGCACTTCATACTCGTGAATATGTTGAAGGCTTCACGATTATACCTCGACTAATGATGATGACCTCATTCTGTTTTCAGCCCAATATTATAATGGCGTCCACGGCCGATTTCGGCCACGGCGGCTGTTCTCATCTAAGGAGATCAGCCAGCTGCGCAGGACATATTATAGTGCACGAGCATTTGCGCGGACACAAGTGCACTCCCTATTCCTTCACTCTCATGACCCGATGGGACGGCCATCCGACACGACCGGAAAGAGATTAGGCGAAGGACCGACATTTACGTGCTCTTCGATACACGGGTGCTTTGTGAAAGTTTAAGAAAACCCACAAAGCGATTTCGGCCCGACCCGGGAAGCGAACCCGAGACCGCGAGCACAGCAGCCGCGCTTGCGAGCACTAGACCAACGAGGCAGCCCAATATAATCTATTGACGAAGCTTTGAAAGGGAAGGGGAAATACAACAGTTATTTAGAATCCGCGTAAAAATAAATTAAACACGGATTAAGGATATAGAATATAAAAGGAAAAAATAAAATAATGATGGCTTTGACATATTTCAACAGGCACGATTTTAACGGCAAAAAAAGATAACACTTAGAATTGCCAGACTTTTGATAAACATTTCCTGAAAAACAATGAAACTAACTAAATCTATTTATCAAACCGCAGCAAGCGTCACGAGTCTGCCGACACTTTCATAATTACATTAAGTTCCAATCCAATCATGGAAAGACTGTTGCAACTTTGATTATGTACAATAATAGACAAGAGTCTTGTGGAAGACAAGCGAAAAGATCAAAAGATGAAAAATCAATCGTAATAATATCTACGTAGCTCTAGTTAAGCCGAAAACCTATGTAACACATTTTAACAATCAACCATATTTCTCGAATCAACTTAAAATATAAAGGCATGTATTTAACGCGGCGACTAAGTAAAACGAATATAGGTTTAAAAAACGGTTTTATCTTATGTACACTGAAAACTAGAAAATAAAAAAGTAGTTACTTACCTGTCAACCTACGTAGGTGGCTCCGGTCATATTAGACTAAAATAAAAACGTGGGGCCCATGAATTATTGCTGTAGTACTTTCTTCTAGAGGTGTGGATTACATCGACTTACTAGTTACTACTTAGTAAAGTGTAAAGATATGCTTTGCAATAGGTAGGATTTCAGACGGGCCCCACGTTTTTATTTTAGTCTAATATGACCGGAGCCACCTACGTAGGTTGACAGGTAAGTAACTACTTTTTTATTTTCTAGTTTTCAGTGTACATAAGATAAAACCGTTTAATTTAAAAGTTTTTTTACCGATTTTTTATTTTCTAGTTTTTAGTATTTAATGAAAATGCCTACCGAATATTCCTCATTCTATACATGGGTCAGCAGCGGTGAGGGAGTGCCAGACTCTTACTGACTAAAAACCGTTGTGTTTCGTCGTAGGCCTTTTATGTACCAGGACCACGGTAACTCTTTTGAACAATCCCGCAGCCCAGGCAGGCCTTGGCGCTGTTCGGCCCCGCTGGGGTTGCTGACAGTATTCTACTTGAGTAGCCCTTTCATTTGATACCCATATTGAGGGGGTTGTGGAAAAAATATGTAATCCGCCATTTTGTACCGGCGGCCATCTTGGATTTACAATGTTATTGATATTACCATATTGTATTGTCATCGGAATTGAAGGTGTGTACCAAATTTCAGATCAATCTGACACCAGGAAGGTACTTAAATTTGAATTCCTAAATTTGACCCAAGAATAAATAAAACAAACAGGGTGAGCTAAATAAAACCGTTTAAAAAAATAATAGAGTGGGTACCATTTATAATGGGTTGGCAGCTAATAAGGAGTATCATAATAAGTAAAAAAGGTAGCATATTAATATATCAGTTATGAGGTCCGTTTTAATTTAAACTAGCATCAAGTTTTTCTTTTGGGAACTGAATTGATATCTAAGCGAAAACTTAATGATGAAAATAAAATAGAAAATAGGCATTCATAAATAATACAAATCAGTTTCTATTTAAAATTGTTTGTATGAAGAATAAATATAAACTAGCTTATATTATAAATATATTGCGCGACTTTTTAATAGCTTTAAATAAACTATAAAAATATTTTGCCGCTTTTATTTTCAAAATTATAGGCGTATGGAAGTAAGCATGCAACATGCAGCAAGCATGGCTTCTGTCACGGCTCCGGCGCTGCGGGGTTCCGGCGGTTCCATGCGAGCTTATCCTCGCAGATGGTTGATGGTTAACTACCTGCGCCTCCTGCCGGGGCTGCGGGATTGTTCGAAAGAGTTACCGCGGCCCTGGTACATAGAAGACCTACGACGGAACACGACGGTTTTTAGTCAGTAAGAGTCTGACACTCCCTCACCGCTGCTAACCCACAGTGGGAGGGGTCATTTGATGATTTTTGACGTCGTTACAAAAAAAAAGCTCGCAGGCCGCCTCGCCCCACCGCGCCTACGCGGTTTTGAATTGCATTCTAGGGGCAGACAAGACTACGAGGAGTCGGTTTTGCAGCGATTCGTTTTCGTCACTAACTTCAATTTTTAATACAACGTTTTTTAATTGAAAGTTATATGCTAAATAAAATGAATCCAAATAAATTCTACCATCTTCAAACATTTGTCGACTTTTAAGTTATTAGTCACTCGGAAAATAATAAGCCAAATATAAAAAAAAAAGGTGAAGTCGTCTCGCCTTGATCTGAATCGCGTCACAAGCGATGATGCGACCGAACCGGTACAGTTACTGCTCGGCTGCACGGCAGAGGTACGTGCCAGGCTCTAAGCGCCGTTCGTAATGTCGACGCTACATATCTGATCACTTCGGATTCTTCCATCTCTCGTCTAAAATACTAACATCTGGGTGAATCTAGCGCCACTTTTCCGGGTGGCAGTTGTAAGGTCATGAATAACTATTGTTTGAGTGTAAGCCGCAGTGGCCATTATTTGTGCAACCTTGTGTTCCGAGAGGTTAGTTACAGTGTGGCCGGTGATGATGTAACCACTAATCGTTTTATTTATTAACCCCTTTTTTACAGTTGGTAAATAACACTAGTTTACAAAAAAATATTTTTTTTTCTTCATGAAATGAAACCTATATTATTTAAGTAGGCTATGGACGGTTACTAAAAAAATATATTTTTATTTTTCGTAGCACGTCACAATTCGGAGATATCGATGACTTTTTTTTAATCTACCCGCAATTGTTTAAATGCGTTTATCGTTCTGTTTTGTAAACAACTGTGTGAATCAAAAGTCTAATTTTTATATAAAAATGTCATCTAGAGTGTGTAAACTACATCCAGATCGATTTTGTTATGTTTGTGGGAAAATTGTTCAGTTAAATCGTGGTTTCCCTTTAACAAAACCATTGCATGAAGCCTATATACAATATTTTGGATTTCTGGTGTCAAATCAAGATAAAAATTGGGTTCCTCATGTGATTTGCACTAATTGCAGATTGGTCCTCAGCTCCTGGTATTCAGGTAAAAATAGATCACTGAAATTTAATAAATATAGTATTTAATATAATAAAATAATTTAAGGTAAAATTTTTCATCATTGGTTTACCACCAATGATGAAAAATTTTACCAAAGCTTTGGATAAGTCCAAGCCTGCATTTCAATATCTCTGCTCTGTATTTACGAATCTTTCTGCTGCTAAATTAAAGGAAGGAATATTTGTGGGTCCTCAAATCAGGAGAATATTGGACGATACAAAATTCGAGAGCCTTTTAACCGATGTAGAAAAAGCAGCCTGGCACTCTTTCAAAAGTGTCGTTAAAAATTTTTTAGGCAATAAAAAAAGTGATAATTACAAAGAGATCGTAAATTTATTGCATAATTATGAGCGTATGGGTGTAAATATGTCACAAAAAAATCATTTTTTGCATTCCTACTTAGATTTTTTTCCAGAAAATCTTAGTAGTGTGAGTGATGAACACGGTGAGCGATTTCACCAAGATTTAAAATTATTTGAGCAAAATTATCAAGGTTTTTGGGACGAAAACATGCTAGGGGACTATTGTTGGTCTGTTGTGAGAGATACAGATGAAAATATTTATAAAAAAAGAGCAAAAATTACCCATTTTTAACTGTCTATCGTTTATTTAGATGTGTTTTTTGTAAAAATCTTCTTAATAAATATTTCAAAAACCTGACGTGCTGGATTTTTTTAAATATTTTTTCCGAGATGTAGATACCCAAAGTAATGTAACCGTATGTATTCCATTTCATGAACAAAAGTCATGTAAACTAGTGTAATCGACGCACTAATTCTGTTAGTGTACTGTACTTAATTATGCGAACCACTTAAGACAATAACGATAAACCTACTAGTTTTTGGTGTGGGTAAAAGTAGTCCGATATAAAAATATGAATTCAACAAATATGCCAGGCAAGCCTTAGAAAGCGTGTTTCGAGTTGCGTACTTCACAATTTTGGGACGGGAACCTTATTGAAAACTTCGAGTAAGAATGAAAGTGAAGGGTCACTTGTAAAGGAGCTTGGAGTCCGAGTCGCTCATTATATCCAGATATTGTTGGTAAAGTACCCTCTACTTTGCGACAGGCGACTCTCCGTTGAGAGCTCCTCACTAAATGACCCTCACAACTTACCAGAAAATACTTCAAAAGCATCAATATCTCGAAGTTTATTTGTAAAAATAATCAACAAAATTAATGTCATTCATTTTTGAGAAAAAATAATAGAACAACAAAAATACTTCCCGTAATGGGAAACGAACCCGAGCCTGGGTGAGAGCCAGGTATCCTAGTCACTCCACCTTACGGGATCTCCTGATAATGCTCATTAAACCGATAACAAAAATAAATCTAAACCAATTTCTTGCAGATCACCTATTAATTTTGGCGAACGAACCCAGGGGTCATCGCACTGTGTCCAAATTCGTTCTGTAAGTACCTGTTGCTGAGGGGTGGAGCTCGGCTCGACGGGACGTGTCGCTGGATATACCAAATTAGTGGTGTCTTTATCGCAATTTCTAGATATGCAAATAAATATTCCTCCTAGTCTCTATTCACTTGTTTGTTGTGGTTTGTGGACGTTTCGGTCTCAACAAACAAACGACACAGCCGACAAACATATTAAACAACGTTATTTTAAGTGATTCTTTTATTGAAAAAAAAAAGACTACAATACCCTCAGAATCAAGATGTCGCCAAAGCACAAGACAGTGCAAGCAGAAACTTTGGGCAGAAACAATAGGACACCCCTGGCAAGAGAGCGCGGAGGCGGAGCGACGGGGCGGTGGGGGGTGCTGCCGCCGCACCGCCATCGCCAGGCCCTTTGTGAGCCGGTGCAGCGGATCGATAGCTGGAGCGCCGCCACGCGAACATTGCCACACACCGGGATGCCTACATACGTTCTTATTCAACAACTACATGTAAATAACTGCCACCTTATACATCGCTTCCGACATCAAACTGCCTACATTCATAAAATGGTTCCGATTCGTCAACAGTACTTTATTTATTTTGTTAAACTTACTGTCAACAAGAAAAGCTTTACTATATTCTAATATTTAAATAAAAATTATAATGGTTTATGGGTTCAACCTATATAACCTATTATTAGGTTGGTTCCCAAAAACCCAGCTCAGCGGACTGTTTAATCAAGCAAGCGGATACTCCCACACTGCAGCTTTTGAACGAACTGTGTGAGTCCAAAAAAAAATACTGGGTTAGTATCTGCTACAGAATTTAATAGTGACGACACGTTGCACTAGTTCATTAGGCTGACCAGTGGCGTTTGCCGGTGTGTGATGGCAAGCAACTCATAGTATTCGTATAGAAACAGGATCCGAACTACCGACGCAAGTGATACCTAATCCCCGTCTGTTTGTGTAACATTTGGCGGCGGACACGAGCATCATACCGGGACACCAATCATTATACTTTGTTTAGCATTCTACGAATTTACTTGAATTATTGTAACAACACTTCAAACAGTTTCTACAACATACTTCAAAATACGTAGTTGATAAAAAAAAACAATGTTATTGAATAAATATAATGCTTCCACTCATAACTTTATTGTGAAAACAATTCAACTGCCTGTCTGTCGCTAGTAGATTGAAATGAAAGTAGCTAATCACGTTGAAGTGTGATGAATCAGCTGTCGGTATTACATAGGCAGGCAATGATTGTGTCAGCAGATCAGTCTCACCAGGTGTGTCAGTAGCAGTTTGCCCTGTCAAGGAGCAATTCTGCAACTCGACAGTGAAACCATTGCGAATTATTCAACACCGCGTCTTATTTCAATTATAACACAATACTCGAGGACATGCCTTCTGGTAAGTTTGTGTCGTGAACAATTGAATCACGACAGACACAGAAAAGAAAAGCCTTTTCAATAGAAACGAAATATCACATTTAGAATCGGACACTTACTAATTATAACTCCAAAAAATCACCCAAGTTGTATCTGTCTATATATCGGGTGTGTCGTAGTACCTAACCACATTAAATTGAATACGTTAATCTATATCTATATATGTTACAGCCATAGTGATTAAATAGATATTTTGACTAGACAATATGACAAACTAATCACTTTATCTGGATATAATTCATAATAGCTGGTCAAAGTTAGCCAAAGTAATAAAATATGGAATAAATAACGTACTACGGGCTTATCCTTTAAAACGACTCAAGTTATTATCGACTTTTTTATAATAAATCATCAAATGACTCCTCCCGCTGTGGGTTAGAAGCATGAGGGAGTGTCAGACTGTTAGTGACTTAAACCCAATTGGGTTAACTGAATTTATTTGAGGAGCCCGTGGAACAACGCGCCCCGCCGGCACGGGCCCGTGTCTCCTAGGAGACGGAAGGACCATGAGCCACCCGAACTCACCGCCCACAAACCCACGCCTACGGTGGTCGAGAGTCGTCTCTCGACACCTGGCGCCCGTGGTGTCTTCCATGTCCATGGCAGCAGCTGGGATGAGAGGTGTGAACTTATCTAGCAAGTCTGCTTCGCAAAAGGAGACGACGGCATCCCATTGCCTCTCTCCCATAACCTCTCACCCCGCACCATGGCTTGAATCAGGGCCGGGCACGAGAGATCACTGCTGCCGATGGCCTCGAGGAGGACATAGCGGTGCCCCTCCCAGGTAGGGCACACCTGGACTGAATGGTTCACCATGTCCTCCGGGCCGTCCGTACAGTGGCCCGAGTCACACCCCAAAAAGGGGACTTTTCGCCACTATTGTGGGGTGCCCTGCATTGGGCTAACTATAACTAGCCTTTTTCGAATTATATTAAGGTCGGCTATCAGACACTTTAGTTAACATGAAAAATATAATCTTTACCTACTTGTTTTATTACATCATTCAAGTCTTTGAAGATATTACATAAAATTGCTAGTTAATGTGATTCATTCTAGTATATGTAATATCCAGACTTATTTCTTTGGCTGTAACATATATGTATAATATCCAGATTTATTACTTTTACTGTAACATATATAATAAAATCATAGGAAAGTCAAAACTGTACATCGAATATTTTTTGTAAAGAATACTTGGGGGGTGATCTGTAAAATCGATTCTGAACCCAAATATGCAGTTTTTAGATTTTTTGTCTGTTTATCTGTAGGTATGTCCGGAGTAAACTCAAAAAGTACTGCACGGATTTGCTTTGCATGAATATTACTTATAGGTAGGGTCAGGACATAGGCTACATATTATCACGCTATCGCATACAGGGGATGAGCAATGAACCAATATTTCTGTTTATCGTTCTGTAGACGCGTGAGATATTACAATGTATATTTGAAAGTTGCCTATTATTTAGTTGAGTTGTCATCAATGTTTACGTTGAAAATTGCGCTTTGCCTTTAAGTTACTTGAACAGAAAAATAAAATTTTAAGCAAACTAAGTTCAGTCAAGGTTAAAGTGGTGCCATCTATTGTAAATAAATAAATAAAAATATTGTGATTATTACTTAGAAGAATGATTGTCAGTTTGTGGTGCCACATCAAATCCAACTATTACCTTGATGCAAGGAAAACTTTACTTCTTTTGTTTACATAAATGGTCACACATCCACAACACAACCTTGGTCGATGAATCTGTGCGGCTGCTAAGTAGTAAGCCTAATTTTACTGTCACGTGAAAGAATACAACTACGGGATAAGTAGTACTTTGACGCGCTTTCTATATTGCCCACGCAGACGAAGTAAATATAAAAAAATGAGCGAGAATTAGAAATCATGTAAGAGTCAGTCATAATAAACATCTGAAATTCTCCCTTTTAAACTGACAGCTGTCAACTGGTCAAAACATTCAATACTAACTTTATCTCTGCTTTACACATGTTGTTGTAAACTATGAAAACGAAAAATGACTTGTGGCTAAACCACTGAATAGATTAGGTTATTTAAAAAAAAAATCGCTATAGGATATCATCAAATATATATGTGATAGGATTTAATGTGATAAGGTACGACATACCCGATATAATATTGCGACAAATATAATCTTCTTTTTATTGGTGCAGTTTTCTACCATAATCATATACAGACAATTAATACAGCGTTTATTGCTCGGTGGCAGATCATTAATTGTGCACAATCGCCAGCTCCAGCCAGCCACGGGCTGCCAGGCCTGGTTGATCTCGCATTGATAGAAAATTCCACATAATAAAGTTACTGCAAGCGGGTCTTGCAAAAGTGGTCGGTGTAATCGCGGCAGCGGTTCTGGGAAGGGCTATCAAGTGCCCATGTCTACATCTACATTTGAGTATATCGTAGCAGGCACGTTGTACACACGACAACAGACTATCGACACCTAACGCTCTTTAACTATATGTATAGCTAGGTACAGTTTGGAACCGTTGCTTTATATTTATTTGCAGTTCTCTATAACTTTAATAAAGTAGATAGCCATTACTACAAACATAATAATATGATCAATTTGAACATGCTCTCTACAGTCGCCGCGAGATGGAGATATTTTGTTAATTTAAAGTGAACCGACTGATTCGATGATCTCCCAGCAATGTTTCGCTTTACTCACTGGTTCGAGTAAAACTACTTGATGAATTGTTTTGAGAACACAGCTCGGTTCCTTACCTGGGAACAAAAAAAAATATAACATCAAAACACATTCTGTTGTGCGTTATCGTGGGGAATTTTAGTGAGTTAGTGAAACAATTGAAATAGAGGCTTATTATTTATGGGGCATCTTTCATATATGTCATGAACAAGAAAAATCCAAGGGTGTATCTCTCGAGGGACAGGGCGTGCGAAACTCAATATCAAATGCACTAAAATATCAGACACAAAGAAAACAACGCCATAAAGGTATTAAGTCTAAACTGGTATTTGAGATGAATCACTTGCTAACCCATACAACAAACGAAGTTATGACAACGCACACATCGAAAGATTTCATCAAAACTGGCATTTTTTATGATAAATGTTATTCAACTTCGTATAAGATAAAGGAGAGGGTGTATTACGTGTTTACAGTTTTATAAGGGTGTCAGAAAAACTTAGTGATGCATGCGAACAGGCGCAAAGGGGTCAGTTAGACGCCGACCCTTCAGATGCCCCTCGAGATGAGCACGAGCCATTGGGTCGCGAACTTTGGGACACTTTAGGCCTACATGTGCCTCTCCCGAACGTATTTTGGGCACTAGAAAGGTTCACTGAAGAGCGAGTGGCACCGTCATTGTAATACTGGAAACTTCAAACTACGTTTGAAGGTAAACTAGTGTTTATACTATTAGGCAGCTGGCGGTTCTAGGCCATTGGTATCGTTACAAAGTTTTTTATTGTATGTTGATTGACTGCGTGTTCGTGGCTTAGTTATGTATGACGTAGCATCAAGAATTATAATATAACAAGTAACATTTTTGGGCAAATATCAGTAAAGTTTTATTGTTATTGTCATGCACTATCAAATAATAAACAAACAGACTAACATTACAAGGGTATTAAGTGGTAAACCTACAATGAAGTAAAGTGTTGATAAGACGCGATAATACTTGGTGTTAGGGAAGTCCCGCGCCACGTCGTGACTCTTGCTGTGCTGTGCCGGTATTGGGAAAGCGGCCGTGCAATGCCCTGCTTCGACAATACCAAACGATATCGTAGAAATGCTTTCAGCTGCGCGTACGTGCGTCTCACTTTCCCACGGCACGAGTAAATCCACAATAGCATTTGTGTTTATAATGACCCTGTCTTCAAAATCCTTGCCTTAGTTGGTAAAAATGGCTGTATACATCAATACTCTCCTAGCTAGATCCATTCTACTGAATAGTCTTATGAAAACATTAAAATTGCAATTCAATGTTATGCACTTTTCTTTGGATGTAAATGGATCAAAATGCAGCATAAGCGTAAAATTTACTGGCTGCCTGATTAGCTGACTTATCAATAGACGCATAGCTGAAACAGCTAATAGTACAACAGAAGTGTGACAGTGGTTGTACAGCTTGTAATGCGGTAATTCTTGTTACAGCGCCCGCCGGTGAGAGTCGCGTGCTATTACATTGTACACAGGTGCTGCCTAATAAGGTCATCAAATTGGAAGCATTACAATAGCAGGCATTGCAGTACTGTTCCGCGTGAGGCAGCAACAGTACAGTGTTGAACAAGACAGCATGTGCCGTGATGTGCAGGGCAGGGGTCAACGCACGACCTCACTAAAACGATCGATGGCATACTATCAATGGCGTGAGTGGAAACTGTAACAGCGCCTGCTTTATTAGCATCAAACTGCTCTGGTATTGGGGACACGTGTTCCCAAACACGAACATTATCTATACAACGACACTGATCAAAGTATTCATCATATTGCTGCCTGATAATAACAGTCTTATACATTATCCCTACTAATATTATAAATGCGAAAGTAACTCTGTCTGTCTGTTACGCTTTCATGCCTAAACCACTGAACTGATTTTAGTAAAATTTGGTACTAAGATAGAGTTGACCTTGAGAAAGAACCTAGGATAGTTTCCATCAAGGACTTTTGAAGAGTTCTCTTAGATACGCGATATAACCGAACTTGACGCGGGCGAAGCCGCTGCCGCGCTGGTGGAAGCTAGTAATTTTTATATAACAGCATGTGTAATTCCCTTTTAGGATCTATAATCACTTACAATTAAAACAGAGTTCTATACTTGTTGGTAATTTGATATCAGGTACCGGAAATGATATGACGATTAGTCAACAGGATATTTTTCAAATTGTATAAATATATCAATATCAATCGTATAAATGGATAGATCAATCGACCTTTTTCGTCGTAATCGGTATAATTTGTACTAGTTGGTGTTGACAGGCAGAATCTGCTGATTAAAGATATGCGTAAAAACCAGCAAAATTTCAGCTATCGGCAGCGCCATGACACAAACAAGCCCGTCAGTCCTAGTTAGCAGTTAGCACTAGCTATGCATACAGTAGCAAGATTTAACAAAGAGTTACTAAAGAAAAACGTACACACACAATCATTTTAATTGAACCTATTTTTAAGTTATTATCCAATTTGGCTATGTATACTTAACTAGAGTTCCGATTAAAACAGAAACACAGGAAAACAGGAAAGAAGGTATATCGCTAATTATAATAATGTATTGTGATTATAAAAAAATAAAAACTTATTTTTTATAAGTACAAGAGTACAAGGTTGTTTTTGAACTGTGTGCTCAATTTTGATTACCGAGGTATCGAGTGTTAGGAAATGACTAAATGCAATTTTACCAGAAAGCTATAAATATAGTTGAATTTATACAAGAAGTTTGGCTCATAATGTAACGAATCGACGCGGTGTAATGAAACAATCATCTCCTGTGGTGGTATTTTGCTCCGAACCCAGACCTGGTTATGTCGGAGCTGAGTGAAATATAAACAAAAGCCGCCGTAACCCTTATTGCGATATCTGGCGGACACCGGGCGCACAGGGGACCGAGTTCGATCGATGTCGAGGCAGGAAGGGTTGATAAATTGGATGGGGATAATCAAGAGATCAACGAGCCTGGCAAATGTCTCGACGAGACGCAAGCATTATTTGTGGGATATGTTTCTATATCACACAAATCTATAATGGATAATAATATGATCTAATGATCATTAAAATTACCAGTATCTCAAAGTATTGACATTACCAATATTATTGACGAGACTGTGACAAAAATTGCAAAAACCTACACTGGGTACATTGCGAATTCTGAAATAATGAAATTGTTCCAAGATACTTATATGTCAATACACTGTTTTTGTTTAAATTTTTTAACACATATTTGGATTTTTTCAATTACTTTTATTGGTTTGAGATAGAATCAAGTTAATGGAATGATGAGCATCGAGAGAGAAGTGGGGACGTGTTACCGTTGAATGAGGTAATCGCGGCACGTCTCTAGCGCAGCCCGCCTCTTGCATTACACTCGTGTGGGCTCTAGTAGTGTGCAACTTACGTCGGAACCCAAAAAAATACGGAAATCAAACTCAATAGTTTATTCAAGAACAAGTTGCTGCAAATTATTAATGAGTAACATTTCCGTGCATGATAGTCTAAAAATTGTCTGAAGCTCTTCTGAACGGTACTGAACTATTCAGCACTGTTTGTATTGCACGCAAGGTATATCATTACTAATTGCTGGAGCTAATTGCGTATAACTCAACAATACCAGTGTGTAGGATTGCAAATTACAATACAACAAAGGCATCTCAATGAACCTTGGTACCGTGCATCTCGTATTCCGCGGTCAGTACGATGATTCTTTTGGGCCTTCACATTATTCTGTTTTTTGTTATTCTTAACACGAACAGTTTGTATTTCAGATTTAATTTTAATGTGGGTTTGATGTTAACATCCGATAAGATTATTGAATAATTCTTGCGTTTTTGTAGAGCAGGTTTCAAATCAGTTTTTTGCCAATAAACATGCTTTTTGTAATGATCACGTTATCAGCGCAACATACGACACATTCGCCTTTGATAATATCGGACTAAACACGGAACTGTTGATTCAAAATGTTTAAAAAAATACACTGAATATGTCATTAGTTGCACAATTGCACATGCTTTATTGAATAACTAACTGGTGATCTAGTCTAGATATAATAATACTTTACGAACTGCTGTCAAGAATGGTTTGAACACTGCTGCCAAATGGCCTATATCAGTGCAAGTTACTTGCGCACTATACTTCTAACTGACCTTATTTGATTATTGAAAGTGTCATCAACACTTTTTGTTCTCTAACGATGTGTCATATAACATGAAGATGTTAAATAACAGAACCTAAATACATATAAATGTCAAAATATATGTCCGTTCAGGTAAATATTATTATTTTTAAAGTATCGAGTAGAATTAAGCGAACGAGAAGCTTCCAATAGTTTTCGAATGACTGTGCTCAACGGTCGCGCGGTAACCACGAACTAGTCGCTTTTTTGTACTCATTAAGGACACTCGAATTTGCAACTTATTGCCAAGACATAAGATCCTTTTATGATATTGTGTGCGACAGTGGGCATGAGTCACTGGGTGAAAGAGAGCGATCTCAGGCCGTAACTGTAATGTTGTTTTAGTTGTAACTGTAACCCCATGAGCCAGATAGCACACGAAACAGATGGTCCGGTGGCCGCTTTGATGTGCACAACATTAACGACGACAAAGACGAGGCTACACTGAGTGCATAGAACTGCGTACGAGCAGTGGCGCGTTTTTTTTTTTGTTTTCCTAAATATTGCTGGAAAACCATTGTAGAATGAAGGGTGTATTCCATAAAACCTCATTGATATTTAAGAACTCATCATAACTGACGAACAAGTTAAAATTTCGAAAGTTAGTTTCATTCAGTGCAAGTTAAAATTCTTAATTTTATTGACAAAATGTTACGTAAAATGTTATGTTATTCTATTACTCTATTTTTTAGTTACCCTAAGTTTTGATCTTATGATGTTCTCACAAACTATAGATATATGTATAGGCATGTGTTTAAACGCCGCCCAAAAAAGTAAGTACCAATTTCGCAACCAAAAAAATTCTTAACGGTTACCAAAATGGATATTAATCCATTCACCAAATAAAGATTCCTAAAACATTATGAAATAAATCCATTTTTTCCTATTATTGTCTGTCATAAAATATATGGACGCTTTAAAAATACACTTTAGACTTAATTATATTGTCACTACTTAGCAGCTGTTACCAATTATGTAATACCATGAGTTCTAATTTGGTAATTTTTACTAGGCTAAAAAAGCTAACGATCGCTAGAATATTTCCCAAATACTAACCGCACAAATAAAAAGAGAAGATAAAATTAATATATATATTTAAAAAAAAACTTAGACAATTTCTTATAAGTAAATGCTACTATTCCGTTAACGAATACCTAAATGATAAAAATATAAAGACATAAACAGTCACACACACATACACACACACACACACCCACATATACGCGCACACACACGGCTTCGAAGTTTACAGTGTAGATTAAGTGTTTAAATAAAAAATATAAAAAAAAAAAAACCTTTAAAATATAAATATGTAATTTATTTGCCTATATAACTACTTTAGTCTTAGTCAACAATAATAAGTAACATAGCCGATAAGAGCTTCCTCTCTCCTATCCCACTTATTTTGCTGTGCCCGACAGGGTCCATGTGAACTATTTATAAGTACTACCATCTAAGAATACACATGGAAAGCAATAAAAGTATTGAGTATTGAGTAATATACTGGGGTTCCCAAACGTACGTCGCGTATTTATTGTTATGTGAATTTGTGTGTAACTCAGTACGTTTAAAATGTAAGCACGCAACATGCAGCAAGCATGGCTTCTGTCACGGCAGAAACATGCATAATTAAAATTAACAATATTCTAGCCCACAACACTGTTCACAAATAAACAAAAGTATAAAAACATAAAAATACGCTAGGATAACTTACACTAGATAAAAATTAACTTAAGAAGGTACTTTATTATACTTATCTCTCTATATACTTAAATACTAAAACAATCTAGACATGTGATTTCGTCACTAAATTTGATTTTTGGTAGTAATCTCCCTGCCCGATTCTGTCAAAACTTTGCCTCTTCACTTATAAATAAATAAATTTTAATTACATATCATTTTTAAATTTTGCTAGATTTAATAAAACTAACTAATAACATTTGGGCCATTAGCTTTTCCAACAAATTGTGCTCATTAAACCTAACGAACGGACAGTTATTGTCCACGTGTGCGACGGCCGTAAAGCACGCGTGTTAAGCTTAGGGTCCCAACGTAGTCCCCACATTTATCGACGCGGAATCGGCAAACACCGTTTAAAAAAGTCTTTATGTCTACGTTATAATGGTGTTGCTATTACCATTCACATCGGCTCGGCTCGAGCGACGCTCACGTCGATAAATATGGGTAGACCCTTAGAGAGCCAGTTGCCAGCGTCGCCAGCGCCGTCTCTCCCGGCTGTTCCTAATTTGTACGCCCCACGGCTTCGTCAGGGCCGCCCACATATATAACACGTAGTAGAATATTATTATTGCTCATCTTATGAATTTCCTGTCAATATTTGCAAAACTTATTAACAAATAAGGAAAAATGCTGAAAATGCTGAGCCAATTGAATCACGCTTAGGTACTTAGTCATTGTTGACCATTATAGTATAGCCAGTATAAATAAAATCTTTACAGACGGTGTAGGTGGCGTTTGCGTTATTATCCTATATGAGTGCGTATTTGTCACTGCAACATCAACTGTTTAAAATAAAGAGGACATGAGGACGCTGACGGAAATTACCTGCAGGATGTCACAAATACGATACCGCTCAATAGTAAATGAGGTGTTCATTCAATGCTGTGACTTATGCATAGCTCCCGACTTGATATTCAGTGAAAACCTGGACGAGAAGAATAGTCCCCTTTGAATGTCAAAACGTAGTATTCAAATATCCTTCCTGTCAGCAACATTCATGTAAAGGTGACAACCATGTGACAACATGGATTTTCATTTGTTTTTAATAAATGGAGATGTAAGAATCAAATTCAAATGACAAGTTTATCGCCGTTCATGTATGCCATGACCTTTAGGGAAATTAAACGCTGAGGCACAGATTATGTAATAGTTACTACGGCTGAGGACACAGTTCTCGGTACTTTATACCGCCGCAGTGACCTATTTACCTCGATGCGGAAAAACTCAGCTGTAATAGTCCTATCAATACTTCAGTCATTTGTGTCAGGTTAGGCCGGCGCGGCAAGCTCTCGCCTGAAGGCCGGCTCGGACATTGGCACGATATTACGGCTAGTGCCACCGCGCTCGGAGCAACAGGTCCCCTCGCGCGACTAATGCTCCCACGGAGGGCACTATTCTGCAATGAGTGCGATTGATTCAACCTTCCTGCTCCTTGTATTCTGTTCTGACATTCATAATGTGACCAGCCTTTCCCTATGTGGAGCCCGGCTTGCTGTATAACCTAATATAGATGAGTGTCAGTGTTCTGCGTCCGCTATCTCTATCTAGTTGCCCAGGCCACCCGATACCCCTTGGTAAAACTGATGTCAGACTTTCTGAATTCTGTCTGCGCGTACCCACAGATTACTAAATAGTTACTACGTAACAGATAAATCACTCCATACAAAAAAGTCGAAACACGCAAGACCTCGTTATGACAAGATCACCCATCCTACCACGAAGGTAACTGGGCGAAATGTTTGCATATTGGTCTACTCCATTCGAAATACCATCATTTATCATTCGAAAGGTTTTTTCAAATGCCACATTTAACATACCTCCTACCGATTGTCAATATTTTATAACTTAGAGCAGATTTTAGACATAGTTACTACTTCATTAAACATGTTTTAACTTCCTTAATACTAACAAAGGCCAATAGCCGCGATACAAGAAAATACTCTAAATAAGATAGACTTTCTATTGATGTATCACTTCAAACTGGAGGAGAGGTAGACCGAACACTCATTCCCATTTCACGTGCCTTCCGGAACACGGGGAGCTCGGTATGTCATAAGATCATCCATCTATGGACCGACCGCGCCAAGCATTATAAGTACTGGTTCAGGAGTAAACGTTCGATACGGTAAATCGAGATTTCCTGCGAATGTTATATCAAACAATCAATGTTGAAATACTTAAGACTTGCTATTTGAATATTTTGCGTGTTAAAGTAGTGGTATAATTAGCCAAATATTAAATCAATGGTTAGCAACTATAGTTATTGACCCAAATGCCCCAGAATATTATCACAAAAATCCGCTAGGCCAGCCACGCCGGTTGCACTCGAAATCACAGAACATGACGCCGGGTGTCGAGGGCGCGCTAACGGAAATTATATGTTCACCTAATGTTGTCCGGGAGTCTTACAAACAATTCATACGAAGGTTAAGTTACCAATTAAGGTAAACAACAATTCCGTTAGAGATATCTAGACGAATAGTCTGACAAGCGTCGCTTCGTGTCGATGGCGGAAATGGGCAATTTGCAGCGTGTGTGGCAAAAGGGCGGGAAAGTGTATAGAACGCATTGCACCGTTGAAAGAGGAAAGAGGTCGAGAGCGAGGGCGCCGCACGGCCGCACTGCAGGTGCGACCTACATCCGAGCTGCACCGCGCACCGCCAATAGCCGCCGCCCGGGACGGCGGCAGGCGGCAAGCTCTACTCAAGTCTACTGCAACCTTTATCTACACACCAACTAACTGCATGACCAAAACAACAACAAAACTTTATCTAGTTGTTCTCATGATTGTTCTGAACAAGCTTTAAGTTAACAATTAACAAATTGTTCATTGTTAAGCTTATTATGTACCACAAAATATTCAAAGTCAAGTCAAAGTCAAATCATTTATTTCATTTAGGCCTTTACAAGCACTTATGAACGTCAAAATTATAACTAAGTTTGATTCTAGTTGCCCATTCCAAAAGTAGCTTCCTATGGAGAAGAACGGGCAAGAAACTCCATGGTTACTCTTTTTAAAAATAATATTAATAATATTATGTCCTATCTGAGTTTAGTACAGTATCTCCTGCTGTTAAATATGAACCTTTACGAAATATTAATAGGTCCTAACAAGAAAAAGAGTAACATAACAACGTAAATAGATTAGTATTCAGCCGGACAGTTTGTAATAAAAAACTTTGTAATTTAACAGCGCGTGTGGTAATAACTTTCAGTGAACAGCTGTTTAATGAGTAGGTAATGAAATTACACGGCGTGACGTAGACGCGCGGCACGGCTGCCTGGGTACACGTTACTACTCGTAGTCAAGCTTCCGTCAGACGCGTACAGCTGTTCACACACGTAATCTCGGTACATTCATACCTCAGACGGCTGAAGCCCGTCTTTCACAGCTTCAGGATATGTAAAATGTAATATTTTTTTATTCACCACTAAAATTGATGTCACGTCATTAAGGAAAACACTTTTCACTGTAAACCTCCTGAAAAAGTACTAGGCGAGCATAATCCGTTAGCAGTTATTGTTATCAGTGAGGATGACAGCGGGCAAGGCAGGGGGGAGCAGTGGCCTTCGTGACGTTACCGTCGCATCAGTGCTGTTAACGCTACTATATAACACGACGTTATCTTATCAGTGTCGTCGGCCGCGTAGAAAGATCATTGTCATTGATAACCTCTATGCTGTTATGAAACCCTAGTAGGTCATGTGAATTTCTATCTAAATACGTCCAATTCAAAATATAATTCGCAAATTCAATAAACAAAATTAATATAGGTATACTGTAGTCGTTTGACTGATGATCTTCCGCTTGGCGTTTTACTACAGGAACACGCGCAGAGAGCGGACCTGCCCGCGAGCACTCCAGTGCGCGGCGACGGGATGCACGTCGATGCACGCGACAAGGCGACAACTCTACCGACCGTAACAACGTTATTCGTACACGTGTATTTATCGACCGAATAAAATTGAATTATATACCCATATTCATCGACTCACTTATATCCTTTAAAATGTATGCGAATAACCTACCTAAATAATGAAAACCCAAGAACTTAGAGGTATAAAACACTGCTAAACATTCGAATTCGGACTTTTTATTGCACGCTCGAAAAGTATCCAAGTTGGAAGTAAAACCGCAGATAGTAGTTACTACGTAACAGATAAATCACTCCATTCAAAAAAGTCCGTACCTAGTACTGTTATCAGCACCTATACAAGTTCCCAAACTACCTACAAATTCATAGCTGCTGCGTTATAAAATGAACGTGCGTAGGGTTGCTTCTTACACCGGCTTCCCACGGTGCGTGTTTTCGCGGACGCACGCCGACGGACGCCGACCAGCACGCACGACGCACCGTGGGAATGGCCTCGTGCGTGGTCGTCTGCAACGTCTGCAGCGGTGCGCCGGTATCCATCGCAAGTCGGTAACTTCAAAGGTGCGGACAGGGATTTTATGTCATTCGTTAATTTTCTACCGCGATCCCACTGCCATGTGTGACAAAACACAAAATAAATAAAATTAGATATAATATATCTAATTCAAATGTTAATGTAAGTGTATACATATAGACATATTAAGTCGTTAAACGACTTTTGTTGTATGCTGATATCCACCAGCGCCGTGGTTTATTTTTACTTTTACTACTCGTAGATCGCTTAATTTGGTACTTGTTAATTAATACCACAGCCGCTGCTGCAGCGACGACACGTTCTCTTTCACTTTGCATTTTGAAATGAAGTTATAAAAGATCTGCACAGACCGACACAGACCGGCACGCACCGTTGGAAGAGCCCTGTCCGTGTGCGTTGCCGTCTGTGAGCGTCGGCTGAGGTGCGTGAGGATCCGCAGAATCACGCACCGTGGGAACCAGGCTTTACAATTTAAGTAGGAAAACAAAGTTAAGCTTATTTTAAGATAAACTTTTTTTAAACTGACCTTTTATTAAAAAAAAAGTAAATCACGAATATTTTGTCTTTAGTTAAGTGCCTACTCAAATCATCATCCTCCGAGCCTTTTTCCCAACTATGTTGGGGTCGGCTTCCAGTCTAACCGGATGTAGCTGGATACCAGTGCTTCACAAGGAGCGATTGCCCTATCTGACCTCCTCAACCCAGTTACCCGGGCAACCCAATACCCCTTAGTTAGACTGGTGTCAGACTTACTGGCTTCTGATTACCCGTAACGACTGCCAAGGATGTTCAATGACAGCCGGGAACTTCAGTTTTACGTGCGATCCGAAACACAGTCATTGGTGTCTAAGATATACTTAGAAAGTACATACAAACTTAGAAAAGTTGCATTGGTCTTGTCTCTCAAAAGTTGCCTGACCTGGAATCGACCCCGCGCCCTCATAATCGAGGTTGGTTCTTTGCCCGCTAGGCCACCACGACTTCTTTGCCTACTCAATGAGGATAGGACATATTACTAAATATTAACTTATACGTAAGCATAGGTAAGTACTTAAGTAAAGCTTTCGTCGAAATCAAAAGCGGTTTCCAACTATTTTTCGAGCACAAGTACCATACCCCTGATACAACTCCGTCTAGTGCTGATCATTGACTTATATGGTGCTGATACATGCCTAAAATTGGTTTCTGCGCGGCGACAAGCGTAATGTTCCGAGCCGTCATTAAGTTGGACTAGAACCATACCCACTCCGACGTGCGCCGCCGCCGGGATCACACATCGTGGTAAGCGGGGCCCGGATCGCCGTTGGGCCCACCATGAAGTACCTGGGCTTAGTGCTCGACAGCCGATGGGAATTCGGGCCTCACTTCCGGCGGCTGACGCCCAAGCTGATGGGTGCTGCGGGCGCGCTGTCATCGTTGCTTCCCAGCTTGGTGGGACCGAGCGCCGCCTGAAGGCGGTTGTACGTGGGAATCGTGCGGTCCATGGCCCTATATGGGGCCCCTGTGTGGGCGATGGACATCACGGCCGGCACTCTCGCCATCCTGCCCAAACCGCAGAGGGCGATAGCCGTCAGAGTCATCCGAGGATACCGCACGATTTCCTACGAGAGGCTTGTGTCCTGGCCGGATCCCCGCCTTGGGACCTAGAGCTGAAAGTACTCGCGTCATTATATCGATGGCGCGAGGAAGAGCGGGTTCGGGGCTCGAGGCCGGTGCAGCGGGAGATCGAGGATCTCCGTCGGGTCCTAGTGGCGGAATGGCGGCAAAGGCTGATGCGCCCTACCGCCGGCCGGCCTTGCTACCATGGAGGCGATCCGGCCAGTACGACTGGCTCGGGAGAGGGCACAACTCCCTGTCATTCTTCACGCAGGTGCTGTCGGGGCATGGGTTCCTGTTCCGCTTAGACAGGGAGCCGGACGCTCGGTGTCACCACTGCGTCCATTGCGGGGGAGGACACGGTGTAACACACGCTCGCTGAGTGTGTAGCTTGGGAGGAGCAGCGCCGTGTCCTCACAAAAGAAATCGGAGGTGATCTGTCGCTACCGGCCGTGGTGCGGAGGAAGTGATGTCGCAGAAGGAATCTGCGGAACGGTAGAGGGAGATTTTCCCTTCCCCGGCCGCAGAAGGCGCACCGGGCGCAGGAGAAGGGTGGACAACGCCCTCTTCCGCCACCCATGAATGGATTTAAGGGCGAGGGACTTGGGGAAGTCCCCGCCCCTACTTAATGGACCCGAGGCGGTGGCACGCGCGTGTGTCGGCGCGTGCCCCTGAGGCGATGCACGGGAAGGCGAACGCCTCACTATCCCGTGCAAGAGATGAGGCCCGAGCGACGGCCAGCACTAGTGCGGTAATGCGGAAGAATTTGGATTCCCGCGGCCACGCGCCCACGTGCAAGGAGGACACAGGGGGGTTTTAGCCGGTAGGAGACCGGCACACCCCTCCGCCTCTCCCCAGGCGGAGGAAGTCCATGAGGATTTCCCCCTCCAAAAAAAAAAGAACTATACCTACTCAACTCACACTCGAGATGTGTTTTGAGCTACAAAACCAAAACTCACAATACAGTATTCGTATAACTAAGTAGGTATCTAAAGTAAAATAAGTACCTAATGGACTCTAGTGTTAAATTCATAAAGTAGATAAGTATTATAATGTATTAAAAAAATAGGATTACTAGACAGTTCATAATTAAAACGTTTCTAAATACCCATAAATATTTCCTTACAATAGTCACATAAAAACCAATCAAATCGTCCATCAGTTTGTTAGATAGCTTTAAAAACCGTGATAAAACTGTAGATACCGTGACTATTGTCACAGTATCAACAGGATATTAACTGGCCACGTGCATATCTCGGAACAATAAGAACTATTGGTAAATTGCGATTACAATGCGTCGTTAATGTAGGCCTACATCTAGTACAGCTGCGAGTCGCCGATAGCACGCCGGGTGTGTACTCCGAGTGCACAACCACTGCTGTGTGATGCAAAAAACTTGTCACTCAAAATATTATTCGCATGACGATGCTGAGCATATTATGCAACGGTAGGTATTCTAGCAATGCACAGGTATCGCTTGCCGTGGCATCTGCGGGATCGTATTCCTACGACATGGCTCACGACACTGCTGGCTGATCGCTGTAGTTACGCTCGTTACGTCGAGGATGTGTAGTTTGCTCTCAATCTGCACACGACGATACCAAAGACAACACTTTGAACGTTACAAAGAGAGACATAAGAACTATTTTAAACCGTGAATGGTGCAAAGTTAATAGCGTACATTTGAACAATGCAGTTCGGAACAGACCGCTTATCTTATTCGTTTTGGGGTCAACCAGTTGAGGCGCCCACGCAGCAGCGCCCCGCCTCTCCTACTTGCTACTCGTCTTGTCATCTCAATATCGCGTACATTCACACAAGACGAATACGTATTATGTGAGTGTAAGTGACGTTACGTTACACTGAACACTAACGAACGACCCACTTGGCCACGACACTCCATTATCATTATGAACTAACTAGGTCGCGTGGAATAGTGATTTCCGGCAGATTTTTGGTTTCACGCACATAGTTCCCGATCTCGCGGGATATGTCCGGAATAAATGTTATTTTTTGTAATAAACACTATCCTATGTCCTTTCTCAAGTTCCAAACTATGTCTGTACCAAATTTCACAAAAATCGGTTCAGTAGTTTAGGCGTAAAGAAAAGACAGACAGACAGAGTTACTTTCGCATTAATAATATTAGTTTGGATTATTTTTTGTTAACTTTAACTGGTAAGTCAATGCAGCTGCATCTCATGCAATAACTAAGCAATACAGATAGTAAGTGGACACATAGACAATATTATTATTTGACTGCCTCGTTGGTCTAGTGGTCGCAAGCGCTGCTGCTGTGCTCGAGGTCTCGGGTTCGATTCCTGAGTCGGGCCGAAATCGCTTTGTGGGTTTTCTTAAACTTTCACAAAGCAGCCCGTAGTTCGGAAGTTGGTGATTGATTCGCCCGTGCATCGGGGAGCACGTAAATGTCGGTCCTGCGCCTTATACTTAGTTATACATGCAATGATTACCGAGTTCTGGATAAAATGGGAAAGAAAGAGGCAACCCTACGCTCGCTGTCGGCACGATCGCGGTCACTGAACTGTGCGCTATCGCATTGAAATAACAATCGAGGGCTGGAGCTTTTAAGGTTCATTTTCTAACGCAGCTATGAATTTGTAGGTAGTTTAAGAACTTGTAGGTGCTTATAACAGTAGGTATGGACTTTTTTGTATGGAGTGATTTATCTGTTACGTAGTAACTATTACATAATCTGTGGTATAACGGGACGTAAGAGAACTTGATTTACTTAATGTCTAGAAAACCGTTGATGAAGCTTATTGTTCCGGTTGTACCTACTGCTATTATTTGCATCTACGAGAAGGAACCAAACTATCGACATGAAGAAGTTTAACTTTAAAATAACAGTTTTACTGCCATTTCAGCTTTTATTGATATTAAAGCGAAACCTGGCGCAAAATAAGAAGCTGCATAATGTAAACAAACATTTATCTGTTTAAAGAAGAATAGTTCGTTCTAATATAACCATAATATAACTAACCTGACCATCTGTAAGCATAGCGCATTCATTGAATTGTAGAAATGTGTTGTCTCCTTAAGTACTAACAATAGTGATGACAATAAACGTTCGCCTCGAAGTGTTGTGAGTCAGCACGACGCGCTACAGCTGTGGCGCCGGTGAAAGTTGTCGCAGCAGATCAGCCGTGATGAAACCGCTGCCGAGGCTGAGCGCTCTCAGCAAGCGTCACGCGCCACTCACCACTACTGCCTAGTCGACACTGGTTCTGGCCTTATGCAATAATTAAGTGTAAACTTTAATGTTGGACTTCAAAAAGCACGTGCATCAAGAAACCTAACGACCAAGTAAAAACAATGTAATGTTCATCAATGTGTACAATGAACAGGCTGCGTGTCATCAAGCCACTGGAACTCATCGTTGAACTTCACTGGCAACGCAAGGATATGAGAATACACATTTCTGCCCAAAGCAATTCATAGGGTTACATAGAGAACTCGAGTAAAACGGAAACAAAAAATGAGTCGGCTACTTCTGAACTCTGAATCAATGACATTGCAGTGAATGTATATTACGCTGCACAATGCAGGCTGCATAGCAACACGAGCTCGAGCACAGCCGCGGTATCACTGCCTCATTACCACTCGTAACCAAACCACTTATGAGGACAATAACACGCTTGGGAAATCAACAAATTGCCACGACCTTAACTGTAATGAATAGCTTATGTCAGTTTCACGGCACGATTACAATCACAGGCATCTTAACGTCACACGAATCTCCTCCACGCTAAATGCATATGTATAAAAATAGAAAACTTGTAGGAGGTTGAATGGTGGGTCAATGTGTAAGGTTTCCAGTATTCAATAATCACTAAGTACGAGCTTTCAATTATTTCCATGTCTGGAAGTACACTTTGGCATATAAAGCCACGTCATCCAGAGCGTTAGCTGAAGAACAAGATGTTGCAAGAACAAAATCAATGAGTATTCTTTCAAAGTAAAACACTTAGCCCGTTCCATCACCGGCCCATTAGACGTGCGGTAAGCGCCACCTTGAGGCATCGTTCAGACCAAACGTATCGTCGGCCGCTGACTGTGAGCGCGCGTTACGCAGTTTATTGCTTTTCCATATATATTGAAATTGTCGTTCACACCGAACCGACTATACGCTGTTACGTCGTCTGTTGTAGCTGACTCTCAGTGGCCGATTATTTTACTACGCGACTATGCACGGCGGACGCGGATTGGCTACGCGGACGCAGTTGCCGAATAGCGCCGCTCCGCCGCGTACGCACCGCCGCGCCTCGGTACAGCACGTCGATAATTAGTGTCCCTTTTATATAAACTTAAACGTATTAAAGATAGTAACTCATCGAATGTTTTACTGTCATACGAAAATATTTCTTGAACTTATTTGGATAAAGTCTATATTCGAAATATAAAGTACGAAATTGACCAAGAAAACATCTCTTCAAATTTAAGGGATGTACCCACAATCTCTTCTTTTTATTATTTTCGTCTTCCTCTAGAGCTTCGCAAATGGCAACTATCTGAATGCGCATCATTTAATTGAAATATCAGTAAAACGTCTGATTTGAAAAAAATAAATTACGCTAGTTTTATCGTTTATAAAATACTACGAGCACCTTCAAATACTGAGCCCTTTTATGTGTAGAATAGTCAGCCGCTCAGCGTACGCATCTAGTGTGAACCTACAAGAGCCTATTCTTTTGTTCACACTTGTAGCGCATCGTACGCTATAGCCTATTGTCGGCTTGGTGAGTACGCGTACTGCAGATTGAGTCGACGTTCACACTGGGGCAGACAGTGAGTATACTCACAGTCAGCGGCGGACAATACGTTTGGTGTGAACAATCCCTGAGTGGCGGTGCACATACCATACGTACAAAAAAGTACGCAATTATTATGACAAAAGGTTAAAAACGCTAAACCCTATAAAAAGCAAAAAATTACTTTTAACACTACGTAAGTACCAACTAAAGCATGTCAGACTAAACTAAATTTTGTCGTGTTGGGGGACCGCTCTAATAGGGTATTACATGCATTTTTGAAATATATCTTAAATAAATTCTTTAGTCTTAATATATCTCTAAAAAATTAAAAATATTTTTTTTTCTCACGTTATGTACGAATATAAATTAATTGTTTTATCATAATTTCAAATTTCGCGCGTATTTCGCGAAAACGCGGCACACAACGGACGCCATGATTGTTTTTTGGTCATGACATCATTACGTTAGTAAACAAACTACAGCTGTCAGTAATACATATTTTGATATGTATTGAAAATTTTAATAATGAGTAATTATGCTCCGTATCGTTGGTGTGTTGTTTCTGAATGTGAGAACACTAGTGTAAAAACACCAGACAAATTATGGATTCAAGTACCAGTGGATATAAATATGAGAAACACTTGGTTAAAAGTTGTTTACTACCGTAATGACGTCATTAGCATGGCGGCGACATTTCGTAGTGTTCAAAGACAGATAAAAAAACCTAAAAACTTTAAACTGCAATAAAAAATATATTTATGTACCTTACGGAGTGAAACTAACATTTCCCGATTGCTTTTCCTCTAAACAATCATTGTAATACACTTTTAATTTTTTTCTCATCTAGACTAAAATACCCTATTATCTAATTAAGATTCGTGTTTTTTTATATACGAATGTTGTAATTAGGTAGGTAACTATCATTTGATTTATGTAAGTATTTTTGAAGGTAAAAAGCGGTCCCCCGACAAGTCAAAAGGAGATGGCCAAAAAAAAACCCAGAGTCGACAGAAACTTTGTATGTATAGTTGGATTCAGTATAATGTGTAGATTACAAAAAGTATTTCATTATCATCTAAAAACCTTAGGGTTCTCTTTTTACACGCTTTTTATTAGCTTCACCTGTATGTTTGTATGTTTGTAGGTTTGTATGTTTGTTTGTAACCGACTTCTTTGGGCGCGATTTTGACCCACTTTAAATGGCCAGATTTCGTTCAAACTTTGTAGATTTATTGAGGACCGATGACAATACACTAATTTGGTAAAATTATTCCATTTTTAACCGACTTCCCAAAAAGGAGGAGGTTACACATACACATCGATTACTCCGAGGTTTATAGACCGATTTACGTGATTCTTTTTTTGTTCGACTTGGAATAGCTGCCAGTTGGTCCCATAGTCATCAGGTCAGGATTCGATGATGGAAACCCTGAGAAATCGAGGGCAACCTTCGAAAGTTGTAGGCATACATAGGGTAAAAACTTGACACTCAGATGTACGCCTAAAAGCACTATTTAACAGTGAAGATTTGGAGCTGACCTGATGATGGAGACCAGAGAGGGTCGAGGGAACTCGACAACTGAATATGAAAACTACCTCGTGTTTGGGCTTAAATTATTTGTATTGACAAGACCTTTGCAACAGTGAAGGTTTGGAGCTGACCTGATGATGGAGACCAGAGAAAGTCGAGGGAACTCGACAACTGAATATGTAAACTACCTCGTGTTTGGGCTTAAATTATTTGTATTGACAAGAGCTTTGCAACAGTGAAGGTTTGGAGCTGACCTGATGATGGAGACCAGAGAAAGTCGAGGGAACTCGACAACTGAATATGTAAAATACCTCGTTTGGACTTATATTATTTGTATTGATGAGAACTTCCCACTCATATGGATAGTGACAACTGTTCGTATCACTGAAAAGCTTTAAATAAAAAACTTTTTTACAAAAAAAATTAAACCGACTTCCCAAAACACTAAAAAGCAAAAAAAAAAAAAACTAATTTTAGGTGCATCGGCCTAGAAGTCGGTGGCAAAATTAACTTAGTAACATCCATTAGACACCGACTTCTAGGCTTTTCAATTTGCAAAATATGATTTTTGTTAATTTATATAATTTTCATCTATAGTCGATAAGGTAAGAAAATTAATTAAAATTTTCTAGAATTTTTCTCTACAGTCGATAAGGCAGGACTCGATGTTAATTTTTATTTCCAATAATTATCTTTAGCCGTTTTCTCTAATATTGTCAGTTTTTTGTATAGGTACTAAAGAGAATTTTAATTCTACAAAACAAATAAATAATAGTTTTAAAACAAACTAAAAAGTAGAAAATAAATAATAGTTTAAAAAAAAAACTAAAAAACACGCTTTTTATAGAAAACCGAACTAAAAAATTGAAAATAAAATTGATAATCAATGAATGTAAATTAATAATAGTGTGAATACAAAAAAAAATATTTTATTAAATAAAAGCGTGGGGTGCTTTTTAAGATATTATCGAAATGAAAATCACTCTACTGACACCATGCACCCCACGCTTTTATTTAATAAAATATTTTTTTTTTTGTATTCACACTATTATTAATTTATATTCATTGATTATCAATTTTATTTTCAATTTTTTAGTTCGGTTTTCTATAAAAAGCGTGTTTTTTAGTTTTTTTTTTAAACTATTACAAGGTTTTTTCGAATAAGATAAGTACATAAAAAAGCTTAACCTTTCTGTTTGCTGTTCATTAGAAGTTGTGCATAGAGTAAAAACTTTACACTCACGTGTATGTCTGTTAGCACAATACACGAGTGAAGGTTTAGAGCTGACCTGATGATGGAGAAGAGAGAAGGTCAAGGGAACTCGGCAATGGTACATATTAACTACCTCGTGTTTGGGCTTATATTATTCGCATTGACGAGAACTTTTCACTTATGCGAATAGTGTATAAAAAGCTAAAAAAAAATACAATTAAAACTTTTTTTTTTACTTTTAAGTTTTTTATACTAACCTTTGCCAGTTCAGAAGTTTACCTACACATAACAGGGAAACCTTCAATTAGGTAAAGTCGGTACTTAATCGTATCTGGAGTGGTTCATGTGAATAGTGCAATGGGTGGGGGTCAAAATCAAGACCTTTTAATTACCAGGCAAACTCTGTAACTATGGGGATATTACTATTCGCATGTATAATGTTAGTATACCTTGTTTTTTATGGTCCTTTATGTAAATAATCTTTAAAATCAACATAAACCTATTTTTGTGAAAATATGATACAGCTCCTATACCCCATGGATTTCAGGCTGGATTTTTTGGCACCATTAAAGGTCTATCATTATGAACCCATTGGTACCCATTTCGATGCTGTCGATTCCGGGTTTTTGTACTATGAAAATTTGGCCATCTCCTTTATCAAAAATTACATTTCTATAAAAAATAAAATGTATGGGTACTGAAAATATTGATGAAGTTTTGAGTCTACTGTTTGTACAGTTTTAACTGTTTTTCTAGGACTTTCTGAAGTGAAGGTAAGTAGTAGTTAAACGCTATTTATTAATACTCCATGTTTGAAAGGCTGCGAGGTCGTTAAGATTGTACGTCACGCCAGTTGACAGCTCACGCTTATAAATTATGTGGTAGGCAGTTTCTAATATATTTTTCTATTATTGGTTTGGTTTGGATTATGGAATAGAAGTAAATACTGTTCAAAGAATCTACTGAACAAATGACGACGAAAAATGGAATGGTCGATTGTCAGCTCCGCCCATAGCCTAAAACTATTATACTACTACATATAATGTTCTAGCTCGTTGCTTTAGATGTTGGAAGCAAATTAAGAGTAGGTAATTTGATAATTATTGATAACGACATAGGTTGTGGAAGCAGATAGAGAAATAAAAGGTAATAAACCCCATGTACAGATAGCTGGGATGACATACTCGACGGGGACAAGAGCACAGTGCGCGGTACACACACAGCTCATCACAGGTGGAACAATATGTTCACAATAAATGAAGTATTATAGCGACCAAATTCGCATGGACTTGTAACGTGGTTGTTCAGGATGGTGGTGAAATTCACGTAGCAGTTGGGTACCGTACGCCATACGCAAGTGTTAAGTACCTACGAAACTTTGTGGGCTCGTGTCTCAAGTATAGTACAGCATTATCATTTCATTTGTGCACTGTCTGAAAATGTGATTATCATGCACATGTTCAAGTGGACAAAGCATGACTATAAGTATATAAATAAGGGCTGTCAGTAGCGCGGGAAACACGAAATTAAAATTACCTATGTAAACACTCAGAATTGGTGCTGCCTCATTAATGCAGTAAAAAAACTAAGTTTTGATATTATTTTATTCTATAACTTAATAATACTAGTATATATATATAAGTAATACCTATGCCGAAAGACTGAGTGCAAGTCATGTGCACGCATTACAAATGAGTTAGTCATTTCTTTTAGTGATGTCATTTAGGACAGCCCTTGTGTCAGAGGCGCAAGGTCGACGGCCGCGACTTGCCTGCGCGAGCGTCTCCGATCAACGTTCGTATTTACATTGGCCACAATAAGCGCACTCAGTGTATCACACAGAGAGCGTTTAAACGAGTTTTATTTAACCATAATGTATCTTTCTAGGTAATCTTGATCTGGACTTGTATGTTTTCACAACTTCACATTGTTCTATAAAACTGATAACTTTTATTTAATTACACTATGTGTGAGAAAATTGTTTAACATCACAGAGAAGGCCGTAAGTGGCCGACGGCGACACTACGCCAGGTGGTGGCGTAGTGTCGCCGTCGGCTGCCGAGGCAGGACGCGTTTTCGCCGCGTCACTAGTGGCGCGTATACCGGCGGGCAACTGGGGCTATTTCTGTACATCCGCCGCAGCGCGACCTCCACGCGGCCTGTTGCTGTGACACTTACTCGTCATTGTGCATCCCCTGTCCGCCCGCCTACTACTTATACTATTTACCAAGTATTTCACGTCACATTTAAATTGCACCATGCTATTATAAACGAGCCTGTTTGATTACATGTATACTAAACTTTCATGGTGAAATGTCCGAAAGATTGCTTGTATCCTGGTGTTGGTTATAAGATAGATGCGTACTTTTGTTCCCTCAGGGTAGCTAATGCTCATATTTTAAATTCATTAACAAAATACCCATTAGGCAATACGTATGTTTACAAAAGAGGTAAATGAAACTATCAACTGTGTTACATGATTCCTAAGGTAAACTTAAGTCCTATTGTAGATGTACCAAGTTACGTACACTTCTTAACTAATGGCACAATAAGCTGTTGATAAACTTTAAATATGTTTGCATTTCTTATTTATGACTAACACTGCTATGATTAGTTAAGCAATCATGAATTCCGCTTAAGCAATTATGACTCTTTGCTAACTAGAATGGGGTCTCAAAATAAACAGTCACATTAGTTAATTAATTAATGTCAGTAATTCTGTGATTTGTCCAGCATTTCAACTCAGAAATAAACCGGTAAATAGATTTGACAATGTGAGTTGGTGATAAGAAGTGTAATCTGTATATTTGTGAATCTTGGGTTGCTACAAGCATTAAAAATGAAAGTTAATGACATTTTGCTAATACAAAAAAGTAGATCCACATGAAACTTTGTGTCTTATTAACAGCGCGGTACAGTGGGGAGTCATAAAGCACCATTAGGACTTCATTACTCAATTACTTAAAGTTTAAGATAGCTAGCAGCCTTATAAAATGTTGGTGTGAGTATGATATTCATGCAATAGCAGCATTTTAAATAAATCATATCAAAATTAATAGGTCACATATGCCTTACTACAAAAACTTTTAAATGTCAGTTTAAGACTTGTCTAAAAAAATGTTACATTATGACGTTGACATATGGTTCATTTTGCAGCCACAATTTTTTTAGACAAGTGTAAAACAGATGTTTAAGTTTTTGTCGTTTGCAAGCCAATAATGTTTATTCTTTTTTGTCTCTATTGTGAACAATACCTGGCCTGGTGTAATGCAATTTGTGTCATTTATCTTTCATTATTTATCTTAGTATTCTAGGAAGTTGAGTGAGTCACTCATTGTTTAAGTGAGAGCTTAATTGTTATTTTGACTTCTCAACCAAGAAATAGAAATGCTCTATAAAGTACCTATAGTTATACTACTGAATCTTGCTAGAATTTTTGGGTATTATAAAAGAGCATTACAATTACACAAATAGAACATTACTGATATTAAGTGGCTGCAAAATGTTGTATAAGTGAAATGTGGATATAGTGAGTGGCGTGATTACCTTCGGGGTAAGCCTGCTTGTTGGCGATGGCGTCGATGACGAGGTGCGTGGAGTTGTACACGGGGCCCATGGCGCGCATGTCGAACTGCACGCTGGCCACGTACGACACATTGATGACGGGCTCCGAGTAGGAGACCTCCACCATGCCCAGCACGTCCGTCAGGTCCCGCAGCATGCTGCCCGAGATGTTGTTCATGTTGCTGCCGATCTCGGCCACCGCGCCGCCCCAGCCCGCGGCCGCCACCCACAGGCACACCACCATCTTATACATTCTGCCCATCGCACCCATTTCACTGCACTAGCATAACTGACACGACACGACACCACCTGCACACCACGCAATGCACACGCACTATTAATAATTCGATTGTGATCGGGTAAGCTTTGTGTTTGCAAAACAAACTTCGAGATACCCGTTTACTAAACATAAACAGTCGAATGAATGAGGTCGATAATCACTAGGCACTAGATAATTTAACTAAACTATGACAAACATTGAAACTTGTTCGTTCATCATAGTTGATAAGGACTTAAAACTTATTCAAATTCACATTTTATTTAACAATCCGCATAATCCTAATGTTAAGCTTTGTTACTAAAATAAATCGACGTGAGAAAAACGAGGTCGATAGACAGCGCGGCGAAACGAACGCCGATGAACGATTGAATTAAAACGCAAATTTTCTTTTCCTTCGCCCTGTCAACGAACGACAGCTTATCATTCGGTCATTTCTGGTGTTGCCACTGTAGAGTTATAATCTACCTATACATTTCTATTCAGTAATAATAGTGCAGTTTATTTTTTGGATATTTAAAAAAAACCGGCCAAGTGCGAGTCGGACTCGTGCACGAAGGGTTCCGTAAATTACAGTTAAATCAACCTATCTCAAAAACTATAAGAGATACTTTGATCAAACCAAAAATCGTTGAAAGAGTTAATTAGCATGCATCACCTCTATTTTTTTTAGAATTTTATACCCCGTAGTTATAAAAATAGAGGGGGGGGGGACATACTTTTTACGACTTTGAGAGCTGATATCTCAAAAACCGTTCACTTTAAGAAAAATGTTTTTTAGAAAACTTTATATCATTTTAAAAGACCTTTCCATTGATACCCCACACGGGTATGTACATCGAAAAAAAAAAAGTTCATCCCTCAGTTACATGTATGGGGGGCCCCACCCCCAATTCTTTTTTTTACTATTTAGTGTCATATTTTTGTAGCGGTTCATACAACACATATTCCCATCAAATTTCATCACTGTAGTACTTATAGTTTCCGAGTAAATCGGCTGTGACAGACGGACAGACGGACAGACGGACAGACGGACATGACGAAACTATAAGGGTTCCGTTTTTGCCATTTTGGCTACGGAACCCTAAAAATGTCACTTAAAAAGCGATCGCAAAGTTTACAATCATTTACGTTGGATTTAGTAAAATACTTAAATGTCCACTTCCATGAGTTTTTGTCAAACTCTGCATGTTGGCGATAAGTATTAAATGTACAACGCCTGCTTAATGAGGATAATTAAACGGGGTAACCTTATGATTTTAATTGAGTTTATCACAATGGGAGGTTTTCTTTTTGAGGATAAAAAAATAGTTCCCATCAAAAGTTCTAGATGGGGCGTTGCGTTGTACCTGCTACGCTACGTGAGTGTACCATTGCCAAGTTAAAAACAAAAATTGCACCGAGCCCTTTGAGCCAAGACCCAAAAAATTCAGATTTCTAGACAAATTGTTTTTAAAATCTCTTGGGACATTCGGATTATAATAATTTGACTGAGTTTTTTCCTTCTTTTAATCCATTTTATGGCATATTTTCTATCTTATTGAAGACAAAAACGTTTAAAAAAAATTATATGACGTTGATAATAAATGAAGTTCCATTCCTTGCATTCATGTACCTAGGTCAGCGCCATCTAGTCATCAGCTAGGAAAAGAATGAAAAAGAGTTTTTTTTTATTACCTAGGAACAGCAAACAGCCAGAATAAACAGTATACAGCAGTAATAAAAACATGCATAGTTAAAATTAACAATATTCTAGCCCTCAGCACTGTTCACAGATAAATAAAAGTGTAAGAATAACTCATTACTACTGGTAATTTTCCTGTATAAACTTTCCCATGTTTGGTTAAGAAATAATTCTAATGGCAGTACTCAGTTATAGAGCGTATTGAATGAATTTAATATTGAATGTTTCAGCTGTTGGCGGGAAACGGGATATTCTTTTTCTTTTAATATTTTACCTACAAGGCATGTAAGGGTGCGTCCACATCTGGCGAATGTGCCGCGAATGTGCAGCTCGCGAGCCGTTTGCGACCTGCCCGCGAGCTGCGCGCGTGCATTTTTGTTCGTGCGCCGCTTCTGCGCCACCCGCGCGCAGTTCGCGCGCGACCTAAGCGCCGCACGCGATCAGCGCGCAGGCGGCGCGCGACGTCTGACATCTTTTTCTGACATTTTTTCTTGTCAGTTCGGTGAACTCGCAAAGATGATTTTTATTTATATTATGTTATGTAGATTAGGCTTGTAGTACTTTTGTTTTTATTGTTTAATTTTATTATTTTATTGTTATAATTTTCAATTTTATTTTGTGTAAATATGTATATTGTGTTATTACCCAAATGTGTTCAATTTTGTAAAAAATAATATAAGTGCCTCACTAACGCATTGGATTGTATATCTGTAATGTTAGTGATAAGGTTGAAGAATAAATAAATAAATAAATCTTCGCTAGTACTGAGTCAGGTAACGGGCGAGAACTGAGTGCGCGCAGATCGCGCGCCGCTCGCGCGCTCTATACGAGCCTTGCATGAGTTGCGCTAAAGAGGCGCACCAAACTATTGCGCACCCTTAGGGTACGTCCACATCTGGCGAATGTGCCGCGAATGTGACCTGCTCGCGAGCTGCGCGCGTGCATTTTTGTTCGCCTATGCGCCGTACGCGATCAGCGCGCAGGCAGTACTGAGCCAGTAAACGGAACTATGGAAAGGCGTGATCATTCTACTAAATATTTCCTTACATTTACATGTTAATAATGCTTTCACGCAAAAGCTACTTAACCGATCATCATAAAAACTTTGAACATATAGGTACTCTTGGTGGTACATACTAGAATCAACATAAGATACCTACTTTTTATGTAATAAAAAAACTCACTTGGGTCGCGGGTGTCGGGTGTAACCGCGGGGATCAGCTAGTATTATCTATACTTAAAATAAATCTGAAGAGAGGTCAATTCTGTACATGAAATATATTTTCCAAATAACTATCAGGGGGTGATTAGTGATCGATACTGATGCCAAAAATGCAATCAGTAACATTTTTGTCTGTCTGTCTGTCTGTATGGTCGTTATGGAAACAAAAACTACTTGACGGATTTTCACGAAACTTGGTACAATTATTCTTTTTACTCCTGGGCAGGTTATACGATACTTGTCATCACGCTACGCTACGATCAATAGGAGCAGAGCAGTAAAGGGAAATATTGGGAAAATGGGAGAAGTTACTCCTAGCCTTAATGGTTAAAGCTACATAGAAACCATGTATGACGGAAATGTTCTTCTTAAAATGATGTAAAGAATATCCCATGACAGCATATATCTAGGTATCTTTTATGGTTGGACTCACAATAGCACGTGTAACTCTCGATAGCTTAGTAGTTCGGACCTGTCTGATAATATTTGTCTTATTTGTATTTCTTGATTGTTTTTTACAACATTTTTTGATTGAGTTGAGATTGAGTGAACTAATAATGTAAACATTGTAGGAGTAAAGACTTTCTTTAACATTTTGAATTATTCTGGTTCGTACTGATTAGTGTTAAAAATACATTTTTAGTAAGCATTACATTTTATAATGCGTTCATTTTTTATTAATAAAGCTTCATTGGGCATTAGTTGGTTTGATTCAAATACATTTATGCAGTGCATTATCTGAAGTAAAACTAAAAAAATAAATGCTTGTTTTTAAAATTAGGTGTATTACTATTTTTACAAAGCAACAGTTGTTAAATAGGTAGATGCTCGTTATGAAATATTTTGATGAACATAATATTTTGGTGCACATTCAATATATTAGATGGAACATAGACGAAATTAGGTAAATGAAATGGGAATAAATTGAAGTATGTACTTTCAAATACCATCCATAACTTAGGTAACAATTAAAAACAATTAAACTTAAAACAATTCATAATTTAGGTTTTTATTTCATAATAACTTCGTATAATAATTAAAACATTAATTTAAATTAAATTTTCACTTAAAATAACTTTACAATTGCGACTAGCTTTGTTAAGGTACATAGAATGCTGGCTGGCGACTGCAACTGGCGACCCTACAAGCCGCGTAGATCGGCCGCAGCTGCACGACTGGTTTCTATAATTTATGTTTAATTTTGGATCGAAGCGGTAGCAGCACGTTCAGTCGCCCTCAGATATCGACCGATCTCATGGGGTCGGCAGTTAGGATTCAAAACATACCTTTAAACGTGGAAATTCGCAGTTGCTCGTCAGCTACAGGTGTCAGTCGACAAATGTGAGCGGAATGTAATGTTGTAGTGAGGCTGCAGAAGGTTACAGAGCACGGAGGCAGCAGAGTGCGGGTCAGACGGGCTGCAGCAGCGCGGCGCTCTCGGCGTCGGCGGCGGGCGGCGGCGCCAGCGCGGCGGGCGGCGGCGCCACGGCGGCGAGCGCGTCGGCGGCGCTGTTAGTGCGCAGCGCCCGCGCGTCCACGCCCGCCAGCTGCTCGTACTTGTGCACCAGCTCCTCGGGCACGTTGTATATGATCAGCAGCTGCTCGTTCGCTTTAAACTTCGTTATCAAACGTTCTAGCATCTGGAATACAATACAAGTACCTATATGTTAGGTACGGCTAAAACCCGAAGCACCCAAGAGCGAGTATACCTAGTTAGGCAATATTATATTTCATCGGCTAGAAGTAGGTTTTTAGTTCAATAAGGTATTTTGGCTTTGTTTTAAAATTACGTGTGTAGGTAGCACGTCAGCAAACTATTGATAACTTCTTATTCGAAATATAACCTCCTCTGTAATCCTCTCACAATTCCACTCGTAATGTGTCATAGGTACACACGTATACACACGGCTGATGGCAATATACCTATGCTCGTACGTAAGTTCTGTAGGTGTATAGTTTTGTTATGGGTAGTGGATGAAGACAATTACGGACACATCAATAAAGTATCGGCGCGAGCGAATCGTGTGATACCTTGACGGCGGCGTAGTCGAGCAGCGCGAGGCAGGCGCAGTCGAGCAGCAGCGGGCGCGGCGCCACGCCGGCGGCGGCGGCCAGCACGCGCCGCGCCAGCAGCTCCGCGCACACGTAGGACGCGCCCTGCGCCGGCCGCACGCGCAGCCCCGCGCCCAGCTCCGTCTGACACAACCCCACAAACCAGATGCCAGCTTCATACATTTTTTCTCATAGAACTTTTCAATCAAAAAAATAAAATAAAACATCGTGGTGGCCTAGTCTCTAGTGGGTAACCATAGTGGGAAACAACCTCTCAGCTAAGTATGAAGCAGCAGGCGAGTACCAATTCAACTTTTCTAAGTTTGTATATATTTTCTAAGAATACCTTTGACATCATTGACTGTGTTTCAGAGGCCACGTTACCCTGTAGGTCCTGGCTGATATGAAAAACTGGCCTGGCAACCAGTGTAACCAACGGGTATTAGGTTGTCCGAGTAACTGGGTTGAGGAGGTCAGATAGGCAGTCGCTCTTTGTAAAGCACTGCTACTCGGCTGCATCCGGTGAGACTGATAACCTACATCAACAAGGTTGGGAAGATGATGAACGATTTCAATCAAACCTGAGCACAGCAGTAGCCATTTTGAGTCCACCGTTCCAACCGAAGGTGCAGTCATCCGCAATAATAAAGCATATTCACAAATAGGTAGATACTGTCTGAAATACACAAGCAATATGTTAGAGCTACCTTGACGTGGTAGGTGTGCACGCGCGGGCGCATGAGGCGGCGCAGCAGCGCGGCCAGCGAGGCCAGCGCGCCCGCCAGCACGGCCAGCTCCACGGAGCGCGCGAGGCTCACGCCGAACGTCAGCGCCAGCACGCCCAGCTCCGCGCGGTCGCGCGCCCACAGCCGCCGCACCGTGCGCACGTCCACCTGCGCCACTCCACACTGTTACATTTATCTGGACTATGCCTGAAATCTCGTCGCTACTCACAAGTTAGCTTTGGCTACGCAGTAGCTCTTGCAACGTTTATGAAACAGTATTCTACCGCGCAGCCAAATACTTGGCTCATGTATTTGCTGGAGAAATGTTATGATAAAAATAGCAACAGATCTCAAGACCATTAAGAAAATCACGCCTGTTATAAAGCAATGATCAGAAACCCGGGCTTCTAAATATACCTAGCTCGATACCCATGTAAGTACCCTGCGTGGCACCAACATAAGAAAGGCACTGACATTTACCTACCTACAAAAGATTTGAAGACAATGCCGCAAAGTTTCAGTAGTTTGTTAATTAGTACCAGTGTCGCTAACATACATAGTAAGTAACTATTATGTTATCAAGTACACAACCCCGCGCGAGTGATCGGACTTTTACTTAAACAATTTACTTAAAGGGTCACTGGAAAATCTCCGTTTAATTGTTGTTCAATGAGCTGCAATCAATCGCCGGTATTTAATTAAGGAGCGAGAGGTTATCGCAAGCGGCGCCTGCGTCGGTGCGGGGTGGCCGCGGCGAGACGTCGCCCTCGGATAGCGCTTTCTTAACCTGCGCCATTCATGTGCGGCCTTGTCAATAAACATGTTTACTATGAGCTACTACAACCGGTGGACAAGCCGTTTATCTAACCTCCACTATGTCTATACTGCTTTTATTGCAGTTCACCAAGATTTCAATAACAATCTCAAGGATTCTTCAATGTGCAGGAAGTGAGGCCACGAGTGAGATAGTTAAAACCACAGAATACATACCATAAATATGACTGCGCAGATGAGCACGGACGACAGGCACGCTTTTGGAATGAAGTAGAAGTACTTGGTGAGGAAGATCAGCGCCAACAGCGTGATGATACCTGCAACCAACACAGAGAGGCGTCAGAGAGGAGCCTCAATGCACAAGGCACAGCAGTGGTGTGGCACAGAGAACCAGCACGTACCGGAGTAGAGGCCGGCGGCCGGCGTGCGGACGCCGCTGGAGTGCGACACGGCGGAGCGCGTGAAGGCGCCGCACGTGGGCATGGCGTGCACCAGCGAGCCCGCCATGTTGCACAGCCCCAGCGTCACCATCTCCTGCGTGGCGTCCACGCGTCCGCCTTCCGCTGCGCATCCATTTAATAATACAATAATCCTGTTAATCAAGCCCTAAGCAGATCATCTAAAGGAAAGGACTTTAACTTACAGAAAGCCTTAGCGATAGCGATGTTTGCGAGCACCATGACGATAGGCATCATAATGACGGCGGAACCCAGCTGTTGCACCATGTCCACGAAATTCATCGTGGTGTTGCCCACCGTGGCGCTGAAGGGCGGCGCCGACAGCGGCGGCAGCCCCGGCTCCACGCGACCTGCGCACACGGCGGCGTCAGTGCGCGTCCGCGCTGCGCTCGCGGCGAGGGCGGGCGCGCTACCTACCCGACAACTTGAACAGCGGCCGGTCCGGGCCGTGCGTCACGTACGCTAGCACCGACGCCGCCAGCACCACCAGCGCGTTGCGGCTGATCGACAGCAGCCACAGCACGCGCCCCATGCGCTTGCTGCGTACGCGAACGTCCTTCACTTTCTGCAACGAGCACATGCAGCCTCACATTGTGTACTGCTGAGACACACAGTTATACATAACGAAGTACAAATACTGGTCAATGTGACACAAGTATCTACACAACGAAGCCCTGCTGGAACACGCGTGCTTGCCAGTAATTGAAATACATAACAATGTGTGGCTGCGATGCCGGCGGTCATAGTAGAGGTAACACACAATAGAACGAGCAATGCGTTGCGCGTGAGCACGTACCCGCAGCAGCAGCAGCGCGGTGCAGCAGGCGGCGGCGAGCGCGCAGTCGGCGCGGCGCACGAGCGGCCACTGCGTCACGATGAGGCGCACGTTGTCCGCCACCGACTCGGCCGTGAAGCTCAGCCCCAGCAGCCCCTTCAGCTGCGCCGCCACGATGATCAGCGCCGTCGCCGACGTGAACCCGCTCGTCACCGACGGCGAGATCAGTTCCACCAGGAAACCTGAACACCGAACGCAATGCTACACCATGCGCGCCTATATCCCTACCTAATGCTAATAATATATTGAAATAAATTCATGACTCAAGGCGAAATAAGTAGGTGCCATTATGAATCAGTCAATGTTTTATTAACGTCAAGTATTCACGAGCTGTGATTTAAGTAATAAGTATAAAATACAACTCAAGCAAAACATTGGAAAGAAACGTACTTATAAGATAGCGGAATTACTACTACAACTAATGACTATTCACCATGAGTAAAAGTAAAGTTCTAAAGCGAAAAAAAGGAAGGAGAGTTACCTAGACGAAGCAGTCCCATGAGCAGCACGACGCAGCCCGACAGGAAGGTGAGCAGCAGCACGAACTCGATGGGCAGGCCGCGGCACGCCTGCAGCGTCAGCAGCGCCATCAGGCTGGTGGGCCCGATGGACACCTCCTTCACCGTGCCCAGCGCCACGTACAGCATCGTGCCTGCCACACACCTCAACTACAGCTCACCAATGCACTCTACTCATCCAAGTCGTCTCCGTTACTTACTTTTTATGCAGATGCAAGCTGGTAGTGTACCTATTCACTGTTTCATATTTAAGTATTTTAATCTCAGGGCTGCTACCCTTGTGTACTCCTCGCTATGTACTATCCTTAAGTACTCGCTATGTACTACCCCTATGTACTCGCTTTGCACCCCCCTATGTACTCGCTATGTTCTACCCCTGTGTTGGTAGGTACTCGCTAAGTCGGGTATATTCCCTTATGTTATCATTTATCCCTACGGAAGAGAAAGAACGAGTGAAAGTGCCATTGAGCTATTGCTATTGCGCCCGACACAACTTTCTGCGTCGCATCACAACACCCACATCAGCTCACTGACATTAAGTAAAAACCGGCCAAGTGCAAGTCGGAATAGCGAACGAAGGGTTCCGTACCATTATCACAAAAAGAAAACACGTTTGTTGTATGGGAGCCCCCCAAAATATTTATTTTATTCTAGTTTTCAGTATTTGTTGTTATAGCGGCAACCGAAATACATCTGTGAAAATGTTAACTCTCTAACTATTATCACGGTTCGTGAGATACAGCCTGGTGACAGACGGACGGACGGACAGAGGAGCGAAAACAATAGGGTCCCGTTTTACCCTTTGGGTACGGAACCCTAAAAACCACCTTATCAAGATTAAATAGAGATGTATAATAAACGTCAATTGGCCATTTAAGCTAAGATGAATTTAAACGTACAATGTATGAATTTGGCGACACTGGTTCTCGTATAGCACAGGTACGTACGGTACAAGGGCACTCACACTTTCAGTGTACGAGAGTACTCTATTCGGCTTCACTTTTATCACACTGTAGGTAGATTTCTGCGACTTCGTTGACTGCGTAGTACATGTCGTCAAAGGCATCAACCGTTTTCATGTTTATACTGTCTTGAGGATTCAAAGCTAGTTTTAACGAGTTTATTTCGTTCGTGAAATTTATGTATTCATGACGCAAGTCGTCAATACGTCTATACCTACTTTTAAAAGGGCCTAACTTAAGGCGGCCAACCGTCCCGCATTCTGCGGGACCGTCCCGCAATGCTTGACGAAATCCCGTTTTGAAATTATTAGTAAAATAGTCCCGCAAAATGTTGTATGCGTCCCGCATGTCCCGCATCCCTATTTTTCTACCACGCTTCTACACAACAACCACCTGCGCGCACGCTCAACAGTGCAGGAACACAGATTACCTATAATATAATCTCGTTCTCTTTATTTTTACTGAACTCGTGAGGCCTAATGATTTTGAAAATAAGACATTAGTGCACGCTGTGACACGATATTGATAGGTTAAATTATAGCTTTTTGCTTACGGTTTTTATTTTATCAGTTCCGTCCGATCATTTTTCAATGCCCCCCCCCCCCCCTTTTTCACGAAAGGTTAAGTCCCGCATTCAGTTTTCGGAAAGTTGGCCGCCTTACCTAACTTGGACTTATCGGATGTTATTTGACGAGATAAATCGAATAAAATTTGAATCTCACGAAATACGTACTCACGTTGAGTGACGAGAAGTTTAAGTTTAGTTTCTTTGCTATCCATTTTGTATTGTTTAGAATTCAATGACTAAAAATGGACAACTAAGTACTTTTACGTAATAATTGAGTCGTAGGTTACACGATTTGAACCAAGCACACTCAACAATTAGGTATATTATCCGGCTCGAAGGACCACTAAAAATGGTGTGACTTGAACGGCGCTTCGTTGACCGTAAGCCCTAGACCATTAGGTTTTTATAGATCTATCCAGGTTGTAAGTCTGGACGAGATTTTCTGTGAGAGGTTTATGGAAAGCTGCACACAGGACCGATGGGAAATAGGAATCAGTAGGTACTTACGAAGTTCCGCCGGTTGCTGCAACTTGATCCACTCACGCTACTGCACAGATCACTTGTACACATGTAATTTATAGTATGATGGGCGCCCAGTAACTCCCTGCAGGGGTTGTTGACTAGTTTTAGAAGTTTAGAGATGTTTAGACACAGTTTTTTATTTTAATTTGCGGCGCGTTATGGCGGCCGGCGTCGTATTTTTGGCACTCGCGCGAAAGTTTTGTGCATTGACGGTGGCGCCACGTCTCGCTTGGTGAGTGGCAGTTTTTGGAACTAGGAGAGGGAAATGGTAGGAACAAGGATTGTATGCAAGCTCAAACACAGGTGTAAGGCCGCGTTTCCACTGACGCGGAGCTGGGCGGAGAGGAGCGGAGAAGAGTGGTGCATGAAAAGTGGTTAGTGTTTCCACTGAAGCGGAGCTGGGCGGAAAGGGGCGGAGAGGAGCAATGAAGAGCGGAGCAGGGCGGAGTGGAGCATTCATCCATTTTACGTATGCACCTAGTGACGTAACGGACAACTGACACACTGCACGCGAGTCACGCACCGCCCCGCTCCGCACCGCTCCGTACCGCCCCGCTGTCCTCCGGTCTGCACCCCAATGCTCGCTGTCCTCCGCACTGCACCGCCTCGATGTATGAATATTCGCTCAGCTCTGCTCCACCCCGCTCGTACTGTTTCCATTGAAGCAGAGCGGAGATTTCAAGCATAGTCATTGGTCAATTTGTGCACCGCACAGCTCCTCTCCGCCCAGCTCCGTGTCAGTGGAAACGCGGCCTAAGAGTGATCCTATGTACCTGAATTTCAGAAACGTGAATTTTCAACCATATCTGATGGTTATGGCTACAGCATGTTTTAAAATATACTTTTGCTATTTGTAGGTAGATTATATAGATATACTCGTATTAAATAATATTTTTTTGTTTGTTTTATTGTACCCTACAGGTTCAGAAAGTACAGAACCGACTTGAAAAAAATATTTCATTATTGGGAAGCTAGACACTTCGAATAACATAGGCTATATAATATCTGGGTACGGGAAGAAGTTCCCCAGCCCCTGGCTGGAGGCCTTCAATTCTAGGCTGAACTGCGAGATGTCATACAAAAAAAGAAAGTTCCCCAGAAACGCGAGTGAAACTGTGGGACAGCACTAAACTTTTCTATAATTTTGAGTAAGGTAGTAGGTATATACATAAATATGGCATACCTATATTTACTATGATACAAAAATATAAAATAACCAGAATGTACCTACAATAATGCGTAGTTCGTACGTGACGGTGTGCCTATTCAACAAAGACGATATTCAAGAACAATGAACATCAAATATACACACGATAGGAGAAATCAAGTTATTTCTACGAATAATAATGCTAACACATAACAATAGATGCCCGAGACATTGCAGCCATCAGTAGGCCTGAACTGCATGTTTAGTTTACTGGCTAGCACTCCAAGTTTATAGGTGCTGGTGACACGAGGCCTGCGAGTTATAGACCTGGCGTCAGCTCTGCTCTCTCAGGTGCTCCGGCACCTGAACGATATCTAGGTACGAGGCAGGTAGCTACCGATCACTGGTATAAGTTAGCTTCATCAAGGTAAGTACTCACATTCAAACAGCACCGTACAGTCCCTTCAAATTACATTGCTTCTACAAAGTAACCGTTATGACATAGGTACGCCCGAGGTGTCCAAATGATCACTTTGGAGATCTATACTTTAGTTCACACATTTGGTTGTCATGGAATCACTAGTAGCCAACTTAAGACAACCAAAGCTACGAGACAAAATTACTGAGTGGCTTGTCCACAAATACTATAACCTGGCTATATACATAGTTATGCTCGTCCAGCTGCCGTAAAGTGTGAAGACATACCGAGGAAGGAGGAGTAGAGGCCGTAGTGCACGGGCAGGTCCGCGAGCGCGGCGTAGGCGATGCTCTGCGGCACCAGCGTGAGGCCCAGCGTGACGCCCGCCACCAGGTCCGCCAGCGCCGCCACGCGCGAGTACTGCGGCAGCCAGCGCAGCAGCGGCAGCCGGCGCGCCAGCACCGCGCGCGCGCGCTCCATGTCCACTCGCTCAGTACGCGTCGCGCCGGTCCGCCTGCGCCGACCGAGCGACTGTCACTGTGCCCGCGCACACATAGCGCCACACGTTATAATTTGATTCATTATCTCGGCAGCGGTATCAGCCGATGCGTAGAGTCAACAGCGCGGACTGACGGCGCCCTCCGCTGCCTCGCTGCAGCATTGCCCCACGACCAGATACAGTACGCTAGTTCGTGTTCATGCCATAATACAGGAAGCACTACTCTTCAGTGAATCTAGCTGAACAATATTAGTCAAAGTTTACTGATTGCAATGAGAAAAAAGTGCAATATTCCTATAAGCTAATTTCGAGCACTTATTACATTTACCATGGGTTAAAGTAAGAATAAAATACGTAGCTAGTTAACGGCGGCGCTGCAGCGGCCGGCATCACGGCGCGCCGCACGTGCCGCCGCGTTCGATAAGGAGCAGTCAGTGGTCGCCGCGGCGCTGACAGCGCCTGTGCCTGCAGCCGCCGCCACTTGCCATCGCGATTGCTGCGTTCCGTCAGATCCCATGAACGATCTTTATATGACAGCATTTGTAAGTACCTATGTCGGTTTCCATGGCCGCAAGCCACATAAGTGGCAGTAAACTCCAACCTTATAATATCATGCAACTTATTCATAACTGGCCATAATAATGTGGACCTACCTATATTACGTAAAAAGTATGCGCGCGCCTAACTACAGCTATGTAGATTTTGTATAGGATCTCGTAGTCACCTATAGAATGCAGATAGACTGGTTGCCTAAAATATCGTTAGGTATTTTGATCGGGTAGGTCATGTAATAAAGATCTACAAATAAAACGATCGTGTGTCATTGATCGGCCGCTATTTGTAAACAAGCACCGAGTGCATAGCTATTGCGTTCCATAGTCGCGAGGGTATTTTGTTCCAACTATTATAAATGATAAACAAGCTGGCCACTTTCTATTCAGATCCGATTTTGTTCCGATACTTGGAAGTCAATTTACTTGCGCTCTTTTCGCGATGTTAAATGTTAGCGTAGTTCTGGTCTTAGCTGACATAAGTATGTTTACAACTAAGACCCAAATCTCGGTGTGATAATGGTGCCTCACTGGCGTTATGACTCATGAAATAATATAGATCTCCTTTCTCCGTCTAAATCTCGTCCTCTAAAAGTCGTTCAATCAGGGTTGTTTGACTGAACGACTTTACACTTGACTTTCGACTGTAAAAGGCCATTCAATAAAGTCGTTGAGCCGACTTGTTGAATGCAAGCTGCAAGCTGGGGGAAGCTATACTACTGTGATCCCTATAATGGTAGTATTGGTAAGAGAAGCGCGGGTGCCACGTGGCAGTTACCGCCGCTGGCTCGTAACGCAGGTAACATGCCGGAACTGCTCGCCGCCTGTCACCCTGCTGTCGTGCTGTCGACAGCCGCTGCAAACATACGCGCCTTATCGCGACATTTTATAATTTTACACTTGTTTCAAAAAAGATAATCATGGTAAAATATTGTCAACATAGTAACCAACCCTGTTCTTAAATTTACTGCTGATGATTGTTAAGGTAACGACACTTGGACGGCACGGCATGACGCAGCTCCAACGATACACTTGTTTGAATCATTTAAATTTTTTGACGAACTCGATGGCGCAATGGTCATCATGCCGGACTGCCGAACCTGAGGTCCCAGGTTCGATTCCCGGTTCGGTCGACATTTGTGTGATGAGCATGCTTGTTGGCCGTGGTCTGGGTGTTATAATTTTCTTCGTCCTCCTGCCCTGTTCCTAATTTTATTTGGGATCGACGCAATATGTCATTCTCTTCCATTTTCCCCTGTCACTCGTCATACTGAAACTCACTATTCATGTCATCTTTCAGGCAATCAATCCATCTTTTCTTAGGTCTTCCTCTACATTCATACTTAGCACACACTTTGTTGCATGCGTATCATCCCTCCTCATTACATGCCCATACCTTGACAATCTTCTACTTCTCATCTTTTTTGTAACAGGCGCTACTTTCAGACTTCCTCTAATGTAATCCTCACTTTATCCATTCTTGTAGCACCACACATCCATCTCAGAATTCTCATTTCTGCTACATGCACTCTCTTCTCAACCCTCTTTGTCAATGCCCAACACTCCGATCCATACAGGACGACAGGTCTTATGACGGATTTGTAAATTTTGCCCTTCAGTTCGAGGGGCATCCGCGGGTCACAGACAGTGCTAGTTACCTGTCGGCTGTCGCCACTTGGGTGATATAATATATATTTATAAATATGTATACGTGTAGCTATGTAATTTATCAGCTGTGTAAGCCTCCATAACACAAGTTAATTAAAACTTACCATGGGGGCTAACCGACCGCGTGTGAAAAGATGTCCCGAGTCATGTCATTATTAAAAAAAAAACTGTCCCATATAAAATATTTTATAACGTCAGTATGAAAAGCAACGGCGCGGTGACACCAAGCTTGCAGTATCTAACATCTGCGCCGTGCGGTTCATGTGTCATAAGCTTAAATCCTCTCAACGTCAAGACCAAGTTATAGGGAGGGGTATTCTGTAAATCCGTTCAGTTCATCATTTTATAAATAAGGTTTACAGCGGATGCCGTGGGAAGGCATTACCGTCTGTATCAGGTAAACATCTGACGTTTATAATAGCAATCTCCTCGCTGTCACAAAATGTTTGCGAGATGCTCTAAAGTAAAACACCTTGTAGCGAAAGTAGTTGGTTTACTTAACAATTATGTATTATTCATGAAATATCCCTACCTACCAAATTTCATCGTAATCAATTTCCGTGGTTCTGTTCTGTTCAACTTAGAGAATACTTAAGTATCGTATTTCCAATGACTATCTATTTTTAAGCTTTCGTGTGAGGTTAAGATACAGGTTTAATCAACGAATAAATACTTATGTATGAAAGTCGAAGGATCAAGTTTGATCGGAATATTGTACACCATGCCGGCCTCTGCCAGTTTATAGTGGGTTGAGAGGCGACGTGACAGCAGTGTACTGAGCTGTGCGACATGAGGACGAGGAGCTCGTGTCGGCAGCACGTGCTCCCTGGCGCCCTCCTCAACGACCCAACTGCTAAGTCAGCTGATTACACTTGACAACAACAAAAAAATTTCTGCTCATGGATTTTACTTATTATTTTTTTTATAATTTATGTAAATATATATGAAAAAAGTCAGATAACAAATTAGAACTATTTGCTTTTACAGAAGTTATAGGGACTTGAATATTTTTTATTTGTTTGCTCACTTGCAGGTCACGCTGCAGGTCTTTGGTCACTAAAGGGGTCGAAATAGTCTCCCGATTTTCTAGATCCGGATAAAAAACGCCAACTTTTATCATCAATGTCTCGTATTCAGTAACGAAATTTCGCAAAAATAACATAAGGAAAACGAGTGTACACTTGGAAACAAACGACGAATCTGCCACAGTTTACATAAAAAGTAAAGTGTTTATTTGTTGGTGGCATGTTATTGTTAGCACAAGACGACAGCCGGAGATAGCGAATGTTCACAGTCGCACATATTTATGTCAGCGATTAGTGCTGCAATATACACGTTGTCATAAAGGAGTCATCTGCGCGACATTGACACGTTTTCCGAATCGTCACACAGACGCGCCGCTATCTAGCGCACACAGTCGCCGCCCGGAGCCGCCCGGAGCCGCCCGGGGCCGCCCGGGGCCAGCACTCACCGGCCCACGAGTGCTGCCTACCACCAGACCACTCGATGGAGAGGCATAGATACACCTCCAGTGTATCTAAATACAAGGCAAACCAGGAAAACAATCCGTTACATTACGATATACCAGAAACATCTGACAGAACCAGATTTATGATACCGGCTCTACGTGGAATCTGTTATTTTACATATTTTTACAATTAATAGGTAAAACTTGAATACCCTTATAAAAAAAATCGGCGAAGAGCGTGTCCTGCCACTCAGTGTAGGGTTCCGTAGTTTCCCGATTATAGCTCTTATTTATCTCGACCCCATCAACTCAAAAAAAACAGCGCGAAGTAGCTCAAAGTAAGCGACATCTCTCGGAAAATTGGGTTACTTAGTTGTAAAGGAAGTTCAAAACTTAGACGGGGTGAGAGACATTTTTAGGGTTCCGTGCCCAAAGGGTAATAGGGGTCCCTATTGTTTAAGAGATGGTGATAGTTATAGAGTAGAAATTTTCACAGATGATGTATTTCTGTTGCCGCTATAACAACAAATACTGAAAACTAATACCACTTTCTCGGCATGATTGGTATTGGTACCAAATTTCAGCTTACTTGTGCATAATGGTGACTGAGATTAAGCCGTCGCGGGCAGATGGAAGGGAGAACAGACATGGCGAAACTATACAGGTTCCTAGTTGAGTACCTAGTGAACCCTGAACATGAGCAACGGTCTGCGTTAGCCGCTCGTCGGATTCTCTCACTTCGCCATCTCCGCGGGGACTATCGTCTATGCATCTTTTAAATGTATGATATTAATTAACTAAGTCATATGTTTTTATTAATAATATTTTTAAATAAATAATAACCTAATCATGCATCGTAAAGTAAAGTAGTACATCTATCTAAAGTAGTACATAGATAATCTCCTTAATAATTAAGCAAACCAACTCTAAGTTTTGCGTAAACTCCATTTTTATGACAAAAGTAATAGTTTTATTTGTCAGATTTTCCTTTGAACGCGCCACAAGTAACAATGGTCAGGAGAGGAGAGGGCTACTTCTCAATACATAAACATGGATTCGTTCCCTTTCAGGAGATTAGGCATAACAAGGCAGGACTTAAATACTGCCAGATTGTCAACACCGTAGCAGTCCTGAACGTATGTTATGATAGCCTGTATACTGTATAGTATAGGCTGTCACAAGGCCTTACCCTCCTTCAATGTCATGACAATTTGCTGGGGTTCGCAATGTTTTTAGCTTTGATAAATTATTGATATGATAGAAATAACACCACGCATATCAATATCCCACAGATTTAATTTTTTTGCAACTATATAACATAACTATACAATATACGTACATATAGTGTAAATGCACCGCAGTCACCGCGTGTTAGTGCTAGCAGCAATCATAATATAAATACAATAAATACATTCGTGTATATCAAATTGACATAATCGAAGCTCGTCTTAAGCTCAGGTACTTACGCTAAATTTGGCCTTAACATACATTAGTACTATCAGGTAATGGTATATGTACAAGGTGCGCGGGCGCCGGCGCCGCTACTTGACGTGCTTCATGATGAGCTCGATCTGCTCGTCCACGCGCGGGCTCGTACCCCTGCAACACAGCCTCGCCTCAGTCGACGCCTCTCTTACAGCCTTACATGTATCTAACATGACTAGTGTTGAATGGGTGTACACAGTGGCTGGTCATAGAGCACTGTTAGTCAGCAATGGTACAGATGTTAAGGTGGTGTACCGGAAGGCGGCGGGGTCGGGCCCCACCATGGCGACGAGCTGCGGCACGTCGGGCGAGTGCGCCACGAAGCGCGCCAGCGCCCGGCACGCGCGCCACAGCTGCTCCTCGCCCGGCGCCCACTGCAGCAGCTGCAGCAGCGCCATGGCCAGCTCCACGCACACCTCGTCGAACACCTGCGATTGCACCCATGGAACTACTCATTCGACACTAACGAAATTTCAATGTACTTTTGTATATGGCAGGAGGAATGTGACGGGGCAGCAATATGTAGGTATAGTTGTGCGGACAGTGACATGAGGCGGCGCGTCACGGATACGCCACATCCGACAGCGCGACACGCTCGAACGACATAATCTCTGCTCGTGGCGCTGACATTACATCGGCGACACGCTAGCGCTGCCTGCACTAAGCACTCTGTTTGCTATACGCGTAATGACGTGCTTAACACGACTTGCATTATTCCATAAGCATTTAATCCTATAATTTAACATTCATGAATGATGAGTAAATATACTAATAGTGTCGGATGATAGGGAACAATGGAAAGAAAAACATTTTTCGCAAATACTTAATCATTAAACTTGAGTGCTCATATTTACATAAATAGGTAAGTATAATAATTTGCGCAATCTGGACACATTAAATTACTTACAACATTAGCAAACCCGTTTTATTTTTAAATATTCATGTAAAACTTTCGTCGAATAACACGCCAGAGACAAACACCTCATAAATATTTGAACATCAAAGTTTTGAAATCTCCAAATAAAGAATGTCCTCAGGATCCTGTGGAATTTCTTGGATCAGAGACGTTAGAAAATATTTATAATTGCTCTGTAATGTCATTGATGTGACGATTATCAGTATCGGCTATCGAAATCGGTTAGAAAACAAGTATTTGTAAAAAGCAGGAAAACACGACAGGAACTATGTGCGTACGAGTGAGGTGAGCGCGTCACGGCGAGCTGTTTGCTGCGGCGTTCAGGGAAATACGCCGCGAGTGTGTACACGGCGCGCCAGATTTACGAGCAGATAGCGGACTCGATTCATCACAATATACACCGGCTTACATCACACACGCACACGTCTTCCTTGTTATTTCAACTTATTATAAAGAATACGTATGAGAGGCACAACTCTGTGTTATATTAATCAGGTATGTTACCGCGTCGGGTCGCAATCATTACGAAGAGAAACGAGTTTACAGAAAATTTTGAAAATAAAGAAAAGATTCTTGCGTTGTTAAGATTCTATCAATGGCTTGTTTTGTTCTAACATTGCTGAACTAGCATTAGCATATGTTGTGGTCGCGAGAAGTGACCCTGTGGCGATGTACGAAGATAATGTTTGTCAATATCTTGCTATCACAGCGCTAACAAACATTTCAAAGATGTTTTATACATATACATTTTTGCATGTCCCCGGTGTTACATATTGAGACAGTGAGTAAACATTTGTCTAAGACAAACACGTTAAATACTTAGAAAACAATAAATATGTTTTGTGACAAGAAGTGTCGCCGAGTGGCTACTGTTGCAGCACTATCCTTGTGTCTCCACAGTATGTCATCACTGCACGAGTTCAAGGCTAGCTTCATATCAAAATATATAAATATGAGATTATCTACGGCGGTACCTATGGCGTAGTAATACACGAAATTGAGTTATGTATTACTTGACTATGGGCGTATGTGCAGCACTGAACTATATTATGTTTCACATTATAATGTTTTAGACTACTACAACGTGTCTGACGCTGTCTGACGCTGAAAGAATGGATTGTATCATGCATCATCGTTTAGGCATCTTGACATCAAAATAGCGCCGATACCACTAACATTAATTAAGTATATAGAATTCCATAATTACTTTTTGCAACCATCTAGGAGTCTTCGATGAATGGATAGATGAGGATGACCGATGATAATCCAGACTAAACGGGCATTTTATTACAAAGATTGCATTCAATTCGGTTAATCTGTTGAAAGGCTTGGATTCCAAAGCAAACGCATACAAAGACACGGCCGAACATTTCGTACAGTAGAGTGGCGATGATGTCATGACCTGCTGAACAAAGTATTCGAAAGCCAGGTTACGATATTCAATGCAGAGATGATGAACGGGTGAGTGTTGAGTGAGTCGGTTAGCGGCAGCAGGTCGCAGTGTACCTTGCTCTTGGCGCGGCGCGGCAGCAGGCGGCGCAGCGCCGCGCCCGCGCCCAGCCGCTGCAACACACTCGCTGCAGACACGCTCGTCCCCGCGTACATGCCGTACATACTTGTTTACTCACCAATACATTACAAATTATAATTGCAACAAAATAATTTATATATCTGCACATAAATAACTGTCTAATTATACTATATGATATACAGTAAGTATGTAGCATAGGTACAGCGATAACAAGCGGGCCGTGCTGTGGGGAGAGGGAGTGTATACATGCGAGGCGGTACTCACTGTGCATGCAAGATGCGGCCTGAAGCCTCGATATTTATTATATTTTGTCAGCAACCTGCATTTGAACGAGTCGCGGCTCATCGGAATCTACTGGACGTCAAGACCCGACGTCTACTTCCTATGGAGATAGATACCCCCGCGACCGAAAATTAATTTCTATCCCTTCACCGTCACCGTACACTCAAGGTACACGAAATTTAAAAAAATGTGTGTTGTTAGGTATACACGCGTTTATAACTATAAATATGAACGTTATTTGCGTATATACTTGAAACAAAGTTTGAAATAGGAATTGCAAGGTTGCCATGCGGGGCGCCTGCTGCCGCGACGCAGAGCTCTGGCTTGGGGTGTATCAAAGCATGAGTATTGAGCGAGCACGACTATAGTGTATTCACGGAGACGAGTTAGTAGAGCGCTATCTCACTCACACAATTTTTTAACTGCGATTGGTCAGTGATAAATGCTAAGGCGGTGTACACAGTACGAGTACTTTTTAGTCTACTCATACTTCCCGTATTGTGCAGACGTGCTCTTCTTTGTGACTGTGCGCTCAACTTGTGAACCGGCTGGTGTATTGGATTATATGATTGATTGCTTTGATTGAGATAATGGCGGATATCGAACAATCTGCTGTTAAAAGAAAACGGCGGGCTTTTTTGTCTACCGAGAAGACTATGATTTTAAATATGTACCACGCAATGAGAAATGCAGACTCTTCGGCCTCCAAGGGTGACATTCTGAAAGCAGTTGCATCTTCTTTAGGTGTTCACTGGGCTTCTGTTCATAGAATTGTAAAAGAGAAGAATGATAGTGGCGAGCTAAAATCTCCGAAGAAATTGAAGCAACGTTTGTCAATTGTTGATACGATTGATAACTTTACAAAATGTGCCATCAGAAATATAGTCCACAATTTCTTCGCGCAGAATGAAATACCTACTCTTGATAAGATTTTAAAGAAAATCAGTGATGATGGCACTTTGGGCGTTATAAAGAGAACGACGCTACATAAAATATTGAAAAAAATTGGTTTTAAATTTTGTAAGAGAAGCAGAAACAGCTTATTGCTGGATCGCGATGACATATTCTTTTGGAGAAGAAATTATCTGCGAGCTATCAAAAATGCACGAAATAATCATCAAAAAATCTACTATTTAGATGAAACTTGGGTGAATGAAGGTCACACTACCTCAAAAGCTTGGGTCGATACCACAGTGAAAAGCAGGCGAGACGCTTTTATTAATGGACTAACAACTGGCTTGAAAACACCTTCAGGTGTGTATTTTTTATTTATGTAATGGTCAATAGTAATTTTTAAGCGGCGCATGTGTGCTAATGACCGGTTTATTGTTCTTTTGTCATAAATGAGCATTATCATAATAAAATACTTTTTCCCAATTTTTGCATAGAAAACTGGCCCAGGTGCGCTACATCCATTGTTATTATTATCATTAAGTTATAGTTATGTTCTCAGTGTTGAAACACGTGTTTTATAACATGTTTTATATTCTCTTTACAGGAAAAGGCAAAAGACTACTTATTACTCATATTGGGAGTGAGGATGGATTCGTCGAAGGTGGTCTAAATATGTTTGAGTCGAAGAAACAAGGCGATTATCACAAGGAGATGAATGCCGAAGAATTTGAAAATTGGTTTAGAGAAGTTTTAAATATGCTGGACGATAATTCTGTGATAGTCATGGATAACGCTTCCTATCACTCTAGGAAAATAGAGCGAATCCCAACGGCCAAATCTAAAAAACAGGATATATGTAATTGGTTACGCGAAAAAAATATTAGCTGTAACGCTGAAATGTTGAAACGTGAATTATTAAACATTGTTAAAAACCATAGACAGCGATACGACGCTTGTATTATAGACGAAATGGCAAAGTCACAAAACAAAACTGTACTGAGACTGCCACCGTATCATTGCGAATTAAATCCAATTGAGCTAGTGTGGGCTCAAGTTAAAGGAAATGTAGCTTCACACATGAAAACACACAAAATGGCAGAATTAAAAATTGGATTAAAGGAATCCATTCAATATATTGACGCAGAGAAATGGAAAAAATGTATAAAGCATGTCAAAGAAATAGTTGAGCCCAAAATGGATGCCATGGACAGAAATGTGGAAGCAATGACTGAAAGATTCATAATAAATGTAGGAAACGACAGTAGCGATAGTACGGAGAGCGATGATGATGATGATATGTTATGAAAATGTATACTAGGTAGATATTATAATATAATAAAGAAAATATAATCATTAACTCTCGATTTTATTTCTTTCCTTCATATCCATCAGTTAAATAAAAAAGTAGGTAACAATAAATAAATTCTATCAAAATGTCTCTCAATTAATACGATAGACGAAGCCGCAAGAAAAAACTAAGCGTACTTTTAAGAAGCGCAGTGTGAACGCACGTTTACATTTCTAAGGTATTGTTAACGCCCACTGATCCTAAAAAAGTTTTTTTTGTCTTTGTCATTTGTATGAAAATGTGCAATAGAGAAGGCGCTATACTAACTCGTCTCCGTGAATACACTATAGTGGACGAGGAACCAGCACAGTGGCGCCCCTCGGGTATCCGCGGCAGTTGTCGGCGAGTCAGGATAGTCGCCGGTAATTAGCTTCGGCACATGAACGGAACGGCCTGCTTTTTATCTATATACTAATGTTATAAGGAGATCCCCTTATCCTTCCCTCCATCCGTTATACTACCTATACTGTCTGTTTACACTCCCCAATGTGAGTACATAAGAAACGGGTAATACATATAGAAGCACGTGTGGGACCAAATAGAGAGTGTACTGCGGGTGACAGTATATAATATGTAACGAAATACCCCATCCGACCCGTAAGGGTAATACACGATAAGTTACTTGACTAACCAGATTTTCTTTGATGTGACTCAAAATACACTTATGATTCAAAATATTTATGACTTTAATTGACATTTAAAAATTGAAATAATAACTCATGAAGATGATGACGATGATGTCCTTCTATCCGATTATCGGCTGTTCTCGTACATGTAAGGAAATTAGCCAACTGCCCAGGACATACATATTATAGTGCACAAGCATTTGCTCAGAGACAGGTGCACTTACTATTCCTTCACTCTCATAGTGCGATGGGACGGCAATCCGATACGACCGGAGAGAGATCAGGCGCAGGACCGACATTAACGTGCTCTCCGATGCACGGGTGTATCAATCATCAATTTCCAGGCTTCGGGCTGCTGTGTGTAAGTTTCGAAAACCCACAAAGCCATTGTTCCAGCGCAGGTTACACAATTGGAACCTTATCTAAGTACATACATATATGTATGTAAAGGCAGATACCTAATAATACTTAACCTATTTTATAACGGAGTACGTAAGGGTATAGGGTAAGGGAGTGCCTAATAAGAAGAAATAATTGTGACATCACATGAACATTAGGGTTGCGCTCTGTGCTGCGACACTGTGGGCACTGATGGCACTGCGGCAGATCCGACACTTTTAGTTTTAGTTCAATGTTGATAGCAAAAAATATATTGGAGTGGCTTAATGTGCTGTACGCACAAAAGCCCTATCGAACATTTTAGTTTATTATATTTTTATCGCGTTACATTTTTGAAAAAAACCGCAACGATTTGGCATGTTTGAAATACGCTTCGAGGATCGAAATCCGAGAACGGGAACATATGACATGTTCCTCGGGAGAAGTAATAAATAAAAGATAATCGCTACGGGAGCGAGATCTAAACTGTGCGAGCAGCTCGCGTCGTCCGTCGACAGCGGCGCCAGACACGCCAAGTGCAATACATTGTAAGCCTTTACTTTATTACGAAACCATGTAAAACAACATCTCAGTTTTATAATTAAAACTACAATTGCTAATTAATTAAATTAGTGTACGTACATGTTTGGAACCATATTATTATCGTAAGTATATTATTGTTTGGGCCTTATATTGTTATTTTATGTCCTCCCATTGAAACTATACCTACATAGAGCTGAGCTGCTGTCGAGTAGTTTTGCTAGTCCGAAGTACTGTCTAGTTAGACTTGACAATAGCAGACCCGTATGACACGCGCATAGCCGTTGCAAAGGGCAACGGCTCGCACACTTCAGGGAAGCAAAGCTATTTGCCGGTCAGTGTACAGTTGACCAGTCAACAGTAGTGTAGTGTGTGTGTGTGTGTGTGTGAACAAGTAAAGCTGAGCGGATACAGACCACGGTTTTTACCTCCTTGGTGGCGATGTTGTACATGAGCGCCGTGCCCACGTCGCGCAGCTCGGGGTCGGCGCTGAGGCACGCGTGCACCGTCACCTGCGCAACGAGTACGTGAGTGTCACTGTGTGCTGTGAGCCGCGCGAGAGTGCCACAGGGGGGGTACCTTAGTGGTGGCGCGGATGTTGGACAGCGGCTGCCCGTTGTGCTCCCACTCGCTGATGTACAGCAGCCACTCCGACGACGAGATGTTCTCGAACAGGTTGCACAGCTGCATCAACAGTACACGTTTAATCTTCATTCCTCATTTCACTTAACCGATTATATCCAACTTAACCTTAAATATGTATCATACGATTTACATAGGTTTTTCTATAGGATAAACTTGGCAACTATTTTTTCGGTAGTAGGACAGTAATAAATAATTATGTTATGTATGAAAAATGTTTGCAGCAATTTGATAATGACTGACTTGAATGAAAAGTATAAGCAAATGCAATATTCGTGTACAGTTTAGAGGTCGTAGAGTATTGAATAAATGACTAATTAGATGATAATGGGCTTAGATCGGTGGTGATGGTGTACGTACGAAGAGCGCGAGCGCCTGCTGCTCGGGCAGCGAGAGCGCGTCCACGGCGTGCGCGTAGTTGAGCAGCGCGTGGTGGCGCCGGTCCTGGTGCAGCAGCAGCGACACGTCCTCGCGCAGCGCCGCCGCCGCCAGGCAGCGCAGCGCCGCCACGCGCACGCCCGCCTCCGCCCAGCCCAGCAGCCGCCCTGCGACACCGCACGTACAGACACTGCCACTAGTGGCCACAGTCGGCGCACTCTGCTCCACGCTTACCCACGAAGGCGAGGAAGTCGTCGCCGAGCACCCAGCTGCCCTCGCCGTGCACCAGGTACTGCTGCAGCTCGTCCAGGCTCTGGCGCTCCTCGGGCGACAGCTGCGCGCCCGCCAGCGCCGCCGCCAGCTTCTCGTACTCCTGCACGCCCTGCGCAGACCGACATCTGCCTCATCCACTATCCTCACCTCCTCGTGCCTCATCACAACCATGTGCCGTCTCTTGCTTTTTGGATGATTAGCCAACCCACAATACCCACTTATTTATAGCATCACAGTGTCTCTGCACTGAGATCATAATTCCATAATAGAACACATTTTATGATGGCATAAATTTTCATATAGCATGACATAGGCGTTGGACTAATACCTAATACAATTTGGCTAGAGACACGAGTGACACTAGCACATCGGACGCCCACAGATGCGCGTGCTTCTGATAATCATCAGCGATCATAATAACGATCACTTATTCCTTATATGAACACATCATCATCAATATATAAAGAAAAACGGCTAAGTGATAGTTGGACGCCGCACATTCTCGTACCATTAACCTAACCTAAACAAATAAATACATCATCTCATCACGATTCATGAGATACAGCCTGGTGACGGACAGACTTCAAAGTCTCAGCAATAATGCCCCGTTACACTGTTTTGAACTTGAAGCTTTTGAAAAGTTACTCACAAACTGTAGTCCCGCGGTATGCGTACCGCACGCTCTCTTGTGGGCCGCTTGTTGGTAAACAGTCATAACCTTCACGGTAACACATGGCAATTTATTTTAGTTACCTACATGTTTACAATAAACCTCTACATCAGAGCAAAACTAATAACGAATATGAATGAGTATGTAAGGAAACATATCAGTGCGGCACACTCACGTCGATGTCGGAGAAGACGATAGGCGGGTCCCTCGCGCGCTTGCGCAGCTCCTCCTGGCGGCGCTCGTCCGCGTCCAGCGCGCCGGCGCTGGGGCCCGCGCGCGCCAGCTCCTCCGGCGCCGCCGTCGCCTCCACTGCTTCCGCCATGTCTGCGCACAGCCCGGCGTTACTCACCGCCGACACCAACCCGTTCAAGAAAGCATTTCAAAACTATTCTAACGAAGACATATCAATATGAACACCCTCACATATTCCGAACGATCAATTACTAACCTAAAACGTAGTCGCCTCGCGGGACTCTTGACGAGACTGTTTTGTTATGTGTCGACACTGAGGTATTTTAGGAAGCAAAATGGTTTACGGTGGCGAGTAAATCGGCTACTACACTCGGGAAACTGATATTAGGAAAAGATCACAAAAATGATCGGTTCGCACAACGTGGCAGTCGCGCTCTGCCCTGTACGGAAATAGCCGCGACACAAATACACCGAAATAGTGTTATGTGGAGTGCGGGCAGCGTGCAATCGTGTTGCGGTCGGCGAGCAGACGGCGAGCAGGCGGCGAGCAGGCGGCACGGCATACGCACCTGAGTGCTGGTGCTGGGAGCGAGTGCGGCGGGGCTGGAGTCCGCGCGAAGAATGCCGCGCGCCGGCTGGCGCCGCGCCAGCTCGCCTCCGCGCCACTTTTATATTTATAATTACACCGGCCGCGATCGGATACCGCTCTGCTGCTTTTTACATGTCCCTTCCTATTCGCCTTGCAATTGTAAACGGGTATGATTTAAGCTGTCACCAATTTAATTCATTTTGTGTTTCTTAAATAATAGGGTTTGCCCTCAAAATAGTAGATTTGTCACCAAAATGTATCACCAAACAATATAAAATCAATTCCACAATAAATTGCCGAAAATCATGGAGATATGGGGTCAAGTACCAAATAAATGGTTTTGTATGTATTATAATAGGTTTGTCCTAATAGTATTTAGGCAAACTAATTTAAAGAGATCACCAATAAATCATATATTATATCACTAGAAAATTTCATGAATTGTATTAAAATGTAGGGTGGTCGTCATCATCCTTTCAACCAAAAGAGTCTAGGTACTACTTCACTGGCCATGTGCCTCCCCCAAGGGTCTTAATTTCCACAGGTAGTATAAATATATTTAAATTAAATTTCTAGCTGAATAGTAAATAAAACACTTAATTAAAGTCAAAATAAGCATCGTATGATCGTACCTACAACCAACCTACAACCCATTCGTTGAGGCCGAAAGCGCGCCAATTTGTCTCCCTTCCCTTCCTCTTCCCTTTGAAAATATTTTCATTAAAATTATAAACTGATGTATTAAATTGGTAACGAATACATTATTTTAATAACTGAACATAATAAAATGTAACTACTGTATTGGTGACAAAATAACAAATAAAAAGCAGTCGCAGTCAGGGATCGATTAATCGATTTATTTGGTGACAGATCTACCATTTTGAGCACCAAGCTATTATTTAAGTAATAAAACTATTATTATAAGAACGAAGTTTATATTCATGTAATGCACTACAATTTTATTGGTGATCCATCTCATATTTTATACATTATATTGACAATAATTTGGTAATTCATACATGGGAACACTCTTTGTTTATCTGAGAACGAAAATATTTCGCGGCGATAAATCTATTTATTAGGTGATACAACTTGATGACAAAAATAAATTTTGGTGACAAAAAATATAGTTCCCATTGTAAACACATCATCTTAGCTACTTCAAATTCTTAGTAGCTTCAATAATGTTATTCGGTTGCAAATCTCACAAGGTAGCGGTTCAAAGTAGACTAGTCAGCGTTACATACCTACTCTACATGTAATTTGAAATGAAGCAAGGCCAAGCTACGTGAGGACGCGGGCCTTGTCGGCGGAGTGTCTGTGCTGGTCGTTGCCCCTCAGCCGCCGAGTGGAGCTAGTCCGGCCCACTTGTGGAACGTTCTACGAGGGAATTTATTGACATACTGCACAGTTATTGAGCTGGGCCGCCGCACAATGCGGAGTGTTGGCGCGCTAACGAACGACGACGTTAGGTGGGCGGTTAAAACTCACTGCCCACCTACATACAGATGTATACCGCCAAAGATGCAGCTTCACGAGCCAAACATGACTTCACGAGCTTTCTGTAGAAAAGTATTCTATTTTTGTATTTGTCTTTTACACTACTACCTTAGGTACCTACGACAGTGACCTAACTACATACATATATTATTATATGTATATGGATTAAGTACCCGCAAATGTAGGTACTTGTGTGATTTCGTTGCAATGTTTCCTTTCCTGTGTTTTTTTGGGAGTCGGTTTTATTTTTTTGGTAAAAAGTTTTTTATTTTTGGCTTTTCAGTGACAATCATAGTTGTCACTATCCGCATTTGTGGAAAGTTCTCATCAATAATATAAGCCCAAACACGAGGTAGTTTACATATTCAGTCAGTTGTCGAGTTCCCTCGACCTTCTCTGGTCTCCATCATCAGGTCAGTTCCAAACCTTCACTGCTGCATAGTGTTATCAGACGTACACCTCATTGTCAAGTTTTTAATCTACCTATGCACGGCTACAATTTTCTAAAATTGCCCTCGATTTCTCAGGGTTTCCATCATCAGATCCTAACCTGGTGATTATGGGACCACCTGGAAGGTATACCCTATCAAACAAAATAAAAATTTTGCAAGTCGGACCAGGTGTCTCCGAGTAATCGGTGAACATACATAAAAAAAATCTCGACGAAGTGAGAACCTCCTCCTTTTTGGGAAGTCGGTTAAAAAGAAAATGAAATAAGTTCTCTGAACTGCACTTCGTGTCCGTTATATTACAGTTATATAGGCCTCAAGACTGCCAAGACCCACCTCGATGTAAAGTTCTCGACGAGAAGCGAGGAGAAAATTGCATAATTTAAAAAAGGCCCCAGTCGCTTTCCCTTAAAAAAAAAAACAAATAAGTAGAAGGTTGCAATAAGGCTATAAGCAAGCTTAGACGTGCTCACCTTCAGCGTCGTGTTCGTCGAGCGCGTCGCCGCACTCGCGCTGCAGCTTCTTGCGCTTCTTGTCGCGGCGCCGCTGCTTGCGCGCCAGCTTCTCCGCCAGCGAGCTGCGCCGCGCGTCCAGCTCCTGCGACGCCGCCCTGCACAACACCCACACTGCACACCCGCCCCGCCGCCGCACATCCGCACGGCAAACAAACTTATCTTCTAACAATACTACTTCATACTAATGCTTTCAATTGACGCCGTGATATCCTGAAACGGTATACGGGATCCCATCATGAGATTCAGGATGTGCCTGTCAGAAGTTCTAAGCGGTAGGTATATCTTTTCTGACCGATAGCAAAATCCTCTGCCGTGCCGTCCCGATGTGCGTAGGCCCTTACTATTCATTTCAAGAAGACAATCTATCAATAATAATACATAATGAAAATTAACTCAATAAATAGAGATAGGTACTTATGATCGCCATATTCAGATAATGCCTCTGTGAGCGTTGGCAGTAATTTTAGCGTTTGTCTACACGCAGGCAGAGCGGGAGATTGAGGCTCAATTTACACCAGAATTCCAGCGAATTTTTCAAGAAGCTATAATAAGTTTAAGAATTAGTTACCTATAGAGGACTCCTCTTCCATTACCACTTACTATTAATTGATGAGATTATTAAATCAAAGACCTGACCTGACTCCATGAAAAATCTCAACCAACGAACTGAAACGGCAAAAACAAGTTGAATAAAAAGCTTTTTAAATTGGACTTGATTTTTCTCGATAGCACGAATAGAATGAGCCCAAACACGGGGTAGTTGTGTACTCGTGCCCTTGTTCCCTCGTCTCATCTCTATCATCCGATCAGATCTGACCCTTCACTGTTCTGTCATAGGACACCAAAATGTCAAGTCTCATGATGACTCCATCAAAGCTGTTGCTTATACGAGTACATGTTGCAGAAAACAAAAAAAAATATAATGTCTCATAACTAGAGGGATAAAAAAATCGCAATTTGTTCGGCCATGTCGGAGATAATAAAGGAGATGTCGTGGTAATAAAATAAGCATACAACATACGCGCGTATAAAATTTAAGAAATTCCTGCCGTCTTCTACCACATACTACAAGCAACAAGCACATGACATGAATGCATGTGATCGTGCAGGTATGATTGCAGTTGGAGGATATTACAGTCCATCGTCCGCGTGGCACTTGCAAGGGCATCTTTCCCCGTTATACACCGACAGTCGCACTATCTCGAGCGTGACCAGTTTGCCGTAACATCCTTAGTAAACTGTGTCTGCTTATTACTCTTTCACGCTAACGGCCTTATATTGGCTTTAAATTAACATTTGATATGAAGATGGTTGTACCCTGGAAACGTAGTTAGAATTATTAATATCTGGGAAAGGGTCGTTGTTCGACAAATCGTTAAAACGACAACAACAGTAGACGGATTCCACATCAAGCAAGAGGATTAAATGCGGCAATGTGAATCCAGAGCGCTTTTTAGCGTTATGATCAGTTCCCTGACAGTAATTTAAACTTGCTGAGCATACTGCTATATGCTTTAGTAGAGTAATAAAAACAAACCAAGAAAAATATTAAAATAGTAGTCTCTTTGTAAATAACCCAGGATTAAAAAAAAAACAAATAATGAACTACATTAATATTAATCCCTACTAATATTATAAATGCGAAAGTAACTCTGTCTGTCTGTCTTTTCTTCACGCCTAAACTACTGAACCGATTTTTGTGTTTGGTACAGACATAATTTGGAACTTGATAAAGGACATAGGATAGTTTTTATTACAAAGAAATATACAAATAAAAAATAAAATTTATTCCGGACATATAGCGCCATCTGTTGGTCTAACCGAAAATCTGCTGAAAGTCACCATTCCGCGCGAACGAAGTCGCGGGCAAAATCTAGTTGTTAATAAAAAATTGTTGAAGAGTAACTTTAAATCGGCAATTCCGATTCCATTATCTTTGTCAAGACATTCGATATTATAAAACAATCGATTAGATTTCTTTAGGGAACACCAGTTTTAAACTGTCAGATAACTCCTCATAACGCGAAAGCGGTAGGAATAGGTACTTCTTTAGCTAAAGTATATTGGAAGAGACTCAAAATAACCACGCACGCTAATCACATTACATAAGTATTTTAAGTTCCTGATCCATGTTATGTCGAAAATTTTTGGTATTTACCTATGAAATTGTTCGAATCATATGGCCTTACTACAAAAACTTTAACCACTGTTTTACACTTGTCTAAGAAAAATGTGGCTGCAAAATGAACCATATGTCAACGTCATAATTTGACATTTTTTTAGACAAGGCATAAACTGACGTTTAAAAGTTTTTGTGGTAAGACGGATAATATTTTTTGTTTGGCTAAAAATTGTAATTTCAAAATTAATTTTATTTATAAAACATAGAATTCTTCTTCCAAAAGTAGTCATTAGTTAATTGATTAGTGCTACATTGTCATCGCATTACAATCATATACCCGGAGAGGGGCCGGATCTGGCCAACAACCAGTATGGTTTCCGTAAGTTGCGTTCAACAGTTGACGCGATCATGCGCGTGAGGGTCCTGGCGGAGGAAGCAGTCGCCCGGGGCGAGGTGGTCTTGGCGGTGTCGCTCGACATCGCCAACGCGTTCAACACCTTGCCCTGGAATACCATAAAGGAGGCGCTCCGTTATCATGGAGTGCCAGGTTACCTCCGTCGCATAATCGGGGCCTATTTGTCCGAAAGGGCTATCGTGTACCCGGGTCGAGAAGGATGGGGTCGTCTTGAGATGACGTGCGGTGTTCCTCAGGGGTCGGTTCTCGGCCCTCTCCTGTGGAACATTGGATACGATTGGGTCCTGCGCGGCGTTTTTCCACGGCGTCAGCGTGATATGCTACGCTGACGACACGCTAGTAACAGCACGTGGGAAGACGTACCGACAGGCGGCCATTCGGGCCACAGTCAGTGTCGCGCAGGTCGTGGGTAGGATCCGGGCGTCTTGGCCTCGAGGTGGCCTTGCACAAGTCTGAGGCCCTCTGCTTCCATGAGCCAAGGAAGAAGCCACCTCCGGGGTCTAGCATCGTAGTAGGAGGGGTCACCATCGCTGTCGAATCGACGATGAAATACCTCGGTCTCGTTCTCGACAGTCGGTGGGACTTCGGGCCGCATTTCCAACGTCTCGCTCCCCGATTGTTGGCCGCAGCTTCTGCGCTCTCACGCCTGCTGCCCAACATCAGGGGACCCAATACCTCCTGCCGGAGACTCTATATGGGGGTCGTGCGGGCGATGGCGCTCTACGCAGCGCCAGTGTGGGCGAGCACCCTGATGGCCCGCAATTTTGCAGTGCTGCGAAGACCTCAGCGAGCGATGGCCATCAGGGTCATAAGGGGATACCGCACGATATCCTTTGAAGCGGCATGCCTCCTAGCCGGATCCCCACCATGGGACCTAGACGGGAAAGTCCTCGCGTCACTCTATACATGGCGCGAGGAAGCAGTGCAGCGGGGTGAGTGCCTCGTGCCTCGATAAGTTGAGGCGCGCGAAAGTGAAATAGCAGCCGGGGGGTTAATTGTAGACGATTCATGTAATAGTAAAAAAACTTCATTATTCTCTACCAGAATGTACTATTTTTTTACTCTGGCCGGCACTTTCAGTTTTGGGTACGAAATGAACGATGTCCTTTTTTCATACAAAACGGCAATTTAACCTATTATATTATCAGGACTATTGATGACTGCCTATGATGCCGGGCTGAAATTCGATCGATTTGTGGGTTTTAAGAAGCTTCCGTAAAGCAGCCCTGAGTTTAAAAGTTGGTGGTGATACACCCGTGCATAGGAGGGCACGCAAATGTCGGTCCTGCGCCTGATTCCTTTCCGGTCTTGTTAGATTGCCGTTCTGTCGGGCTATTAGAGTGTGCGAAATTACTTACATTATACTTACACATACGGGAGAGGCGGTGCAAGCTGTATTTTTTGTATGAGATGGCGGCCGCAGAAGATGTAGGCGACGCGACTTGGAGACGATTATTGGATTTAACTAGATTTTCAGCAAAAATATAAATCGGTTTATCCGTTTCATTCCGGCATTCCAGGGTTTCATCCGCCACATCCCATTTCCAGCATCAGGTTCTCGTCAATCAGAAACATGAAGAGAACTCGTCAAGACAAATTCAACGAGCCCAAACTCGATGGGTTTACTAAGAGGCAGTTCAGGGTTACGTCTCCTACCTTCGTGCCCTAACAGCAGACCAGCTCAGTGGTTCCAAAAGACATTAGTGTTTCAAATTTCAGATCCCACATATACGTGCAATTAAACTGAGCGGGTAACATTCCTATCACATCTAGCAAACGAGCTGATGACCTTGAAGACCTGAACCGATTTCCACCAAACATAGCTAAGAACACTCCTGACTGACATACCTTTTAAACAAAAAAAACCGCATTACAATCGGATCATCCGTTTGGGAGCTACGATGCCACATACACACACACACACACACACACACACACACACACACACACACACACACACACAGACACGTCAAACTTATAACACCCCGTCGTTTTTGCGTCGGGGGTTAAAAATTAAATTAAAAAAAAAGGAGTCATCAAGTGGCTTCAATTCAGTGCCTACCTCCGACAATACAGGGCTAACTGAAGTAGGTACTTAAAAAACCCCCGACCCAAAAAAAGTAAGCAATAATTATGACAAAAGGTTAAAAAACGCTAAACCCTATAAAAAGCAAAAAATAACTTTTAACACTACGTAAACTAAATTTTGTCGTGTCGGGGGACCGCTCTAATTCATTACTTTAGATACGTGTTTTTTTTTTTTAAACGAATGTTGTAATTAGTTAGGTATCATTAGATTTATGTAAGTATTTATGAAGGTAAAAAGCGGTCCCCCGACACGTCAAAATTTAGTTTACGTAGTGTTAAAAGTTATTTTTTGCTTTTTATAGGGTTTAGCGTTTTTTAACCTTTTGTCATAATTATTGCTTACTTTTTTTGGGTCGGGGGTTTTTTTAAATTTATAATTTAATTTTATTTCATGCTTTTTAAAGGAGCTCCTTAATTTTTCCTTCTTTCATTTAATTTATCTTATCTTAAGATGGGGTCGCTATATGCGATCTCGGCCAAAGGAAGCTGTTTAACAATCCTCATGACAAACTGGCTCTGGGAGAATTGCACGGATTGAGAAACAATAAAGATTAACCTTTGGACATTCTAGATTTTCAGCAAAAATGTAAATCGGTTTATCCGTTTCATTCCGGCATTCCAGGGTCCGCCACATCCCATTTCCAGCATCAGTTTCTCGTCAATCAGAAACATGAAGAGAACTCGTCAAGACAAATTCAACGAGCCCAAACTCGATGGGTTTACTAAAAGGCAGTTCAGGGTTACGTCTCCTACCTTCGTGCCCTAACAGCAGACCAGCTCAGTGGTTCCAAAAGACATTCGTGTTTCAAATTTCAGATCCCACATATACTTGCAAGTAAACTGAGCGTGTAACATTCCTATCACATTTAGCAAACGAGCTGATGACCTTGAAGACCTGAACCGATTTCCACCAAACATAGCTAAGAACACTCCCGACTGACATACCTTTTAAACAAAAAAAACCGCATTACAATCGGATCATCCGTTTGGGAGCTACGATGCCACATACACACACACACACACACACACACACACACACACACACACACACAGACACGTCAAACTTATAACACCCCGTCGTTTTTGCGTCGGGGGTTAAAAATCAAGGCTACAACAAGTATTTTAATCATAACCTAACGTGGTGGATATGACAGCGCATCGTAAAATCCAAAAATAATCGAGCATTTCATGAAGTAGGTAGAGAAGGTTACGACATGCGACACGGGTACGGCAAATACGCGTGATGGCCGTGTCTGAATAGTCAGTCAGTTTTGGAATTAATATGTAATATATATTTACCTACGAGCGACAGTCGGAAGTCTTGTGATTATTCCGTTTATTGATTAGCCAAAGAAAGAAAAATAAAAGGAAGCGTATGTAGCTGCAAGGTCAGAAGGGATGGCGGGGCGAGGCCCGCAGCGGGCCGCGCCGACCGCGCCACTCGCGCAGCGCCCGCGCCGCCGCCGCCAGCAGCGCCGCACCGCGCCGCGCCGCGCGGGCCCACCTGCGGTCACACGCCTGTACCCGCGCTCGGCCGCACACGCGTGCCGAGGCGTGTGACGCGCAGGCGGCCCCGCGCGGCGCGCCACTCGCGCAGCGCCCGCGCCGCCGCCGCCAGCAGCGCGGGCCCACCTGCGGTCACACGCCTGTACCCGCGCTCGGCCGCACACGCGTGCCGAGGCGTGTGACGCGCAGGCGGCCCCGCGCGGCGCGCCACTCGCGCAGCGCCCGCGCCGCCGCCGCCAGCAGCGCGGGCCCACCTGCGGTCACACGCCTGTACCCGCGCTCGGCCGCACACGCGTGCCGAGGCGTGTGACGCGCAGGCGGCCCCGCGCGGCGCGCCACTCGCGCAGCGCCCGCGCCGCCGCCGCCAGCAGCGCGGGCCCACCTGCGGTCACACGCCTGTACCCGCGCTCGGCCGCACACGCGTGCCGAGGCGTGTGACGCGCAGGCGGCCCCGCGCGGCGCGCCACTCGCGCAGCGCCCGCGCCGCCGCCGCCAGCAGCGCGGGCCCACCTGCGGTCACACGCCTGTACCCGCGCTCGGCCGCACACGCGTGCCGAGGCGTGTGACGCGCAGGCGGCCCCGCGCGGCGCGCCACTCGCGCAGCGCCCGCGCCGCCGCCGCCAGCAGCGCGGGCCCACCTGCGGTCACACGCCTGTACCCGCGCTCGGCCGCACACGCGTGCCGAGGCGTGTGACGCGCAGGCGGCCCCGCGCGGCGCGCCACTCGCGCAGCGCCCGCGCCGCCGCCGCCAGCAGCGCGGGCCCACCTGCGGTCACACGCCTGTACCCCGTCGTACTCTGTCGCGACACTCACCTGGCCTCTTCGATCTGCGTGTTGAGAGTGAGGTAGTCGGGGCTGTCCTGTCGGCTGTGCCGCGCCGTGCCGTTCGTGTACATGTTCTGCACAACATATAACATACAGAAATAAATCAATCATTTTAAGATCACAAATGTTTAAAGTACCACGGCCATTCAATCAATGGGCCACTTCAGCTCTCTGAGACTGTATGAGTTGTACGATATGAAAACTTGTCAATTTGACGATAATTTTGTGTTAAACAATACTCCATTAAGAAAAAGAGGTCTGTACGCTGGTGTTTTTCTTGACCTCATGAAACACAATAAAATCATACCTTTATTTAATTAAGATAATAAATCTTATGTAAATACTTAATTTCAGACCTATTTCTATCTTATCTGTCTTTAGACAAAAATAAAATAAAAGTGGATACTCAAGAGGAATATAGCCTACTGCTATCACGCTGGCCAGACGGGTTGATAGAGGGTTTTTTTTCGAGTTTTCCTTCTCTCGCACTGGTGTTCGGTGCAATTTTCTCCATTAGTCGACTCAGTGGCGTGCATTAAAATCGATCTCAGTGGCGTGCACTTGGAGAGGCCTATGTCCAGCGGTGGACTGCGATAGGCTGATGATGATGGTGATGGATACTCAAGCAGTTGCTACATAATGAATAATATGGCTTTACCAAAGGTCATTCAACCACATGTGTGTGAAAATTCCCAAAATGGTATTGGAATCTTTTGTGACCTCTCCAAAGCTTTGGATCGCATCCAACATGATACACTCTTATGCAAATTACACTGTTATAGAGTCCAAAACGAAGTTCCTAACGTAATAGACTCGTATTTACACCACACATTGCATTGTTTAGATGTAAATAGTGCTAAATTATCAGGCCTTCCAGTTCAGCTAGGCGTGCCACGGGGCTCTACACTTGGTCCATTCTTATTCTAAGTATAAATAAATTATTTATCTTACCACCTCAAAAATATCTGTGATGTTTTTGAGGTGAGCATAGTTTTGATTTTTAAGTTTTTATACTTATTTCATGACTAAATAGTTTACAATATTATATTAGTTACATCGTAACTATTATATAATCTGTGGTTTCACGTTCATTACATTGTAAAGAAATATAGGTACAGAGGTACCGTAGAGTTAATTTTTATAAAGTCGATTTCAAGTAGATCCAAAATCTTATTTATTTTACACATAGCCAGTGCAATATTAGAAACTGTGCGGTCCCTAGAAATTGCATTAAGTACCTAATAAAGTATGTAATGGACTTATATTTCATAAATTGCCTGGAAGACCCAGTTATTTTACACGTAGCCTGGATAATTTATGAAATGTAAATGCACAGAGATGCAGAGCTTACGAATGCAGCTTCTCTATTGGTTGTGGCGGGGGCGCCCGGAGGGGCCGGGGGCGGAGGGTGAGGGTGAGGGCGGGGGCGGGGGCGGGGGCCGGGGCGAGGCCGGGGGCCGGGGCGAGGCCGGGCGCGGAGGGAGGCCGCGCTCCTCCTCGCTGGCGCTCTGCAACACGCACCGCGCTCATTGCGCCGCTTTCCACCTAACTTGTATTTTAGTGTCCGACCGAAGCGAAGGTGCGGTTTCGGCCAGTGTCGATAAAAAAAACAAATTTCGCCGGCAGTATCGAGTACCGCCAAAATTGGTCGAAATTTTTGCCGAAGCCGAAACTCATTTTGCAAGTTGTCGTGCGCCTAACTTCGTTTTTGGCGGCAACGCTCTAGCAAACCCTTGCGGCCACATTCAGAAATTATCATGCAACGTTCGCAGCTCTGTAGAAACACAACTTAGTAATGCGTTATCATAAGGGAAATGTTAGGAAAACGGGAGAAGTATATCAGCTATATCTTTTATGGTTTACTCACAGTAACAAGTGTAGGTCTCGATAGCTTAGCAGTTCGGAGCTTTCTGATTAACTTGTCTATACGTTATGTTTATAACACTCTAACTAACACTAACTCACGTTAATTAAAAAAAGTTAACATTATTACATATTCAATAAAAAAGAATCATATAAATCGGTAAAGAAACACGAAAGTTATACCTAAAGTACGGTAATGAGCCATCGCGCGTGAATACTGAATCACGCTATAAGGATCATTGTTTTTGTGCAAGGGTCGCCGCGCTCGACGCGACTGGCGGCGCGGTGGCTGCGCGAGCTTCATACAATATTTGGCTGTTGATGCGATTGATGCGAATAGACGTTCAGAGTGTTCAACCTTATTGGTCTATAATAATATATGTAAGTGTTTGTTATTTTGGTGAAGATAAAGATAAATTTATTTGTTAAAAAACATATGTTATAAAGGTGTTACAATATTATTTACAGTTTCAATATGTTTTGCCATGTCAGGCGTACAAATTTACATTTATTAAACTTAAAATCTCCCGGATGCACCTGACTACCAATGTTTTACTTGGTGAGACTGTCTGAGCTCTTGGACCCAAATATCTCGGCAAACCGATAACCTTTGTCAGACTTCCTGGATCCTGACTAAACGTAACAACTGCTAAGGATGTTTAAATGGCATCCGGGACCAACTAGTTTATCGAGCGTTTGGAACATGGAAGAACTCGTCATGCCATGACCCCAATGTAGTTGGGAAAATAGCCTTTTCCAGATTTCTTGGCAGATGATGATTGAAAAATTGGCCCCAAAACAAAATAATTACACAGTGTTAACATTTCATGCCCCTAATCAGTAGAAAATAATGGGTAAAAACCCTAAACATCAGAATGTAAAGATATTTAACAAGATTATGCTTGCGCACGTGAGTTTCGGTTTCGGCCGGAGAACCAGGTTTCGGTCGGACTCTAGTATACAATGTGTCCCGGGGATAAGTGACCGCCCGAAATTTTTTGAATATTTGTACAAAATTAAGGATAATTTCCTTTATATTTGGGACTTACCGCCTTTGGTTTTTTTTTAAGGATTTTTATTAAATACTGTGACGTGCTGCAGTTTTTTAAAGATATTTCCTAAGTTTTTACATCTTTTTAAATTCTTTTTTCTTTATTGACTAGCCGACATCATAGTTTATCAATTAAAATTATCAAACATAACAAAAATGTAATAAAACATTTATAAAAATTCAAAGAAAATATAAAAGAAAATAAAAATTCAAAGAAAATAACGCCTTTTTTTCCGTTTTTTCAAAATAAGTCCAATAAATGCCCCCTGAATATCAATTTCTTTTAATTTATTAATAAACTACTGTAACACGGGAACAAGTTCGTACAGGTTCGCCGCCGCCGCCATCAAGGTTACCTTATCGCACCACGCGAAACAAGTTGCCAGCTCGCTTTGCGCATGACGGCTCCGTGTAGCATCTACCTATCTCTCTCTCTTTTATACAGGGTTACAGGTTAAGTCGACCTAGATCCTTTAAGGGGTTTTAGTTTTCATCATTCCTAGCTGATTTGACCATGAAACACCCCACCCCAAACCTAACCCATACTGAGATATTGGATTTTGATTATTTTTTAAATAAAATTAAGATTTTTTGTATAATTGACCCTTTTTTCGGATTTTGTGCCTCTAATTCATAGTGTTTTTGCTATTTTTGTGTAGTAGATTAGTTTGTTTATTACTCTCAACACAAAAAAAGCAGGTAACTGAACCAACTGGGTAGTAGTCGACGATTGAAAGATTAAAAACTAAACAAATTTGTATAAACATTTTTTTTCTTTTAAGAATATTTCAAAAAAAGTCTATGACAGTTATGCTGCAGATGTACTAAATAAAATCTACGTTTCTTTAGCTATCCAACAAGGTATAACAAGCTAGGGTATCATCATGATATTCAGAAAAAAAATTCTGATGTAATGCTCTCAGGCAGTAGTAAAACATAACTGTACTTAAGGACAAAGTTATCACTTGGGCCAGCAAACGAAATAAAACAAACTAAATAGCTTAAACAATGTTTATTATTATTTTTTACAATACATGTTCCACATGTCCGCCTCTGTTCCGCACACATATTCGCATTCTATGCCTTAGTCCACTTTTAACCACACCAGTCGTTAAGCCTCTTCTAATTTCGTTAGCCGCATCAATAATTTTCTGTCTTAAAACATCAACAGATGAGATCGGATGAGGTTCATTGTAAACTAAGCTTTTCATATGGCCCCACAAATAAAAATCCATGGGGGTCAGGTCGGGACTTCGGGCTGGCCACGGTATGGGTCCACCTCTTCCAATCCATTTGTTCGGGTAATTAGTGTCTAGCCACTCTCTGACGCTTCTTCGGTAGTGTGCAGGGCAACCGTCATGTTGATACCACATATTATTATCATTTAAACTGAGGGGTAAATCTTCCAGTAATTCGGGTAAATCATTTCTTAAAAAGTTTTCATAATCTTCCCCATTTAAATTGTCAGGCAGAAAATGTGGCCCAATCAAATGGTTTGAGATTATTCCCATCCAGACATTCAAACTGAACCGTCTCTGTGATCCCTTTGGTCGCTTCTTATTGGGATTTCTGTTTTCTTTTGGAGCCCAATAATGAGCGTTGTGGTAATTGGTGATGCCGTCTTTATCAAATTTTGACTCATCTGTCCACAAGATGTGTTTTAAAAATGCTGGGTTTTCTAAATCTGCGTTGAGCATGAATCTGCAGAAATCTAATCTCCTCACGGGATCTCCTTCTTCGATAACATGTACCGGCGTGTAATGGTATGGATAAAGGCCTGCAGTATTCACTGTAAACCACACTTTCCACTGCGATATTCCAAGTTCTCGGGCAACAATATTAGTGGAAGTAGTTGGATCCGATCTAAACCGTTGTACTATTTCATTGTCTTGCTCTTCATCGTCATCATTGACACGAGGTCTGCCTAGGTCTGATCGTCGCCTCGAAACAGAGCCAGTCTCTCTTAGTCGCCGGTACACTCCTTCAAAGACACTGACATCCGGTACTCGGCGCCCGGGATAACGTGCAATGTATTCATCCCGAGCTCGCGCGGATACACAGTTGCAGTACCCGTAACAAATTAAAATATCCGCATATTCCTCGTTCGTGAAGGTCGTCATCGTCAACAGTTCCAAATCAGAAGCACGTATCAAAGTCCAGTTAACAAGCACAGTCACAAATCGAAGGGGAAACAGTCCAGAAACACAAGCCAAGTAGAGTAAAAATCCAAGAGCACAAGTATCACATCTACTACGGACGAATCGCGTAAGCAGACTACTAAAACCAAACAGAATAACAACAAAATGGCCGAAAATTATCTATCCTGCTTGCACGCACCACAGCCACCACAGCTCCATCGAAGGACAATAGTACCGTAATTTTTTGCTACTACCTGGGACCCTTTTATGAAAGTTTTTTCTAAGAACTGTGATAATACCCTAGCTTGTTATACCTTGTTGGATAGCTAAAGAAACGTAGATATTATTTAGTACATCTGCAGCATAACTGTCATAGACTTTTTTTGAAATATTCTTAAAAGAAAAAAAATGTTTATACAAATTTGTTTAGTTTTTAATCTTTCAATCATCGACTATTACCCAGTTGGTTCAGTTACCTGCTTTTTTTGTATTGAGAATAATAAACAAACTAATCTGCTACACAAAAATAGCAAAAACACTATGAATTAGTGCCACAAAATCAGAAAAAAGGGTCAATTATACAAAAAATCTTCATTTTATTTAAAAAATAATCAAAATCCAATATCTCAGTATGGGTTAGGTTTGGGGTGGGGTGTTTCATGGTCAAATCAGCTAGGAATGATGAAAACTAAAACCCCTTAAAGGATCTAGGTCGACTTAACCTGTAACCCTGTATATAACGTATCTTGTCGCACTCTTCTACGCCCGCATCAAGGCCGGCGGCCGCTCGGTCTGCGCCACCGCCGCCGCCGGGCCGCGAGCGCAAGTTTAGTCGAGTAACCGAGAGAGTCACGAACGGTACAGACGCTAGTCTGTTGCTTTTCCGTTAAATTTTGTATTTGTCCATAATTATTTCTTTTGTTATAAAGTAACACCTAAATTGGTCACAGTTTTGTTATTAAGTGCTTTTAAACGAAAATACAGTGTTAACTATATTTACAATCAACAATTAGTTTTATTTACTCACGCTAAAAATGGCTGCCCAACGTCTGGCCGAACGTAATTAGGTACTTAGGATTTGTATTGGACCTAGATGAACCTAGAAGTGAAGTGTACCGTTGTAGGTATTAGGCTTTATTTCGCGAGAGTGCGGGCCGAATTCTCACTCTAGTGTTTTATATTACCTAGGATACCTAACGCCTAAGACTGTTGCTGTTCGTAAGACTTATTTAGTATTAGTGCTGAGTTTAGGTCTTGTAAACTGTGTAAATACATTTGTGTGGACCTAATAAGTGTTTTTAAATTCTTATAACTTTTAACGTTAGTTGGTTGTTGACTGTAAGTTATTGTAAATATAGTTTAGGACATTAAAGACATTGTTTTGTGTATAGACTATTGACTGTGTTTCGTTTTATAACTGTGACCTGTGTTTTGTGACATTTACGTGACTCTTATTGACGAGTGAGCATATCGGTAGTTCGGTTGGTGTCTTGTGTGGTAGCCGTTTTGTTCAACCCGTGTTGGTTGTGCGGTACCACATCGACGGAGCCCGCGGTTGGGTTGCTGTCGAGATACCGACGCTGGAGCGCTGCGGCTGCGCTGCATTGTGACTGCGCGCACCTTAGACCTCGCGCTGCCACCGCTGCCGTAAAGGGAAGTAAACCTTTTATTTGTGCCTTTTATTACCGTCGGACTCAGGACTTTTAGTGTTGTAATTGTGTTTGGACATTATTTTTATTATTGTGGACTTATAGTTTTTTGTCACAATAATTACTTTTATGGACACGTTGTAGTAGTGCGTTTTGTTAAAGACTTTTGATTATTATGTTTTATTGACTTTTGAACATTATTTATTCATTGTGTGTACTATTGTCGGACCGTGATAGTGCTTTTTAGACTATATTATATCGTGTTGCGCGTAAGCTTAATTTCGTAAAAATGGTGCTAACGAGATCTCGCGCGAATAGTCCCGGACAGCGCTCTGACTCGGCGCCTGCTGGCGCTGACGCTGCTCAGAGTGGCCATGTGACGCCACCTGCGACTCAACAGCCTGTGTCACCCTCGGTGCATGAGGCACCCACACAGCTGTTCTCGCCGTCGTCTACGTCTACAATCACCATGACGGATTTTCATCTACAACAGTTGATAGCTGCGCTGCGAGTTCCGACCCCGCCCGCTACTGCAAACGCTGTGGGAGTTCACAACAGTAATGCTAACTTCGCAAAATGTACTTCTCGTTTCGACGGAGCTCAGAACTCCGACGTTGTTGCGTTCATTGACGCAATTGAAATCTATAAAGAATGTGTCTCCATCGAGGACAATATTGCGTTGCGTGGCCTTCCCATGTTACTCACCGGGTTGGCTGGCACATGGTGGCAGGGCGTCAAGCATTCTGTGACGTCCTGGACAGAAGCAGTTAATATTTTACGTCAGACATTTGGTCCCCGTCTTCCGCCTCATAGGATTTATAGAGAATTGTTCCGAGTGGAACAGTATAATGAGAAGACAGACGTATTCGTCTGCAAAGCAAGAGCTCTGATAGCTCAGCTGCCAGCTAATACGCTTCCAGAGAATCCTGTCCAATTGGACATGGTCTATGGCCTACTGCATCGGCGAATAAGAGAGAAGGTCTCCAGGCAATCTTTCTCGTCTTTTTCGGAATTACTAGAAAAAGCGCGCGCAGTAGAGGATCTCCTGGAGGAGGGCCATAAGACCACCACTCAAGGGCGACCCGTGGTAATACCCGCTCCAACTGCACCCAAGTCAGTTGAGACTGCTCGCTCACCTCCGATGTCGTCTTCAACACCTACAAGTTCGAGTTCCTCAGACAATACAACTACGAAGCATAGACCTCGTTGTGGGTACTGTAAAAAGTTTGGCCACGACAAAGAGTCGTGTAAGAAAATTCAGATGAAGAACTCAACCCCACCAGGGCCTAGAGTAGAGACTGGACCTAAGCAGGCAGCGCCTGTTGTATGTTTTGGCTGTGGGGCTCCGGGCGTCATCAGGTCGAATTGTGGGACCTGCAAGAGAGGAGAGGATTCATCGACGACAACACCGTTCCAGTCGATTGCTGCAATGGGCACGGCGCCGATAGATGCGCGTGCGCGGCCCGTTGTTGCAGTGAACATTTGTGGAAGTAGTGGTCGTGTATTAGTCGATACTGGTGCAAAACTGTCAATAGCCAGTGAAAGCTTAACAAACGTTTTGTCTAAAAATAATGTAACGTTAGTTAAGGCCTTCTTAGAAATTAAGTTAGCGGACGGCTCTGTTTCTGCGAGACATGTAGACACAGTTTCTGTAGACGTAGAGCTGCAAGGAGTCGTCATTCGTACACTTTTCGTAGTCTTACCTGGTGCCACTCATTCTCTTCTCGGGATGAATTTTATTAGAGATGCTGGCATGGTGCTGGATTTTAACCGTAATAGGTTTTCTATAGATGCAATTAATCGTAATAAGTACTTCCCGCTTGACTTTGAGAATGATATTTCGCCTATAACGTGTTCCTCGGTATCCCTCCGTGAGAATGAGGGCAGTATGTTGTCTCCGCAAGAAAGAGAAGACCTTACGTCGTTACTGAGAGTGAACAAAGATATCTTCGCACCAGGGGGAGCACCGACAGCAATGGCATTACACCATATTGATACGGGGGACAGTGCGCCAGTTGCAGTCCCTCCATACAGGCTCAACCCACAGAAAAAGGAAATTGTTCGTACGGAGCTTGATAAAATGCTAGAAGAAGAAATAATTGAAGAGGCAGAATCCGAGTGGGCTTCGCCGGTCGTGTTGGTTCCAAAGAAAAATGGAGAAACACGCTTCTGCGTAGACTATCGTCGTTTAAACGCAGTGACTCGGACTGATAAATATCCTCTGCCTGCAATCGACGATATCTTGTCGTCAACTAAAGCTAACTGCGTGATGTCCACGATTGATTTAAAAGCAGGATACTGGCAAGTCGAAGTAGCTCCGGAAGATCGCCACAAGACCGCTTTTACGACGCCATTCGGAATGTTCCAATTCCGCCGAATGCCTTTTGGGCTCAAAAATTCTCCGGCGACATTCCAGCGCCTAATGGACCGCTTTAGGTCAGGGCTTAATGACGTATGCGTAGTGGCGTATCTCGATGACTTGTTGGTGGTGTCTGATAACATTGATTCCCATCTGCAAGATCTGCTAAAAGTTTTCGACAGACTACGCACTTTTGGACTTAGGGCTAATCGTGAAAAATGCGTTTTTGCCAGGGATCAAGTCAGCTACCTAGGACACATCATTTCTGGAAAGGGTATTCAGGCGGATCCTGAGAAAGTTCGAGCAGTCTTAGACATGGCGGAGCCTACGAATCTCAAACAGATGAGAACGTTTTTACAAACGTGCTCCTGGTTCAGGAAGTTTATACCCAACTTCTCAAATATTGCTCGACCCCTGACGGAACTTACAAAGAAGAATGCAAGCTGGATCTGGTGTGAAGCCCAGACTCAAGCATTCCATACTCTGAAGGAAAAGCTTACATCGGCACCCATACTTCGTCAACCTGATTTCGAAGCTGCGTTTATAATACGCACGGATGCAAGTGCCTATGCTTTAGGTGCCGTCTTACTTCAGGGAAAAGATGCAAGTGATGAGAGACCGATAGAATACGCCAGTAGATTGCTGTCCCCAGCTGAGCGCAACTACACAACCACCGAACGCGAGGCTCTCGCGGTGGTGTGGGCCCTCGATAAATTTAGGCCATATGTAGAGGGGGCAGAAATAAGAATTTGCACGGATCATCAGCCCTTGAGGTGGCTGATGTCACTTAAGACCCCTAGCGGTCGTCTAGCCAGGTGGGCAATGAAAATCCAGCAATATAATTTGAACCTGGAATATACTCCGGGGAAGAGCAATGTCGTTGCCGACTCGTTGAGTCGTCCCGTTTTGTCTGGGCCTGAAATAGAAGAGACTTATGATTGTTGCCCTATTTCAGTAGACTTACCACATCGTACTCCTGAAGTACTCCGTGAGGCTCAGTTGGAAGATCCGGAGGTAATGAAAATTATAAAGGACTTCGAGAACGAAGATGACTTCACACGCTGGACAGACCGGGGATATTATATGGCGCAAGGAGTGCTTTTCCGTGTAGACCCTGATGGTGATTCAGAAGAGCCACAATTAGTGGTTCCGCGGACTCTTAGAGAGGAGCTGATGAAAGAGCTTCACGAGGCCGCTACTGCTGGACACCTAGGTGTCGAACGAACCCTTAAGAAACTTAAAGAAAGGTATTTCTTTCCTCAGATGCGTCGTTATGTTACGCAATATTTGAAATCGTGCGATCTATGTCAAGCCTTTAAGCCGACTAACGTTAAGCCAGCTGGTTTATTACAAACACCAGTGATGCACCAGAGGTTTGAGGTCCTCGCCATGGACTTGTTTGGCCCACTTCCGGAAGGAAACCAAGGCGAGAAGTGGATCTTCCTCGTCGAAGATGTCGCCACTAGGTGGGTGGAAATATTTGCCCTCGACGAAGCCACCTCGGAGAAATGTGCTAAAGTCCTGATAGAAGAAGTTTTCTTGCGTTATGGCATACCACGGCGGATTATTAGCGATAATGGCACTCAATTTGTTTCTTCCGTCATGCAGAAAGCCATGTTGGCATTGGGGGTTAAGCAAAACCTAACACCTGTTTATCATCCACAAGCAAACCCTGCTGAGCGGAAGAATCGCGACATGAAGACCATGCTGGCCATCTTGGTAAATACTGACCATCAGGACTGGCCTAAAACTTTACCTGCGGTACGATTTGCCTTAAATACAGCTCACAATCAAGGGACTGAGCATACCGCAGCCTATTTAATGTTTGCTCGAGAACTCCGTTCTCCTATTGATGTTGCTAACGACATACGCGCAATAGTAGAAGCGGAAAACTATGTTCCGCAAATCACTCCCTACTTAAAGAATTTTGCGGAAACTCTGCAAGAGGTTCGTTGGAGACACGAGCATCAGCAGGACCTCAGAAAAGAAGTCGCTGATCGTAGTAGGAGGGAGGGACCTCATTTTAAGGAAGGTGACATGGTTCTAGTCACACACCATTCCCAAAGTCAAGCGGCAAAGGGGATCACTAAGAAATTTGCTCCACGCCGAATAGGTCCTTTTAAAATAAACAAAATAGTTTCGCCTACCACTTATGAGGTAGTAGACATTCAGGGCCGAGTTAAAGGAAGGTACCATGCCAGCCTACTGACTCCATACGTAGGGGAGTCCGAATTGGTCGTCTCCAAGGCAAGGGGTAGGCCTAAGTCACAACCGGGTCGGTCTAGTGACTTAGAGGGGGAGGATGTAACACGGGAACAAGTTCGTACAGGTTCGCCGCCGCCGCCATCAAGGTTACCTTATCGCACCACGCGAAACAAGTTGCCAGCTCGCTTTGCGCATGACGGCTCCGTGTAGCATCTACCTATCTCTCTCTCTTTTATATATAACGTATCTTGTCGCACTCTTCTACGCCCGCATCAAGGCCGGCGGCCGCTCGGTCTGCGCCACCGCCGCCGCCGGGCCGCGAGCGCAAGTTTAGTCGAGTAACCGAGAGAGTCACGAACGGTACAGACGCTAGTCTGTTGCTTTTCCGTTAAATTTTGTATTTGTCCATAATTATTTCTTTTGTTATAAAGTAACACCTAAATTGGTCACAGTTTTGTTATTAAGTGCTTTTAAACGAAAATACAGTGTTAACTATATTTACAATCAACAATTAGTTTTATTTACTCACGCTAAACTACGTGATATTTCCTACAATAGCTCACAACAATGTTTGCTGCTATTTCAAACAAATGCAAAAATACAGTCAGTTGAAATTTGAAAAAAAAGAGCAAAGCCTGTTATTAACAGGCCTGACAATAAAAATTTTTAAATGATTTTTAAAAAAAAATATAAATGAAATTATCCTTAATTTTGTACAAATATTCAAAAAAATTCGGGCGGTCACTTATCCCCGGGACACATTGTATAAGCGACTGCGTCATACCTGTCGCTGTCATATCGGTGATCTAGCCATTCATTCACTTTTATAGGCAAGCGGATGTGTGATAGATAGCGGCTAAACGACGATGCTAATATATGCGCGCCTCAAAAAACAATCAGGTTATTGGCTCTACAATACATGAGAGTAGGAATAAGTACATGTTGTCATTAAAAGCCTAAAAATTCCTCCCACCCCATCAACAGAATGCTTCTCCTTGTGAGAGGAGGCCTGGGCCAGCAGTGGGACGATAAAAAGGCTGTAACAGTAACAGTACCATCAACAAAAAGCGGAGTCATTTCCCATCGAAGAAAAAATCCCAAAGCTTAAATTATAAATATATAGCGTTTTTTACAATACCAAAACACATAAAATAAGGACAAATTGCTTGAATTATACAGAACACTTTAATATCCGGTATTACATGTGCGCGGCATCGGTCGGTTTGTAGGTATATATGTTTTACATGAAATATTTATTTGAAAACCTCTGCATCTCCGTGCCTGGCATGATATCCCTGGCCGAAAGATATAAATATTATTTTTGAATATCCAGAAGAAAAGTTATTTTTGTGCCATGTCGTCCAAATATGCTTTGGCCATATATCTGCAGCCCGCAAGGAATGCAAAATGATTGGTAAGCTATGAGTTTGTCTAGCAGCGCGTATGGCACCTGTGCGGCGTGCAGCAGCAGATGGAGTGAGTATGTGGGTACCTGCGCAGTCTGCGGCACCAGGTTGTCCAGCAGCGCCTGCGCCTGAGAAGGCATGGCACCTGTGCGGCGTGCAGCAGCAGATGGAGTGAGTATGTGGGTACCTGCGCAGTCTGCGGCACCAGGTTGTCCAGCAGCGCCTGCACGGCGGCGCGAGTGCTCGGCGCCAGCAGCTCCTCCGGCTGCGCCACGATGTGTTTGGGAATGTGTGCGCCGCACAGGAACTGTGCCACTTCTTCACTGAAGTGATTGCAGTTGTGCTCGAGGAGATTGTACGCGGACGGGCTACGTAAAACAACAACTAATTAATAAAAACCTGCAATGCCGCAGATAGGCTTTTCCATTTTGTGTCCTGTCCGAATACTGTGCATCAAATTATGAAGTGGGGATATTTTAGGCTGTTTACGGTTTAGGTACGTGGTGGGCGATGCGCGTGCACTGACCTGTAGGTGGTGGTGGCCAGGCCCTGGATGTAGTCGCCGAACACCGCGTAGGGCACGAAGGTGTCGCCCAGGTGCTCCACGCGGAGTGGCGCGCCCAGCTGTGTGCCGCCCTGCAACGCACCACACCCACCAAATATCATCATCTGTATACAAACTACTCTTACTTCTCCAGGTAACTATACCTCATGTTTAGAGGGTGAATTTTGTAGTTCTAAGTAACGATATAATTAGGCCTCTATCACTAATGGCCAAATAGGTAAATGTTAGGTAGGCGGAAGACGGCGAACATGACGTCCGTCCTCGTCCGCCCCGGGAGGCGCCATCACCTGCATCACAAGGATAAACCCCTGTGCTCCGGCCATTTGAAGGACCCTTCCCCATTGGGGGGAGATGAGGGGCCTGCCGTACGGCGGGCAATCGCCGGTGGGGGACTGGACGTCATAGATTCTTAGACCCAATCCACTCAGGCGAGGTCGGAGTGCCGCTGGGCCTTTTTAGTGGGTATACCAGGAAAGTCTTTACCGGGGAGCCCCGCATACCCCTCTCCCATCCCCCGACGGGAAGGGGATGCGTAATAGTATCTTTAGGCCAGTAACAACAAAAAAAGGTCCAAGCTGTTCCCCATAAGGTCCCGAGGAACTTCTTCCCGTACTTGGAAAAAATACAGCATTAATTGTTAATCAGGGATAGTGTAGCTTTCTAAAACTGAAATAATTTATCAAATACGTCCAGTAGTTTCGAAGCCTTAGCCGGATACAAACAAACAAGAAACAATTCTATGAGTACGAAGAAACTTATGGATTTTTATGCAATATTAGCCATATACATATAAAATCATGAGCTAGTCATATATTTGGCGATAGTAATGCTATTGGCATAATCCAGAGTGGGTCGAGATGTGGGGCGCGTCAGTGTGCTACGTGAATAGACAAGTTCCTGCAGCCGGCGCCGCGCTGCGACTAATAATACGAGTGTCCGCGCCGACACGTGCGCGCCCGCCTCGCAGCCGCTCTCATTCACAGCACACTACTAAGCTTATGACTTCAATCTCAACCAAAAATAAAAAAAAACGACTTCTAAACACAAAAAAAAAACAAAAAAGCGCCTCTAGGTGCATCGATCTAGAAGTCCGTGTCCACAAGGGATGCAGCAATGTTTATTTCGCCACCGACATCTAGACCGATGCACTTGAACGGATTTTTTTTTGTTTTAGTATTTTAGAAGACGGTTTAAAAAGTGATGATTTTTAGTTTTACAATGTTTCTTCTTGACTGTTTATAATGTTTTCAGATACACCTTTTTTTTTTTTAACGATGTCAAAAATCATCAAATGACCAATCCCGCTGTGGGTTAGCAGCGGTGAGGGAGTGTCAGACTCTTACTGACTAATAACCGTCGTGTTCCGTCGTAGGCCTTTTATGTACCAGGGCCGCGGTATCTCTTTCGAACAACCCGCAGCCTTTCAGATACACCTGAGTCATAACTATCAAGTAACATGCGCCTGAGCGTGAGTGTTATGTTACTACCCTATGCACGCTTACAGTAAAGTACCTAACCCTCGATTTTTCATTATCAATGAGACTATTTGGAAAGAGTACCCTTCAAATCCTAATCGGTTATAAATGACGAAGATATGCGCGAACAAATCTACGACAAAAAAATACAAGCTTCCGAATTGAGAACCTCCTCCTTTTTGGGAAGTCGGTAAAAAATTGGTCAAAACACGTTACAGTAAGGATGCATGAACCTAATTGTAATCTGTACTAATATTATATAATATAATAGTTCTAAAAAAAAGTCCGCGACAGCTCAGTCACTATAACCTTTTTTACGCTAACCAAATTTGTTCTAAAATAAGGCATTATTTGCGAAGGTCTTTTTATAAATATGATATTAATCCTTATCCAAATAAATACATTATTCATAACAAGTATTAAATTTAAAACAAAATTGCCCTTTACATCATTCGATTCAAATGAGTATCTTAGGAAATATTGTAATTTTAAAATAACAACTCAGCAAAATAATGATCGGTAAAGCTTGGGTTTCCTAGGAAAGCGGTGCCGTCATATAGCGACCGTCATATTGCGGACGCAAATAGACGGTCGTCTTTACGGTGAAGACATGTGGAAAGTTCCACGGCCACACACCGTCATAAACTTTTGTTAGTTGTATTATACTTACTAACCTGTTTTATTTAATATTTCTCAAATTTCACGACACCAATTCTGTTTTAGTTGACTTTTTCTATAATCTTTACTTTTTATATTATATATTGCTTCGTGGTTACGAACAAAATCTATTAAAATTTCGTCGTCCTCGCTGCTCCAAGAGTTGTAACTAATTTTTGACGTTGTTCCGAAAAAAAAAACACAAATACGTATTAAAAAAGCTTCACCGCTTTCAATAAAACGTTCACCAAACTATCTGACACCGTCAAGACGGCCGTCATGCAAATGGCGGCACCGCTTTTTGAAGTTACGGCGTCAGTTACCGCTCTCTAGGAAACCGCCCCATTTTGTTTACATAGACAACGTTCTGGTGATGTCTTTCACCGCTGTATTGCGGTCGCTATATGACGGCACCGCTTTCCTAGGAAACCAAAGCTTTAGTGAGCGCACGATGTGCACAGCCTTAACTAGGAATACTGAACCGATTTGGAAAATTCTCTCTGTTCGGGAGCTACACTATCCCCGAGTAACATCGGCTATATTTTACCCGGGTACGGGAAGTCGTTCCCTCGGGACGCGAGTAAAACCGGGTAAAACGGGTAAAAGCGAAAGGGAACAAATATAATGACCACCATAAAATGCTTTGATACCCTTAGTTTTGCAACCAGAAAAATCTACTGAACACCAGAAAAATAAAGTCTAAAAATGTAATAGTACCAGCTATTTTAGTCACGACTTCACTTTAAATTGTATTCGACCACCAAATTTAGTAAATGATCACTAACTCTTGACGACCAAATTAATGTATTATTTTTGCCTAAATAAGTCACTGTGATTGCCATTTCTCTGAGGGATCGCATCAGAAATGAGGTAATCCGTCAGAGAACCAAGGTCATCGACATAGCCCACCGAATCAGCAAGCTGAAGTGGCAGTGGGCTGGCCATATTAGCCGAAGAACCGATAACCGTTGGGGTAAACGAGTTCTAGAGTGGAGACCGCGCCTCGGCAAACGTAGTGTAGGACGTCCTCAGGCACGGTGGAGTGATGACTTGCGCAAGACGGCTGGCAGGAGCTGGATGCGAGTAGCCGAAAATCGATCTCAGTGGCGTGCACTTGGAGAGGCCTATGTCCAGCAGTGGACTGCGATAGGCTGATGATGATGATGATGATTGCCATAAAATGTAGGCTTATTATCAAATAAAGTATTATGATGCCATATTAAGTTATGTGTCCGGCTTGCAATGCATGCGTGAGTGTCAGTATGACGAGTGACAGGGGAAAATGGAAGAAAATGACATATTGCGCCGACCCCAAGTAAAATTGGGAACAGGGCAGGAGAAAGAAGAAGAAGAATGTGTTTCTCAATACACTCCCTCGAAAACACACTCTTATCGCACTGTTTAGAGGCATGTAATAGACAATTTTCCACCCTAGTGCAGGAAAAGGGTCCCCATAATGTTATTACATTTATGCCCGTTTTCACCAACAACCTCTTACCGTTTCCCTATCTAAAAGCTACTTTTAATAAGGACCCCTCCCAATTTGACACCTACCTAAATTCATTTTCACCACACTTGTACATGGATCCCTTAAGTAAGTGACAGATTACTAGTTCTACAAACGATAATGCAAAGTCGATATTTTATCGATAAAATGATTTTTCTCTACTTCTTAAGAAATAAACGTCTATCGAGTATATATTACTAAAGCCTGTGAGTTTTTTTTCTTGTGATGTTATTTTAATTTAACTTAAACTACATTACGCTATGTTTTATGCAATAAAACAGTAAAGAGGTTTTCTATAGGTGAATTTTTACCTATGTCATTCGCGCGTTTGTCAAATTGACTGATGTGTATGTGTACATAGAGTGAGGTTAATTTTGGGTTTATTATTGTTGAATAGATAAGTTTATTTTGGCAGAGAAGAGAAAACGAGGATAAACCTTTCTTGCAGAAGAAAAAGACAAGCTAGTGAAATTGCTGACGTCTCATAGAGACACAATATTAAACAAAAAACGGATGGGACCACGAACGAAGCCAAAAACAAAGCTTGGATCCAGTTACAAATAGTTTTAGTGCGATAGGAACCGTTTACAGGTAAATGTGAATAATATCTGTGTATAATAATATAAAATATTGCCGTTCAACTGTGTTCCTTGTTTTACTGTCGACTTCATTGTATTTTTGTTCTCCATGAGTTGATGGGTTAAAATTATACATTTATTATATTCATTTAGTTTCAGGTGGTACATTTATTATATTCATTTAGTTTCAGGTGGTGCGAGAAATTGGAAAGACGTGTAAAAACATGCTGCGCCCAGCCCACCTCAAATTGAATTGGTGCAGGAGGATGATGATAATGTTTGGTACATCATATGAGGACTAATATTAAAATATTTGTTTACTATCTTTGTTTTAATTTATATATTTTATTATGTTCAATATTAGCCTACTTCTTACCTCCAGAGGGTATCCCCTATCACCTAGGAGATAGGCTCCTCCATATTCACCATTTTCGAATCATTGGTATCTACTGCAGTTTTGGTATTTAAGGCCAATTCAAACCTGAGCGATATTCACTGCCGCTGTGGGTAGAAGTACATACCGCGCGGCAGCAGCGGCATACGTCCCGAACATCAACAGTAATATTATCGCATACCCACTGGGCTTTCTCTGTCGCAGGTGGTAGCGAATACCTCTTAGGTCTGAACAGTCATATTACCGCATACCCACAGGGTTTTCTCGCCCGTAGACGGTAGCGAATACCGCTTAGGTCTGAATAGGCCTATAGATGTCCCGGCCACCGCGAAACTACATCAGTGATTACCAGATTTGCATCTATTATGCTCTGTATATTTATGGACATGCAGGACTACCTATTTTTGAATAATTCAGCGACATCACGACCTAGCAAGTGCATTCATAGCAAGTGATAACCTATCTAGACACACGGCAGTGTGTCCGCCAAGTTCGAGCAAAAAAGGCGACACACCGGCCGTGGGTTATATTACACGAACCATTTCGGGCCAAATTCGACCCCCCTGTAACTCAAAATCTATTTTATTTACGCATATCAAATTTCTAATATCTGTTGAGACCCCCTCACTTATCTAAAATACAAAATTTCATTAATATACCTATTGTAGGTCTTGAGATATTGACGTCAGAAAATCGCTATTTTTACTATACACTGATTCACTGATTCACTTATTCACTTATTCACTTATTCACTGACTCACTCATCAAAAACCTAGACCACTTCCAATGGTCGTATTGACTTGAAATTTGGCATGGAGGTAGGTCTTTATGTCAAGGTAAAGGGAAAAATCTGAAAATGGCCAAGTGTGAGTCGGTTTCAAAATAATGAAGGTGTTTTATAACCGGTGTAAATTTATACCCCTAAGGAACTAAAACGAACTAAATTTATCTATATTTATATAATATATCTTCGAATGGTACAAAGGTTTGTATTTAGTCAAAGTAAAGTAAAAATCTGAAAACGGCCAAGTGTGAATCACTTTCGAAAATAACGAATGTGTAACTTTGATCCACGAACATAATATATGATAACATGTCATGTCAGTCAGTTGGTAAATCTAGTCATAGTTAATCTAGTTCATTTCTTTGTAAGAAACATAGTGCATATAAAAAAATCTAAAAGATAGTATAAATGAGACATTTCTTTAACTAACTTCATCATAAGAAAAAAATAAAATAAACAACCTTACAAAAATAAATGAAATCCCACCCAAAACAAAAATGTGAAAGACTACCAAGTTCGATAATATGGGAATCCTTCGCCTATAAAAGAAGTGAGATCTGAATAAGTACCAAGTTCCATACACATACCTCAGTTAAAAATAGTTACTTTTTAATGATGATTACTTGGCAAGTTTTAATAGAAAATTAAATATTTGATTCATTGCGTTTAGTAGGTTTATAACAAGGTGTATGAAAACTTGCCAAGTAACATCATTAAAAAGTAACTATTTTTAACTGAGGTATGTGTATGGAACTTGGTACTTATTCAGATCTCACTTCTTTTATAGGCGAAGGATTCCCATATTATCGAACTTGGCAGTCTTTCACATTTTTGTTTTGGGTGGGTAATCTATATCTATACTAATGTTATAAAGAGGAAAATGTTTGTTTGTTTGGTTGTAATGGATAAACTCAAAAACTACTGGACCGATTTTAAATATTCTTTCACCATTAGAAAGCTATATTATCTGCGAGTAACATAGGCTATATTTTATCCCGGTGCGGGCAGTAGCTCCCACGGGACGCGGGTGAAACCGCGGGAAAACGGCTAGTCTTATAAAAAAGTCATGATCATCGTACTTATTTCTCAGTCATCTGCTCTTTCACGTAAGATAGGTACGTGGTCTTCTAATGATTATTATTTTACATATCCACAACCTCCACAGCTTCTAAACTTTCTAAAAGTTTACGTTTCATTTTTTTTTTGTATTTTTTTGCTTTTTAAACATGGTATTTTTGGTGTTACATAACATATAAAGGTACATTTCACTATCCACGGTTCAAAATATGTTTGTATTCTGTAATGATAATGATAGGGGTTGTTTAAGCAGGCATCAATCGGGCCCCCAAGTTGAAGTCAAATTTTAAGGTTATAATTTGACACCTAGGCTTTGGTGAAAATGAAATTCTTATTAAGTGTTCCGTAAATGCTCCCTAAATTTAGGTATTCCTTGGTGAAAACGGGCATTATTGTATCAGGCCAAACTTATTTTTTTGGAGTCAGTTTACTTAAACAGGATAGCAAGATGTAAAAACTTTGATTATCATTTTATATTAAAACGCTGGTATAATTTTGATGATCATTCACTACTTTTGGTGATCATTTACTACTTTTGGGATAACAATGATTTATTTGGACTCATTTTGCTTAAATAGGATAGCAGAATGTAAAAACTTTGGTTATCATTTTACTTTAAAATGGTGGTTTAATTTTGGTGATCATTTACTATTTTTGGCTTGCGCATGATTTATTTTGGAGTAATTTCACTTAAATAGGATAGCAAAGTGTTAAAACTTTGGTTATCATTTTACATTAAAATGCGAGTTTCATTTTGGTGATCATTTACTATTTTTGTCTGCTATTTGTTACTATTTCTGGTGATCAGTTAAACATAAGCCAAAGCGAAATACTATGCACTGATTAGGTACCTAATTACAAAATCTCAGAAACTATAAACCCCTACAAACTTGAAGGGACGTTGGTTCTTTATAGAGGGACATGCATTAAGGAGGATCATCATCATCATCAGCCTATCGCAGTCCACTGCTGGACATAGGCCTCTCCAAGTGCACGCCACTGAGATCGATTTTCGGCCTCTAAGAGCAGCACAAAAAGCATTAAGGAGGGATTTTACAAAAATCTATTGCTTATGGGGTTAAACGGGGGTTGATATTATAGTTCGCATGGAAGTCCTGTTTTAGAAGTGATGGTCTTAAAATTTGTAGTTAGCCTGCTTACAATAAAAAAAAAATTGTACGCGGACGAAGTCGCAGGCGACCGCTAGTTTGTTAGATAATTTGAGTGGTTCGAGGGCGCGGGCGACTCCACCGCATGTCTAAAATAACTCGAAAGTAAGGAAGTGTGTGCAAGGTGCATGAAATGTTTATTGCATTCGGCGGTAGTGCCGGCGCGCGGCGCGCTCTCAAATAGACTGTTTACGTGGTCGCGCGCCAGGTGACGCGCACCATCCATACTGCGCGAATACATTAACGTGTCTATTCCTATTACTCCACATTGTGTACAACTCGTCTTTCCTATCATGATGGCGCGATTCCACCAAAATTGTTCGCAAACAAAAAATGTGTCGCGAGTCCACTACTAGCAGCAGTGTACACGCGTGCAGTGCATGTGTCCGCGTCATACAAATGTATGGTTCGCATACAACATTGCAATTTTGCGGACATTTAAGTTAATCAAGACGGTTTGTTACAGTGTTTGCGTCAGAATGTTGCACAGTCACAGTGCCGCACGCTAAATGTTACAAAATGATACGAAAAAAAACTCGAACGATCATTTACTTTCCTATCAAAAGAAAAAGCCAAAATAATGTCATAAAGTAAAAGTAGCGTTCAAATTAGTTTTTTCAATGCTAAAGCAACAGCAAACCTAATCTAAATATATAAAACTCAAAGGTGACTGACTGACTGACTGACATAGTGATCTATCAACGCACAGCTGAAACCACTGGACGGATCGGGCTGAAATTTGGCATGCAGGTAGATGTTATGACGTAGGCATCCGCTAAGAAAGGATTTTGATCAATTCTACCCCCAAGGGGATAAAATAGGGGATGAAAGTTTGTATGAAACTTTGTCAATTTTAAACCGATCGGACTGAGACTTTGCATGCATAAAGCTACTATGGCGTAGGCAACCCTTAAGAAAGGATTTTGATACATGTACATGTACAAATGACAGCTTTGTCAGACTCAAAGCATATATACCTTGATTTTAGCTGTTTCCTGTGAGAATTACTTACGCACCATACGTAATAATTTTCCAAATTGGCTGACTAGATCCAGAGATATCCACAACGTCACAAACTTTACTTCTTTTGTTTAGATAATGGTCACATACACAACACAACCTTGATCAATGAATTTATGCGACTGCTAAGTGCTAATCCTAATTATACTGTCACGTGAAAGAATGCACCTACGGGATAAGTAGTATTTTGACGATTCTATATTGCCCACGCAGACGAAGTTGCGGGCAACAGCTAGTAGGTAGATAAAATCGTGAAAAACTATATGTGAATAACTAACTACTAAACTATATATATATCGTATAAAGTCTGAAATTCCCAGCACCCCAGCATTGAGATGGCACGTAATTGACGTCAATCTTTCTCTTTGTGAAAGTAGGCCTGTGGTGCCCAGCAGTGGGACGACACAAAGACTGACGATGATGAGGATAGTAGAAACACGTGCGTAAACCGCGCTATCTGACAATTTATGACAGCCACAAAAAGCGTGTTTTCCGTGAACGAAAATGTCTAAACTATTTTAATGTAGGTGTTGATATAAAACATTATGTGTTTTAAGAATAGACTCCGGCGCCGTCACAGACTAAATAGGCGCCGTGTCCACAGCGCGTTCCTTAAAACAGTTTAATCATAAGGAGGCTGTCATTGTGTATTTTTATGACGATCAAAAAGATACTGATTTTCAGTCTAGTTTGATTAAATCATTTTGATTTCTCAGGGTTTCCATCATCAGTTCCCGACCTGGTAACGATGGAACCCAACTGTCAGTATTTATTCTTTCATCCAACGGGCCGGGGCTGCAGGTGTACTCCGTATCTAGCATGAGACGAAATGATAACCCGGGTAATGTTGCTAATGCAATAATATAATTCATGGCATATTGGATATTTACTACATCAATTGGGAAATGGAATTGTGCCAAAACAATACGGTGCAACAAGTAAAAATGTTGGTGCGTTTATATCTAAAGCGAAGCGCTGGGTGCATTCCCCGGCATCAGCGTCATCAGCACGCGCTGCCAGCGACCGCCACCAACGACAAATATACGCCGCGCTCTTCTCGATGAAGCTTCTATTTGATTGAACGACTTGCTCCTTCATCGGATGTTACATTTAATTGAATCACTAGGCCGAACATTGATTGAACAAGCGTCACTAAACGTCCATCTAGTCAGCGCATTGTAACATAGCACTTTGAAAAAAGCGGATATGAAATCAGTCAGGTGATTCAAAACTTCTTTTTCATACTGTGGCGCTATTATGGCATCAAATAGCTTGCACAGATGGCACTGTGTTGATGTTTTTTCAATAGGTTTTCTTTTTGAGAATTAAAAAAGTTCCTAAAACAGTGCCAGATGACGTTGTACCTACTACATGAATGAGCCTTTGCCAAGGTAAAAAAAATAACATTGCAAACCCCTTTTAAGCCGAGACCCAAGAAATTCAGACATCTGGACAAATTGTTTCCAAAACCTCTCGGGACATTCGGATAGTTATCTGACTGACTTTTTTTCTCCTTTTACTCCATTTTCATTCCCTATTTTAAACTTTTAACCGACTTCCCAAAAAGGAGGAGATTCTCAATTCGTCGGGATCTTTTCTTTATGTATGTTCACCTCGTTCATTACTCGAAGACGCCTGGACCGATTTGCAAATTTTGTTTTATTTGATATCCCAGTGTATACCTCCCAGATGGTCCCATAATCATCAGGTCAGGATCTGATGATAGAAACCCTGAGAAATCGAGGGCAACTTTCGAAAATTGTAGGCATGCATAGGTTAAACACTTAACAATGAGGTGTACGTCTGATAACACTATGCAACAGTGAAGGTTTGAGCTGACCTGATGATGGAAACGAGAGAAGGTCGAGGGAACTCGACAACTGAATATGTAAACTACCTCGAGTTTGGGCTTACATTATTTGTAATGACGAGACCTTTGTAACAGTGAAGGTTTGGGGCTGACCTATTGATGGAGACAAGAGAAGGTCGAAGGAACTCGACATCCAAATATGTACCTAAACTACCTCGTGTTTGGGCTTATATTATTCGTATTGATGAGTACTTTCCACTTACATAGTGGATAGTGACAACTATGCTTGTCAATGAAAGGCCAAAAATACAATAAATAGTTACCAAAAAAATAACCGACTCCCAAAAACACTGAAATACAAAAAAAACTATTCTAAGCTGCATCGGCCTTGAAGTCGGTGGTGAAATAACCGTATCCATTAGACACCTAATTCTAGGCTGATGCACCTAAGAATAGCTTTTTCTTGATTTTCAGCGTTTTTTTTTATTATTATTAACAAAAACGTTTAGTAATACGACCTGACAATAAATGACGTTGATAAGATATGACGTTCCGTTCCCATTCACGTACCTAGGTCAGCGCCATCTAGCATCAGCTAGAAAAATAATTAAATAAAATAACCGACCGATTTTATTATCAAATCTTTTTTGTTTGCGATTCTCTTCTCGATCCTTGCATGCTATACTATCATTATACGTATCAATACATACCATAAAGTGTAATACCTACTAATTTTAAAAAGAGAAACCATTGAGTTTCTTGTCCGTTCTTCTCCACAGGAAGCTAACTGAATTGGGCAAGAGAAGTTTTGGAATGGGCTAGAACCAAACATATTGTTGTCGATCATAAGTGCTTATAAAAGCCTAAATGAAATAAAATGATCTTACTTTGTCTTCGTTCAATCAAATAGCAAGTTCAACCAATGACTACGACACACACACTGCTCTCACGATAATAATTTAGAGAGTGGTAATAGCACAGTGGTAGTAAGGCTAATTATCTGAGCAGGGCGGTACTCACCGGCGCGCAGCTAGTGATGCCGCCGCCGCCGTAGAAGAACTCCCGCTGGTACACCACGATGGCGGTGTGCCACACGCCCTCGATCTGCCGACCTGCAAAGTCACGATAAAGTACATCTTATTAGTCGGATAACTTCATTGAAGTCTATAGCCCAGCGCACACAGCTGGTGGGGCGGCAGAACGCGCGGGCGGATCCACGGTCTTCGAGCGGCGCCAAGAGCCCCTGAGAGCCTTCGAGCGCAGAGGAGCGCGGCGGCGCGCAGCTAGTTCGAGCGCGGTCATTTAGTGCTAATCGATACGTTGCACAGCCACGCTGCCTTCCCCCCCCCCCCTCTCAGCGCCAGTGTGAGCGCGGGCCGACACTCACTTGTTTACTTCGCCTATTGGGTGACAGCTATGCCATAACACATAGTGACCCACTTACAACTCGAAGAGCAGTCATCGAGTATTTTTCAAGGACTTTCTATATATACCTACATCATTCGTTGTTCAACAACAGGTTCTTTTGTGTGATTGGAAAAATGTTTTGTATGTAGGTACTTACTCTTTAACTAAAATAACTGACTTCGCTACCTGTTTCACCTGGGTTTGGCTACATTTGTTTGGTATTTTATAAATGTGTTCTACTCATATGCATGTGAATAGCTTTTTCTCGCGGTTTTAATAACTTCAGGATAAACATAGGAAGGTTTGAGTGTGTAATATTATTAGTGTGATTTAGAAGATTAAGTAACAGCATGTTGTTTTGAATTTTATATGATGTCCTCCTTGCCAATTATCTGTCCATGTAAAAAAAGAGATTTGGAAATTGTGCAGGACATACAGACGTATTAAGGTGCACAAACTCTTGCGCTGACACAAGTGCACTCACTATCGCTTCTTATATTCTCGCATAGTCCGATGGGATGGCCATACAACACGACCGGAGAGACATCAAGGCTACTACACACATGCCGGCGGCAATGCCGCCGGTTTCATGCCTAGTGAAGGGAGGGCATTTTGGGGACTGTCTTTTGTAAATATCTGACATTAAGAAATTCCTGTTTTGCAGTCAAGTCTAAATAAAGATTTAGATTTTGTGCACAGCCACGTTTGCAACAGCTAGCTAGAACAAGGTGGTGCTCATTTATACATATACAAACCCACTGCCTGTTTCTTGTTTCTCGCTGAATGTCCTACATCCCAGGGATTCAGATTGATGAATGTAATGTTGATACAACCAATTTGCTCATGTGAACAGGCACTCTATTTAATTCTAGTACCTATTTACAAAACAATTAGTTTTCATGATGATCATATTATGATACTAAGCAAAAGTAATTTTTTAAAGCACTCAATTAGGCATTTCTAATTAAATACTGATAATAAAATTATAACAAGCAGTTTCATTCAGTTAAACATATATGGCTAACTACATCATTGTATTTCAAAACAGTTCCAAGTTGATATGTATGCTTACCTAATATCGTGGGAGACAGCAACGAAGCAAGCCCATTAGTGAGATCATAGATGTAGAGCTCCACGGGAGTGCCCTGCTCAGCCATGGCGCCCACTTCACTGGCTCACTTTAAAGCAATATGTAAACACTTGTTAAAGCACAAGTTATTGCAATATTTTCAAGCACTGCACTTCTTGCCTAACAACTTAATTTCTTATTAAGAAATTATTGTATTGTAAGACTATAAGATACAAGACCGAGCTTATGATAATTATAGTAAATCAGTTAATAACTATGAATCATTAAAAATGAGCAAAGAACGCGGCAAGCGTGTACGGCGGTGCAGCAATGCAGCGACGCGAGGCGACTCTCTCGGCGGAACGCTCGGCTCACGAGACTCGAGTTCGTCCACTCGCCGCATGCGCCGACTGCCGACTGCCCACCACAAATATCATTTATAAATAACACCGCCAACACAATCATACAACACGGCATTCCGGATCGTCCACACAGGTAGCTGCACATGTCACCCACTCACTATACCATACTTAATTCTGTGTAAACAGCACTGCAACATCAATAATAGATCCTTGTTGCGCGCTTACGTGATCGTGCCTCAATCAATCCTCAAAGCGAAATTCGCTTAAATTTGAAGCAAAGGATGATTTCGTGTTAAATATACCTTCTCACCTTTCATAAATATATTTTCTTTCCTTTAACTAGGTAATGGTGGTACTTCGAATATTTTTTCTGCTCTCGTGCCGGCTGTTTCTTGTTTTCTGAGAAAAGAGACAACAATGTCCCTACACTGGGTAATATTTGAGATGTACGAGTGGTTGTCGTGAGAGGAAGCCGATTCAGATATTGTATATGCGTCTGCGATTACGATTTGTATTTTTTTTTTATTTACGGAGCAGAAAACGCAGGACACGGTGATTTGTTGTTTATCGAATTTTGACATTGACATTTGTTTCAGTATAGTATTGTCATGTTTTGATATAAGGTTCACGTACAATACAACATTTTCATCAGACCTCTAGCCTTATTCGCTAACTCCACTGACAGCTCGCAGATATCATCAATTAGTAAAGTGTACATTAGTAAATTGTCAAACAGCTACTTTCTTATTCGCTAACGCCAGTTACCAAATGAGATGACGTCATCAGGCTGATATCCACCATGACTCATTTTGACAGCTGTTTCTGTATCGATAAACGTTATATTGCGATTCCGTAAGCCTAGTGGACATAATGGATAATGGATAAAAAAATAGAGCTGTCAAATTGTCATCGTAGTTTTGGCGTCAGCAACCGTGTAACGATATCCACCGATATCCACTTCATGCGATACAGAATACCAATGTTTTGAACTTATCGGTTGACATCAAAGTTCCGATGACAACTGAGGCCAGTTGACATCCGAGAATTCGAAAGTTAGCGAATAAGCCAGCTCATTGGATCAGCTTCACGTCTTCATTTGATTTTAACATTTGATTAATTCATTTCCTTGTTGTTGTGTTGTGTTGTTGTACGTACACTGTCACCATCAGCTGTGTGTCAGTGTTTGGCCATATACATAATATAGCCCAATGTCTGATTTTTAAACACCACCCTAGAGGTGTTATAAAATTAGATGAACAAAAAAGATTTACTAGCTCCTCTTCATTTCTGCTGTCCTAGTACTTTTCTAAAAAAAAAACATTTGATTTTTGTTGAAATTCATGAAAAAAATCTAAGTTATTCTGACTGCTATCGATATTGAGCTCTGAAAAAAATCAGAACTATCGGCCGTCGACTGTACTTCTTCTGTCTAGTAGAACAAAATTATGTCTCATTAGTTCTACTGCCAATGTTCAGTGGAACTAGTGGGAATACCAATAAAACCATAATTCCCACTAGTTCTACTATTTTGTTACATCTCATATAGTAGAACTAGTGGCAAAAAAGTTCCCATTAGTTCTACGGTAGAACTAAGCAGTAAAACTAGTGGGAACAAACCTATTTTGCCGGTGCGGATACGCTACGTGCATGGCACGCGACGCTGCCAGACCGCTGCGCGCAGGTGGCTACACGGTGATTGAGCCCCCGAGTCCAGTGTTTTTTGCAATAATTGCCAGTTGTTCAATCGTTCGTTTCCTTATAGCCATAACTATTTCAATATTTCACCACTTTAACGCGTCTACACATCACTGATATTTGTACGAGAACGAACCGATGCTTTACCACTGTATATTGAAAGAATTCCTGCTGTGTTACATACGGGCATCATACAGATTAAATACGGATTGTAAACGGGTTCAGAACGCTGAACGAACGTTCGGCCCGCTTCAGTGGGCGAAATAGAGCGTATCGGATTACTTTCCGTGCCGGATACGTTCCTAGCACGGTCATGGCATGCTACGGGATAGTGGGCAGACACCTTTAGAGTTGAAATTTTCACAGATGATGTACCTATTTCTGTTGCCGCTATAACAACAAATACTGAAAACTAGAATAAGGAATTAAATATTTTGGGGGCTCCCATACAACAAACGTGATTTTTTTGCTCGATATCAACTAGTAGGTAAAAAAGTAAAAAGTCGTGGCCTAGTGGGTAAAGAACCAACCTCTCAAGTATAAGGACGCGGGTTTGATTCCAGGTCAGGCAAGAACCAATGCAACTTTTCTAAGTATGTATGTACTTTCTAAGTATATCTTAGTCTTAGACACCAATGACTGAATGACTGACTGGGTTGAGGAGGTCAAATAGGCAGTCGCTTCTTGTAAAGCACTGGCACTCAGCTGAATCCGTTTAGACTGGAAGCCGACCCCAACATAGTTGGGAAAAAAGACTCGGAGGATGATGATCAACTAGTAGGTAGAACGCACTTTGTCACTTTATTGTGGAACATTTTTTTTAATTCTTGAAAACAAAAACTCCCATTCAGATTTGATGACAAAAATGGTTTTCAAAATCTCTCAGGATATTCGGATAATAATCTAGCTGACCTCTTGTCTCTTTTTCTTTATCTATATCTTTTAATCTATTTTTATTCCCCATTATATATTTTTTAAATTGTTAATTACATATACGTAATGAGTGTGTGAGTGAATAAGATATGACGCTCCGTTCCTTGCAATTACGTATCAAGATCATCATCTACGCATTAGCTACGAAAATAATTAAAAAGAAAATCCCTCATTATTTCACTAACGTGGATCATCATCAGTGGCCTTTTACATTTATAAAAGATGATTTAAGCTGCATCCGTGTCAAGTTCCTTGGTCTTGGCACTTGCGCTGATGACTAACATGGCCTATGCGAGAGTGACAGCGCCGATCGCAACGTCCACATACGAACTGTATTCCCGGTGACGTTGGAGGTTGTGCCATCCGTTCGTGACGTATATCGCGTTTGTGGGAGAGTAGATCAAACCAGGCTTTGTCAATGTCGACCACGCCATCAGATAGTATTTTCCTCCAACTTTCACGGTCACCAGAAGCTTCATCACAGATGTTCGGGTCAATTTTAAAGGACACCATGGAGCGTTTAACGCTGTCTTTAAATTGCAACAATGGCCGCCCAATTGGTCGTTTGGCGTCTGAGATTTGTCCCAGGAGAAGGCTCCATCCGCTACACATGCCCTAGCCAGCGCAATCTTCTTTGTTTAAGAAGTGCGGTTATGCTAGGCATCCCCGCGATACTAAGCACCTTCTCGTTTGTTACTCGATCCTTCCACGAAATATCCAGTATACGCCGGAGACAGCGCATATGAAAGTTGTTTAATTTCCGCTCCTGTTTGGCATACGAGGTCCAGGTCTCCGCGCCATACAAGAGTATGGACAAGATACATGTCTGATAACATGGATAAGTTTAATAAGTATGCCTGGTGCAAGTGTTGCAGTATATAAATATGTTGTTTGGGACCATGAAGCACGTATTAACGTTGCGAACTGCACACGAGGTGTCTGCTTTTGTATAACAAAAAAACTCACATAAAAAAATACTATATCCTACTTCCTACTTATCCTACTTATATTATAAATGTGAAAGTTTGTGAGTACAGTTAGCGGCACGGATATCGAGCCATGACCTTCACCTGCGCAGAAGCGATTTACTGCCTTATTGCCTTATGCGTACGGGTGCGCAAAGCGATCCCCTCTCTTCCGCCGAGAGCCCAATATCCGTATGGATGTATGTTTGTTATTTAATCACGCAAAAACGGCTGGACCGATTTGATTGAAATTTGGTATGTAGATAGGTGATACCCTGGATTAACACATAGGCTACTTTTTGTCAACACACCACGCGGGCGAAGCCGCTGGCGGAGCTAGTAATACTATATAATACCCTATGTAAAAAAATTCTTAGTTGTATTCGATCATACTTCAAGTCAACAACGTCAACTGTCATGATGAACGTTATGAATTATTGAATGTCATGAGTCATGATATGAATGAATGTGTGACTGACAGTGTCATTACTCGACAAATTCTGTTGTTTTATCTTTGCAAAGATTGTCCATCAAAATCAAATTAAAGTGAGAGATATTAATAGTCTATTTACATACAAAAGAAAGAGTGCAATAGTACTTTATGTTGATAATTAGAGTTAATTCCCTGAAACACTCCTTGTACTGTCTGTCAGTGAATGTGTCAACCAAGTGAAGATTGTTATGTCAGTGAATTGTTGGTGTTTTGAGAATAAATTACTTCTAGCCAGGAATGTCGGGATCAAAGAAAATGGTAAAAAAACTGTTATTTCGATCACTATCAAATACTTGCAGAGGATAACGCGTAAATTATTTACTTACGAACGGTTCGTAGATTACTGTAAATTCTCAAGTTTTCTGTTGATCCACTAGTCAACTTTTCGAAGTTGACTTTTTCTGAGCTACCTATTAGTAGTAGTTATTAGCTCCCGACTTTAGTTTTCAAATGGCAAGGCTGTCGAATATGTTTCAAAAGGAAAGGTTAGAAGTTACAATGATCGTGCAGTTTTGTTAGGCAAGTTAATTAGTGGTTGTCGGTAATCGGTATCGTTACTGTGTGCAGATACTGCGCGTGCAGTCGGCCGAGGGCACGGCGCGCGTGGAGATGCTGGACACGGACGTGACGGCGCAGCTGTTCGAGCGCGTGCACGAGAGCCTGCACCTGAGCACATTCGCGTTCGCGCTGCACAAGGACCGCCAGCGCAAGGAGGAGGTCACGTCCAGCAAGTCGCGGCGCCTGCGCGACTACGGCCTGCAGCACGGAGACATGCTATACCTTAGCCCTGTCAATGGTGCTGTGCTCTTTGATCAGCCATCCACCAGTGGAGAGGTGCTCCCATTCATACAAGTGCTATATACAATATTTAGTTATGCCTGGAACTATTTCTTACACTTGCCTGTTCAATTGCAGACTAATGAGAATAACAAACCATTTGGTGAGCCTGTTGAGGCTGGTCCCTCAACTTCTAGTACAGTGGTTGCAGCCCAGACCACAGCCGCTCGGCCAATAGCAGTGGAAGAGGATGAGGTAGATTTACAATTGTACCGCATGTCAGGCAACATTCAAAGGCAACGAGATGAGAAGCTGTGAGTAATATTAACAAAATATCATTTATTTATGTGGTTTCATAAAAATGCCTATGTCACCCAAGTTTAGGGTGCCGACTTCCAAAAAAAGTGTTTTTGGAAGTTGGTTTATTTTTTTTGTAGACGAGTTTTTAAATATTTGAAATGTCAAAACAAGCCAGACTTCCCCATTTACTGTGCATACAGTGCTTAAAACCATATAAAAATTAAGCAAACTATGTATGTCATTGGGTCATAGATACATGCAATTTTAAACTTTGTCACTGCAGTAAATAATATTTTTTATTTATCTATAATTGAGCACTGGCCATGTGAGCTCGATTATTTATTCACTGATACATTTCATATTTTTTGTTTACTTAACTGCTGAACTAGTTATTGAACATGCCATTCATAATTTTGAACTTACCAAAACTCCTATAAATTTAGAACTGCTTCTTTAAATCAGTGCCTTTGGAAAACGGCGAACATTCACCGTACTTCGACTCACGCATTATATTTTTGAATAAATGCTGTGTAGCTGAGAACATGACATAAACCTATACAGAAGAACAGTCTGAGATGTTATTTGATTGTAGATGCCGACATAACTCCAAGGGCTGTTGCGTGCACTGCTCTCCGCTGGAGCCCTGGGACGAGGGCTACCTCAAAGAACACAATATCAAGCACATGTCATTTCATGCATATTTGCGCAAAATCACATCAGGCAACTTTATCTCATTAGATGAGCTCTCTTGTAAAATTAAGCCAGGTGAGTCTGCATTGCTGCCATAGATAATAATTAGTTCAAACATATTGTCTATGTATATTCAAAGTGTTGGTGACATACAGCAATAAAAGAAAACATGGACAACAAGAACTCATCATCATCCTCCAAGCCTTTTTCCCAACAATGTTGGGGTCGGCTTCCAGTCTAACCGGATGTAGCTGAATACCAGTGCTTTACAAAGAGCGACTGCCTTATCTGACCCCTTCAACCTTTGGTTAGACTGGTGTCAGACTTACTGGCTTCTGACTACCCGTAATGACTGCCAAGGATTTTCAATGACAGCCTTGACCTACAGTTTAACGTGCCATCCGAAACACAGTCATTGGTGTCTAAGATATACTTAGAAAGTACATCCAAACTTAAGGGCTTATTACACTTAACTTAATTTAGTCACTAAATTCAGACAAATGTAATCGCATTCAGGAAGGTAGGTTTCTAAATTTAGGAAAAAGTACGGCTACTAACTCACTTAATCATTTAGAAATCTAATTAGAGTCGAATTTAGGAAAGTATGATCGCATTTAGTCAATTTAGTCGGTGTGCAGCACTTTCGGCGAGTGTCGATATGTCGATGAGTCAATATGTCGCATGCCGTTTGTTATTTGAAAAATTGAGAATGGCGACGAAAGAAAAAGACGTTTTAGGTCATATAATCGAACTTTATAAGGACATGCCATATCTATTGAGATATTAGCGAACTGTATTTCAAATCTTGGTATGAATTCCCTGTTGCAAGAAATCGTAATGTTACTACCAATCTTTGTTTTGCACTAACACTGTCTCTTAAAAAAGTATTTTGTTTTTGTATATATGGTGTCACAAGACTTAGTAAAATATCGAACGATCTTGAATCCATTCGAAGATAATTTCTGAAGTCTGCCGGTTCTAAAACACTCATTATATTCATGTTTGATAACTTGTCTCGCAGTAATAAATATTCCTTGACCCACGTCTTTCTTTTCTTTTCCTTTATTTTGATGGACCCAATGGCCACGGCGAAGCCAATTTTTTTTATTTTTGGACAGCACTGGATCATTTTATTTATAAACGTCCGCCTTTGTTGCATTTCAGCAGGCAACTGATTTAGTAACTATATTTAGAACAGTGTGATTAGAAGCTTCTAATTTCGTTCTTTTTCTGAATCCTAATTAGGCTACTAAATTTAGTAAAGTGTAATAAGCCCTTTAGAAAAGTTGCATTGGTACTTGCCTGACCTGGAATCGAACCCGCGTCATTTGTTCTACCCCTATGTCACATTGTCAATTGGCAGATTCTATAATAATAATGATATAATTAGTACTTAGGCGGCCTAGGAGTCATGGTGGCCTAGTGGGTAAAGGACCAACCCCTCACGTATGAGGGCGCGGGTTCGATCTTAGGTCAGGCAAGTACCAATGCAACTTTTCTAAGTTTGTATGTACTTTCTAAGTATATCTTAGACACCATTGACTGTGTTTCGGATGGCACGTTAAACTGTAGGTCCCGGCTGTCATTGAACATTCTTGGCAGTCGTTACGGGTATTCAGAAGACAGTAAGTCTGACACCAGTTTATCCAAGGGAGAATCGGGTTGCCCGGGTAACTGGGTTGAGGAGGTCAGACAGGTAGTCGCTTCTCGTAAAGCACTGGTGCTCAGCTGAATCCGGTTAGACTGGAAGCCGACCCCAACATGGTTGGGAAAAAGGCTCGGAGGATGATGATGAATTAGTACCACAAATATAGTATAATGAAACCGAGCGACGGTCGATGGTGGCGCGCAGGTTGCTCGGAGCACCCGCCGTGGCCGCGCGGCATCTGCTCCAAGTGCCAGCCCGGCGCCGTCACGCTCAACCGCCAGCCCTACCGCCACGTGGACAACGTGCTGTTCGAGCACCCCGCCGTGGTGGAGCGCTTCCTGGCCTACTGGCGCGCCACGGGCCACCAGCGCGTCGGCTTCCTGCTCGGCCAGTACGAGCGCCACCCCGACGTGCCGCTAGGTGGGTGTGCCAGCCGGGGCGGGGCCCGGGCGGACCGCGGCCCGACCTCCGCCTGACCCTCGCCTGCGCAGGTATCCGCGCGCGCGTGGCCGCCATCTACGAGCCGCCGCAGACGTCGACGCGCGACAGCGTGGCGCTGCAGCCCGACCCGCGGGCGCCGCTGCTGGCGGAGCTGGCGCGGCGCCTGGGGCTGCGGGCCGTGGGCTGGATCTTCACGGACCTGCTGCCGCTGGACACGGCCACGGGCACGGTGCGCCACATCCGCGGCGTGGACACGCACTTCCTGTCGGCGCAGGAGTGCATCATGGCGGGCCACTACCAGAACCTGCATCCCAACGCCTGCCGCCACGCCTCCTCCGGGTACTTCGGCTCTAAGTTCGTCACGGTCTGCGTCACGGGTACCGTCTCTTACTTCTTACGATACTCGATCTTACTCGAAAAATACAACCTTACTGAGTATGCTTATTCGATGCATGTATCTGCCCAAAACGGTCAAAATGCATTTGAAATATTTAGAAGTTATTCAGAAATACTTTCCAACTAAGTTTTCGAAACAGTGCCAATATTCGATCATTCACTTTTTTTTTGGAAATGCCCTGATGATTTCAGCTTTGTTTCTAACCAATTTCCATCTCTTCAATAGCACTATTACCTATAGTATCGAATATTGAATACCTTCTTTCGTGAAATATTTACGCTATATCGGAAGCAGGACGCAAGCAGCGCCGAGGTGGCTCAACTAATTTAAACTAATGTTGAACATTGAACGCGCCCCACCTTGTCATTTTATAAGAGACAGATTTTGGACATGTTCTGATAGATATCCTCAAGGTACGATTAGAATACCTGAGATTTTCCTGAAGTATCCCGAAAGAATTTGTCAAATGGTTTCAATTTACAGGCGCAAACAAATACTGTTTCCCTGTATTATAATTAATAGTAGACAAGCTGTTGATTTGCATCCATGTAATATTAAAGGACGTAATTATGCTAATGATTCTCAACCCAAATCAACAAAAAAATTGGTACGTATTTTTTTTCGTTTAATTTTTTTTCGGAAAGCCGTCAATGTCACCTGGCCGTATTTAAACTTGGCGCGTGTGTTACTGGTCTTAAAACCGTGCTGCGCCCTCACACAAACGCAAACACAAAGCATACGCAACGATCATTCATAAATGTTATTCATAAGATTGGGTTAGGTACTTCTGAAATACTACATTACAATGACAAAAAAAGCAGCGCATATTAGCTATTTAGTGATTCAATCGATTATTTACGTATGTTATGTCCACTTCCTGAAATATTGCACAAATGCAAATCAACACCTAGTAGATTAGTAGGTGTGGAAAACGGCGTGGTGGCATAGTGGGTAAAGAAGCAACCTCTCAAGTTAAAGTGTGTGGGTTCGATTCCAGTTCAGGCAAGTACCATAAAATTTTTCTAAGTCTGTGTGTACTTTCTGGGTGGGCCCGGCTGTCATTGAACATGTTAGGGTCTTTACGGGTAATCAGAAGCCAGTAAGTCTGACGACTGACTAGAAGCCGGCCCCAACATAGTTGGGAAAGGGCTCGAAGAAGTAGGGGTATTATTATATTATTATGGAAAACAAGTGCCATCGATGTTACTAACATACCTACCTAGCTTGTGTATTTGCTTAGTTTTGGCGTATTTATTGGTTTATCCAGTGTCAAATAGCACGATCTTCAAGTTTTCTTTTCTTGTAGTAAACTAGATATTCCAGAAACACGAGTATTTTAAGTTTTGTGGGTTTGTTGAAATGCCTCGCCTTTTTCAATAATAAAGCTAAATTTTTGAGTAGACGTTTGAACATTAGGCAAGTGTACAATAACACATTTTTATGGAAAGTTGTTCTTTACAACTGAATGTGAAGTGAAGCGCTCGATGGAGCGGTGTCGGAGGTCCCTCGTGGTTGCAGGCGACAGCGACAAGCAGGTGCACCTGGAGGGCTACCAGGTGTCGGGGCAGTGCCAGGCGCTGGTGCGCGACGACATCCTGCTGCCCACGCGCGACGCGCCCGAGCTCGGCTACATCCGCGACTCCTGCGACGCGCAGTACGTGCCCGACGTCTACTACAAGGTACCCGCCGTGTCCGCGGCCCCGGCGAGGTGCTCATCGACACTCACTCATATTCCTACAATAACTGCAGGAACGAGACGCGTACGGTAACGAGGTGGGCGTGTCCGCCAAGCGGGTGCCCGTGGCGTACCTGCTGGTGGACGTGCCGGTGGGCGTGGCGGGCCCCGGCGCGCCGCCCACGTTCTGGGCGCAGGCCGCCTTCCCGCCCGCCAACCGCGCGCTGCAGCAGCACCTGCAGACCCTGCGCGCGCTGCACGCGCACCTGGCGGCCGCCGACAGCTTCCTGCAGGCGGCGTCCGACCTGCACGCGCTGCTGTTCCTGGCCACCAACGAGGCGCTGCCGCTGTCGCCCGACGCGCTGCAGCCGCTGCTGACGGCCGTGCGGGCGCGCGACGCCGCGGCCGCCGACGCGTGGCGCGGCACGCCCAGCGCCGCCACGCTCGACACGCTGTGCCGCGCCGCCGCCGACCACGACGCCGACAGGTACCCCTTACCTCCACCTCGACGTTCATTTGTTCCTTTGTTACGCTTTTTCGCTAGAACAGTTGAACCGATTTGGATTTAGATTGACACAGCAATTTATAGATGATACCTTGGAGACCTCATATACAGTCGTGGTCACCTAATTAAAGACACTGTTGGAATCTTACCTTACCGGTGCATTTCATCTGTATTTCTTTTTTCAGATTGCCATAGGAACTTTCTTTTCTATTTCAAAATATTTAAGAGGGCATTCTGAAATGTTAAAACTAATGACAATATTCAATAATCCCCCGCACCTAGTTTTTTTTCGCTTTATCCGAATCGCGGACGGTATGATCCATAACGAGGCCTGGCCATCTAATTAAAGACACTCCATTTGCTCAGAGAAAGAAATACAAATTATTAATTTTATTAGAGTTAGTTAACTTTGTACAACAACATTCCCTACACTATAATTAAACATTCCAATAAGTATTAATATTTGGTTTATTTCCTTTTACCTCAATAACAGTAGGTACAACATCCCTAAACGAGCATGCGGTCAGTTTTGTAGAAGTCGCTAAGGAAAGTTTCTTCCATGCTTAATTAAAATCTATGTAAAATGTATCAATGTTCCATGTACGACTTATTACCATGGTATTTTTCGCCTATTACCATTTTTGGTTTTATTGAATTTGCAATAGGCCAAACCAAAACCGCCATAAGTTGCCCGTTTTTGCAGTGTTTTTCAGAACTTTTCTAATTTGGAAAGTCCTAATGACCGGTAAATTATGCTTAGTTTGTAACAATATGCTTGTTTCTGAAATATTATACTTGAATTTTAATAAAACCTTTTTGAAGTGCCTTTCACTAAGCAGTGGCGAGCAGCCCCACACTATAACATTTTCGCCTCCTACGTTTGAGAACTTTCTTGGAGTAATTTGGTTCCACTACATGTTTTGGAGGTGTCTAAAATCAATATATTTTTTTAGAATTCATCAAATCCCTTTGTTTTATTAGATAAAAAAATCATTTTTCAATACTTGTTCAGAGCAACTTTCACCTTTGATAGAAAACGCCAACTAAAGAATGTACCTACATGCGGTGCTTTTCCAAAAGTAACATCTTCCAATACCCATGCCCTACAGGTTTTCCCGACCCGGCTGTCATCTTAAAGTTCTGCAGACACAATTTTCGTCCATAAGGTGACTCCGTATAGTCAGACAGTACGGAATAATGTGAATGGTTCTCTATTTCCTCATAACACCACTGTAAAGTCTGTTTGCGGACAAGTTTTCCTCGGCGTCGGTTTTCACTTGTTCTCAAACCTTGACTATCTTAGTGCCTTTAACAAAGCATCTTTAATAATAAAGGACAATGGGCGATTCCGGTCCAAATGTCCACCACGAACAAGACCTATATGGCTAGATAGCCCGTTAAATATAGAACATTTTTTGTTATGAAAGTAAAAAAAAATATAATGCCAGAAAAAAGTTATAGCAAAATCAAATAAAACGTTTATAGATTTTTTCAATTACTTTTCTTGCTGTTCGATTTTCGTACTTTCTGTAACTTCTGACAAAATAAAATTGTTCATTATTAGAGAGAAGACACCACCAGTTACATCGAACTTTCTTAGATCCAGGCACCGCTGAGTATATTCAAGCTCTTCTGGCGCCTCAATTGGTTATGATTCGTACATCCATCGGGCAAAAAAATATGGGCCGTTTATATGCAAATGTGTCTTACTCATGTTAGACTTACTCATTTTTAGATAAAGTGCAGAAATGGAAGTGGAATAAAATAAAAAATAATAATGATAACATACAAAAACTACCGAAAATTAAGAATACATTTTTGGCTATAACTTTTTTTTGGCATTGTTTTTTTTTTACTTTCTTAGTAAAAGTTACTCTAAATTAAGTGGACTATTCAATTATATAGGTCTCGTTCGTGGTGGACATTTGGACCAAACTTCATACATTCTTGCCCAATCTCCTTTATAACCATGTCCTAATTACAATTCAAGTGGTATGAGTGAATCCCCATGACAAAACTTTATTTAAAAAAGCCTAAAACATTTTACTTACCATAATTTTTGTTTTAGTCGTATTGATTGGACTAAAATGAAAAATTGTAATGAAGGGAACCTTAATTATTACTTAATTTGTGTTCTCATAAATATTTTACTCACTTTAAAGAAAAGGTATGGCGACTATTTCTATCTTTCGTTTTTTTCTTAACTCGGCTTTTACTGTCTTTAATTAGCTGACCAGCCAAGTATCTGCTACAAAAGTTAGTGTTCAGTTCCCGTAGAGCGTTAAATCTAAAGTATTAAAGAAAGTAAATATTTGTTGTCTTTAATTTAAAGAATACAATGTAATGTTTGTTTTAATAATAATTACATAACATTTTATATCGTGGTTAAGCTCATGTCAATACCATAACTATTTATTTCACTACGAGTCACGGGGTGTCTTTAATGATGTGACCACGACTGTATATAATTGTGACCGCGATCGATGCAATGCGATGATGGTGACCGTCCCGGGCGAGAGGACGGTGCGAGTGTACGCGTGTTGTGTCGCAGCGCGGCGCTGGGCGGCGGCGCGGGCGTGTGGACGTGTCCGCTGTGCACCTTCCACAACGCGCCGCACAACGACGCCTGCGAGATGTGCGCCATGCCCAGGTACGCACACACGTCATACCTCATCAAATGTACAAGCTCAAATACTGCATACAAACAATACTTGACGACCTCGATGCGCGATGCTCACCGAGCCGGACTGCCGATCCTGAGGTCCCGGGTTCGATTCCCGGTTCGGTCGACATCTGTGTGATGAGCATGCGTGTTGGCCGTGGTCTGGATGTTACTATATGTATTTATAAATATTATATATGTAGCTATATGTAGTTTATCAGTTGTGTTAGCACCCATAACACTAGTAAATTAATAACTTACCATGAGGCTAACGGATCGTCTGGCGGCGGTGAAACGGCGGCAAAAGAATAGAATTATAGAATTATTTTTATGAAATCGTATTTATAAAACCTTGCATGGTGATTCACAAATATGACTATGAATATGTCTACACACACAAATATTACAGCATTCCTTCGCCGCGGTCCATTCTGAACATCTTTTCATGACGAGTTACGATAAATTGTAGGATCTCGGCTGTCATTTTAACATCTTTATCTTAGCCGAACCCATCATAGTTGGGAAAAAGCAAATGAGAGTACAGGGCTGCTGTACAGGTTGCTCATCAAGAACGACCAGATGGTGTCCCGCTGACGTGACCGATCCGAGCGACGTGCCCAAGTTTGTGGAGAAGGTTCTGAATAAGCTTCCGGCCGTCACCTTCGACCAGACATTATAAGACATCGTCTTTCTAAAAGCAAGTCTTGCGGATGAGCTGGGATATTCTTTGATGATGATGATGATGATGTCGTCCCAGACGTGTCCGTCGACGGCAATCTGTCTTCGCTCATGGGCCCGGTAGTGACTTGCGAACCCGAATTTGTTTTTAAAAACTCGGTTACATGATGCACAGTAGAGCTCTCCGTTTGCATTAAAGGTGTAATTAAATATTCTTTAAACTGTACCTAATATGTATTAATTGATGTGCGTAATATGTAAAGAAAAAACAAAACTAGAATTATTTTATGTTACGAATCGCAATATGATCGCAATAGCACTTTTTAACCATATACGCTTCAATCGTAATAAAATTGAGTCGGGATTGGATCTCAGTCGGATGTGAATCGTATGTCGCTTGAGTAAAATAGCGGAATCGTGCCCCTGGTTGGTCAGGCACCTTCTTCTAGGTCACATTCGTACGGTGAACATGACCAAAACGCACAGTTACGAGTGAATCAACTAGGCGTTCCGGTTCTTTGGGACTTCTGTCAATGATTTTTGGTATTAAATTAAAACCGGACCAGTGCGAGTCGGAATCCGCACGAAGAGTTCCGTACCATTTTTTAGAAAATGAGCATAAAAATCACGTCTGTTGTATGGGAGCCCCCCAAAATATATATTTTATTTTCGTTTTCAGTATTTGTTGTTCTTTCTTAGATTTTCTTCATGGCACCTCCGCTAGTCATTTTTTTCTTCATGAGGAGTGTATATTGTCTATACTAACATTGATTGTGCATGCTATTTGTTTCAGAAGCAACGCGATGTAAATAGTGGTCGTCGGTCGGCGGCGACAGCGACCGTGCATACAGAGATAACGCGGACACGCGCCGCGGTGCCCGCTGTTCTATTATTTTTCTATTGTATTGTACTGTTCCGGCGGCGGACGTCGCATCTACATCTTAGTGAATTCTCGTATAAGTGTATAAGTCGGTCTGAACTTGCTGTAATGATAATAATAAATATCAGCAACTAAAACAAGCGGTCTGCAATTTTATTACCGGCGATATAAATAAGTTGGCATACTATGACAGATAAGACTATAGACAGCGCTTACATCAAAGGTTCTGTTTTTTATCAGCGAAAACTTGCTCATTTATTTCTCAAGGCGCAAAAACTTAGTTTTTAATATATTTTATCCTCGAAATCGATGTGGTCCGAAATTTTATGTTGGAAGGCAGGAAATCTGGGTGAAAAAAAAATCCTGATATCAGAATGGCTGTCAACTTTAGATGCTGATCATCTTCAAAATCACGAGGGTAGCAATTGGTAGCAGCTAATGTTAGCTGGTAACAATTAGGTAGCAACTCTCTATACCTACATATATATGTATTTCGATTCTGACGGTAACCAGTAGTAGTATGTACAGGACAAAGAAAACCATATATTTTAAAACAGGTAAATAATTAAACTAGAAGTGGTTTTGTAAAAATATTTATTTAATATGTACATTTTTGCACACGGCGTCTCAGCGGTGTATGCTACGTGTTCTTGTAAATATTGTGTCACTACAATCTTAGTTTATTTGGAATTTTACCAAGGGTGTTAATGTCTGAAGGACATTTTAACGATCACTGATCGAATGCAGCTAAATAAAATAAATATAACGTTTACAGGTCAACATCACAAATGTTGTATTTCTCTAATAACAGTCAAGTCTGCTAATTTTACTTAAATGACAAGCAACTCTGGCTCAATTCTGCTAATTTAATAATGTGTCAACTGGATATCAATTGAATCTCAATAGCAGTTTTTAACCTTTGCGGGAATTCTGCTACTTACCTATACAGGAATGAATTTTATTCAGTGCGCAAACTTTATCGACTTATAGTTAAATAAGTTTTAAAGATACGTATATTTTTATTTTGTTGTGTTTTAGTACAAAAAAGAATAGTTATTGATAGCGAAAGATGTTTATTTTGTAACCGATTGTACGGTCACAGTCGTCATAGTAGGCACGGCGGCAAAGCGAAACCGGTTAACTGACACGAGCTCTGCTCCGCGCGCGTAAGAATAGTTAGTATCCACATTTGCTGATTTTAGGGCGGATAAAAAATGAAAAAATAAATAAAAATACTGATGATGCAGATATTTTCTGTTAATGATTCTGGACCACCAGTTTTTTTTTTGTGCACTGCTTAAAATTCATTCCGTATAATACCAATCGTTTTTGTAAAAAATAATAATCTTAACAGGTATCCACTGACATGCCATTGGTCTGCTCTATAATCATATTGGGCTGATAAAATAATTCATAATTGAATCACAGAAAAAGGATAAACACGTTTATTTAAAACGAAAAATTGCGGAATGCCACATGCTTCAATCGTAATTGAGTCACGGTTGAATCTCAGTTGGATATCAATCGTATGTCGCTCAAGTAAAATTAAGCCCCTGTGGCCCGATTCTCCTAATTTTACTTAAGCGACATACGATTCACATTCGACTGCGATCCAATCACGACTCGATTACGATTAACGCGTATGTGACATTCCGCTATTTTTTCTTTGAAATAATAGTTTTTCTCCTTTTCTGTCATACAATAATGAATCATTTTGTCTGCAAATGATTTACAATTGCAATATGATTATAGATAGAGCAAACTACTGTATAGACCAAAATCACCAAAATAGCAGACCAATCGCAATTTTGCCATTATTAACTTTGCCATTATGAACCTGAAATTTGACAGTCCCGACTCCATTACGATTGAGACAAATGGGGCATTCCGCAAATACCTCAATGAGGGTTTTCTAAAATGGCAATCCACGAGGTGGCAGCACCGAGTCGTCAGGTCCAATAACTGTCAAAGTGCTTATCTTTACTATGAATAGTGAACGATTTTAGTGTTTTTTTTATTTTATAATTAAAGCACTGCATTATGTTTTACTATTGCGGTTGAGTAAATAAAAAAAACTAAATCATATTGTGTTAACAAATTTTTCAACAAGCTTTTCCTTAGTACCAGTGACTTTTGCACCTTCTCTCTTAGCTCAATTTTTAGTTCGGAAACCTTATTCTGACCGTAGTCCATAATAAAATCAATAACACTTCCAATATAACAGAATTTCAATAAACAATAAGTTCGGCACCTACAATTCCATACTATTTGACAGCTGTTTGGACCAGACGCATACGTGGCGCCACCCGGTGGCAGAAAAAATTTCAAAAACCCTCATTGAGACGTAATCAAAAAGACATGGGGAATGGGGAAAGTAAAAAGTCCGTCTTTTAGATAATAGTCACGATTTTTTTTGCTCACAATAAATAACAAAGAAGATACAACACGATAGAATTTCGTGCTACGTCACTTTTCAAGTACATAAACATTTCACATAAAAGTGACGTCACGAGCCACCTCTCTCAATATTTATTGCAAATACCTAAATGAACTATTACTTTATACTTTTCTATTAATATGACATATTAATATTAATTATTTGTAGTAATATTGTCTGCAATTGATTTACTATTGTATAGCAGACTACTCTGTAGACTAATAGAAGTCCAATGGATTGGTTTTATACATATTAGTACCAGAATGCCCTGTAAGGTTAAAATTGATATGCAATTGACACATGATTAAATTAGCAGAGGGACGTTTGCGCACTGAGAGACTTGTCATCCTACAAATTCGCCGAGCCGGGCGTACCATTTTGTAAAAAAACACAATATTCCTATACAACTACTCGCTGTTACTTGCGGTTTCACCCGCGTCTCGTGTGACTAACTTCCTTTCTACTTTTTTACCCGGAAAGGCTTATATCAACTTCCCAGAAAGGAGGTTATCAAGTCGGATGTCTGTAAATTTTTTTTTTCATTGGTTCATTGATTGAGAATTATATTTTATCAGGGCACCTATAGTTAGTTGTTGAATTGCGAGAAGCAGCTAAATATGACGACGAAGGGTAGACACGCCGTGGTCATAAGGACGATTTTAAGATACGTAATTTATCTTTTTATCCCTCTGTTCTTACTTTTCTGTTCGGTACTTCTAGAATTATAAGCTCAATTATACTACACATATCACTCGATCGTTAGTGACAACAAGATTGCTATACAGCGGCGTCGGAGTGTGCACATCGCACACCATCGGCCCGTACAAGTCTTATGATGAAACACTACAAACTGAATTGTATAAAGAAAATAGTAATCAATAATGTAATTTTAATACAGTTAACGACTTAAATACCCACACAATTTTTGCTTATGTCCCGAATTGAGATTGTATTGTCAAATCCGTCATTAATTTTCTTGGAGGAAAATTCTATATCCCTTTTACAATCTACCGCTCAAAATTAGTTAATACATGTATACATGAAAGTCGTAAATGAATAAAACTTTATAAAACCTACAGAGAGTCCGCAGACGCCAGTACATCAAGCTACTAAAATGTTTAAAACTTTAATAGAATTTCAACTTTATCTCTTACGTATAAGGTTCAATGTTGATGGCAACATTTGACAGATTGGTGTGCTGACGTCTGTATCTTTATTAGCTAGTTAGCTGCCTGTGAGCCCGCGTTGTACCGCGCGCCCGCCAGCTGTTCATAGCCCAGGGCCCCGATTCTCCTAAGTTAATAATGTCAAAATCGAATAGAAATCGAATCGCAATATGATTGTAATAGCAGTTTTAACCATATCGGGCATTCTGCTACTAATAAAAGACCAATCGTATTCGATTGACATTTGATTGGTGTGCGATTGGTCTGCTATTTTGATGATTTTGGTCTATACCGTAGTTTGCTGTACAAACAATCATTTTGCAATCGTAAATCATTTGCAGACAAAATGATCCATTATTGAATGATAGAAAAGGATAAAAACGTTTATTTCAAAGAAAAAATAGCGGAATGCCACATACGCTTCAATCGTAATCGAGTCGGTATTGGATCTCAGTCGAATCGAGTCGAACGTCAATCGAATGGCGCTTAAGTAAAAATAGGAGAATCGGGCCCCAGCTTCGATCGCACTACTCTAAGGATCCAAGTATTTCTGTTATAATAGTCGTGTGCGCACTTTCAAACAAGGGACGTCCGACGGCGTAGAGCTGCCATCACATCACAGTACTTGGCCATATCTCGGATCCAATGTAAAGAGCCAGGCAGCGTGTGTGCCAGGCGGTCGCCACTCAAGACGCGACACCTCGCTCACCGTGCGCAGCGGCACGACAATGGACGTCGACAACACCGCTCATTAGGGAAGGTAATTACATAACCTCGTATTTCAAGGTAGTAATACCTTTTATTACATATGAAAAAATAAATACGTCTCGAGAAAGTTGAGCGAATGAAACTGAAATGCAGCTCTTAAGTTATCGTATGCAGTTAAGAATGAATTTAGATACGGAGATCAGTATCATTAGGTACGAATATTCCCTTGGACCTAGACAGCAAAAGGATGGCAGCGCTAACCACAAAGTATTTATTGATGAATGTATTAAATAGATATCGGTACATATATACATAAGTCACAATGTAATTTTATCTTAGGGGTTTACAGATTTTTTATTTATTCATAGCATAGAAACGCCACAGTAATTAATTTACACACAAAGACGCAAGCTCTCACGGAGTCATCCGTCGTCAGGTTTGATATCACATAAACATTGTATAGCTAAGTAAATCTATATTATACACATATGTACAAGCGGCGAGGTGGCTAGCGCGCGGCCGGCTCGCCGCGCATGGGCGGGAAGTGCTTCGGGTCCCGCAGGTCGAAGGGGCCCCGCGCCGGCGCCTCCAGCGCCGCGCCCAGCTCGGCGGCCCGCTCCGACTCTGTAACAGCGGCCCGACCGTCACGCGCCGCCCGGGCTGCGCGACACAACACACACACACGCCGCGGCCGTGCCGGAGCGCGGCCGCGGCTCGTCGCCGTCTAGGACGCGGGGACGGGGGACGGGGTCAGGGAGGGAGCGCAGTACCTGTCATCCGCAGCGGGTCCCGGCCGCGCAGCGCGCCCGCGTAACTGTTGCTAGTGGAGAGCGCCGCCGCTGCGCGGGAACAATACGTTAGAAGCTGTCCTACAGCGCCACCGCGGACGTCGCGACAAGCGAGCTAACCGCAGCTCATTCAGATTTCAAATAATAAGTATTCGATAACTACTCCAAGAGACCGTGTGCGACAACTTAGCCCGAACATTTGTTATTTCATATATTCCCGAGAATTGTTCCGTATCATCGCCGTCGTCAGAGGTGTGACTGAATTCAATATTATTATTATAAACCGCATTGATAGTGGGCGCACGAAGGGAAGAATAGAGCCACCGACTTAGCTGCTCCGTTGACAGCGTCGCTAGTTTTTATTTGGTTTCTCCATTTAAGGATATTCACTGAGAAAAACGGAATATGTATAAAAAAGTCAATAGAAAATTAGTTTATAGCCTCTACTGTCCACCGCTGCCTCATCCATAGCCTTGCATCTATCTCAATAGGTCGCTTCTTGTGGCCGGTCGGAGAGGAAGCTATGCAATAAAATTATTGACATTTGAAAATTTCATTTGTCAAAATTTTCTGTTTGGTATAAATAATTATGCCAAATTTGCATGCTGAATATAAGGCGAGGTATGAAGAAACATAATTGTATTTTAAGACCTATAATTGTAACTATATTTCAAGCAAATAAATAAATTCTAATACTAAGTTACTCGAGGAAAATAAAGTAAGAAGTGGGAACAACACAGAACCAACAAACTACGCGACAATAATTGTATCGTAGACTAGCCAATTCTCCTTGGTTTCACGGAACAGGGAACTACTGCCCTTACCCGGATAATTACTCGGGAAGAGTAAAGCTTTACAACAGTGAGGTTTTTCAAATAGGTTCGGTAGTTTCGGAGCATTTAAGGAACAAACAAAAAAAATGTTTACTCTTATATTAGTATGTACCATTATTTTTGTACTTATATGTTACAGCCATAGTGATTAAATAAATATTATACATAATCACTGGTCATTGTATATAATACCCAAATTGACTTGACAATATGATAAATTACTTTATCTGAATATTTTTCATATTAGCTAGTCAATGTTACCTATAACCAAACCCAAACCCGGTCCTATTGCGCAAAACTCTCGTTTTTTAAACACCTTTTTTACATGGCGAAACTATACCAGAGTTTAGTTAAGTGTGGAACCCTAAAAATAATTATTAAAATTGGTTCTCGCAATCCAAAATTACTACCGAAAACCCAAAATACCTACTAATTTAGTTTTTACATAGAATATTAAGAACCCTATTTCCCGAGAGGTGTCGCTTTGGCCTACTTCGCGCCGATAATGTCAGCATCGGGACAGGTTCATGGTCTATAAATAGGGGCCATTATATCAGCGTGGTCCGACATCCTCTTGGTCGGTTTTTTATATATTTACTTTTACAATTTACATCCACTTTTATAAGGTAACATTAAAAGAATAGCAAGAAATTATAGTAGACTAATACTCTTTTTATTTAAACCGAATACGATTTTTTACGGCGAACAGCTGAACCTGAACAGTGGAACTGCTCAATCAATGCTGAATATCTGAAACGCTAAGTCGCTCGCACTATCATGAGGTATATATTATCGAACGCTTATTATTATTTATAATTATATATATTATTGTTTAATTTAGACGAAAAAGCTTATCGAGTGTTTACTGTCGCTATTCAATTTATATTCAGTACAAGTAAAAAAAGCTACGCATAGATGCGTGATAGGGCCAAGAAATATTGAATGCAACTACGTACCTAATAAGTCATTTTGAGTTTATCAGTTTATTCCAAAATAATTTGTTAAGATTTTATATTTATTATACCTGTTAATAGTCTGAAACATGGATAGAAGAAGTTTCTAATGAAAAAGAAATTCATGACGATTTATTAAATTTCTCTTGGAATATTTTATGATCGCGATGTCAGTTGAAATATTTGTGATGTGTGAGGTTACCATACGATGTGGCGCAATGAGGAGGCGTGATCGAGGTGAGTGCGAGGTGAGGGACGGGACCGGACTGCGGGCAAGCGATGTGCGGCCGGGGCGGACCGCGCCGGACGACTGCGTCCGGGCGGGCCGCCGGGCCAGTTAGTGTGGGCGACCTGCCGGCCCCGGCGCCGGGCCGGGCCTGGCGCGACTCTCACTCACCCTCCTGCGGCGCCGCGCCCGCTGCCGGCCCCTCCAGGAACTGGTGCTGGCGCAGCAGCGCGCAGTCGCCGCCCTCGGCCGCGTCCAGCGCGTACACGTACAGCACGCCCTGCGCCGTGGCCACCAGCAGCCGCGGCGCCCGCGCCACGCTGCAACACGCACGCGTGAGGCTCGCGCCGGCCCGCGGGCCGAGCGGCGCCGCCGGTACTCACTTGGTGATGGCGGCGACGGCGCGGTAGCCGGTGTGCGGCAGGCGCGCGGCGGCGAAGGCGCGGCCCTGCGCCAGCACGTCGGCCACCTGCGCCGGCAGGTAGCCCGCGCCGGCCGACACGGCGCTGGACAGCCAGCCCATCCAGCCGGCCGGCTCGTCGTCGCCGGCGGGCGCGGGCTCCAGCGGCGCGGGCGCGGCCTCGCCCAGCCGGAACACGTGCACGGTCTCCGTGTTGGAGGTGGCGGCCAGGTAGGCGCCGCACGCGCTGAAGGCCAGGCACGCGATGGACACGCAGCGCTTGACGCCGCGCCGGAACTCGTAGAGGCGCGTGCGCTCGGGCACGGCGAACACGCGGATGACGGTGCCGCGCTCCGACGCCGTGGCCAGCCGGCGGCCGCACATGGACCACGCCAGCGCCGCCAGCGGGCTGTCGTGCGCGCTGATCACGCACTTGGCGTTCTGCGGGCGAGGCGAGCGGTTAGAGCGGGGCGGCGGGCGGCGGGGTGCGGGCGGCGGCGACACTCACCAGGTGCACGGCGTCGAAGATCTGCACCTCGCCGACGGCGCTGGAGCCGGGGTAGGCCACGTGGCAGTGGTCGACGCAGGGCGACAGCGCGCACAGGCCGCGCGGGTTGGGCGGCGTGTCGCGGATGGTGTGCAGGATCTTCATGTCGCGGATGTTGTGGATGTGCAGCGACTCCTCCAGACACACGATCAGCCTCTGCAACAGGCGCGGGTGATGGGTGAGGGGGGGCGGCGGGGTGGGGAGAGGGGGGAGGGGGGGCTAGGGCTGACACTCACGGATCTGTTGAGCTTCACTGCGAGGATGGTGTTGCTGTAGCTGTAGTTACAGATCTCGGTACCCTTCTTGTAATGGCATACTATCAGCTTTCTGCAAACAATCTTATTTAAGGTTTCCATAACATAAAGTTGATCGACTGTTGGGCAACTTCGAGTTAGTAAGATGGCATGATATTTGATTTTATAAGGTGTATATGCTGACCGTTTCACAGTTCCCAAATAAACTGACAGCTGTCAACGCCACAAAAGACTCGGTAGGCAGTTTTATCATTAGCTTGTCAAACACACTACCGAACTGCTCATTAAATAACTGAGGTGGCACTTGTTTGCGGAACACCACGACCTGTGGCCAGGAACTCTGATCCGACACGAGGCGTCGGCAACACGTTGGACGCGTCTGCACTCTCGCGACTTCAGCTTGTGACGCACGTACTCTGTCCTCCGCCTTAGTGGTAGTGTATTGTATGCTGGTATTTTCGGCATGGCAGCACGGTTTTTTGCACTGAGCTCCTTAGGAGTCGTGTCGCAGCGGTTCTTGTTAGTTCGTTGACGGCGCCTCATCCTTTGCCGTCGATGCACCTCGGCTGCCGGTCGAGCGTTCGAGTTGCGGTGATGGAGGCCGCAGGGACGGAATTCTCCGTCACTGATTTAAACAACTCATTGATTTCGCTGCGCAGCGCGGTTCAGCGACAGTATCTTGGGAGCATCTAGCTCATTCTGTACATCCGCTAAGCTTGCCTTAAGAAAGGGTTTCAGCAGGCTTGCTACATTGACGTGGTCGAATGTGCTGGGAGGGAGCTTACCCCTTCGCCACAAACTTGGGCACGTCGTTAGGATCGGTCTCGTTTAGTAGCATGATCCTCCTATGCAAAAAACATATTTTTGCTTGTTTGTGATGTGCCAGTGAAACTACTTAGATACCATTACCTGCGTACAACTGTATGACCGACTATACTATTATGAAAACATGTAGTGTTATTTAATTTATTCATACCCATATACATATAAGAGAATAGAGACGTGAATATAATGTAAATAAGATGCAGGCCCGACACACAGCAGACGTGACGCATCGAGTGCGCGCTCGCGGCTGTTCCCGCGTGACGCGCAGTGACGCGCAGCCGCGTCACCGCCGCTGTCCCACATCTTGTGTAGCGCTCACACTATCAACGAGTCGTGCTCCACTACTTACTACTGTAATCAAATGCAATTTGCGCTTCGACACATCAATCCTGTTGTGTGCACTAAGACACAAGTAGGAGTAGCTGTAGCAGCGCGCTAGACGACGCGGCGTGCACTAAAATAGAGCACTACGTCACGAAATAGTGGACGGCCAGAGCTATTCTGGTCTGGTGGCGATATGTTTAGGCACGGCGACAGTGAGCACCTGCGACCGCGGAGGTCACTATCACGTCCTCCTCGGTGACGCGAGCCGCTCCCCTCCTCCACAGGCTGATAAGCAGGGCCTCGGCCTGCGCTGACCGCCTCTTATCTTCCGCTTGTTTGTATCGAGTTCATTATTCTTTGCCAACCGCGGATAGATAGGTACTAATGCTTTTTTAATGCCACCTCATTTTAGTTTTAATAAATATGATCTCCCAAATTAATTCAAATGGCGTATATATCGGTGTATCATACCTGTTACCACTGCCATTGCAAACACGAGCTCAATCTGGAGTAACAACTGTATAGATCGCACGACTTCAGCACAGCTTAAAGAATAGTTGGATCCGCCATTAAATTACGGCTAGCCGTTATCAATAACAGGTCCATTTTGAAATGCGGCGGTTCAACGATAAGTCTGATTGTCATTGCGATACATAGTTCAATAAGGCGGGCCACTAGCTGAATCGCTGGTACTTGGCGCTGAATAACGCATCGCGGCAAATACATTTCAGCGGATATTTATTGAGCTGCACTCAATCCGGCTAATCGTTGAATCGGCGCATTTCACCACGGCCGTGGTAGTGTGACGCAGTGAATATTGGTAGCGTGGTAACCTGGGTGCGGATACTGTGACAACAGCCACCAGCGAGCTGCTGAAGAGACGGTCGACGAGGCAGGTCTCCTGACCTGAGCGACTGGCGTAAATTTCTTCGATGCCATCATCTGGGGTCAGCGCGAACAGATGGTACCCGCTGCTGCTGCCCGCCACCAGAGACCTGCCAACACAACACCTCTGATAAACTACTCTTCATTAAGGCTAAAAACTACTTAGGAAAAAGTTTAGTGGCTTTGGTATGTTTGTCTCTCAATCACACTGAAACTTGGCAGTAATATTGTTGATACATACACTTACAAAGTTAACAATATCAATTTATTTATTTAACTTTATGCAATCCTAAACTTACAAAGGCGGACTTAATGCCATAGGCATTCTCACTAGTCAACCTTAGGGCAATTCATTGTATTCCTGGCATATTCATACATAAGACTCGCACTTGTTATAATTTGTTACTTTTGTGGAGAGAAAATAAATTAAGTTATTATTATTATTACATAGGAAGCGGGTGAAATTAACTATTATATGATATGCTACATTTCATCCGGGAAGGTGATAAAGCATCTGCCACTTCAGCCTTCAGTTCCTGGGAATCGTACTTGATGATGACTGGCTTACTACATCATCATTGTGAAACATTGTTATATTCGTTAGATCTTTTTCAATTATTCTTTTGCTCAAGACCACTCAAGGCATATTGTTATTGGATGGAGAACTAAATTATTATTTCTACCTAAAAGTTGAAGAATAAAAAACAATTAAAGTATTCATATCAATAAAAAGAGTGAAAGAAAATGACATTTTTACAACTACAATAATATACTAAACAACAACATTAGTAAACAACAGCTGTTACATTGTTTAGCGAGTTTCCTTTGTATAGTTTACAGTGGCTATGACTAATTATTGTGCAATTAAGCGGCAAGTGATGGGACATGGCCCCCGCTGCGGTATCTGTGGCCGCGCCAGGGAGGCAAGGCGCTCGTCAGCCTCGAACAAGAGACGGTAAGCTCGTCCTCGCCCGCCATGTTTGTTTACCGCGAATGCTGCGGGCGAAGACATTACGAAACAGCTGGCAATGACATATTGCATCATCACGCTACCAGCGAAACGCAGTAGGTACTAACAATATCGACGCTAATTTGTGACATTGTATACTTTTGCACAAGCATTCAGGGCAATCTTGACCCCCGATTCTACCTATGTCGAAACATTAAAAGCAGAATATATTACTACCGAACGTAAAGTACAAACATATGTGCTTTACTTACGTGCAATCTTGGTTGAATTGAACAAATATTTCTCCTGCATTTGAGCCCTCAGTGTTTTGACCTCCTCCCAAACTCATTGGAACGTTCGAAGTGTATGGATTGCTCTAAAAACTAAGATCTTCAAACAACAGCTTACACTCAAGTCAGTTACTTTAACCAAGTACAAAATAATCACTCACTGAATTAGGTAAATACTTGAAAATAATAAATGTTCGTCACTAGAAACAAGAAGTAGAATTTTGACACAAAGAACGACCTTGCTGCTAAAAACAAGCCCCCTCCCGCACACTGCCCCACTCCGCCATCGTTCAACTCGTTCGTTCAATCATTTAATTTGTTACCTTTCTCCATGGAAGTACCTATGTTAAATTATATTTTTATTTGTACATAAGTGAAATAGGTGTATTAAAAAACAATAGGCCTTGTTCTAATATACAATTTGTGCGATAAGCTAGGACACCCATAAAAATATGTTAGAAAGAAAAACATGCACAGGCTATCGATTTTCTTGTTTGGTTAAAATAAAAATAACTCAGGATTTATAAGAGTGGGTGACCACTGTGTGGTGACCACTCTCAGGGCCCGTACTGAGGACATTATTACTTTGGGCCTGTTGTTCAGGAAATTAGGGTTCCGTATTTACATGATATGTCATAGACAATATTGTTGCCACAAAATTATCAAAATTGACAATGTCAATGTCACGTTAATGTAATTGTCTGTCACTGTCACTGTCAAATGCATTAAATATTTGATAAGTAAATTGCGCTATATAAAACAAATATCTAGTGTCTATAATAAAATATAAACATACTTTTGTATTATAATAGTGTTGTATAATAGTATAACAATAATATCTTCAAGGATATTCAAACATGGGACGTAAAATTCCAGCAAAGAAACATCGTGGTGTTAAAGATCCTCTAGTGCAACAAGCTAAACGTTTAGAGAGGTGTGATATAGTAGTAATGATCCAATATAAATTAATGAAGACCATGATTCATAACCTGTGATTACAAATTGCCCTAATTTTAATTTTAGCTTAAAGGGCAAAATAAATGCTCCTCCCAAAGATCCTGACGAGCAGCCAGTGCCGAGGTCACTGACACGGCTTTTCGCATTTCAGGATCAGGACAAGAGAAGAAGGAAAGTAAAGAAGGGCAGTCACAGTCCACTAACACAGAATAAAGGTAACTATGTTAATGTACACACTGGAATCTGTTCTGTGAAGGCACCAGGACAGTTGGAGATTGGCATACAGTGCCCATTTTCAGTCAAACCAAAGGTCCTGATGAGTTTAGTCTTATTTTTGGTTATTCTATGTGATAGAACTCAAAAAACATTTGTTAGAATTTTTATTTTTGATGAAGTCCTCATTTTTTTTACACCCTGTGCTGTACTCTGACCAAAGTCTCTGATGTTGCTATGCTAGATCTAATATACAGTATCTGTTTGATGAATATTTCATGTTTATTTTCATACAAGTAATCTGTCTCCTATTCTTAAAGAAAATGAAGTGTTACTACTTGTACTCAAGTTACAAGACTTGGTTAGAAACAGTGTTACCCTCCATGTGGCCTGTATGTTGTTTCAAAGTGTTATGTTTATTGTTTCTAATTAGATGGTAGCATAAGCAATATTGCTCGTAACCCGCTGTCTGGTCTCCACAAGCTACCGGGCGAGTCGGGACGTGCTTTCTCTCTCCGCATCAATAGTGCAGTCAAGGCTCTCCACAATCCAGATGAAGAATTGCACTACCCGGTATAGTGATGATCTTGTTTATGCTAGACTGGAATCACGTTAAACATTAAGCCGGATTTACATTTGTCTGACGTGTTGTGTTGTGATGCATTAGATTGGTATCAGTTTCATACATTTAGTATGGTGAGATTTATATTTGTGTGTCGCGATCTGTTGTGATGGCTTTGATTTAAAGTTTTAGAAGAGTATTTAATTGTTTTTTTGCATTTTAATCGCATCATTTTCAATCTCTTTAAGGAGACAGTGAAACTCGCCTTTAGACTCTCTTTTATTATTCACTGGATGAACCCAATATCTTCTTCTGTTAATTTTTTTTTTATAAGAGTTGCCAGCACCAAAAATTCATATCTTCTTCATACTCTGAATCAGAGTCAGATGATTCATGAGATAACATTGTAAACGTATGAACTCTCCGAGAGCTATGACTGTATTGATTCAAAATATCGTCAGAGGCCGTCAGAACACAACTTATAGATGTGAACACTAGCCATCACGTCAGAGCCCGTCGCGACACAACATGTCAGACAAATGTAAATCCGGCTTTATACTTTTATGGCTGTTCCCAATATTGTATCTATCTGTTGTTTTCCTTTCTTTTACTGTGTAGCCAAGTAAACCGATACATAGCCATCCCAATGAGGCGGAACACCTAATTGCAATTCAGCATAGAAAATAAGATACATAAATATAGTTAACATTACAATACTTATAAACGTCTACATATGAAAAATAAAAAACAATACATTAATTACATAGACAATTTCTACTCACTTTTTAAACTAACGTTTACAGGAATAGCCAAAGTGAGATCCTAATCTTTGTACTATTGTCGAGTATCTCATGTTTGCTGGTTGTTCTGTACATTAAAGTTATTATCTAAATAAATCTAATTGCAAAAATTTTCTAGCTATATAGCATGTGTTTAGGATGGCTGCTTTCTGTAGAGTGAATTATACTTAGATTATAGTAGGTATACAATTTGAAATGAACATTGCCAGAGACGTTCTGTCAGCACTTTTTTTTTCCTGGCAAATTAAATATTGACAGCAATAATGTATTTATTTGTTGTTGTGTAATGTACCTTACAGTCTTCTACTTGATGATCATCAGTAATATTGAAGGGGCTATTTTAATGTATTTTTTAGTTGCCAGACCAACACTAGGGACCAAACAACCCCTAAGATATTAAATGGAGTATTTGCGCCTTGCGAAATAAATTAGTTAGGTGAAATTTAAAGTAGGCTAAAAACAGTGTCTATAGTGTATCTGTCATAGTGTGCTAGCTTACTAATTTATTTGGCAAGGCGTGCGGCCGTGACCGTGAGAACTGTACATGTTGAAGAAGACGGCGTCGTGTATGCGCAGGCCGACATGGAGGCGGGCGACGAGAAGGGCGAACGCATGGCGGAGCTGCGCGAGCGCCGGGCGCGCAAGCGTCGCCGCGCCGCGGGGCCCGCCGGCGCGCCCGCCGCCGCCGCCGACCCGCCCGCGCTCTCGCGCACGCAGCGGCTGGCGCTTAAGAAGAAGGCCAGGAAGCTGAAGGCCTCTGAGGTGACTGCTATCTATACTGTATACTTGCGAAGTTCAACCGATTCTAAACAGGCGTCGTCCCAAACTAGGACCCATATACTTAACGTTATGTTCAACTCGATTTTCAAAATGACGGCATTTAAGGAAATCCCTACTATAATATCATAAATGCGAAAGTAACTCTGTCTGTCTGTCTGTCTGTTTCACTTTCACGTCTGAACCACTGAACTGATTTTAATAAAATTTGGTACAGAGATAGAGTTGATTTTGAGAAGGAACATAAGATAGTACTTATTCGGAACTTTTGAGAAGTTCTCTTGAGAAGAAATGCGATATAACTGAACCAGACGCGGGCGAAGCCGCGGGTGGAAGCTAGTAAGCTATATAAAAGTAGACTTAAGAATCTCCGACCCTTTTTCCCAACCATGTTGGGGTCGGCTTCCAGTCTAACCGGATATCTGACCTCCTCAACCCAGTTACCCGGGCAACCCAATATCCCTTGGTTAGACTGGTGTCAGACTTACTGGCTTCTGACTACCCGTAACGACTGCCAAGGATGGTCAATGACAGCCGGGACCTACAGTTTAACGGGCCATCCGAAACACAGTCATTGATGTCTAACAATACTCCGAAAGGGGTATAATTTAGGCGGTCACCAAAAATATTTTTAAGACTCTAAGCTGAGGCACCAAATAAAATAAACAACTCCAAAAAAAATAAATTGACTTTATTAAAAGGGCACTAAAGTATATAATGTTATGATCCAAAAAAAATAAAATAACATCAGAAAAATCGCAAATCTCGCACAAATATTATTTTTGGTTCCCAAAATGGATTAATGGTCACCAAATTCTATCCAATTAAAAGATACTACTTTTATTACTACCAAAAAGTTAGTGACGAAAACGAATCGCTGCAAAACCGACTCCACGTAGTCTGGTCTGCCCTACCCCTAGAGTGCAATTCAAAACGGCGCGGAGGGGCGAGGCGGCCTGCTGTGGTGACCGTGAAAACCATCTGCGACGATAAGCTCGCATGGCACCGCCGGAGCCCTGCAGCGCCGGAGCCGTGACAGAAGCCATGCTTGCTGCATGTTGCGTGCTTACATTTTAAACGCACTGAGTTACACACAAATTCATATATGTAACAATAAATAAGCGACGTACGTTTGGGGACCCTAGTATATTAATTGGTATTTGGGAAATATTCTAGCGATCGTTAGCTTTTTTAATCTAACAAAAATGACCAAATTAGGAGTCATGGTATTACATAATTGGTAACATCTAAGTAGTGACAATATATACACTCTTTTGCAAAAAAAAACGGGCACCTATGCGAAATTTTGGTTTTAAGGACTTTACGTGTATTTCAAAGGGTTTTAATGATTGTAGTATGTTTCTAGCATCAAAAAAGTTAGCCGAGAATGCGTGAGAGTGTATTCTAAATTTGAATTTTGTACAATTGCTAAGAAATTGGTTTAACCTTGTTTTGGACTAATTGCTGGCAGAAAGTTCGTCGGTGTTTTGAAAAGTTTTTGAAGTGGTTTTCAGGAAAATGATAATGCAGTTTTAATTAATGATTAATGTACTTTTTTGTTAGATCAAAACATTTTTGAAAAACTATGCGTATTTGATAAAATTTTCACCTGCTCTAAATGGGCTATACTGATGATTGATGGCAATGTTAAGAGTTTCGGTATTTTAGTGTAAAGCATTCTATTGTTTAGATATTGTACCCACGTGTTTTAAAATATCGTTTTTTCATAAATAAACACAATTTAGAAGAGTATCAGTACTTTGAGCTACGACAAAACCAATTTAAAGTAAGCAGTGCCCATCACAACTCGTCTCCTATAGGACTTTGACATTTTTAAAAGTCTTGAAATTCTACTAAATACAGAAAATAGCGCATAGACTGTGAGCACGAGGTCTTAAGGCCTCGTAATCACTGATTTTTAAACAACCTCGTCTCTTGAGAAACTCCGAAGACCTCTGAAGGTTTATGAGTCTGAGCGTTCAAATAGCGTGTTTTCATCCCACGGACATTTTATTAAATAAACTTGCCTACACCAAGATTTTCTGGCATCTGCAGCACTTTCCTGCTTAAATCATAACAATAATTGGCTATCCGCTCATTTCTTAAGAAACATACGTTTGGCCAATAATTTTGAATTCTTGACTCCCTTTCAGCTAAATCGTCGTTTAGTAACTCGATACCTATGGAGTATCGAGAGCTTCAACAAGGCAATAATTTGACTTTTTAGATAGCTTTGACCCTCCTCATCATTTTTCATGTGGTTAATTTTAACATTTATCACAAAATTTGGTATTTTTTAAATGTCAAAGTCCGAAAGGAGACGGGTTGTGATCGGCACTGCTTACTTTAAATTGGTTTTGTCGCAACCAAAGGTACTGATACTCTTCTAAATAGTGTTTATTTATGAAAAAGCGATATTTTGAAACACGCGGGTACAATATCTAAACAATAGAACGCTTTACACTAAAATACCGAAACTCTTAACATTGCCATCAATCATCAGTATAGCCCATTTAGAGCAGGTGAAAATTTTATCAAATACGCATAGTTTTTCAAAAATGTTTTGATCTAACAAAAAAGTACATTAATCATTAATAAAAACTGCATTATCATTTTCCTGAAAATCACTTCAAAAAATTTCAAAACACCGATCAACTTTCTGCCAGCAATTTGTCCAAAACAAGGTTAAACCAATTTCTCAGCAATTGTACAAAATTCAAATTTAGAATACACTCTCACGCATGCTCGGCTAACTTTTTTGATGCTAGAAACATACTACAATTATTAAAACCCTTTGAAATACACGTAAAGTCCTTAAAACTAAGATTTCGCATAGGTGCCCGTTTTTTTTGCAAAAGAGTTTATATTTGGTCTAAAGTGTATTTTAAAGGCGTCCATATATTTTTTTAGTAGTCAATAATACGAAAAAATGGTTTTATCTAATAATATTTTTGGAAACGTTATTTGGTGACCATTTATCCATTTTGGTAACCGTTTAGACTTTTTTTGGTAGTAAAATAGGTACTTTTTTGGGTAGTGTTTAAACACAAGCCCTTAGAAAGTACATACAAACTTAGAAAAGTTTTATTGGTACTTGCCTGACCTGGAATCGAACCTGCGCCCTCATACTTGAGAGGTTGGTTCTTTGCCCACTAGGCCACCACGACTTTTTTTTTAAAGTAGACTTAAGAATGTGTTATATTATTTATTTCTACAAAATATACAAATTGGGTAACTGCTATCTGCTGTCCCGTGCCTCAGCCCGAAGTTTACTTTTATACCCACATCATTAATTATGGCACTGATTTAAAGAGGCATTTAAGGCAATAAATTAACCATTTTGGTAAGGTAAAAATTATAAATGTCACGTTTAGGGATGATTTATATTAGGCAAGGCCGTGTCCGGGCTTTTACGAAATTATAAAGACGAGCGTCGTTTGTGGCCCGGACGGACCACGGATCATGCACTGTGTAATATAAACTGCTTCATACAAAATGTATGTAAAGTTTCACATCCGTGCCCCGTACGAGCCACGTACACGGCACGCCCCGGACACGGTCCGGCCTAATATAAATAACTATTTCAGCAATTCTTATTCCGTAATTTTTACCGCTCATTCGTTTATTGGACTGCTCAGATATTTTAGAATTTATATTGTGTGATAAAATAACCGACCAAACGGTTTTTTATTACTGTCCATATTTTACTGTCTCGGTAATTAACCGACTGCCATTAAATTAAATAACTGCTCAATACTTATGTTTTTGGACTGATTATAATAACATCACGACTATTTAAATAACAGCGCAAAAAATTTGTTCCCACTAATTATCCGATAAAGTTCGTGAGTTTGTAACATATAATTATTATTGTACTTACCTAACTTGGGGACAATGCAGCTTCTGAAAAGCGAAATAATTGTTCAAATCGGTTTAGTAGCTTTTAGGGTACAGTACAGACGCCAGCAGCCGAATCTGATAAATTTTACCAATCGATCATTAACCTTCGATTAAGTATCGTGATAAAGTTGAAAATCTATACAAGAAATGCATCCGTCCGCGCTTCATCTATTGGATATGGGTGCAGGTGAGACAAAGAAAAAACTTTTTACAAAAACATAAAACCGACTTCTAAAAACACTAAAAAGCAAAAAAAAATAATTTTAGGTGCATCGGCCTAGAAGTCGGTGTCTAACGGATGTCCTTAAGTTAATTTTGCCACCGACTTCTAGGCTGATGCACCAAAATTTTTTTTTTTTTTGGCTTTTTATTGTTTTTAGAAGTCGGTTTTATTTTTTTGTAAAAAGTTTTTTATTTTTATCTTTTCAGTGATAAGAATAGTTGTCATTATCCGCATAACTGGAAAGTTCTCATCAATACGAATAATACAAGGCCAAACACGAGGTAGTTTACATATTCGGTTGTCGAGTTCCCTCGACCTTCTCTGGTCTCCATCATGAGGTCAACTCCAAACCTTCACTGTTGCAAAGGTCTCGTCAATACGAATAATATAAGCCCAAACATGAGAAAGTTAAGATGTGCCGTTTAGGAGTTCCCTCGATCCTCTGTCGTCTCCATCATCAGATCTTCCCTAAACCTCCATAGTATTGTAGTCTCATCAGATATACACATAAATATAAAGTTTTTAGCCCATGCTCGCCTACAATTTTCAAGAGATGCCCTCGATTTCTCAGGGTTTCCACCATCAGATCCTGATCTGATGACGATGGGACCAAATGACAAGCATACCCTTTCAAATAAAAAAAGAATTTTTGAAATCGGTCCAGGCGTCTTTGAGAAATCGAGTAACAAACATAAAAAAACTCCTTTTTGAAGTCGGTTGAAAAGACGTGTATCCTTGACGACTGTTATATTTCGAATGAGTGTCTATTATAGAATGTAGGTACGATTGAAGTGAACATTGAACGATTGAATGTTTGACGAATGATTGAAGAAGGTATGCTTTGTATAAACTTGGATATTTGTATAGGTTACGGTAGGTATACGTACATAATACGTATATTCCAACATCATCTAAGGGCGCCAAAACAAAACTGCTATGCGATGCGATTCGATGCGAATTCGCAAAAGTCTGGAAGTTGGTGATTGATACACCCGTGCATCGGAGAGCACATTAATGTCGGTCCTGCGTCTGATCTCTTTCCGGTCGTGTCGGATTGCCGTCCCATCGCGCTATGAGTGAAGGAATAGTGAGTGCACCTGTCTCTGGGCAAATGCTTGTGCACTATAATAATATATGTCCTGCGCAACTGGCTGATCCTTGAGAACAGCCGCCGTAGCGGATAATCGGCTAGGAGGACATCAGGTTTTGTGGTTAGTTGTAAATGTTTGAGGTAATGTGCTCTCATTGGGCATGTGTCGGGTTGCAGGCTCGGAGCGAGCGGCACGAGGTGGTGTACGAGCGCGTGGCGTTCGGCGACGTGACGCACGCGCCGCCCAGCCTGCGCGCCGCCGCACGGGTCAGTACGCTCTCATTGGGCATGTGTCGAGTTGCAGGCTCGGAGCGAGCGGCACGAGGTGGTGTACGAGCGCGTGGCGTTCGGCGACGTGACGCACGCGCCGCCCAGCCTGCGCGCCGCCGCACGGGTCAGTACGCTCTCATTGGGCATGTGTCGAGTTGCAGGCGTTCGAGCGAGCGGCACGAGGTGGTGTACGAGCGCGTGGCGTTCGGCGACGTGACGCACGCGCCGCCCAGCCTGCGCGCCGCCGCACGGGTCAGTACGCTCTCATTGGGCATGTGTCGAGTTGCAGGCGAGCGAGCGAGCGGCACGAGGTGGTGTACGAGCGCGTGGCGTTCGGCGACGTGACGCACGCGCCGCCCAGCCTGCGCGCCGCCGCACGGGTCAGTACGCTCTCATTGGGCATGTGTCGGGTTGCAGGCGAGCGAGCGAGCGGCACGAGGTGGTGTACGAGCGCGTGGCGTTCGGCGACGTGACGCACGCGCCGCCCAGGAATATCCTTCCTCCTTATAAATCCTTGTAATGAATTTCCTTCAGCGAATATATACGTGTATCCCCCCCACAGCCCGGGCGCCGGGAGCTGCTGCTGACGCGGCTGCTGGCGCCGGCGGGGGCCGGGGCGGGGGCTGGGGCGGGGGCCGGGGCGGGCGAGGCGGCGCGCGCGGCGGCGGTGGCGGCGTACCGCGCGCTGAAGGCGCAGCGCCCGCGCCCGCCGCGCAGCTAGCCCCGCGCCCGCCGCCGCGCAGCTAGCCCCGCGCCCGCCGCCGCGCAGCTAGCCCCGCGCCCGCCGCCGCGCAGCTAGCCCCGCGCCCGCCGCCGCGCAGCTAGCCCCGCGCCTGCGCACTGGCGCGTTAAGTTACGTTCCAGTGTCACTCTGTATAAACATACTTATGCGTGCAAAGTGTCAAGTCTCAATAATAACATGAAAATAAAAAGCTTATTTTATTGAACACAAGAAAAAGCCCATGATCTGTTTATTTAAACTGAACCAGCACTAAAAGAGTTCGTGCCGAGGCTGAGGCCGAACCTGTTCCTGAAACATGAACGACATTTCTCTTAGTAGATTTACAAAAACACGTCAGTGCGACAGCTCATCTGTCCTGATCTGACCTGATGTTGTCATTTTTCCGAAAATCACTTCAAAACACCGACGAACTTTCTGCCAGCAATTAGTCCAAAACAAGGTTTAACCAATTTCTTAGAAATTGTACAAAATTCAAATTTAGAATACACTCTCACGCATGCTCGGCTAACACTTTTGATGCTAGAAACATACTAAAATCATTAAAACCCTTTGAAGTACACGTAAAGTCTTTAAAACTAAGATTTCGCATAGGTGCCCGCTGTTTTTGCAAAAGAGTTTATATATATATGTGACGGAGTCATCAGGATGGCACTATCGTCCGACATCAGTTAGGGTAATCAAGCAAAGAGATAACTCAAAGAAACTCAAAGCTCAAACAAACACAAAACTCAAACGTTTATTCAAATTAGTCAGAACAAAAGACAGCCCCCAAAACGCCCGCCCTTTGCCACTTCCTATGTGTTTTGGCTGGGGAGAAGAAGTGGCGGAACAAACTCCCCAGCAACACATGTCTATCTGTTAGATTAGAAGAACCATTACAATACAAAAATCATAAGACACTACAATTAGTTTAGATACTACAACGCTAGGCAATTACACTAGGTGCACTACACGTAACGAAAGGCAGTAACGCGACAACTCCACGAAGACTCGACGAAGCCTCGACCAAAACTCGATCAAGACTGAACTAAGACTGCGCTCCGCGGACGCCACGCTGACCGCCACCACTCTGCCAAGCGCGCCAAAATGTTGTTTCACCGGAAACCCCGCTAGAGGGCCTGCTTGCGTGACGTTTAGTGTCCGTACTATTGGCAGTCTCCGACATATGCATCTATGACAGAGAGGAAAGATAGTGTTCTTTCAACTTGCGTTTAAACACAGCAACAGTCTGGCAGCTCCTCAGTTCAGGCGGCAACTTATTCCACAGCCGTACAGCGTGTAGGTGATGTCAGTGGAGTAGGAAGGGATTTCAAGAAGGGATTTGAGATGTGTCCTGCAGGACGCTTCAGGTGAGCGGAGAAAGGAGAAACGTTCCCGCAGGTAGGATGGAGATTCAGTATTGAAGAGGATATTAAAAAGAAGACACAAAATGCGAGTGTTCCTGCGAAGACGGATTGGGGCCACTTGAGTTCCTTGCGAAAGTGTGAGACATGATCATACTTTTTAAGATTGAAAACAAAACGTATACAAAGATTTTGCAAGCGCTCAAGTTTATTTAACAGCTCCTCTGTGGCATCCAGATAACAGGCATCGGCTTAATCTATGATGGGTTGGATGAGAGTCTGAGCAAGAGATATTTTGGTTTTCAAGGGCAAAAAGTAGGTATTGAAGGCATTTCAGCGCATGAAAAGTGCAGTAAACTTTACGACTAACTTCATTGACTTGAGCTGTCCACGATAAGTTCATATCAAGGTTTTTTGCGTAGTCAATCTGAACCCCATTCAAACTTAGAGGTGGTAGTGATGCAACATCTAGCCTGCTACGCGTGTATCTGATCCCAATGATGACTGAGACTTCCTGGGATTAATTTGCAGCCCAAAGGACTGCGCCCAATCACCAATCGCATCCAGGTCATGATTCATGTCAGTAACAGCAGCTATTGTATCTGCACAAGGAAAATGTCTGTAGAGCTGTAAGTCGTCTGCATAGAGATGGAAGTGGGAAGAAATGACCTTTGTGGCAGAGTCAATGAAAATAGAAAACAGGAGAGAAGAGAGAACGCCACCTTGAGGTACACCCGCAGTGAGATTGCACCAGCCAGAGGTCAAGTTATATAACAGTTTGTGAACGGCCTTTTAAATAAGAATCAAACCAACTTAGGGTGGAAGGGGAAATATTTATAGATTTAAGAATACCAAGTAGAATGATGATGATGTCCTCCTAGCCGATTATCGGCTACGGCGGCTGTTCTCATGTAAGGAGATTAGCCAACTACGCAGGACATATTATAGTGCACGAGCATTTGCGCAGACACAGGTGCACTCACTATTCCTTCACTCTCATAGCCCGATGGGACGGCAATCCGACACGACCGGAGAGAGTTCAGGCGCAGGACCGACATTTACGTGCTCTCCGATGCACGGGTGAATCAATCACCAGCTTCCAAGCTCCGGGCTGCTTTGTGAAAGTCTTCTAAAACCCACAAAGCGATTTCGGCCCGACTCGGGAATCGAACCCGAGACCTCGTGCTCAGCAGCCGTACTTGCGACAACTAGACCAACGAGGCAGTTACCAAGTAGAATATCAAAGTTAAGAATAAAACATTTTGCCAGGATTATTTAAAAAACTGCAAAAAATTTATGTTTCTGCTCTCCGTGTTCGCGGGTAAAACAACTAGAAACCATCTGTTAAGCCCCCAGTACACAATGGCCTGTGTTGAGCCAAGCTTTGCAATGCACAATAATTGTAGCCCACGATCACTTGGGTGTTCACACAATGGCGTATGGCTCATAATGAGCAGTGTCTGAGCCGCTCATTGCTGCCTGGCAAACCACTTGCGATTGACGTGGAAGTAATTACGGTTGCGGTTATTTATTTGTATACTGTTTTATTTATTTATTCATATTTTTTTATTTGTGTACTGTCCCCGCAACACAAAACTGTACAAACTATCCTGATGAGCGGCCAGCAGGGGGGGGGGGTTTACCTATATATATATAGGGGGTTATACCTATTTTGACAGCTAAGTGAAGAAAGAGTCGCCACCTTGTATTTGGCCCGGAAACTATTTACTATCTAAAAGATACTTTAAATTGCCAACAGATGGCACTACAATGTAATCGATTTTGTTTGTTAATATAAAATTAGTTACGCAATATTAATTAGAGAAAAGTCATCATCATCCTCCGAGCCTTTTCCCAACCATGTTGTGGTCGGCTTCCAGTCTAACCGGATTCAGCTGAGTACCAAGTGCTTTACAAGAAGCGACTGCCTATCTGACCTCCTCAACCCAGTTACCCGGGTAACCCGATACCCTTTGGTTAGACTGGTGTCAGACTTACCGGCTTCTGACTACCCGTAACGACTGCCAAAGATGTTCAATGACAGCCGGGACCTACAGTTTAACGTGCCATCCGAAACACAGTCAATGGTATCTAAGATATACTTAGAAAGTACGTACAAATTTAGAAAAGTTGCATTGGTACTTGCCTGACCTGGGATCAAACCCGCGCCCTCATACTTGAGAGGCTGGTCCTTTACTTTGACTTCTTTTAATTAGTGGAAAATTTTTTACAGAAAACTATGAGGAAAATATAAGACACTTTAAAATAAGATAAAATAGGCGAATCAATTAAATACGATTTGAAAAAGCACAAATATCAAATTGTAAAAGGACCTGGGGCCCGATTCTCCTAATATTTTACTTAAGCGACATACGATTCACGTTCGACTCGGATCGACTGAGATCCAATCCCGACTCGATTACGATTGAAGCGTATGTGGCATTCCGCTATTTTTTCTTTGAAATAAAGGTTTTTATCCTTTTCTGTCATTCAATAATGAATCATATTGTCTGCAAATTATTTACGATTGCAATATGATTGTAGAGCAAACTACCGTATAGACCAAAATTTCAGATCAATCGCAAACCAATCGAATGTCGTTGGAATACGATTGGTCTTATATTAGTAGCAGAATGTCCGATAAAACGGTTAAAACTGCTATTGCGATTCAATTTCTATTCATTTTGACATTATTAACCTAGCAGAATCGGGCCCCTGTGCATATTTGGCTAGGTAACCGGTCTCTCGGGTGGAACCCCGGGGAACAACTAGTACTTGATGTATAGGTACATGTAGGTATGTACTTATATCTGTGAACATATAACAATCTGTGATATAACGCTGATTCCTAATCATATGGCTTGTTTAGTCCGCGTATTCACGTTAAGTATATCACGCGAACTAGCGGCCGTGCCTTTCTGACCAACAGTCGAATTAGTTCCGGTTTGCAAATAAACGTGATCTGATAATTCGAATCGGAACAAAACAGAACAGAAAACAAACGGCACTAAACGTATTGTAATGCAAATACATAAATATGCGAGTGGTCGTGCCCGGCGCCTGGCGAGTGCTCTGCCGACCGCGCTACGACAGTGTCTAATGACCAGCTTAATTGTGTTGTATATGTTCAAGACGTGCGCTAACAGAGGCTGAGCGGCAGCTACGTGACCGGAGACGGTCATCCATGTACTGTACACACTCGTAGATGACAGCATCATATCGACCCGCGCCCTCCTCGGCTGAACACGCGCCACTCTTGCCAAAATTACAGCTACATTCCAAAAGAAAGGGCTCCTGTTCGACTGCATGGCGCGAGGACCTATATCATAGATATAGGAATGATGAATGATATCTGTAATGATAGTTTTAAGTAACATTTATAAAGAAATAAAAATCATCATTAATGGCCTAGCCTTCCCAAAAATGTTGGCTTCCAGTCCGCAACTGACTCATGTAATGTTTGCACTTCCTTCCCCCTAGTGTGTCACAATAATCGAGACAACAGAGCCACGTGGAGACAGTTGTCTCCGCGTAATGTCATTCCGTGCGGATCTGGCGATCTACGATGCTACCCGAGGCGTTGCAGCCACTTCAATATCATACGTCATGCATGCGGAATATCAGTGTTGGGTTTGTTGTACTACTAACTGAATAGAGATTAGTAATTTTTGTGACGGAGAACTGCGGTCGGCAAATCCCAGCGGTACTTACCTTGTACTTTGGGTTAATTGGTTGATCGGTGCAAGTCGAGTATCAAGTATCAGTCAAGATCGGTATATTGTGTATTGCATACTGCAATATACTCGCTTTACTTTGTTACAAGGTTCTTTTAACCTACAGACAGACATGTGTTGCTGGGGAGTTTGTTGCGCCACTTCTTCCCAGCAAAAACACATAGGAAGTGGTGAAGGGTGGGCGTTTTGGGGGCTGTCTTATGTTATTTTTTTTGACGTTCGAAAAGTGCTGTTTTGCAGCCAAGTTTGAATAAATGAGTTTTGATTTTGATTTTGAGTATACACCGGTTTGATGAGAGACATTCTCCGCTGGGGGCTAACAGCGACAGAGCTCGTCGGCCGGGCGGAGGTACTACGTGCGGCAGCCGCGTGGCGCGCCCTGCTGCGCACGCGCTCGCACTTGTTTACTTCTCACGTAGATAACATGTCAATTTGATAACTAGGCAAATCCTTATACTATCTTTATCTACGCAATTGTTTATCAGAACCTTGGAATTAACAACTTGTCAAATACTTGACACGATATCTCAATGGAATATTTCAATGTACAAGACGATTATGACGGGAGACGAGATTCGAGTAGAAAAGGCGCGGCCGAGGATGTTGAGCACAACAGAGCTGTCACAGTTATTACACGTATCAGACAGGACTCTCGCTAGAGCAAGCTTACACCGTCCGGAGAGACGTGCCCCCAGCTCGACGCCGGCCACCAGACCGCGGACTGTGTTTGCACTTACCTACCTGTAAGTGCTAGCGAGACCATTATACCCCATTTGATTGGCAGTTATTTAAAGATAAAAAATCTTGATTTGACTCTTTATTTAAAAGTTTAAAAACAAACTGTTCCTAAAAATAAAATGTAATAGTATCAATAGGTGCATGAATGCATGGGCGAGAGCGCGGGTGTGAAGACGCCCGTGATGCGTCCGGTGGCGGCGACGATGTTGCAGCTCCGTCAAGGTCCGAAGTAGTAATCCGTCAATACGTCGCCTGTCGCCTGTAGGTCGACAATCGACATGTCAGCCTCGCGAGACGCTAATCTAGCTGTCGCGCTTCCCGAGCGGGTAGCGCTCAGCTGATACAGGCAGTTTATTATTTACCTGTATCATACAGGTAAATAAACTGCGATGACGTCGGGATCACAACGATAAACGCGCTAATTTTATTATACAAACGCTACGAATAGTCACGCAACTCGTAGTGGCTTTGGGCAAGATTCTCCTAAGTTAATAATGTCAAAATCGAATAGAAATTGAATGGCAATAATGATCGCAATAGCAGTTTTAACCATATCGGGCATTCTGCTACTAATATAAGATCAATCGTATTCCAACGACATTCGATTGGATCGCGATTGGTCTGCTATTTTGGTCTATAATACGGTAGTTTGCTCTAAAATCATATTGCAATCGTAAATCATTTGCAGCCAAATCATTCATTACTGAATGACAGAAAAGGAGAAAAACGTTTATTTCAAACAAAAAATAGCGGAATGCCACATACGCTTCAATCGTAATTGAGTCGGGATTGGATCTCAGTCGAATGTGAATCGTATGTCGCTTAAGTAAAATTAGGCGAATTGGGCCCCAGGTTAGGCAAGTACCAATGCAAGTTTTCTAAGTTTGTATATATGTATTTTTTAAGCACCTACATCGTGGACAACAGTGACCGTGTTTCGGAGGGCACGTTATCCTGCTGATCCCGGCTGTCATTGAAGATATTTGGCAAACATTACGGGTAGTCAGAAGCCAGTAAGTCTGAGAATCACTCTCACCTAGGGATATTGGGTTGCCAAAGGCAACTGGGTAATACACTGGTTTATTTATTTATTTACAAGGCACACCAACAACTTATTTACAAATACTTTCGCATATATAACTTTACAATTATTATAAGTCCTGCGTAAAAATGTTACCTAATTACAGGTGCGCACAACGCTCAAATTAAAAATAACTCAAATTAAACCAAACTATACCTACATAACAAAAATAATAATAAAAAAAAGAAGAATCGATAGAGGCAAATGGCAAATACTCAGCTGTATCTGGTTAGGCTGGAAGCCGACCCCAAAACAGTTGGGAAAAAGGCTCGGGAGATGATGTCAAACTTCACCTACAAAATAAACATCAGAAAACTGATGTTTGTTGTGTGAGTTGTAGATATTGTAGGTGAATTTGCTAGTGTATATATATATTTTGGATAAATATATATATATACACTAGCTGAATATTTTTCTTTAGTTAAAATCTGTGTGAGGTAATGATGCAGTTGTATGTTTGTATTGTCTCATGATGACCTAACTATTAATAATGAATTAGCTAAGTATCGCGATTTCAATTCAGGAAGTGGATTGTCCTGATGACCGCGGGCTCGGTGCCGCCAGAGGTTGCGCCACGCGAGGCCGGCGCCCACCATTGTGCGCCGCGGCCGCGTCACAGCTGTCGCAACGTCCTCTGACAGGATCCAAGTCGCCCAATTAACTTGTAAGACAATGAGGTAACCGACCTTGGACGAACCGTGCAATACGGATAACGAACCTGAATGAGCGCTAACGTGTCGGCGATACTCGGCGTCACGCCGCATATTACAAAAAGAAGACGTGTCGTTTGTCAAAATTGGTTGAAGCATTAAAATTCTACACCGGAGAATTCTCTCGAACCCTGGATGAAGATGCGTAAATACGCTGAGAGCGCAGGCTGCTTCCTCGAAGAGGTTCCCTCGGAGCGACTTGCAGACTGATCATCTCAAACAGCATCAAGTCTCTGTTCCAAAGACTGGCGTGTTCAAACGAACAGACAGACTTATTTGGAGTTATTTTGCTCTATTACTGTTTCTAATCCCTATTCAATGATATTTTGTTTTTCCTAGTAAACACACGCACGCAGTCGTTCTGCGGCTGCTCATGTTCCGCCAGCTTGAATACGGCAGCAGTGGACTAACTCCACCTGATGTATCTTACAGTGAACTGCTCTTCCAAAGGTGTATTAAGGTATAACATGTGAGAATTAGTTTTCGTGTTGACCAATGATGTTCCATGTGGAACGCGTTAATCCTGTACTTTTATTAGCAAACTACACATTGTGTGAGCAGCACGCGCCCGCGCGCTAACTGCCGGCGCACGCTGCGGCGGAGCGGATCAGCGAACGTCAATATTTGCTCTCACTGCCCAAATAAGTATGTATTAGCGTTGCTTATTTACTCGAGCAATTTGACAATTTACACCCGGACGGACGTTTGCTTGGTGTCGGAACACTAAGCAATTGGCACGTACCTGCTGCCTGTTTAGCGCGCAAACAGCAGAGCACCCGGCACCAGCGGCGCAGCGCGTGCCGTGTCACATGTTGTTGTTATCAGCTGCACCTACAACTATGTTCCAGCTTGATATAGTTTATTGACTCTAATCATGTTATGATACTCCTTATTAGCTGCCAACCCATTATAAATGGTACCCACTCTATTATTTTTTAAAACCTATACTTATTCGTTTTACTTAGTCGCCGCGTTAAATACATGCCTTTTAGAATCCAGCTACCATCGAATAGATTGGCAATGCGGATATGTGACATAAATCAAAACACTCCAGGGGCCTGTAGCGCCATCAAAATGCCAACAAAAGTACTAGAAATCTTTTTTTAAAGTCAACATACAATTTATTTAAGCAACAAATATGTACCCATGTTTTAACAAAATAAATTATCTTTTATCTTTTAACATATAGGATATCTGTGATATAGGTATTACTTTTATTCGACTTCGAATACAATATATTGATTTCATTTGAGTGCCTCGCTGGTCTAGCTAGCGAGAACGAGGTCTCGGGTTCGATTCCCGAGTCGGGCCGAAATCGATCTGTGGATTTCAAAATTTTATATAAAGCACCCCGAAGCCTGAAGTATACACCCGTCCATCGGGGAGCACGTAAATGTCGGTCCTGCGCCAGGGCCCCGATTCTCCTAAGTTAATAATGTCAAAATCTAATAGAAATCGAATCGCAATATGATCGTAATAGCAGTTTTAACCATATCAGGCATTCTGCTACCTAATAAAAGACCAATCGTATTCGATTGACATTTGATTGGTGTGCGATTGGTCTGCTATTTTGATGATTTTGGTCTATACGGTAGTTTGCTGTACAATCATTTTGCAATCGTAAATCATTTGCAGACAAAATGATTCATTATTGAATGACAGAAAAGGATAAAAACGTTTATTTCAAAGAAAAAATAGCGGAATGCCACATACGCTTCAATCGTAATCGAGTCGGGATTGGATCTCAGTCGAATCGAGTCGAACGTGAATCGAATGGCGCTTAAGTAAAATTAGGAGAATCGGGCCCCTGATCTCTCTCCGATCGTGTCGGATTCCCGTCCCATCGGACTATGGGAGTGAAGGAATAGTGAGTGCCCCACACATGCTTGTACCTACACTATATTATGTCCTGCGCACTTGGCTCATCTACTTACATGAGAACAGGACATCATCATCTTTACTTTTATACATTATGGGAAGTATTTTTTAGTCACACATGAATTTGTTCGACTGATTTATTTATTTCATTTTCGGCTTCACTAAAATCACCCGACTGGCCGAGAACGCCTGATGCGTTGGTTAAGTCCGCCATTGTACATTGTGCATAAACTATACTTAAATACCTAAATAAAATCACACGTTTGCCGATCTGCCTACTCTATCCGATCCACTGATCTATGATTATATACAATATTTCGCGTGTCCCTGGAAACTCCTATCCATATAAAATATTAGTCTTTGATACTAGGGATAGTCTAGCTTCCTAACAGTGAAAGACATTTTCAAATCGGTGCAGTAGTTACGGAGTCTTTACTACACAAAAAAAAGTTTCCCCTTTATTATATATTAGTATAGAAAAGATATTATGTATATTTTATTAAGATTTCTTTTTGTCTTGTTTTTTCTTCCTTAAATTCTAAATTTACATTTTGTTTAGTTGTACTCACAATGCAGTTATGGAACTCAAATTGGTTCCTGCATTCTATTATAATAAGTATTAACGTTATGGAACTCAAAGTCTGTATACAATGTATGTGTTATGGACCATGTGATTAATTCGGGCATTATTTATAATGCCCGAGCATTATGAATAATGTCTAGCTTTATCGGGCCAAGTGATTAATAACTACCTTAACTTAATTATTTATCACATTGTACGGGCATTATTATATTGCTACATGATAGTTGGGCAATTTGATAATAAAGCTATATTTTATGCGGTGCGAGGGTGGCAGTTGTTCTAATAAATAAATCCTGTTACTTGCTACATATTTTATGATTATTGTTTTAAATTATATGTTCTATTTTAATGGGAAATTAAAAGTCTAGCCACAAAATTATTAATTAGACAATTGTCATCTAATTTCATATTCATATTCATATTCATAATTTACTAACTCCGCCTCGTTTTTCTTATTCTCATTTTTCTTGGCTCGTTTTTTTAAATGGTAGAATTTAATTTGGATTCAAAACATTGTATTAAAAATTGAACTTAGTGACGAAAACGAATCGCTGCAAAACCGACTCCACGTAGTCTTGTCTGCCCTACCCCTAGAGTGCAATTCAAAACCGCGTAGACGCAGAGGGGCGAGGCGGTGGTGAGCGTGAAAACCATCTGCGACGATAAGCTCGCATGGGACCGCCGGAGCCCTGCAGCGCCGGAGCCGTGACAGAAGCCATGCTTGCTGCATGTTGCATGCTTACTTCCATGCATAAATATATTTTATGATGTCATTTAAGGCAGAAGTCCTTCATAATTAATCCAAATCATGAGGCTGATTATTTAAGTGGTTTAATATTTAGTTTATTTTAAGTTAAATGTCAATAACAATAAAAAAAAATGAAATTAAATATGTTTGTATTACATTGCCCAAAAGGTCACGGGCAATATGTATAGTGCCCGGTCAATTTGATTATTTGAATAATTATTATCAAATTGCACTCTCATATTGGGCATTTTTCATAATGACCGGGCATTATGTATACTGCCCAATTTATCACTTGGTCCATAACATATGTATATCACGCCAGTGTTCTAATTGACGCCTCGCGTGCTCTTCGCAGGATGTCAAACGCTTATGGAGACATCGCTAGGGAGGCTAGTCTGCTGCTCGAAGCCGATGCTCAGCTCAGATGGAGAGTACAACATTTCTTCTTTACATGTCGATGCCTATGTATACGTCATCATCATCTGTCTAGCCTTTTCCCTATGTTCAACTATGTTGGGGTCGGCTTCTAGTTTAACCGGATGCAGGTGAGTACCAGCGTTTTACAAGAAGCGACTGCCTATTTGACCTCCTCACCCCAGTTACCCGGGCAACCCAAATACCGCTTAGTAAGATTGGCTGTCGGACTTTCTGGCTTCTTACTACTTATCCGTAACGACTGCCAAGGATATTCAATGACAGCCGGCACCTACAGTTTATCGTGCTTTCCGAAACACGGAAGACACTATGGTCACCCATCCACAGGGGGACTGCGGCATCCGTTGCTTAACTTTTTGATGGATCAATCCGCGCGGCTTTGGCTTAGCGCTCGGAGCGCGGCGGACGTGCCCGCGCACCTGCCGGCGCCGCACTGCGCCTGCGCGTGCCGCCACGTGCCCCCGCGCAGCCCGCACGTGCTCGGTGCTATGTTTATTTTTTAAATGTATTATGCAGTCAAGTCATTTTTGTTAAACATCATAAGGAGGTATTATTGTGGAGGCACTTGCGTTAGGTTTGGCATTGTGCAGTATTGCATGTGGCAATACCTAACTTTGTAAGAACGTAGACCACACCGTTGTATACTTACCGCTAGAACCTGAATGAGGTGACCTGGTATAGGCTAGTCAGTCTTAAGTTCGGAACGCGTTGATCATCATCATCAGCCTATCGCAGTCCACTGCTGGACATAGGCCTCTCCAAGTGCACGCCACTGAGATCGATTTTCAGCTTCTCGCATCCAGCTCCTGCCAGCCGTCTTGCGCAAGTTTGCCGAGGCGTGGTCTCCACTCTAGAACTCGTTTACCCCAACGGTTATCGGTTCTTCGGCTTATATGGCCAACCCACTGCCACTTCAGCTTGCTGATTTCGGAACGCGTTGGACCTCGTGGAATAGCTAGTTTATTAATAATACTATCGTGATTTGGTCAGTTTCTGCATGGTTGCTTCTTTCTATGATTTACACTTTAGTGTAAATGACGCATGATTTAATACAGGATATATCACGATAGTATACAAAGTATTGATCTAGCGGTAAGTGTGCGACATTGTAATAAATTATTGTCTTATTGTCATCAACACTTTGTATGCTCCGCGCTACGCACTACGACAGAATGATCCACGCGTTACGCACTACGACGATACATGCTACGTGCTACACAATACGAACTACGATCTTAATACGCTACGTGCTACACACTGAGCACTACGACGGTACATAAATATATGCTACGCCCTACCCACTACGCTCTCTATAGCTGGGTACTCACTTAGAACTTTGACTTTGACTTTGCAGGTTGATACCGTATCTGATACGTTACGTGCTACACTTCTAAGTGAGTACCCAGCTTTAGCAATCATGCCACGAATTACACAGTAGATATGCAATACCGTACTACACGCGAGCCCCCTTTTTAATAAATACGGAGTGAAGTTAGTCCTTGGTTATTCCTGGTGTAACTTTAATCCGTGTTTATTAATGAGGTCCTAACAGTCTTATTAATAATCACGGATCTACATTACACTAAGAAATGAGAACGGAATAAATATACATTGTCATCGGTTTAAACTTGGATTAACGTTAATCGGTGAAAAAATATAATGGAACTAATACTCTCTGAGACCAATCAATTTTTATGATGATTATTGACTTTTGTTTAGCTGAGAATATTTATCGCATGATGAGTTATTGCTCGCTGTCAGCCCAGTCCAACAAGTGAGCACAATGCGGGCTCGGCGCACTCACACAGCCGCGTCCATGAATTAATGGCATCGGCGCTTGTTTATGTCCCAGCCAATCGATACCGACCAATCGCCGACCGATATGAACTGCTCAAATTGTTTGAATTACTATCAATTTACGTGGAGCATCAGCGCGGCTACTCAAGCATTTGCGCAGACTACACATGTGCGGCCTCTCTGCGCCCGACGCGACGGCAACCGACGCGACCGGAGGGAACGAGCTCGCCGATGCGCGGGTGTACCAATCATCGACTTACACACTCTGCTCAGAAAGCTGTATCGGCTACCTTTTAGTAAAGCTTTTATCTAAAATCTTAAAAGTTAAAATAAAACTTTTACTCGTATCTTTGTATCATCATTTTACATTTGACAACATACCTACTTACACGATATAATATCGAACCCTGGCAAGAGATTTAAGTACTCGCATTTAGGTATAAATAACATAATTCATTAAAATAACATAATTTTTAATAATATAAATAACAAAATTCATATGTTATTATATTATTTTATTTGCTTGTTTATGTTGACAAGTGTACAAGTCGCGTATGGCACACGTCCCGATAAAGCCGTTTCACCGTGACGGCGAACAATAAACTAGTTCATATCATACATAGGTACGCTTTTCATTCCTTTCTACGATAGTAGCAGTACTTACTTCTGAACTACTAAGTATAACTACTGAACTACTTATTCGAAACTTACACGAACCGTCTCATTTCTCAATAATTGTGGCATCTTTTAATGAATTACATATCTACGCATGTGTCTTATATGTATATGTAACACAGAGGTAACCGTAATCAGACACCATTCTCTTAAAATGCAACTTGTATTATAGTGTACCTAACACACAGTAGTTGAAGAGAAAACAAATCTCTCTATGGCTTTAAGGTTGGCTGTAAGAGAACCCAATTCTGGGTTAAGCTCGCCATTGTACATAAACTGTCTGTATTATTTTTATATATTTGTTGTTAAGTGTGCAATAAAGAATAAATAAATAAAGAGTTTTATTATTATTTTTTATTATTATCCTTATAACCGAGACCTTGTATATTGATAATATTACCCTGTTAAGAGTGACCATGAAGTTGCTTGCCGGCACTACTTCATGAGACCAACATTTTGGAACCGTGCAACTAGTGTGACGTTTCATAAGATCCTGCATCAATCATGGAATAAAACATTTGATTTTGACTTTATCACACAAACTAAAATTATATAAACAAAAGTTTGGGCGTAATGTACATATATCTGTTTGTCATTCGTCACGCGCAAACTAAGGCATCGTTCAGACCAAACGTATTGTCGGCCGCTGACTGTGAGCGCGCGTTACGCAGTTTATTGCTTTTCCATATATATTGAAATTGTCGTTCACACCGAACCGACTATACGCTGTTACGTCGTCTGTTGTAGCTGACTCTCAGTGGCCGATTATTTTACTACGCGACTATGCACGGCGGACGCGGATTGGCTACGCGGACGCAGTTGCCGAATAGCGCCGCTCCGCCGCGTACGCACCGCCGCGCCTCGGTACAGTACCAGTACGTCGATAATTAGTGCCCCTTTTATATAAACTTAAACGTATTAAAGATAGTAACTCATCGAATGTTTTACTGTCATACGAAAATATTTCTTGAACTTATTTGAATAAAGTCTATATTCGAAATATGTATAAAGTATGAAATTGACCAAGAAAACATCTCTTCAAATTTAAGGGATGTACCCACAATCTCTTCTTATTATTATTTTCGTCTTCCTCTAGAGCTTCGCAAATGGCAACTATCTGAATGCGCATCATTTAATTGAAATATCAGTAAAACGTCTGATTTGAAAAAAATAAATTACGCTAGTTTTATCGTTTATAAAATACTACGAGCAACTTCAAATACTGAGCCCTTTTATGTGTAGAATAGTCAGCCGCTCAGCATACGCATCTAGTGTGAACCTACAAGAGCCTATTCTTTTGTTCACACATGTAGCGCATCGTACGCTATAGCCTATTGTCGGCTTGGTGAGTACGCGTTCTGCAGATTGAGTCGACGTTCACACTGGGGCAGACGGTGAGTAGGTATACTCACAGTCAGCGGCGGACAATACGTTTGGTGTGAACAATCCCTTAGCAGTAAGTAATGTTGCATGCGGAAAGTAGTTCCCACGCCGCGACGCGACGCGCCGCCCGGGAAAACGCTGCAAACTGTTCCCGCTTGTGAATCATGAAGCTATAACGACGACGGAAAGGAAGTGTGCAGTATCCTCACATCTGCGGACCAGACGGCGGCCAGAACATAGTCATTTCATTCATATCTAAGACTAGCTTTCGCCCGCTACCTCCTACGCGTTTAAGTGCGGGGCTCGATACCTGGGTCCCCCCCCCGCCCCGGCAGCTGCGCTCGCCGCCAATGTCATTGTCATCATTTCAGTTTATAGCCCATTGTAGCGAGCGCCGCGGGGACTCGCCTACTGCGAACATTTCTTATACCAAACTAACTCAAAGTCAAACCATTCATTGAAACTAGCCTAGTGAAATAATTAGCACCGAAGCACTTTGTCACATCAGTTACATGGAGGACACTACATAAAAGCTTTCCTACAGTTTTTGTATCATTTTAAAAGCTCATGCTGCCAGTCCAAATCAATAGTGTCGTTAACATTGAATTAGTTATCACGTTAACTCTCTGCTGCCAATAACTGCATTTAAAGTTAACATCTACATTAGAACTAAGTATATATTATTCCTATTACTAGCGACACGCTGCGGCTTCGCACGGGATAACAGTATTTCCCCACTACTTAATGTATGTTATTATACAAACAAACCTTCCATTCAAATGAATATCGGTTGCGAAGTTTTAGATTTAAGCGTAAAAATAGGGACAGAAAAAGCGAACTTGTTTTTACTATGTAGTGATGATGAGTACTATGAACTACTCTTATCACCTTATTAATATTGTCTTTCCAAAATGGCGATGTTTGATTGTTCGTGTTATTGTGTTTGCCTCTGGATTTATTTTTATTTGACTCAAAGTTTTGAATTTTCCAATACTTTTGAGTGCAACCTATCTATATTACTTATAGGTATGTTGCATTGCATCGCGTCTTCTGATCACTTATAGCTGTTACACATACAATTATGTATATATGGCATAGAATGTAAATCAATAAGCGTTCGACAATACATTTATCGGTAAATACATAGTGCGGAGGTTGCGAGAGCCCAGCTTTAGAATATTCCAATCATTTTGAAGTAACTTATATGGTTGAGCTACCTTCTTATGCCAAAGAGCCAATTAATCACAGGATCTACATTTGTTCTACCTTATTAGCGATAAGGAAGACCGTGGCGCGCGCAAGGTGGACGACATAACCGCACTCCTAAACATAACACGTCTTATAAGGAGTTTTATTATCTAAATTCGGCGCTCAGCCTCGACGACAACCTTCACCCGATCAGCTCGGCAGCAGGTCGAGCGAGCACTGCGCCACTGGTGCGCCACTGGTGCGCCACGTCGCAGGTGGAGCGGCGCGTGCTGTGCTGCAGCGCGCCACGCGTCCCGACTACACTCAACATGTACGCAGTCGTCACAAGGGCGTCAGTCGCGGCTGCTCACAACAAGGGAATTATGTTTATAGCGCAGTTATCTGTTTCTCATTGAGCGCTGCGACACTTTGAGCCGCTAAGCCGAGTACTAACAGACGCGCTGCGACTCTATTCACTACATTTATACGTATATTACTATCTATATGTCAATAATGAATGCAGCAAGATATTATTTAAATGATAGACACGCAACGTGCGTGCGCCGTGTCGTCGCTGGTGACGCGCAGCTCGGCCGCCGTACGCGCCGCTCGCGCTCTGCGCTGTAGTCGGACGCGTGGAGAGCTATCGCATCGTGTTTCGACAATTCAAACCAGTGCAAATTAGCCACTCGGTGGAGTCGGTCGTTTCCATTGACATTACCTGTCACCTATCTATATCATGACATTTTCTATGACCTTTGACATCCTGTCAATTATCCCCCTATCAATAATGAACAAATGTAGATCAATCACTCCATGGCTTTTTAATATGTTCACAGATTACTTGAAGACGACTGGACCGATTTGCAAAATTCGTTTTTTGTTTAAAGGGGATCTGATGAAGGAAACCCTGAGAAATCGCGGGCAACTTTCGAAAGGTAGGTATAGGTAGGTGTCGTAGGGTAAAAACTTGACATTCAGGGGCCCGATTCTTCTAAGTTAATAATGTCAAAATCGAATAGAAATTGACTCGCAATATGATCGCAATAGCAGTTTTAACCATATCGGGCATTCTGCTACTAATATAAGATCAATCGTATTCCAACGACATTCGATTGGTTTGCGATTGGTCTGCTATTTTGGTGATTTTGGTCTATACGGTAGTTGGTTCTACAATCATCTTGCAATCGTAAATAATTTGCAGACAATATGATTCACTATTGAATGACAGAAAAGGATAAAAACCTTTATTTCAAAGAAAAAATAGCGGAATGCCACATACGCTTCAATCGTAATCGAGTCGGGATTGGATCTCAGTCGAATATGAATCGTATGTCGCTTAAGTAAAATTAGGAGAATAAGGCCCCAGGTGTATATCTGACAACACTACACAACGGTAAAGGTTTGGAGCTGACCTGATGATGGAGAAGAGAGAAGGTCGAGGAAACTCGACAACGGTATATATTAACTACCTCGAGTGAGACCCTTGTACTAATGCCGATAGTGTCAACTATGCCATCACTGAAAATATTTAAAAAAAAACTTTTTACAAAAAAATCAAACCGACTTCCAATTACAAAAAAATTAAACCGACTTCCAAGAACACTAAAAAAAGTTTTTTATTTACAGCTTTACAGTGGTACGAATAGTTGTTACTATCCATATAAGTGGAAAGTTCTCATCATTACAAAGAATATAAGCCCAAATACGAGGTATTTTACATAGTCAGTTGTCGAGTATTGAGTTCCCTCGACCCTCTCTGGTCTCCATCATCAGGTCAGCTCCAAACCTTTACAGTTGCAAAGGTCTCGTCAATACAAATGATATAAGCCCAAACACGAGGTAGTTTACATATTCAGTTGTCGAGTTCCCTCGACCCTCTCTGGTCTCCATCATCAGGTTAGCTCCAAACCTTTACTGTTGAATAGTGCTTTCAGGCATACACCTGCCTGAGTTTCAAGTTTTTCCCCCCTATGTATGGCTACAACTTTCGAAGGTTGCCCTCGATTTCCCAAGGTTACCATCATCAGATCCTGACCTGATGACTATGGGACAAACTGGCAGTTATTCCGCGTCTAACAAAAAAAGAATCATGTAATTCGGTCTATGAACCTCGGAGTAATCGATGTACATACATAGAAAAAATAAAAAATATACCGGCCGAATTGAGAAGCTCCTCCTTTTTAGGAAGTCGGTTAAAAACAGTATCAATAAGTAAGTAAGCATCAGTCTGGTATCAGTAATAAGTAATCAGTAACAGTAAGTATTTTAAGTATTTTTATGTGCTGCTTCCACAAGACACTGACTTCTAGGCCGATGCACCTTAAATAGTTTTCTTTTGAAAAATCAAAAGAAAACACACACACTAAAAATAGTGTTTTTAGAAGACGGTTTTAGTTCTGGTATTCTAAACTAGTTGTTATGGCGAAAACAGTTGTATGTCCATGTGAGCATGACTGATATCCGTGATTGTGTCGTGTAACACACCGTGCGTGCCGTCGCATCTAACCACGGTATGTGTGAGTTGTTACTCGTGATGATACGTGCACTCATGTTGCACACAAGCGGAACAGGCTCAGCGCGACCGCGGCGGTGCTGGCCGCCCGAGCCGGCACGTGTCGAGCGCAGTGCAGCGCGCCTGCACTTCATACTGAACCGTCTCCGATGTGAGGCTGGGGCGGCTTCCAGTCTGACTGCCTTCCGATACACGAACTAACTCGTGGTGCAGATTTAATTTTTATAAATGCAAAAACTTCAATTTAGGCGGCAGCTTAACGTTAGGCTGGAAGCCGACCCCAACATAGTTGGAAAAAACACTCGGTGGATGAAATGCAAAAACTTCAACCCTTTGTTGTGAATGTTTTTTTTAAATTTTAAGATAAATTAAAATCGATGGACATACTTTCAGGAATAATTCAGGCCACCAATATAAACAGAATGCTAGAAGTTATAATTAAATTACTAACGTTTCTTAGCTAGTCATGTATTGTCATCAGAACTCATGGCGTGTGTCTCAAAATTTCATCCTGATCGAAGACCGGAAAGTGGGTCAAATTGAGATTCCAAGATCTTCTTACATACATAGTTACAAGTGAAGCTAATAATATTATATTTAAGCTTGTAAAAATTTTCCAAAATAAAAAGCAAAAAACAACTTTTAACACTACGTAAGTACCAACTAAAGCATGTCAGACTAAACTTTTGTCGTGTCGGGGGACCGGGGAGCTACGATGCCACATACACACATACACACACATCAAACTTATAACACCCCGTCGTTTTTGCAGCAATTTGACATATTCAATTTTACCTGCTGGTGTAATGTGAATATTTTGATTACCAATTCCATTATACCATTTTTGTAATCGGTCACATAAGAAATCGTTTTGCCGAGGCTCTGGGAACAGCCCTGCTGTGTAACGCCACTATTGTCGGTCACGACCCCGCACACTTGCGTCTACCGGCTGGAATCTTCTAATAAGTCTTTAGAACATATTAGTGTACCTGTTCTAGATATTTTACGGAAATCATAGTGCATTCATAGATGAACATTGCACCCGGCTGACGTAGTGTACGCGGCGGGCGCGGGGCTCTCCCGGCGCTGAGTCAGCGCGGCGTCAATGGGCCGCCGCCCGCGCAGTCACATGACTCCCCCCCCCCCGCGCGTGCGCCGGGTCAACGCCCCGCGCCCGCGCTGCCGGCACTGCCTTGCACTACATGCGACCCGCCGGGAGCGACCTTGTCACCCGCGCCCCGCGCCACGCCGACCGTGTGCCAGCTACACTACCGCTGAGGAAGTGTCTGTCGGCTGCACTCGCTTCTTAATATTCCTTCTACATACGAGCTGTTGTCATTACACCAAAATAAAGTAGAACGTGCGTTTCCATGCAACACGCACGCAGCCGCGTCGGTGTGCAGGCGAGCGGTGCAGTGTGCGTGCGATGCACCGTCACGTGAGTGCCCCGCGCCCCGCTCCGCGCCCCGCCCCGCGCGCCTGCGAGCGACACCTCGCCGTACCGGTCTTTTCACAGAACCTGTTGTAATTGTTGTTAAGCAGCGGAAGGACGCCTTCACTCACCACCAACACCCTAATTGAGCAGAGACCTTACATTGAACATATTTGTTGCAATTTTCTCTTGTATACGAAATACGATAGCCTTTGTAATGCTTGGTGCAGCGCGCGGGGTGCCGGCCGCGGCGCTCCTGTCAAAGAGTTCAACGCGTGCGCTCCCGCCGCCGCACGCGCGGCGTGCATGTGTCTGCACTGTGCTGCTAGTCACGATCAAACTCCGCCAAATTCATTCTCTTTCATTGTCTCACTACTTTGTAGGCTGTACACAAGTGACGTTACTAAGTTTTCAAGCAATGGTCCAATCATTCATATTGAAAGCAAGAGACATTTAATTACTTTGAGTCTCATGATCTCATCTCAATTGATATGCACGTAATTGTAAGACTCATGGTAGCTCTACGCGTGGTGGTCTCCACGGTACTTCCTCACAGGCGCCATTCGAGCTGCCGATGTGCTCGCTGCTTGCGGCTCTCAACCTGCTCATAAAATAAAGGACGTATGTAAGGATATTTGTTCCTCTTTCATGAAAAACTATTCAGTGAATTTAATGCAACTTAGCTCTAATCTAGCTTATCTATGTATATACATGTCGTTAACTTTTTATCGGGGTGCAGAAAGCAGTTCCCTTGTGTAATGCGAAGCGGGTCACATGGCTGGTGGAAGCTAATTCAGTATACATAGGTATATGCTATGGGTACACAGAGTAGTGTTCGTGTAAAGCCTTATGGAGCCGGCGAAGCATTCGACGACAGAAATGAAAGATCATGTAACCGTCTACCGCCAATATGAAATATAAATACAAACATAGGTATATATCGGGAAAACCTGGTAGATATCGACACCGCCGCCGCACCACTGCTAGTTGATATCTTATCCATATGTCAGATAAACGGGATGATAACTTTTACTGTAAGCAGGTAATCTTCGAAGATAAAGTAGGATCAAGCCGGCGTTAACTCGTATTCAAGTACCGGAGAGCTCGCGTGTCGCGGATGAGCGCTGGGCACCTGACTACCGCTCGTCACATGCAGTGCCTCCTGACTACCTGGAACACCTGTCACGGATGTACGAATGACCACCACCACCTTCCACACGGAGGAACTGCTATCATGTAGATGGTCACCGGCAAGGAGTCGCGCACGCCTCTTAGTTAGCCACTACGGGCCTAATGATCCTGCAGAGTTGTAAGCTCATTAGTCAACAAAGGGATTGCTTTGGTTACAAACGGAACAATCATGATGTTTGTCCAGACGAGAGCACTCGTCGGTCGAGTGACAAACTTACATAAGCTTGGAGTGTTCCAATAATGCGAGTGGCACATGTGAGCCGCGGGAACAGACCTACTGTTTACAATGTCAGGGGTGTCGGGTGCGGGGCGCGGAGGGGGCGGCGGCGCGCAGCCTCCGCGCATCTCGGCGCGCGGCACATCGACAAGCCGCGCGCCCGGCCGCCGCACCGCCAGTCGCGCTCCGACCGCGCCGCCGCCCGCACGCCCGCGCCCGGCCCCGCGCCGCCCGTCCATGCTCGTCTGCCGCCCGCTGTCCGCTCGCTCCTCTCCTGCACAAGTGAGTCTCGCAAGCTGCGGCCGCTCAGGTAGCCGCGGCGCGTTTGTAGTGCAGCCCCTGCGACCCGCGCCCGGTGCCCACCCTCTTCTCGAGCCTATTTTCTACGAAAGATTGTGTTAAAAATTATTGTTGAACGTTCGTGAGGTGAGTCACTGAGCGTTGGTCGCATTCCTCAGTTATTATCCTCTTTAAATTGTTGTTGATAATTAGTTAATTGCGGCAATCGCTCGAAGGTACGGCGAAAGCTAGACGTCATGGTGTCCTAATGGACGGAACTCGTCGCCGCGGTGCCGCTGAAGGCTCGCACGGCTCGCGGATAATGTTTATAGTGCAGTGAGTGTAGTGCGCGAGAGTATAGTCACGCGGGTGACTGACAAATTCTTCGGCGGTACTTTCTCGCGCGCCGTCCGCCGGCGCCGGGACCCCGGGACACCGGACAGCTGTGCTGCCGGCACTTCTACATATTTTTTCTAACGCTATTATTTTGAAGGAGTGATTTCGATAAAGCTGTTGCGCTTTGTCGCAGCTTGTTTTACTCAATACTTTACCTCGGACTTGCAACCTTCCAGATAACTACTTTGTATTGTATGATTAATTACGGTTTGGTTGGTCCAGTACTCGCAAAGCGCAACTGTCATGCTCGGGGCAAACACATGAAACATGTTCTAGCGAATATTTTATATCTCTTTGTGCTCGGGTTCCCGGCTCGTGTCGAAATGGCTTCGTAGGCCTCAAAGAACTTTCACGAAGCAGTCCCGAGTCCGGAAGTTGGTGATGATGTGCAAATGTCGGTCCTGCTTGCGATCAGCCTCGTCCGTCGGGAGTGCGCCGTGTGAGCGGCTTGTGCACTTGTACTAACAGGCAGCTTTGTCCTGCGCAGTTGCGGAGCAGCCGCCGCGGCCGACTATCGCTCTTCAAAACATTATTATTGTTGTTGCATGATTCACTTATTTATTATCTAACTGAAACTAAAGTCGCGACATATAATTTATTAGAAATGTACCTGTGATGATGCTTGCTTGATGACCTATTGCTTGACTAGCGAGATCCTCCATCATCATGATCCCCCGAGAGGCGGCCAACTTTCCGAAAACTGAATGCGGGACTTAAAAGGGGGGGGGGGGGCGGGGGGGCATTGAAAAATGATCGGACGGAACTGATAAAATAAAAACCGTAAGCAAAAAGTTATAATTTAACCTATCAATATCGTGTCACAGCGTGCACTAATGTCTTATTTTCAAAATCATGAGGCCTCACGAGTTCAGTAGAAATAAAGAGAACGAGATTATATTAGGTAGAGGTATAGGTAATCTGTGTTTCTGCACTGTTGAGCGTGTGCGCAGGTGGGTGTTGTGTAGAAGCGTGGTAGAAAAATAGGGATGCGGGACATGCGGGACGCATACAACGTTTTGCGGGACTATTTTACTAATAATTTCAAAACGGGATTTCGTCAAGCATTGCGGGACAGTCCCGCAGAATGCGGGACGGTTGGCCGCCTTACCCGAGCCTTTTCCCGGTCTCACCGGATGCAGCTTAGTACCAGTGTTTAAAAAGGAGCGACTGCCTATCTGACCTCCTCAACCCAGTAAACCGGGCAACCCAAAACCACTTGGATAGACTGGTCTTGTAGCTCTTGGTTAGCGAGATCCACCATGACCTCGTGGAAATGTTGTGGAACTTTTACCTATTAGACGAGCCATTTATCGAGGAAGGCTGGGCACCTATTGCATTAAATCTGGGTGCGCGAAGTTCCCTGAGAATGCAGATACAGTTGAATCCGTTTATAATGACATCCAAGGAACTTTACAAAAACGTCATACTAAGCGGATGTCATACAAAGCATTTTCTAGCTAATAATTTTGTCAGTATCTACCTATTTATTTCATCATTACAGCCTTTTTATCGTCCCACTGCTGGGCACAGGCCTCCTCTCACACGAAGATGAATTGAGCATTAATCACCACGCTTGCTCAATGCGGGTTGGTGATTTCAGACTTTATAGTCCAGGTTTCTTCAAGATGTTTTCCTTCACCCTTTTATCAGCAATTGGTGTCCAAGATATACTTAGACAGTACACACAAACTTAGAAAAGTTGCATTGGTACTTGCCTGACCTGGAATCGAACCCACACCCTCATACTTGAGAGGTTGGTTCTTTACCCACTAGACCACCACGACTTCATTATTTATTTAGCTAGACATAAGTAGGGTCATTTCGCCTGTTCGCGACCATCGCCCAGTTCGCGTCCATTTTGCCGATCTCCTTTAAAAAAACTTCGAAAACAAGATAATTAACACACCAATCAAACGAAAGATCATTACCGCTAATACGTTAATGTATAAGAGGCACGCACAGATAGACAAAAGTTCTGTGCGTCCAACCAATCCTTTTAGAAAAAATAATTAGTCTAGGCTCTTCAACAAGAAAGCGCAAACACGCTGAATTTTAGATAAAAATTAGTGTGCAGCGGCGTGTTTGATGGTAAGTTTTATATTGTTTTATGTGAATTTTAGGATAGATAGCTATTTCTACAGTTTAATGATGAATAAAGGTATAATGTTTTTTATGAATTTGGTAATGTTTTTTATATTTAACGAATAAAACAAGGTGGACGCGAATTACTACATCGAATTTTACAAAACTTCCACTTTGCGTCCACAATGGACGCGAACTAAAACTATCCTCTATACTAATAAACCAAATTGCGTCCACTGTTTTCGTTAAATACTTGCTTATAAAAAATAATTAAAACATGGGTACTGTTTAATATATTAAGATTAAACAGTAAATTTTTATTTTTTTTTTGTTATTTTAAATTAAAAATCAACATTATCATCATTTAAAATTCACTTTAAAAAAATAAAAATAATTTTTCTCAACATTGGTTTAAGTAACCTAAAATTAGGCAATTAATTTTGCAACTTGAAAAATAAACAATAATCAGTTCTGTTAATTTTACCCTAAAATCACAGGGAAAGACCCGCGTTGATTATAGTAAGTTTTTGGCCATATTAAATTAACAAAACAATATTACAATTTTGTCTAAACATACAACTAAAAGAATTGTTGAGTCAATAAATTATCAGACAAGGTAGCATATTCTTTGAATATTTTTTTTATCGATTTATTCTTCTCGCGAATATCATTTAATGCTTTCTTTAAATCTTCTTCTGTGTATGTTGTCTTTTCCTTCTTTTTTCCTGTATCCGAAGAACTTATCTTAAATGAAATTACTTAATATATTAAGATTAAACAGTACATTTTTTTTTATTAAGATATATACGTGGTTATAATTAAATTATAATTAAATATTTAAATTATAATTATAGCAACGTATATATCTTAATAAAAAAATGTACTGTTTAATCTTATTTTGAGTTACTTAAACCAATGTTGAGAAAAAATATTTTTATTTTTTAAAGTGAATTTTAAATGATGATAATGTTAATTTTTAATAATTAAGTTTATTGTTAAATAAAGAAATTGTTCAAATACAATCTTTCTTTATTAATTCTTAACAATTTCACCCCTATATTCCCTTTCAAAGCCGCTGGACGCGAACTGGACCATGGGTGGACGCGAATTGGATTTTGTGGACGCAAACTGGGTAAAACGCCTAATTCTGAGGTTTATCGATTTAAATAGAAAACGTAAGATATTTCTAATACAACTGAAAGTTAATCTTAAAATAGAGTATATAAGGAATACATTACACAAATTTGACATGGAAATGAGTGCTGGAGCATTTTTATTATCGCCGTCAAACTTGCCAACTGCACTAAATGGTCGCCAACAGGCGAAATGACCCTAGAAGAGAGATAGAAATCCCTACTATCCCTACTAATATTATAAATGCGAAAGTAACTCTGTCTGTCTGTTACGCTTTCACGTCTAAAACACTGCACTGATATTAATAAAATTAGACACAGAAATAGAGTTGACCTTGAGAAAGAACATAGGATAGTTTTTATCCCGGACTTTTGAAGAGTTCTCTTGGAAACGCGATATAACCGAACTTGACGCGGGCGGAAGCTAGTTAGAATAATATGCAATTAGTATATACCTACCTACATACATGATTCTAAATTTTCTTCAGAATTAAATCAAATCGTCGGTCGGATATCGCATGACTTTCCCGATGATAGTTGAAGGTAGGTTGCAGGTCGGCTGGTTATTGTGAAGCATTTTATTAAAAGTCACTATAAGCGAAGAAGAAGTTATTATATCCGACTTTTTATAAGGAATTTTATATGAAAACCAAACGTAGCGTAATTACGTCATAATAAACGGGCGGTCAATATAAGCGGATTCATAATAAACGGATTCTACTGTATGTCCTCATTTAACTGATAATTCCAGCAACTGCAAAAGTGAACAGTGAGTGAAATGCAGGTATGAATAGGTCTGTCAGCTGGCAGTCGCAGGCGCTTGCACGCAGGACGCGGCGCGTCTGTCGACGCGTTGTGCTCTCGCCGCATTGCGCTCCACCTCTTGAGGATAAAAGCGTACTTAAATATCTTTTTCCTCCTTCATATTAGTGATTAACGAATGCGTGAGTAAGTTTAATCTACCGCCATATGAAGTAAAGGCGGTCGTAGCACAACACATCGCGTGTCATGCTGTGAAATATTATACGCCGTGTGTGTGCAGAATGATCGCACACTGCAGGGCGGGAGCCCTACTCTGCTCCACAACGGTAGATAAAAGAGTTGGAAGATCGTTTCAAAACATGGCTATATCCAAAAGGTGTAAGCGCGTGCCAGTATAGTGCAGTGTGCACGGCGTAATGTACCGAGTGCTCCGGTTCGTATCGGCGACTATTAGTGACGTGGCTACCTCTTATACCTGTAGATAAGGACAACGTTTATGTCGACCATTAACTATAAAATAGCCAAAAATCACGTTTGTAAAACAAACGTGGGAGTCCCTAAAATATTGATTTCATTGTTATTACCAGTATTGGTTGTTGAAGCAGTGGCACCTGCCTGGCTGGGCGCGACGCAGCTCTCGCCCCAGCGGTGCATATCTCAAGGAGCTCCTTTGAGATATCACGCTGACAGTTGGACTCCTTTACTCATAAGTTCGTGAAGTTGCCTACTGAATTCAGATGTAGTAAGTGGAGTTTGGCTGGCGCCTCCACCGACGTCGCCGGGAGCTGGTCGGCTGGCGGCCGCCACTCGACGCAGGCATCCCGGGGAGGTGGCCGCCACTCGACGCAATACATTTGCCGAATCAATTACAGCGCGCTACAGCGGATTAGCCGCATTGACACGCGTGACCGCGAGACGCTCGCCTAATGGAAACAACTTCACTTGCTTGCTAAACAAATTGCTTCATATGTGTGGAACTTGATTTTAGCAAACCCATTCGGAACTGCACATCTCTGTATAGTCAACGTGTACATGTGCTGCCCGTGATCAAAGAGACGTCGAACGCGGCCAGTTCAGCATTACAGTGAAATAGTTAATTGCAATTTAGTCGAGTCTGCTACGCTTCACCTGTGACGACTCTATTAATACAAAATAATTAAAATAGAGTAATCAATTGTTCGTGGTATTTTCCTCGAATGCTTCTATAAATAAGAGCATGGAGTGGCGCGGACCCCCGTGCGGCCGCTGTTTACATAATACATGCTAGTGCTGTTCGCTAGTTCGGCTCCGGCGCGAGCCCGCTGAACGCTAATAAATATTCAGCAAGTGGGTGACGCGTGGCCAGCAGGCGCCCCGCGCCCCGCGCCCCGCGCCCCGCCCGCTCATGTGACATTAATAGTATTTGCATACGTAGCTACTAGTATCAACTAAACTGCTATTTGAATTTAAAGTAATTCCGTTTGAATTGTTGTTTAAATGACGACGCAACACGTAGTGGCACGCTCGCGAGCGCACGTGCAGGCTCCCGCTCACTGTGCCGCACACTCGTCCACATCCCGGTGACGTACGGTAGACCGCACATCAGTGGTAACTGTCATGCACCTTAACTTAATAGTAATAAGTACGATTTTCCTATAAAACTGTTACCACTGACCTGAAGTTGACTGTACTTCATACCTCGCGCTTTACATTATGTACTATTTCACAACACAATCATAACTATTATACATACTATAGATCCCCATAATAAAGATCCCCATACTATAGTTCTACTTTATTTTTTTAACTTATGGTTAAAAAGTTAGAGGGTAGAGAGTTGATGCTTATTTCAGAGCTATTTATTCCAAAAATATTAACAAAATCGAAAAATGATCAGAGAAACCTCTATTCATTTTAAAATACCTCTCCATCGATATATCACACGTTAGGGTTGGAACTGAAAATAATCACTCCCCTCTTTAAGTTTTGGGGAGGCACCCTAATAAAACTTTTTTTGCACTTTGTCGGCGTGGTTGATATAAAGCGGTCGAATTGAAAAACTTTATTTGAGTCTGTTAAGAATAAGAAGATATTGTGAGGCGACAAGTGAGTATGGTAATGCTTGGGCGACAATACAAAGCGAACACGTGATGTGTTGCAGGATGATCCCGCGGCGCAAACACAACGCGTCCTCCGGCTCGCTGCCGCCGCCCGACGACAAGCACGCCAGCAACGACTACATCCGTGAGTACCCGCTCGTACCTGTGCGCGACTCGCCTCCACTCTGCTCACCGCAGTTCAACACCCTGTTCACTGCGCTCGTTGTCTGAAACTTGCCACGAGTGGAATCTTACAATCGGTTAAAGTGTATAAACTTGAGACAGGGTGGCGAATCTACCTGTTCTGTATCGCTTCAATTAAGTCATCTTGTATTCGATTTGAAATGCACAAAAAATACCGACTTCTAAAAACACTAAAAATAACGTGGAACGAAAGGTGGTGAAGGTTTAAAGCTAAATTGATGATGGAGTCGAGTCAGTCGAGGGAACTAAGCAACAGTATCTATTAACGGCCTTATGTTTGGGCTTATCTATACTAATATTATAAAGCTGAAGAGTTTGTTTGTTTGTTTGAACGCTAATCCGGCAGTTGCAGTCGCCAGCTAGCATTCAAAACGTTTTTAGAATTCGGCTTTCTTCGTAAAACGTATTAATAAATAAAATTAAAATCGGCCGATTTCCAAGTTCTAGGCCGATTTCCACCTTCCAGATTTCCAAACGAAACGAAAAGTAAAAATTTGCAAATCGGTCCAGGCGTCTTCGAGTAATCGATGAACATATATAAAAACCGGCCAAGTGCGAGTCGGAATCGCACACGAAGGGTTCCGTGCCATTATTTAGAAAATGAGCAAAACAATTACGTTTGTTGTATGGGAGCTCCCCAAAACATTTATTGTATCCTAGTTTTCAGTATTTGTTGTTTATAGCGGCAACAGAAATACATCATCTGTGAAAATTTCAACTCTCTAACTATCACGGTTCATGAGCTACAGCATGGTGACGGACGGACTGACGGACAGAGGAGCGAAAACAATAGGGTCCCCTTTTACCCTTTGCGTACGGAACCCTAAAAAGATCCCGACGAATTGAGAACCTCCTCCTTTTTGGGAAGTCGGTAAAAATAAAATCCATGTCGATGACAATGCTGAGTGTAGTGTGCGCGTGACCGCGCGCCGCTCACTCGATGACTGTGCGGGACTACACCCGGCCGACTGTGAAATACACCGGAGTCCTTGAGCGCGAGCACGTGCGCTGCTGACTCACTGCCTGCTCTGTTGCCAGTGTCCGACAGTGAGCCGCGCTGCGGGTGGCGCGCGGCTCTGCGGCGCCGCTTCAACCGCAAGACGCTGCACAAGCGGCTGCCGGTGACGTCGTGGCTGCCGCAGTGAGTATGGGGGCGCCGGGTGTGTGGGGAGGCGGCGCGGCGCCCGCCTGACCGAGAGCTGTTGCAGGTACAACGCGGAGAAGGCGGTTGGAGACCTGATCGCCGGCGTGACGGTGGGGCTGACGGTGATCCCGCAGTCGCTGGCGTACTCCAACATCGCGGGGCTGCCGCCGCAGCACGGGCTGTACGGCTCGTTCCTGGGCTGCTTCGTGTACATCGTGCTGGGCGGCTGCCGCGCCGTGCCCGCGGGGCCCACGGCCATCGCGTCGCTGCTCACGTACCAGGTGGCAGGCGGCGTGGTGGAGAAGGCCATCCTGCTCAACTTCCTGACGGGCCTGGTGGAGTTGCTCATGGGCGTGCTGGGCCTGGGCTTCCTCATCAACTTCGTGTCGGGCCCCGTGTCGTCCGGCTTCACGTCGGCCGTGGCGCTGATGATCGCGACGTCGCAGGTCAAGGACCTGTTCGCGATATCGGTGAGCGGCACCACGTTCCTGCAGCAGTGGATCTCCATCTTCCGCAACCTGCACGCCGCCGCGCTGTGGGACCCCGTGCTCGGCTTCTGCTGCATCGCGCTGCTGCTCTTCATGCGGGTGAGTCGCCGAGCCGACCGCTTCCTTCAATCATTATGATCCCATCTTGCAGACAATTTCAAGACATTCGTCGTAATTACGAGAACATTAAATATCTGGATAAAACTCACTCGTGGCCTCGGATTTCGTGTAGGTGACACGACTTAACCGTACATATTACTGACTCACACTAACGTAGATCTGCGCTGGCACCCGTACATCCCTAGCTAGTCGCAACCACCCACACACCACGTGCTAGGTACTAAACTATACAGAAAAGCGAACACTATACTTTCGTTAAGTATGTTTTCTTCGACGTGTATTAGGTTTGAGGAACCAAATTTACATAAAATAAGCTTAGAATATACACATTTTTGTAGGTAACTGAGCAGTATAGTTTATAAACTTATTCCAGAAACTCGGCATGATCAAATTGGGTGAAAAATGTGAAGATGGTCCAAGCACGCGACAGAAAGTGATCAGCAAATGCCTGTGGATGGTGAGCACGTGCCGCAACGCCATCGTGGTGGTGGCCACCGGCGTGCTGGGCTACTGGCTCGCGGCGACCTACGGCACCTCGCCTGTGCGCCTCATGGGTACGTGCACTGCGCCTGTGGCCGAGTCCACCTCGTGCCGACACTAACGTGTTCTTTCTGTTTTGTGCTCACGCCAGCCGAGAATAGTCCCAGCGGTTAGTAGAGTAGCGAGTAGAGCTCACCAACTCACGACTCACGCTCACGCCATCGACTCGACTCCATGTAGCATGTACATACGTACGAGTGTCAGGTCGGTGGCGAGCGCGGCTGACGAGTGCGTGTGCGCAGGTGCGATCCCGTCGGGCGTGCCGCTGCCGCAGCTGCCGCCCTTCAGCTACGTGCGCGCAGACAACTCCACGGCCGACTTCCTGGACATGGTGTCGGAGCTGGGCTCCGGCCTGCTCGTCATCCCGCTCATCGTGCTGCTGGAGGACATCGCCATCTGCAAGGCGTTCTCCGACGGCCGCACCATCGACGCCACGCAGGAGATGATCGCGCTGGGCGTGGCCAGCGTGGCCAACTCCTTCATGCAGGCGTACCCGGGCGGCGGCTCGCTGGCGCGCTCCGTCGTCTCCAACGGCTCGGGCGTCAAGACCACCTTCAACGGCCTGTACACGGGTGAGTGCCGCCCCCACCCCCGCCCCGCCCTGCCCGGCCCCCGCGCTCACCCGCCGTCTGTTGCAGGCGTCATGGTGATCCTCGCGCTGCAGTTCTTCACGCAGTACTTCGAGTACATCCCGAAGGCGGCGCTGGCGGCCGTCATCGTGTCCGCCATATTGTTCATGGTGGAGTACAACGTCATCAAGCCGATGTGGCGCGCCAAGAGTGAGTACCCACTGCGGTCCTGAGTCCTGCTCACTCCTCGATACTCATACATGTGCTGGACTGCTTCATCACTGCTGACACTCTTCAACGTACTCATAAGCAATGGTTTTTCAAAATACAAAGAGATACAACGACATTAATTTATGAGAATAGATATTTTTGCTGAATTGGATAAAAAATACTAATCAACCTTACAGGCACACTAGACTGCTAGACGGGCTGAGACTAGTAGTCTAATAAAAAAATACGAAACAAAATAAGAAAATAAAATCCCAAAATATAGATTTACTAGTTTCCGCCAGCGGTTTCACCCGCGTCCCTTGGGGAATAGACACTCCGCGCACCGGCTAAAATTACCTAACTCCCAAGACGACCTGACTACTGTTCTTGAGATAAGCACTTCAACAAAAATACAAACAAACTCGTTAGTCTTATATTTGAAATAATTTCGGTCTGGTTGTATGAAACTCACTGATTGGTTCATTCATATTTCTATCTATCTGCTGATGTGCTTACTGGAGATAGAATTTGGACATTGACCCCTTACAAGTTACCTTTGTTACATTCCTATATGTTGTTGGCCAATTGTAACCCAATTCCCCGAGAGATGTCGCTGCTTTTTGGCCTACTTGCTGCTACTAAGATTTTTTTCTGATTTGATGGGGTCGGAATAAGTATGAACTATAATCGAAAAACTACGGAACCTTATAGAGCGTGGCCCGACACGCTTTTGGCCGTTTTTTTTTTAAGGGATATTATAAATTGCATATCAAATAAATAATCGCCTATCAATAAATACTCATCATTTATATTATTTTTTACATCAAATAACTTACTTCACTACAAATAAACTAAATGTTTAACAAAACTCAAACTGCAGATAATTCGAAATTATACATCAATATGACATTGCTTTTTTTATTATAATGCAATACAGTTAAATTTAGTCTTGTACAAAAATACTACATACATAGCATTAATACTGACTGCACAGCAAATTTTCCATATTTCATAGCAAAATAACTATCCCAATCGCATATTAACCAGTAAGTACAACAAAACCTATTCATCATATTTGTCTTAATTTTCAAGAAGCCATGCTCGGCAAATTTAATGATTATTAAAACAAAAAAATCCTGTCACATTGCATTATTTCTAAAAACAGAACAAATTAACTGAAAACGTTCGCGGCTTCGCGCGCTTTTTCGTCACTGGAGTGCAGAGTGGCCCGAGCGAGTAAGATAGAGTTCAATTAAAAAACATTGTATTAAAAATTGAAGCTAGTAACGAAAACGAATCGCTGCAAAACCGACTCCACGTAGGTTTGTTTGCCCTACCCCTAGAGTGCAATTCAAAACCGCGTAGGCGCGGAGGGGCGAGGCGGCCTGCGCGGCCGGCTATGCCGGCCAGTAAGCCGAAGCTGCGGTGGTGAGCGTGAAAATCATCTGCGACGATAAGCTCGCATGGGACCGCCGGAGCCACGAAGCGCCGGAGCCGTGACAGAAGCCATGCTTGCTGCATGTTGCATGCTTACTTCCATGTTGCATGCCTGCTTACATGCTGCATGCCTGCTTGCATGCTTCAGGCTTGTTTGCTTCTTAGAGGAAAATAAAAATTCTAAAACTATGCCAAAAGATGATTCTGACTATAAACATTCTGAATTATGATAGTTCTGCCTTTTAATGACTACTTATATGAAATGTATGCTAAAAGGAAATACTGACAATGACTGACAATGCACCAGCCCCATTTTTTTAAGAACTATAGTATGTATGTGCAAGCATATCATCGGACTTGCGATCCGACTCAAGTACGTGGCGCCACCTGCAGAAGCTAAAAATGTTGCCTATTGGGCAAAAAAGGAAGCGTGAACGCTTATAAATAATTCAATAAATTACAATTTTGTATTTAATTTTATATTTTTTCGCTGATCTCATTATGCCGTAATTAATAAATAATAAGATGACTGTGACTAATAAAAAGCTGTTTTATTCAGAAAAACTGCTGTAAATAATATAAAAATAGAAGCTATATTTAAAAAAAAAAGAGTTAACATGTATAATGTGCATTAAGATTATTAGCTGTGCATTGATGAAAAAGCTTTTGCTTTAGGAAAAAACGCTGTACGCTGCGAAAATAAATTGTAGTGTGTTTAGTGATATTTTGAGTTGAATATTTTGCTGTGCAATCAGTAATTTTGATGGGAATTCGGAATCTTATTGCATAGAAAAAGGATATTTTTTGATTTGCGTTTAAATACTACCCTTTTTTAGGGTTCCGTAGCCAAAATGGCAAAAACGGAACCCTTATAGTTTCGTCATGTCCGTCTGTCCGTCTGTCCGTCTGTCCGTCTGTCACAGCCGATTTACTCGGAAACTATAAGTACTACAGTGATGAAATTTGATGGGAATATGTGTTGTATGAACCGCTACAAAAATATGACACTAAATAGTAAAAAAAAGAATTGGGGGTGGGGCCCCCCATACATGTAACTGAGGGATGAAATTTTTTTTTTCGATGTACATACCCGTGTGGGGTATCAATGGAAAGGTCTTTTAAAATGATATAAAGTTTTCTAAAAAACATTTTTCTTAAAGTGAACGGTTTTTGAGATATCAGCTCTCAAAGTCGTAAAAAGTATGTCCCCCCCCCCTCTATTTTTATAACTACGGGGTATAAAATTCTAAAAAAAATAGAGGTGATGCATGCTAATTAACTCTTTCAACGATTTTTGGTTTGATCAAAGTATCTCTTATAGTTTTTGAGATAGGTTGATTTAACTGTAATTTACGGAACCCTTCGTGCACGAGTCCGACTCGCACTTGGCCGGTTTTTTAATCTGTGTATAGGTATCTAATAATATGGTCATATCGACTATAGTTAAAACGAGCAATGGGAGCTCCAGTCTCAGGATACCCTGATTTTTGGTGTTCAGATACAATTTGAAGTGCAGTTGTAACAACTAAAATAGCTAGGAGGTACAATCTATCACTTTGTGCGCTACAATCGGACCGCAAAGACGTGTCATTAATCAAAATCGGCTTTAATATTGCAAAAGAAACAATCATATACCTACACTGTACTTTGATATATCTAACTATGATCCCAGACGGCAGGTAATGTGTATTTCTTACCTCACCACCCAGTCATTAATTTAAATAGTAAAACTAATCCGGCTCGAAGGACCACTTTTTATGTTCCCCATAAAGGACAATGGGCACTTTGTATGGGATTTGGTACCCGCTTCAACAGTAACGTATGATATATCATTAGAAAGGTATTTACGTGAAGAATAATAAAAACTAGGGGGCTTGCCTCAATAAACTGTCCGATCCGAGTAATGATAAAAATTGAATCGACATAGAAACAAGTATGTCATCCATATATGCAAATTCATTAAGAAGCTTATGTCGTCAGTGTAATAATTTTAAACTCAGTTAATAGACATCTCACATTGTTTGAGATACACTCTATTATAATGTAAAGGTTGTAATAGTCTATGGAGTCATACTACGGAAACACAATCGTCATCTGATTTGACAAAAGTTCAAAACATTTCTATTCATCTTTTTTTAAGAAGAAATTCATCATTATCTCAGCACCTCTTGAGGAGCAAGATTAAGTCGTAATATGTACTATGTTAACATCGTCTCCTGACTTTTCAACCTTAATTGATTGTAAATACTGAAAGACTTTCATCAAATACATAAGCTAGTTCTGCGTGAACTGCAAAGGTTTGCACAGTCCTTTTTTAAAGCAGTCGGCAGGCAAACATTTTAAAAAGGCTAAATTCTTGTTTTTTTTTTGTTACTTTACCAGTTTTTATTCAATACAGTTGGATTTAAGAACTACATCTACGTTGATGATTTATGAACATTACACATTCTATTAGTCGATGTCACGCGAAATGGACAAGGATTTGGGACTGGTCGTCATAGTAAACATTTTTTGCCTTGCCAAGACCTACGCAATGGTACTAGAATCAACACTGTTGGACAGGGTACCAAAACGCCCATCGTCCTTTAAATAATGACTTCTTTGTGGTAAATCGGGAACTTAAAAGAAAAAGGCTCTCCAGTAGTAAAATAATAGTAAAAACACTTTTAATTTTGGAAGAATATAAAATCAATACTCACAGGAAAAAAAATATATCAAGAGTGAAATTCTTTTGTTTGTTCTTGACAGTTTAGAAAAATAAAAAATACATCCTGCGAAAGAGGTTTTATGACACACAATACCTACATTAGGTACGTAAATTGTATGAGTGATATGCATCATTCTGTGACTCGGTGGTGCGATTGTTTCAGAGCTGGACCTGATCCCGGGCGTGGGCACGTTCGTGCTGTGCCTCACGCTGCCCATCGAGCTGGGCATCCTCACGGGCGTCATCGTCAACATCATCTTCATCCTGTACCACGCCGCGCGGCCCAAGCTCTCTGTCGAGATGCTCAAAGTGAGTGTCCCCTGTGGTCACGTGTGCCACACCATGTGTGCCTCGTGCTGACGGAGCGTGTGTTGCAGACGGAGCACGGCGTGGAGTACCTGATGATCACGCCGGACCGCTGCCTCATGTTCCCGTCCGTGGACTACGTGCGGCGCCTGGTCACCAAGCACGCCGCCAACAGCTCCGTGCCCGTGGTGCTGGAGTGCACGCACATCTACAGCGCCGACTACACCGCCGCCAAGAGCATCGAGCAGCTGACGGCCGACTTCCACGCGCGCCGCCAGCCGCTCTACTTCTACAACGTGAAGCCGTCCGTGTGCTCCATCTTCGAGGCCGTGGCCAAGCCCGAGCACTTCGTCGTCTTCTACGAGGACGCCGAGCTGGACCGGCTGCTGGCCGCCGACGAGCGCCTGGCGCCCTCCAAGCCGCCGCCCGACCTCGCGCATGCCTAAGCCGACCCGCGTCGACGCGTCGGGGCAGAGGCCCCAAGAGACTACATATTTTTTGAGATTGACTTGACGGAGTGTGATATTTAGATAAAACGAGACGTTATAATTATACACGTAAGGATAGCAACTATATCTATACTGTAGTAGCGAACCGTAGGTGCGTTCCCTTCGAGCCGCCGAGCCATCGGCGCACGAGCGCGTCGATGTAAAATTATCTTGTTGTGTACATAGAGATACTTATATTTTGTAGACGATAGAGGTTGAGAGCTTATGGCTGTGCGAGCTGTGATCCGCCCGATCCGGCGGGCGCTAATGTTGTGTGTGTGTGTGTGAGTCGCCCCTGCTGTCTCCGCGAGCGCTGAGCAGACACTCGACTATAATATCAAACCTAAATATTACGAGTAGGGACTAAAGAGTAACAAAAAGTGATAGCTATGCATAGAACTAAGCATTGATCTATTTATTATTTGTAGGAAATGAAGTACAAGTTAGAATACTATCATTACTTTATCGTTAAGAATTTAAGAAGCAAGCTTTAACTGGCCCGTGGAGCAGGCGACACCCCGCACCGTGCCGTACCGTGCCGTGCCGTGCCGTGTCGTGCCGTGTCGTGCCATGCCGTGCCGTATGCTCCTCGGTTCGTGTAGGACTTATCCGTTATTTTGTGATCCTCTACTAATACGTTAAGTAATAAATATATTTTGGAGATAATAAAATAAATTATAAATATTATGTCCTAATAATATGGAAGTTTATCTAAGTAACGATTGTGATTTACGGATGTATGAATGTGATGGTTGTTGTGCCGCGAAAGATTAAAGAATTTATTCAGTCACCGTTCTAAGAACAAATTCAATAAACTCTTTGAGAGTAATCGACAGTCGTGGTTTTACTTTCCCTTCCTTGCCTACCTACTATTATAAAACCTATTCATTTTTAAACCACTAAAAATGGCATGAAATCCTCAAATCGCCTGTTTTTATTTGAGTTATTCCCGCTCGGTAACACCCTTTAGTCAACACTGTTGACGATCGGGAAAAAAAAGTTTCGTTCGTTCACAGTGTTGACGAACGCTACTTATTATTTTAGTGTAAAATGGTTATTATGCACATGATAAGGCCACTTTTATTATCTAGTTAATTGTGTTTCAAAAGATCTAACATAATCTATTATAACATTTTAAAAATCCATGACAAGTCTTTCCATATTTTAAAAATAAAAACCAGCGTTCGTCAACACTGTGAACGAACGAAACTTTTTTTTTCCGATCGTCAACAGTGTTGACGAAAGGGTGTTACCGAACGGGAAAAACCCTTTTATTTTACTTTCAGGCCTGACAATGGTGACAAATTGCAATTTAGGGTACTTCTACGGTTGAGACCAACTACCTTATGTTTGGGTATATTTTATTTAAATTTTTAACTGCCTCGTTGGTCTAGTGGTCGCAAGTGCGGCTGCTGAGCACGAGGTCTCGGGTTCGATTCCCGAGTCGGGCCGAAATCGCTTTGTGGGTTTTAGAAGACTTTCACAAAGCAGCCCGGAGCCTGGAAGCTGGTGATTGATTCACCCGTGCATCGAAGAGCACGTAAATGTCGGTCCTGCGCCTGATCTCTCTCCGGTCGTGTCGGATTACCGTCCCATCGGACTATGAGAGTGAAGGAATAGGGAGTGCACTTGTGTCTGCGCAAATGCTCGTGCACTATAATATGTCCTGCGTAGTTGGCTAATCTCCTTACATGAGAACAGCCGCCGTAGCCGATAATCGGCTAGGAGGACATCATCATTTAAATTGGTAAGGACTTCCATAATTATGGTCATGAGTTCACGATTGCCACTTTGGGTATTAAAACTATTTGGACCTGAAAAGCATCAACTAAAAAACTTACAAAAATATAGAAACCGCTCAGATGCAACTGAAACAGAATTTTCATGAAACCACTAGAATAACAACATCCTCAAGTTCATGACATAGACATGGATATTTTTATTTTATGTATCTATTTGAAGAGAGAGGTGCCGCGTATATTGTGGCAGTGGCCGGCCCTACCTGGACTAGAATAGCACAAGAGCGAGATGAATGGCATAAGATGGAGGAGGCCCTCGCCCTTAAATGGGTACCCAATTAAATTAATATAGAAACGCTCGGACCATGGCCGGAAGACGCTGGATGCAGGTCGCTTCCAACAGGTATCTGTGGAGATCAAAGGGGGAGGCCTATGTTCAGCAGTGGACGTCCTATGGCTGAGATGATGATGATGATGATGATGATGGGGTATAGCGAAAAGGCTTGTCGACGCTTCGCGTGACCAGAGGGCTGGCTTGTTTTTTGGACAAAGAATTAGCATTGCCATTCAACGTGGCAATGCAGCCAGTCTTCTGGGCACGTTTCCGGGGGACAGCGATGCGGAGGAGTACTTCGACGCCTAACCCTCAGTTGGTTTTTAGTTTTGTTTTTACCTGTCGGGGCTGCGGAAGAATGCTTTGGAGATACCCGTGCCCTCGACAACAGGTAATTAGAGGCAACACCGGGTAGGGTTTTTAAGCCGGTAAGAGTCCGACACACCCCTCCTCCTACCTAAGGTGACCAAGGCCTAAAGCCCAGACCGAAGGCGAAGGTCCAAAAACCAGGGCCCTAGGACAAGGCCCAGGATTAGGTTTGCTCAGGGTTAGGTTAGGTTTGCTCAGGGTTAGGTTAGGTTTGCTCAGGGATAGGTTAGGTTTGCTCAGGGTTAGGTTAGGTTTGCTCAGGGTTAGGTTAGGTTTGCTCAGGGTTAGGTTAGGTTTGCTCAGGGTTAGGTTAGGTTAGGTTAGGTTTTTTTTTTTTTTTTTTTTTTTTTTTTTCTGCTTTTCCCCGCTCATAAGAACAGCAGGATCTTGTTATTCTACATTCTCATTCATTCCAGTTCTCGCATCTATGCCTCTCGCACTTTCAAGCCGCATTCTTTACGCATTCATTCATCATCTTTTATTCTATGCCGGATGGGATTTCCGCTTATAACCTATCTATTATATAGTTTTATTCAGGGAACAAATTTTAAGGTTTTATTATATTTCAATAAAAACTATTAGACTATGTATTTTCAGTTTCCTTACAACATTTTATATTCTTATTCTAGGTACTGCTTGATTATATTAAACTACTTTACATTTAAATCTTATATCTATATTTGTATTTTATTATGTTTACACTTTTTCTTCAGTATTTCTTAGCCTAACATTTTTTATTCTTATATTCCAAGTACTCGTTATTACATAATATCTATTTTATCTGGCTTACATAAATCTTACCTTTTACTTATAACTTGTGATAACATTACAAAGTTTGGGAACTTACTTTCTATTTATCTTTATTTAACATTTTATTCTTGTTTTTAGTCTAAGTACTGCTTGGTTACACTTACATTGGTTACACGTATGACACTTAGATAATAAATAATCTTATCTACATAATTCACATAATTTCACAAAGAAGCGCACTCACTGTCACCAGCGACGAAGGGGCATTCCTATGTTTCTGTAGGTACATACATAATTTTATTTATTTACTTTAGGTACTTATTATTTCACAGTTGGATGCAACCGTAAGGATACCTATGGCCTCGTTTTATTTTGTGGTTTGCTCACGTGTATTTTACCTATATATGTTTGCTTTCCTTGTGTATTTATATTAATAATATATATATAAACTTATTTTATATATATTTATTACTTTTCTTAAGCTATTTTTATTTATAAAACATCTTGTTATTGTTGGTTTGTGTGTTTCTGTGTGTTTCGATATGTATGTATATATTCACTATATATTTTCCATATCGTGTTTGGATTGTATTGTGTTTGTCCGGTTTCCATGTCTATTTTTACCACTATATTGTTGCAGTGTTTATTGTACTCCCGGTTTGTGTAATTGTATATGGTTTGTGTGTTTATGTGTGTAATTGTGTGGGTGATATGTGGTGAGTCAAACGTACATCGTTGTTGCACGAGCCAGGTAGTCCCATTTCTTGCGAATGGGGCATTCGGCGCTGAAGGCATTGTGTTCAGTGTTCTGCAGCCTAGAGTGCGAGCAGTTGCAGCACCGCGGTTCGTTGCCCGCAATAAAATCTGCGCATTTCTCGCGCAGATGCGGGCCGCCGCAGTGACTGCACTTGTCCGCACTTTCCGTGCAAAATTTCCGGCCGTGCCCGAATGCCAAGCATTTCGTGCATTGGATGAGCGGAGACTGGTCCTCCACTCTGACCCTTTGCAGGTCGAGGTAGAGGGCTCCAGCCTCCGTCATCCTCCTCCACACAACGGGACTGACCTGGACAATGACGTGCGCGGTTTTGGGGTTTTTTGTCCGTTTTTTGAATTTTATAGTGGTTTCGATTTCTTCTTGTGATAGATTTCCGAATATTTCTGCGTTTTGAATGTGGAGCGCCCTAGTTAACTCCTCGTCGTCGCTTTGCAGGAAGACGTCCTTTAGGATGACGAGCGGATTCTTATTTTTTATATGTGTAACTATTAAACCTTGACCCCTACTTTCGATTGTTTGTTTAACCTTATTTAATTCGTCTTTTGTGTCGCACCCCAAGATGACGGTTTGGTTTTTAGCTTTGCGAACCTTATTAATTTTTAGGCCAGTACTCCTGGCATCGACCGCCTTTTTCACTCGCTCGAGCACCTCGTCGGCAGTCTCCTGATTGCCTTCGAGAGTGACCGCCATCGAGTGAAGTGCCGGCCGGTACCCGGGTTTGGCTGCTGCGACGCTCGCGTACGACCTAGGCTCGGATGGCTGCTTTTCTTGCTTCGCGACTTCAGACAGCGTTGCTTTGGTAGCAGCGACATCACCGGCAATACCGTCGAGCTTTTCGTCGAGGGTTATCTGAGTGCGGCTCACCACCTTGACGCCTTGCGTCGCCTGGTTGATGGCCGCCTTAGCCTCCTCGAGCTTGTTCAGCCGAAGTTGCAGCTGAGTCTCGACATTCTCCAGTTTGTCAATGATGTGGACATCTTTTCCAGGCGGCCCGACCGTACTGGGCGCCCGCGTCCTGTCTGCCGCTGCTTCCAGGCTGGTTACCCGCTTGCAAAGCTCAAACAGGGCGCGGAGGCCCTTGTCAGACTGTACCTCCAGGAAGGTCTTGATGTCTTTTCTCATTTGAGAATATTCTTTGATCTTTGAGGGAATGTCCTCAAAGGTCTTCATGACTTCCTGAAGAAGTGTGTCCGTAGTTTTCGTCGCGTAGTCCTCCGTCCGGTATACCGCCATATTATCCAGCGATCTCCTTTTCCGATCTGGTCTCCGGATGAAGGTTTTAGCGGCGTCCTGCGCTGCTGCCGATGCAGTTGTAGTTGCAGAGGGGCTGGGGGTGGCTGGTTTTGTGGCGGCGCCGGAGGTTGTCGGTGTGCGGTACATTGTGTTGCCTAGGTATGTAAAGTGTATTTGTAGTAGTGCGGGTTGTGTGTTGTATAATGTATGTGTGCGGTGGGCCTAGCGGGTGAGTCGGGGAACGTTGTCGATACGTCTATCTGACCCTGTATAGAGGGGTCAGAATCGATGGGTGTATAAGTATTAATCAATGTAAATGAATAAAGTCAGTAAATATGTATTATAGATTACAACTTAATCTATTGTCTAATTAGGCTTTAAGACCTAAGGTCAACTATACACTATTTTAAGATTTAAGCATGGGTTTGAATACTATATAAGTAAATTTAAAGTATAACAAAATAAAAAAAAAATTTAAGAAAAAATTTGGGGGTAGGGGGGGGGGTCCAAATTATGGGGGGGGGGGTTCCTCTTATAAGACTTCTGCCGTGGTGTCTTCGACACCACAAAGGCAGGATTTGAGGTCAGAAACGAGCTATCTCCCCTAGTTTAGGAGATATCAGGTTTTAAAGGATGTTATTTTAGGGTGTATGGGGGAGGGGGTCCAAACCAGGGGGGATGGACGTTTTATACCCGACTTTAACCGTGGTGTCTTTGACACCACAAAGGCCGGATTTGGGGTCAAAAATCGTCTATCTCCCCTGGCTTATGAGATATGATGATGATAAAAGCATAACCTCCTTTTTTAACCCTGCCTGATATGTCGGGTAAATTTTTAACTTGTTAAGGAAGATAGCTCGGCTTTTCCTGGACCGATTTTGTCGAGAGTGGTCTTGTTTTAAAGCTCTTGTCGAGACCTTTATTTTGCCCGTTGAATATTTGTAAAATGTGTCACCCCTTTCGAACTACCCTTGAATTAGTTGATATCGTTTAGGTATTTGGGGTGTAGTTTCGGCTAGCACGTGTTAAGGTCTGTAAGAAGATATTTTGCAAACATGTATAGGTGCCCCCTTCAATATTTACGAGTTGTTTGCGAATTTCCTACCCCTAGGACGGAGTTAATTTTTTATTGTTTACAAAAATTTAGGTCTGTTTATTTCCTGTTCTAGGGAGTTTTCAGGATTTTTGAAAACGTGGGGGATAGTTTTTGACTATGTTCTATCCTGTGCCGGTGTAAAAACTAGAGATTTGCTGTTATTTTCGAAGTCGATTTTCAGATCGCGATCTCGTAGTTAACTTTGTTATGCGGTTTTATCCGTTTGTTTACAAAATCGTTAACTACTACCACGACCTGAATTTTGCTCCGAAAATTATAATTTAAAAACTAACTTATTCGTTTATACCTAACCTATCTATTAAACTAAGTTGCGTCTGCGCGCAGGGGTGATTTCACCCTCTTCTGTAGGGTTTTCTTGGTGACACCCTCCCACACTGACCGCAAAGGCCCTTGTTTATGTATTAAATTTAAATTAAAGTGGATTTTAATAATTGTAAACGATAAAGATACTATCAAAGTATAATAAATAAATGAAAAGTTTAAGGATTTTAAATAATAACAGGGGTTAATTTAAGATTTAAAAAGTTTTAATTATATACTGTATTTTATAATGGAAATTTTGAGAAAACTACAATTTGGAAAAATCTGAAAATGGGTAATAATGTAGAAAAGGTATTTAAATGGCTATTTAAATTAAAAAAATGGGGGGTTATCGATTTACTTTTGTGGGAAAATGTCACCAAAGAAAATCACAGTTTTGTCAACCTTTGAAGGGCTGCAGCTCCGTCCAGGGTGGTCCGATTTTCTTGATTC